>OX451737.1:1112003716-1113475347 GCA_948472305.1 Vicia faba | reverse complement strand
TAAAATATTAGAAATACCAGAAACTGAGTCTGCTTGCAGCTTTTTTTGAAGAACTTTGAGTCTTCATCTTTGAACGTCTTTCCATAAAAATCAAGCTCACCATATCAAGTGGGTCCTAGCCACTAATTCAAATTAATTTACTTTGATCCTGACGGAATCTGGTTAGAGGAAAATAAATCCTCTTGCCCCTTGCTAGAAATCTGGCTTATGATAATCCTGCACTAAAGATCCCTAAGATCCTTGAAATGGTTACTAAAAATGTCATGTCATGATGGTATGATGTTATGATGTCATGTTCATGTTAGATAGATAGCAAACACAAACAAGTCACACAAGAGCCTTAGGTTTAAAGGCTTGCATGAAATCCATAGGTAAGTACCCTTACTCATTAAAGTTAAGTTGGCTCAACCTGTCCTAAAAATAGTATCTGGGTTCTAGGAATCTCATAGAATCGATCTTTCTCATAAGATTTATTTTAGCACGACAAATGTCTTACCACCAAAACATCCCGAGAGTCGAATCTCAATGAGCGTAGCATCGAGTATCAACCAACCTTAGACTGCACTAAAGCTGGCCATCTCACTACCTTCTAATGGCCAAGATGGGCCAATTAAGGTTATATAAGTAAGTTAGTGCTAATGACACCATGCAGAAGCCTAATGTTATCCTTGACTAACTCAAGGAACATCAGTACAAACCAAAGTGTCGCACTAACCCTAGCCATCATTTCAACCATATCGGTCTACGCCGTACAATTTCATGATCTATTGCTACTTACCTAAGACATCCTTAGATCCGTGTGTAGAATCTTACAAGAAATAATAAACCCAAACAATACTTAAATTTAAAGTAAACAAATTAGACAAATAAAGCAAGTAAAAGTGATCTAACTCTAAGGTAACCCCTCTTTTTAAGTATCCCTAGCAGAGTCTCCAGTTCTGTAATACAGTGGGAGAACTGACTTTTTTGGTTTTATCCAAATATGCGGATAGAAAGAGTCGCCACCGACTTTTCTTTTATCCAATATTTAGGAAAGGGTGAAAAGAACAGGAAAGACCTTGATAGATTTTGAGTTCGGGGGGTAAGTTATGAAAAGGGAAGGTGTTAGCACCCTTTTCATCCGTAGTTATCTAGGAGCTCTTAATCGCTAGCTCACTTTTGAAAATTTGCTTTGTGTGTGTGGTTTGCTTGAAAATATTTTTGAAAAGCCAAAGTACGACCAACTTTATAATGATTCTTATATCAGTCCTCAAGAACGCGTACAAAGTGTTTGAAAATATTTTGTTTGAAAAGTGTGATGTGAAAAATGTTTATTTCAGAAAAGAGTTGTGAGCAAGTGATTAAGATTTCCTTACCCACTAAAGGTCGTTCTTATTATTTTCCTTATCCTTTATAGATAGTGTTATCCATACCTTTAGTTGGTAGGTATCCCCATCTATTGGATGTGAAGGTACATGCGTAGGGTCATTTAATCATCATTGAAGGCAACATGAAGAGATAATTTAGCAATTTGTATCGGAGGGACTAAATCATTTTTCGTAGGCAACTTTGAAGGGTCATCAAGGGACTATGATCTTTATTAGTAAGGGTCTTTTGCTAAAGTATCCCAACTCTCAAGGGACATGACCATTATTTCCGAAGGCAATGAAGAGAGGTTACCTTAGAGTTGTGAGTGTGAAAAGTGTGTTTAGTTCAGTTACATTTATATTGAGAATTTAGGGTTTTCTATAGATTGATTTTAGTCTTGTCATACAAACCCTAATTACTAGCAGTTAAATATATATAGAAAATTAAAGTTCACAAAGTAAAGACCTAAGCTATTACAGGGCTTTGGGGAAGTTACATAAGAAAATGCGGGAAAGTAAAGTGCGGAATTTAAACCTAAGTTATTACATCCTATGAGCAGTTACTTAATAGGTAAAAATGTGAGAATGTAAATCTATGGTATTACAAGAAAAACTTGTGCGACCTATACAATTTCTCTAAGAAAATAAATAGCAAAAGAAATAAGAAAATGTTAGAAAAATGTTTGAATGTTTTGCATTTTTTCTGAAAAATAATTTGAATGATAATAGTAATTAAAACCTAAATTCTAATTGATTTTAAGAAAATTAAGTTAATAAAAACCCTAATGTCTAATTGATTTTAAAAAAAAGTTGATTAAAATTTTAGTTAAAAACTCTAAACCTAAATTATTAGTATTAAATAAAAGACTTAGTTTAATGATTGATTAAAAAAACAATTAGGTTAGAAAAGAAAAAGAAATAGAATTAGGTTTAAAGAGAAAATAGGAAAAAAAGATTGCATGGGGGTGGGTGTTGAACCCACGCCCCTAGGCTTCACAGTTGCATAGCTTGCCACCAGGCCAGACGCTTGTTTGTGTCTGGAAAATAGGCGCTACATATTATATTTGGAAACACTCATGTATTTGGAAAAACAACAAAAAAACATTGCAAACGCAAGGATCGAACCCACGCCCTTACGTTCACAACCCAATGCCTTGACCAGCGCTACTACGCTTTCATCCGGTTATGTAATAGAAACAAATAAATATAACATAAAAATAGGTGGACTGGAGAGGCATCGAAACCCTAGTTTTTATCGTCTTCTCCAGCGAGTTGACTTTTCCAAATTGCAAAATAGAGCACGTAGTGACCAAAAAAGACCCTACCCCCTAAATTGACCCTTGCGAATCCAATGGTGGCCTTAGTTTTTTCTAATTCATTTTGCACAAAGAGATACAATGAAAATAATGCAAATCAATGTAATAATATTGATGAGGTGTTCTGGCATTATGGGCTTCATGCAAGGGATCAGACCTGTGTTATTTTATCTCAGGAACACGTTAGAAGTGTTAGTTTCAATCAAAGCATTGCAAAAATTAAAATACGAAATTGACAAAAATATGCAAAACGGTGATGCTTGGAATGCATGTTTCAGGCCTCTTTGATCATCAAGAATGATCCCAACTTACTCTATGGTATCTCAGGAATCGATTTAAGTGGATGGTTGGCCTTGAGGTTGGATGTATGATGGATTTCAAGTTTGCCCTAGTTCTTGCAAATTTCAATCTCCAACACCTTGTTTCTTGCACAGCTTTTTTTGTCACCTTTGGTCTGAATATGAAGGGTATTTATAAGAGAAGGGATTGGGTTAAAAGATGGGCTTGGACATCATGTAAAACCTATCTTTGATTTTTGTTTCAAAATATATTAGAATAAGACAAAATCATGAAGGTTTATTATGCAAATAGGTTCACACGATTTGTAGTGTGATCTTGGGCCTCTAAAAGATCAGAATCAAAAGCCTTTTATATCTTATATCTCCACTTAATATTTATTTGATTTGATTTTGAATTTAAATGGTTAAAAATGAAAATAAATGAAATAAATATTAAAATTATTCATGAATGGACTTAGAGGTCCATTATGAGGTCAATAACACGTTTGGACTTTAAAATATAAGCCCATTAGCCCAAAAATTCAAGTTTTCTCAATTTGGATTTCATGCATTTTCTCAAAATTTCCCAACTTGCACAAATCATAACTGTCTCAATTTTTGTTATATGAATGTGATCTTTGACTTTTTAGAAACCTCTAGGTGTCTCCTACAATCTTCATGTCGGTAATTTTTTTCATTTGAAGAATTTATCTTGATGTAAATTGCTTTGACAAAAAGTGTCTTTTTATTGACTTTTAAAATGACCTATAATGTTTTGACTCATATCTCTCAAATGAAGCACTTTTTGACCTTGAGCTTAGAGAGACAAAGTTGTAGAGAATTGAATTTCCATCAAAATGGGATTTGGTTTAGAATTTCCTGATGAAGCATGTGAAAGTTAGGCTTGGTCAAAGTTCAGTTGACTTCTCCTAAAAAAACCCTAATTTAGTAACTTTTGACTTTTGATGAATCTTGACTTTTATTGATGATCATGATCAACCCTTGATCAAATGATGAATGTGACCTCAAAATCTTGATATTAACAAAAAATCTTGAAGTTTGACTGTATGTTGACCATAATTGACTTTTTATCCATTACAGTTGGTTTTCACTCATCTGAGCAATTGAATGGGCAAATTTGTGATGTATGGTTTGAAACTTGGTATGAGAATTATTTGAAGCATGTGAGGAACCATGAAGTCCACTTGAGGCATTAGGAGTCCAATTTCCCTTGGGAAAAACAAAACCCTAGTTGTAGGTCAATGCTTAGGAGGAGGGTTTGTCTGATCAATCTTTGAGTAGTCTTGAGTACTAGAGAACTTTAGCATGAGAAGGTATCTTGAATCATATTGTCTTGAAAATGGGAGGGAAAATTTTTGGGTACAACACATTCCTAGATGTATTCTTCATGATACTTTAAATGTTCTAGAATGATTGAATCACTTTTTTCATCAGTTCTTCTAAATAAGGAAAATCAATTCTAAAGAAAAATGTATGATCTTAAGAAATATAGATATTTATGTATATATATAAAATTAATTAATTAATCAGTACTCTTCTTAAAAGATCTCAAATGATCCTGTCTCTTTATCGCCTTTTTAATTTTTGACAAAGGGGGAGAAAGTAAAATGATTTTGATATTATTTATTCTCAGAATCTTAAACTCAAACATGTATAATGTTGTTGCTACTAACTGTTTGTTTGATGTTTCAATCCAGGAACTTTGAACAAGTTCACGAAGTATTCTTAAGACAGGTTAAAGATAAAGATCCTGATGTTAAGATTGAAAACCTTATGGATGAAATCAACTCTGATTTCATATAGAAGAAGTTGTACACTTTATAAATTTATGAACATTCAAACAGATGTACCAAACACAATTCAAAAGTTATAAACTTACTGAAAGTAGGGTAATCCTGATTGATATCATAGTGTTTAAAAGTTGTAGACTTTCTAATAGTATGTAATTCAGACTTAAAGCTCCAGAAGTTGTGCTCTCCTGAAAGGAAAACAAGTCAACATTATGATGCATGCTCTCATATAGAGATGCCATTTAGAAGTTGTGCTCTGATACATGTGTTTCTGCAACGTACACTCTATTCAGAAGTTGTGAACTGTTAGAATGATTGATATACTGGAAAATATCAAATCAAATGCTGATACTTGAGAAGTAATGAACTTCTCCATAAGTATATTGTTTTGGTTGTGATATCAGAATCATGAAATAGAAGCACTAATACATAATGTGTGGCATTATTCAATCAGGATCAAAATCAAGTTTTGATTCTTCATCAAGTGCTGATAGTAACTAGGTTCTGAGAGGAAGACCAGGTGTTCTGGTCATACTCTGATGAGTTGTTGTAGGGAAGTGTTGCTTCTCTATTTATATGTTCTGATATCTCAAAATTTATTTTGTGAGTCTTGGGCTCAGGGCGAGACTCTGAACAAGCTTAAATTAAATTTTGGGATTAACAGATTCGGGGGGAGCTGTGAGCTTAACTATGAATTTGTTAGTTACTGTGATTACTCTGTATAAATTATTCTATTAAAATACATGGTTTTGTCATCATCAAAAAGGTGGAGATTGTAAGAATAAGAAGTGTTTCTATATTTGGCCTTAAGATTTTGATGATAACTTTACATGTTATGTTAGAGAACAATCGTATACTCTAATGGTTTGTTCTAGTGTGTAGCTACAACTGTAATATTCTAACTCTGGTATCAAGGCACGTGACATCATCAGGTTCTAAACATACACTACTGGAAGAAAACATGTGGTTACATGTTACAATTGAAGTCAAGATTCTCAGTACGTCTTCAGCAACGTGTCTTAGGAACATTAGTATAAGAGGTTTAGATCGTGACTTTATGGTTAAGCATTGGAAGCCTTCCAAAGTTTTACTTCGGTGTGTTAAGTTCTGAAGATTATAAAGACGAGGTTCTGCTGAACAAGTTTTGATGATCTGAATACAAGCAAGTTCTTACGACCAAGTGCCGAAGACTTTGAAGACAAGGTTCTAATAGGACAAGTTCTGAAGACTCTAAGACTTAGGTTCTAATACTTAAGAGTGATTCTTCTACAACAAGTTTCAAAATTAAAATCATCTGAAGCCTATGAAGATAAGAAGAAGTTAAAAATGGTTAACGTGTGATGGTGTACAAAAGGTACATAAAGTGTCTGTGACCTCTACTCTCTAGGGTGGCATAAGGATAGTCCTTTTCTGTACTATATTGTGACCACTCTCGTTATGACCGTTGAGAACAAACAACTGGATTTCCGATTACCTTTCTACCATTTCAACGGATCTCTTTTATAAGATATAAAAGGAAGACTTGGAAGCTGGAGAAAAGTAAGAATCAACATTACACAAAATATATCGAATTAAATCAAGCTCAAGCAAAACTACATCAAAGCGTTGTGAAAACTCTGTAGAGAAAATCTTCTATGTATAGTTTTGTAAATAGGCAAGGAGTTGTTGGTCGTATATTACTATAAAACACTTAGGTGTTTTCTTTGTACTGAAACGTATGTGTAATCTGCTTACAAGAAGCAATCTGTAATACACTAAAAATATTCAACTTGTGTTGATTGATACCTTGAGAGACCGAGTGAAGGTTTGATCTCAAGAAGATTCCTGCTGTGGCTTGAGTAGATTTGCAATAAGGATCAATTGACTTATTGAGGGTTCTAATAAGTTTGATCTGACTTATTATAGGTTGTCTGTAATCAGTTTGGTTATAGTGGATTAAGTCCTTGTTGAAGGTGAAATCACCTTGAGGGATGGACTGGAGTAGTTTCGTTAACAGTGAACCAGGATAAAAATAATCTTGTTCATTTGTTTTTATGATCTAGGTTAACTTGGTCTTTCATAATCGAAAAGAATTAAAATTATTTTTTGGTGAAACCCAATTCAAACCCCCTTTCTTGTGTTTCTCACTCCTTCACTTAAGTCCTCTAACAACGATTGACGTATTCACCATTATTAAATCATTTACAATTTATTTTTTAAATAATGGAGATATGTGAAATACTTTTAAGGTACTCTAAAAAATGGAAAAAATGTGGTTGTTGGGAATCGAAGCGGGCTACACATCAATTTTTTTACTACGGTGTTTAAAATCAACAGTCATTAATAAATCCAACAAATCAATGAACACGAAAATTTTAACATATTTCTACGATGTATATGGATACGTCGTAAACATGACATTATTGTTTGCGTCTTTTGTAGTAGTGATCTTCTTCTCTGATTTATTTGAATGAAGTTCTTTTTGTGTTTTAGTTCAAAGAAAAATTATGCTTTTATATTGTTTCTTATGATTCTTCCTCTTCTCTGATCCTTGAAAGTCTAAAAGCCACAAAATTTCAAGTGTGTCAAGTTTGCTCAGTATTGGTTCTTTAATTCTATATGTTTTCTTTGCTTGGAAATTGGAAAGATCTTATGGTTTCATACCTCGAGCTCTTAAATAATTACATATCTTTGTCTTTTCAAATTTATTTTCCCCTTCTTTAACATTCCTTCTTACGCATAGTTTGATGTAATAATGTGTACATAATGGAAATGTGTCATTGATGTACACAAGTTTTGATATTCAAATTTAACAATTTGGTGTATTGTTGATTTTGATATGATACGATTGAGAAATAACATATTTTGTATTTGATGTAAATATTACTTTTCGCTTTTGATGCAAAATATAGGTTATTTTTTGTGCTCTTTATGCATGGTTAACAAAAATACAGGTTGCTTTTAATTTTCTCTATGGTTAAAATAGGTACAGATTTAAATATGGGAAAAATTTTAAAAGCAGAGAATTCCTTTTTTAAAAATAACAGAAATTTTGACAACGATTATAATAACTAACCGTGGTTGTATATTGAATGCTAACAAGAATAATATAAATTCCAAAATGTCGCTGCTGTGAATCGAACCTGAGACCTTTAGGTCTATCACAATGGTTGAGTTAACTAACCGTTGTGATATCGCACGCGCTTTCCATTATACTACAACAGTCCCAGGACTGTGATAATAAGTAACACATTTACAACAACACTCTACATAACAAAGCCTGAACCTGCACAATTATATATCTTTTTCAATTGTTTTTAAATGCCTTTTTCGTAGTAGTGTGACATCCAGAGATATAGAAATTGGTCGAGATTATGCTTATCTCATGAGACATACCTGAAGAAGATTCTCGACAAATTTGGTATGTCGAATTCAAAGCCAGTTGTGACACCAATAGTCCTCAGTTTAAGCTGAGTATGACTCAGAGTCCTAGTGTTGAAGTCAAAAGAACCTATACGAATAACATTCCATATGTTAATATAGTATATTCTTTGATGTGTGTTATGGTATGTACAAGGCCAAACATAGTGTATGAAGTGAGCCTTGTAAGCAGGTATATGCCAATTCTGAAAAGGAGCACTGACAAGAATTGTAGCGAATTCTAAGGTACACAAATGGATCTCTGAGCAGAGTCTTGATTTATGGAGGAGCTTGTAGTGATGATAGTAAAGCAGAAAATGAATGATATGTCGACTCTAATTATACAGGTTGTATGGATTCCAGAAAATATATTTATGGATATGTGTTCACTATGTTTGACACAACAATTAGCTGGAGAGTGACACTTCAGAAGGTTGTTGTCTTACCAACCACTGAAGTGGAATATATTACCCTTACTGAAGGTGTGAAAGAAACATTGTGACTTGAAGGTTTTGCTAAGGAGATGCAACTTCATGGTCGAGCAATCACTGTTAAATGTGATAGGCCAAATGCAATACACTTATCGAAGAATTCAACCTATCATGAGTAAACCAATCACATTGATGTGAGGCTGCATTTCGTCAGAGAAATAATCGAGTGCAGAGAAGTCCGCGTGCTGAAGGTTTTGACAGAAGATAATGCTACTAAGACATTGACAAGCTTAAATTTTTTTTATTGTATACAATTGATCAAGCTGCATGAAGAAAACTAGTTTGTTCCCTTGATGTTATAGAGTTTATTTCAAGATGGAGATTTGTAAGATTTTGGATCAATCTCTAGCCTCGACAGGGATAACTTCTAGGTTCAACAAAGATTAAACATGTTGTCGAAGTATGTTCACATGTTGATGTCAAAGTCTTGTATGATGTAGTCGAAATACGCTCAAGCATGCAATAATTAAAAATGTTAGATTTGTTAACATATCAAATTGAACCTATTTATTTAACCCAAATATTTAAATTAGCTTGTAACTTAAATTAGCTAGTTTATGAACATAATCCCATATAAAAAAACATGATCTGACCTATTTTGCAATTTAACACCACTAAAGCTTCCAACAACCATGAATACACTACATTAATTCTAACTAACAAATTTTTGTGAAAATTAACCTTTAAACATGATATCATTTCAAAAAGAATCAAAGTCGCTTATTTTAACGACATCATTAAGCATAATGTCTAAGCCTTCATCCACGATCATAAATAACAATGATAGCAAAGAGTCACTCTGCCTCAATCTTTTTTCCATGGTAAATTCGTCTATTAAGCTTCCATTAACAAGAACTGATTAAAGCAGATTGAGTACACTTCTTAATTTATATTCTCCATCTCACTAGAAACTCCATCTTTTCTATTACATAATCTAAATATCCGCACTCTTCATGAGTTTTCTCAAAATCCATTTTAAACATAAATCTTATCTTTTTTTCTGTTTCATATCATCATCAACCATTTCGTTAGTTATAATAATACCGTCTAAAATTTGACGACTCTTCACAAAATGCATAATTAACCATATAAATTAGATTAGCAATTTAATTAGGCTACAGTGATTCGTGAAGACCTTAAATTGCACCATGTACATACATACACTCACTAAAGAAATAGATCGAAAATCAAGTAATGTTTAAAAAGAATTACAATTTTTAGGAATCAAGACAATAAAAGTACATTTAAATCTTCTCACTAGTGTGCCATTTGTAAATAACTCAAATACAAATCTCATAAAGTCGAGTTTAAAATCCATTTAAAAATATTTAATAAAACCAAAATTGACCTATCCAAAAAATTTAATAAAATCAAAATTATAATGTAATTAATTGATTATCGAAGATAACTTCTATTAATTAATGGAATTCCTCTTATATTTTATTTGGAGTGACTAGGAAATTATGATTATTTATTCAAATCCTAATAATATTATAGAGAGAATCGATAACGATGTACAACCAAGGACTTTATAAAACTAACTTGATTGTTAGATTTAATATTTAAATATAATTTAAATTATGTAAGTCTAATTCTAATTAAAATTGTATATAAATGGTTATAGTGTGTATCTTTATTTTGTATAATATAATTCAAGTGAATAATAGAATCTTTATTTCTTTTATTATTCTCTCTTTCTCTTCTCACTAAAAGTGTCTCACACACTAACAAATTAGTATCCAGAGTTTTCGGTTATTGTTTTTGATTGAGTTTTCAAAAATTTCACGTCAGAGATCGTGTTTCCAGGACAAGTGAATCAACCGCTACAAAGATGGCTAATGATAAGGGCATTCTGAATTCTCTACCAGTGCTTGACGACAAGAATTAGATCAAATAGAAAAAACAAATGCAATCCTTGTTTGGCTTCCATGAGACTCTAGAAGTGGTTACCGACGATATTCCTGCGCAGGCTGTAAATGCAACCGACGAACAGAAAAAAGCCCACAACAAAGTCAAGAAGAAAGATTGTAAGACTGCTTATTACTTTCAGACGGCGGTCGACGCTAATAACTTCGATAGGATTTCTCATGCTGAAATGACGAAGGAGGCATGGGATATTCTGGTGAAGTATTATGAAGGAGATGAGAAAGTCAAGGTTGACAAGTTACAAATCTTGCATCGATAATATGAGTTGTTTTCGATGGGAGAAGACGAAAAAGTTGCAGAATATATGTCGAAGGTTTAGAAACCTGCATCCTTACCTATCGAACCAAATGTGAAGTTAGAGCAGAATGGAGAGAAATACAAAATCGATGTAACTTTATTCAAGAAAATCGTGGGATCTCTGAGATATGTGTGCAACAGTCGACTTGATATAGATTTTGTTGTCAGATTAATAAACAGATATATGAGTGAACCAAGAGTGTCACATATGAAGGATGCAAGAAGAATCTTTAGATATTTGAAGGGTTCTGTAAACTATGGAATACTATTTTGACGAGATTCTAAAGACAAAGAAGCAATAGTAAATTTCTTTTCAGATGTTGCTTGGTGCAGAGATAAGGAAGATCGAAGAAGTACAACTGAATATTTCTTTCAAGTATTTGGTGCTCCAATTTTATGGTGTTCAAAGAAGTAACCTGTGGTGACATTATCATCGTGTGAAGCTGAATATATAGCAGGATCCTATGCTGCATGTCAATCAATTTGGATCAGATCTGTACTTGAAGAAATGACTGTCGAAATGAAGAAATCTCTTGTATTGCAAATCAACAACAAGTCATCCATAAATCTGGCAAAGAATCTAGTTTTGCATGGAAGAAGTAAACATATCGAAGCAAGATTTCACTTCGATATGTTGACCGAAGTTAAATCGAGGTGAACTTGAAGTTAGGCATTCCTCAAATGAAACAAAGTTGACCGACATTTTCACCAAAAGATTAAAGATCGACAGATTCCTGAATATAAGAAAGAAATTAGAAATAGTTCAGATTGACTATTTTTAAGTATGTTCGACAACTTGGACAAATGGTGTGTGTTGAAATATTAGATTAGATATATGATTAGATTTAATATTTAAATATATTCTAAGTTGTGTAAATCCAAACCTAACTAGAGTTGTATATAAATATCATAGTGTGTATCCTTATTTTGTACAATACAATTCAAATGAATAATAAATTTTTTATTTCTTTTATTATTCTCTCTTTCTCTCTTCACTAAAAATATCTCATGCACTAACATCAAAACTATGAAAAAATAGACGATACAATAATAATATAAAACTTTTTTACACTGTCAACCAATAACGACTATGTATTTAGTCAAATCAAACTATAAATTTATAATTAATTATATAACATGATAAATTGATATATTCCTATTAAATAACAATTTAAACTTTTTTTTACAGAGTATCAGTGCATTTCCATTAAATCTTAAAATTATTGAAAAGAGAATAAAAAAATATAAAAATAGAAAGTTATATAGCCTCCACGGTCAAAGAGAAAGGGTGAAATAATCAAATCTACCCATGATTCTTTGACAGAACTGTTCAAGTGTTTAAACTTAAATAATTTGAAAGCCTCCATCAACGTATAAAATTATTTAACGTGCTAATTCAGATTATAGATGTCGTTATCAACGTAAAGAGATACTCAGAGCTTGCAGTTGTAGTAGGTGATGATGTTAATAGTTTTTTTTGGGGTCAGCAGTGATGTTAAGAGTCTCCAAACAGTCCGTAACAAACTACCCAACTTGCACCACTAAAATACAAGAAAACGTGCATGTTATGCCATGTAAATGGAACTTCTAAGCAAGAAAGTGATTGGTGTAAATTGTTGGATAGTTGCATGATCTGAATATATTTAACATGGTGTAAAGATAGAGTCTAAATTTTGTATTTTTTAAATTTGATGTTTTAAATATTTATTTATTTAAATAGATGAAAAGCATAAAAAATGTTAAGTAATTCATAAATTGTGATATTTAAAGAGAAAATTATCTAACTTAAGATGGAATTATTACCTAAAGAAATGATGTCACATTCTACTATAATTACCAAGTAATGTGACACTTTATATGTTTGGTTTAACGAATATGTTGGACTTGAGCTCCATCCCTTCTTATTATGGGAAAAAAGATTAAAATATAAATAATTAATTTGTCTCACTTATTTAATTAGAGAGTGTCAATTTATGATTAAAAAAAATAGAGAGAAAATAAAAATTTAAAAGAGAGAAAAGATGAGAGAAATTCATTCTCGTTTTTTCTGCACCATTCTCACTAAATCGACGATCTCCGATTCGTTAGCCATCCGATCGAGCTCAAATTTAGAGAGTATATTCTCAACACCTATATCTAACTTTTGAGTGTTGGAATCTTCAAAACGAAGTCTGAGCTGAGAGATAATTGTTTCGCACTAAAGCTTCAGATTTGAGTAATTTTCAACTTTTTAGATTCTTATTTGTAAGTTAGTTTATTTTGTGATTTGCGATTGTTATCACTATTTTGCGAGTCACTTTAAGATTCTCTTGTATCATCAATTGATTATAGTGGACCTATTTCTTTTGTCTGAACGAATCATGGTTTTTACTCTCATATTGAGGAGTTTTCCACGTTAAAAATATCAGTGTTCTTTTGTTCCTTTATTTGTTCGGTTTGCTATCTTATATTTTGTTGTTGATCCTCAAGGTTCCTACAAGTGTGGAGAATTCTATATTTGCTGCGTATTATTTTATTATTATTTTCGTTAATTTCCCATCAGAGTGGTATCAGAGCTCTTGGTTAAGAGTTATTTTACTTGTTTGAATGATGGAGTCAAATACAAAGATGATGATGATATTGTTGAATGGTTCTAATTACCATTTTTGAAAGGGAAAGATGAAAGACTTATTATTTGTGAAGAAATTACATTTACTGGTTTTTAGTTTCCAAAGCCGGATTATGTGTCTGATGAAGAATGGGAGTTTGAACATCAACATATATGTGATTTCATTCGATAATATGTAGAAGATAATATTTATAATCATATTGCTAATGAGACACATGCAAAAACTTTGTGGGAGAAGATAGAGTCCTTATATTCCTCTAAATCAAGGAATAATAAATTTATCTTGTTGAATAAAGCTTCACAAGTTTGAAGTATAATGAGGAGACTTCTATTTTAGATCATTTGAGTGAATTTTAAGGCTCATTGATCAGATGTCAGGATTGGGTATTAAATTTGATGATGAAATTTTGGGACTATTTGTAAGTACAAAGTTCATCGTCAAATATTTCGAATGATGTCAAAACTGAGAAAAGCTTGCACTTCTGAGTATTGGATAGTATCCTTATGTCTTGTGGAACTCCTCTACATTAGAGGTCTTAGGAATCATTAAAAAGCATCTTGAAATTGATCCAAGTCATTAAAAAAAGTTTTTACATGATTTTTCACTGCATGTGTCGACACATCCGTATTCCCGGTCGACACATGTAACCCATTATTAAAGCTTGTAGTCTCTATAAGTCTTAGGCCGACACATGTATGATCCAGGTCGACACATACTGAATCTTTTTTGAAATTGTAGAAATTCTTATTTTATGTGTCGATACATCCACTTTTCAGGTCGACACATTTTCTATCATTTTAAAGCCTATAGCTTCTGACTTATTTTAGTTGACACATGGCTTCTCAAAGGTCGACACATACAGTTTAAAATTCACGTATATGTTGACACATACGATACATAGGTCGACACATACTGTTATGTTTGGTTAATTTTTTAAAATATTTTTATTCTGAATTTACCCCATTTGCCCTTAAAGTTCCAAAACTATAAATACTCTTTCATACATCACTCATAACTCGTTGAAAACTATAAAATTAGTCTATTTCTCTCTACATCTTCAACTTCTAATCTATACATACACACTGGCATTACATTGTAACGATGTTCTGTTGGGGTTCCATCTAGACGAGGATTGTTAGTGTCCAATTGTGTATTGGGTGGTATTTTATAGGGGTTTTCATTCAGGAGAAACCTCGGGTTTGTCCTCCAAGATCATTGGTAGATTTGGGGGTTTTCATCCAAGAAAGATATTTGTTTGTCTAATATTGTTCCAATTTGGTTACCTAATCATAATCTAGATGTTATTAGTAGTGATGATCAAAATGGTGAGTCATATGATTATGTTGATGATCCATAACTTGGAGATGAGGTAAATATTTCAACTAATTATGATGAAGGGGAAAGTGATATGTCAAAAGATGAGAATCTTGGTTAAGCTCCAGAGTCATCTCAAGTTCAACTTAGGAGGTTTATCAGGCATAGATAACCTTCTACAAGGTATAATTCTAAATGAGTACGTGACCTTGACTGATGAGGGTGAATCTGAGTGTTTTCAAGAGGCCATGGAAAGTGATGAAAATCAAAAGTGGTTGGACACATTGCATGACGGGATGAAATCATTGCATGATAATCACACTTATGATTTAGTGAAGTTGCCTAAAGGAACAAGTACTTTGGAAAATAGGTGGATTTATAGAGTTAAACATGAGAATAACTCTAAGTCTTCAAGTTATAAAGCCAGATTAGTGGCGAAAGGTTTCCATCAAAGAAAGGGTGTTGGTTTTAATGAGATTTTATCACCTGTTGTAAAGATGTCATCAATCAGAACTGTGTTGAGTTTAGTTGGTACTCTTGATTTAGAGGTTTAACAAATGGATGTTGTGATACGGTGGGAGAACTGACTTGAGGTTTTGCGTTTGTTTTCGCAAATGTTTCGGTTGAGCAAGAGTCGCCACCGACTTTTTATTTTATCCTAAGGAAAGGTTAAAAAGCACAGCAAAAACCTTTGAGATGTTTTCTTGGGTTCGGGGAGTAGATTATAGAAAGGGAAGGTATTAGCACCCTTTCTATCCATGGTTATCCATGAGCTCTTAGTTACTTGCTTAGATCCACTTGCCTTGATTTTCAATTGTTTGAAATGGTGCTTTGTGTGTGGGTTTTGAAAATGTTTTTGAAAAGAAGCCAATGTGGTGGCAACCTTTGTAATGATCCATGTTGGGATGTATACAAAGATGTATGTCTTTTGAAAAGGTTTTCAATGTTTTTGAAAGTTTGTTTTGAAAGTGTTGTGATGTGTGGTTTTGAAAAATAGGCAAGTGTTTTTGTTTTGCAAGTTGGCAAGTAGCCAAGAGCTATCTACCCTAAATTTCTCAAAGATCTTTGCTATGTTTTAACCCTTTTAACAATTTTGTTCCACCATTGTATTTGGTGGACAATCTTGTGTTAGGATGTGAACGGGACAGGCGCGGGTCATCGTTTAGACCATGATTGCAATAGTGCCAAGTATCTTTGGGAAATTTTCTTTAAGGGACTTGATCATTTGTTTAGGCAACTTTTGAAAGCGTCATCGAGGGACTGTGATCATTTGAATTGTTTTGTTTTGCCAAAGACACTTAACATGCAATATGGCCCATTATTGAAGGCAACAAGTGGAATAACCCTAGGGGGTGCAAGTGTGATTGGTGTTGTCCATTTTCATGCTTGTTTATCTTGAATTTAGGTCAAACTATTTTTGGTTAATTTTTGCATACAAAACCCTAATTCTATCATGGTATAATTAGAAAAAACTTTTAAATGCGAAATTTAAAGGTCCTAAATTATTACACAATAATCATGGGAATGGGGGTACAAATGTTCAAATGGGGATGAGACTTCATAGGAGAGTAGTGTCCAATATTTACAACCAAATCGAATTGCACAAATGTAAATATAAAGATATGTAAGAATAAAGCAATATGTATGTGAAAGTATTTTTGTGTAAGTGTATATTTTATTCACAAATAAAATAATTAAAAGAAAGTTAATTTTTGAATATTTTCATGTTTAGGGCAAAAACCCTAATTTTGCTAAATAAAAGGTATTAATTATTTATTATGTATTATATACAATATTTATTAATTATGTGTAAAAAATAAATAAAAAGAAAGTATATTGTCAAAAAGTGATTTTTTAAGTTAAATATTAACAAAAAATAAAATGTATTATTTTTATGTTTTTAACCTAAATAGACTAATAAATATATAAGTATCTATATTATTTATTAAATATATACAAAAATAAAATATTTAATATTTACAAAAAAAAAGTATATTTTTTATAAAATGTTTTCAAAGGTAAAATAAAATAAAAATCAGAAAATAAAAGTGTTTGTATTATTTTTAGTTATTTTAAATAAAAGTATATTTATGTTTATTTATGTACAAAACTAAAGGAAACCAAATAAATATCAAATAAAATGCAAAAAATGTGGGAAAAATAATTTTAATATTTTTTCATGCTTAAATAAAAATATAGAAACAAAATCAAAAGGAAAACAAATTAAAAATGACAAATATAACTCAAAATGGGCCAGGGGGTGCATGTGTAAAACAGTGGTGTGAAAAGGAAAAGCAATCTCAGGCCCAGCCCATGAGAGGTTGTCTTCAACCTCCAGACAAACGTTTGAAAAATACGCGCGCTCTCTTGCTTCAACCACAACTCCTGATTCCTGGACTTTTAGCACAAACTTATAACATGAAAAGTGTCAAGCATCGAGCCACGATTCCATACATACCAAGAACTTGATCTAACTCTCAGAAATGAGAGAGAATTTCTCCATCCCTAATTCTTAACCTAAGTTTTTCTCAATGTTCAGGTCTTAAATTCTCTCAGCATATGCAATATAAATGGAAAGTGAGGATATGTATAGCTTCAGGGCCATGAGTAGTGCATTTTTCATTCATAAACTTAAAGCTAACTCTTCCTAGATTGAGAGATAGAAGTCCATGAACTTACCTGTTCAGCTTGGATCGTGTCTGGTAATGGAGGCACTTTCAAGGCAAGGTGAGGATTGGTACAACTTGCTTGAAGTCCAGGGATGTTATTCCAACCTTTAGCTTGCTTTGAAACCAAGTGAATCAAGCTGTGGCAATCAACCTGCAAAACAGAAAAAGTGAAAATGGTGAAGTTGGTTAGAGGTGTTACAGGTCGTGTCCAATGCTTGGGATAGCTTGTATATGTGGTATGGAATGTGTATGAACTGGTTTTAGCAAAAATGCACGAGTGGATTGAGTTATGGAAGTCCAACTGCAGAGGTGAATCTGTTTTCTGCAGTAGGATGGTGTTTTGATGAATGATGAGGTTTGGAAGGTGTTTTGGTCGTGCCTTAGCTCAGTTATGTTGTTTGGGATGTGTCTAACAAGTTTGTCTAAGCTAGTTCTTGCAGCAATGAGAGTTGGATATCAATATGCCAAGTTTTCTTCTAATGTAAGTAAAAAATGCCAAGTCTTGTTACAAACTTCTCTAGGCCCCTCAAATGTGCTGCAAAGCTTTGTCTTAATCAGTGTGATATGTTCTTGAACTTGTGCCAAAAGGATTTGCATTGTACTTCTTGATTTGCAAACTTGACATAAAGTTCACATTTTCAAAAATGGATAATGTGCTTTTTCCATTTATGGCTCAATCTTGTATGCAATGGTTAAACACACAAGATAAGGCTTAAACACAAAGGATTGGCATTAAATTTATGAGTGTAAATGAGATTAGAGGCCTGTAATGTAGCTTGCATATGCTGAGTTTGAAAATGCACAAGTTATGAACATGCCTTTGGCCATGAATCAAAGTGACTTTTGCTCATATTGCCAAATTCGATTCTCCCTAACCACAAGGTTGTTTGATGAGTTCTTGGACATTTTGTAAAGCTTGGAATGTGTACTATAATCCATCTTTGTAATGCAAGTTGAAATTCCAAGTGGAATCATGTGAAAAGTGGCCATGAAGTTAGGCAAAAATCCTGCCTAGAATAGGTCAAAAATTTTCTAAGTTAAGAATGTTTTGCACCCTTGTTCCAAAAATCATAACTTGAGCTACAAGCTTCTTTTGAGGAAACTTTGTGAATCAAAGTTGTAGATTTTGCAATGGGATACAACTTTAATGTTTTGAGTTTTCCTTGAATCCAAACGCATCTTGATGAAAAAATGGGACAAAGTTAGGAAAAAATTAGGGATTTTCATAACTTAGAAAAATTCTAAGTTATGAAAATTCTTCATTTTAAACCCTAATTTGCAAATCTTGATTTCTTGATGAACAAGTTTCATAATTTGGCATGTTTTTATTAAAAATGAATCATGGCACTTGATTTTGACCAAAAAGTCAAAGTTTGACTTTTCAGTATACAGTCAAATTTGGCTCAGTTGACTGGAAAATTCATCTGTCAATCTTGTGCATTTGGGATCTTTTGAGCTTGTTGAACATGTCAAGACAATTCCATTGAGTACTTGAGTCCATATATGAGCTTGGTTTGCCATTGGTTAGGTCAAACAGTCAAAAATTGCCTTTGTGCAGTCAAAACCCTAAAAATGACCATTTTGCCCTTTTGGTGATCTGATCAAATTTCTTGTGGAATTGTGATCCAAAATTGACCAAATGGTTCATATGAGTTCATAATGTTGATGAGGGTCAAATTTCATGAAGTTTGACTGTCAATTGACCACAGTTGCCTTTTTCCCCAATACAGCTGATTTCTAGGTCAACTGTCCAATTGACTGGGCAAAGTTTGGAATCAAGACTTGAAACTTGGTATGGATAAACTTGGGAGTCCAATATGAAGCATGAAAGTCATCCTAGGCATTTTAGGTCAAAACATCTTTGTGCAAACTCAAACCCTAATTTGGGTCAACAGTGCAAGGAGAAGTCTTGAGCAGAGGAAACCCTAACTGGATCTTGAGCTCCAAGGGTCTTGTGGTGAGAAAATGTTGAGGAAATGGGAGGGAAAATTTTGGGGTACAACAGATTTGAAAACAACTTTCTTACATGGTGATTTAGAGGAAGAGGTCTACATGAAACAACCCGATGGTTTTCAAGTTAAAGGAAAAGAAGATCGTGTGTGTAGATTAAGAAAGAGTCTATATGGGTTGAAGCAAGCTCCAAGGCAATGGTACAAGAAGTTTGAGTATTTTATGTGAGATCAAGGATACCAGAAAACTACTTCAGATCATTGTGTCTTTGTTAGAAAATTTTCTAATGATGACTTTATTATCTTGTTGTTATATTTTGATGATATGACTATTATGAGGAAAAGTATTTCTAATATTAACATGTTAAAGAAGGAGTTGGGAGAGTCATTTTCCATGAAAGACATGGGAGCAACTAAACAGATTCTTGGAATTAGAATCATGCGTGACAGAAAGGAAAAGAAACTTTGAATTTCACAAGAACATTATATCGAAAGACTGCTACAAAGATTCCAAATGGAAAGTTCTAAGGCGGTAAGCACTCCTCTTGCTACTCATTTCTAATTGAGTTCTAATCAAAGTCCTTCAAATGAAGATGAAATGTTTCATATGAAACATTTTCCTTATGCATTTGTTGTGGGTAGTTTGATGTATGCAATGGTATTTACAAGACCAAATATAGCACATGTTATTGGTATAGCCAATAGATTATTGTCAAATCTAGGCAGATAGCATTATAATGATGTAAAATGGATTTTAAGGTATCTTCATGGTACTACTTGTATGAAGCTTTGCTTTAGAGGAGATAAGCCTACTCTAGTGGGATACTCTGACTCTGATATGGTGGGAGACATTGATTCCAGAAAGTCCACGTCGGGCTTCATGATTAAATTTGCAGGGCGAGTTGTGGCTTGGCAATCCAGATTACAAAAGTGTATAACATTGTCTACTATAGAGGCCGATTTGATTGCCACTACCGAAGAATTCAAAGAGTTACTATGGTTGAAGAAGTTTTTGCATGATATTAGTTTTGTTCAATAGAAATATGTGTTATTTGTTGATAGTCAAAGCGATATTCATCTTGGTAAGAATCTGACTTTTCATAATAGGTCCAAACACATTGATGTGAGATATCATTTGATACATGATATTTTGGATGCTAAGTTATTGGAGTTAGCTAAAGTTTATATAAATGATAATGGTTCTTGATCTTGGCAGTTGATCAGAACTTAAAGTGGGCCGATATATGACGTCTGCTAGGCTGGAATCAATGAGGAGGAGATGGTGTACCTACAAGACACTCTGATGCCCAAGTAAGAAAGAGTGCAAAGATATACAAGGAAGAGATTAGGGTTTATTAGAATGAATATTGAATACTTGGTCCTCACAAGTGTGAGGGTTTATATAGTTCCCCCGGTGCTTGGCCATTGGTTCCTATTTTTAGGCCTAGGTATCAGGTTCCTCGAAAATAGGTAACTCCTAGGAACTAGCCATTGTGACGGGCATAAATGCTCAAAACTAGCCGTTACAACAGGCAGAGGAGTGTCTCACGAGAAAGCGTGATTTCTGGGTGTTCCTAGGTGGATATCCTTGTATAGTTGGGCAGAATGAGGAATAGTGTGTTTGGAAAGGAGTAATCATGCAGACCTTGGTGGTTAGTCGATCAGGGCTCCTCGGGTGAGGGGAAAAGGGGATAAAGTGTCCTTTATCCTTCATACTTTATTGGGCTAAGTTTATTAGTACATCCTACATGCAAAAGTGGTTTGATCCCTGCATAGCCATTGAGCTAGTCCAGAATAGGAGCCCCCAAGTCATTGCTCCTAGGCGTAGGAGTGGTTACTTAGAGTCAGCACGTGTGTTGACGAGCAGATGATGCCGTTGGCGCTTGTTGTAGGAGGCGAGGATGCTCCAGGTTATACACGAGAACATGTATGTTCGGGGAACCCGAACATGGTCTTTTATGTTCAGCGCGCAGGGAGTTGAAAGGTTGATGGGAATGAGAGGTTGTGTGTCATGCCTGCCTCAAGCCATGTGTTGTTGTTAAGGTGTAATGATTTCATCCTAGTGACTAGGGCATAATGATGACGACCCTACGGCTTCCCTAGACGTGTGCCCGCTCACGTGCCAGCAAGGCTGCCTATAAATAGGAGAAAAGAAGCTTCATTTGCACTTTTTCACTTGCTATCTTCTTCTTGTTCGTCTTAGTTCAGCAGAGCACCAACGTCTGCCACCGTCGAAGTTTGTGCTCGCTCACTATTTATCCTTCATGTAACGCCCGATTGGTTTAATTAATTATTTAATTAGATATTTTCGATTAATCACGAATTATTTGTTGAAATCATTGGCATGTTGTGTTATGTTGTGAGTTATTGACATAAGTTATGGTCTTATTCTTAGTTGGTTAAACTAGTTGATTAAATTAGTTGAGTAATATTAGTAATAATGTTAGAAATAGTAGAGTAATAGGTTAATTGTGTTGGGCCTATTTTTATGGTTAGAAGTAGTAATATGGGGGGTATATTGTTAAGCCCAATAGAATAATAATATTATTAGATAAAGTTAATATAAATTAGGTTAATTAAGAAGGTGAAGAAAAGTCTTAGAGCAGTACGTGAGAAGTTACAGAGAAGAGGAATAGGAAAAGAGGCAAAGCTAGGTCAATCGTAGAGTTACAGAGAAACCTTCAATCCAATGTAAGGGTCAGGTTCAGACTCTATAATGGGAATTATGATGAATAGTGTGTATGAATTGGGTTGGTGTAATTGTTGTACGTGTAATTGTGTTTCAGTGTTCCTGAATGATGTTGAATTCGTCTGCAAAATTGTTGATATTAACTATATGTGTTGTAATTTATATTTATTGATGAAATTGTTGTTAAGTGTTGCGTTACTGCGATTGGATAGAGGAAAATTACAAAACAATGTCTCGAATTTGGACGTGTGCCAAGGGGCACATGAAGCATGTCGAGCGGCATAACTCCATGGCGATCGACAAGTAGTGTGTCGAGGGGCACAAGTTGTATGATATGCCGAGCAACACAATCCCTTGTGCCGAGGGGCACGATACTTTGGTACCAACCGTAACCTTAATCTATTTAATTCCTAGCATATTTTAATCTCTAACTTAATTAATCATGGCCAGATGTAATTAGAGGAATTTTATAGTGAGTATACATTAGCAGTAATTATATGATTAATAGTAATTGAATAGTAGCAGAAGACATAAGTATTGAATCGTAAAAGAGTAAATGCTAGTATAAGGTAATTTAGCAGAAAACATAATGATAATCGTCACTAGTAGTAATGTATGGAAAATAATATTAGTAGATATTTAGCAGAAGGACCTCAACAGTAGTGGGATAGTAATAGCAGAAAATAACAAAAAAACTTTTATAAATTAAAATAGAAGTAGAGGTTAATTAGTGTCAGAAAATAGTAGCTTCATTGATTCAACTAAAATGATTGGCAGTGGAGTATTTTAGTGGAATTAAATTAATAGGACTTGGTCGATATATATATATATATATATATATATATATATATATATATATATATATATATATATATATATATATATATATATATATATATATATATATATATATATATATATATATATATATATATATATATATATATATATATATATATATATATATATATATATATATATATATATATATATATATATATATATATATATATATAAGTTGTTGTGATGTTGTTGTTATTCATTGTTGAAGTTGCAGGTGGATATATTATTGTATTGCCTCTATTTATTGGCTAAGACTAAGTTGTAGGTTTATGACCAATGTTGGATTGTGTTGAGTTGTTGTTGAATTATTGTTGTTGTTGTTACTAAATTCATACTGTTGTCACATACATAGCATATCAAGTTGGGAGCTCGTGCTCGGTAAGTTGGCCAGGATTGACAAATATAAAGTTGAAGGGTTATGCCTTGTTGATGCCTCTATTAATTGGAAGATTATTAAGTTGGGAGTTTTTCTCCGTTGGTACCACATGCATGTGCATAAAAACAATTCACATTTCATGTTTCATCCTGAGTTGTTGTATGGGTGAATTGATTGTGTTAAATATTGTTAAAGAGCTGTGAATTGGTGATTTCGTATGAACTGATTCTAATATATTATTTATCATGTGTTTCATTATATTGTTCGATATCTCACCCCTTTTGTTTGAATATTTCCCTATGTTTGTAACGTGCATGTAACCCAAAGTGAAGGTTGTTTACCTTCAGTGGTTGGAGTCAGTGTCGTCGCTCTGAAATGTAACACTCGTGGGGATGAACGATTGTTGCTTCGTTATTGATTTTATTTCCCGTTGTTGAATTTTTAAGTTGTTTTCATTAAGTACTGGTTGTTTTGAAGGTGTTTTCAGTTGGACAAAGATGTTATGTAATTTGAGTTGAATATTGTGATGCCGCTGCTTAAGTGATAAAGTTGTTTCATTTTAAAGACTAAAATTGTTGTTATTTGTTCATCCGATGATTTAAGTGTTATATATATGTTTTATATTAGATTAAATGTCGTTGTTATAAGTTGAGAGTATAGTATCCTATTTGTTTGTTTGAAATTTTATAACTCTGATTTTAGTAATATTCGCCGGGTAGAAATAGGGTGTTATATTAGTGGTATCAGAGCAGGTCGGTTCGTCCGACCAAGTTGTCGAGTCATAGTTTTGTTTAACATTCGAGTATTGTTAACTTGAGTTTTAATGTTGTCTATGTTATAATGATAAGTTGAGATGGCTGGAAGGAATAACGTTACACTTGTTGCAGCGTTGGAAGCGATGGCGCATGCTATGGAGAATCAGCCGAACACTGACAGAAATGCTGGATCTCGTAGTTTGGAGACCTTCCAGAGGGAGAATCCGCCTACCTTCAAGGGTAAGTATGATCCTGATGGAGCATTGGATTGGTTGAAAGAGATTGACAGAATCTTTCGTGTCATGGACTGCACTCAAGTGCAAAAGGTTCGATATGGTACTCACAGGCTAGCAGTCGAGTCTGATGACTGGTGGCTAGAGACTTGTCAAAAATTGGAAGCTGCATGTGAAAATGTCACTTGGGCTGTATTTCATAGGGAGTTTCTGAGGAAGTATTTTCCTGAAGACATTCGTGGTAAGAAGGAAATTGAGTTTCTTGAGCTGAAGAAAGGGAGTATGACGGTTATTGAATATGTTGCAAAGTTTGTTAAGTTGGCTAAGTTTTATCCGCACTATAGCGAGGAAAATGCTGAGTTTTCTAAGTGCATCAAGTTTGAGAATGGGTTGCGCCTAGAGATCAAGAAGGAAGTTGGATACTGAAACAACCGGCTGAAAATCATCAAATAATGAAGTCACCATTGAATGTCTTTTATCCCATATGAAGGGAAAGGTAAACATCGAGAAACCCTGAGAAGGGAGAAGTCACGGTCTTGCAACTGAGAGATCAGGTAAGGGAGTCTGTTACACGAGGGGAAGGTATTAGCACCCCACACTCCTGTAGTACTCTACGGTATCCACTCTTGTTATCTATCTTATGGGTGTGTTTAAACTATGCTTACTGTTTACTACTGAGAAGGAATGCATGCAAAAGAAAGGAGAAAAGAATGTAGGGAAAATAAAATTGTACTCGCTTGGGCCCTACCCCAATGCCTACGTATCCTTTTTGAGGAATCGGAGCTACCGTAGTTTGGCTCATATGTTTTTGGTTATTTTGTGTTTTTTATGGACAGTGTTAATTCCGCCTTCTGCCGCAACTCGGCCTTTGGAGACTTATGCGTTGGCACAGAAGTAAACTAATCACGTCCTTACCTGAAAAGGGTTTTAGATAAAAGGTGCTCGAGCGCACAAAAAGGTTTGAGTTAGTTTATATTTTTGTTACCTTAAAAAAGGGTTTAAGTGTTATTAGCATGTTTTTGATTTGTTAAAAAGAAAGATTTAATTTTGAATGCAAGGATGCAAAAAGGGGAAGAAAAGAGTCTAAGGGAAACTAGCCTATTTCTAACCAAATGTTATCATACAATGGTAGCCCTACGTCAAAGATGAAAGGTGAAATTTCTACCTAATGTTAGCATGCATGGTTTTCAACCTAAGGTCTAACTCACATCCGAATGGAGCAAGCACATCCTAAGGGAACATAGTATGTAAAAGGATAAAGCACGCAAGCTTGAAGAAGCACACACATAAAAGAGTAAGGAAAAGAAGATAAATTATTTAGCCAAGGGGGGCGTATCACCCGAGACAAACAAGCAGGAGTGAGATGAAAAAACAAAAAGTGATGTCCAACGCGACTGAACACCTAACCAAGATATAGGAGATCGAGGCAAGCGACAGAATACAATATGAACGATCATGGAGTATCAGCATCGGCCAATGCGAACTCCTGACAAGGTGTGGGGGTTCGATTGCAGAACCCCTCCCCACTAGACGACTCTATATATAGAGCAGGCACAACTCCGAAGCTTCGTAGTGCGTCACGAGCTAAGGATGACACAGACGAAATTGTGGGGGTTGATTGCTAACCCTCTCTGCTGGCCTCCTTTTGAGGACTTCAATGAGGGATGGGGAATAATGCAGGCACAAATATAAACACACCTAAATAATACATACAGAAAGGTAGGTTTTAAACAAACCACACACAAGTGGCAAACAGAATGCATACAATGCGGAATTTCCCTAAACGGGTCTTTAAATAAACTAGAGGGTTCCTGACATGATCAGCAACAGAGACCCCCGTCATATATCTTACCCTACTTCTCATGGCATCAGAAAGCAGTAGAATCCTACTTCTCATGATCTCTAGAAAAGCCGTAAAGAAATGTAGTAATAAAATAAGGTCACGATGATACCGAACAGAAAAGGTTTGTTGCCCCTTCATAACCACGCAAGCAATAAGAAAACTCTACCAAAAGCTTCATTGGACCTATCTCAATGGGGATTGAACTCTTAATTTGCTTCGAAACTTCTTAAATCCAAGTCTCCTTTATTCCATAATCTTACACAAATTTGGCGTAAAAACCTACCAGAAAAAATCATGGATAACATGGCTACAAAAGATTACTAAACATTAAACAAAGATTACCAAATGACAATAATAAACAAACTAGATTCTAGAAATTTATAAAGGGAAATTTAAAATCAGATAGCATGCTTATTATCCTTATCTTTTCCACCATCAAGAATATAGAAAGAAAATTGACACTAAAAACTACAATTAAAGGGGAGATAAAGATGAACCAGTAGGGAGTGCAAATAGAATCCTGGTGTGTGATCAGTACAGGCGCTAAGGCCCAACATAAACGTCCAATCTCCTATTTTAGTTCCATTGCAACTCAAGTCTCCAAAAAAACTCTTGTGGCATGGGCTTGGGAATAGTTGAGGTCTGGTCCAATCTTCATTCTTTGCCTAGGGTTCCAAGTAACGGATGTTCAACTTCTCTGAGAACTCAAATCTCTTCCTCTTCGAAACGAATGCGGCGCGGCTCCCTACTCAATATTCTTCTTATTCTCCGATGATTCTGCCATTGTGACAACATTATCTCCGCCGCGTTTCGTCTTCGACCACTGCCAAACTCTTCATCACGTCTGTGTCTCGCAAAAGTCTCCACCTTCGTCTCGATGCCATTACCACTGCCACCATCATAGACATCCTCGTCTTAACCTATTTTCTATTTTTCCACTTCCAATTCACTTTACTCACTTTCTTTAACAAACCCTCCTCCGCGACGGCTAGCATCGGCCCCCTCCAATCATTGTGTTGCGAACAACATTTGACCTTAAATTATAGCGGAAATTCAAGAAGAGTGTAAACCTGACTCGGACGGTGGTGCAACGCGATCTGAACGGTGGTGAGTGAAATGAATCTCAGTGATATGTGAGTGTTGTACCCCAAAATTTCCCCTCTCATATTTCTCAACACATGACAACTGAGGTCCCCAAATTGCTCAAGGAAGTCCAAGAGTTGACCAGACAAACTCTCTTCTAAGGCAGCATACCTCAAATTAGGGTTTCATTTTTTATCAGGATATGTGAACCACAAAGGACTCAAATGCTTACCATTGTCCTAATATGTTCTCAAGGTCATCCATGTCAAGTTTCAAGCCTTGCAGAAGAAGTTTGCTCAGTCAATTGCTCAAAGGCCTAAAAATCGACTATACTAGATCAAAAGTCAATTGTGGCCCACATACATTCGAACTTCAAGATTTTTGGTCAACATCCTAATTTTTAAGTGTTATTCATCATTTTATCAAGGGTTGATCATGATTCCTCAAGGATTACTCACAATTCATCAAAACCCAAAAGTTGCTAAATTAGGGTTTTGTAGGAAAAGTCAACTCAACTTTGACCAAGCATACTTTCTCATACTTTATCAGAAATGACCCATTCAAAGCTCATTTTTAAGAGGATGCAATTCCCCACAATTCATCTTCATCTGCCAAGTTCAAAATATGCACTCACAAAAAGATATGATTTTTGACATTATAGGTCATTTTGAAAAGTCAACAAAAAACACCTTTTGGGTCAAAGCTTCATACATGAACATGGAAGACTCAATTGAGATGAGGCCAAAAGGGTTGCTTATAGGACATCCTAAGCTTTCTAAAAAGTCCAAGAACACCTCTATAGGGTCAAAATTGAGAGAGTTATGCATTGGCCAAGTTGACCTTTTTTGCAAAATTGTCAATAGTCAACATTGTTCAAATTTGCATTTTTTCCAAATGGGCCCATGTTTTCTTGTTTGAAACATGTTTCTAATAGGACCCACGACCACTGATCTCTTCCACCTTTTATTTTATTATTTTTATCATTTATCTTGATTTTTTATTCATTTAAATCAAAATAAATCAAATTAAATGGTAAAATAATAAAATCAAATCAAATCTTGGATTTTTTGTGCATCTTTTGAGTCTATGTACAGCTAGTAGGACAACCAATTCGTGAAAGATTGATTTGGGTGGAAAAAGATTGGATTGAAGCAAATTTGGAAAGATATCATATGCCATGAAAGACCAAATCAAATCTTTATAATGGGCAGGATTTAATTCGTTTTTGTTGACCTAATATGTTGCACTACATATACAGAAGTAATCTAAGGCAAGAAAACAGGTTGAGCAGTCGTGAAAGAGGCAGAACAAACTTTAAAATTTTAAAGAAAAAGTGCAGATCGAATTCCAAGTTACAGGCCATCTCAAGCCATCCTAACCTTACCAATCGGTTGTTGGACGTCTCAGGAACATGTTCCAATCACTAGCAAGCCTCCCCACATCCTGAAACACTTTGTAGCAATAACACGGTTAGCCTAAAAAACTCGTTTTCGTTTTCATTTATTTATACATCATTTGCGCGTTTTGATTATATATTCTTGTTTCTTATTGAGTATGCAAGCTAATCATTCTATTCAATTGCATTTTTTATGACTGTATGTAAAATTGCCATGGCTAGGGTTTCTTGGTTGGTTTTAGGGCTTTGCAATCAGGTTAAATTGGACGTTGATTCTGATACCATGATACTCGTGAGGATGAGACGAGTTGATTGGTACCAGCCATGGTCATTTATCTTGCTTATGGACAATTTTTGAGATACACAGGTCTATACCTACAATGAAATGTTTGTAGGTAAAAGTTTATTTACCTAAGATGACGGTTCCTTGGAGAAGAAGATGCGTGTCAGCCAATCACTCGCCCATTTAAATTTTCGCGCGTTTGGATTCCAGCGTTTTTGTTTTCATTATATCATATTTTGCTTTTGTTATATATACAAATAACAATTGCAACTCAGTTGGCAAGCGTACATTGGAAATATGCATAAGGACCTGGGTTCGATACCCAAGTCCCAACCTTTCTTTGCGTTATTTTATTTCATGTGATCAGGTGCACTGCTTGTCCGAATGTCCACCATATGCCCTCAACATCTGGCCATCAAACACGTCTCTAGCCCAGATCCAAGGCTTCTCCCCTGAAGAACTACCATGCGCCCCAGGTCAACATCGACACTAGACCAGCAAAGTCAAAACGGGCCATCAACCTTGGGCCCAAAAAATTCATATTCCAACCCCCCAATTTCTCAGCACAGGCCCATTATTCATTTCTTTTTCTTTTATTTTATTTAAATCTTTCAATACTTATTTTTATTTTTCTAATTCACAAATTAATCTTTTTATAAAGTCATAAAATCAATAATTCACAAAAATTAGGATTAGTTTTTTTATTATTATTATCAAAATTAATTTAATTTAGTTTAACTTAGGACATTGTAATTTGTTTTCATAAATAAAATCAAATAGAAAATTAGGTTACCTCTTGATTTAATTTTATTTTCTCTTTTTTCCTCAAATAAATAAAAATATAAAAATAGGTTTTTAGAATGATTTATTTATTTTTTCTTAATTTAAAATCAATTAGAGTTAGTAGGTTCTTTCTTAATCTAATAATTTCTTTGTCTTCTTAAATAACAAAACATGACAAAAACTTTTTTTTAATCAACCGCAATTAGGTTTAGACAAGGGTCAAAACCCTAGTTGTTTCGTACTTAATTCATCGCGCGCGTGTTATTTATTTTTGCCAATATTTTTGTAAGTGTTCATGGTTTTTAATAGTTTAATCTAGGACCTTTTACTTATCACTTTTCCCCGGGTTTTGGTTATGTAATTAATCCCCCTCCCTGAAGCCTTGTAATAGCGTAGATTTACTTTCTCGTATTTTAATTCCCGCAAATATTTGACTGTTTAGATGTATGCTAATAGGATTGTATGGCAAGAATGCATGACAAATTAACACAGTTAGAAAACCATAATGTGCAAAGATTAAATAACTGAAAACAGATCTCTCTTAGGGTATACTCTCACTTCGGTTGCCTTCGATAAACGATCTTTAAGCATAGGGTGTCTTAGTGGTTGCTCTCCTGTCTAAAAAAGATCAAATGTCCCGTTCAAATGTTGCCTCGGAAATGTTGCCTCAGAAATATTGCCTCGAATATGATCTTAAGACTCTAGGGTTATTACTAAGATGTCCTAACATTGCTTTAATGATCGTACGTCCCTTTCGAATTGACCCTTACAACTCCAACGACGGTGCTACCTATTTATCAATAGTAGGATAGCGCTGTCTAAAGGAAACAAGAATAGAAGCGATCTTTTTTCGAGTAGGTACTTTCTCAAATCAAAACTTTTCACACAAACACCTTTCAAAACAATTTTCAAAACAACTTCGTCACACCTTTGAGGACTGATACAAGGGTTATCACAAAGTAAAACTTTTTAAAAACAAAGCACATACACAAGCAACTTAAAAAGATGAGCAAGTACCTAAGAGCCCATGGAAAACCATGGATAGAAAGGGTGCTAACACCTTCCCTTTCTACAATCTACCCCCCGTACTCAGAATATCTCGAAAAAAGGATTTTTTTTTCTGTACTTTTTTCCTTTCCATTTGGATGAAATAAAAGTTGGTGGTGACTCTTGCTTACTGTGATATTTTGCAAATAAAAAGCGCAAAACACAAACCAGCGTCAAACAGTCGGTTCTGCCACCATATCACAGAACTGGCGACTCTGCTGGGGACTTAATAAGTGGGTATACCTTAGGATCTAGGTCATCATAATTGCTTCTCTTGATTGCTTTGTTTGCTTTACTTTTTGAGGGTTCTGTTTGGGGTTACTATAGATCCTAACCCGGATCTGGGGAATACCTTTTAGGTAAGTAGCAATAGACTGTGAGGGAACTGTACGGTGTAGATCGATATGGTTGAAGCAGTAGCTACGTTGATGTGGCACATTGGTTGGTACCGGTATCCCTTATGGAGAAACAAGGAGAATATGGGGCCGCTGCATGGTGTCGTTAAGCATCAACTGACCTTAGAACCTTTAATCGCCCAACTTAGCCATTAGAAAGTAGTGAGATAGTCGGCCTCGGTGTAAAGATGAGAACTGGTTGATACTCGATGCTACACTCATTGAGACCATACTCTCGAGATAGTTCCGGCCGCAAGAAAATATTGCGTGAGCTGAAACCATGACCGATGGAGGATGGTCAGTGATATTGAGACCCACTAGAACCCGATTACTTTTCTAGGACAGGTTTGAACCAACTTAACTTCAAGAGGGTATTACCTTTGACCTCATGCAAGCCTTACACCTAAGGGTTTTTTATGATTTGACTGTGTTTGCAATACCTGTTGTTTGTTATACCTGTGGTTTATCATGACATCATGCATCATAACATGGCATTCATACTTCATTACATTAACCATTTCAAAGACCAAGGGAATTTATCTTTGTTCTGTTTTGCAGATCATGGCTTCCGTGCGTAGAAATACCATCCGAGTCAACTTTGTGCAAATACCTGCCAAACTTAAAGAGCTAGCCTCAAGAGTTTCTGAGACTTCTATATTCATTAAGAGACACGGTCAACTTCTCGTCCTGGTTATTTCAAATCTTGATGAGTAGATGATGAGCATACTATTTCAGTTCTTCGATCCCGTGCATCATTGCTTCACCTTTCCAGATTACCATCTAGTACCCACCTTGGAAGAGTTCTCTCATCTATTGGGCATATCCATTCTTGAACAGGTACCCTTCACAGGCATGGAAGAAGTTCCTAGACCATAAGACATTGCCTCAGCTTTGCATTTGAAACGGGCTGATGTAGTATCCAATTGGGAAACACGAAGCGGGGTCGAAGGTTTTCTAGCCAAATTTCTGATAGACCAGGATCAACTATTTTGGGATGATTTGGATTTTCAGTCTTTTGAAGATGTCTTGGCTCTTATTATCTATGGTTTAGTTCTCTTCCCTAATCCAGATTCCTTTGTAGATGTGAATGCGGCCAAAATTCTTCCTTTCTCGTAACCCTGTGCCTACCTTGCTGGGAGATATCTTACATGCTCTCTATACTCGTACTATAAGGAGAAGAGGGACTCTTATGTGTTGCACGCTGTTGCTGTCGAGGTGGTTTATTTCTCACCTCCCTAAGTTTGTGCTGAAGAATGAAGAAGGTTTGGGTTGGTCATACAGAATAATGTCACTTGCTCATACATATATTCTTTGTTGTTCCCGGGTGTTGTACCCCAAAATTTGCCCTCGCATTTTTCCACAAAAGATCGCAGCTTCCGGCATTTCCTAATTTTTTAAGACTGGCTCAAGAATCGGTCAAACAGACTTTTCTCATCAGTCAGGACACAATTAGGGTTTTACCAATTTTCAGGGCTCTGGATTGTTTCACACAATTGGCTTAGGGTTTTGGTTGATTCTGGCTCAATTTTGATCAGGCGAATGTTCATTGGCATTTAATCAGGAATTAAGGTTTTTTGTGGGCATATTCTCAGAAGGATTTAAATTCCACAGCACTTTGCAAATTATTCCGAGATTCGGGTTGAATTCGCATTGTTTTGATTTAATCAGTAAAAAAAGGGGAGTTGGTTTGAATTCACCAGTCAAAAGAAATATGTAGTTTGGATTTAAGTGCTTGGTAAAAAAATCGGTGAAAAGGGAATGCGCCTGATCAGTGTTTCGATTAACTGTTGATTTGCTTTGGAGATACCAGGTTTAATTGATCAATGTGCTAAAGCATTGTTTATTTTAATTATTTATTATTCTAAATTAAATGATTGAAATTTATTTTTCAATTATTTTAATTCAAATAGTTTTAAATAATAAATAAACAATAAAGAGAAAACAGAATTAAATTGGATAATGGAAACTTTTATTTATTCTTAAATTAACTGTACAATTATTGTTTATAATTTAATTACAAACAATGGTTTTACATTGATTTAAATTTAAATAAAAAGAAAACTATCCTATTTTTTTTCTAATTATTCATTCTTCACTTTGTTCCTCTCCATCCAAATATTCATCTGCAAAAGAAAAGGAGAAAAGTCAAATAACAGTTAAATTGAAAAGACAGATAAAAGAAAGTCATCATTAAGGGCCACTGATTGGGATCAGTTAACCCTCTCTGCAAATCACGGGATTTCTCCCGGTTCACAAAGAGGGAAGAATTTTTATGCAAAGTTGAGAAAAAATGCAAAGTGTCAAAAATGCATAAGTTCAAAATGTCAAACTGCACAGTTCAAACCCAACTAAAAATCCAAATTCCCACTTTCTGTCAAAATCCAAAAAGTACAAACTTGCTGTCAAAATGCCAAAAAGGTTACCCAAGCTGTCAAAGAAAAGAAGATTTGGCAAAGATATCAAAGAAGAGAAAAGTACAAAAGCTGTCAAAGAAAAGATAAAATATGCAGAGGAAATCTTTTATGCAAGCCAAACTTTCTTTCATCATTTCCCAAATGCAATAGCCCTTTCAGAAAAAAGTACAGAAAAAAGCATAGTTTAATATTTAACTGTACTAGAAGAGAGAGAGATAAAGAGAATGCAGGTTTTTTAGGCTTTAGGCAGGCATAGATAGAAAATATATAACACACAAGAACAAACACAGTTCAAGGGGGAGCAAACCAACACAAAAAGAGGAAATATAGAAAACACTTCCAAACGTAGAACCTGCTAAAGCTCAAGTCTGCAAGCACAATTTGCAAACCAACCATCAAGCCAAACACATAACCTCCAAACAATAACCTGCAATGAGCCATACCAGCATACACCCCTGTCAAACATTAAACCTGCAAAAAGCTTTGAAGCAAGCCTAACCTTAAGCCTGAAACCGGTCCAGAACCTCAAGCCTGAAACCAGTTCAAGCTTCACCTGAATCAGTCCAAACCTAAGCCAAAAAGCCATACCAGTATATAACATGTCAAGCACATAACCTGCATTGGCTCAAACCTGCTAAGGCCATCAACAAGAGACCAAAGCCATATCAGCATAAACCAGGCCAAGCTCACACCTGCTGAAAACATAAAACCTGCATATACAAACCTGCATATACAAAACCCGCAGGCATAACCTGCTAAGCATACCTGCATCATCCATACCTGCTAAAACATGAAGCAAACCTGAAGCTCAATCCAAGGCCAAACCTGAAACCAACTGCATGAACCACATCAGAACCTAAAACCTTTCCTATTGCATCAAACTATTCAGAGCCTGCATATGCCAGTAAAACCATAAATCTGCATACAACCAAAGACCTTGTAGCCTACTGCACTACAAAAGCCCATATACCAGTCACAAGCATAAACCTGCATATGCCAAACCTGCAAAAGAAACTCACCATAAGGCCTGTCCAGCTTCAAGCCTAACACATCAAACACAGGAGCCCACATGAGAACCCTCAGAGGAATGCTCATCATTGGGCCATAAACAAACATTCCAGGCAATAATAAAGGAATACTGGGGCAACTCAGAGCAAGACAGCACTAACAAGTCAAAGGCAACTCAGAGCAAGGCAACATAAAGCCCTCAGTAAAAAACATCATTGGGCAAGCTCAACAATCAAAAGACAAAACATTCAAGGGTAGCTACTAAGCAGTTTCAAAGGCAACAAAAGCAACTGAGATAGAAGAAGCAATAAAGGCATCTCAAAGCAACAAGCATACAGTGGCAAAAAGGAGAAGAAGAAAAGAAAACTGTATCAAGCTTTCAGTTCAGATCATCATAAAGCTTAAGAAAAGTACAGAAATACCAGGAAGCTCAAAAGAGCGAGCATCAGCACCCTCCACTGTCGAGCCTCCTAAGCACCTCCGTTTTCTCCCACTCCTCAGTCAAGGTAAAACGTCTCCCTCTTCATCCACGTTACATAAGCCAAGTCAAAAACTTAATCAAACAAGCAGAAAATCACAAGCATGCAAGAACTAAAAGAAACCCTAACAAAATAAGAAAGCGAATGATACCTTAGATCGAGTGCCCTAATACTGTCGTTAGAGGGAAGAAGGCGCGATGATGCTGGTGGCTCTGTAGTGGAGGGTATCGCTCAGGAAGACGAAGAAGAATACGAAAACGAACGAACGAACGGCGCGCTGCTCACGAAACCCTAAAGCCTTGTCCCAAATGAAAACTTTGTTCTAACCCTAAACACTTGTTTCAACTCTGGGCCTAACCTTTTCCCCAACGCCTGAAGCCCAACGAACTCCCATTCAAAAGCCTTAATCTCTTTTTTATAAAACAAATTTCTAACTTATCCCTTTTTATATATAAACAAATTTATTTTATTAATCAATTAATACTAACTTTCTTTTTATATATAACATCTTAAAACAAATATATTTTTTTTCTAACTTAATATATTTTACAATAATACTTTAATAATAAAAATACATTTTTATGGCACCATATAATTAAAATTGAAAATACATTTTCCCTTTCTTTTAATTAATATATTTTTGTACATAACACATGAAAATATACCTTTTTTGTATACATAATTAAAACCTAGAAATATTTTCTTAAAACATCATTTTCATAATTTAATTAGAACTTAAAGCATTTAATTAAGACATTTTCTTTTGTGCATATTAAAGAAATATCAGATTATTAATTAAATAACCATTTAAGTTCTTTAGGTTAAAATAATACTTAAATACATGTCAAAGTTCACATTGTCGCACCTGTAAATAATTACATACGCATATACTTGTACACTTACACAACACATTCACATGGCTCCTATACACATTTGTTTATCTCATACATTGATATACGTTATTCACATTTGATCGCAAATTTGATTTGATTGTAACTTATTGGATACTATAAGTCTCATCCCCATTCATAAACTTGTACCCCCACTCCCGGAGACTTATTTTGTAATAGCGTAGATTTTACATTTTCGCAATTTACCGCTTTCAAATTATACCATGGTTAGACCTAGGGTTTGCATGTACATAAAATCAAACGCTAGATAACCTAATACAAGACAAATATATGAAATCAATACACAATCACACTTGTACCCTCTAGGGTAATCCCACATGTTGCCTTCCAAAAGGGGTCATGTTTGCACGTCGAGTATCTTTGGCAAAACCAATTCAAATGATCATAAGTCCCTCGATGACGCTTTCGAATGTTGCCTAAACGGAATGATCATAGTCCCTTCAAAGCAAATTGCCAAAGACACTTGGCACCATTGCATTCATGGTCCATACGATGACCCGCGCCCGTCCCGAATAAACTTCCTAAACGCAAGATTGTCCACCAAATTCAATGGTGGAACAAAATTGTTAAAAAGGGTTTAAAACATAACAAAAACCTTTGAGTAGAAAATAGGGTAGACAAAACTCTTAGTTACTTGAGATCAACTTGCAAACACACTTGCCTTCTTTTCAAAAACCACAATCCACAAGCACTTTCAAAACAAACTCTCAAAACATTTTGAAACATCTTTTCGAAAAGATATACGCCTTTGTAAAATATTCGAGTAAAGAATTGTTACAAGGTTAGCCTAAGACAAGGCATCTTCTTCCAAAACATGTTAAAAACACACACACACACACACACACACCATTTTCAAGCAATCGAAAATCGAGGCAAGTGATCTAAAAAACCGAGTAACTAAGAGCCCATGGATAACCATGGATGAAAAGGGTGCTAATACCTTCCCTTTTCATAATCTACCCCACGAACCCACGAAATATCTCAAAAGGTTTTTGCTGTGCTTTTTCAACCTTTCCTTTAGGATAAAATAAAAAGTCGGTGGCGACTCTTGCTCAACCGCACAAGTGCGAATACGAACGCAAAACCACAGTCAGTTCTCCCACCGTATCACAGAACTGGCGACTCTGCTGGGGATATAGAGATTTAGAAGTGGGGTTACCTTAGGGTTTAGATCACCTTTATTTTCTTGCTTTGATTGACTTGATTGATTTATCTTTTGGGTTCTTGTTTGGGTTTGTTGTAAATCCTCCACCCGGATTTGAGGCACCTTCTTAGGTAAATAGCAAAAAACCGTGAGGGAACTGTGCGGGGTATACCGACACGGTTGAAGCAGTAAGCTATGTTAGTGTGACATATTTGTGAGTACCGGTAACCCTTGAGTAGTCAAGGAGAGTACGGGGCCGCTGTGTGATGTCATGAAGCACTAACGAACTCTTAGCACCTTAATTGACCATCTTAGCCTTTTTAGGGGTAGTGAGATGACCGACTTTGGTGCAGTCCGAAGTTGGTAGATACTCGATACTACACTCATTTGAGGATTGTTTTCTTGGAATATTTTGGTCGCCAATAAGTGGCTAAACCAAAACAATGAACACAGAAAACAATTCAATGATATTGAGCTCCTTAGAACCCGGTTTCTATTTTAGGACAGGATGAGCCAACTAACTTCAAGAGGGTACTTACCTGAACCCCATGCAAGCCTAAACCTAAGGACTTGTTTGCTTTGTGTGAATATGTTTGTCTGTATATACACTCACTTGCTTTCTGCATACATGTACATAACATCATGACATCATACCATAGCATTTTCAATAACCATTTCAAGGATCTCGAGGGTTCTTTTGATGCAGGGTGTGATACGGTGGGAGAACTGACTTGAGGTTTTGCGTTTGTATTCGCAAATGTTGCAGTTAGCAAGAGTCGCCACCGACTTTTTATTTTATCCTAAGGAAAGGTTAAAAAGCACAGCAAAAACCTTTTGAGATGTTTTCTTGGGTTCGGGGAGTAGATTATAGAAAGGGAAGGTATTAGCACCCTTTCTATCCATGGTTATCCATGGGCTCTTAGTTACTTGCTTAGATCACTTGCCTTTTGTTTTCAATTGTTTTAAATGGTGCTTGAGTGTGTGGGTTTGAAAATGTTTTGAAAAGAGGCCAATGTGGTGGCAACCTTTGTAATGATCCATGTGGGGATGTATACAAAGATGTATGTCTTTTGAAAAAGTTTCCATTTGTTTTTGAAAATTGTTTTGAAAGTGTAGTGATGTGTGATTTTGAAATTAGGCAAGTGTTTTATTTTGCAAATTAGATTCAAGTAACTAAGAGGTTATCTACTCCTAAATTTCTCAAAAAGATCATTGCTATACTTTAACCCTTTTAACAAGTTTGCTCCACCATTGTATTTGGTGGGCAACCTTGTGTTAGGATGTGAAAGGGACAGGCGCGGGTCATCGTTTTAGACCATAATTGCAACGGCGTTAAATGTCTTTGAGCAATTTCTCTAAGGGACTTGATCATTTGTTTTTGTTTGTTTTTGAAAAGTTTTGTCGAGGGACTATGATCATGCAAATTGTTTGTTTTGCCCAAAGAAGTTCAACATGCAATATGGCCCATTTATTTGAAGGCAACAAGTGGAATACCCTAGGGGGTGCAAGTGTGATTTGTGTGTCCATTTTCATGCTTGTTTATCTTGTATTAGGTCAAACTATTTTTTATCGTTTTTCGCATACAAACCCTAATTCTAACATGTTATCATTAGAAAGCAATAAAGTGCGAAATTAAAATTACTAAGCTATTACAAAACCAAATATGGGAAGGGGGGTACAAATGTTCAAATGGGGATATTGACAAGAATTTAAATCTAAATTATTACATCAATTGAATATTTGCAATTTAAATAATGTATAAAAATGAAAGATGCACAAAAATGTTTTGTATATGTATGAAAAAATATTATTTATGTAAAAGAGAAAAGAAAGTAAAAAATGTATTATTTTTTGGAGTATTTTGAACTTAGGGTAAAAACCCTAATTTTTAAAGAAAAAGGTATTATTTTCTAATTTAATACAACTATTTATTCATTATTTATAAAAATAAAATAAAATGAAGTATATTGTGGGGAAAAGTATTTTTGTATCAAATATTAATAAAAAATAAAAATTCAAGTATTTTTATATTTTTAACTTAAATATATTGATAACCATATATATATATATATATATTAAACCCTAAATATGTATTATACACAAAATAAATATTTATTTAATATTTTAATAAAATAAATAAAAAGAGTATTTTTTGTGTGAAATATTTTCAGAAAGTAAATAAAAATAAAAATGTATTTACACCATTTTTCTATTTTATTCTAATAATGGTATATATATATTTATGTACAAACAAAGAAAATAAACAAATAAATATGCAATAAATGCAAAAAATGATGGAAAAAATATTTTTAATTTTTAAATGCCATGAGAAAAAATAAACAAAGCTAATCTAAAAAGAAAAAGTCAAAAATGTTAAGAAATGAACAAATGGGCTCAGGGGGGTGTGAATCAAAAAAGGTGGTGTGAAAAGAAAATAGATCCAGGCCCAGCCCAGACCACTTCTTCTTCAACCTCTGTACAGCCTTCTTCAAGCAAAAACACGCGTTTTTTATCTCTGGATTCCTGGACTTTCAAGCAAAACTCATAACATGAAAAGTGTAGAGCATTAAGAGACGGTTTCAACCATATAAAGAACATGACCTATCTCTCTAAGATGAGGGAGAATTTCTCTCCCCCTCATTTCTGACCTAACTTTTCATCAATGTTCAGACATGAAATTCTCTAAGCACACGAAATATAAATGAAATCTAAACATATGAGCATGTTCAGGGCTATGATTGTGACATGTTTTCTTCAAAAATCTAAAGCTAACAATGCCTAACAAGGGAGATAGAACTCCATGAATGTACCTGTTCAGTTGGAATCGAGCTTGGCAATGGAGGATGTTTCAGAGTGAAATGATGACTTGTACAGCTTCCTTGAAGTGTAAGGGAGCTTTTCCAATTCCTACTTTGTCTTGAAACTCCCTGAATCGAGCTAATGAACTCCAACTGCAAAACAGAAAATTAAAAATGGTGAAGTGGCTTGGAGGTGTTACAGGTCTGATTTTAGGACATGGTTAGCTTGCATATGTTGTAGGGAAGGTAGAGGAAAAGGTTTGGATCAAAATGCTCGAAGGGATTGGGAGTTTGCACTCAAACTACAGGGGCTCCCCTGTTTGTGCAGTTTTGAGGTGATTAGGGCAATGGGAGTGTTTCAGATGGCAAGGGCTCGTGTGTTAGCTTGGATTTGGTCTATGGAATCTGTTTGATAGCTTTTGTGTTGTGTGTCTTAGCTGAGATGAGAGATAGCATAAGTTATGGACTTTTCTTCTATCTTAAGCAACAAAAGCAAGTTGGTTGTTTTAGGTTAGTAGGGGGTCTCCTAATGTGCTGCATAAGCCTCTCTTGATCAGTGTGTTATGCACATAATCTTGTGCCAAGCAGATCTTTCATGTACTTGTTGGATTACAAACTTGACATAAAGTTAACCTTTTCAAAAATGGAAATTCCACTTTATCTAGTTTAGGATTAATCTTGCATACAATGCTTGCACTCAAAGAACAACACCTTAACACATTGAATATGCATTAAATTATTGAGTATGAAATGGTTCAAGGACCTGTAATCAAGCATAAAGCAAACTGATTTCAAATTGGCAAGATTATGAACATGTCTTGATGAAGAACAAAAGTGAATTTTTGCCAACTTGTGAAATTCGAATCTCTCAAGTTATGAGGTTGTTTGATGAGTTCTTGGACATTTTGGAAAGCTTGGAATGTGTACTACAATCCATCTTTGAAATGCAAATCAAAATTCCAAGTGGAAGGGTATGAAAAGTGGCCTTGAAGTAGGGTAGAAAACCTTGTCAAAATAGGTCAAATTTCACTAAGTTAAAAGATGGTTTAGTGCCCTTATTCAAAAAATTATAACTTGAGATACAAGCTTCAAATGAGAAAATTTTGTGACTCAAAGTTGTAGATTATGCAACAAGCTACAACTTTCATGTTTTGACTTTTGTTTGAATCCAAATGGATCATGGTGAAAAGATGGGGCAAAGTTGGGAAAAAATTAGGGTTTTTCATAACTTAGAAAAATTCTAAGTTATGAAAAATTCCATTTTCAAACCCTAATTTGCATTTTGTGATTTCTTGATGAACAAGTTTCATGATTTGGCATGTTTTGATGAAAAATGAATCTTGACTCTTGACTTTGACCAAAAAGTCAAAGTTTGACTTTTCAGTATACAGTCAAAATTGATCAATTGATTGGGAAATTCAACTGTCAATCTTGTGTACTTGGGATCTTTTGAGCTTGATGAACATGTCAAGATAATTCCATTGAGTCCTTGAGGCCATATGTGAGCTTGGTTTGCCATTGGCTAGGTCAAACAGTCAAAAATTGCCTTTGTGCAGTCAAAACCCTAAAAATGACCATTTTGCCCTTTTGGTGATCTGATCAAATTTCTTGTGGAATTGTGATCCAAACTTGATCCAATGGTTCATGTGAGTTCATAATGTTGATGTGGATCAAATTTCATGAGGTTTGACTGTCAATTGGCCACAGTTGACTTTTTCCCAATACAACTGATTTCTAGGTCAACTGTCCAATTGACTGGGCAAAACTTGGAATCAAGACTTGAAACTTAGTATAGGTAAACTTGGGAGTCCAATATGAAGCATGAAAGTCATATTAGGCTTTTTAGGTCAAAACATCCTTAGGCAAACACAAACCTTAATTTTGAGTCCACAGTGCAAGGAGAAGTCTTGAGTAGAGGAAACCCTAATTGGATCTTGATCCTCAAAGGTCTTGTGATGAGAAAATGTTGAGGAAATGGGAGGGCAAATTTTGGGGTACAACAGTTGCCCCTGTTCAATCTTCTTGGACCTGAAGAGTTAGATTGGCAAGTTTGCCTTTCGTGACTCGAGGGTAAAAGGAGATTGGACACTAGAGTGCCCGGAAATTTGCACTCGCATGCTGGAGTCTCAACAATGTGGTGTCGGGAATGGGCTTATAGATGCCATTTAGAGAGATGGTGGATAGGGAGATGGGCTTTTAGATGCCATCTGGAGAAGTGACAGAACTTTGTCGGGAATGGGCTTATAGATGCCATTTGGAAGTGTTGATCGCGTAAGAGATTCCTTAGCGAGAACTTGTGTATTTAAGAAAGACGGATGTTTTCCTGGCTTGTTACAGGTGTTTGATCTTCAGCCTCCTTATGCAGATATGCCCTGGATAGATATAGGTATTGAGTCTACAATTGGGTGCTCACAGATGTGCCCTGGCTGGATACAGGAGTCGAATCTGGAAATAGTCGCTTAATAGATGTGCCCTGGCTGGATACAGGAATCGAATCTTCGAACTCTTCAGACGTGCCCTGGCTAGATACAGGAGTCGAGTCTGGAAACGTGGTCAACAGATATGCCTTGGCTGGATACAGGAATTGAATCTGGAGCTGTTGTAGTTGATAGATGTGCCCTGGCTGGATACAGGAATCGAATCTTCGAACTCTTTAGACGTGCCCTGGCTAGATACAGGAATCGAGTCTAGAAACTGATCACTCTCAGATGTGCCCTGGCTAGATACAGGTATCGAATCTGGAATTGCGACAGTTGAAGGTAGTCGTTTTTGAGATTGTCTTTTTCCTGAAAAGGCAAAAACGTAAGTTGTATGCAATGTCATGATGTATGATATGCATGGTATCATGATGTTCAACATGAGATGTTGTATGCGTTTCATCATGTATATGAAAATGTAAAATGTTTATGAATGTAATTTCGTCTTGGGGAAAATAAATCCTTGAAGAACGGCCGGAGAATTGCTCTGTGGAAGAGATATTTGGCCGAAGTTTTGATGAGAGGCCTGCTGAGGACTTTAACGATGGATTCCGCTGAGGATAATGATGATAAACTCCGCTGGGGAACTCCAAAGATAAACTCTGCTTGGGAATACCAAAGATAGACTTCGCTGGAGATTGAAGGAACTTTGCCGAGAGCGGTCTTCCGTGGCTTTTAGCTGAGGATAACCCAGTTATAAGTCCTTGTGAGGAAATAACTCTAAATAAAACTCGGGCGAGACGTCCGCTCTTCGCAGGGGATAAGCTTGCAGAATCTACTGGGGAATGTTGTGCCTTTTCGGGATCGACAGGGGAATCAACTCCGCTTGGGGAAAGTATTGTCGCATCCTGTTTTACTCTGCGGGGAATTGAGATGATTTGGCCATATTCTTCAGTTGAACCTACCTTGGTGCCTTGGCGGACAAAACAACCAGACTGCATTAGACAATTCCACATTGCCCCTGTCTTTGATGTCATTTGTAATTAATCTCTTGTTTCATATGCAAACATTTATGAATCAGCAATTTAATGTCAAATGCATATATCAAAAATGAACATTGGACGTTCTTCGCAAGACAAAACAAAAAGAGGAAAACAATGGTAATTTGTATGAACAAAAGAATTTGTATTGATTTAAACTTTGCCTGTGAATAGGCGTTTTTGTACAAGAGGCTGACATCCTAGTAAGAGGACATCGCCAAATAGTATAGAGTTTACAATTTGAAAAAGGAAACAAAACAGCTATGTGAACAATCCCACTGGGTTCCAACTCTGCTATCGCCTTTATGTCTTCGAACGTCTCATCGCTTTGCTGCCTAATTTGAAGATGAAGCTGATTGGTCAATGCCGAAATCTGGAGCCAGATAGTTGATGCCGAATTCCGGATGCGAAGTGATCCAATGAGACATAGTGTTACGCTTTTATCCCTAACTTTTGCCTGGACCGCCCTTTCGGGTTTTCAGTCCACCGGGATACCCATTTTTGCCCAAGTCGCCTTTTCAGGTTTTCGACTTGCCGGGTGTACAGATTTTTTTTATTCATTTCATCCCTTACTTTTGCCCGAACCCTTTTGGTTCGCCGGGAAGCCCTTATTTTTGCCTAGGTATGTCAACCTAGCGGGTCTTTTATTTATGCGTAGTATTTTTTCACTATGTCTGCATTGCCGGGTGAGGAAGGTCGTCACCATCCATGGTGGTTAGGATCATGGCTCCTCCTGAGAACACGCGTTTAACCACAAATGGCCCTTCGTATGTAGGGGTCCATTTGCCCCGGGGATCACTCTGAGGAAGGATGATGCGTTTGATTACCAGGTCCCCAACTTGATACTCTTGCGGTCTGACTTTCTTGTTAAATGCCCTGATCATCCGTTTTTGATACGTTTGACCGTGACAGATAGCAGTGAGCCTCTTTTCGTTAATCAGATTTAATTGATCAAGTCGAGTCTGGATCCAATCATCTTCATTCAAGTCCGCATCCTTCATTATCCGGAGAGAGGGTATCTGGATCTCGATTGGCAAGACTGCCTCCATGCCATAGACCAAGGAGAAGGGAGTTGCCCCGGTTGATGTCCTTGCTGAGGTGCGGTACCCATGAAGAGCGAACGGTAACATCTCGTGCCAATCCTTATAGGTCACTGTCATCTTCTGCACAATTTTCTTGATATTTTTATTGGCTGCCTCTACAGCCCCATTCATCTTCGGCCGGTAGGGAGAAGAATTGTGGTGCTGTATCTTGAATTGTTCACAGAGTTCAGTGATCATTTTGTTATTGAGATTGGTACCATTATCCGTAATGATTCTTTCCGGGACTCCGTACCGACAGATCAGATTATGCCGGATGAAACGTGCCACGACGCTCTTGGTTACTGTGGCATAGGAAGCTGCCTCAACCCATTTCGTGAAATAATCGATCGCCACCAAGATGAAGCGATGCCCATTGGATGCCGTTGGTCGGATCTCACCGATCATATCGATGCCCCACATTGCGAAAGGCCAAGGTGCCGTTAGGACATTCAAAGGAACTGGAGGGATATGCACCTTGTCAGCATAGATCTGGCACTTATGACAAGTTCGGGAGTGCTGGTAACAATCGGCTTCCATTGTGGACCAGAAATATCCTGCCCGAAGGATTTTCTTAGCCATGGTGTGTCCACTGGAATGTGTTCCAAATGTACCTTCATGCAGTTCTATCATGATTTTCTCTGCTTCAGCCTTATCCACACAACGTAGCAGAGTCGAATCATGATTCCGTTTGTAGAGAATGCCGTTGCTGAGGAAGAATTTTGCAGCAAATCTCCTCATGAACTTCTTATCATTGACAGATGCACCTTCAGGGTATTCCTGAGCTTCCAAATACCTCTTCACCTCGTGATACCAGGGTTTTTCAATAACCTTCTCAGCCTCGAGCTCACAGCAGTATGCCGGTTCATCCAACTTCCAGATTATGATTCGGGGAGCCTCATTGTCCCATTTAACTTTGAACATTGAAGACATCGTGGCTAGTGCGTCCGCTAGCTGATTCTCCTCTCTGGGGAAATGCTCAAAAGTTATCTCTTCAAAGTGGGGGAGCAAGGTCGACACATACTCCTTGTAAGGAATAAGATTCGGGTGTTTCGTATCCCACTCGCCTTTGATCTGATTGATCACGAGAGCGGAATCTCCGAAGACACTTAGAAATTTTATCCTTAGGTCGATTGCAGCTTGTAAACCCATGATACATGCCTCATATTCTGCCATATTGTTGGTGCAGCTGAAACATAATCGGGCGGTGAGGGGAGTATGAATTCCTTTGGGAGATATGATTACAGCGCCGACGCCGTTACCCAAAGCATTGGAGGCTCCATCAAAATGCATAGACCATCGGGATCCTTCCTCAGGTCCTTCATCCGGTCCAGGCACTTCACAGTCAGTCACCACCATGATGTCTTCGTCCGGAAAATCAAAGTTCAATGATTGGTAATCGTCCACAGGTTGGTGTGCCAAATGATCTGCCAGTACACTTCCCTTAATTGCTTTCTGAGTTGTATACTGGATATCATATTCTGTTAAGATCATTTGCCATCTCGCTATTCTTCCAGACAGAGCGGGCTTTTCAAATATGTACTTGATGGGATCCATTTTTGAAATCAATAAGGTAGTGTGAGTCAGCATATACTGTCTCAGCCGGCGAGCAGCCCATACAAGAGCGCAGCAAGTTTTCTCAAGCAGTGAGTAACGAGACTCACAGTCGGTAAACTTTTTGCTCAAGTAATAAATAGCATGCTCTTTTCGGCCAGACTCGTCATGCTGCCCCAGCACACACCCCATTGAATTATCAAGCACTGTCAAGTATAGTATCAGAGGTCTTCCTTCCACTGGTGGCATAAGAATGGGTGGCTCTTGGAGATATTCCTTTATCCTTTCAAAGGCGGCCTGACATTCATCATTCCAGCGTACCACTTGATCTTTCTTCAGTAATTTGAAGATTGGCTCACAAGTAGCGGTCAGATGTGAGATGAATCGGGCAATGTAATTCAGTCGTCCTAGGAAACCTCTGACTTCTTTCTCTGTTTTTGGAGTCGGAATTTCTTGTATGGCTTTTACCTTGGCAGGATCCACCTGAATACCTTTGTCACTTACGATGAAACCTAACAACTTTCCGGATCTTACCCCAAAGGTGCATTTGTTGGGATTCAACCTCAGCTTGTATAACTTGAGTCGGTCAAACAACTTCCTCAGATGGTCAAGGTGCTCCTCCTCAGTTTGAGACCTTGCAATCATGTCATCAACGTATACTTCAATCTCATGATGGATCATATCATGAAATAAAGCAACCATGGCACGTTGATAGGTTGCCCCAGCATTTTTCAATCCGAATGGCATGACCTTATAACAGAAGGTGCCCCACTGAGTCACAAAGGTAGTCTTCTCCATATCTTCCGGAGCCATCTTAATCTGATTATACCCTGAAAAACCATCCATGAAGGAGAACACCTTGTGTTGAGCTGTATTGTCAACAAGGACATCAATGTGAGGTAGGGGGAAGTCATCCTTGGGGCTGGCCCTGTTCAAGTCCCTGTAGTCGACACACATTCTGACTTTACCGTCCTTCTTTGGTACTGGCACCACATTGGCAACCCACTGGGGGTAGGAAGTCACTGCAAGGAACCCGGCATCAAACTGTTTCATGACCTCGGCCTTGATCTTCTCAGACATCTCTGGACGCATCCGTCGGACTTTTTGCTTTACCGGAGGGCAATCTTCCTTGGTTGGCAGGTGGTGAACTACAATGTCGGCATCCAAACCAGGCATATCTTCATAGGACCAAGCAAAAATCTCCATGTAGTCTTGTAGCATCTGGATCAACCGTTGCTTCACGCTGAGCTCTAGATTGGAACCAATCTTGACCTCTTTCCTATCTGTCTCAGTACCCAAGTTAATTGTTTCCACAGGCTCTTCATGTGGTTGAATAACCCTCTCTTCCTGGAGTAGCAGTCTTGCGAGTTCACCAGGTACTTCGCAATCATCTTCACCTTCGTCTTCGGCCAAGTTGATCGGATTTTCGAAGTCATAACTGGCGATAGCAGAGCTGTTACCAGCGAGATCCAAAGTGGATTGAAACCTGTATAAGTGAGTGTGTGTAAATACAGCTGTTTTGCAATATATATAACATAGAAAGGAAAAGAGCACAAGATTTGAAATGCAACAAACGTCCAATGTTTTGATTGATGATATATGAAAATGTCATACAAAAAGCCCTCACAAATGGAGCTACGATGCCCTGGGTAGGACACCGAGCCAACAAAGTTTTAACATATTGTTTGTTACAAATTTGGAAATCAAAAGGAATCAATTACTGCGTGACAAATGTGATAGGGGTAAAATCCTTTGCCGTCCAGTTGCTTGGTCCGTTGCTGGTAGTCGGGTAGATCCAACTGTCAAACTCTGCTTCCTCCACATCTTCCTCAATAGCGTTCACCCTTGAGCTGGAAATAAACACCGGAGCCTTTCCGATCTTCTCTTTGCGCACCGCCTTCTGAGCCTCTGTAGTAAAGCCTAGCCCAAACTTGTCGTTCTTCTGAGTGAAGTCAGGAAGCTGACCCCAGTGTGCACAATTGCCTTTCTGAACCACAGCCCGGGCATCCCTTAGGGAAGCCATCTTCAAGGAATCATTCTCTTCGGCCATTGTCTCTGCAGCTGCTGAAATTGGATGCACCTCCTCGAAATGCTGGAAGGGGGTTTCAATAAACTCTCCGTCCATCTCGATGTACCTGAAGGAATTCAAATGGCTCACCATATACTCCTCTTCTCCTTGCACAGTGACGATCTTCCCCCTGACGGGATACTTCAGCTTCTGGTGCAAGGTGGAGGTCACTGCCCCAGCTTTATGGATCCAAGGTCGACCCAACAGACAAGAGTACGATGGACGTATATCCATCACGTAAAAGGTAGAGTCAAACACTTGAGAGCCCACACGAATAGGGATGTTAACCTCTCCATGAACCATCCTTTTGGAACCGTCAAAGGCCCTGACGATGATATTGCTGGGTTTCAACTCCAGGCCTTCATAATCCAGACGATCTAAAGCCTTTTTCGGAAGAACATTCAAGGAAGAACCAGTGTCCACCAATACATGCGCCAGAGTAGTGCCCCTGCATTCAATAGAGACATGCAGGGCATCATTGTGGTCTCTCCCTTTCGCGGTCAGGTCAGCATCTGAAAAACCCAAGCCGTTGTCCGCCGTTAGATTCGCTATGCAATCAGTGAACTGGACTGCAGACGTTTCCTGCGGCACATGGGCCGTCTTGAGAAATGAGATCAAGGCCTTAGCATGGGCCTCAGAGCATAGCAATAAGGAGAGCAGGGAGATCTTGGAGGGCGTATGCCCCAACTGCTCGACAACATTAAAATCACTTTTCTTTATTATTTTCAGAATCTCCTCCATTTCTTGTCGGGAGGCCTCAGCATTTAAGGGTATTGGTGCCTCCATCCGGGCAGGCTCTTTTTCAATCCCTTTGCCCCGAGCATTTGATGACTCGGCAGCAGGGGAAACAATTTGATCAACAACAGGACCAGGTAAACTTATAGGTTTTATGAGGAGGGGTTTTCGAATAGCGGGCGGCGCAATGTCAGGCGAGAAGAGCCTGCCACTGCGGGTAACTTTGGCTGGACCAGTGATATCGCAGATACTGGCGCTAGTGTCAAATTCTTGTTTGATTCCATTTACATACACGTCCGCCCCATAATGCCAGGGGACAGCTTTATCAGACACGTAGGAGAGGGGTCCCGGAACAGTAATGATCACAGGCGCAACTGTCATGATTTGAATAGGCTTCTTCGGGGGAGCCTTGATTGGATTTTTGAAGATGGTAATCACATAAACTTCTTTCATCGGAACCAAATGAACAACAGTTTTTTTGAATAGAATCTCCTTGCTATCCATTAGGCCTTGGATGCCTAACCTCAGCAAGGGACAATCAGATAGGGAAATAGCACAGAACAGGCAACCTTCACCGCAACCCGGAAATAAACCGGCCCGCAGTAGGTTCTTCTTAACAGTCTTCAGAGGGGTAACAACTTCATCTACCGAAACAGCGTACATTTCTTCTTCGATGGCATTTACCCTATGCTGGGGCATAGGAGCCGTTACAACATTTGGTCTCTCCGGCGCTTCAAACTGAATTTCCTTTGCGTCGATCAGATCTTGCACTTTGTTTCTCAAGGCCCAGCAATCATCAGTAGTGTGCCCGGGACTATCAGAATGATAAGCACACCGGGCATTTAGGTTGTATTTAGGAGACGCAGTGTTGACGACCTTAGGAGCTTCTTTGAGGGTCACCAGGTTGGTGGATAACAGTTGGGGTAAAATTTGAGATAATGTCATACTTAGTCGGGTATACTGCCTCTTGGGCCTTTCGCTTCTTTGTTGATTGTACTGCTGAGGAGCAGCAACAGGTTTGGAGATGACCAAAGCATTGACGGCTTGGCGACTTTCGGGCTTGACTTGTCTTCTAGGACCATAGACGGCACTTGCTTCTTTCTTAAATGGCCTCTTCTCAGCACTTGTAGAGGCAGCCTTCTGTATCTTGCCTGACCTGATGCCAGCTTCAATTCTTTCTCCTGTTAATATCAAATCTGTAAATCCAGCGGAGGAGTTACCAACCAAATGATTGAAAAACGGACCAGACAACGTCCCCAGAAACATATCAACCAGTTCTCGATCAGTCAATGGAGGCTGCACCCTGCCAGCCAAATCTCTCCATTTTTTAGCGTACTCTTTGAACCCCTCACCCGTCCCTAGAGACATACCCTGAAGTTGGGTACGCGTGGGAGCGAGATCAGAATTGTATTGGTATTGTCTGTAGAATGCGGTTGCCAAATCCTCCCAGTGTCGGATGCTAGCTCCATCCAATTGGTAGAACCATTCAAGATGTGACCCCGAGAGGCTATCTTGGAAGAAGTGAATCCAGAGGTTCTTATCTGCCGTGTAAGGTTGGATTTTCCTTACGTACGACCTTAGATGCAGCTTTGGGCAGGAGACCCCATCATACTTGGCGAAGGCAGGCGCCTTAAACTTGTGTGGAATTACTACCCCAGAAGATAACCCCAAATCTCCGAAATCCAGTCCCGGCACGTTCTGAATTTCCATGGCGCTTAAGCGGTCTTCCAATTGCTTGTATCTGTCGGCAGCAGGTGGGTATTGTTCGTCGTTATAGTCCGTCTCGTTGTCGGAGACTGCGGGACTAGGAGCTCCTCCCCCTTGGGGACTGTTTTTCTCAGCAGAAGAAGTGGTTGGATCAGCTTCATTGTGGAGTGTGTTCCCAAATCTGCGTCCGGTGTTGAACAATGCAGTCCTCTTTTTCTTCTTCTTCTTTAGGAGTAGAGTCTTCAACTCTTGCTGACCTTGGGCTAGGCTTAGGACCATCTCCTGAAACTGTGCACTTTGGGCCTGAAGGGCCTTGATTGCTTGCTCACTGGATGAGTCTGGATTCATGATGACTGTTCAAAATGAACAGCGAAGGAGATTAAGCAACCTGTGAAATAGGGTACCTGCTATGCATATGGTGCAATGGAATGCGTATGTATGCAATGCATTCAAGGATTTAGAATATTCAAAATTTGTTGTAGACAAAAGGAACGCACATTATATTAATAAGGAGAAATTTGTTAATACATAAATGCCCCATGGGCCAAATACTACAAAATGACTCCTTAAGGTAAAAAGACATTGCGCATCCTCTTTGGCGCGATGTAGGTGTTGAGATTCCTTTCCTCGTGCAATAGGCGGGTGAGTTCCAGGACCTTCTTTTCACTAGCATGTAGACTGGTCTCAAGAGAATTCCGTTCTTCCTTAAGCTGAACCCAGCTCTTCTGCATTTCTTCCCAGGAGGTGGGCATGTCAGGATGTTGAATGATGTAGGACACCTCTCCTTCCAAGACTGGTTCTTTGATCACAGGTAGCATGTGAGGGTAAGGCATCACTAACTTCTGGGAGCGGGCTCGTACCCACTTGAGATAAGGTTCCAACGGGATGGAGTTCCTGTGCCCCAATGTCTTGCTGTCGATCCTACTTGGCATCCTCCAAGCTCTGATAAATCTCTGACGAAGTCCTTGAGTATCGTTGTCGAAGTCGAAAACTATGTCAGGAATTAACATGTCATGTGGGCCATCCTTCCGAGCATAACCAAACTGTCTCCAAGCCAGGCATGGGTTGTAGGTAATACCTCCTTTGATTCCAAATAAAGGAACATTAGGGTACTCCCCGCAACGATCAATGATAGTGACGTCTTCCCTGGACCTAGGACACCAATGTATATCTGCATGCGTGAGAGTCATTAACCGTTGTGACCATCTCAAACCCCGCTCGTTCTTCAAAACTGATTGTGGAAGGTGCGAAATAAACCACCTTCCCAGGAGAGGAGTGCAACACAAAAGGACACCCCTTCTTCTCATGGTTCGAGTGTAACATGAGTGAAGGATGTCCCCCAACAGTGTAGGTATAGGATTTCTGGTCATAAAGATCTGGACAGCACTGATATCAATAAGCTGATCTGGATTAGGGAACAACACCAAACCATAGACAAGGAGGGCCATAACTTCTTCAAAAGCTCGTAGGTCAAGAGAGTTCCAACATTCTTGGGCCTTTTCAAACAGAAACCTGGCTAAGAACCCTTTGATACCACTTCTAACTTCCCAATGTCCTTTGAGGTCAGATGTCTGTAGGTGCAAGGCTTTAGCAATCTCTTCAAGCTTGGGCTCCTCTTCCGTACCGTTGTAGGGTAGTTGATCAAGGATAGGGACCTTCAGAAGTCGGGAGAACTCTTCCAATGTAGGCACCAACTGATAATCCGGGAAGGTGAAGCAGTGATGTAGAGGGTCAAAGAATTGGAACAGGACCTTTATCAAGTCCTCCTCAATGTTAGTGTTAACCAAGTTGATGAGTCTTCCATGTCTCTCACTGAATGAAGAACCCTCGGGAATCCTGGACAGAAGTTCCTTAAGCTGAGGAGGGATCTTTACAAGGCCAATCTGAATTGTCTTTCTGCGAGCAGTTTCCATGTCCTATAAAACAAGAACAAAGATGAAGATTCGAAACCCTTGAAATGGTTAGTCAATGCTCATGATGTTTGTATGATGTAATGATGTGATGATTAAATACACCATAAATATTCACAAAGGCAATCATGGTAAGGCACACAAGTCACACAAACCCTTAGAGTTTAGGCCTGCATGGGGTCTGGGTATTACCCTCTTGAAGTTTGGTGGGCTCAACCTGTCCTATCAAAAGTAACCGGGTTCTAAAGGTCCCAATATCACTGGATTGCTTTCATTGTTCATCGTTTCGATTTAGCCACTGAACTGGCGACCGAAATATTCCAGGAAAGCAACCCTCAATTGAGTGTAGTATCGAGTATCAACCAACCTCGGACTGCACCAAAGTCAGTTATCTCACTACCCTAAAAAGGCCAAGATGGTTCAATTAAGGTTCCTAAGGTCAGTTGATGCTTTACGACACCACGCGGCGGCCCCGTACTCTCCTTGACTGAACTCAAGGGTTACCGGTACACACCAAAGTGCCACATCAACATAGCAGACTGTTTCAACCATGTCGGTATACCCCGCACAGTTCCCTCACAGCCTTGTTGCTACTTTCTAAGAAGGTATCCCCAGATCCGGGTTAGGATCTATAAAACTCCGATACCAAACCCACAAATGTAAAAGCAAACAAAGCAAGCAATTGAAAACAAAGGTGATCTAAACCCTAAGGTTACTCCACTTTAAAAGTAATCCCCAGCAGAGTCGCCAGTTCTGTGATACGGTGGGAGAACTGACTTGAGGTTTTGCGTTTGTATTCGCAAATGTTGCGGTTAGCAAGAGTCGCCACCGACTTTTTATTTTATCCTAAGGAAAGGTTAAAAAGCACAGCAAAAACCTTTTGAGATGTTTTCTTGGGTTCGGGGAGTAGATTATAGAAAGGGAAGGTATTAGCACCCTTTCTATCCATGGTTATCCATGGGCTCTTAGTTACTTGCTTAGATCACTTGCCTTTTGTTTTCAATTGTTTTAAATGGTGCTTGAGTGTGTGGGTTTGAAAATGTTTTGAAAAGAGGCCAATGTGGTGGCAACCTTTGTAATGATCCATGTGGGGATGTATACAAAGATGTATGTCTTTTGAAAAAGTTTCCATTTGTTTTTGAAAATTGTTTTGAAAGTGTAGTGATGTGTGATTTTGAAATTAGGCAAGTGTTTTATTTTGCAAATTAGATTCAAGTAACTAAGAGGTTATCTACTCCTAAATTTCTCAAAAAGATCATTGCTATACTTTAACCCTTTTAACAAGTTTGCTCCACCATTGTATTTGGTGGGCAACCTTGTGTTAGGATGTGAAAGGGACAGGCGCGGGTCATCGTTTTAGACCATAATTGCAACGGCGTTAAATGTCTTTGAGCAATTTCTCTAAGGGACTTGATCATTTGTTTTTGTTTGTTTTTGAAAAGTTTTGTCGAGGGACTATGATCATGCAAATTGTTTGTTTTGCCCAAAGAAGTTCAACATGCAATATGGCCCATTTATTTGAAGGCAACAAGTGGAATACCCTAGGGGGTGCAAGTGTGATTTGTGTGTCCATTTTCATGCTTGTTTATCTTGTATTAGGTCAAACTATTTTTTATCGTTTTTCGCATACAAACCCTAATTCTAACATGTTATCATTAGAAAGCAATAAAGTGCGAAATTAAAATTACTAAGCTATTACAAAACCAAATATGGGAAGGGGGGTACAAATGTTCAAATGGGGATATTGACAAGAATTTAAATCTAAATTATTACATCAATTGAATATTTGCAATTTAAATAATGTATAAAAATGAAAGATGCACAAAAATGTTTTGTATATGTATGAAAAAATATTATTTATGTAAAAGAGAAAAGAAAGTAAAAAATGTATTATTTTTTGGAGTATTTTGAACTTAGGGTAAAAACCCTAATTTTTAAAGAAAAAGGTATTATTTTATAATTTAATACAACTATTTATTCATTATTTATAAAAATAAAATAAAATGAAGTATATTGTGGGGAAAAGTATTTTTGTATCAAATATTAATAAAAAATAAAAATTCAAGTATTTTTATATTTTTAACTTAAATATATTGATAACCATATATATATATATATATATATTAAACCCTAAATATGTATTATACACAAAATAAATATTTATTTAATATTTTAATAAAATAAATAAAAAGAGTATTTTTTGTGTGAAATATTTTCAGAAAGTAAATAAAAATAAAAATGTATTTACACCATTTTTCTATTTTATTCTAATAATGGTATATATATATTTATGTACAAACAAAGAAAATAAACAAATAAATATGCAATAAATGCAAAAAATGATGGAAAAAATATTTTTAATTTTTAAATGCCATGAGAAAAAATAAACAAAGCTAATCTAAAAAGAAAAAGTCAAAAATGTTAAGAAATGAACAAATGGGCTCAGGGGGGTGTGAATCAAAAAAGGTGGTGTGAAAAGAAAATAGATCCAGGCCCAGCCCAGACCACTTCTTCTTCAACCTCTGTACAGCCTTCTTCAAGCAAAAACACGCGTTTTTTATCTCTGGATTCCTGGACTTTCAAGCAAAACTCATAACATGAAAAGTGTAGAGCATTAAGAGACGGTTTCAACCATATAAAGAACATGACCTATCTCTCTAAGATGAGGGAGAATTTCTCTCCCCCTCATTTCTGACCTAACTTTTCATCAATGTTCAGACATGAAATTCTCTAAGCACACGAAATATAAATGAAATCTAAACATATGAGCATGTTCAGGGCTATGATTGTGACATGTTTTCTTCAAAAATCTAAAGCTAACAATGCCTAACAAGGGAGATAGAACTCCATGAATGTACCTGTTTAGTTGGAATCGAGCTTGGCAATGGAGGATGTTTCAGAGTGAAATGATGACTTGTACAGCTTCCTTGAAGTGTAAGGGAGCTTTTCCAATTCCTACTTTGTCTTGAAACTCCCTGAATCGAGCTAATGAACTCCAACTGCAAAACAGAAAATTAAAAATGGTGAAGTGGCTTGGAGGTGTTACAGGTCTGATTTTAGGACATGGTTAGCTTGCATATGTTGTAGGGAAGGTAGAGGAAAAGGTTTGGATCAAAATGCTCGAAGAGATTGGGAGTTTGCACTCAAACTGCAGGGGCTCCCCTGTTTGTGCAGTTTTGAGGTGATTAGGGCAATGGGAGTGTTTCAGATGGCAAGGGCTCGTGTGTTAGCTTGGATTTGGTCTATGGAATCTGTTTGATAGCTTTTGTGTTGTGTGTCTTAGCTGAGATGAGAGATAGCATAAGTTATGGACTTTTCTTCTATCTTAAGCAACAAAAGCAAGTTGGTTGTTTTAGGTTAGTAGGGGGTCTCCTAATGTGCTGCATAAGCCTCTCTTGATCAGTGTGTTATGCACATAATCTTGTGCCAAGCAGATCTTTCATGTACTTGTTGGATTACAAACTTGACATAAAGTTAACCTTTTCAAAAATGGAAATTCCACTTTATCTAGTTTAGGATTAATCTTGCATACAATGCTTGCACTCAAAGAACAACACCTTAACACATTGAATATGCATTAAATTATTGAGTATGAAATGGTTCAAGGACCTGTAATCAAGCATAAAGCAAACCGATTTCAAATTGGCAAGATTATGAACATGTCTTGATGAAGAACAAAAGTGAATTTTTGCCAACTTGTGAAATTCGAATCTCTCAAGTTATGAGGTTGTTTGATGAGTTCTTGGACATTTTGGAAAGCTTGGAATGTGTACTACAATCCATCTTTGAAATGCAAATCAAAATTCCAAGTGGAAGGGTATGAAAAGTGGCCTTGAAGTAGGGTAGAAAACCTTGTCAAAATAGGTCAAATTTCACTAAGTTAAAAGATGGTTTAGTGCCCTTATTCAAAAAATTATAACTTGAGATACAAGCTTCAAATGAGAAAATTTTGTGACTCAAAGTTGTAGATTATGCAACAAGCTACAACTTTCATGTTTTGACTTTTGTTTGAATCCAAATGGATCATGGTGAAAAGATGGGGCAAAGTTGGGAAAAAATTAGGGTTTTTCATAACTTAGAAAAATTCTAAGTTATGAAAAATTCCATTTTCAAACCCTAATTTGCATTTTGTGATTTCTTGATGAACAAGTTTCATGATTTGGCATGTTTTGATGAAAAATGAATCTTGACTCTTGACTTTGACCAAAAAGTCAAAGTTTGACTTTTCAGTATACAGTCAAAATTGATCAATTGACTGGGAAATTCAACTGTCAATCTTGTGTACTTGGGATCTTTTGAGCTTGATGAACATGTCAAGATAATTCCATTGAGTCCTTGAGGCCATATGTGAGCTTGGTTTGCCATTGGCTAGATACAGGAGTCGAGTCTGGAAACGTGGTCAACAGATATGCCTTGGCTGGATACAGGAATTGAATCTGGAGCTGTTGTAGTTGATAGATGTGCCCTGGCTGGATACAGGAATCGAATCTTCGAACTCTTTAGACGTGCCCTGGCTAGATACAGGAATCGAGTCTAGAAACTGATCACTCTCAGATGTGCCCTGGCTAGATACAGGTATCGAATCTGGAATTGCGACAGTTGAAGGTAGTCGTTTTTGAGATTGTCTTTTTCCTGAAAAGGCAAAAACGTAAGTTGTATGCAATGTCATGATGTATGATATGCATGGTATCATGATGTTCAACATGAGATGTTGTATGCGTTTCATCATGTATATGAAAATGTAAAATGTTTATGAATGTAATTTCGTCTTGGGGAAAATAAATCCTTGACGAACGGCCGGAGAATTGCTCTGTGGAAGAGATATTTGGCCGAAGTTTTGATGAGAGGCCTGCTGAGGACTTTAACGATGGATTCCGCTGAGGATAATGATGATAAACTCCGCTGGGGAACTCCAAAGATAAACTCTGCTTGGGAATACCAAAGATAGACTTCGCTGGAGATTGAAGGAACTTTGCCGAGAGCGGTCTTCCGTGGCTTTTAGCTGAGGATAACCCAGTTATAAGTCCTTGTGAGGAAATAACTCTAAATAAAACTCGGGCGAGACGTCCGCTCTTCGCAGGGGATAAGCTTGCAGAATCTACTGGGGAATGTTGTGCCTTTTCGGGATCGACAGGGGAATCAACTCCGCTTGGGGAAAGTATTGTCGCATCCTGTTTTACTCTGCGGGGAATTGAGATGATTTGGCCATATTCTTCAGTTGAACCTACCTTGGTGCCTTGGCGGACAAAACAACCAGACTGCATTAGACAATTCCACATTGCCCCTGTCTTTGATGTCATTTGTAATTAATCTCTTGTTTCATATGCAAACATTTATGAATCAGCAATTTAATGTCAAATGCATATATCAAAAATGAACATTGGACGTTCTTCGCAAGACAAAACAAAAAGAGGAAAACAATGGTAATTTGTATGAACAAAAGAATTTGTATTGATTTAAACTTTGCCTGTGAATAGGCGTTTTTGTACAAGAGGCTGACATCCTAGTAAGAGGACATCGCCAAATAGTATAGAGTTTACAATTTGAAAAAGGAAACAAAACAGCTATGTGAACAATCCCACTGGGTTCCAACTCTGCTATCGCCTTTATGTCTTCGAACGTCTCATCGCTTTGCTGCCTAATTTGAAGATGAAGCTGATTGGTCAATGCCGAAATCTGGAGCCAGATAGTTGATGTCGAATTCTGGATGCGAAGTGATCCAATGAGACATAGTGTTACGCTTTTATCCCTAACTTTTGCCTGGACCGCCCTTTCGGGTTTTCAGTCCACCGGGATACCCATTTTTGCCCAAGTCGCCTTTTCAGGTTTTCGACTTGCCGGGTGTACAGATTTTTTTTATTCATTTCATCCCTTACTTTTGCCCGAACCCTTTTGGTTCGCCGGGAAGCCCTTATTTTTTCCTAGGTATGTCAACCTAGCGGGTCTTTTATTTATGCGTAGTATTTTTTCACTATGTCTGCATTGGCAGGGTGAGGAAGGTCGTCACCATCCATGGTGGTTAGGATCATGGCTCCTCCTGAGAACACGCGTTTAACCACAAATGGCCCTTCGTATGTAGGGGTCCATTTGCCCCGGGGATCACTCTGAGGAAGGATGATGCGTTTGATTACCAGGTCCCCAACTTGATACTCTTGCGGTCTGACTTTCTTGTTAAATGCCCTGATCATCCGTTTTTGATACGTTTGACCGTGACAGATAGCAGTGAGCCTCTTTTCGTCAATCAGATTTAATTGATCAAGTCGAGTCTGGATCCAATCATCTTCATTCAAGTCCGCATCCTTCATTATCCGGAGAGAGGGTATCTGGATCTCGATTGGCAAGACTGCCTCCATGCCATAGACCAAGGAGAAGGGAGTTTCCCCGGTTGATGTCCTTGCTGAGGTGCGGTACCCATGAAGAGCGAACGGTAACATCTCGTGCCAATCCTTATAGGTCACTGTCATCTTCTGCACAATTTTCTTGATATTTTTATTGGCTGCCTCTACAGCCCCATTCATCTTCGGCCGGTAGGGAGAAGAATTATGGTGCTGTATCTTGAATTGTTCACAGAGTTCAGTGATCATTTTGTTATTGAGATTGGTACCATTATCCGTAATGATTCTTTCCGGGACTCCGTACCGACAGATCAGATTATGCCGGATGAAACGTGCCACGACGCTCTTGGTTACTGTGGCATAGGAAGCTGCCTCAACCTATTTCGTGAAATAATCGATCGCCACCAAGATGAAGCGATGCCCATTGGATGCCGTTGGTCGGATCTCACCGATCATATCGATGCCCCACATTGCGAAAGGCCAAGGTTCCGTTAGGACATTCAAAGGAACTGGAGGGATATGCACCTTGTCAGCATAGATCTGGCACTTATGACAAGTTCGGGAGTGCTGGTAACAATCGGCTTCCATTGTGGACCAGAAATATCCTGCCCGAAGGATTTTCTTATCCATGGTGTGTCCACTGGAATGTGTTCCAAATGTACCTTCATGCAGTTCTATCATGATTTTCTCTGCTTCAGCCTTATCCACACAACGTAGCAGAGTCGAATCATGATTCCGTTTGTAGAGAATGCCGTTGCTGAGGAAGAATTTTGCAGCAAATCTCCTCATGAACTTCTTATCATTGACAGATGCACCTTCAGGGTATTCCTGAGCTTCCAAATACCTCTTCACCTCGTGATACCAGGGTTTTTCAATAACCTTCTCAGCCTCGAGCTCACAGCAGTATGCCGGTTCATCCAACTTCCAGATTATGATTCGGGGAGCCTCATTGTCCCATTTAACTTTGAACATTGAAGACATCGTGGCTAGTGCGTCCGCTAGCTGATTCTCCTCTCTGGGGAAATGCTCAAAAGTTATCTCTTCAAAGTGGGGGAGCAAGGTCGACACATACTCCTTGTAAGGAATAAGATTCGGGTGTTTCGTATCCCACTCGCCTTTGATCTGATTGATCACGAGAGCGGAATCTCCGAAGACACTTAGAAATTTTATCCTTAGGTCGATTGCAGCTTGTAAACCCATGATACATGCCTCATATTCTGCCATATTGTTGGTGCAGCTGAAACATAATCGGGCGGTGAGGGGAGTATGAATTCCTTTGGGAGATATGATTACAGCGCCGACGCCGTTACCCAAAGCATTGGAGGCTCCATCAAAATGCATAGACCATCGGGATCCTTCCTCAGGTCCTTCATCCGGTCCAGGCACTTCACAGTCAGTCACCACCATGATGTCTTCGTCCGGAAAATCAAAGTTCAATGATTGGTAATCGTCCACAGGTTGGTGTGCCAAATGATCTGCCAGTACACTTCCCTTAATTGCTTTCTGAGTTGTATACTGGATATCATATTCTGTTAAGATCATTTGCCATCTCGCTATTCTTCCAGACAGAGCGGGCTTTTCAAATATGTACTTGATGGGATCCATTTTTGAAATCAATAAGGTAGTGTGAGTCAGCATATACTGTCTCAGCCGGCGAGCAGCCCATACAAGAGCGCAGCAAGTTTTCTCAAGCAGTGAGTAACGAGACTCACAGTCGGTAAACTTTTTGCTCAAGTAATAAATAGCGTGCTCTTTTCGGCCAGACTCGTCATGCTGCCCCAGCACACACCCCATTGAATTATCAAGCACTGTCAAGTATAGTATCAGAGGTCTTCCTTCCACTGGTGGCATAAGAATGGGTGGCTCTTGGAGATATTCCTTTATCCTTTCAAAGGCGGCCTGACATTCATCATTCCAGCGTACCACTTGATCTTTCTTCAGTAATTTGAAGATTGGCTCACAAGTAGCGGTCAGATGTGAGATGAATCGGGCAATGTAATTCAGTCGTCCTAGGAAACCTCTGACTTCTTTCTCTGTTTTTGGAGTCGGCATTTCTTGTATGGCTTTTACCTTGGCAGGATCCACCTGAATACCTTTGTCACTTACGATGAAACCTAACAACTTTCCGGATCTTACCCCAAAGGTGCATTTGTTGGGATTCAACCTCAGCTTGTATAACTTGAGTCGGTCAAACAACTTCCTCAGATGGTCAAGGTGCTCCTCCTCAGTTTGAGACCTTGCAATCATGTCATCAACGTATACTTCAATCTCATGATGGATCATATCATGAAATAAAGCAACCATGGCACGTTGATAGGTTGCCCCAACATTTTTCAATCCGAATGGCATGACCTTATAACAGAAGGTGCCCCACTGAGTCACAAAGGTAGTCTTCTCCATATCTTCCGGAGCCATCTTAATCTGATTATACCCTGAAAAACCATCCATGAAGGAGAACACCTTGTGTTGAGCTGTATTTTCAACAAGGACATCAATGTGAGGTAGGGGGAAGTCATCCTTGGGGCTGGCCCTGTTCAAGTCCCTATAGTCGACACACATTCTGACTTTACCGTCCTTCTTTGGTACTGGCACCACATTGGCAACCCACTGGGGGTAGGAAGTCACTGCAAGGAACCCGGCATCAAACTGTTTCATGACCTCGGCCTTGATCTTCTCAGACATCTCTGGACGCATCCGTCGGACTTTTTGCTTTACCGGAGGGCAATCTTCCTTGGTTGGCAGGTGGTGAACTACAATGTCGGCATCCAAACCAGGCATATCTTCATAGGACCAAGCAAAAATCTCCATGTAGTCTTGTAGCATCTGGATCAACCGTTGCTTCACGCTGAGCTCTAGATTGGCACCAATCTTGACCTCTTTCCTATCTGTCTCAGTACCCAAGTTAATTGTTTCCACAGGCTCTTCATGTGGTTGAATAACCCTCTCTTCCTGGAGTAGCAGTCTTGCGAGTTCACCAGGTACTTCGCAATCATCTTCACCTTCGTCTTCGACCAAGTTGATCGGATTTTCGAAGTCATAACTGGCGATAGCAGAGCTGTTACCAGCGAGATCCAAAGTGGATTGAAACCTGTATAAGTGAGTGTGTGTAAATACAGCTGTTTTGCAATATATATAACATAGAAAGGAAAAGAGCACAAGATTTGAAATGCAACAAACGTCCAATGTTTTGATTGATGATATATGAAAATGTCATACAAAAAGCCCTCACAAATGGAGCTACGATGCCCCGGGTAGGACACCGAGCCAACAAAGTTTTAACATATTGTTTGTTACAAATTTGGAAATCAAAAGGAATCAATTACTGCGTGACAAATGTGATAGGGGTAAAATCCTTTGCCGTCCAGTTGCTTGGTCCGTTGCTGGTAGTCGGGTAGATCCAACTGTCAAACTCTGCTTCCTCCACATCTTCCTCAATAGCGTTCACCCTTGAGCTGGAAATAAACACCGGAGCCTTTCCGATCTTCTCTTTGCGCACCGCCTTCTGAGCCTCTGTAGTAAAGCCTAGCCCAAACTTGTCGTTCTTCTGAGTGAAGTCAGGAAGCTGACCCCAGTGTGCACAATTTCCTTTCTGAACCACAGCCCGGGCATCCCTTAGGGAAGCCATCTTCAAGGAATCATTCTCTTCGGCCATTGTCTCTGCAGCTGCTGAAATTGGATGCACCTCCTCGAAATGCTGGAAGGGGGTTTCAATAAACTCTCCGTCCATCTCGATGTACCTGAAGGAATTCAAATGGCTCACCATATACTCCTCTTCTCCTTGCACAGTGACGATCTTCCCCCTGACGGGATACTTCAGCTTCTGGTGCAAGGTGGAGGTCACTGCCCCAGCTTTATGGATCCAAGGTCGACCCAACAGACAAGAGTACGATGGACGTATATCCATCACGTAAAAGGTAGAGTCAAACACTTGAGAGCCCACACGAATAGGGATGTTAACCTCTCCATGAACCATCCTTTTGGAACCGTCAAAGGCCCTGACGATGATATTGCTGGGTTTCAACTCCAGGCCTTCATAATCCAGACGATCTAAAGCCTTTTTCGGAAGAACATTCAAGGAAGAACCAGTGTCCACCAATACATGCGCCAGAGTAGTGCCCCTGCATTCAATAGAGACATGCAGGGCATCATTGTGGTCTCTCCCTTTCGCGGTCAGGTCAGCATCTGAAAAACCCAAGCCGTTGTCCGCCGTTAGATTCGCTATGCAATCAGTGAACTGGACTGCAGACGTTTCCTGCGGCACATGGGCCGTCTTGAGAAATGAGATCAAGGCCTTAGCATGGGCCTCAGAGCATAGCAATAAGGAGAGCAGGGAGATCTTGGAGGGCGTATGCCCCAACTGCTCGACAACATTAAAATCACTTTTCTTTATTATTTTCAGAATCTCCTCCATTTCTTGTCGGGAGGCCTCAGCATTTAAGGGTATTGGTGCCTCCATCCGGGCAGGCTCTTTTTCAATCCCTTTGCCCCGAGCATTTGATGACTCGGCAGCAGGGGAAACAATTTGATCAGCAACAGGACCAGGTAAACTTGTAGGTTTTATGAGGAGGGGTTTTCGAATAGCGGGCGGCGCAATGTCAGGCGAGAAGAGCCTGCCACTGCGGGTAACTTTGGCTGGACCAGTGATATCGCAGATACTGGCGCTAGTGTCAAATTCTTGTTTGATTCCATTTACATACACGTCCGCCCCATAATGCCAGGGGACAACTTTATCAGACACGTAGGAGAGGGGTCCCGGAACAGTAATGATCACAGGCGCAACTGTCATGATTTGAATAGGCTTCTTCGGGGGAGCCTTGATTGGATTTTTGAAGATGGTAATCACAGAAACTTCTTTCATCGGAACCAAATGAACAACAGTTTTTTTGAATAGAATCTCCTTGCTATCCATTAGGCCTTGGATGCCTAACCTCAGCAAGGGACAATCAGATAGGGAAATAGCACAGAACAGGCAACCTTCACCGCAACCCGGAAATAAACCGGCCCGCAGTAGGTTCTTCTTAACAGTCTTCAGAGGGGTAACAACTTCATCTACCGAAACAGCGTACATTTCTTCTTCGATGGCATTTACCCTATGCTGGGGCATAGGAGCCGTTACAACATTTGGTCTCTCCGGCGCTTCAAACTGAATTTCCTTTGCGTCGATCAGATCTTGCACTTTGTTTCTCAAGGCCCAGCAATCATCAGTAGTGTGCCCGGGACTATCAGAATGATAAGCACACCGGGCATTTGGGTTGTATTTAGGAGACGCAGTGTTGACGACCTTAGGAGCTTCTTTGAGGGTCACCAGGTTGGTGGATAACAGTTGGGGTAAAATTTGAGATAATGTCATACTTAGTCGGGTATACTGCCTCTTGGGCCTTTCGCTTCTTTGTTGATTGTACTGCTGAGGAGCAGCAACAGGTTTGGAGATGGCCAAAGCATTGACGGCTTGGCGACTTTCGGGCTTGACTTGTCTTCTAGGACCATAGACGGCACTTGCTTCTTTCTTAAATGGCCTCTTCTCAGCACTTGTAGAGGCAGCCTTCTGTATCTTGCCTGACCTGATGCCAGCTTCAATTCTTTCTCCTGTTAATATCAAATCTGTAAATCCAGCGGAGGAGTTACCAACCAAATGATTGAAAAACGGACCAGACAACGTCCCCAGAAACATATCAACCAGTTCTCGATCAGTCAATGGAGGCTGCACCCTGCCAGCCAAATCTCTCCATTTTTGAGCGTACTCTTTGAACCCCTCACCCGTCCCTAGAGACATACCCTGAAGTTGGGTACGCGTGGGAGCGAGATCAGAATTGTATTGGTATTGTCTGTAGAATGCGGTTGCCAAATCCTCCCAGTGTCGGATGCTAGCTCCATCCAATTGGTAGAACCATTCAAGCTGTGACCCCGAGAGGCTATCTTGGAAGAAGTGAATCCAGAGGTTCTTATCTGCCGCGTAAGGTTGGATTTTCCTTACGTACGACCTTAGATGCAGCTTTGGGCAGGAGACCCCATCATACTTGGCGAAGGCAGGCGCCTTAAACTTGTGTGGAATTACTACCCCAGAAGATAACCCCAAATCTCCGAAATCCAGTCCTGGCACGTTCTGAATTTCCATGGCGCTTAAGCGGTCTTCCAATTGCTTGTATCTGTCGGCAGCAGGTGGGTATTGTTCGTCGTTATAGTCCGTCTCGTTGTCGGAGACTGCGGGACTAGGAGCTCCTCCCCCTTGGGGACTGTTTTTCTCAACAGAAGAAATGGTTGGATCAGCTTCATTGTGGAGTGTGTTCCCAAATCTGCGTCCGGTGTTGAACAATGCAGTCCTCTTTTTCTTCTTCTTCTTTAGGAGTAGAGTCTTCAACTCTTGCTGACCTTGGGCTAGGCTTAGGACCATCTCCTGAAACTGTGCACTTTGGGCCTGAAGGGCCTTGATTGCTTGCTCACTGGATGAGTCTGGATTCATGATGACTGTTCAAAATGAACAGCGAAGGAGATTAAGCAACCTGTGAAATAGGGTACCTGCTATGCATATGGTGCAATGGAATGCGTATGTATGCAATGCATTCAAGGATTTAGAATATTCAAAATTTGTTGTAGACAAAAGGAACGCACATTATATTAATAAGGAGAAATTTGTTAATACATAAATGCCCCATGGGCCAAATACTACAAAATGACTCCTTAAGGTAAAAAGACATTGCGCATCCTCTTTGGCGCGATGTAGGTGTTGAGATTCCTTTCCTCGTGCAATAGGCGGGTGAGTTCCAGGACCTTCTTTTCACTAGCATGTAGACTGGTCTCAAGAGAATTCCGTTCTTCCTTAAGCTGGACCCAGCTCTTCTGCATTTTTTCCCAGGAGGTGGGCATGTCAGGATGTTGAATGATGTAGGACACCTCTCCTTCCAAGACTGGTTCTTTGATCACAGGTAGCATGTGAGGGTAAGGCATCACTAACTTTTGGGAGCGGGCTCGTACCCACTTGAGATAAGGTTCCAACGGGATGGAGTTCCTGTGCCCCAATGTCTTGCTGTCGATCCTACTTGGCATCCTCCAAGCTCTGATAAATCTCTGACGAAGTCCTTGAGTATCGTTGTCGAAGTCGAAAACTATGTCAGGAATTAACATGTCATGTGGGCCATCCTTCCGAGCATAACCAAACTGTCTCCAAGCCAGGCATGGGTTGTAGGTAATACCTCCTTTGATTCCAAATAAAGGAACATTAGGGTACTCCCCGCAACGATCAATGATAGTGACGTCTTCCCTGGACCTAGGACACCAATGTATATCTGCATGCGTGAGAGTCATTAACCGTTGTGACCATCTCAAACCCCGCTCGTTCTTCAAAACTGATTGTGGAAGGTGCGAAATAAACCACCTTCCCAGGAGAGGAGTGCAACACAAAAGGACACCCCTTCTTCTCATGGTTCGAGTGTAACATGAGTGAAGGATGTCCCCCAACAGTGTAGGTATAGGATTTCTGGTCATAAAGATCTGGACAGCACTGATATCAATAAGCTGATCTGGATTAGGGAACAACACCAAACCATAGACAAGGAGGGCCATAACTTCTTCAAAAGCTCGTAGGTCAAGAGAGTTCCAACATTCTTGGGCCTTTTCAAACAGAAACCTGGCTAAGAACCCTTTGATACCACTTCTAACTTCCCAATGTCCTTTGAGGTCAGATGTCTGTGTAATCTCAAGCCTCAACTCAACTTTAGTTTTGATGAAAGACAAACAAGCTAGTTTGATGAAAGACAAACAAGCATTATGGAAAGAAGGAAAAGAAGTGGAAATCATCTTAAAGCATCATTCACTCAAAGCTTCAAGGAACTTGGCAAGCAATCAAGTATATCAATTCTCAATTAAACTACATTGATTAGAAATGCTCAAAAATGATATACACACTTGCCACATCACTTCAATTATATTTCAAAACAATTTTTAAGTTTTTCTCTGCTGTAAATCGATTAACATCTTGTGTAAATCGATTTACACATGCTTTTTCAAAAACTGTTTGCTCCTGCCAGCAATCGATTTACAGGTTGTGTAAATCGATTGATCACAGAACAAACTGATTTTTTAACACTTGTAAATCGATTGACACTACATGCTAATCGATTTACACTTCAAACTTTTTGAAATTCTGAACGTTACAAACACGTGCAATCGATTTGCATGTTATGTTAATCGATTTGCACATTGAAAATTTTGAAAAATCTGAAATGGTTTCAAGATATCCTTCATACCTTTTCTCCAATAGTTGCATGATCAAACATTGCATCTTGTCAAGTTTTACAAACAGAAAAGTGTCCTTTTGGAAAGGTATCTTGATTACTATATATTACAAAATATTTCAAATCATAAACATCTCTTCTCTTGCAATAAAATCTAAACTTTGTAAAATATTCAAACTTCATATTTCTTAACTTTTAAGAACAAAGATTTTCTGCACTTTCACACATATAAAGAACAGAAATCTTTGAGCATTATCTAACCATTGTGTTACAGTTTGAATTGCTTACAAGAGAAGAAAGAAGAAACTTCAAAGAAGTCACTCTAAGTGATCAACATCTTTCAAGAAATCATACTTCATAAAAACATACAAAGTGTAACTTATTTCCAGGATTGTTGGAATTAAGTATTAGATTATTTTTTGTTCCTTGTTGTCCATTGTTGGAAACAAGAGGTATCTTTTGAGAGGATTGTTCTCATTAGACTTATTGGAAATCCAAGAGGGTGTTCTTGGTTATTTGTTAGGTTCTTTAGTGGATAAGACTAGGAAGAGTCTTGTAAAAGTTCTAACAATATAGTAAAATCTCTTGCGTGTTTGCAAGGGGACTGGACGTACTTCCGGGTTGTGGAAGGAACCAGGATAATTCTCCGTGTCTCTTTACTTTCTGCACTTTACAGTTTTCAAAGCACTAAATCAAAACCAGAAAGTATAAAATAAGTCAAAAATCGACCATCACCTAATTCACCCCCCCTCTTAGGCGCAATCTTAATCTTACAATTGGTATCAGAGCAGGTTATAGGTAACCTGCTCCTAGAGATCCAGAATGGCTTCCGCAAATCATCAACCAGTTTTCAGAGATGGTGGTAGTAACAACAAGCCTCCTCTATTTTGTGGTGAATATTTTGACTTTTGGAAAATACGCATGAAGGCGCATTTAGAAGCACAAGGAGAGGAAGTATGGGATGCTGTTGAAAATGGTCCATTTATCCCAATAACGGTAATCAATGGCGTTGGGTCTGCAAAGCCCAAAACTGTATGGGACGACGATGATAAAAAGAAAGTTCTCTATGACAAAAAGGCAATAAACCTTCTTCAAGGTGCTCTCAGTATGGACGAATTTTTTCGTGTCTCAAACTGCAAAACAGCAAAGGAAATTTGGGATACCTTGGTTCAAACTCATGAAGGAACGGCTGAAGTAAAAAGGTCAAGGCTAAATACCTTGAGTCAAGAATATGAACTATTTCGAATGCAGCCCGGAGAATCCATTCTTGACTTACAAAAGAGATTTGTGCATTTGACAAATCACTTAATTGCTCTTGGTAAAACCCTGTCAAATGATGAACTCAACTTGAAAATCCTTAGATCATTGACTAGGGAATGGCAACCAAAGGTAACGGCAATCTCGGAAAAGAAGAGTCTCTCCGCAATGACTTCCGCTACATTATTCGGCAAACTTCAAGAATACGAAACGGAACTCGGTAGACTTGAAAAACATGAGAATCTAGAAAAGAAGTCCAAAAACATTGCCTTAAAAATTGATTCAAAAGAAGTGGTAAAAGAAGACAATCCGGAAGAAGATGAAAATTTCATGCTTCTAGTGAAAAGACTTGGAAAGTTTTTTGGCAGAAATGACAAAGGCGGATCTCATGCACATAAGAGAAAGCACTTCAAGAAAAGAGAAGCCTCCACATCAACTCAAGATGTCTCATGTTATGAATGTGGAAAGCAAGGACATATCAAGCCAAACTGTCCAAATCTCCCAAAGAAAAATGGATTCAAAGGAAAGGACTCAAAACAAAAGAAAGCCTACATAGCATGGGAAGATAATGATATGAGCAGTTCATCGGAATCGGAAAGCGACGAATGTGCAAACTTAGCCTTAATGGCATCGCATCACTCCGACAATGAAGAAGAGGTTAGTAATGAATTTAATCTTTTTGATGATGATGTTCAAGGTGCAATTGATGAACTCTTGAAAGAATGCAAAAGTTTATACAAAAAGGTGTCAAAACAAGAAAAAGAACTTCTAAGTTGTCTAGAAAAAATTGACACCATGACTAAAGATTTTGATCTTCAAAAACAGAATTTTATAAAAGAAAAGGAAAACTTTGCATGCTCCAAGTGTGAATCAAATGTCTTTCAAATTGTTCAATTGAAAAGAGTCATTGAACGATATGAAAAAGGACAAATAGGATTGGAAGGATTACTAAGCCAACAACGTTATCCTAATGATAAAAGAGGTCTTGGTTATGTGAATACTAAGAAACCAAGTAACAATCCCACTGTTTTTGTAAAGGCTAGTAATAGTTCCAATCCCAAGAAAGTAGAAAAGAAGCAAGTTGTTCATGATCATCAAAAGAAAAAGGCTAATGTATCTAAAAGAAAACAAATTCCTAGATACAAGAGCAAATTTGTTCCAAACTGTTTTTACTGTGGTATTATTGGACACACACCAAATGCATGCTATATTAGAAATTTCAGTATGGCTAGTGGACATTATGCATGGGTGAAAAAGGGAACTAACTATGAAGGACCCAAGGCAACTTGGGTACCTAACAAGAAGTAATTTGTTTTTGTAGGTATGCTTGAAATCCACTTCAAATGTTTGGTATCTTGACAGTGGATGTTCAAAGCATATGACAGGAGATGTACACCAATTTTCATATCTAGTACATAAAGCCAAAGGGTATGTCACCTATGGAGACAACACCAAAGGAAAGATTCTTGGCGTTGGAATAGTTGGCACACCTCCATCCATTCAAATTGAGGATGTTCTCTATGTTGAAGGATTAAAGCACAACCTTCTTAGCATAAGTCAACTTTGCGATAGAGGGTTCAAGATCAAATTCAACAAAGAAGAATGCCTTATTATGGATGAGGCAACCAATGAGGTAAAACTCAAAGGTATAAGATCTAACAATATTTTTGTGATTACTCTAGATGATTTGTCTATGAAGGTACAATGTCTTATGGTAAACAACAATGACGCTTGGTTATGGCATAAGAGGATTGCTCACATTCACATGGAGCACTTGAACAAATTGGTTAAGCATGACTTAGTTATTGGTCTACCAAAGATGAAGTTCATCAGAGACAAATTATGTAGTGCATGCCAAAAGGGCAAACAGACCAAATCAACTTTCAAACCAAAGAATGTGGTTTCAACAACAAGACCACTTCAATTGTTGCACATGGATCTTTTTGGTCCATCTAGAACAAGAAGCTTCGGAGGTAACATTTATGCATTAGTTATTGTAGATGATTTTTCCCGTTTCACCTGGACTTTGTTTTTAGTACACAAGAATGAAGCATTCAAGGCATTCAAGAGATATGCAAAACAAGTTCAAAATGAGAAGTCATCAAAGATAACATCAATTCGAAGTGATCATGGTGGAGAGTTCCAAAACACATTGACATCAGACATCATTTCATCCGAGACCATGTACTCAAAGGAGATGTCAAGATCACATTTGTGGACACTCAAAATCAACTCGCGGACATCTTCACAAAACCACTTGCAAAGGATGCATTTTTCAAAATTCGTCGTGAACTTGGAATCCTCGATGAACAAGATATTTAAGGTGCACTCAATCCTTGACTATACCTTAATGTACATATATATGTGGTTAGACATTGTTTCAAATGTTAAAAATAATGATTTTTAAAAAATTTTCTTTAAGTAAATCGATTTACACCATATGTCAATCGATTTACTACTGAAGCAAATCATTTCTTTTAATAAAATCTTCTGTGTAAATCGATTTACACAACATGTCAATCGATTTACTACTGAAGCAAATCATCTTTTTAATAAAATCTTGTGTGTAAATCGATTTACACAACATGTAAATCGATTTACCACTGAACGAAAATTACTTTTTATGAAAAAATGTTCTGTGTAAATCGATTTAACCAAGGGGTAAATCGATTTACCACAGAATCTGAAGTTTTTTTTGTATTTTCTCTATGCAATGTATTTTGTTTTAACATGTGATACTTGTAATGAGCTTTTAATATATTGGTCAAACATTCATTGTCTCTCAACCTCCCACCTTTCTATTGCCCAATCAATGAAACCTTGACCAAAATTACAAAATTAAAACCTCATAAAACCTCACTTACCCTACTATACTATTTAATCTCACCAAAACTCCCTCACTATCTCATAACACCAACACACTCTCTCTCATAACAACACAAAAGAACTCTATATCTCTCTCTTCAAAACCCTAACAAGATCCATGGCTCCCAAGAGAAAAGCCTCTGCCTCAGAGAAAGGAAAGAAGCCAGCTTCGTCATCATCTGAAAACTCTGTGCTCGAGTACCTCACGGATCCACAGCGGGACAGATTTCTCAAGCATTTTCAAAAGAAAATCGTCTCTACTCCAAAGTTTGGTATGTTATCTACTTTTCCAGATGAATGCTTCTCATTTCAAAGAGATTTCATTGCTTATGGGTTAGAACCATTAATATCTTCACATGGTTTCTATTACCCGGATCTGGTTAAAATTTTCTACAGCAACATGTGCTATGACAACAACAAATGTTATACATATGTCCTTGGAAAAAGAATCCCTCTGTATTCCAAAACTCTTGGCAGAATCTTGAACATTCCATATTCTGGTAGTACCCTCTATGATCCAGAAGATGCTGCTTGGGAAAACTATCAGAAGCGAGAATTTTTCTATAGCATTGGAAGGTTATCTGAATCTGAATACCGTGCCAAGCGGATTCGCAGTCTTGGCGGGGTTACTCCAGCTAGGGACACATGGAGTGCTGGAAATTTCCATATTGATGATAGGTTGTTTCACTACTTTCTGGTGTATATTTTGTTTCCTAGAGCAGGGAATCATTGTACGGTGACCGACCTAGAGCTTCAAATCATCTATGCAAGGAAAAATGGAATCCCGGTCAATTGGGCAAAATTGATTGTGATGCATATGCTGAAAGTTGCCGCAAGGGCCACCTTTCTACCATATGCATATTTCATTACAAGGATTATGGCAGCTTATGATATAGATTTCACTGGATTTGAGCGGATTGAAATGGATCCAATCACCACTAGGATCTCCATCAAAAATGTTGATTCAAGGATGGGTGTTCATTTCAATGCTGAAGCAAAAAACCATAACTTACATTGGAGAAGATGTGGTCGGCGATGAAGGTCAAAATGCAGATGAAGAAGACCATGAAGTTCCTCCTGCTGCTGCTGCTTCTGGTCCCACAAATCAAGATGTTATGGATTTCATGACGCAACAGTTTGCTTCTCTGAATTCTAACATCAATGCTCGATGGACGGAGATAAATGACTCTACCTCATCTCGGATAGATGCTTTTTAGAATGATGTGAACCAACAATTTTCATATCTTTATTCACATCTTCATATCCCTCCATACGACCCAACCAATCCTGCACCTCCGCCTCCTCAATACACCGAACCACCTCTTCAACAACAATTTCCTTATCAAGGACCTTTCTAAAATGTTCTTGATCAATGTTATTAAATTCTTAGTATAAGTATCATTATGGATTTTGTCTTGTTTTATTTTGTTCATTTTATGTATTGTGTTCTTAAAACTTTGTTCGATAATCTTGAAAGTTTTGTGTTTTTCATTCATGTTCCTATACATTTCTTTCTGGTATACTTTCTTGTTGCATCTTTCCCTTCTTTTTGATAATGTCAAAGGGGGAGAAGGATGTAATAGCACTTTATGGTTGTTTGTTTTCATTGTCTTTACAGAGCAAATTTTCAAATCTTTTTCTCCATAGGGGGAGAAATCTTCTCAGGGGGAGAAAACACCTTTTGCTCAAATTCTGATCAACACATAAAGGAAAATGGTTTGTCATCATCAAAAAGGGGGAGAATGTAATCTCAAGCCTCAACTCAACTTTAGTTTTGATGAAAGACAAACAAGCTAGTTTGATGAAAGACAAACAAGCATTATGGAAAGAAGGAAAAGAAGTGGAAATCATCTTAAAGCATCATTCACTCAAAGCTTCAAGGAACTTGGCAAGCAATCAAGTATATCAATTCTCAATTAAACTACATTGATTAGAAATGCTCAAAAATGATATACACACTTGCCACATCACTTCAATTATATTTCAAAACAATTTTTAAGTTTTTCTCTGCTGTAAATCGATTAACATCTTGTGTAAATCGATTTACACATGCTTTTTCAAAAACTGTTTGCTCCTGCCAGCAATCGATTTACAGGTTGTGTAAATCGATTGATCACAGAACAAACTGATTTTTTAACACTTGTAAATCGATTGACACTACATGCTAATCGATTTACACTTCAAACTTTTTGAAATTCTGAACGTTACAAACACGTGCAATCGATTTGCATGTTATGTTAATCGATTTGCACATTGAAAATTTTGAAAAATCTGAAATGGTTTCAAGATATCCTTCATACCTTTTCTCCAATAGTTGCATGATCAAACATTGCATCTTGTCAAGTTTTACAAACAGAAAAGTGTCCTTTTGGAAAGGTATCTTGATTACTATATATTACAAAATATTTCAAATCATAAACATCTCTTCTCTTGCAATAAAATCTAAACTTTGTAAAATATTCAAACTTCATATTTCTTAACTTTTAAGAACAAAGATTTTCTGCACTTTCACACATATAAAGAACAGAAATCTTTGAGCATTATCTAACCATTGTGTTACAGTTTGAATTGCTTACAAGAGAAGAAAGAAGAAACTTCAAAGAAGTCACTCTAAGTGATCAACATCTTTCAAGAAATCATACTTCATAAAAACATACAAAGTGTAACTTATTTCCAGGATTGTTGGAATTAAGTATTAGATTATTTTTTGTTCCTTGTTGTCCATTGTTGGAAACAAGAGGTATCTTTTGAGAGGATTGTTCTCATTAGACTTATTGGAAATCCAAGAGGGTGTTCTTGGTTATTTGTTAGGTTCTTTAGTGGATAAGACTAGGAAGAGTCTTGTAAAAGTTCTAACAATATAGTAAAATCTCTTGCGTGTTTGCAAGGGGACTGGACGTACTTCCGGGTTGTGGAAGGAACCAGGATAATTCTCCGTGTCTCTTTACTTTCTGCACTTTACAGTTTTCAAAGCACTAAATCAAAACCAGAAAGTATAAAATAAGTCAAAAATCGACCATCACCTAATTCACCCCCCCTCTTAGGCGCAATCTTAATCTTACAGTCTGTAGGTGCAAGGCTTTAGCAATCTCTTCAAGCTTGGGCTCCTCTTCCGTACCGTTGTAGGGTAGTTGATCAAGGATAGGGACCTTCAGAAGTCGGGAGAACTCTTCCAATGTAGGCACCAACTGATAATCCGGGAAGGTGAAGCAGTGATGTAGAGGGTCAAAGAATTGGAACAGGACCTTTATCAAGTCCTCCTCAATGTTAGTGTTAACCAAGTTGATGAGTCTTCCATGTCTCTCACTGAATGAAGAACCCTCGGGAATCCTGGACAGAAGTTCCTTAAGCTGAGGAGGGATCTTTACAAGGCCAATCTGAATTGTCTTTCTGCGAGCAGTTTCCATGTCCTATAAAACAAGAACAAAGATGAAGATTCGAAACCCTTGAAATGGTTAGTCAATGCTCATGATGTTTGTATGATGTAATGATGTGATGATTAAATACACCATAAATATTCACAAAGGCAATCATGGTAAGGCACACAAGTCACACAAACCCTTAGAGTTTAGGCCTGCATGGGGTCTGGGTATTACCCTCTTGAAGTTTGGTGGGCTCAACCTGTCCTATCAAAAGTAACCGGGTTCTAAAGGTCCCAATATCACTGGATTGCTTTCATTGTTCATCGTTTCGATTTAGCCACTGAACTGGCGACCGAAATATTCCAGGAAAGCAACCCTCAATTGAGTGTAGTATCGAGTATCAACCAACCTCGGACTGCACCAAAGTCAGTTATCTCACTACCCTAAAAAGGCCAAGATGGTTCAATTAAGGTTCCTAAGGTCAGTTGATGCTTTACGACACCACGCGGCGGCCCCGTACTCTCCTTGACTAAACTCAAGGGTTACCGGTACACACCAAAGTGCCACATCAACGTAGCAGACTGTTTCAACCATGTCGGTATACCCCGCACAGTTCCCTCACAGCCTTGTTGCTACTTTCTAAGAAGGTATCCCCAGATCCGGGTTAGGATCTATAAAACTCCGATACCAAACCCACAAATGTAAAAGCAAACAAAGCAAGCAATTGAAAACAAAGGTGATCTAAACCCTAAGGTTACTCCACTTTAAAAGTAATCCCCAGCAGAGTCGCCAGTTCTGTGATACGGTGGGAGAACTGACTTGAGGTTTTGCGTTTGTATTCGCAAATGTTGCGGTTAGCAAGAGTCGCCACCGACTTTTTATTTTATCCTAAGGAAAGGTTAAAAAGCACAGCAAAAACCTTTTGAGATGTTTTCTTGGGTTCGGGGAGTAGATTATAGAAAGGGAAGGTATTAGCACCCTTTCTATCCATGGTTATCCATGGGCTCTTAGTTACTTGCTTAGATCACTTGACTTTTGTTTTCAATTGTTTTAAATGGTGCTTGAGTGTGTGGGTTTGAAAATGTTTTGAAAAGAGGCCAATGTGGTGGCAACCTTTGTAATGATCCATGTGGGGATGTATACAAAGATGTATGTCTTTTGAAAAAGTTTCCATTTGTTTTTGAAAATTGTTTTGAAAGTGTAGTGATGTGTGATTTTGAAATTAGGCAAGTGTTTTATTTTGCAAATTAGATTCAAGTAACTAAGAGGTTATCTACTCCTAAATTTCTCAAAAAGATCATTGCTATACTTTAACCCTTTTAACAAGTTTGCTCCACCATTGTATTTGGTGGGCAACCTTGTGTTAGGATGTGAAAGGGACAGGCGCGGGTCATCGTTTTAGACCATAATTGCAACGGCGTTAAATGTCTTTGAGCAATTTCTCTAAGGGACTTGATCATTTGTTTTTGTTTGTTTTTGAAAAGTTTTGTCGAGGGACTATGATCATGCAAATTGTTTGTTTTGCCCAAAGAAGTTCAACATGCAATATGGCCCATTTATTTGAAGGCAACAAGTGGAATACCCTAGGGGGTGCAAGTGTGATTTGTGTGTCCATTTTCATGCTTGTTTATCTTGTATTAGGTCAAACTATTTTTTATCGTTTTTCGCATACAAACCCTAATTCTAACATGTTATCATTAGAAAGCAATAAAGTGCGAAATTAAAATTACTAAGCTATTACAAAACCAAATATGGGAAGGGGGGTACAAATGTTCAAATGGGGATATTGACAAGAATTTAAATCTAAATTATTACATCAATTGAATATTTGCAATTTAAATAATGTATAAAAATGAAAGATGCACAAAAATGTTTTGTATATGTATGAAAAAATATTATTTATGTAAAAGAGAAAAGAAAGTAAAAAATGTATTATTTTTTGGAGTATTTTGAACTTAGGGTAAAAACCCTAATTTTTAAAGAAAAAGGTATTATTTTCTAATTTAATACAACTATTTATTCATTATTTATAAAAATAAAATAAAATGAAGTATATTGTGGGGAAAAGTATTTTTGTATCAAATATTAATAAAAAATAAAAATTCAAGTATTTTTATATTTTTAACTTAAATATATTGATAACCATATATATATATATATATATTAAACCCTAAATATGTATTATACACAAAATAAATATTTATTTAATATTTTAATAAAATAAATAAAAAGAGTATTTTTTGTGTGAAATATTTTCAGAAAGTAAATAAAAATAAAAATGTATTTACACCATTTTTCTATTTTATTCTAATAATGGTATATATATATTTATGTACAAACAAAGAAAATAAACAAATAAATATGCAATAAATGCAAAAAATGATGGAAAAAATATTTTTAATTTTTAAATGCCATGAGAAAAAATAAACAAAGCTAATCTAAAAAGAAAAAGTCAAAAATGTTAAGAAATGAACAAATGGGCTCAGGGGGGTGTGAATCAAAAAAGGTGGTGTGAAAAGAAAATAGATCCAGGCCCAGCCCAGACCACTTCTTCTTCAACCTCTGTACAGCCTTCTTCAAGCAAAAACACGCGTTTTTTATCTCTGGATTCCTGGACTTTCAAGCAAAACTCATAACATGAAAAGTGTAGAGCATTAAGAGACGGTTTCAACCATATAAAGAACATGACCTATCTCTCTAAGATGAGGGAGAATTTCTCTCCCCCTCATTTCTGACCTAACTTTTCATCAATGTTCAGACATGAAATTCTCTAAGCACACGAAATATAAATGAAATCTAAACATATGAGCATGTTCAGGGCTATGATTGTGACATGTTTTCTTCAAAAATCTAAAGCTAACAATGCCTAACAAGGGAGATAGAACTCCATGAATGTACCTGTTCAGTTGGAATCGAGCTTGGCAATGGAGGATGTTTCAGAGTGAAATGATGACTTGTACAGCTTCCTTGAAGTGTAAGGGAGCTTTTCCAATTCCTACTTTGTCTTGAAACTCCCTGAATCGAGCTAATGAACTCCAACTGCAAAACAGAAAATTAAAAATGGTGAAGTGGCTTGGAGGTGTTACAGGTCTGATTTTAGGACATGGTTAGCTTGCATATGTTGTAGGGAAGGTAGAGGAAAAGGTTTGGATCAAAATGCTCGAAGGGATTGGGAGTTTGCACTCAAACTACAGGGGCTCCCCTGTTTGTGCAGTTTTGAGGTGATTAGGGCAATGGGAGTGTTTCAGATGGCAAGGGCTCGTGTGTTAGCTTGGATTTGGTCTATGGAATCTGTTTGATAGCTTTTGTGTTGTGTGTCTTAGCTGAGATGAGAGATAGCATAAGTTATGGACTTTTCTTCTATCTTAAGCAACAAAAGCAAGTTGGTTGTTTTAGGTTAGTAGGGGGTCTCCTAATGTGCTGCATAAGCCTCTCTTGATCAGTGTGTTATGCACATAATCTTGTGCCAAGCAGATCTTTCATGTACTTGTTGGATTACAAACTTGACATAAAGTTAACCTTTTCAAAAATGGAAATTCCACTTTATCTAGTTTAGGATTAATCTTGCATACAATGCTTGCACTCAAAGAACAACACCTTAACACATTGAATATGCATTAAATTATTGAGTATGAAATGGTTCAAGGACCTGTAATCAAGCATAAAGCAAACTGATTTCAAATTGGCAAGATTATGAACATGTCTTGATGAAGAACAAAAGTGAATTTTTGCCAACTTGTGAAATTCGAATCTCTCAAGTTATGAGGTTGTTTGATGAGTTCTTGGACATTTTGGAAAGCTTGGAATGTGTACTACAATCCATCTTTGAAATGCAAATCAAAATTCCAAGTGGAAGGGTATGAAAAGTGGCCTTGAAGTAGGGTAGAAAACCTTGTCAAAATAGGTCAAATTTCACTAAGTTAAAAGATGGTTTAGTGCCCTTATTCAAAAAATTATAACTTGAGATACAAGCTTCAAATGAGAAAATTTTGTGAATCAAAGTTGTAGATTATGCAAAAATCTACAACTTTCATGTTTTGACTTTTGTTTGAATCCAAATGGATCATGGTGAAAAGATGGGGCAAAGTTGGGAAAAAATTAGGGTTTTTCATAACTTAGAAAAATTCTAAGTTATGAAAAATTCCATTTTCAAACCCTAATTTGCATTTTGTGATTTCTTGATGAACAAGTTTCATGATTTGGCATGTTTTGATGAAAAATGAATCTTGACTCTTGACTTTGACCAAAAAGTCAAAGTTTGACTTTTCAGTATACAGTCAAAATTGATCAATTGACTGGGAAATTCAACTGTCAATCTTGTGTACTTGGGATCTTTTGAGCTTGATGAACATGTCAAGATAATTCCATTGAGTCCTTGGGGCCATATGTGAGCTTGGTTTGCCATTGGCTAGGTCAAACAGTCAAAAATTGCCTTTGTGCAGTCAAAACCCTAAAAATGACCATTTTGCCCTTTTGGTGATCTGATCAAATTTCTTGTGGAATTGTGATCCAAACTTGATCCAATGGTTCATGTGAGTTCATAATGTTGATGTGGATCAAATTTCATGAGGTTTGACTGTCAATTGGCCACAGTTGACTTTTTCCCAATACAGCTGATTTCTAGGTCAACTGTCCAATTGACTGGGCAAAACTTGGAATCAAGACTTGAAACTTAGTATAGGTAAACTTGGGAGTCCAATATGAAGCATGAAAGTCATCTTAGGCTTTTTAGGTCAAAACATCCTTAGGCAAACACAAACCCTAATTTTGAGTCCACAGTGCAAGGAGAAGTCTTGAGCAGAGGAAACCCTAATTGGATCTTGATCCTCAAAGGTCTTGTGATGAGAAAATGTTGAGGAAATGGGAGGGCAAATTTTGGGGTACAACACAGGGTCACGTTGAACCGGACGTCTATCAAGGGGCAAGGGGTTTCTCCTCTAACCAATACCATCAAAGATCAAGTACAACAACTTGAATCAGTGGCTATGACCCACTCGACATGGTGAGCTTGATTCTAGTGGAAGGACGTCCACCGATACAAAGTTCTCCAGTCAAAGATCAAGTGCAACAACTTGAATCAGTGGCTATAACCCACTCGACATGGTGAGCTTGATTCTAGTGGAAAGACATCCGCCGGTGCAAAGTTCCCCAATCCAAGAGCAAAGTTCAACCTCTAACATTTTCTTGTGTTTACCCCAAGAGATCCTTGAAAGCATGCATCCACATATCATGCATTGCATTTTGACAGTCTTTCCCTTTTTCAGGTTTCCTTACTCTCCTGCTGTTTATTTCAGCAAGAGATGGCTCTAGAAAGGTCTGTCAAAGACATCCAAGACCAGACTGCTCAGCTGCAGGAAATGATCCTGAACTTGTCTCTGGGGCAAGAAGAGATGAAAGCTCTCCTCACAAAGGGCTTGGGGAATTCCAACAATGCCAGGAGTGATCAGATTGCGGAGCTACAATTTGATCTGACAACCTTGAGGACCCAAGTGATGGGACAGTTGGTGGGCCAGATGGCTCTCATCCAAGACCTATCTCAAAGACAAGAGGAACTCAGAGTTCTCGTCGACCAACTGCTTCGGAACAACCAACTGGGGCAAACATCTGAGGTTGAAGAGCAAGTCACCGCTCAACCTCCTTCCACTCAAGAAGGCAAAGGGAAGGCTCCTTTGCATGCTTCAGGGTCACAAGCCCATCAACAACCTCGCCAGCGTCAAAGGGGTAATCGGCGTAAGCAAGAAACATCGGGAAGACAGTTTACGGAGACTGAAATACCATCATTTTTCATACTAAAGCGCCTGTTGGAGGTCAATTTGCTTACCCTAAAGGATCCTCCTCAGAAGCCCAATATCTCCTCTCCTCACTATCATCCCGACGCATTCTGTGTTTACCATTCCTACAGCCCGGGACACGACACCAACGACTGTTGGGCCTTGAAGAACAAGATTCAAGATCTGATCGACATTGGGGTGCTGGAATTCATGCCAGACGGCGAGATGAAAATCTTCCGTTAAAGGGTTCTCCACTTGAAGTGACGAAGCTCAAACTGAAAGACTTTTGCTTCTTTTTGAATTTTCAAAGTTGTAATTTCTTTTGCTGTCAAACAATTATCTGTTGATGTTAAAACTCTGTTTTCATTAATGCATTGCATATGTTTGTCTTGAATTCATCCATTCTTTTCACTACTCTTATGCTTTTCTTTATGATATTTGACTCTTGATAAAAAGCTGCAAGCCTTTAGAGGGAGGATGACGAAACAATACCATGATCTTATACAATATGCTTTTGAACAGACCTTGTTGATGATGTACAGGCATTTCTTTCAATTCCCAAACACTGGAGTTATAAGGAAGTTAATCCCTAGTCAACCCCTTCGAGCCAAAGAAGTAGGAGTTTTCTGTTCTAAACGATCAAAACCTTTGATATAAACCTGGGGCAGGGTAGTATCTCAGTTAATTCAAGAGAAAATGCGCATTGAAGTCGCAAACTCTCAGTTCGTAACACAACGAACGACATCGAAAAAGAAAGCATTCCCTTGGGGTCAAAAGACAGGGGTGGTTCCCTATCACATAGATAGTCAATCTCTCAAAAAAAAAGGGGGCCCACCAAGCTAAAACCTATGAAGGAGGCTTAAGAAAGCTGGGACATCCCGCTGACAGTAATCCCGGAAAACGGTAACAGTCAGGCAAAAGTTAGGGATAACAAATCAAAATCAAAATAGTGAGGTCATTACAAAGTCCTCAACAACATGAAAAAAAAATGTTGAAAAAGAAAAAAGGAGATGATGACTGTCTCCCAAAATTCAACTGGTGAACCATCGCCCAAAAGTCGTTCCAAACTCAAAACAGAGTGTGACGCACAATTAACTGAGCTTAGGTTGAAGAACATCACGAAGAGCGGGTGGGTACAAATATACTTTGAGCCTTTATCCTTTGTTTCTTAAACCGTGAACCAGGCCACGTTACAACCCTTCAAAAGTCCTAATTGAAGCATGGGTTAGTTCGAAAGCATACTGTTACAAAAGGTATACTGACTCCTGTAAGGCTTTACTCTAAATCTTGTGTTGACTTGTCTTATGAAAGGTTTTCTGCTAAAAACGCATTTTTCAAAACGAAAAAAAAACTTCGAGACAAACATAAACTTTGCATTATTTGAATATCACTGTCTACATTTGGCTTTTTGTTTGACAGGAAGAAATTCATACAGCGAATGTTCGGAGGAACGAAAACTCTCTCAATGAGCAGGATAACACTTCCATCAAATCTCCTATCCACAAGGGGCATGACATGTCACAATTCGATTAACCTGGGGCAGTCCAGTTGAGGTCCAACAGATCTTTCAAAATTCAGTTAACCTGGGGCAGTCCAGTCAAGATTTCAAGAAATCTCTCAATATGCAGAGTAATCTGATTCAAGACTCCTTCATCACCACTTGGGGCATTCGAATGTCAAAAGTGTTCAAAAAACCAGATGCAGTTTTACACAAGCTCATCCTCAGGAAGCCCTACACCGGTTCCTCTTCAAGATTTCTGAAAATAGTTCACAGGTTCTCCAAGTAACAGATGTTAACCTATCACTTGTTCAGATTCTTCTCAAGACTTCTGAAAACAGTTTATGGATTCTTCCCAACAACGGATGTTAATCTATTACTTGTTCAGATGCAACCATTGAAAATAGTTTACGGACGCTTCCCAACAACGGATGCTGCTCTATTGCTTATTCAAGCCCAAGATTTCTGAAAATAGTTCACGGGTTCTCCAAGTAACGGATGTTGACCTATCACTTGTTCAGATTCTTCTCCAGACTTCTGAAAACAGTTTATGGATTCTTCCCAACAACGAATGTTAATCTATCAGCTTGTTCAGATGCAACCTCTGAAAACAGTTTACGGACGCTTCCCAACAACGGATGCAGCTCTATCGCTGATTCAATCTCAAGATTTCTGAAAATAGTTCACGGGTTCTCCAAGTAACGGATGTTAACCTATCACTTGTTCAGATTCTTCTCAAAGACTTCTGAAAACAGTTTATGGATTCTTCCCAACAACGGATGTTAATCTATCAGCTTGTTCAGATGCAACCTTTGAAGACAGTTTACGGACGCTTTCCAACAACGGATGCGGCTCTATCGCTGATTCAATCTCAAGATTTCTGAAAATAGTTCACGGGTTCTCCAAGTAACGGATGTTAACCCATCACTTGTTCAGACTCTTCTCAACGTTCTGAAAACAGTTTACGGATTCTCCAGTAACGGATGTCAATCTATCGCTTGTTCAGATTCCAAGCCTACACCTACAGCAATCAGAGGACTCTCGCAATCCCCAGCCAGAGAACCTTCGAGAAGCTAGCTCCACTCAGAGTCAAGCTTCATTATCCCCAGCGAAACTAAAACTTCAAACTATCAATCCCCAGCGGAGCCAGACCAATGAACCTTCTCCCCACAAAGTTTTGGGAAGGAAAATCTTGAGTTCCCCAGTGAAGTCGTCAGGGTTACTTCCCAGCCGAGCTGAAGATTCTCAATCTTACCTCCCCAGCATGAGTCTACTAGTTCGGAGCTCCCCAGTAGAGGTCATCAAGAATTCTCTTCCCCAGCAACAGCCAAAGAATTATTTTCCCGGCAGCGGTCAAGATTCTTTTATCTTCAGCCGTCCAAGATTCATTTATCCTCAGCAAGTTAGCTCATCAGCTTACATGCGCATTCATGACATAAACATTGATGTCACGTACATTGCATCATGCATCATAACATTGCATACAACTAACCCTTTTCCTTTTCAGGTAAGATCAGTCGACAGACAAAGATCATCTCCCAAGATTCATCCAGAAATAGTTCAGATGTGACCCGGACACGGTGACATTCTGATACTTATTCCAGATTCATTCAGGCGCATCATCAGGAAACCCTACACCGGTTCCTCTTCAAGACTTCTGAAAACAGTTTACGGATTCTTCCCAACAACGGATGTTAATCTACCAACTTGTTCAGACTCTTCTCAACTTTTGAAAATAGTTTACGGACACTTCCCAACAACGGATGTGGCTCTGTTGCTTATTCAATCTCAACTCCTGAAAATAGTTTACAGATTCTCCAGACATGGACGTCAATCTGTTGCTTATTCGGACCCCCAATTCAGAGATGTTCTGAAACATGGGTGGCTTTCTGATACTTGTCCACTCACCACTGACATACATATTCAACATGTCCAGATGGCATCTTTAAGCCCATCCTCATACCAACAGTCGCCAAATGGCATCTTTAAGCCCATTCTCAGATGGCATCTCTAAGCCCATCCCCCGACAAGATTCTATCGCACCAGATGGCATCTTTAAGCCCATTCACCTCCACCATCACATCGACGAGTGCAAATTTTCTGGGCACTTTAGTGTCCAATCTTCTTTTACCTTCAAGTCGCGAAAGGCAAACTTGCCAATCTAACTCTTCAGGTCCAAGAAGATTGAACAGGGGCAACTGTTGTACCCCAAAACTTGCCCTCGCATTTTTCCACAAAAGATCGCAGGTTCCGGCATTTCCTGATTTTTTAAGACTGGCTCAAGAATCAGTCAAACAGACTTTTCTCGTCAGTCAGGACACAATTAGGGTTTTACCAATTTTCAGGGCTCTGGATTGTTTCACACAATTGGCTTAGGGTTTTGGTTGATTCTGGCTCAATTTTGATCAGGCGAATGTTCGTTGGCATTTAATCAGGAATTAAGGTTTTTTGTGGGCATATTCTCAGAAGGATTTAAATTCCACAGCACTTTGCAAATTATTCCGAGATTCGGGTTGAATTCGCATTGTTTTGATTTAATCAGTAAAAAAAGGGGAGTTGGTTTGAATTCACCAGTCAAAAGAAATATGCAGTTTGGATTTAAGTGCTTGGTAAAAAAATCGGTGAAAAGGGAATGCGCCTGATCAGTGTTTCGATTAACTGTTGATTTGCTTTGGAGATACCAGGTTTAATTGATCAATGTGCTAAAGCATTGTTTATTTTAATTATTTATTATTCTAAATTAAATGATTGAAATTTATTTTTCAATTATTTTAATTCAAAGAGTTTTAAATAATAAATAAACAATAAAGAGAAAACAGAATTAAATTGGATAATGGAAACTTTTATTTATTCTTAAATTAACTGTACAATTATTGTTTATAATTTAATTACAAACAATGGTTTTACATTGATTTAAATTTAAATAAAAAGAAAACTATCCTATTTTTTTTCTAATTCTTCATTCTTCACTTTGTTCCTCTCCATCCAAATATTCATCTGCAAAAGAAAAGGAGAAAAGTCAAATAACAGTTAAATTGAAAAGACAGATAAAAGAAAGTCATCATTAAGGGCCACTGATTGGGATCAGTTAACCCTCTCTGCAAATCACGAGATTTCTCCCGGTTCACAAAGAGGGAAGAATTTTTATGCAAAGTTGAGAAAAAATGCAAAGTGTCAAAAATGCATAAGTTCAAAATGTCAAACTGCACAGTTCAAACCCAACTAAAAATCCAAATTCCCACTTTCTGTCAAAATCCAGAAAGTACAAACTTGCTGTCAAAATGCCAAAAAGGTTACCCAAGCTGTCAAAGAAAAGAAGATTTGGCAAAGATATCAAAGAAGAGAAAAGTACAAAAGCTGTCAAAGAAAAGATAAAATATGCAGAGGAAATCTTTTATGCAAGCCAAACTTTCTTTCATCATTTCCCAAATGCAATAGCCCTTTCAGAAAAAAGTACAGAAAAAAGCATAGTTTAATATTTAACTGTACTAGAAGAGAGAGAGATAAAGAGAATGCAGGTTTTTTAGGCTTTAGGCAGGCATAGATAGAAAATATATAACACACAAGAACAAACACAGTTCAAGGGGGAGCAAACCAACACAAAAAGAGGAAATATAGAAAACACTTCCAAACGCAGAACCTGCTAAAGCTCAAGTCTGCAAGCACAATTTGCAAACCAACCATCAAGCCAAACACATAACCTCCAAACAATAACCTGCAATGAGCCATACCAGCATACACCCCTGTCAAACATTAAACCTGCAAAAAGCTTTGAAGCAAGCCTAACCTTAAGCCTGAAACCGGTCCAGAACCTCAAGCCTGAAACCAGTTCAAGCTTCACCTGATTCAGTCCAAACCTAAGCCAAAAAGCCATACCAGTATATAACCTGTCAAGCACATAACCTGCATTGGCTCAAACCTGCTAAGGCCATCAACAAGAGACCAAAGCCATATCAGCATAAACCAGGCCAAGCTCACACCTGCTGAAAACATAAAACCTGCATATACAAACCTGCATATACAAAACCTGCAGGCATAACCTGCTAAGCATACCTGCATCATCCATACCTGCTAAAACATGAAGCAAACCTGAAGCTCAATCCAAGGCCAAACCTGAAACCAACTGCATGAACCACATCAGAACCTGAAACCTTTCCTATTGCATCAAACTATTCAGAGCCTGCATATGCCAGTAAAACCATAAATCTGCATACAACCAAAGACCTTGTAGCCTACTGCACTACAAAAGCCCATATACCAGTCACAAGCATAAACCTGCATATGCCAAACCTGCAGAAGAAACTCACCATAAGGCATGTCCAGCTTCAAGCCTAACACATCAAACACAGGAGCCCACATGAGAACCCTCAGAGGAATGCTCATCATTGGGCCATAAACAAACATTCCAGGCAATAATAAAGGAATACTGGGGCAACTCAGAGCAAGACAACACTAACAAGTCAAAGGCAACTCAGAGCAAGGCAACATAAAGCCCTCAGTAAAAAACATCATTGGGCAAGCTCAACAATCAAAAGACAAAACGTTCAAGGGTAGCTACTAAGCAGTTTCAAAGGCAACAAAAGCAACTGAGATAGAAGAAGCAACAAAGGCATCTCAAAGCAACAAGCATACAGTGGCAAAAAGGAGAAGAAGAAAAGAAGACTGTATCAAGCTTTCAGTTCAGATCATCATAAAGCTTAAGAAAAGTACAGAAATACCAGGAAGCTCAAAAGAGCGAGCATCAGCACCCTCCACCATCGAGCCTCCTAAGCACCTTCGTTTTCTCCCACTCCTCAGTCAAGGTAAAACGTCTCCCTCTTCATCCACGTTACATAAGCCAAGTCAAAAATTAATCAAACAAGCAGAAAATCACAAGCATGCAAGAACTAAAAGAAACCCTAACAAAATAAGAAAGCGAATGATACCTTAGATCGAGTGCCCTAATACTGTCGTTAGAGGGAAGAAGGCGCGATGATGCTGGTGGCTCTGTAGTGGAGGGTATCGCTCAGGAAGACGAAGAAGAATACGAAAACGAACGAACGAACGGCGCGCTGCTCACGAAACCCTAAAGCCTTGTCCCAAATGAAAACTTTGTTCTAACCCTAAACACTTGTTTCAACTCTGGGCCTAACCTTTTCCCCAACGCCTGAAGCCCAACGAACTCCCATTCAAAAGCCTTAATCTCTTTTTTATAAAAAAAAATTCTAACTTATCCCTTTTTATATATAAACAAATTTATTTTATTAATCAATTAATACTAACTTTCTTTTTATATATAACATCTTAAAACAAATATATTTTTTTTCTAACTTAATATATTTTACAATAATACTTTAATAATAAAAATACATTTTTATGGCACCATATAATTAAAATTGAAAATACATTTTCCCTTTCTTTTAATTAATATATTTTTGTACATAACACATGAAAATATACCTTTTTTGTATACATAATTAAAACCTAGAAATATTTTCTTAAAACATCATTTTCATAATTTAATTAGAACTTAAAGCATTTAATTAAGACATTTTCTTTTGTGCATATTAAAGAAATATCAGATTATTAATTAAATAACCATTTAAGTTCTTTAGGTTAAAATAATACTTAAATACATGTCAAAGTTCACATTGTCGCACCTGTAAATAATTACATACGCATATACTTGTACACTTACACAACACATTCACATGGCTCCTATACACATTTGTTTATCTCATACATTGATATACGTTATTCACATTTGATCGCAAATTCGATTTGGTTGTAACTTATTGGATACTATAAGTCTCATCCCCATTCATAAACTTGTACCCCCACTCCCGGATACTTATTTTGTAATAGCGTAGATTTTACATTTTCGCAATTTACCGCTTTCAAATTATACCATGGTTAGACCTAGGGTTTGCATGTACATAAAATCAAACGCTAGATAACCTAATACAAGACAAATACATGAAATCAATACACAATCACACTTGCACCCTCTAGGGTAATCCCACATGTTGCCTTCCAAAAGGGGTCATGTTTGCACGTCGAGTATCTTTGGCAAAACCAATTCAAATGATCATAAGTCCCTCGATGACGCTTTCGAATGTTGCCTAAACGGAATGATCATAGTCCCTTCAAAGCAAATTGCCAAAGACACTTGGCACCATTGCATTCATGGTCCATACGATGACCCGCGCCCGTCCCGAATAAACTTCCTAAACGCAAGATTGTCCACCAAATTCAATGATGGAACAAAATTGTTAAAAAGGGTTTAAAACATAACAAAAACCTTTGAGTACAAAATAGGGTAGACAAAACTCTTAGTTACTTGAGATCAACTTGCAAAAACACTTGCCTTCTTTTCAAAAACCACAATCCACAAGCACTTTCAAAACAAACTCTCAAAACATTTTGAAACATCTTTTCGAAAAGATATACGCCTTTGTAAAATATTCGAGTAAAGAATTGTTACAAGGTTAGCCTAAGACAAGGCATCTTCTTCCAAAACATGTTCAAAACACACACACACACACACACCATTTTCAAGCAATCAAAAATCGAGGCAAGTGATCTAAAAAACCGAGTAACTAAGAGCCCATGGATAACCATGGATGAAAAGGGTGCTAATACCTTCCCTTTTCATAATCTACCCCCCGAACCCATGAAATATCTCAAAAGGTTTTTGCTTTGCTTTTTCAACCTTTCCTTTAGGATAAAATAAAAAGTCGGTGGCGACTCTTGCTCAACCGCACAAGTGCGAATACGAACGCAAAACCACAGTCAGTTCTCCCACCGTATCACACCGGGCTATGGAAGACACCGCAGTTATTGGCCGCTGTGGGGGATACCCTAATGTCCCATTGCTTGGAATCAGAGGAGGTATAACTTACAATCCTTGCCTAGCATTGCAACAATTTGGTCGTGCTCGAAGAGATGGTCCCCATGAGTTACTTCGTGAGGACATTGTATTTGACTATAAGGAGGATGTTAAGGAGCATCTCCGGAGGTCTATACGAGCTTGGGGCATGGTGAACAGATCTGACCCCCAAGAGTTGGGACCAAAGACTTACCTTCCTATGCAGCCTTACCTCCAATGGGTCCGAGCTCGTGCCCAGAAGCTTGGGATGCCCTATGAGGCCGTATTACCAGTGATTGTGGATCCCACTAATGAGGAAGACATTCCTTACACAGTCCTCTATCCTTACATGCCCACTGATCCTAGGGAGTTACAGAGGTCTTGGATTTAGCTGAAGAATGAGCGGGACACTTACCGAGAGCAGTTCCATGAGCAAGAGAGGAAGGTTTTTAAGCTCACCAGGCAGCTCGAGGAAGAAAGAGTGGTCAATGACTATATCAGCACAAAGACATTGTTGAACCTTTCAAAGTTAATCTAATAAAGTTTGTTTATTTTTGGTTTGGAAATTTAAATCTCCCAAAGTATTTGAAATCATTACATGCGCATCCCATTATCATGCACATCATTATAGGTACCCCTACAAGTTTCTCATCTTTTTCGCTGTTTATTTCAGCAGAAATGTCTTCCGATCAAGCCATCAAAGATCTTCAGGCACAGAATGCCCAATTCCAACAGATGTTCATAAGTCTGACTAAAGGGTAATAGGATCTGAAGTCCCTTATTCTGAAAGAGAAGAAGAAGAAGAAGAAGAAGAAGGTCGGTATTCTAAACATGGGTAGAAAATTCGGAGAAAGGTTGAAGCATCAAACTGATCTGACCTCTTCATCCAAGGACGGGGAGAACTAAGAAAGGGAAAAGGACCCTAGTCCTGCAGTTTCTGACAATGATACTAATTACGATGATGAGCAATATCCTCTTGCTGAGGATAGGTACAAGCAGTTAGAAGACCGTATGAGTGCTATGGAAATTCAGAAGATACCTGGTATGGACTTTGGAGAATTGGGACTGGTATTGGAAGTGGTGATCCCTCATAAGTTCAAAGCTCCAGTTTTTGCCAAGTACGATGGAGTATCCTGTCCAAAATTCCATCTTCGCTCATATGTCAGGAAAATCCAACCCCACAGTACTGATAGAAATTTGTGGGTGCATTTCTTTCAAGATAGTCTGTCAGGGACTCAGCTTGAATGGTTCTACCAGTTGGAAGGAGCTGATGTCTGAAACTGGGAAGATCTTGCTGCTGCTTTCTACAAGCAGTATCAGTATAACGCCAACCTTGATCCTACTCGTACTCAGCTCCAGGGTATGTCCATGGGTGCAGGTGAAGGTTTTAAAGACTATGCTCAAAAGTGGAGAGACTTGGCTGGAAGAGTCCAACCCCCTTTGTCTGATAGGGAGTTGGTTGACATGTTTCTAGGGACGCTATCTGGTCCATTTTTCAATCACTTGATCGGCAACTCGTCATCTGGTTTTACTGAGTTGATTTTGACTGGAGAAAGAGTAGAAGTTAGCATTCGAAGTGGTAAAATACAGAAGGACGCCTCTTCGAATTCAGTGAAGAAGCCTTTTGCTGGTAAGAAGGAAGCTAGTGCAGTCTATAGCCCGAGGGGCCAAAGCAGATCTGAACACCGTCAAACGGTAAATGTGTAGTGATACCAAGACCCACAGTTGCTCCACAATGCAAAAATCAACAAAGGGTGGAAAGACCACAGTGGCAGTTTACCCGTATCAACATGACTCTGCTGAAATCCAACTTGGCAACCTTGAGAGAGGCTCCCAAGAATCCAAACACTACTTCTCCTAGATACAATCCCAACGTGCGGTGCACCTACCATTCTGAGAGTCTAGGCCACGATACAAACGATTGTTGGGCTCTGAGAAACAAAGTACAAGACCTGCTTGAAGCCAAGGAGATAGAGTTTGATGCTCCAGAAAAGCCGAATATTATAACTGCTCCCATGCCCAAACATGGTCGTGGAGTTAATGCTATTGACACTGATTTGTTTGTGACCTTTGTTGAAGAAATTTCTACTCCTCTGATGACGTTTAAGAAGAATTTGTTGTTGGCCGGTTTATTTCTGGGTTGTGGTGAAGGTTGCCACATGTGTTCAATTCTGCCTTCCGGTTGTTGTTTGTTGAAGTCAGGTGTTCAGCGCTTGATGGATTATAAAGATATTTTGTTTGAGAAGATTATGATTTCGTTTGTTCCAAATGAAGATGTTGCCATTATAACCATTTCCGCCAATCCTTCCAAGGTTTCCTCAAGAAAACCTATTAGGGTTACACTTGTTCCAAGAATTGCTCCGCTAATAATCACTGTTCCTGGTCCCATTTCGTACACATTAGACAAGGCTGTCCCATGGCATTATGGTGATGATGTATATTACCATGGTGTTAAGTAAGATCTGAAGATTGAAGAAGTTAATACTGATGTCAGTAATATTGTCGGGACTAGTAAAGTTATCCGAATTGGAAGGGTCTTCTCTGTTAGAACAAAGTTTGAATCTACTACCCTAAGTTTAAGTTTTGATGATAACAAAATGCTAAGATACATTAATTGTATGATTCATGTAAGACACATATGCTATCTAAGAATTACATTCTGTTTTACATAAACTCTGATGGGTATCAGCATGAGAACATCCTCATCAGCATTAGAAATTGGATATCAACATCAGCATCAGAAGATGTTATATCAGATACCAGAGTCAGAAGATCAAGTTGCGCTTATGCTGAAGCTTGATGAACAGATCTACGCTTAACCATCTGAACTCTGATAAAGACAACAACAGTTCATCAGCACCTAAGCAGCGTCAGAATGAGCCAAAGCCAGAACACGCTCAAGTGGCAACAGTACTGTGCATTCAAGATGATTTATTACCAACGACATCATTCTAGACAAGATCTGCTTAATAAGGAAAGAATGTTATTGGCATTGAAACAGAATTATTACTCCAACGTACACTATTTCCAATGCTATATAAACAAGTCAATGAAGATTGAATTGGCTAATGCTCTACAACAATCTACACGCCTAAAGCTATTCATCATCTTCCTCACTCTCAGTTTGCTAAAAGCTCTCAATTCCTTACTCAATTATTTTAGCAATCCAATTCTCATAAGCTTAATTTGTGTAGTATCACAGTTGTGATAAACAGTTTTTGTAGAAAACATTCACACACCTAGATTTCAATTCTTTGTAAGAAAGTATTTCCTTGAGAAACCGGTTTGTGGTTTGCATCAAGAAGGCTTTAGCAGTTTTTAAAGCAGTTGTAATATTCAGTTGAATATAGTGGATTAAGACCTCGTTGGAGAGAGGCGAAATCACCTTGACGGGTGGACTAGAGTAGTTTGAGATCAAACGAACCAGGATAAAAATACTGTGTTGACTGCAATTGATTTCCAGTTTTTACAATTCAACCCCCCTTCTTGTGTTTTTCACTTCTTCAATTGGCATCAGAGCGCCTGGTTCTGAGCTAAAACACTTAACCGTGTCAGTACAAGATCCAGCGTCAGAAAAACACAATGGCAGGAACTTATCAACACACCAGCAATGACAACAATGAAGACAGAGACAGATTCAACGGCAAACCTCCAGTCTTTGATGGAGAAAATTTTGATTACTGGAAAGACAGAATTGAAAGCTTCTTTCTGGCACATGATGTTGATCTGTGGGACATGGTGACAGATGGATACACACACCCAGTGAATGCAAGCGGTCAGAAGATTGACAGGAAAGCAATGTCTGACCAACAAAAGCGTGACTTCAAAAATCACCACAAGTCCAGAACCATTCTTCTCAGTGCCATCTCTTACGTTGAATATGAAAATATCTCTAACAGAGACACAGCAAAGAACATGTTTGACTCACTCAGAATGACGCATGAAGGCAATGTTCAGGTCAAAGAAACTAAAGCTCTTGCGCTCATTCAGAAGTATGAGGCTTTCAAAATGGAAGAAAGTGAATCCATTGAAACAATGTTCTCAAGATTCCAAATTCTGGTGGCTGGTCTCAAGGTTCTGGACAAAGGATACTCTACTGTTGATCACGTCAAGAAGATCATCAGAAGATTACCAAAGCAGTGGAGGCCAATGGTTACAGCTCTGAAGCTAGCAAAAGATCTCAACAAAATTTCTCTGGAGGAACTTATCAGCTCCCTCAGAAGTCATGAGATAGAGCTAGAAGCTGATGAACCTCAGAAGCAAGGTAAGCCTTTAGCATTAAAATCTAACAAAAAATCTGAGTCTAAAGTTTTGCAGGCAGTTGAAGAAACATCTGATGGATCCTCATCAGAAGAAGACGAACTTTCTCTCCTCTCCAGAAGAGTGAACCAATTGTGGAAGCAGAGGCAAAGGAAGTTCAGGAATCCCATGAGATCTGATCAGAATGAGTCTTCTTCTAGATACAGAAGGACAGATTCTTCCTCTGGATACAGAAGATCTGAAGGCTCCTCAGGAAGCAGAAAGCCAAACACCAAGGACATCATCTGCTATGAGTGCAATGAGCAAGGACACTACAAGAGTGACTGCCCAAAGCTTCAGAGGGAAAAGCCCAAAAAGAAGTTTGGAAGAGAAAAGAAGAAAAGTCTCATGGCTATATGGGATGACTCTGACTCGTCTGAAGCTGACTCAGAATCAGATGATGAGAGAGCAAACATAGCTCTCATGGCCAACATTTCATAAGACAGTGAAGCTTCTGACTCAGACTCAGAATCAGATACTGAAGAGGTATTTCCTGACTTTACAATTAATTTTACTAAGGCTGAACTTGCTGAAAGCCTTAACAAAATTCTGGAAAGGTACCAGCAGATTAGAGTTAAATTCAGAAACCTGAAAAGGAATCTTGAATCTGACTCTGATAAGACTGAGAGTCTTAAATTGGAAAATTCTGAGCTGAGAAATAAAATTTCAAAATTAGAAAATGTTTTACAAAACTCTCAGAAGGAACCAATTTCTGAAACTCCCAGCAGCGCTGATGAGACCATCAAGGAGTATGATCACAGTTTCCAGAAGTTCCTTGCTAAAAGCATAGATAGAAGCAAAATGGCTTCGATGATCTATGGAGTTAGCAGAAACGGCAGGAAGGGAATAGGATACCAAGGTAAGGTTCCTACACCAAAGAATGCCATGGATTTAACCATTAAACACACTCCTCTGAACTCACATTTTGTGTATGGTCACACACATGATATTAAATACACTAGCAGTAAGTATTCTGTGAAACCAAAATTCAACCAAAGTTTTGGTAAATATAACAAATCAGGACCCAAGAAAATCTGGGTACCTAAGGATAAAATAATACATGTTGCAGATATCTTTAGCAGCAAATTAGAAACACCAGTCATGGTACCTGGACTCTGGCTGCTCGTGACACATGACGGGAAGAAGGCATATGTTCCAAAGCCTGGAACTTAATCCTGGAGGCCACGTTGGCTTTGGAGGCAATCAGAGGGGAAAGATCATTGGCTCTGGAACTATAGGTAATGGAAATCTTCCCTCTATAAATAATGTTCTGCTAGTAGATGGATTAATGCATAATCTGTTATCCATAAGTCAATTAAGTGATAACGGTTATGATATAATCTTTAATCAAAAATCATGTAAAGCTGTTAGTCAGAAAGATGGGACTATCCTGTTTAATGAAAAGAGGAAAAACAACATCTATAAAATCAAACTTTCTGAACTGAAAAGTCAGAATGTAAAGTGTCTTCTGTCTGTTAACAACGAGCAGTGGATCTGGCACAGAAGATTGGGGCATGTTAGTATGAGAAGAATATCTCAGATTAACAAACTCAATCTGGTCAGAGGACTTCCTAATCTGAAGTTCAATTCAGATGCTCTGTGTGAAGCATGTCAGAAAGGCAAGTTTGCAAAACCTTCTTTCAAATCTAAAAATGTTGTTTCTACCTCTAAGCCATTAGAACTTCTGCACATTAACCTATTTGGACCAGTTAAAACCGCTTCAGTCAGTGGCAAGAAGTATGGGTTATTAATCGTAGATGACTATAGCAGATGGACATGGGTGAAGTTCTTAAGACACAAGGACGAGTCACACTCTGTGTTTGTTACCTTCTGTAACCAAGTTCAGAATGAAAAGGATCTTAGAATCGTTAAAGTCAGAAGTGATCATGGTGGAGAGTTTGAAAACAAAGATTTTGAGTCATTCTTTAATGACAGAGGCATTCTGCATGATTTCTCTTGTCCTAGAACTCCCTAACAAAATGGAGTTGTAGAACGAAAGAACAGAACATTGCAAGAAATGGCCAGAACCGTGATCAATGAGACAAACGTTGCTAAGATCTTTTGGGCAGAGGCAATAAACACAGCGTGCTACATTCAGAATAGAATCTCAATAAGACCTATTCTTGAAAAGACTCCATATGAATTGTGGAAGAACAGAAAGCCCAACATTTCATATTTTCATCCATTTGGATGTACGTGTTTTATGTTAAATACAAAAAATTATTTGAACAAGTTTGACTCTAAAGCACATAAGTGTATTATGTTAGGATACTCTGAACGCTCTAGAGGGTACAGAGTATACAATACAGAAACACAGATTGTGGAAGAATCAATCAGTGTTCGTTTTGATGATAAGCTTGACTCTGAAAAGTCAAAGCAGAATGAAGTTTTTGCAGGTATGGAAGTTGAATTTACAGGTTCTGAAGACAAGTCATCAGAAGCTCTCAACAGAGACACTCCTTCAACATCTGAAAGGAGCACTGCTAGCAATCCTACAACAGCTGCTGATCAACCTCAGAAGAGACTACCCAGAAGCAGCTTGGATCACCCAGAAGAAACTATCTTAGGAAGAAAGGAAGATCCAATCAGAACAAGAGCCAGCTTCAGAAACTCTGAAGAATCCCTCATGGGACTTGTGTCTCTGATTGAACCTTCTTCTATTGATGAAGCACTTCTGGACAACGACTGGATTCTAGCAATGCAAGAAGAGCTGAATCAATTCACCAGAAATGACGTATGGGATCTTGTTCCCAGACCAAAAGGATTCAACGTCATTGGAACAAGATGGGTGTTCAGAAACAAGCTAAATGAACAAGGTGAAGTTATCAAAAACAAAGCACGACTGATAGCACAAGGTTATAGTCAGCAAGAGGGGATAGACTATACAGAAACCTTTGCTTCAGTCGCCAGGTTAGAATCTATCAGACTTTTAATTTCATTTGCTGTTAACAGAGGCATCACTCTGTATCAGATGGATGTCAAGAGTGCATTCTTAAATGGTTATATAGAAGAAGAGGTTTATGTGCACCAACCCCCTGGTTTTGAAAGTACAAAACATCCAGAACATGTTTTCAAACTAAAGAAGTCACTATATGGTCTGAAACAAGCTCCCAGAGCTTGGTATGAAAGACTAAGTAACTTTCTGTTAGAAAATTAATTCACCAGAGGGAAGGTGGACACTACCTTATTCTGTAAGTCAGTTAAGAATGACATCTTAGTCTGTCAAATTTATGTTGATGATATTATTTTTGGATCTACTAATCCTTCTCTTGGAAGAAAATTTGCTAAGTGTATGCAGGCAGAATTTGAGATGAGCCTCATGGGGGAACTAAAATTCTTTCTAGGAATTCAGATCAATCAAACTCCAGAGGGAACTTACATTCATCAGAGCAAATACGTCAGAGATCTTCTGAAGAAATTTGACCTCTCAAAATGTAAGCCATCAAAGATTCCAATGCATCCCACGTGCATTCTGGAAAGAGAAGAGGTAAGCAAAAAGGTAGAACAGAAGATCTACAGAGGTATGATTGGTTCTCTCCTTTATCTGACAGCTTCAAGACCTGATATCTTATTCAGCGTATGTATTTGTGCTAGATTCCAATCAGATCCTAGGGAATCTCACTTAACAGCTGTTAAGCGAATTTTCAAGTATCTGAAAGGTACTACTAATCTGGGTTTATTTTATAGAAAATCTAGTGATTACAGCTTAGTAGGCTACTGCGATGCTGACTTTGCTGGAGACAGAGTAGAGCGTAAAAGTACTTCTGGAAGCTGCCAGTTTCTGGGAGAAAATCTGATCTCTTGGTCCAGCAAAAGGCAATCCACAATTGCGCTATCAACAACAGAAGCTTAGTACATAGCAGCAGCAGGATGTAGCACACAAATGCTCTGGATGAAAAGTCAGCTTGAAGACTTTCAGATTTTTGAGAGTAACATCCCTATACTCTATGACAATACTTCTGCTATTTGCTTAAGTAAAAATCCTATTTTGCATTCTAGGGCTAAGCATATAAAATTAAACATCACTTCATTAGGGACTATATTCAGAAAGGAATTTTGAACTTAAAATTTATTGATACTGACCATTAATGGGCTGATATCTTCACTAAACCCCTTTCTGAAGATAGGTTCAATTTCATTCTGAAACATCTCAGCATGAAAATCTGCCCAGAGTGAAAATGTTTTAAGTCTATATATTATCCTTCAGAATGTGTTTTCTGTTTACTGTGAACTTCTGATCAATCTCTTTTCAGAAAGATAGACATGCAGATTGTATCAGATTCTATTCTTAAAGATCTGAGCGTTTCAGCTCAAGGATAGACGTGCTGCTCACTAAATCAAACAAGTGTCATCTAATCATCAGCAAATCTCTGAAGCAGAACGCGTGCATGCTTCTGAGAAAGGAAAAACGCTGATTGGGTGCATTGAGACACATGTCTGGTAACCGTTTCAAGTATCTTTCTCAAATCCCCCAAAATCAGCAAGCATTAAATGCACGTAATCATGTTTTAAAATGTAATCATGAATTATTTCTCTTTCTTGAAACCGTTTACGCTTTCAAAACATATTTTGAAATCTATTTAAGCACATTAACTTCATTCATTAATCTTTTACCGTTTCTTACAATCTTACAAATATTTTCTGCATTTTCCTTGTGTGTTCATCTCTCTAAAAAGAAACCCATTTTTTTCAAGTTTTCTCAGAAAACCCTAAGTGTGAACATGGCAACCTCCAGCAATGTTTCTGCAGGTTCTCAGAAGGAGGCTTCATCTGAACAATACCAAGTTCCCTTCAGAACACTCCTTACACCACTGAAGAATTTGGAAGTGCTGTCTGAACTAATTGTTGATTTCTCCAGTCTGAAAGATAATGGATTCGATTTGACAGAAGAAGTTAGGGCACAGGGATGGGAGAGATATTTTGATAGGTTGGTGGGACCAACGTTCCCAGTACTGGTCAAGGAGTTCTGGATTCATGAGTACTCATCAACACATCAAGTTACCTCCTACATAATGGGAAAGAAGATTGTGATCACTGAGGATCACATAGCAAGATTGATTGGATACAGTGGTGGTGATATCCGCTGTATCGACATGGCAGAAAGATGCTCTGACGTTGCTGTCATTGCAAGGCAGGTTTTCACCCATGGGGTTCCCAGCAGCAAAATCAGAGACTTAAAGGATCAGGATAGAATATGGGCGAAGATTATTTTGGGGTGCTTTAATCACAGGAAGCCCACAAGCTCTACTGATTATATAAATATAGATCAGCAGTTTCTGATCTATTTTATTAATCAGAAGGTAAAGATTAACTTGGCTCATCTTCTGTTTAATCACCTCAGGACCAGCGTCAAGGAGACAAGGGAAGAAGAAAGGACAAAAAGGGATTGGATACCCTTTGGCAGGTTAATGTCAGATATTCTGACTGAGAATAGGCTGATAGAACACCTTACAGAAGCACATGAATTAAGTTCTATTGAACCTACTGTTGGCAAGCCTCTGAACGCCAAGAATCTGAAGAAAATGAAACTGATAGAGAATATCAGAAAGGAGCCCAGCGCTACTCCTCTTGCTGACATCACCAGCAGAAGAGTCCCTCTGGACGACTTTCCACTATTTTCTGAGATTGAATCAAAACCAGTTGTTGTTCTCAGATACTTGGACGCTTGCAAGGCTGATGGTATAGATCCCAAACTGAATATCAAAGATCTGCACCAACAACATCCAGAAGTTACTGTGAAGAAGACGAAGAAAAGAAAGGCCACTTCAAAAGGACCATCCCAGCAGACCCCTAAGAAAAGAGGTAATCTATCTGTTGCTACTGTTTTAAATTCTTCTGCTATTCCAACATCAATCCCAACCCCAGCTTCACGTGAACTTCCAATCCCCATACCAACCATTGATGAAACCGAACAAGAAGATGACCCTTCTGAGTCACTGACTCTCAGGAGATCCCGCACCAAATCCCAAACTCCAAAACCCACAACATCAACAGAATCAGAACTTGACAAAGTTCTGTCTGAAATTGATCAACGTGTTTCCACTCACCTCTCAAATAATCCAAACACTCAACCAGAAATTACCCACCCTCCTCAACCAGAACAACCTCTCTCACCCATACAAGAAGAACCACAAATTCCACAACAACCAGAAATTCCACCTCCTTCTCCACAACCAGCAACTCCTCCTCCCTCTCCACAACCAGAACTTCATCCATCTTCACCTCAACCATCACCTCCACAACCTGAGTTTCATCACTCTGAAACTTCATCCCCTGAGCCACAACCTAAACCTCATTCTCCTCAATCCTCTGAGCCACAACCTTTGGCAATTCAGCTGCCATGTGGTACAACCATAAACATACCCCAGCTGCCATCCTCACCAGAAACTACCCCTCCAAATACTCCAAACAGTCCAATTATCATCTCTGATTCTCCCACTCCATCTCCCAAACAAACTACAGAAGACCACAGCAGGACCTTCATCGATTTAACAATCCTTGACCGTCTTGCTGATCTCAAAAATAAAATAGCCATTCCCAAACCAAAACAGCTAGATGTTGGCTCTGGCATTGTGAATTTTGAAATAGGTTTGCAGCAATGGATTGCTTCTCTAAAACAAGTTTGTCCTGGAATGATTGATCCTGCTGCCTCAGACCAACTATGGACACATTTCAGAATATGGGTACGCGCTGAAGCCCTCAAATTGCAAGACATCAATTATGAGCAGGCACAACAGAACTTCAGCAAGCTGCTGAAGGAAGTTGGAAGTCAGCTGCTGAAGGGAGAAGTGCTCCTTCTGGATAGTGAGCCATGGTCTGAGAAGCGTCCAGCTTCAAAAGTGCAGCCAGCAGAAGGTCAGACAACTCAAGCTGAAGAGGTTAGTCAAGCTGAAGATGTTGCAGAAAGCTCTCAGAAGCTTCCTGCTTCTGACGTTTCTCAAGCTGCCTTGGACAGGCAGACTCTGGAAGAGCTGAGGCTGAATGATATTCGTCTGCAACAAAGAATGGATGAAAATGATCAGAAGATGAAGGAAAGGATGGATGTGCAAGACAGCAAGATAGATACAGTAGTCAGCATGGTGCACAAGCAGAATGAAACTGCTGATCAGATTAAGACAATGCTGGAGACTCTGTTCACACGCTTTCCTCCCCAACCTTAGTTTTTCATTCATGATATTTTCATTGTTTTCTTTGCATATCATCTGTACTGTTTGTATGGCTCTGAATTTAATATAACAAGTTTTTCTGCTCTGATCATTTTAGCTTATATTACTTACACTTTTTGATTGCTGACAAAAAGGGGGAGAACAAGAATGATATTTTTCAATAACGGATTACTGAGACAAAAAGTCTCAAACATTCTAACACTCTGATATACTTGAATGTTTTCTGTTTTTGCATAAGTCTACAGGTACAAGAAGTTAATCACCTCTGATACACTGAAGCTCTGATATTCTGATCTGAAGCTCTGATATTTTGATGTTCAAAGAAAGTCAATAAAGATTTGATCCTGAAAAACTCTTGGAATTAAAAAGGGAAGTAATAGATTCAGGGGGAGTATCTCCGATCTAAACTCTGATATCTCTTTATCCCTTATCTTTGATAACTTCCTATTTAATTCTGATACAACTTATCATTTAGTTATCTCTGATAGTTTTCACGCTAATTTTCAATTAAAAAATATCTAGTTTTTGTCATCATCAAAAAGGGGGAGATTGTTAGAACAAAGTTTGAATCTACTACCCTAATTTTAAGTTTTGATGATAACAAAATGCTAAGATACATTAATTGTATGATTCATGTAAGACACATATGTTATCTAAGAATTACATTCTGTTTTACAGAAACTCTGATGGGTATCAGCATGAGAACATCCTCATCAGCATCAGAAATTGGATATCAACATCAGCATCAGAAGATGTTATATCAGATACCAGAATCAGAAGATCAACTTGCGCTTATGCTGAAGCTTGATGAACAGATCTGCGCTTAACCATCTGAACTCTGATAAAGACAACAACAGTTCATCAGCACCTAAGCAGCGTCAGAATGAGCCAAAGCCAGAACACGCTCAAGTGGCAATGGTACTGTGCATTCAAGATGATTTATTACCAACGGCATCATTCCAGACAAGATCTGCTTAATAAGGAAAGAATGTTATTGGCATTGAAACAGAATTATTACTCCAACGTACACTATTTCCAATGCTATATAAACAAGTCAATGAAGATTGAATTGGCTAATGCTCCACAACAATCTACACGCCTAAAGCTATTCATCATCTTCCTCACTCTCAGTTTGCTAAAAGCTCTCAATTCCTTACTCAATTATTTTAGCAATCCAATTCTCATAAGCTTAATTTGTGTAGTATCACAGTTGTGATAAACAGTTTTTGTAGAAAACATTCACACACCTAGATTTTAATTCTTTGTAAGAAAGTATTTCCTTGAGAAACCGGTTTGTGGTTTGCATCAAGAAGGCTTTAGAAGTTGTTAAAGCAGTTGTAATATTCAGTTGAATATAGTGGATTAAGACCTCGTTGGAGAGAGGCGAAATCACCTTGACGGGTGGACTGGAGTAGTTTGAGATCAAACGAACCAGGATAAAAATACTGTGTTGACTGCAATTGATTTCCAGTTTTTACAATTCAACCCCCCTTCTTGTGTTTTTCACTTCTTCATTCTCTCCTGAGATTTCCTCGAAGACTATCATCAATCCTAATGTTATTCCAACTGCTGCTCCAACCAGCACTCTTGACACTTCTCCCGTTCCTACTCCAGTTATTACACCTGCTACTATTCCTATTCTTACTCCAGTTATCACCCCCATTACAGAGCCATCTAGGACTCGGGGCAAGGAAATCATAGGTGAGCCTGCCCGGACGGAGGCACCTAAGAAAATTGTTATGGAAACCTCTAAACAAGAAATAGAGGAAATACTAAAAGTTATCAAGAAGAGCGACTACAATGTGGTTGAGCAGCTGGGGCAGACCCCGTCAAAGATCTCCATGTTGTCCTTGTTGTTGTGTTCTGAAGCCCATGCGAAGGCTTTGATTTCATTTCTCAAAATTGCGTATGTGCCGCAGGAAACTTCTGCAGATCAGTTCAAAGATTGTGCGGCTAGCCTGACTGCTGACAATGGGCTAGCCACACAATCTGACACCGAAAGAAAGGAATCATAATGATGCTTTGCATGTCTCGATTGAGTGCAGGGGCACCACTATGGCCCATGTGCTGGTAGATACCGGGTCTTCACTGAATGTTCTGCCAAAGAAAGCGTTAGACCGTCTGGATTGTGAAGGTTTGATTCTAAAGTCGAGTAACATTATGGTAAGGGCTTTTGATGGATCAAAAAGAATGGTGCACGGGGAGGTGGACATCCCTGTCAAAGTGGGTTCTCAGACTTTTGCATCCACCTTCTACGTAATGGATATCAGACCATCATATTCTTGCTTACTGGGTCGTCCTTGGATCCATAAGGCTGGGGCAGTTACTTCCACGCTCCATCAAATGCTGAAATACCCAGTGAAAGGGAAGATTGTCACGGTGCGAGGTGAAGAAGAGTATATGGTGAGTCATCTCAATTCCTTCCGCTATGTAGAAATGGACGGGGAATTCATAGAAACTCCTTGTCAGAATTTCGAAGAGGTACCTCAGTTCTCGGCATCAACTGAAGTTACTACCGGTAAACCTCCGTTGAAGATGGCTTCTCTCAAAGACGCCAGGGTTGTGGTTAAAGAAGGTGGGTGTACCAATTGGGGTCAGCTCCCTGATTTCACTCACAAAACTGACAAATTTGGTTTGGGCTTTACTACAGGGGCTCAAAGGGCTGTTAGGCGCGCACGGATTGGAAGACCTCCTCTACACATCAGTAATCAGGGAGTTAACGCAATTGAGGACAGTGAAGAAGATTCAGACATCAACAGTCGGATCTACCCAACAACCAACAGAGGACTGGATAACTGGACGGCGAAGGACTTCATACCTGTTTCTTTTATTCTGCAGTAATTGACTTTTGTTTTAAGATTTGTAATAAACAGTTTGAAACTTTACAGCCCGGTGCCTTGCCCGAGGCACCTTGGCTTTGCTTGTGAGAGCTTATTATTTGTCATTTCATATGTCATTAATAAAGCATTGGACGTTTCTTGCATTACAAATTTTGCGCTCTTTGTTTTTTCTTTTCTGTCTCTCACTTTATCAAAACAACTATTTTCTTACACACACTCGCGTATCATACTGCAGATCCATATCCACTCTGGATCCCATTGATAACGACTCTGCTACTGCCAGTTATGACTTCAAAAATACGATCAACCAAGCCGAGGACGAAGGTGAGGATGATTGTGAGGTGCCTGGAGAACTTGCTAGACTGTTACAGCAGGAGGAAAGGGCCATACAGTCCCATGAAGAGCCAGTTGAGTCAGTGAATTTGGGTACAGAGGAAGACAGGAAAGAGGTTAAGATAGGTGCGAATCTGGAGCCTAGTGTCAAATAGCGGTTAATACAGATGCTACGCGACTACGTTGAGATCTTTGCCTGGTCCTATAAAGACATGCCTGGTTTGGACACTGATATTGTGGTACATCGCCTACCGACTAAGGAAGACTGCCCTCCGATAAAACAGAAGGTCCGTCGTATGCGCCCTGAAATGTCAGAGAAAATCAAAGCAGAGGTCATGAAACAGTTCGACGCATGATTCTTAGTTGTCACTTCTTATCCACAGTGGGTTGCCAATGTCGTTCTGGTACCTAAGAAGGATGGTAAGGTACGAATGTGTGTGGACTACAGAGATCTGAACAGGGCGAGCCCCAAGGATGACTTCCCACTTCCTCACATTGATGTTCTGGTCGACAACACCGTGCAGCACAAGATCTTCTCCTTCATGGATGGTTTTTATGGCTACAACCAGATCAAGATGGCTCCTAAGGACATGGAGAAGACAACCTTCGTTACACAGTGGGGCACCTTCTGTTACAAGGTAATGCCTTTCGGGTTGGAGAATGCTAGGGCAACCTATCAGCGCGCCATGGTCGCTTTGTTCCATGATATGATTCACCATGAGATCGAGGTTTATGTTAATGATATGATAGCCAAGTCCCAGACTGAGGAAGAGCACCTTGATCATCTCCAGAAACTGTTTGACAGGTTGAAGACGTACAAGCTGAGGTTGAATCCGAACAAGTGTACCTTCAGGGTAAGGTCTGGTAAGCTTATGGATTTTGTCGTCAGTGACAAAGGTATTCAGGTAGACCCCACAAAGGTAAAAGACATACAAGAGATGTCGGATCCCCGCACAGAAAAAGAAGTTAGAGGTTTCTTGGGACGTCTGAACTACATCTCCAGGTTCATTTCACATCTGACTGCTACTTGTGAGCCAATCTTCAAGCTGTTGAAGAAAGATCAAGTGGTAAAGTGGAATGATGAGTGCCAGACTGCTTTTGAAAGAATCAAAGAATAACTTCAAGAACCACCAATTTTGATGCCTCCAGTTGAAGGAAGACCTTTGATTTTATACTTGAAAGTGCTAGACAATTCAATGGGGTGTGTGCTGAGGAAGCATGACGAGTCTGGTCGAAAAGAGCATGCCATTTATTACCTTAGCAAAAAGTTTACTGACTGTGAGACCCGATACTCATTACTCGAGAAAACTTGCTACACCTTGGAATGGGCTGCTCGCCGACTAAGACAGTATATGCTGACTCACACTACCTTGTTGATATCAAAGATGGATCCGATCAAGTATATTTTCGAGAAGCCCGCCTTATCCGGAAGAATAGCAAGATGGCAGATGATCTTAACCGAGCACGACATCCAATACACCACCCAAAAAGCAATCAAGGGGAGTGTGTTGGCGGATCATTTGGCGCATCAGGCTGTGGATGACTACCAATCCATGAATTTCGAGTTCCTGGATGAGAACATCATGTTGGTAACCGACTGCGAAGAACCTAGACCGGATGAAGGACCTGAGGAAGGATCCTGATGGTCTATGTATTTTGATGGAGCCTCAAACACACTGGGTAATGGTATTGGCGCTATAATCATATCTCCCGGGGGATGTCATACTCCGTTCACTGCCTGATTATGTTTTAACTGCACCAATAATATGGAGGAGTATGAAGCGTGTATCATGGGTCTTCGAGCTGCTATTGACCTAAGGATTAAGTTCTTGAGTGTATTCGGAGATTCTGCTCTGGTGATAAGTCAGATCAAAGGCGAGTGGGATACGAAGCACCCGAATATTATTCCTTACAAAGAGTATGTACTAACATTGCTCCCACACTTTAAGGAGGTAACCTTTGAACATTTCCCAAGAGAGGAGAACCAGTTGGCGGACGTGCTAGCTACCATGTCTTCTATGTTCAAAGTCAGGTGGGACAATGAGGCTCCCCAGATTACCATTGAGAGGTTGGACGAACCCGCACATTGCTGTGACATTGAGACCGAAGAAGTGGCAGATAAACCCTGGTTCCATGAGGTAAAGAGGTATCTTGAGGCTCAAGAATACCCCGGGGGGCATTTGTTAACGATAAAAAGTTTCTGAGGAGATTCGCTGCAAAGTTTTTCATCAGTAATGGAATCCTTTATAAGCGTAACCATGATTAAACCTTACTGCGATGCATGGACAAGAGCGAGGCAGAAAGGATCATGACAGAGTTACATGAAGGTACCTTTGGAACTTATTCCAGTGGAAACACCATGGCGAAGAAAATCCTACGGGCAGGATATTACTGGTCCACTATGGAAACTGATTGTTATCAGCATTCTCAAACCTGTCATAAGTGTCAAGTCTATGCTGATAAGATGCATGTACCTCCGGTTCCCCTGAATGTCTTAATAGCTCCTTGGCCCTTTGCAATGTGGGGCATCGACATGATCGGCGAGATCAGACCTACTGCGTCTAATGCGCATTGTTTCATTCTGGTAGCCATTGATTACTTTACAAAGTGGGTTGAGGTAGCTTCCTTTGCTACAGTAACCAAGAACGTGGTGGCGCGGTTTATCCGACATAATCTGATATGTCGATATGGTGTACAAGAGAGGATTATTACTGACAATGGTACAAATCTCAATAACACAATGATCACCAAGCTCTGCAAATAGTTCAAGATTTAGCATCATAACTCTTCTCCCTACCGGCCAAAGATGAATGGCGTTGTTGAAGCGGCTAATAAGAACATCAAGAAGATTATACAGAAGATGACAGTGACACACAAAGACTAGCACGCGATGTTACCATTCGATCTTCATGGGTACCGTACCTCGGCACAGACATCGACAGGGGCAACACCCTACTCTTTGGTGTATGGCATGAAGGCAGTCCTACCCATCGAAGTCTAGATACCCTTCCTCAGGATTATGAAGGATGCGGGTTTGAACGAAGACGACTGGATCCAAACCCGACTTGATCAACTGAATCTAATCGATGAAAAGAGACTTACTGCTATCTGTCATGGTCAGAAGTATCAAAAGCGAATGATCAAAGCTTTTAACAAGTAAGTCAGACGTCAAGAATATTAGGTCGAGGATCTAGTGATCAAACGCATCATACTACTGCAAGGTGATCCCAGGGGAAAATGGACCCCCACATACGAAGGGCCATTTATGGTTAAGAACATTTTCTCGGGAGGAGCTATGATTTTAACCACCATGGATGGTGACGACCTTCCTCACCCCGTCAATGCAGACATAGTGAAAAGATACTACGCATAATCAAAGACCCGCTAGGTTGACTGGCCTAGGCAAAAATAAGGGCTTCCCGGCGAACCAAAAGGGTTCGCGCAAAAGTAAAGGATGAAAATGAAAAAACTGTACACCCGGCAAGTCGAAAACCTGAAAAGGCGACTTGGGCAAAAAAGTGTATCCCGGTGGACCGAAAACCCGAAAGAGCAGTCCAGGAAAAAGTTAGGGATTAAAGTATAACACTATGTCTCATTTGATCATCTTGCAACCAGACTTCAGTATCGACTATCAAGCTCAAACGACACCAATCAATTTGATCCACTTTCAGCCAAGTAGCAAAGTGATGAGACGCTTGAAGATATAAAGGAAATAGCAGAACTGGAACCCAATGGGGTCGTTTCACATAGCTGTTTTTATTTCTTTCACACAAATTGTATAATTTTTTACTTTCGGCAGTGTTCTCTTACTAGGACGCCCGCCTCGTTGTACAAAAATGCCTATCACAGGCCAACTTCAAAATCAATACAAGTCGTCTTCACAAAGTTTTGGTTTATTTTCTTTTTCCTTTTTTGTTTTGCTAGAACGTCCAATGGTTCATTTTTGATATATGCATTTGACAATAATTATTGCTCATAAATATTTACATGAAAAACAAAAGACAATTACTCGTAATTCCAGGAGCAGGGAAAATAATAAGTGCCTAAACCTTACAGTTACTCTGCCCATCAGGTACCGGGATAGAGCCAGCTCGAGAACATGAGTAGTGATACATACACTCCCCACAGAGTAAAAGGTATCTAAAGACAGTGATGTTAGATTTCCCGAACAGGACATAACTCTTCCCAGCTAAGGTTCACAATCGCGAGTGAGTCGGTAAATTTTCCCCAAGCAGAGTTTATTTTTATCACAGGCAGAAATTCAATCCCCGACAAAATTCATTATCACCAGCAATGGTAATTCATCCCCAACTTAGTTGTTTCTCCAAGTCAGCAGATCTATCAATAGAGTATCTCCTCTCCAACAGAGTTATTCCCCGCAGAGTTGCTCTCAAGCAGAGTCTCTCCTCGACAGAATATTCGTAAACAAGGGGGAAATCCCCAGCATAGTCATCTTTGTTCACCATCCCCAACAGAAGTAAAGGAATTATGGTTTCTACAGCAGTCAAAAATACTATTCCTCATACTCTCCAAACAGCAGTCAGGGATTTATTTTCCCGGACTCAGATTATTGCGTCAGCATTTCATGTTCATACATCATGACATGTGCATACATTACATATAACATAATCTCAGTTATTTTGAGAACCTCATCACAGTGCATCTCATGCATCGCACATAACTAACCATGACTTTCAGGAAAGATAGTTATTATCAACAATTTCCAGCAAGTCTATGATCAACACTCGAAGCTAAATAGAGTAATCATCAGTGCGACAAAAATAACCTTACCCAGGTTTCCTCTGCAGTTTTACCCAAACTCATATCAGAGTAACCCTACTATCCAGATTCCTTCTCACAACCCTACTATCCAGGTTCCTTTTCATAGCTCTACCACCCAGGCTTTCTTATCGAAGTAACCATACTATCCAGGTTCCTTCTTGCAGCCCTACTATCCCGGCTTTCATCTCGGAGTAACCCTACTATCCAGGTTCCTTCTCACAGCCCTACCACCCAGGCTTTCATATCGAATTGACCCTACTATCCAGGTTCCTTCTCACAGCCCTAATATCCAGGCTTTCATATAGAAGTAACCCTACTATCCAGGTTCCTTCTCATAACCCTACTATCCAGGCTTTCATATCGAAGTAACCCTACTATCCAAGTTCCTTCTTGCAGCCCTGCTATCCCGGCTTTCATCTCGAAGTAACCCTACTATCCAGGTTCCTTCTCACAACCCTACTATCCAGGCTTTCATATCTAAGTAACCCTACTATCTAGGTTCTTTCTCATAACCTTACTATCCGGGTTCTTCCTCCCTTACCCCCAGACAGCAGTCCACAACACTGTAAGACCGGACCCGATCACATAAGTTGATTTCACATTTCCCCAGAAAGTCGCGTTGCAGCATATACCCTGACCAAAAACACAGTTCATTTCCGCTTCCCAAACCGAAATTATTCCCCAGTAGAGTAATGAACAACTGAAGCTCCCAAAACTCTATTTCTCCCAAGACAGAGACCAGCATTCCTTAGCGAAGTCCTCCTCAACAACAGGTATACGGGTTCTCGCAAAGGAATCTCTTATACGATCGACACTTCTTCGGATGGCATCTTTAAGCCCATCTCCGACAATTCTCTTGAAACCTCCAAAGGGCGTTTATAAGCCCATTCCCGATATCACAAATCAAGTGCCACTTCATGCGAGTGCAAATTTCTGGGCACTCTAGTGTCCAATCATCTTCCACCTTCAGATCACGAAAGGCTGACGAGCCAATCTACATTCTCAGGTTTAAGAAGATTGAACAGGGGCAGTTGTTGTACCATAAAATTTTCCCTCTCGTATTTCTCAATACATGACAAGTGAGGTCCCCAAATTGCTCAAGGAAGTCCAAGAGTTGACCGGACAAACTCTCTCCTAAGGCAGCATACCTCAAATTAGGGTTTCATTTTTTATCAGGATATGTGAACCAAAAAGGACTCAAATGCTCACCATTTTCCTAATATGTTCTCAAGATCATCCATGTCAAGTTTCAAGCCTTGAAGAAGAAGTTTGCTCAGTCAATTGCTCAAAGGCCTGAAAATCGACTATACTAGATCAAAAGTCAATTGTGGCCCACATACAGTCGAACTTCAAGATTTTTGGTCAACATCCTCATTTGGAAGTATTATTCATCATTTTATCAAGGTTTGATCATGATTCCTCAAGGATTGCTCATAATTCATCAAATTCCAAAAGTTGCTAAATTAGGGTTTTGTAGGAAAAGTCAACTCAACTTTGACCAAGCATAACTTTCTCATACTTTATCAGAAATGACCCATTCAAATATCATTTTGAAGAGGATGAAACAATTCATCTTCATATCCCAAGTTCAAAATATGCACTCACAAAAAGATATGATTTTTGACATTATAGGTCATTTTGAAAAGTCAACAAAAACACCTTTTGGGTCAAAGCTTCATACATGAACATGGAAGACTCAATTGAGATGAGACCAAAAGGGTTGCTTAGAGGACATCCTAAGATTTCTAAAAAGTCCAAGAACACCTCTCTAGGGTCAAAATTGAGAGAGTTATGCATTATCCAAGTTGACCTTTTTTGCAAAATTGCCAAAAGTCAACATTGATCAAATTTGTATTTTTTCCAAAGGGGCCCATGTTTTCTTGTTTGAAACATGTTTCTAATAGGACCCACGACCCTTGAGCTCTTCCACCTTTTATTTTATTATTTTTATCATTTATATTGATTTTTTATTCATTTAAATCAAAATAAATCAAATTAAATGGTAAAATAATAAAATCAAATCAAATCTTGGATTTTTTGTGCATCTTTTGAGTCTATGTACAGCTAGTAGGACAACCAATTCGTGCAAGATTGATTTGGGTGGAAAAATATTGGATTGAAGCAAATTTGGAAAGATATCATATGCCATGAAAGACCAAATCAAATCTTCATAATGGGCAAGATTCAATTCGTTTTTGTTGACCTAATATGTTGCACTACATATACAGAAGGAATCCAAGGCAGGAATAGAGGTTGAGCAGTCGTGAAAGAGGCAGAACAAACTTCGAAATTTCAAAGAAAAAGTGTAGATCGAATTCCAAGTTACAGGTCATCTCAAGCCATCCTAACCTTACCAATCGGTTGTTGAACGTCTCAGGAACGTGTTCCAATCACTAGCAAGCCTCCCCATGTCCTGAAACACTTTGTAGCAATCACACGATTAGCCTAAAAAACTCGTTTTCGTTTTCATTGATTTATACATCATTTGCGCGTTTTGATTATATGTTCTTGTTCCTTATTGAGTATGCAAGCTAATCATTCTATTTAATTGTATTTTTGATGACTGTATGTAAAACCTCCACGGCTATGGTTTCTTGGTTAGTTTTAGGGCTTTGCAATAAAGGTTAAATTGGACGTTGATTATGGTACCATGATACTCGTGAGGATGAGACGAGTTGATTGGTACTAGCCATGGTCATTTATCTTGCTTATGGACAATTTTTGGGATACACAGGTCTATACCTACAATGAAATGTCTGTAGGTAAAAGTTTGTTTACCTAAGATGACGGTTCCTTGGAGAAGAAGATGTGTGTCATCCAATCACTCGCCCATTCATATTTTGCTTTTATTATATATACAAATAACAATTTCATCTCAGTTGGCAAGCGTACATTGGAAATATGCATAAGGACCTGGGTTCGATCCCCAGGTCCCAACCTTTCTTTGCATTATTTTGTTTCATGTGATCAGGTGCACTACTTGTCAGGATGTCCACCATATGCCCTCAACATCTGGCCATCAAACATGTCTCTAGCCCAGATCCAAGGCTTCTCCCCTGAAGGACTACCATGCGCCCCAGGTCAACATGGACACTAGATCCAGCAAAGTCAAAACGGGCCATCAACCCTGGGCCCAGAAAATTCATATTCCAACCCCCCAATTGCTCAGCACTGGCCCATTATTCCTTTCTTTTTCTTTTATTTTATTTAAATCTTTCAATACTTATTTTTATTTTTCTAATTCATAAATTAATCTTTTTATAAAGTCATAAAATCAATAATTCACAAAAATTAGGATTAGTTTTTTTTTTATTATTATCAAAATTAATTTAATTTAGTTTAACTTAGGAAATTGTAATTTGTTTTCATAAATAAAATCAAATAGAAAATTAGGTTATCTCTTGATTTAATTTTATTTTCTCTTTTTTCCTCAAATAAATAAAAATACAAAAATAGGTTTTTAGAATAATTAATTTATTTTTTTCTTAATTTAAAATCAATTAGAGTTAGGATGTTCTTTTTTAATCTAATAATTTCTTTGTCTTCTTAAATAACAAAACATGACAAAAACTTTTTTTTTAATCAACCACAATTAGTTTTAGACAAGGGTCAAAACCCTAGTTGTTTCATACTTGATTCATCGCGCGCGTGTTATTTATTTTTGTCAATATTTCTGTAATAGTTCATGGTTTGTAATAGTTTAATCTAGGACCTTTTACTTATCGCTTTTCCACGGGTTTTGGCTATGTAATTAATCCCCCTCCACGAAGCCTTGTAATAGCGTAGATTTACTTTCTCATATTTTAATTCCCGCAAATATTTGATTGTTTAGATGTATGCTAATAGGATTGTATGGCAAGAATGCATGTAAAATTAACACAGTTAGAAAACCCTAATGTGCAAAGATTAAATAACTGAAAACAGATCACTCGCACATATCACTCTTAGGGTATAATCTCACTTCGGTTGCCTTCGGTAAACGATCATTAAGCATAGGGTGTCTTAGTGGTTTCTCTCCTGTCTAAAAAAGATCAAATGTCCCGTTCAAATGTTTCCTCGAAAATGTTGCCTCAGAAATGTTGCCTCAAATATGATCTTAAGACTCTAGGGTTATTACTACGATGTCCTAACATTGCTTTAATGATCGTACATCCCTTTCAAATTGACCCTTACAACTCCAACGACGGTGCTACCTATTTCTCAATAGTAGGATAGCACTGTCTAAAGGAAACAAGAATAGAAACGATCTTTTTTTGAGTAGGTAGATGCTAGTAGGTACTTGCTCAAATCAAAACTTTTCACACAAACACCTTTCAAAATAATTTTCAAAACAACTTCGTCACACCTTAGAGGACTGATACACGGGTTATCACGAAGTAAAACTTTTCAAAAACAAAGCACATACACAAGCAATTTAAAAAGATGAGCAAGTACCTAAGAGCCCATGGAAAACCATGGATAGAAAGGGTGCTAACACCTTCCCTTTCTATAATCTACCCCCGTACTCAGAATATCTCGAAAAAAGGATTTTTTTCTGTACTTTTTTACTTTCCGGTTGGATGAAATAAAAGTTGGTGGCGACTCTTGCTTACCACGACATTTTGCGAATAAAAAGCGCAAAACGCAAACCAGCGTCAAACAGTCGGTTCTGCCACCATATCACAGTGAGGTTTGGTAAGCCTCTCGCTTCGTTCTTCTATTTTTAGACTTTTGTGAGCTGCAAATGTTATTGTGTGTTTTGATGCTGTGTGTTGATGCCGGTTGTTGTGAAGTAGAAAAGTGTTGAAGAATCAGTGATTTAGGTGCGTCCTATTGAAAATCGCAGATGAAGAGTCGATGATGAATTCTTCGTTGAAGGTTGATGTAGAGAAGATGAAGATTTGATGAGGCGATTGAAGAGTTCTTTATAGAGAGAGAGGATGAAGATCGAAGTTGATGGTATGTTTAAAGGTTGGAGGTGCTTGATAGATGAAGAAGAATCTTAGTGGTGAAGGTGAGGGTGATGAGAGTTGAAGAAGATAATGATTCATAGAGAGAAGAAAGTGAAGGTTGAAAGGTTATGAAGGTTCATTATTAAAGATGAGATTGAAGATGAAGAATGAAGGGATTGAATCTGGTGAGTTTCTGTAACTGAATTTTTTTGTTATTCTTTTTTTTCTTCTGAATCGCGCCTCTCCTTCTCTTCCCTTCAATCTGTTATCTATTTATATCTGTTGAATTCTTCTTTTCTCCCCTTCTATTATTCTGTTGAATTCATCTGTTGAAAGTTTTTTCTGTTGAGAAGTTTGTTAAATGAGTTAGAAACAGTTAGAGGTTGTTAGAAATTTTGAAAGTTAGTTAGGGAAGAGGTTGGAAGAGTTTTGATTCGGTTCTGACAGTTAGAAATTGGTTGGGGTTAGAAAAGGTGGTTAGGGATTGGAAACTATTCGCATTCTGGTATGAAACAATTAGGATTGGTTATTCTGTTTTGATTTTCATGGACCTGCTTTCGCGGTCTTCACTTCTATTTTGCATGCCTTCTCTTTTTTACTTTATTCTCCAACTTCAATTATTTTCTCTCTATCTTGAACTGTATATCCTGATGAATGAAATTTGACAACTTCTTTGCGTCTCTAACATGTTGGTGAATGTTATTGATTGGTTTTTGTTCTGTTTTGAAGCATAGCATATTCATAGTTGTCTTGATTTGGGTTTATGTTATGGTACAGGTTTGGCCTTGGAACAACATGAAGAAGGTGACGAGTTTGACGTAAACAGGGCTGTGCAAACTGTTTTGGATGATAGGATAGTTTATGAATCCTGATTTTCTATATATGCTTTAAACATGTCTACAATTTATGTAACAGTGGTTACCAACTTTTTGTCATGAATTTTCTGGCTTTGGACGGAACCAATTTTATTTTCTTAATTTCCCACCATTTTTGTTATCTCCTCTACATTCTGGTTTATTCTGAACTGATATGGTGATCTGGTTTCTTGAGAAAAAAAATGCAGGGCTACCCATTCGCTTGAATAAAAGTCGGGTCTGATTTTATGGTATGGGCGAAGGGAATGAGGAGAGAATGTCCAGGGCATGTGCATTGCTAGAAGTTTGATAAGTGAGCAAGGATTGAGGATGAAATAACATGAAGATTGAAGATGAATAACATAGGTTTAGAATTGTATTTGTATTATGAAATTTGTAATCCTTCCCATATAAAAGATACTTTTAAATTGTGTACTTCTTCTTGAATAACTCTTGTATGGAACTTGGACTCTAATGGAGAAGCTTTACCTATTTCTTTCTTTTCTTTCAAATTGAACTTTGCTGACAGTTCGGTAGTGTGATGAAATTAAGAGCACAAAATCTCTTGAATTCAAATATCAATTTTCTCAAGCGCTCAAAGTATTGTCTTTTATAGTTTCCATGGAATTTAACTTTGAATACTCCTTTAATGGTGTAAATGCCAAGCATAATCATGATTCCCTTATTCGTGTAATGCCAAACACTCCATGGTAAGAGTGAAAGATACTTCCACAAGACTTCGTTAAAGATTGTTTCTGCATGCTCCCTTTGTGATGTATAGCAACATAAGTAGCCATGCTTGAACTTGAAATAAAGACCTTCATAATCAATGAGGAAACATCGGTCCCGAGTGACATGGTGTATTAGGCCCACCACTACCTTGTGCCACCAATAATAGAATCCTAATTCAAATGTATGACTCCCTTGTAAGTAAAGTCTTCATCCATAGCAACTTGATTCAATCTTATTCCCTCCATTGCATAATGGCTTGCAATCCAAGTAATGACATAACCCCTTTGGAATCTAATTCTTACACCAAATCCACTTGCATCTTCAATGAATCCTTCACTCATTTCCATCTTCTAATTCATACCAAATTTGTATGCCAAGCAACCAGTATTAGAAAGAGTGATGCCTGGAGCACAATGAATCTTCAATTGAATTTAGCAAACTCAACCATGATGAAATGTAAACCCTAATAACTCACAGCCCTAATCTGTTTGCTCAGTGAAGTAACTTGAAAAGGTGGATTTGTCTTTTGATGAAAATGAGTATCTTGATAAAAGAGGAATTTCTAAACGACCATAAACACAAACTCTAATCCCTCAAACCCTGATTGATGAAGAACCGTGTTGATCCAAGCTTTCATAAAGATGAGAGCCCAAAAGCACAAAGAAACCCTGATTCCTCAATATCCTCAATCCCATGCCAAATTATTGAGCAATGATGCATGACGTGCAAAATAACCTAACGGAGGGTATGCAGATGGAATGAAAAGTGCCAAATGCATAAGTCAGATAAAAGTAAGAAGGTAGGACAAATTTGGGGTATTACATCTGCCCCTATTTAATCGTCTTAAACCTGAAAGTACGATTGGCGCGTGCCTTTCGGAAGTTCGAGGTAGAAGATGATTAAATATCAATGCCAAAAATTTGTTCTGAGAGAAAGTTTGAGTGTTTATTTATATTTGTTTTATCTGCTGGGGAAAGAATTTTTTTTTGTTTTTCCAGTGAAGAGACGGAGATTGGAACCGTAACGTGGCGTGATGCCAATACAAGATAAAGATTGGTACGAAAGGACGGTGGATGAGGTCTATGGGCGACCTATAATCCAAAGTTGAAACATGAGAGTTATTTGTCGGAGAACCTAGCCTGAGGGCGATCTCAGGTTCTAAGACAAGATCTATAGGAAGAACCTAGCTAACAGGCGGTCTCAGGTCCTAAGATGATCTATACGAAGAACCTAGCCAACAGGCGATCTCGGGTTCTAAAATGATCTAAGGAAGAACCTAGCCAACGGGCAATCTCAGGTTCGACGATTATATGAGGAAGAACCTAGCCAACGGGCAATCTCGGGTTCTAAGATGATCTATTGAAGAACCTAGCCAACAGGAGATCTCAGGTTCGATGATGATATATAGGAAGAACCCAGCCAACAAGCAATCTCAAGTTCTAAAGCGAGACCTACGGATAATCTTCTAGGGGAGACCTACGGGTGGTCTATAAGGAAATCTAGATCTACGGTCGATCTAAGATCCTAAGGTAAGACCTACGGGCGGTCTACCAAAACCATGGTCTACTGGCGACCTACGAGGGAATCTAGATCTACAGTCGATCTAAGATCCTAAGGTAAGACCTACGGGCGGTCTACCAAAAACTAGGTCTACGGGCGACCTATAACGGAATCTAGATCTACGGTCGATCTAAGATCCTAAGGTAAGATCTACGGGCGATCTACCAAAAACTAGGTCTACGGGCGACCTACAAGGGAATCTAGATCTACGGTCGATCTAAGATTCTAAGGTAAGACCTATGGGCGGTCTACCAAAATTAGGTCTACGGGCGACCTATAAAGGAATCTAGATCTAAGGCCGATCTAAAATCCTAAGGTAAGACCTACGGCTGGTCTACCAAAAACTAGGTCTACGGGCGACCTACAAGAGAATCTAGATCTACGGTCGATCTAAGATCCTAAGGTAAGACCTGCGATCGGTCTACCAAAAACTAGGTATACAAGCGACCTACAAGGGAATCTAGATCTACGGTTGATCTATGATCCTAAGGTAAGACCTACGGTCGGTCTACCAAAAAATAGGTCTACGGGTGACCTACAAGAGAATCTAGATCTACGGTCGATCTAAGATCCTAAGGTAAGACCTACGGTCGGTCTACCAAAACCTAGGTCTACGGTCGACCTACAAGAGAATCTAGATCTACTGTCGATCTAATATCCTAAGGTAAGACCTACAGGCGATCTACCAAAATTAGGTCTACGGGTGACCTATAAGGGAATCTAAATCTACGGTCGATCTAAGATCCTAAGGTAAGACCTACGGTCGGTCTACCAAAAACTAGGTCTATGGGCGACCTACAAGAGAATCTAGATCTATGATCGATCTAAGATCCTAAGGTAAGACCTGCGGTCGGTCTATCAAAAACTAGGTCTATGGGCGACCTACAAGGGAATCTAGATCTACAGTCGATCTAAGATCCTAAGGTAAGACCTACGTTCAGTCTACCAAAAAATAGGTCTACGGGCGACCTACAAGAGAATCTAGATCTACGGTTGATCTAAGATCCTAAGGTAAGACCTACGACCGGTCTACCAAAAACTCGGTCTACGGTCGACCTACAAGAGAATCTAGATCTACGGTCGATCTAAGATCCTAAGGTAATACATACGGCCGGTCTGCCAAAAACTAGGTCTATGGTCGACCTACAAGGGAATCTAGATCTACAGTCGATCTAAGATCCTAAGGTAAGACCTACGGTCGGTCTACCAAAAACTAGGTCTACGGGCGACCTATAAGGGAATCTAGATCTACGGTCGATCTAAAATCCTAAAGTAATATCTACGATCGGTCTACCAAAATCTAGGTCTACGGTCGACCTACAAGGGAATCTTGATCTACTGTCGATCTAAGATCCTAAGGTAAGATCTATGGTCGGTCTACAAAAAACTAGGTCTACGAGCGACCTACAAGAGAATATAGATCTACGGCCGATCTAAGATCCTAAGTTAAGACCTATGGTCGGTCTACCAAAAACTAGGTCTACGTGCGACCTACAAGGGTATCTAGATCTATAGTCGATCTAAAATCCTAAGGTAAGACCTACGATTGGTCTACCAAAACTAGGTCCATGGGCAACCCACAAGGGAATTTAGATCTACTGTCGATCTAAGATCCTAAGGTAAGACCTACGGGCGGTCTATCAAAAAGTTAGGTCTACGGGCGACCTACAAGGGAATCTAGATCTACGGTCGATCTAAGATCCAAAGTAAGACTTATGGTAGGTCTACCAAAACTAGGTTTACGGCCGACCTACAATTCTAAGAAGGAGGGAGTGTTGGTCACAACATGATGATTGGAATGCGAGAATGACCAAGTTCATTGCATTTGTTATGATATGAAGGTGAAGGATGTCAACTGAAGGTTTGGGGTGATATCCTCTTGTAGGAACATATTACTGTCTTTGAATGATTCAGGTCTTTCGTGTAAGGTACCTGATCTGGCTTATGCTCCATATGCATGTTTGAATTTCTTTTGACGCCAAGATCCATTCTGATGGATCGGCTACGCACTTTTGAAGATGCAATGTTATGTAATGATAATTATATCTAATGCAAAGAAATAGACTTCATGGGATAAGCGAAGGCTTATTGGGAGCTATTTCTCATCACAGGGGATGCTAATACATATCGGTGCTGGAAACCTGCAATATCAGAGACCACTAGGGATAATGGTAAAAATCTACACTAGGGAGCTTGTGATACTGAAGATTATCGATGACTCCACTGAAGATTGAGTTTCTCACGGAGTGAGTTTACAGGTACGACATTGAATTATGAATTGCATTGTTGGGGAAGAGATAATCTGGCTCGACTTCCCTACATCCTGAACCGCTTGGAAGATGGTAGAACTGAATATTCCGAAGAATGGATGTTGAAAACCATGTGGATCTCTTTGAATACAAGCCCTAAGTTTATGCCATATTGGGGAATTACCTTTTAAATCACTTGGGAATAAAAGATGGACATGGGCCTGCGAATGCCTCGGTTTATTTCTACGAATGCCCCGGTTTATCTCCATTGGGGATGCACTTGATTAACTCCACTAGGGATGCACTTGCGCGTGCCAAGTCAAACGACGATTCTGAACTTTCTGAATTCACTTGGGGAATCAGGTTTGAAATTGTCTGTAGAAGATGAAGGCAGCTTTTGTGTGCTGGCTAGGTTAGGGTGACCGTTATGACGCTTTTAGCTTGATTCATCTCGTACAACATAATTGGCTTGAGCAAATTTTCAAGTACGGATGAGGAATGCCCCTGCCTGTGGGATTTAAGAAAGAATCTGTATCTAATAGAAGATCAGAATATTCGTGCCACTATATGATATAAGGTGGTCTGCCCTCTTGAATCACGAAATAAACTGTTCTTAATTACAGCTTTCTTGGAGAGATTTATCGAATCTCGACATAACTTCCTCAGGTTGAATGAATTCTGAATAGATTTATCGATGTGATAGCCCCTAATCGAAGACAACTTGAAGAGATTTATCGACGTGACAACCTCTGATTGATAATAGCTTTGAGGGAATACCCTCGATTTGGCTGAACTCGGAAAGATCGACTCTCGACTTGATTTCCCCAGATTGGTGGAATCTGCTAACTTCATCCCTAAAGGGTACTCTGACTATGAAGCACCAAGATACTTTCGCTTAACAGAATATCTGGTTAAATTCCCCTAGATAAGTCATTTCTCTTGTGACAACTGACTCTTGCTTCAACAGAGTATTCAAGCCTCTCTTCTCTTACAAGATTGGGCTCTTTACTGATGTTCATTGTGTAAACTTACTTGATGTTAATCAGTTGTTTTTTATGTAGAAGAATATTTATTATGAGAATGATAATTCGAATGCAACACATACGTAAGTCTTGAAGTTTGAAAAAACTTTGAATGAAATGATGGCATAACTCTGTTGTGAATGAGTCACTAGCTAGAGAGCAACATTTGAAAATTATTTTTCATGAAAGGTAATGCAAGCATATGATGCCAACACAAATATTTAAACATATCTCTTAGGAGTCAGTTAAACGCTATCTCATTGTAGCACACTTTCGAATTGACCCATGCTTCAGTTAGGACTTTTATAGGTTGTAACGTGGCCTACTTCACGGTTTTAGAAAAAAGGATTTAAGGCTCAAAAATATTTGGTACCCACCCATTCTCCATGATGTTCTCCATTCCTACATTCAGTTGACCCGATACAAGCATTCATCTCTCGAGAAGAGTTTGCGGTGGCTGAGGAACCACTGAGGCTTCTTGGACACAATAGTCACAAACTTCTGACTTTGGTGTCTGATCACACGACTTTGTTCTTCCTATAGGGGGTTTTATTGGTAATCCTTTTCTTGCCTTTTAGGCTTTTCAACTTATTTCTTGCTTTTTCCCGGACAAATTCTTTTGAATTTAGATTTAGAAGTCCAGCGGGATGCCCCAACTTTTGCCTAAGCGACCTGTTTTCAAGTTTCGACTTAGCGGGTGTGATACGGTGGGAGAACCGACTTGAGGTTTTGCGTTTTGTGTTTGTAAATGTTGCAGTTTAGCAAGAGTCGCCACCGAATTTTCTTTTATCCAACAAGGAAAGGTGAAAAAGTACAGGAAAAAGCTTTAGAGATATTTTCTTGAGTTCGGGGGGTAGATCATGAAAAGGGAAGGTATTAGCACCCTTTTCATCCTTGGTTTTCCATGGGCTCTTAGTTACTCGCTAGATCACTTGATTTTGTTTGAATGTGCTTTATGGTGTGGTTTTGAAAGTATTTTGAAAACGTCTTTGTAACGGTTCTCGTCCCTATAAGAACGCGTACAAAGTGTTTGTTTGGAAAATAGTTCAAAGATGAAAGTGTTGGTGTAAAAATGTTTTGTTGTGAGCAAGCGAGTAACCGAGAGCGAACCTACCTACTCGAAAGGTCTTAGATATGCTTTTCCTCCTCCTTTAGATGTTGCTATCTTACCATTGATTTGGTAAGAAGCCCTATCGTTGGATGTTAAGGGACGAGGGTTTGGGTCATCGTATGACCATGATAGCAATGTTGTGAGATGACTTAGCATTTTTCTTTCTTTTGGTGATTCTCTCTCTCCAAAAACCAACCCCTTGAACGTGTGATGGAACAAACTATTTATAGATGGATTTGCTGTGATTTGGGGGGGGGGGGGGGGGAACAAATGAGTTTTAAACATTTTTGGCATATTGTCCCTTTGTTTTTTTAATCACAGTTTTCGTAAGCTAATTTGGTGCAAGAAAAATGCAGGCGTGGACTGGATCAGCAACACCTTGGAGTGTTGTGACAGCTGGTTGCAAGACTGTGCCATAGCAGGGCAGCAGGTTAAGGTTTAGGGCTTGGTGATGTTCTAATTGTAGAAAATCAGAAAGGTAACCTCCAAATGCTGAAGGGGCATCTTCTGACCAGAGCGTTGGACATAACCTCTATATGCTGAAGAATCATGTTCTGACTGAAGCATTATGTTCTGACCAAAGAGCAATGCTTCTGCACGTTCTAATTGAAGCGTTATGTTCTGGACGTGTTTGCAACTTCTGATGGCACTTGCATAGAGGCTGGCTCAGAAGTTCTGAAGTATCACATTCTTTAGACACTTAGAATTTTTTTTTCTAAATGTTTAGAAAATTTGTTTTTTTCAAAGTAACTTCTGACTTCTGATTTTTTATGAACCAATTTTATGCCTTAATGAAATGTGATTCTTAGAACTTGAATTTGATTTAAAGTTTGACCTTTTTCAGTGCTTTTTACCATTTTGCCCTTATGGGTGATTTCCTTGAAAAATGATGATCCAAGACTTGGAACTTGATAGAGGCAAGACTGAGAGTCCAGGATGAATCCCTTGAGAAATGAGAGGTCAAATTTTGGTGTACAACAGTTGCCCCTGTTCAATCTTCTTAAGCCTGAGGATGTAGATTGGCTGATCTGCCCTTCGTGATCTAAAGGCAGAAGATGATTGAACACTAGAGTGCCCAGAAATTTGCGCTCACATGGAGTGATACAGATTGGTAATGTTGGGAATGGGCTTATAGATGCCATTTGGAAGGCGATGAGAAATCATAGGAGATGGGCTTAAAAGATGCCATCCAGAAAAGATTGGTTGCATAAGAGATTCCTGGGTGAAAAATTCTTGTACCTGTTGCCGGGGAATGTTAATTTATGCACTGGGAAGTAAAGTCTAGGAGCTTTTGGTTGTCCATTACTCTACTTGGGGATTAACTCTTGATTTGAAGAGGTGAAAGTAAACTGTATACCTGGTCAAGGTCCAGGCTGTACAGCAACTTTGCTGGGGAAATGTGAAATCGACCGTATTTGATCGGGTCCAGGCTTCACAATGTTGTAACCTGTTGTCTGGAGATAAGGGAAAAGGAACTTGGATAGTAGGGTTACTTTGATATGAAATCCTGGGTAGTAGGGCTGTGAGAAGGAACCTGTATAGTAGGGTTACTTCGATATGAAAGCCTGGGTAGTAGGGCTGTGAGAAGGAACCTGGATAGTAGGGTTACTTCGATATGAAAGCCTGGGTAGTAGGGCTGTGAGAAGGAACCTGGATAGTAGGGTTACTTCGATATGAAATCCTGGGTAGTAGGGATGTGAGAAGGAACCTGGATAGTAGGGTTACTTCAGAATGAAAGCCTGGGTAGTAGGGCTCTAAGAAAGAACCTGGATAGTAGGGTTACTTCGATATGAAATCCTGGGTAGTAGGGCTGTGAGAAGGAACCTGGATAGTAGGGTTACTTCGATATGAAAGCCTGGGTAGTAGGGATGTGAGAAGGAACCTGGATAATAGGGTTACTTCGATATGAAAGCCTGGGTAGTAGGGCTATAAGAAGGAACCTGGATAGTAGGGTTACTTCGATATGAAAGCCTGGGTAGTAGGGCTGTGAGAAGGAACCTGGATAATAGGGTTACTTCATTTGATCGTATAGATTAGTTGACCCGTTTGGATTCGGGAACTGATTTTTTCTTGGTTGGCTGTAGATATGACATGTATAACTACTGGTATTATTGGTGATAATTGTCTTTCCTGAAAAGATAACAGGGTTAGTTATATGCGATGCATGAAAAGCATTGTGAGATGATGTTCTCAAAATAAGCGAGATTATGATGTATGTGATATTTATGTGCATGTCATGATGTATGAACACGAAATGCTATTGTGACATATCCGAGTCTGGGAAAATAAATCCCTGACTGCTGTTGGGGAAAAAGAAAAAGAAATCTTGATCGTTGTAGAGAAACGTGGCTCTTGTACTTCCGCTGGGGATGATGAATGGAAGTGATTATGCTGGGGATCTGCTCCTTGTTTACGGATGTTCTGTCGGGGAGAGACTCTGCTTGAGAATAAATCTACGGGGAACCACTTGAAAGGTGAATTTTCGATAGCTGAAGTAATGGGCTCTGTCGGGGGTTGAGCTTCTGCATTCAGAGAAATAAACTCTGCTTGGGGAATCAGAAATTTGTGATGGTCCACTCGTGATTATAAAATCCGACTGGGGAACATAGGTGTCAGGTTTCTGGAGGATCCTGGCTAGGGAGATCACTTCCCGTTCTGAGAGAAATGTTACTGATACTTTGATTAATTATGCTCTGGCGCTAGAAGGAGGGGAGTATAGATGTTATAAGATCACATGTATTAACGACTGTGCTCCAAAGCTGTCTCTACCTTGGTACTTGTTGGACACGGTAACTGTCGATTTTATTCCTGTTTCTTAAGTTATGAGCAATTGTCTTTGGTTTCTTTATGCAAATATTTATGGTAGAAATCATATTCAAATGCATATGTCAAGAATAAATCATTGGACGTTCTTGCAAAAATAAAACAGAAAAAGGAAAACAAATAGTTTTGTAAAAATGTCTTATATTAATTTTGAAGTTGGCCTATAACAGGTGTTTTTGTACAAGGAAGCTGACGCTCTAGTAAGAGAGTGTTGCCATAAAAATGGAGGGCATACAATTTTGTATATAACAGAAAGAAAACAGCTATGTGCAATAATCTCATTGGGTTTCAAATCCGCTATTGCCACTATGTCTTCGAACGTCTTCTCACTTTGCTGCTTGTCTGAAGCTGATTAGATTGAGGGGTGCCATTTGAGCTTGACAGTTGATACTAAGGTTTGATCGCAAGGTGATCCAATGGGACATAGTTATACGCTTTTCGTCCCTAACTTTTTCCTGGACCTCCCTTTCGGGTTTTCGGCCCACCGGGATACCCCTTTTTTGCCCAAGTCGCCTTTTTAGGTTTTCAACTTGCCAGGTGTACATGTTTTTTTTATATTTTCATCCCTTATTTTTGCCCGAACCCTTTTGGTTCGCCGGGAAGCCCTTATTTTTTCCTAGGCCAGTCAACCTAGCGGGTCTTTGATTATGCGTAGTATCTTTTCACTATGCCTGCATTGATAGGATGAGGAAGATCGTCGCTATCCATAGTGGTCAGGATCATTGCTCCACCAGAGAATATGCTTTTGATTACAAACGGCCCTTCATATGTAGGAGTCCATTTGCCCCTGGGATCACCTTGTGGCAAAATGATACGCTTGATCACCAAGTCACCGACCCGATATACCTGACGTTTGACCTTTTTATTAAAAGCTTTGATCATGCGTTTTTGGTATATCTGACCATGACAGATAGCTGCCAGCCTCTTCTCATCAATCAAGTTCAACTGGTCAAGTCGAGTCTGGATCCAATTTTTGTCGTTCAAACCAGCATCTTTCATGATCCTCATAGAGGGAATCTGGACCTCAATGGATAAGACAACCTCCATGCCGTATACCAGAGAATAGGGTGTTGCCACAATTGATGTACGAGCTGTGGTACGATACCCGTGGAGAGTGTGATACAGTGGGAGAACTGACTGTTTTTGGAATGCTGGTTTGCATTTTGCATTTTTTGTTTGCAAAATGTCGCGGTAAGCAAGAGTCGCCACCGACTTTTATTTTATCCAACAAGGAAAGGAAAAAAGCACAGAAAAATTCCTTTTTTCGAGATATTTCCGAGTACGGGGGTAGATTATAGAAAGGGAAGGTGTTAGCACTCTTTCTATCCGTAGTTATCTATGGGCTCTTAGGTACTTGCTCATCATTTTCAAAATGTTTTCTTTGTGCTTGTGGGTTTTGAAAAGTTTTGTTTTTAACTTCGATTTAACTCTTGCGTTTGTCTTCAAGAGTGTAATGAAGTGTTTTTTTGAAAACTTGTTTGTAAAAGGAGTGAAAAAGTTTTGTTTTTTGGATGAGCAAGTATCTAAGAGCTAATCTACCTACTCGAAAAAGGAATCATTTTATGCTAATTTCCTTTAGACAATGCTATCCCACTATTAGTGAGTAGGTAGCACCATCGTTGGAATTTGAGGGTCAATTCGAAAGCGGGACATACAGTCACTAAAGCAATGTTAGGACGTCTTAGCGGTACCCCTAATGTCTTAGATCATTTATCCGAGGCAACAATATCCGAGGCAACCTTTTCGAGGCAACTATGATCTTTTAGATAAGAGGGCGGCCTCTAAAACAACCTATACTTAATGACTGTGTACGAAGGCAACCAAGTGGGGTGTACCCTAGGAGTGCGCATGTGCGAGTGTGTTGTTTTCAGTTATTTTTATCTTTGCACATGTTTAGGGTGATCTAATTGATTTTAGGTTAAACATTCATTCTTGTCATGCAAACCCTATTACCAAACATCTAACAGTTGAATATTCGCAGAAATTAGAGGTGCAGAAATTAAACTAAATTATTATAAGGTGTCGGGTATTTATATCGCCAAAAGCAACCCTTTGAAATTTAAAAGCAGAAAAATAAATATCCTAATTAATTATTACAAGCCGGGAGCAGATACATTAATTAGATAAATAAAAATAAAGCGTGCGATGTGAAATTTGATCGAATGTGAGATTAGGGTTTTGACCCTTCTAATTAAAAGAAATGTTTTTGTTGTTTTTATTTTTTAAGAAAAGAAATTAAATCCTAAAATTAAATGATAAATTAATTATTAAATAAATTAATTAATGAAAAATAATTAATGACATATTTTTGGAGTTTTTGTTATTTTAGGAAAGAAAATAAAATAAATAAATTAGTATTAAAACCTATTAATTCTAATTGATTTTTATTATTTACAAAATAAATTCAAGTTATCTACAATTAATGACCTAATTAATTTAATTAATATTTATTAATAAAAAATAAAATTCTGAAATTTAATTGGGTAAAAATGTTTTTGTGATTTTTTTTTAATAAAAGAGAAATTATGTCATTGGTTAGTAATTAAGTTAAAACAAAATAAAATATTAAATGAAAATAAACAAAATAAAAAGAAGAGTTAGAATGGGCCTGTTTAGAGGGTGCCAATAGCAATTTCGTTGGCCCAATGATGCTGATCCGTTGGACTTTTTCTGATCCAGTGCATGTGCGTTGACTGTCCTTTTGGTGCTCCTTCAATATTGGCCACCAGATCTGGCCATCTGGTGCGTTGGATCGTGAGTGTCCATGGTGGGTCTCAAGCTTGCATATGCACTGGATTCCCTGAAAATAAACAAGAAAATGCAAATTGCTGGAGGCAGGGATCGAACCCCTGACCTCCAGCCTCTGAATGCCTTAAGGCTTACGTGGCTACCACTGGAGCACTTAGTTTTATTTGTTTATTAATCATATGCTGCAAATAATATACAAAACAAGAGAATATTGAAAAAAACAATAAAAACGTGCGTGTCAGTTTGAACGGGTGAATGGGGAAGCGACACGCCTTCGCCCCTGTCTTTGGACTGTGGCTAAAAGTTCCAAGATCTATACCCACGGACAGATGTCCGTCACTACAAACCAAGCATCCCTAAAATCTCGTACCGGCCATGGAAATGAATTCTAATACCAGGGTTGAGTTTGTCTCATCCTCCTGAATACAACCATGCCCATTATGGAGGCTAATTATTCCTGAAACAAAAAGCCCTAAAAGCAAACTCGAAACCCTAACTATGGTGAATCACGATATAGGTCAGATAAATGAAATTGGTTATTGCAAAAAGCTAGCAAATGATATAGTGATCCAGAATATGCAATTATTTTTCATTATAGATGCAAGAATGAAGCTTTTCGAAATCAAGAAGATGGTGGTTCCGTGAGCGACTTACAGTGCACTGGGAGGCTTGAAAACGCGTGGTTTTGCTTGCTTTCGCTTGTGGAGATTGCCAGGAGACGATTGGGACAATTGCTAAGCCTTGAGGATGCCTCTAAGCCCTGTTTCAATCTCACACTTTTTCTTGTTTTTGCAAATTTGGTTCTCCCTCTATCCTTGATCTCCAACCCTGATTTTGATATACACATGACCCTTATGTATTGTATAATGCATTAGGTTTGAATACCCTGTCCAAATCTTCTTCTTTCAATGATTTTGATGTGGATTTGATTTGCTTTGAACAACCTTCCAAAATTGCGTTTTCTCAATCTTTTTGTGCATTCTAAGGCTTGATACGAGTTTCATTACCTTGCTAGCTGTAATTAGAGCCTGAAACAAATCAAAAGATCCTTTGTTGTCAATGCTTTGATTTTACTTGATTTTATTTGATTTAAATCAAATTAATTCAAATAAAAATCAAAATAATTAATAAAAATGGGATATGGACACATGGCCAAGGCTAGAGCACGTGGGCTATAATACAAACTCAAAACAAGTGAAAAAGAATGGGCCCATTTGGCAAAATTTGAAGTTTTGAGCATAGTTGACTTTTGGCAATTTTGCAAAAAAGTCCAATCTTCAACAATGCATAACTTCCTAAATTTTGACTCTTTGGAGGTTTTCTTTGACTTTTTAGAAAGATTAAGATGTCCTCCAACCAACCCTTTTTGTCTAATCTCAATTTTATATTCCATGATCAAGTATGAAGCTTTGACAAAAAAGGTGTTTTTGTTGACTTTTCAAAATGACCTATAATGTCCAAATGCATAACTTCTTGTGAGTGCATATTTTGATCTTGGGGAATGAATATGGATTGTAGGTAATTGCATCCTATTCAAAATGAGATTTGGATGGGTCATTTATCATAAAGTATGAGAAAGTTATGCTTGGTCAAAGTTGAATTGACTTTTCCTATAAAACCCTAATTTAGCAACTTTTGAATCTTGATGAATTGTGAGCAATCCTTGATGAATCATGATCAACCCTTGATCAAATGATGAAATATACTTAAAAATGATAATGTTGACCAAAAATCTTGAGGTTTGACTGTATGGGGGTCCCAGTTGACTTTTGCCCTAGCACAGTCGATTTTTGGACCTTTGAACAATTGACTGAGCAAAACTCCTCTGCAAGGCTTGAAACTTGACACGGATGATATTTAGAACATATTATGACAAATTTGAGCATGTGGGACCACTTAGACTCAAGGATCTTGATGCAACCTGAAACCCTAGTTTGGGGTAGACTGCCTTAGGAGAGAGCTTATCTGGCCAACCCTTGGACTATCTTTAGCAACTTGGAGATTTTTCTTGCAATATTTTGAGAAATATGAGAGGGAAAATTTTGGGGTACAACAGCTGCCCCTGTTCAATCTTCTTAAACCTGAGGATGCAGATTGGCTTCCGTGCCTTTCGTAATCCGAAGGTGGAAGTGGATTGAACACTAGAGTGCCCAGAAATTTGCACTCGCATGAAGTGGTAATTGTCTTGTGATGTCGGGAATGTGCTTACGCATGCCATTTGGAGGAGTGTCGATCGCATAAGAGATTCCTTAGCGAGAGCTCATATACCTGTTGTTGAGGAAGATTCTGCTGGAGAAGTCTGATCTTTCATGGAGAGAGGTAGAAATTTAGGAGCTTCGTCGTCTGTCATTCTGCCAGTGAGTCGTCTCTGTTGATATTTAGGAACTTCAATCGTCCGTACTCAACTGAGGGAACAACTTTTGCTGAGATTTAGGAGCTCGTCTGTAATTCAACTAAGAAAACATCTTTGTTGAGATTTAGGAGCTAGTCCGTAATTCAACTGATTTTGTTGAGATTTAGGAGCTTGTCCGTAATTCAACTAATTTTGTCGAGATTTAGGAGCTTGTCCGTAATTCAACTAAGGGACCATCTATTGAGATTTAGGAACTCGTCCGTAATTCAACTGAGGAACATATCTGTCGAGATTTAGGAACTCGTCCGTAATTCAACTGCTTTGCTGAGATTTAGGAGCTTGTCCGTAATTCAACTGCTTTGCTGAGATTTAGGAGCTTGTCTGTAATTCAACTAAGGGACCATCTGTTGAGATTTAGGAACTCGTCTGTAATTCAACTGAGGAAACATCTCTGCTGAGATTTAGGAACTTGTCTGAAATTCAACCGAGGAACATATCTTTCGAGATTTAGGAACTCGTCCGTAATTTAACTTAGGTAATATCTGTCGAGATTTAGGAACGTCTGTAATTCGACTGCTTTGTTGAGATTTAGGAGCTTGTCTGTAATTCAACTACTTTGCTGAGATTTAGGAGCTTGTCCGTAATTCAACTTGGAGAAACATCTCTGCTGAGATTTAGGAACATCGTCCGTAATTCAACTGAGGGAATATCTGTCGAGATTTAGGAGCTTGTCCGTAATTCGACTGAGGTAATATCTACTGAGATTTAGAAACTTGTTTGTAATTCAACAACTTCGCTGAGATTTAGGAGCTTGTCTGTAATTCAACAACTTCTCTAAGATTTAGGAGCTTGTTCGTAATTCAACAACTTCGCTAAGATTTAGGAGCTTGTCCGTAATTCAACTTGAGAACAACTTTGTTGAGATTTAGGAGCCTGTCTGTAATTCAACTTATTTGCTGAGATTTAGGAGCATCGTCCGTAATTCAACTGATGTAAAAGCTTCATAGCTTGAATTTTGTGAAAATCTTTCCTGAAAGGTAAAGGTTAACTGTATGTAATGCATGATATGTATCAAGCAATGATGTTCTCAAAATAAATGAGATTGTGTTGTATGATGCGTATGCATGTCATGATGTATGAAAATGTGATGTTTTTAGCTGGGGAAAATAAATCCCGGATAGTTGCTGGAGAAAAGAGTTGAATTCTTCGTTTCTGCCAGAGATAGTGAACGATGATGATTGTGAGAATAAACCTGCAGGAGAAGATAATTCTGCTGGGGAATAAACTGATGAGAGAATGGCTCTGTGGGGAAGAGATGACCTGCTGAGGATTCCACTGATGAATTCAGCTGGGGATAAATTATTGTTGCTGGTGATAATGAACCTGTTGGGGATTGAATTTCTATTTGTGAAAGGAAAGAACTCTGCTGGGGATGATTTTCCAGTTGCGACTTTACTGGGGACAACCCTTTTATATTCTATTGGGGATAATCTTCCGGATTCTACTGGGGACAATTCTTCAAACTCCATTGGGGATAAAAAAATTTCAAACTCCACCGGGGATATATATATTTTATATACTCCGCTAGGGATATATATTTTATATATACTCCGCTGGGGATATATTTTTTTTTATATACTCCGCTGGGGATGACAAGACTTCTTAGTGCTGATGGTAGATAAATTCTGCTTGGGGAGAATATTACCGATTCAGTTACAGTTGCGAGTCTCAGCTGGGGAGAACTAACACCAATGTCTTTCTCTTACTCTGCAGCGAATGACTGTACTTTCGATCGTTTCCTTTAACTAGGTCTATCCCTATACCTGGTGGACAGAGCAACTGTATGGTTTGGACATTTTTTGTTTGCCCCTGTTTCTGATATTACAAGTAATCGTCTTTTGTTTCGCACGTAAATATTTATGAGCAGCAATTAATGTCAAATGCATATATCAAAAACTGAACATTGGACGTTCTCGCAAAACAAAACAAAAAAGGAAAATTTATTTGTGAAAATGAATTGTATTTATTTTGAAGTTTGGCCTGTAAATAGGCGTTTTTGTACAAGAGGCTGACGTCCTAGTAGGAGAACGCCGCCGATCAAATAGAATTATACAATTTGTGAAAAACAAAGAAAACAACTATGTGAATAATCCCACCGGGTTCCAACTATGCTATTGCTTTTATGTCCTCGAGCATCTCATCACTTTACTACTTGGTTGAAGGTGGATCCGACTGATTAGCGTCGTCCAAGTTTGATAGTCGATACCGAAGTCTGTTTGCAAGGTGATCCAATGAGACATGGTGTTACGCTTTAATCCCTAACTTTTGCCTGGACCGCCCTTTCGGGTTTTCAGTCCACCGGGATACCCTTTTTTGCCCAAGTCGCCTTTTCAGGTTTTCAACTTGCCGGGTGTACAGATTTTTTCATTTTCATCCCTTATTTTTGCCCGAACCCTTTTGGTTCGCCGGGAAGCCCTTGTTTTTGCCTAGGCCAGTCAACCTAGCGGGTCTTTAATTATGCATAGTATTTTTACACTATGTCTGCATTGACGGGGTGAGGAAGGTCGTCACCATCCATGGTGGTTAGAATCATAGCTCCTCCTGAGAAAATGTTCTTAACCACAAATGGCCCTTCGTAAGTAGGGGTCCATTTGCCCCTGGGATCACCTTGAGGTAGAATGATGCACTTGATTACCAGATCCCCAACTTGATACTCTTGCCGTCTAACATTCTTGTTAAATGCCTTGATCATCCGTTTTTGGTACGTCTAACCATGACAAATAGCAGTAAGTCCTTTTTCGTTAATTAGGTTCAGCTGATCAAGCCGGGTCTAAATCTAGTCATCTTATCTCAAACCTGCATCCTTCATAATCCGAAGAGAGGGTATCTGAACTTCAATGGACAAGACGGCATCCATGCCATATACCAAGGAATAGGGTGTTGCCCTTGTTGACGTCTGTGCTGAGGTACGGTACCCATGAAGAGCAAATGGCAACATCTCTTTCCAATCTTTGTAGGTCACCGTCATCTTCTGCACAATCTTCTTAATGTTTTTATTAGCCGCTTCTACAGCCCCATTCATCTTCGGCCGGTAAGGAGAAGAGTTATGATGCTGTATCTTGAACTGCTTGCAAAGCTCGGTGATCATCTTATTGTTGAGATTTGTACCATTGTCCGTAATGATCCTCTCCGGTACGCCATACCGACAAATCAGATTATGTCGAATAAACCGTGCCACGATGTTCTTAGTTATAGTAGCAAAGGAAGCTGCTTCAACCAACTTCGTGAAGTAATCAATCGCTACCAGAATGAAACGATGCCCGTTGGACGCAGTAGGTCTGATCTCACCGATCATGTCGATGCCCCACATTTCAAAAGGCCAAGGAGCTGTCAAGAAGTTCAGAGGTACTGGAGGTATGTGCACCTTATCAGCATAGACTTGGCACTTATGACAGGTCTGAGAATGCTGATAACAGTCAGCTTCCATAGTGGACCAATAATATCCTGCCCGAAGGATCTTTTTCTCCATGGTGTGTCCATTGGAATTAGTTCCAAAAGTACCTTCATGTAACTCTACCATAATCCTTTCTGCTTCGTTTTTATCCATACAATCCAGTAAGGTTGAATCATGGTTACGCTTGTAAAAGATACCATTGTTGATGAAGAACTTTGCCGTGAACCTCCTCAGGAACTTCTTATCATTAACAGATGCACCCTCGGGATATTCCTGAGTCTCAAGATACATTTTTACCTCGTGAAACCAAGGTTTATCTGTTACCTCTTCAGTCTCAATGTCACATCAATGTGCAGGTTCGTCCAATCTCTCAATGGTAATCTGGGGAGCCTCATTGTCCCATCTGACCTTGAACGTAGAAGACATTGTAGCTAGCGCGTCCGCCAACTGATTTTCCTCTCTAGGGAAGTGTTCAAAGGTTATCTCCTCGAAGTGTGGAAGCAACATCAACATATACTCTTTATAAGGAATAAGATTAGGGTGCTTCGTATCCCACTCGCCTTTGATCTGACTGATCACGAGAGCGGAATCTCCGAAAACACTTAAGAACTTAATCCTTAGGTCAATAGCGGCTCGAAGACCCATAATGCATGCTTCATACTCCGCCATGTTGTTGGTGCAGTTGAAACATAGTCGGGCGGTGAACGGAGTATGAGAGCCTTCAGGAGATATGATCACGGCACCAATGCCATTACCCAAAGTGTTGGAAACTCCATCAAAGTACATAGACCATCGGGATCCCTTCTCAGGTCCTTCATTCGGTCCAGGTGTCTCACAGTCAGTCATTATCATGATATTCTTATCCGGAAACTCAAAGTTCATAGACTGGTAATCGTCCACTTCCTGATGTGCCAGATGATCTTCCAACACACTTCCCTTGATTGCCTTTTGGGTCGTGTATTGGATGTTGTGATCGGTGGAAATAGAACTGACTGTTTTGAAATGCTGGTTCGCAAAATGTCGCGGTAAGCAAGAGTCGCCACCGTCTTTTATGTTCTCCAACAAGGAAAGGACAAAAGCACAGAAAAATTCCTTTTCGAGATGTCTCTCGGTTCGGGAGGTAGATTATAGAAAGGGAAGGTGTTAGCACCCTTTCTATCTGTGGTTATCCACGGGCTCTTAGGTACTTGCTCACTATGTTTTCAAAAATTGTTGCTTTTCTTGTGTTTGTGGGTTTTGAAAAAGTTTGTTTGAAAACTTCGTTTTGACTCTTGTATCTGTCCTCAAGAGTGTATGAAGTGTTGTTTGAAAACTTTTGTCAGAAAAGTGTAGGTGCGAAAAGTATTTTTTTGTTTTGAAAGAGCAAGTACCTGGGAACCTCTCACTACTCAAAAGAAATTAAGCTGTGTAAATGTCCTTTAGACAGTACCATCCCACTATTGAGAAGTAGGTAGCACCGTCGTTGGAGTTTTCGGGTCAATTCGATTTTAGGGACATGTGTGGTCACTAAAGCAATAGTAGGATGCCTTAGCGGTAACCCTAATGTCTTAGATCATTTTTTATCGAGGCAACCGTTTCGAGGCAACTTTGATCTTTAGACAGGAGGGCGACCTCTAAAACACCCTATACTCAATGACCACGTCGAGGCAACCAAGTGAGGCGTACCCTAAGAGTGGCATGTGCGAGTGTGATACGGCGGGAGAACTGACTTGAGGTTTGCGTTTGTATTCGCAAATGTTGCGGTTAGCAAGAGTCGCCACCGACTTTTTATTTTATCCTAAGGAAAGGTTAAAAAGCACAGCAAAAACCTTTTGAGATATTTCGCGGGTTCGGGGGGTAGATTATGAAAAGGGAAGGTATTAGCACCCTTTTCATCCATGGTTATCCATGGGCTCTTAGTTACTTGGTTTTTTTAGATCACTTGCCTTGTTTTTCGATTGCTTTGAAAATGGTGTGTGTGTGGGTGCTTTTTTGAAAATGTTTTTAGAAAAAGATGCCTTGTTTTAGGCAACTAATGTATTTGACTCGTGTTTGAGTGTTTTACAAAAGTGTGAATCTTTTCGAAAAGATGTTTTCAAATGTTTTTTGAGAGTTTGTTTGAAAGTGTTGTGGATTGTGGTTTTTGAAAAGAAGGCAAGTGTTTTTGCAAATTGATCTCAAGTAACTAAGAGTTTTGTCTACCCTATTGTACTCAAAGGTTTTTGTTATGTTTTAACCATTTTTAACAATTTTGTTCCACCATTGAAATTGGTGGACAATCTTGCGTTTAGGAAGTTTGTTCGGGACGGGCGCGGGTCATCGTATGGACCATGAATGCAATGGTGCCAAGTGTCTTTGGCAATTTGCTTTGAAGGGACTTGATCATTTTTGAATTCATTTCGCCAAAGAAACTCGACGTGCAAGCACGACCCATTTGGAAGGCAACATGTGGGATTACCCTAGGGGGTGCAAGTGTGATTGTGTATTGATTACATGCATTTGTCTTGTATTAGGTTATCTAGCGTTTGATTTTATGTACATACAAACCCTAGGTCTAACCATGGTATAATTGAAAAGCTGTAAATTGCGGAATGTAAATCTACGCTATTACAAAATAATGTCCGGGAGTGGGGGTATAAATGTACAAGGGGATGAGACTTATAGTACCCAATAATTTACAACCAAATCGAATGTCGCGGTCAAATGAATATCAAATATACAAATATAAGATAAAGTGTGTATAGGGTAATGTGTTGTGTAAGTGTACAAGTGCATATGTATGTGAATTGTGTATGTGTAATTATGTACAAATGCGAAATGTGAAATCGAGCCGTATTAGGGTTTTCACCTAGATATACGTTTTAATCTGTATTTTGATTTATATGTTAATTATGTACAACAGAAAAATGAAGTGCTTTGTTTAAATGTTAAGTTTCAATTAAAAAGAGTATTTTAGCCAAAATGTTTATGAATTTCAATATTAGAGAAAAAATGAATGTATTGAATTGTTATGTACAAAAGAATGTTAATTAAAAGTTTCAATTTTAATTATGTATGAGAATGTATAATATGTACAAATGTATTTCAAAAAATGTTTTTTAAGTCTAATTTGTGTATAAAAAGTATTTTGATTAAGAAAAAGTATTTTCAGATTTAATTTGTATAAAAGAATTTGGTTATTTTTATGTACAAATGTGTATTAAAAAAAAGAGAGTTTTAAACATATGACGAAAATGTTTTAATTAGGTTAGTATTTTTAATTAAATTGCGTATGTTAAAAAAAGATTTAATTGAGTTAGTATATAAAAAAAAGAAGTAAACATTGTTTTTTTTGTTTATAAAAAATGAAAAGAGTTAATGTTTTATAAAATAGGGTTAGTGTTAGAAAAAGCAGTAATTTTCGTTGGGCTTTAGGAAACGGGTCAGATTAAGCCCATGGTTGATCCAAAGGCAAAATTTTAGGGTTTCACATTGTTTGGCATTTTGACAGTTTGAAACGAAAGGCTAGGGTTAACAGCGGCGCCGTTTGTGGTATCTTCTCCGATTAGGCTTCCTTGGGCGTCCTCCGGCCACCAACGCGTTTCAATGCCTTCCTTCCCTCCAAGACATGAGCCTAGCGTCCTTGATTCCTGGTTTGTTTTAATGCCTTATGCTCTTATCTTTGCTTTTTACAAATTTGCATGTTTAATCTGAGTTTTAAGTATTTTCTTTTCATTTTTTGAGGTGAAGAAGTAGAGATAGGGAGCGAGGATTATACTACCTGATACTTGGAGGTGGAAGGGAGGTGGAGAAGTAGCGTTCAGGCGGCCGGAGCAGCGAAGGGAGATGCTTGCTACGCTTCTGATGCCTTCCTGGTAACTTCGTTCTTGTTGCTTATGCTTAAGGTTTTTGATGATGATATTCACTGAGAAATCCTAAACCCTCGCTTCTTTACCTCTTCTTCTTTATGCTTATGATTTAGAACATTGCTTCCTTTTGATGAAGCTTCTGAGTTCACTTTGAATTGCTTCTTTCTTCTTCTTCTTCCACTGTGATGCCTTGATTCGTTGGTTTAAACTCTTGCTTGATGTATGTGATTGCTTATGTGTGCTTGCTTGCCCAAGGATGAACCTAGGGTTCTGAGGGCCTAGGTTGCCTTGAGTGTTTGAACAAATATTGCCTTGATGTTGCCTTCTGAGATGCCTATGAGGAAGTCCTCCTTCTGAGGCTTGGTGTTTGGATGTTCAGTGTTGGAACTTAGCTTTGTGGCTTGGGATGCTCAGCTTCACAGGGTTGTAGGCTAATGTTGGTTTGATGGTGTTCAGGTTATGGTGTTTTTGAGAATGTGCTATGTGGTGTTGAAGCTTGGTACAGTAGGTTTGTTTTTGTGGACAAGGTTTAGTTTTTGGTATTGATTAGATGACAGGGTATTGGTTTAGGGGTTAGACAGATTTTGGGGTGTTTTTGAGGAGGATGCAGGTTTATGTGTTTTTGTTGTGTTGAGGCTAATGCTGGTTCAGTTCTGGCATTGGTTGATGAAATTTGATGAAGTTTTATGGCTTTGGTTATGACAGTAGTGGTGTAAGTTTGGATATCAGTTTCTCTTCCTTTCTAATCCTTATTGAATTGCCTTCTCTTTTTACTATGCAGAATTGGTTATCAGGTTCTTTAGGCTGAGTTTTTTTTGATTATCTCCTTTCTTCTCTCTAACCTGCTATGCTGCTATATTGAACTGTCTTCTGAGTTGAGTTGGCTTTGGTTATGACAGTCGTGGTTTTTAGCTTGGTTCTGAGATGTATATTGTTGGACTGAGTTGTATATTTGTTTCTTTTACTATCTTGCTACTGCATTGTCTTGTCTGAACTGAGCTTGTAGGCTTGTACATCTTTTTTCTGTGACTTGCCTGCTGATGCCTAATCCCTGCCTACTGCTTTATCTCCTTTCCTTCTCTCTCAAAGTACAGCAAAGAATTTTTATAATGTTTTTTATCTGTACTGTTCTGAAGGGGCTATGACTAGGAAGTGATGAGTTTAAGATTGTTTGCTTGCATAATACATCTTGCATCTCCTTTATCCAGTTTTGACAGTTTGGATAGATTTTCTGCTTTTTGATATCTTTTTCTCAAATCTTTCCATGACAGCTTTTGAGCTTGTGACAGCAAATGTACTTCCTGATTTTCTTTGAGTGGACTTTGTTTTGGATTTGAAAGTTTGGATTGAACTTTTTCAATTTAGATTGGATTTTGAATCTTGAATTTCTATGCAGCTTGCAATTTCATAACTTATGCATTTTTGACATTTGCATTTCATGAGATAAAATAATCTTCCCTCTCTGTGAACCGGGAGAAATCCCGTGATTTGCAGAGAGGGCAACTGATCCCAGTCAGTGGCCCCTAATGATGAGCATTTTTATCCGTCTCTGCTAATTTTAATTCTTTCTGACTTTCTTATTTCTTTTTGCAGATGAAAGATGGAATGCCGGAGCGGAGTGAAGAATGAAGAGTATTTAGAAAATAGGATATTTTTTCATTCTATTGTAATATTTAAATTAAATGTAAATTATTGTTTGTAATAAACAACAATTTGTACAAATAATTTAAATATCAATAAAAATTCCAATTATCTAATTAATTCTAATTTCCTTATTGTTTATTTATTTATTTAAAATTCTTAGAATTAAAACAATTGAAAAATAAATTCAATCATTTTAGTTTCAGAATAATAAATAACTAAAATAAAACAACATTGGTCCAATAAACCTGTCTTATCCCACATCCAAAGCAAAGCAGCAATTAACTTAAATGGACTGATCAAATGCAAAAGTACTGTGAATTCAAAACTGCATCTTGTATCTGACTGGCCCAATCAAAACGTACTGAATTCAAAACCAATGTCTCTTTTGCTGATTAAACCAAGATAACGCGAATTTTAATCTGAATCTTGAAATAAACCGCAAAGTGCCGTGGAATTTAAATTCTTCTGAGAATATGCCCATGAAACCCTAATTCCTGATTAAATGCCAAATCACGCTCGCTTGATCAAAATTGAACCAAAAATCAACCAAACCCTAAGCCCACTGTATGAAACAATTCAAAGCTCTGAAAATCAGTAAAACCCTAATTTTGCTTGACTGTCAAGAAAAGTCCGTTTGTACGATTCTTGAGCCAGTTTGAGAAGTCAGGAAATGTTTGAAGCTGAGATTTCTTGTGGAAAAGCGCGAGGGCAAATTTTGGGGTACAACAGTTGCCCCTGTTCAATCTTCTTTGACCTGAAGAGTTAGATTGGCAAGTTTGCCTTTCGCGACTTGAAGGTAAAAGGAGATTGGACACTAATGTGCCCAGAAAATTTGCGCTCGTCGATGTGACGGTGGAGGTGAATGGGCTTAAAGATGCCATTTGGTGATGGGCTTAAAGATGCCATCTAGGAATGGGCTTACAGATGCCATTCGGCGACTGCTGGTAGGAGGATGGGCTTATAGATGCCATATGGTGATGTTGAACTGTACGTCAATGGTGAGTGGACAAGTATCAGAAGGGCATCCCTGTTTTGGAATATCTCTGAATTGGGGTCTGAACAAGCAACAGATTGATGTCCGTGTCTGGAGAGTCTGTAAACTATTTTCAGGAGTTGGGACTGAACAAGCAATGGAGCAGCATCCGTTGTTGGGAAGCGTCCGTAACCTGTTTTCAAAAATTGAGAAGAGTCTGAATCAGTCGGTAGATTGACCTCCGTTGTAGGGAAGAATCTGTAAACTGTCTTCAAAAGTTTGAGAAGAGTCTGAACAAATCGGTAGATTGACATCCGTTGTAGGGAAGAATCCGTAAACTTGTTTCAGAAGTTGAGAAATTGAAGAGGAACCGGTGTAAGGTTTCTGCTGATGCGTCTGAATGAATCTGGAATAAGTATCAGAAAGTCGCCGTGTCTGGGTCATATCTGAACTATTTTGGATAAATCTCAGGAGATGATTTGTGTCTGTCGACTGATCTTACCTGAAAAGGTAAAGGGTTAATTGTATGCAATGTTATGATGCATGATGCAATGCATGTGACATTTAATGTTTATGATATGAATGTAATGAGTGCACATGTAAGCTGATGAGCTAATCTTGCCAAGGATACATGATTCCGAGATGGCTGAAGATAAAAGCGTCTTGACTGCTGCCGGGGAAAATAAATCCTTGGCTGTCGCTGGGGAAGAGGATTCCTGATGACCTCTACTGGGGGGCTCCAACTAGTGGACTCATGCCGGGGAGACCAGATTGAGAGTCTTTGGCTTGATGGGAGGTAACCCTGGAGACTTCACTGGGGAACTCAAGATATGCCTCCTAAAAACTCTGTGGGGAGAAAGTTTGAAAGTCTGACTCCGCTGGGGATTGAAGGAAGCTTGCTGGGGATAGGGAGAATCCTGGCGAGCGCGATCTTTCGTGGTTGTTAGCTTTGAGAAGAATCTGAACAAGCGATAGGTTAACATCCGTTTACTTGGAGAACCCGTAAACTGTTTTCAGAAATCTTGAAGTTGAATCAGCAATAGAACAACATCCGTTGTTGGGAAGCGTCCGTAAACTAAATTCAAAGGTTGCATCTGAACAAGTTGATAGATTAACATCCGTTGTTGGGATGAATCCATGAACTGTTTTCAGAAGTCTTGATAAGAATCTGAACAAGTCGGTAGATTGGCGTCCGTTGTTGGGAAGAATCCGTAAACTTGTTTCAGAAGTCTTGAAGAGGGACCGGTGTAGGGCTCCCTGATGATGAGCTTGTGTAAAAACTGCATCGGGTTTAGAATACTTTTGACATTCGAATGCCCCAAGTGGTGATGTAGATAAAATTCCTGGCTTATTACAGGTGTTGGTCTACAATCGGTCGTTCACAGATGTTTCCTGGGTTGTTGCAGGTGTTGATCTGGAATTCTTCAGACATGCCCTGGCTGGATACAGGAGTCGAATCTGGAAAGGTGATAGTTGATAGATATGCCCTGGCAGGATACAGGAGTCGAATCTTCAAACTCTTCAGACATGCCCTGGCTGGATACAGGAATCGAGTCTGGAAACGTGGTCAACAGATATGCCCTGGCTGGATACAGGAATCGAATCTGGAAATAGTCGTCAATAGATATGCCCTGGCTGGATACAGGAATCGAATCTTCGAACTCTTCAGACATGCCCTGGCTAGATACAGGAGTCGAGTCTGGAAATGTAGTCAACAGATATGCCCTGGCTGGATACAGGAATCGAATCTGGAAATGTTGTAGTTGATTTGTTGAACACTTTTGACATTCGAATGCCCCAAGTGGTTGTGAAGGAGTCTTGAATCGGATTATTCTGCATATTGAGAGATTTCTTGAAATCTTGACTGGACTGCCCCAGGTTAACTGTATTTTGAATAATCTGTTGGACCTTGACTGGACTGCCCCAGGTTAATTGAACTTTGAAAGATCTGTTGGACCTTGACTGGACTGCCCCAGGTTAATTGTATTGTGCTATGTCATGCCCCTTGTTGATAGGAGATTTGATGGAAGTGTTATCCTCTGGAAGTGATTTTGACTTACTGAGAGAGTTTTCGTTCCTCTGAACATTCGCTGTATGAACTTCTTCGCTGTCAAACAAAAGGGGTTAAATGCAGACAGTGATATTCAAGCAATGCAAAGTTTATGTTTGTCTCGAAGTTTTGAAAAATGCGTTTTTTTTTTGGCAGAAAACTTTTCATAAGACAAGTTAACACAAGATTTAGAGCAAAGCCCTACAGGAGTCAGGATACCTTTTGTAACAGTATGCTTTCAAACTAACCCATGCTTCAATTAGGACTTTTGAAGGGTTGTAACGTGGCCTGGTTCACGGTTTAAGAAACAAAGGATAAAGGCTCAAAGTATATTTGTACCCACCCGCTCTTCGTGATGTTCTTCAACCTAAGCTCAGTTAATTGTGCGTCGCACTCTGTTTTGAGTTTGGAACGACTGTTGGGCGATGGTTCACCAGTTTGAATTTTGGGGAGACAGTCATCATCTCCTTTTTCTTTTTCAACACTTTTCATGTTGTTGAGGGTTTTGTAATGACCTCACTATTTTGATTTTGATTTGTTATCCCTAACTTTTGCTTGACTGTTACCGTTTTCGGGATTACTGTCAGCGGGATGCCCCAGCTTTCTTAAGCCTCCTTCATAGGTTCTGGCTCAGTGGGCTTTTCTCTTTTGAGAGATTGACTGTCTATGTGATAGGGAACCACCCTTGTCTTTTGATTCCGAAGGAATGCTTTCTTTTTCGACGTCGTTCGTTGTGTTACGAACTGAGAGTTTGCGACTTTAATGCGCATTTTCTTTTGAATTAACTGAGATACTACCCTGCCCCAGGTTTATATCAAAGGTTTTGATTGCTTAGAACAGGAAACTCCTACTTCTTTGGCTCGAAGGGGTTGACTAGGGATTAACTTCCTTATAACTCCAGTGTTTGGGAATTGAAAGAAATGCCTGTACATCATCAGCAAGGTCTGTTCAAAAGCATACTGTATAAAATCACGGTATTGTTTCGTCATCCTCCCTCTAAAGGCTTGCAGCTTTTTATCAAGAGTCAAATATCATAAAGAAAAGCATAAGAGTAGTGAAACGAATGGATGAATTCAAGACAAACATATGCAATGCATTAATGAAAACAGAGTTTAACATCAACAGATAATTGTTTTGACAGTAAAAGAAATTACAACTTTGAGAAATTCAAAAAGAAGCAAAAGTCTTTCAGTTCGAGCTTCGTCACTTCAAGCGGAGAACCCTTTAACGGAAGATCTTCATCTCGCCGTCTGGCATGAACCTCAGCACTCCGATGTCAATTAGATCTTGAATCTTGTTCTTCAAGGCCCAACAGCTATCGGTGTCATGTCCTGGGCTATAGGAATGGTAAACACAAAATGCATCGGGATGATAGTCAGGAGCGGAGGTATTAGGGTTCCGGATAGGATCCCTCAAAGCAGTTAGATTAACCTCCAACAAGCGCTCCAGAATTAGAGATGACGGTATGTCAGTCTCTGTGAACTGCCTTCCCGACGTTTCTTGTCTATGCCGATTGCCCCGCTGACGCCGGCGAGGTTGTTGATGAGGTTGTGACCCTGAAGCTAGCAGAGGAGCTTTCCCCTTGTCTTCTTGAGTGGATGGAGGCTGAGCGGTGACTTGCTCTTCGACCTCAGATGTTTGCCCCAGCTGGTTGTTTGGAAGCAGTTGGCGGACCAGAACTCTGAGTTCCTCTTGTCTTTGAGATAGATCTTGGATGAGAGCCATCTGGCCCACCAAATATCCCATTACTTGGGTCCTCAGTGTTGTCAGATCAAACTGCAGCTCCGCAATCTGATCATTCCTGGCATTGTTGGAACTCTCCAAGCCCTTGGTGAGGAGAGCTTTCATCTCTTCTTGCCCCAGTGACAGGTTCAGGAACATCTCTTGCAATTGAGCAGTCTGGTCTTGGATGTCTTTGACAGACCGTTCTAGAGCCATCTCTTGCTGAAATAAACAGCAGGAGAGTAAGGAAACCTGAAAAAATGAAAGATTGTCAAAATGAAATGCATGATATGTGGATGCATGCTTTCAAGGATCTCTTGGGGTAAACACAAGAAAAATGTTAGAGGTTGAACTCTGCTCCTGGATTGGAGATCTCTGCATTGGTGGACGTCCTTCCACGAGAATCAAGCTCACCATGTCAAGTGGGTCATAGCCACTGATTCAAGTTGTTGTACTTGGACTTTGTTTGGAGAGCTTTGCATTGGTGGATGTCTTTCCACGAGAATCAAGCTCACCATGTCGAGTGGGTCATAGCCACTGATTCAAGTTGTTGTACTTGATCTTTTGGTTGGATTGGTTAGAGGAGAGACCTCTTGCCCCTTGATAGATGTCTGGTTCAACGTAACCCTGCATTAACAGAACCCTCGAGATCCTTGAAACGGTTATTGAAAATGCTAAAATGCTATGGTATGATGTTATGATGTTATGTGCATGTATGCACAAGCAAGTAAGTGTATATACAGGCAAACAATATTCACACAAAGCACACAAGGCCTTAGGTTTAGGCTTGCATGAGGTTCAGGTACTACCCTCTTTCAGTTTGTTGGTTAAAACCTGTCCTATCAAAAGTAACCGGGTTCTAGAGGATCTCATATCATTGGCTACCCTCAATCGGTCATAACTCCAACATCGCAACCTTTTCTCGCGGCCGGAACCATCTCGAGAGTTTAGCCTCAATGAGTGTAGCATACTGCTACTGTTCTAATGGCCAAGTTGGTCAATTTAGGGTTCTAAGGTCGGTTGATGCTTAATGACTCCTTGGAAGACCCATATTCTCCCCGTCTGACGCGAGGGATATCGGTACAGACCAAGACGCCACACCAACGTAGCCACTGCTTCACCCATGTCGGTATACCCCGGACAGGTCCCTCGCAGATTATGCTACCTAAAAAAGGTTTCCCCAGATCCGGGTTAGGATCTATAAAACTCCGATACAAAAACCCATAAATGTAAAGCAAACAAAGCAATCAATTGAAAGTAAAGGTGATCTAAACCCTAAGGTAACCCCACTTTTAAATTTTCCCCAGCAGAGTCGCCAGTTCTGTGATACGGCGGGAGAACTGACTTGAGGTTTGCGTTTGTATTCGCAAATGTTGCGGTTAGCAAGAGTCGCCACCGACTTTTTATTTTATCCTAAGGAAAGGTTAAAAAGCACAGCAAAAACCTTTTGAGATATTTCGCGGGTTCGGGGGGTAGATTATGAAAAGGGAAGGTATTAGCACCCTTTTCATCCATGGTTATCCATGGGCTCTTAGTTACTTGGTTTTTTTAGATCACTTGCCTTGTTTTTCGATTGCTTTGAAAATGGTGTGTGTGTGGGTGCTTTTTTGAAAATGTTTTTAGAAAAAGATGCCTTGTTTTAGGCAACTAATGTATTTGACTCGTGTTTGAGTGTTTTACAAAAGTGTGAATCTTTTCGAAAAGATGTTTTCAAATGTTTTTTGAGAGTTTGTTTGAAAGTGTTGTGGATTGTGGTTTTTGAAAAGAAGGCAAGTGTTTTTGCAAATTGATCTCAAGTAACTAAGAGTTTTGTCTACCCTATTGTACTCAAAGGTTTTTGTTATGTTTTAACCATTTTTAACAATTTTGTTCCACCATTGAAATTGGTGGACAATCTTGCATTTAGGAAGTTTGTTCGGGACGGGCGCGGGTCATCGTATGGACCATGAATGCAATGGTGCCAAGTGTCTTTGGCAATTTGCTTTGAAGGGACTTGATCATTTTTGAATTCATTTCGCCAAAGAAACTCGACGTGCAAGCACGGCCCATTTGGAAGGCAACATGTGGGATTACCCTAGGGGGTGCAAGTGTGATTGTGTATTGATTACATGCATTTGTCTTGTATTAGGTTATCTAGCGTTTGATTTTATGTACATACAAACCCTAGGTCTAACCATGGTATAATTGAAAAGCTGTAAATTGCGGAATGTAAATCTACGCTATTACAAAATAATGTCCGGGAGTGGGGGTATAAATGTACAAGGGGATGAGACTTATAGTACCCAATAATTTACAACCAAATCGAATGTCGCGGTCAAATGAATATCAAATATACAAATATAAGATAAAGTGTGTATAGGGTAATGTGTTGTGTAAGTGTACAAGTGCATATGTATGTGAATTGTGTATGTGTAATTATGTACAAATGCGAAATGTGAAATCGAGCCGTATTAGGGTTTTCACCTAGATATACGTTTTAATCTGTATTTTGATTTATATGTTAATTATGTACAACAGAAAAATGAAGTGCTTTGTTTAAATGTTAAGTTTCAATTAAAAAGAGTATTTTAGCCAAAATGTTTATGAATTTCAATATTAGAGAAAAAATGAATGTATTGAATTGTTATGTACAAAAGAATGTTAATTAAAAGTTTCAATTTTAATTATGTATGAGAATGTATAATATGTACAAATGTATTTCAAAAAATGTTTTTTAAGTCTAATTTGTGTATAAAAAGTATTTTGATTAAGAAAAAGTATTTTCAGATTTAATTTGTATAAAAGAATTTGGTTATTTTTATGTACAAATGTGTATTAAAAAAAAGAGAGTTTTAAACATATGACGAAAATGTTTTAATTAGGTTAGTATTTTTAATTAAATTGCGTATGTTAAAAAAAGATTTAATTGAGTTAGTATATAAAAAAAAGAAGTAAACATTGTTTTTTTTGTTTATAAAAAATGAAAAGAGTTAATGTTTTATAAAATAGGGTTAGTGTTAGAAAAAGCAGTAATTTTCGTTGGGCTTTAGGAAACGGGTCAGATTAAGCCCATGGTTGATCCAAAGGCAAAATTTTAGGGTTTCACATTGTTTGGCATTTTGACAGTTTGAAACGAAAGGCTAGGGTTAACAGCGGCGCCGTTTGTGGTATCTTCTCCGATTAGGCTTCCTTGGGCGTCCTCCGGCCACCAACGCGTTTCAATGCCTTCCTTCCCTCCAAGACATGAGCCTAGCGTCCTTGATTCCTGGTTTGTTTTAATGCCTTATGCTCTTATCTTTGCTTTTTACAAATTTGCATGTTTAATCTGAGTTTTAAGTATTTTCTTTTCATTTTTTGAGGTGAAGAAGTAGAGATAGGGAGCGAGGATTATACTACCTGATACTTGGAGGTGGAAGGGAGGTGGAGAAGTAGCGTTCAGGCGGCCGGAGCGGCGAAGGGAGATGCTTGCTACGCTTCTGATGCCTTCCTGGTAACTTCGTTCTTGTTGCTTATGCTTAAGGTTTTTGATGATGATATTCACTGAGAAATCCTAAACCCTCGCTTCTTTACCTCTTCTTCTTTATGCTTATGATTTAGAACATTGCTTCCTTTTGATGAAGCTTCTGAGTTCACTTTGAATTGCTTCTTTCTTCTTCTTCTTCCACTGTGATGCCTTGATTCGTTGGTTTAAACTCTTGCTTGATGTATGTGATTGCTTATGTGTGCTTGCTTGCCCAAGGATGAACCTAGGGTTCTGAGGGCCTAGGTTGCCTTGAGTGTTTGAACAAATATTGCCTTGATGTTGCCTTCTGAGATGCCTATGATGAAGTCCTCCTTCTGAGGCTTGGTGTTTGGATGTTCAGTGTTGGAACTTAGCTTTGTGGCTTGGGATGCTCAGCTTCACAGGGTTGTAGGCTAATGTTGGTTTGATGGTGTTCAGGTTATGGTGTTTTTGAGAATGTGCTATGTGGTGTTGAAGCTTGGTACAGTAGGTTTGTTTTTGTGGACAAGGTTTAGTTTTTGGTATTGATTAGATGACAGGGTATTGGTTTAGGGGTTAGACAGATTTTGGGGTGTTTTTGAGGAGGATGCAGGTTTATGTGTTTTTGTTGTGTTGAGGCTAATGCTGGTTCAGTTCTGGCATTGGTTGATGAAATTTGATGAAGTTTTATGGCTTTGGTTATGACAGTAGTGGTGTAAGTTTGGATATCAGTTTCTCTTCCTTTCTAATCCTTATTGAATTGCCTTCTCTTTTTACTATGCAGAATTGGTTATCAGGTTCTTTAGGCTGAGTTTTTTTTGATTATCTCCTTTCTTCTCTCTAACCTGCTATGCTGCTATATTGAACTGTCTTCTGAGTTGAGTTGGCTTTGGTTATGACAGTCGTGGTTTTTAGCTTGGTTCTGAGATGTATATTGTTGGACTGAGTTGTATATTTGTTTCTTTTACTATCTTGCTACTGCATTGTCTTGTCTGAACTGAGCTTGTAGGCTTGTACATCTTTTTTCTGTGACTTGCCTGCTGATGCCTAATCCCTGCCTACTGCTTTATCTCCTTTCCTTCTCTCTCAAAGTACAGCAAAGAATTTTTATAATGTTTTTTATCTGTACTGTTCTGAAGGGGCTATGACTAGGAAGTGATGAGTTTAAGATTGTTTGCTTGCATAATACATCTTGCATCTCCTTTATCCAGTTTTGACAGTTTGGATAGATTTTCTGCTTTTTGATATCTTTTTCTCAAATCTTTCCATGACAGCTTTTGAGCTTGTGACAGCAAATGTACTTCCTGATTTTCTTTGAGTGGACTTTGTTTTGGATTTGAAAGTTTGGATTGAACTTTTTCAATTTAGATTGGATTTTGAATCTTGAATTTCTATGCAGCTTGCAATTTCATAACTTATGCATTTTTGACATTTGCATTTCATGAGATAAAATAATCTTCCCTCTCTGTGAACCGGGAGAAATCCCGTGATTTGCAGAGAGGGCAACTGATCCCAGTCAGTGGCCCCTAATGATGAGCATTTTTATCCGTCTCTGCTAATTTTAATTCTTTCTGACTTTCTTATTTCTTTTTGCAGATGAAAGATGGAATGCCGGAGCGGAGTGAAGAATGAAGAGTATTTAGAAAATAGGATATTTTTTCATTCTATTGTAATATTTAAATTAAATGTAAATTATTGTTTGTAATAAACAACAATTTGTACAAATAATTTAAATATCAATAAAAATTCCAATTATCTAATTAATTCTAATTTCCTTATTGTTTATTTATTTATTTAAAATTCTTAGAATTAAAACAATTGAAAAATAAATTCAATCATTTTAGTTTCAGAATAATAAATAACTAAAATAAAACAACATTGGTCCAATAAACCTGTCTTATCCCACATCCAAAGCAAAGCAGCAATTAACTTAAATGGACTGATCAAATGCAAAAGTACTGTGAATTCAAAACTGCATCTTGTATCTGACTGGCCCAATCAAAACGTACTGAATTCAAAACCAATGTCTCTTTTGCTGATTAAACCAAGATAACGCGAATTTTAATCTGAATCTTGAAATAAACCGCAAAGTGCCGTGGAATTTAAATTCTTCTGAGAATATGCCCATGAAACCCTAATTCCTGATTAAATGCCAAATCACGCTCGCTTGATCAAAATTGAACCAAAAATCAACCAAACCCTAAGCCCACTGTATGAAACAATTCAAAGCTCTGAAAATCAGTAAAACCCTAATTTTGCTTGACTGTCAAGAAAAGTCCGTTTGTACGATTCTTGAGCCAGTTTGAGAAGTCAGGAAATGTTTGAAGCTGAGATTTCTTGTGGAAAAGCGCGAGGGCAAATTTTGGGGTACAACAGCGAGTGTGTCAGGTTTCATGTTTAAGTTTATCTTCGCACATGTATTATGGTGAGCTACGGATCGATTTTATTTTTCAGGCAAGTCTTGTCATGCATAGTTAACAGTTAATAATTGTGCGGAAAGTAAATTGCGGAAAGTAATATATGCTATTACAAGGCGTCGGGTATTTACATTGCCAAAAACATAACCCTTGAAAAATAAATGCGAGAAAATAAAAGAAAGCGATAAAAAGGTCCTAATTATCTATTACATCCTCGGAACAGTTACATAAATATGATCAAAATAGGAATCAAGAATAAACATGCGCGAGAAAAATTGAATCGGGAAAAGTCTTAGGGTTTTGACCCTTTTTGAGAAAAGAATGGAATTTTGGTCCTTTTTGCAATTAATTAATATTAAACCTAATTTACTAATTAATTAAATAATTACAAGAAAAAAGTATTTTTTAGTTTTTTAGGTCTTTAATGAAAATAAAATAAAAAGGATTAAAATTGTCAAAAGAAAAAAAACCCTAATTCTAGATTGATTTTATTTATTGTAAAAAAAGTCAAAGTTAACCTAATTAACTAAATTAATTATATTTAGAATTTATTTACAAAAAATAATTAATAGTGAAATTAATAGATAATAAAAATAAATAATATTTTAGGTTTCTGAATTTATTGTGAAAATAATTAATTTGTTAATTAAATACTAATAATAATAATTAATGAAAAGATTAAATGGAAATTAAAAAAAGAAAAGAATAAAGAAACCAGGGGGGTGCTGGGCCTTTTTGGAGGTTTGGAAGCAATTTTGTGGCCCATTAAGTTATTCAATCCATTGACTTTTTGAGATCCTCCATGGCATGGTTGACTGAGGAGTACCATGGTCTTCCAATCCAGGCCTTTGGATCTATGCTGGCAGCCACATGGCGCTTAGGATGTGAGAGTGCATGGTGTACCACCTTCAGAATTCTGCATATGAACATGTTAAGAAAAATATTATAGAGTTTTGGGTGGACCTGGGAATCGAACCCAGGTCCCAATGGTTACCATCCAGCTCATCTTCCACTACACCATGTGCCTGCATTTGTTATTATGATGGACAATGAATATAATATATAAAAAATATCAATTATGCTAGAAACATAAAATCACGCGCGCGCTTTTTGAATCGTCCAACCATGAATCAGCACGTCATCGTCTCCCTCATATTTCCTGTAAAACAAAGTTAGATAGCGGGGGCTTTTTAACCCCCACAAAACATGATGACCAATAATAGCGATTAGGCCTGTCTTCAAAATAAATATTTCGCGATAGTCTCCTTAGATTCGTCTGGTCTCAACGATTCTAACCATGGGTCTTAAAGGTTCCAATTTTTCCTGGATAATAAAGCCCCAATTTGGAAGCTTAAGAACCCTAGATTTTGTCAATGGCAACTCACGATTTTGTACACTATAATCCAATTAACCAATACCATTAGCTTTATATGAACTCAAACAATACAAAATAATGAATAAAACATGTTAATTATGCATGAAATAGCCAATTCGATTATGGACATGAGAAGCAAACCGTGGGTCTGTTCTTGAGTATTTCTTGAGCTTTAGGGTATGGTTTTGATTGCAAAACGTTTCTGGGAACCCGTGCAATAGATTAGAAACCACAAAAGCCTTTGAATCACGTTGGAATATGGAAATCAGTTTTCAAATTTCTTGAGTTTTTTTGCAAAGTGGTTATGGCTTTTCTGCAGAGATTTCATGTGTGCATGAGTAGGATTAGGTTGTGTATTTATAGGAGAATAAAACTAGGTTAAATCTTTGCCAAGAAATCCATGGAATTGATGTTTGTATATTTGATTGAAAATCAAATCTTTTTGAATCTTTTTGATTGGAAAAACTTGCTAAATTTGGAGATTCTTGTCCCTTTGATTTGCACACGAATTGCCAGCATATCTTGAGCTTGTTTGCTTCACAAAAAGATTGAGAAATCAAATCTTTGAATTTCCTACAATTTAAATTAATTAAATGAATTAAAATTGATTAAAAATTCAATTAATTAATAAAAATAAGAAAAATAGGTTCAAATAAGCTTAATGGGTCGTGCATAGGCCAAGGATAAAGTTTCAAGAAGAAATTTGAGGCCCATTAGCAAAAACAAGGTGTTTTGAGCAAAGTTGACTTTTGCAAATTCACAAAAATTTCCCAACTTCTCCAATGCATATCTTGCTCAATTTTGATCCTATGAACATGTTCTTGTACATTTTGGAAAGGTCTTGAAGTCCTCTAACCAATGCCTTGGGTCTCATGTCATTTGGATTTACCAATCTCAATTTATGGTCTTTGACTTAAAATGCCTTTTTGTTGACTTTTGAAATTGACCTATAATGTAGAAATTGATAACTTTTTGTGAGAGCATTTCTTGGACTTGGAATGTGAAGATGAATTGTAGGAAATGTCATCCCCTTCAAAATTAGCATTGGATGGAATTTTTCTGATGAACCATGAAAAAATTATGCCCTGGTCAAGATACAGTTGACTTTTCTACTGTCCAAAAATAGTAACTTTTTGCATCTTGATGATTTTTGAGCCATGCTTGAGGAATCATGATCAAAACTTGATCAAATGATGATTGTGAGCTCAAATAAGATGTTGACCAAAAATTCTGACTTTTGACTGCAAAATGACCATTTTGCCTCTGCAGTTGACTGTGGATCAAATGGGGTTTTTGACTGTGCAAATTGGCATTGTGAATCTTTGAAACTTGACATGTAGATGCTTGACAATGTATATGAGCCTATGAGACTTTATTGAGCCCTTGAAAATCCCAAATTCATTGAAGGAACCAAAACCCTAATTTTGACTAGCTTAGGAGGTGTTTGGACTGTGCAACCCTTGAGAAATCTTGAGCCATTTGGAGATGATTCTTGACAAATCTTGAAGAATATGGGAGGGAAAATTTTGGGGTACAACAGTTGCCCCTGTTCAATCTTCTTATACCTGAGGATGTAGATTGGCTTGCATGCCTTTCGTGATCCTAAGGTGGAAGGTGATTGAACACTAGAGTGCCCAGAAATTTGGACTCGCATAGTGGAGTATCAGCAATGTGATGTCGGGAATGGGCTTACAGATGCCATTTGGAGAGATGATGGATAGGAGGATGGGCTTATAGATGCCATCTGTAGATTGTTGGTTTTTGTCTTTGTTGACAGGTTGTCTTTACTGACAGATTGCCTTTACTGACAGATTGTCTTCATTGACAGTTTGTCTTTATTGACGAGTTGTCTTCATTGACAGATTTTATTCATTGACGAGGTTGTCTTCATTGACAGATTGTCTTCATTGATAGATTGTCTTCATTGAAGATTGTCTTCATTGACTGGTTGTCTTCATTGACGGGTTGTCTTCATTGACAGGTTGTCTTCATTGATGGGTTGTCTTCATTGACAGATTGTCTTCATTGACAAGGTTGTCTTCATTGACAGATTGTCTTCATTGACAGATTGTCTTCATTGACGATTGTCTTTATTGACTGGTTGTCATCATTGATAAATTGTCTTCATTGACAGGTTGTCTTCATTGACGATTGTCTTCATTGACTGGTTGTCTTCATTGACGGGTTGTCTTCATTGACAGATTGTCTTCATTGACGAGGTTGTCTTTATTGACAAGTTTTGAGACTTTGACTACATCTTTCCTGAAAGATAAAGGTCAGTCATATGCAATGCATGATGTGGATCAAGCAATGATGTTCTCATCATAAATGAGGTTGTATGATATGATTGCGTATGTGCATGTATCATGATATATGAAAAGGTGATGTTTTAGCTGGGGAAAATAAATCCCAGATAGATGCTGGAGAATGACGTCGAATTCTTCGTTTCTGCTGGGGATGATGAACGAAGGTAATTGCAAGAATAGACCGGTAGGAGAAGATGACTTCGTTGGGGAATAAACCTGATGGAGAGATTACTCTGCGGGGAATTACTCTGTGGGGAAGAGATACTTCGCTGAGAATTTAACGATGACTCCGTTGGGGACTCCGTTGATAAGTTCCATTGGGGATTTCGTTGATGAACTCCGCTGGGGATAGGAAGAACTTCGCTGAGGATGATATTTCTGTTGTAACTTACTGAGGATAACCCAGTTAGACTCTGGTGGGGATAACCTCTGAATATGGCTGGGAGAGACATTTGTACTCTGCAGGGGACAAGCTTCCAGAATCTACTGGGGAGATGGTTCAACTCTCCTGGGGAAACTTTGGACTACACTGGGGAAATGGCTCCACTGGGGTGTCTGTATTCCGTCGGGGAACAATCTTATATTTCTGTCGAGGAATATTAAGACTGCCGGGGATGCTTGTTGAGGAATATTTGTATACTCTACTGGAGAATATTGAGATCTTCTGGGGATACCCAACTTCCTTAGGGCTGACTAACTCTGCTTGAGGGGAGAGTATTGCTGACTTGCTGGAGATATTGTGCCTTTTTAGGGCTGACGGGAGGCCAACTCTGCTTGGAGAGAGTATTGCTGAATCTTGTCTTACTCTGCGGGGAGTGGAGGTATCTTGGTCATATGCTTCAGCTGAACTTACCTTGGTACTTTGGTGGACAGAGCAACTAAACCACTTAGACAATTCTGATTGCCCCTGTTTCTGATGTCACCTTTAATTAGTCCTTTGTTTCGCATGCAAATATTTAAGATTAGCAATTAATGTCAAATGCATATATCAAAAATGAACATTGGACGTTCTTTGCAAAACAAAACAGATAAAGGAAAAACAATTTGAAATTTGTCTGAAAAGTAGACTTTGTATTGATTTTGAAATTTGCCTGTAAATAGGCGTTTTGTATACAAGAGGTTGACGTCCTAGTAAGAGAACGCCGCCGAACAATAGAGTTTATACAATTTGTGAAAAGAAAACAAAACAGTTATGTGAAAAATCCCACTGGGTTCCCACTCTGTTATCGCCTTTATGTCTTCAAGCGTCTCATCGCTTTGCTGCTTAGTTGAAGATGAAGCTGATTGATTGATGTCGTCTGAGCCTGATAGTCGATACCGAAGTCTGGATGCAGGGTGATCCAATGAGACATAGTATTACGCTTATCCCTAACTTTTGTCTGGACCGCCCTTTCAGGTTTTCAGTCCACCGGGATACCCATTTTTACCCAAGCCGTCTTTTCAGGTTTTCGACTTGCCGGGTGTATAGATTTTTTTATTTTCATCCCTTATTTTTGCCCGAACCCTTTTGGTTCGCTGGGAAGCCCTTATTTTTGCCTAGGCCAGTCGACCTAGCGGGTCTTTAATCATGCGTAGTATCTTTTTACTATGTCTGCATTGGCGGGGTGAGGAAGGTCGTCACCATCCATGGTGGTTAGAATCATAGCTCCTCCTGAGAAGATATTCTTAACCATTAATGGCCCTTCGTACGTAGGGGTCCATTTGCCCCTGGGATCACCTTAAGGTAGAATGATGCGCTTGATTACCAGGTCCCCGACTTGATACTCTTGTCGTCTGACTTTCTTGTTAAATGCCTTGATCATCCGTTTTTGGTACGTCTGACCATGACAAATAGCAGTGAGTCTCTTTTCGCTGATTAGGTTTAATTGATCAAGCCGAGTCTGGATCCAGTCGTCTTTGCTCAAACCTGCATCCTTCATTATCCGGTGAGAGGGTATCTGGACTTCGATGGGCAAGATTGCTTCCATGCCATAGACCAAGGAAAAGGGTGTTGCCCCTGTTGACGTCCGTGCTGAGGTACGGTACCCATGAAGAGCAAATGGTAACATCTCGTGCCAATCTTTGTAGGTCACTGTCATCTTCTGCACAATCTTCTTAATGTTTTTATTTGCTTCTTCTACGGCCCCATTCATCTTCGGTCGGTAAGGAGAAGAGTTGTGGTGCTGTATCTTGAATTGCTCGCAGAGCTCAGTGATCATCTTGTTGTTAAGATTGGTACCATTGTCCGTAATGATCCTCTCTGGTACACCGTATCGATAGATCAGGTTGTGCCGAATGAGCCGTGCCACGACATTCTTGGTTACGGTGGCAAAGGAAGCTGCTTCGACCCACTTCGTGAAATAATCAATCGCTACCAGGATGAAACGATGCCCGTTGGATGTCGTAGGTCTGATCTCGCCGATCATGTCAATGCCCCACATTGCAAAAGGCCAAGGTGCAGTCAAGACGTTCAGAGGAACTGGAGGAATGTGTACCTTATCAGCGTAGATCTGGCACTTATGACATGTCCGAGAATGTTGGTAACAGTCGGCTTCCATAGTAGACCAATAATACTCTGCCCGTAGGATTTTCTTTGCCATGGTATGTCCACTGGAATGAGTTCCGAAGGTACCTTCATGCAGCTCTGCCATGATCCTTTCTGCTTCAGTCTTATCCACACAACGCGGTAAGGTTGAATCATGGTTTCGTTTGTAGAGAATGCCATTGCTGAGGAAGAACTTTGCCGCGAACCTTCTCAGAAACTTCTTGTCATTGACAGATGCGCCCTCGGGGTATTCTTGAGCTTCAAGGTACCGTTTCACTTCATGATACCACGACTTTTCTGTTACCTCTTCGGTCTCAAGATCGCAGCAATGTGCAGGTTCATCCAATTTCCAAATAATGATCCGGGGAGCCTCGTTGTCCCATTTGACTTTGAACATAGAAGACATCGTAGCTAACGCGTCCGCCAACTGATTCTCCTCTCTTGGGAAGTGTTCAAAAGTTATCTCCTCGAAATGTGGAATCAATGTCAATACATACTCCTTGTAAGGAATAAGATTTGGGTGTTTCGTATCCCACTCGCCTTTGATCTGACTGATCACAAGAGCGGAATCTCCGAAGACACTCAGAAACTTGATCCTTAAGTCAATTGCAGCTCGAAGACCCATGATGCACGCTTCATACTCCGCCATGTTGTTGGTGCAGTTGAAACATAGTCGGGCGGTAAGTGGAGTATGAGTTCCTTTAGGGGATATGATCATAGCGCCGATGTCATTACCCAAAGCGTTTGAGGCTCCGTCAAAGTGCATAGACCATCGGGATCCTTCCTCAGGTCCTTCATCCGGTCCAGGTACTTCACAATCAGTTACTACCATGATATTCTCGTCTGGAAATTCAAAGTTCATGGGCTGGTAGTCATCCACTGCCTGGTGTGCCAAATGGTCTGCCAATACACTTCCCTTGATTGCTTTCTGAGTCGTGTACTGGATGTTGTATTCAATCAAGATCATCTGCGATCTTGCTATTCTTCCGGACAAGGAAGGCTTTTCGAAGATGTACTTGATTGGATCCATTTTTGAAATCAATAGAGTAGTGTGAGTCAACATATACTATCTCAGCCGGCGAGCAGCCCATACCAAAGCGCAGCAAGTTTTCTCGAGCAGTGAGTATCGGGTCTCACAATCGATAAACTTTTTGCTAAGGTAATAAATAGCGTGCTCTTTTCGGCCAGACTCGTCATGCTGCCCCAGCACACACCCCATTGAGCTGTCAAGTACTGTCAAGTATAAGATTAGAGGTCTCCCTTCAACCGGTGGCATAAGAATGGGTGGCTCTTGGAGATACTCTTTGATTCTTTCGAAAGCGGCCTGGCATTCATCGTTCCAACGTACTACTTGATCTTTCTTCAGTAGCATGAAGATTGGTTCACAGGTAGCGGTTAGGTGCGAGATGAATCGGGCAATGTAGTTCAGCCGTCCTAGAAAGCCTCTGACTTCTTTCTCTGTCTTGGGAACTGGCATCTCTTGTATGGATTTCACTTTGGCAGGGTCCACTTGAATACCTTTGTCACTCACGACGAAGCCTAGCAGTTTTCCAGATCTCACCCCGAAGGTGCACTTGTTCGGGTTTAACCTCAGCTTGTACAACTTCAGACGGTCAAACAGCTTCTGTAAATGGTCAAGGTGTTCCTCCTTAGTTTGGGACCTTGCAATCATATCATCGACGTATACTTCTATCTCATGATGGATCATGTCATGAAACAAAGCAACCATGGCACGTTGGTAGGTTGCCCCAGCATTTTTCAACCCAAACGGTATGACCTTGTAACAAAAGGTACCCCACTGAGTAACAAAAGTGGTCTTCTCCATATCCTCGGGAGCCATCTTGATCTGATTATAACCGGAGAACCCGTCCATGAAGGAGAATACCTTATGCTAACCAGTGTTGTCAACCAGAACGTCGATGTGAGGCAGAGGGAAGTCATCCTTGGGGCTCGCCCTGTTCAAATCCCTATAGTCAACACACATTCTGACCTTACCATCTTTCTTCGGCACTGGAACCACGTCCATTGAGGGTAAGAAGTCACTGCTAGAAACCCGGCATCAAATTTTTTCATAACCTCAGCTTTGATTTTCTCGGACATCTCTGGACGCATACGGCGGACCTTCTGCTTTACCGGAGGGCATTCTTCCTTGGTAGGCAGGTGATGAACCACAATGTCGGTATCCAACCCAGGCATATCTTCGTAGGACCAGGCAAATATTTCCACGTAGTCATGCAGCATCTGAATCAACCGCTGTTTCACACTAGACTCCAGATTGGCACCAATCTTGACTTCCTTTCTGTCTGTCTCAGTACCCAGATTTACCGTTTCCACTGGCTCTTCATGTGGCTGAATGGCCCTCTCTTCCTGGAGTAGCAGTCTTGCAAGCTCACCAGGCACTTCGCAATCATCTTCACCTTCGTCTTCGGCTAAGTTGATCGGATTTTCGAAGTCATAACTGGCAGTAGAAGAGTCGTTACCAGTGAGATCCATAGTGGATTGGAACCTGTATAGGTGAGTGTGTTTAAATATAGCTGTTTTGCAATATATAATAAAGAAAAACAAGGAGCGCAAGATTTGAAATGCAAAAAATGTCCAATGCTTTTATTAATGATATATGAAAATGACACACAAAAGCCCTCACAAATGAAGCCACGGTGCCCCGAGTAAGACACTGGGCCATAAAGTTTCAGATTATTGTTTGTTACAAATTCAAAACAAAGGAGTTCATTACTGAGTGACAAAAGTAATAGGTACGAAGTCTTTCGCAGTCCAGTTACTTGGTCCACCGTTGGTCGTTGGGTAGATCTAGCTGTCGAATTCAGATTCCTCCACGTCGTCTTCAATAGCATTTACTCCCGGGTTGGTGATGAACACAGGAGGTCTTCCAATCCTTGCCTTACGAACAGCCCTCTGAGCTTCTGCAGTGAAACCCAAACCAAATTTGTCAGTCTTCGGAGTGAAATCAGGAAGTCGGCCCCAGTTTGCACACTCACCCTTCTCAATAACAGCCCGGGCGTCCTTTAAGGAAACCATCCTCAACGGAGAATCTTCTTCAGTCACAGTCTCCGCTGATGCCAGTGTCAGAGGAACCTCTTCAAAGTGCTGAAAGGGGGTCTCAATGAACTCCCCATCCATCTCTATGTACCAGAACAAGTTAAGGTGGCTGACCATGTACTATTCCTCCCCCTGTACTGTCACAATCTTCCCTCTGACCGGGTATTTCAGCTTCTGATGTAGTGTGGAGGTCACAACTCCAGCCTTGTGGATCCAAGGACGACCCAGCAAACAAGAGTAGGACGGTCGGATGTCCATCACATAAAATGTAGAGTCAAAGACCTGAGAACCAACCCTGATTGGAATGTCCACTTCACCATGTACCATCCTTTTGGACCCGTCAAAGGCCCGGACAACAATGTTACTTGGCTTTAGCTCCAAACCCTCGCAATCCAACCTGTCTAGAGCTTTCTTGGGCAATACGTTTAATGAGGAACCAGTGTCAACCAGCACATGGGCAAGAGTAGTGCCCCTGCATTCAATGGAGACATGCGGGGCATCGTTATGGTTCTTCCCTTTTGCAGTCAGATCGGCGTCGGAGAAACCCAAACCATTATCAGCAGTTAAGTTGGCCACACAATCAGTGAACTGATCAGCAGATGTCTCTTGTGGCACGTGGGCCGTCTTCAGGAAGGTAATCAGAGCCTTGGCATGGGCCTCTGAACACAACAACAGTGATAGCATAGAAATTTTAGATGGGGTGTGCCCCAGCTGCTCAACTACGATGAAATCACTCTTCTTGATAATCTTAAGGATCTCTTCCATCTCTTGCTTGGAAGCTTCAACATTGGTGGTGTTTGGTGCCTCCGTCTGGGCAGGCATATCAGTAGCAATCCTTTTGCCCCGAGCGTCAGATGACTCGGCAACAGGGGTAGAAATAGGAATTTGATCAGGGGGAGAAACAGGCACACTTGCAGGTGTGATAACAATAGGTCTCTGAATAGCTGGTGGCGCAATATCTGGTGAGAAGAGTCTGCCACTACGGGTGACTTTGGCAGGCCCGGTGATGTTGATGACACCGGTACTAGTATCAAACTCTTGTTTAACTCCAAGCACATAAACATCTGCCCCATAGTGCCAAGGGACAGCTTTGTCGGATGTATAGGGGATGGGCCCCGGAACAGTGATGATGATAGGCGCAATCTTCTGAGTAGACATGATTTTGACAGGCTTCTTTGAGGGAGCCTTAGGAGAGTTGTTGAAAATGGTGACAATGGACACTTCTTCAGTAGGGGTAGCAGGAACAGCAACCTTCTCAAACAAGATTTCTTTATTATCCATCAGGTTTTGGATACCTGACTTCAACAAAGGACAACCAGCAGGTGAAACAGAACATAGATGGCAACCTTTGCTACATCCCGGAAATAAACCGGCTAGCAACAGGTTCCTCTTGACAGTCAACAGCGGAGTAACAATATCGTCCACAGAGGCTACATACAGGTCTTCCTTTACAGCATTCACTCCATGCTTGGGCATGGGAGCAGTCACAACATTGGGCCTTTCGGGCGCCTCGAACTCTATCTCTTTTGCATCGATTAGGTCCTGAACCTTATTCCTCAAAGTCCAGCAATCATCTGTATTATGTCCCGGGCCATCAAAATGATAAGCGCAGTGGGCGTTGGGGTTGTATTTTAGAGATGTCTTGTTGGGATTCTTTGGGGCTTCCCTTAGAGTTACCAAATTGGTTGTCAGCAACTGCGGAAATATCTGGGACAAGGTCATGCTGAGTGGAGTGAACTGCCTTTTAGGTCTCTCTTCTCTTTGTGGGTTGTGACGCTGAGGAGCGCCAGCAGGCTTTGAAATGACCACCGTGTTGACAGCTTGGCGGTGTTTAGATTTTTTTGGTCTCCTTGAGCCATAGACAGCACTAGATTCCTTCTTGAACGGTTTCTTTTCAGCACTCGAGGAGGCTCCCTTTTGTATCTTCCCAGACTTGATACCAGCTTCGATCCTCTCACCAGTCAAGATCAGATCTGTAAACCCAGCAGAAGAATTTCCAATCAAATGGTTGAAGAACGGACCAGACAGGGTCCCCAGGAACATATCCACAAGTTCACAGTCAGTCAAAGGTGGCTGCACCCTTCCAGCCAGGTCTCTCCACTTTTGGGCATATTCCTTAAATCCTTCACCCGTTCCTAGTGACATACCCTGGAGTTGGGTACGCGTAGGAGCAAGGTCAGAATTATACTGATACTGCTGATAAAACGCAGTAGCCAAGTCCTCCCAGTTACAAATACTGGCTCTATCTAGCTGATAGAACCATTCGAGTTGAGTCCCTGAAAGACTATCCTGGAAGAAATGGATCCATAGATTCTTGTCTGCAGTGTACAGTTGGATCTTCCTTACATACGACCGAAGGTATAGCTTAGCACAGGAAGCTCCATCGTACTTTGCAAAAGCAGGTGCCTTGAACTTATGTGGGATCACCACCCCAGAGGATAAGCCTAGGTCTCCAAAGTCCAACCCGGGCACATGTTGAATCTCCATAGCACTTAAACGGTCCTCTAGCTGTTTGTACCTATCCTCGGCAGGAGGATATTGTTCCTCATTATAATCCGTCTCGTTGTCAGAGACCACGGGACTAGGAACCCCTCTCTCTTGTGGGCTGTCTTTCCCAACAGATGGGGTAGTCAGCTCAACCTCATTCTGTAGTGCATTCCCATATCTGCGTCTGCTATTGAACAAGACAGTCCTCTTCTTCTTCTTCTTCAAAAGCAGAGTCTTCAACTCCTGTTGACCCTGGGCTAGGCTCATAACCATCACTTGGAACTGGGCATTCTGGGCCTGGAGGGCCTTGATAGCTTGTTCATTAGTAGGTTCAGAAGTCATGATGATTGCTGAAATAAACAACGAAGAAGATAAGCGACCTGTAAAAAAGTGTACTTGTTATGCATATGATGCATGGTATGCTATTTATGCAATGCATTCAAGGGTTAGAACATTCAAATTTGTTATAGATAAACAAGAACACACGTTATATTAAGAAGTAAATTATTTAGTACATCAGTGCCTCGTGGGCGAAATATTACAAAATACTTAATGCCAAAAGATACTGCACATCCTCTTTGGAGCGATGTAGGTGTTGAGGGTCTTTTCCTCGTGAAGTAGGTGGGTGAGCTCCAAGACCTTCTTCTCACTGGCATGTAGACTGGTTTCAAGAGAATTCCTCTCTTCCTTGAGTTGGATCCAGCTCTTCTGCATTTCTTCCCAAGACGTTGGCATGTCAGGATGTTGAATGGTGTACGGGACCTCTCCTTCCATAACTGGCTCTTTGATCACGGGGAGAACGTGAGGATATGGCATCACAAGCTTCTGGGAGCGGGCTCGTACCCACTTGAGGTAAGGCTCAAGGGGGATGGAGTTCTTGTGCCCCAGTGTCTTACTGTCCACCTTGTTAGGTATCCTCCAAGCTCTAATGAATCTTTGACGAAGTCCTTGTGTATCGTTGTCGAAGTCAAAAACTATGTCAGGAATCAGCATGTCATGAGGGCCATCCCTCGGAGCATATCCAAACTGTCTCAAAGCCAGACATGGGTTGTAAGTAATGCCTCCTCTAATTCCAAGTAAAGGAACATTAGGAAATTCTCCGCAACGGTCAATGATAGTGACATTTTCTCTGGACCGAGAACACCAATGTATATCAGAATGTGTAAGAGCCATTAACCGTTGTGACCATCTCAAACCCCGCTCGTTCTTCAAAACTGATTGTGGAAGGTGCGAAATAAACCACCTTGCCAGGAGAGGAGTGCAGCACATGAGAACACCTCTTTTTCTCATTGTTCGAGTGTAAAATGAGTGGAGGATGTCCCCAAGCAATGTAGGTATGGGATTCCTGGACATGAAAATCTTGACCGCATTTATATCTATCAGTTGATCGGGATTTGGGAACAACACCAACCCATAGACAAGGAGTGCCACAATTTCTTCAAAGGCTTGTAGGTCAAGAGAATTCCAACATTCTTGGGCCTTCTCAAACAGGAACTTTTCCAATAATCCTTTGATACCACTTCTGATTTCCCAATGCCCCTTGATGTTGGATGGTTGCAGATGTAATGCTTTAGCAACCTCTTCAAGTTTTGGTTCCTTTTCCGTACCGTTGTAGGGTAGTTGACTAAGAATAGGAATTTTCAGAAGTTGAGAAAACTCTTCCAAAGTAGGCACCAGTTGATAATCCGGGAAAGTAAAACAGTGGTGCAAGGGATCAAAGAACTGGAACAACACTTTCACCATATCCTCTTCAATGCTGGTATTGACCAAGCTGATGAGTCTACCATGTCTTTCACTGAAGGAAGAGTTCTCGGGAATCCTGGATGTAAGCTCCTTGAGCTGAGGAGGGATCCTTACAAGGTTTACCTAAATTGTCTTTCTGCGGAGAGATTCCATGTCCTACAAAACAAGAACAAAGATGAAGATTCGAACCCTTGAAGTGGTTAGTAAATGCATATGATGCTTTATGATGTTATGATGTTATGATAAAAGCACACCACGAGTATTCACAAAAGGCAAACATGATAAGGCACACAGGTCACACCAGACAGCCCTTAGAGTTTAGGCCAGCATGAGGTTTAGGTACTACCCTCTTGAAGTTGGTTGGCTCAAAACCTGTCCTATCAAAAGTAACCGGGTTCTAAGGAGCTCAATATCATTGGGTTGTTTTCTATGTTCATTGTTTTGATTTAGCCACTTAACTGGCGACCAATATATTCCAAGAAAACAACCCTCAATGAGTTTAGTATCGAGTATCTACCAACTTCGGGTTGCACCAAAGTCGGTCATCTCACTACCCCTAAAGAGGCCAGGATGGTCAAGTAAGGTTCCTAAGGTCAGTTGATGCTTCATGACACCACGCGGCGGCCCCGTACTCTCCTTGACTTGACTCAAGGGTTACCGGTACTCACCAAAGTGCCACATCAACGTAGAAACTGCTTCAACCGTGTCGGTATACCCCGCATAGTTCCCTCACAGTTTGTTGCTACTTCTAAAGGGTATCACCCAGATCTGGGTTAGGATCTATAAAACTCAGATGCAAGCCCACAATATTAAAGCAAACAAGGCATACAATTGAAAACATAGAATGATCTAATCCTAAGGTACACCTCACTTTTAAAAATATCCCCAGCAGAGTCGCCAGTTCTGTGATCGGTGGAAATAGAACTGGTTGTTTTGAAATGCTGGTTCGCGAAATGTCGCGGTAAGCAAGAGTTGCCACCGTCTTTTATGTTCTCCAACAAGGAAAGGACAAAAGCACAACAAAATTCCTTTTCGAGATGTCTCTCGGTTCGGGAGGTAGATTATAGAAAGGGAAGGTGTTAGCACCCTTTCTATCCGTGGTTATCCACGGGCTCTTAGGTACTTGATCACTATGTTTTCAAAAAGTTTTGCTTTTCTTGTGTTTGTGGGTTTTGAAAAAGTTTGTTTGAAAACTTCGTTTTGACTCTTGTATCTGTCCTCAAGAGTGTTTGAAGTGTTGTTTGAAAACTTTTGTCCGAAAAGTGTAGGTGCGAAAAGTATTTTTTTGTTTTGAAAGAGCAAGTACCTGGGAACCTCTACCTACTTAAAAGAAATTAAGCTGTATAAATGTCCTTTAGACAGTACCATCCCACTATTGAGAAGTAGGTAGCACCGTCGTTGGAGTTTTCAGGTCAATTCGATTTTAGGGACATGTGTGGTCACTAAAGCAATAGTAGGACGCCTTAGCGGTAACCCTAATGTCTTAGATCGTTTTTTATCGAGGCAACCGTTTCGAGGCAACTTTGATCTTTAGACATGAGGGCGACCTCTAAAACACCCTATACTCAATGACCACGTCGAGGCAACCAAGTGAGACGTACCCTAAGAGTGGCATGTGCGAGTGTGTCAGGTTTCATGTTTAAGTTTATCTTCGCACATGTATTATGGTGAGCTATGGATCGATTTTATTTTTCAGGCAAGTCTTGTCATGCATAGTTAACAGTTAATAATTGTGCGGAAAGTAAATTGCGGAAAGTAATCTATGCTATTACAAGGCGTCGGGTATTTACATCGCCAAAAACATAACCCTTGAAAAATAAATGCGAGAAAATAAAAGAAAGAGATAAAAAGGTCCTAATTATCTATTACATCCTCGGAACAGTTACATAAATATGATCAAAATAAGAATCAAGAATAAACATGCGCGAGAAAAATTGAATCGGGAAAAGTCTTAGGGTTTTGACCCTTTTTGAGAAAAGAATGGAATTTTAGTCCTTTTTGCAGTTAATTAATATTAAACCTAATTTACTAATTAATTAAATAATTACAAGAAAAAAGTATTTTTTAGTTTTTTAGGTCTTTAATGAAAATAAAATAAAAAGGATTAAAATTGTCAAAAGAAAAAAAACCCTAATTCTAGATTGATTTTATTTATTGTAAAAAAAGTCAAAGTTAACCTAATTAACTAAATTAATTATATTTAGAATTTATTTACAAAAAATAATTAATAGTGAAATTAATAGATAATAAAAATAAATAATATTTTAGGTTTCTGAATTTATTGTGAAAATAATTAATTTGTTAATTAAATACTAATAATAATAATTAATGAAAAGATTAAATGGAAATTAAAAAAAGAAAAGAATAAAGAAACCAGGGGGGTGCTGGGCCTTTTTGGAGGTTTGGAAGCAATTTTGTGGCCCATTAAGCTATTCAATCCATTGACTTTTTGAGATCCTCCATGGCATGGTTGACTGAGGAGTACCATGGTCTTCCAATCCAGGCCTTTGGATCTATGATGGCAGCCACATGGCGCTTAGGATGTGAGAGTGCATGGTGTACCACCTTCAGAATTCTGCATATGAACATGTTAAGAAAAATATTATAGAGTTTTGGGTGGACCTGGGAATCGAACCCAGGTCCCAATGGTTACCAGCCAGCTCATCTTCCACTACACCATGTGCCTGCATTTGTTATTATGATGGACAATGAATATAATATATAAAAAATATCAATTATGCTAGAAACATAAAATCACGTGCGCGCTTTTTGAACCGTCCAACCATGAATCAGCACGTCATCGTCTCCCTCATATTTCCTGTAAAAAAAAGTTAGATAGCGGGGGTTTTTAACCCCCACAAAACATGATGACCAATAATAGCGATTAGGCCTGTGTTCAACATAAATATTTCGTGATAGTCTCCTTAGATTCGTCTGGTCTCAACGATTCTAACCATGGGTCTTAAAGGTTCCAATTTTTCCTGGATAATAAATCCCCAATTTGGAAGCTCAAGAACCCTAGATTTTGTCAATGGCAACTCACGATTCTGTACACTATAATCCAATTAACCAATACCATTAGCTTTATATGAACTCAAACAATACAAAACAATGAATAAAACATGTTAATTATGCATGAAATAGCCAATTCGATTATGGACATGAGAAGCAAACCGTGGGTCTGTTCTTGAGTATTTCTTGAGCTTTAGGGTATGGTTTTGATTGCAAAACGTTTCTGGGAACCCGTGCAATAGATTAGAAACCACAAAAGCCTTTGAATCACGTTGGAATATGGAAATCAGTTTTCAAATTTCTTGAGTTTTTTTGCAAAGTGGTTATGGCTTTTCTGCAGAGATTTCACGTGTGCATGAGTAGGATTAGGTTGTGTATTTATAGGAGAATGAAACTAGGTTAAATCTTTGCCAAGAAATCCATGGAATTGATGTTTGTATATTTGATTGAAAATCAAATATTTTTGAATCTTTTTGATTGGAAAAACTTGCTAAATTTGGAGATTCTTGTCCCTTTGATTTGCACACGAATTTCCAGCATATCTTGAGCTTGTTTGCTTCACAAAAAGATTGAGAAATCAAATCTTTGAATTTCCTACAATTTAAATTAATTAAATGAATTAAAATTGATTAAAAATTCAAATAATTAATAAAAATAAGAAAAATAGGTTCAAATAAGCTTAATGGGGTCGTGCATAGGCCAAGGATAAAGTTTCAAGAAGAAATTTGAGGCCCATTAGCAAAAACAAGGTGTTTTGAGCAAAGTTGACTTTTGCAAATTCACAAAAATTTCCCAACTTCTCCAATGCATATCTTGCTCAATTTTGATCCTATGAACATGTTCTTGGACATTTTGGAAAGGTCTTGAAGTCCTCTAACCAATGCCTTTGGGCTCATGTCATTTGGATTTACCAATCTCAAGTTATGGTCTATGACTTAAAATGCCTTTTTGTTGACTTTTGAAATTGACCTATAATGTAGAAATTGATAACTTTTTGTGAGAGCATTTCTTGGACTTGGAATGTGAAGATGAATTGTAGGAAATGTCATCCCCTTCAAAATTAGCATTGGATGGAATTTTTCTGATGAACCATGAAAAAGTTATGCCCTGGTCAAGATACAGTTGACTTTTCTATTGTCCAAAAATAGTAACTTTTTGCATCTTGATGATTTTTGAGCCATGCTTGAGGAATCATGATCAAAACTTGATCAAATTATGATTGTGAGCTCAAAATAAGATGTTGACCAAAAATTCTGACTTTTGACTGCAAAATGACCATTTTTCCCCTGCAGTTGACTATGGATCAAATGGGGTTTTTGACTGTGCAAATTGGCATTGTGAATCTTTGAAACTTGACATGTAGATGCTTGACAATGTATATGAGCCTATAAGACTTGATTGAGCCCTTGAAAATCCCAAATTCATTGAAGGAACCAAAACCCTAATTTTGACTGGCTTAGGAGGTGTTTGGACTGTGCAACCCTTGAGAAATCTTGAGCCATTTGGAGATGATTCTTGACAAATCTTGAAGAATATGATAGGGCAAATTTTGGGGTACAACAGATGTCATACTCAGTCAAGATCATCTACCATCTTACTATTCTTCCGGACAAGGCAGGCTTTTCGAAGATATACTTGATTGGATCCATCTTTGATATCAATAGAGTAGTGTGAGTCAGCATATACTGTCTCAGCCGGCGAGCAGCCCATGCCAAAGCGCAACAAGTTTTCTCAAGCAACGAGTATCGGGTCTCGCAGTCGGTAAACTTTTTGCTAAGGTAGTAAATAGCATGCTCTTTTCGGCCAGACTCGTCATGCTGCCCCAGCACACACCCCATTGAATTATCGAGTACTGTCAAGTATAAGATCAAAGGTCTCCCTTCAACTGGAGGCATCAGAATATGTGGCTTCTGGAGATACTCTTTGATTCTTTCGAAAGCGGCCTGGCATTCATCGTTCCATCTTACCACTTGATCTTTCTTCAGCAACTTGAAGATTGGCTCACAAGTAGTAGTCAGGTGTGAGATGAATCGGGCAATATAGTTCAAGCATCCCAAAAAGCCTCTGACTTCTTTTTCTGTTCGGGGAGCTGGCATTTCCTGTATAGCCTTCACCTTTGCAGGAGTCCACTTGAATACCTTTATCACTTACGATGAAACCCAGCAGCTTACTAGATCTCACCACGAAGGTGCATTTGTTCGGGTTTAACCTCAGCCTGTACAACTTCAACCTGTCAAATAGCTTCTGAAGATGGTCAAGGTGTTCCTCTTCAGTCTGGGATCTTGCAATCATGTCATCAACGTATACCTCAATCTCATGATGGATCATGTCATGGAACAAAGCGACCATGGCGCGCTGATACGTTGCCCCAACATTCTTTAATCCAAAAGGAATGACCTTGTAGCAAAAGGTACCCCATTGAGTAACAAAGGTTGTCTTCTCCATATCCTCGGGAGCCATCTTAATCTGATTATAACCGGAAAAACTGTCCATAAAGGAGAAGACCTTATGTTGTGCGGTGTTGTCAACCAGAACATCGATATGAGGCAGAGGGAAATCATCCTTGGGGCTTGCCCTGTTTAGATCCCTATAGTCAACACACATTCGAACCTTACCATCCTTCTTCGACACCAGAACCACGTTGGCCACCCACTGTGGGTAAGAAGTAACTGCTAGAAAACCGGCATCAAACTGTTTCATAACTTCGGCCTTGATTTTCTCAGACATCTCCGGGCGCATTCGGCGAACTTTCTGTTTCACTGGAGGACAGTCTTCCTTGGTAGGCAATCGGTGAACCACAATATCAGTATCCAACCCAGGCATATCTTCATAAGACCATGCGAAGATCTCAACATAGTCACGCAGCATCTGAATCAACCGTTGTTTGATACTAGACTCCAGATTTGCATCGATCTTGACCTCTTTCTTGTCTACATCCGTACCCAGATTTACTGTTTCTACCGGTTCTTCATGCGGCTGTATGGCCCTCTCTTTCTGAAGTAACAGTCTAGCAAGTTCACCAGGAACTTCGCAATCATCCTCACATTCGTCCTCGGCTTGGTTGATCGGACTTTCGAAGTCATAATTGGAAGTAGCAGAATCGTTATCAGTGGGATCCAGAGTGGATTCAGACCTGTATATGTGAGTGTGTGTAAAATAGTTGTTTTGCAAGATAAAAAAGAAAAACAAGGAGCGCAAAATTTGAAATGCAAGAAACGTCCAATGCTTTTATTAATGATATATGGAAATGACACACATAAAGCCCTCACAAACAAAGCCACGGTGTCTCGGGTAAGGCACCAGGCCATAATGTTAAAAAAAATTGTCTGTTACAAATTCGAAACAAAAGTCTATTACTGTGTGATAAAAGAAATTGACACGAAGTCCTTCGCCGTCCAATTGCTTAGTCCGCCATCGGTAGTCGGGTAGATCCAGCTGTTGAACTCAGACTCTTCATCATCGTCTTCAATCATGTTCACTTCAGGATTAGTAATACGCATGGGAGGTCTTCCAATCCGCACCCGCCGAACAACCCGTTGAGCTTCTGCAGTGAAACCCAAACCAAACTTGTCAGTCTTATATGCAAAGTCAGGGAGTTGGCCCCAATTTGCACACCCACCTTTCTCAATAACATCTCGGGCATCTTTTAGGGAAGCCATCTTCATTGGAGGATCTTCAGTAATAGTTTCAGTTGATGCCAGCGTCTGGGGGACTTCTTCAAAATGTTGACACGGGGTTTCAATGAACTCCCCGTCCATCTCCACATACCAGAATGAGTTGAGGTGGCTTACCATGTACTCTTATTCTCCTCGTACCGTAACAATTTTCCCCTTCACTGGGTATTTCAGCATCTGGTGGAGCGTAGAAGTTACTGCCCCAGCTTTGTGGATCCTCGGGCGACCCAGCAAACAAGAATAAGATGGTTGAATGTCCATCACATAGAATGTAGATGTGAAAATCTGAGAACCAAACTTAACTGGAATATCCACCTCTCCGTGTACCATCCTCTTGGACCCGTCAAAGGCCCTAACCATGATGTTACTCGGCTTCAACTCCAACCCTTCACAGTCTAACCGATCTAACGCTTTCTTGGGTAAAACATTCAGCGAGGAACCAGTATCCACCAACACATGAGCTAGAGTAGTGCCCCTGCACTCAATGGAGACATGCAGGGCGTCATTGTGATTCTTCCCCTTGGTGGTCAAATCTGCATCGGAGAAACCCAACCCATTATCTGCTGTCAGACTAGCCACGCAATCTTTGAATTGATAAACTGATGTCTCTTGCAGCACATGCGCAGTTTTCAGGAAAGCAATCAGAGCCTTAGCGTGGGACTCTAAACACAACAATAAAGACAACATAGAGATCTTCGACGGAGTCTGCCCCAGCTGTTCAACCACATTGTAGTCGCTTTTCTTGATGATCTTTAAGATTTCCTCTATCTCTTTCCTAGAGGCTTCAACAGTAATCTTCCTAGGTGCCTCCATCCGGGCAGGCTCACCGGTGATCCCTTTTCCCCGAGTGCCGGATGACTCAGCGATAGGGGTAAGGACTGGAACATGAACAGGGGTAGTAGCAGGTGTATTGGCAGGTGAAATAACAACAGGCCTCTGAACAACTGGTGGAGAGATCTCAGGGGAGAAAAGTCTTCCGCTTCGGGTGACTTTACTAGATCCAACAATATTGTTGACGTCAGTATCAACCTCTTCATCATTTAAGTCTTGTTTAACCCCGTGATAATATACGTCAACCCCATAGTGCCATGGGACGGCCTTTTTTGACGTATAGGGGATAGGTCCAGGAACAGTGATAATTAATGGAGCGATTCTCGGAACATATGTAATTCTAACAGGCTTTCTAGAGGAAGCCTTGGAAGAATTGGCGAAAATGGGGATTATAGAAACTTCTTCAACAGGAACCAAAGGAACAACAGTTTTCTCGAACAAGATTTCTTTATTATCCATCACGCGTTGGACACCTGACTTTAATAGATGGAAACCGGTAGGTAGGACAACACACAGATGGAAACCTTCGCCACAGCCCGGAAATAAACCGGCTAACAGAAGGTTCTTCTTCACAGTCATTAATGGAGTAGCAATGTCTTTCACAAAAGATACAAACACATCATTATCCACAGCATTCACTCAATGATTTGGCATAGGAGCAGTCATAACATTAGGTTTTTCTGGCGCTTCGAACTCAATCTCCTTAGCATCAATCAGATCTTGTAGCTTATTCTTCAAGGCCCAGCAATTATTGGTATCATGCCCCGGGCTATTAGAGTGATAAGCACAACGGGCGTTCGGATTGTACAGCGGTGAGGTGGTGTTGGAATTCTTCGGAACTTCCCTCGGAATCAACAAGTTAGTCTTCAACAACTGCAGCAGAATTTGGGATAAAGTCATACTGAGCCGAGTAAATTGTCTTTGCGGCCTCTATGCCCTTGGTTGAGTGTTGCATTGTGTGGCAACAATTGGTCTTGAAATAACTACTGCATTGACTGCTTGGCGGTGCTCGGGTCGAATTTGATTTCTAGAGCCGTAAACTGCACTAGACTCCTTCTTGAAGGGCTTCTTCTTGGTACTTGACGAAGCACCTTTCTGTAACTTGCCGCTCTTGATATCGGCTTCAATCCTCTCCCCAGTCATAATTAACTCAGTTAAACCTGACGATGAACTTTCGATCAAATGGTTGAAAAACGGACCAGACAAGGTCCCTAGAAACATATCCACCAACTACCTATAAGCCAGCGGGGGTTGGACTCTACCAGCAAGATCCCTCCAGATGAGTGAGACAAATCAACTTCTTCCCGCAACCTGCTTCCAAACCTATGACCCATATTCAGGAGGACTGTCTTCTTCTTCTTCTTCTTCTTCTTATCCTTCAAGATAAGAGTCTTCAGATCTTTCTGCCCCTTGGCCAGGTTCATGAACATTTCTTGGAACTGAGCGTTTTGAGCTTGAAGAGCCTTAATAGCTTGATCAGTGGATGTTTCAGCAGACATGATGCTGAAATAAATAGCGAAGAAGATAAGAGACCTGTAAGGGTACCTGTAATGAGGTGCATGGTAATGGAATGCGTATGATATGATTTCAAAGACTTTAGGGATTCAAATTCGTAAACCAAAAGGAAACACACTTTTATTAGATTAAAAACTTGAAACAATGTTTGACAAATGCCTTTAAGGCGTTACAAAGAGAAAAACTGAAAAGTAAATCAAAACTAGAAATAACAAAAGACATCAGCGCTCCCAGGATCGTTTTCCTCCCATGCTGACATAGTCGTTGAGGACCTTCTCATTTTGCAGCTGTCTTGTAAGTTTTAGAATCTTCCGCTCCTGCTCATGATACTTTTCTCTGTAAGTATCCCGCTCTTCTCTCAACTGGATCCACGACTTCTTTAATGCCCCAATGTCAGTAGGCATGTATGGGTGGAGGACAGTATGAGGGACCCCTTCTTCATCAGTACTCTCAACAATTAATAGTAAGACAGCTTCGTACGGCATCCCTAGCTTTTGGGCACAGGCTCGAACCCACCGGAGATATGGTTCCATTGGAAGAGAAGTCTTTGATCCTAGCTCATGCGGATCAGACCTGTTAACCCTATTCCAAGCTTGTATGAACCTGCGGCGATGTCCCTCACTATCCCCTTGGAAGTCAAAGACAATGCTCGGAATCAGCAACTCATACGGACCGTCCTTTCTAGCTCGCCCAAACTGTCGCAAGGCCAGACAAGTATTATAGGTGATCCCTCCCCTTATTCCAAGTAAAGGAACATTGGGGTATTCTCCGCATCGGTCAATAACAGCTACTTCTTCCATGTCTTTAGTGCTCTAGATGATGTCCGTGTGAGCAAGGGACATAATCTTGTAGGCCCATCCCACACCTTCCTTGTTCTTCAAAACATATTTGGGGAGGTGAGAAATAAACCACCTCGCCAGCAATGGTGCACAACACATAAGGGTTCCCCGTTTCCGAGCAGTACGGCCATAAAGAGCATACAGAATGTCACCTAAGAGAGTGGGCACCGGATTACGGGATATGAAGATCTTCACTGCATTCACGTCGACGAAAGAATCTGAATTAGGAAACAACACCAAGCCATATATGAGAAGAGCCAGGATGTCTTCGAATGCTTGAAAATCCAAACTGTCCCAAAACTGATTAGCCTGATCAACCAAGAACTTAGCCAAGAAGCCTTTTGTCCCGCTCCGAGTCTCCCAGTTAGACATTACCTCAGCCTTTGTCAGATGTAGGGCTGTAGCAACATCCTCTGGCCTAAGAGCTTTCTCCCAACCTATAAATGGCGTCTGCTCTAGAATAGAAATACCAAGTAGATCAGAGAACTCTTCCAAAGTAGGGACCAACTGATAGTCCGGGAAGGTGAAGCAGTGGTGCAATGGATCAAACTGGCACAAGACACTCAACATCTGCTCATCCATCTTAGAAGTGACCAAACCAAGGAGGTGACCATGTCTTCTGATAAAGGAGGAAGTATCTGGAACTTTGGAAACCAAATCTCTAAGCTGAGTAGGAATTTGTACAAAGTTGATCCAAATAGTGTTTCTATGCATAGAGGCCATGACCAACAAAACAAAACAAAGATGAATCCCCTCTATCTTTGAAATGGGTTAGTTTGATGAAATATGCATGTAATGTCATGATGCATGATGTCATGATAGAAACACACCACAAGTATTCACAGGTAGCAAACATGGTAAGGGCACACAAGTCACATAGTAACCCTTAGATTTCAGGCTGGCACGGAGTTTAGGTATTACCCTCTTTCAGTTTAGTTGTTTTAACCTGTCCTAGTAATAGTAACCGGTTCTAGAGGATCTCAATATCACTGACCACCCTCGATCGGTCATAATTCCAGTTTGGAAACCTTTTCTTGCAGCCGGAATCATAGCGAGAGTTTGGTCTCAATTAGTGTAGCATACTACTACTTTTCTATGGCCAAGTTGGTCAATTATAGGTTCTAAGGTCAGTTGGTACTTAATGACCCCTTAGCTGACCCATATTCTCCTTGTTCCACCACAAAGGATATCAGTACAAACTAAAGTGCCACACCAATGTAACTACTGCTTCAACCGTATCGGTCTATGCCGTACAATTCCCTCACAGTTTATTGCTACTTACCTAAAAGGTATCCCCCTAGATCCGGGTTAGGATCTATAGTAACTCCAATTCAAACCCACAAAGATAAAGCATACAAATCAAGTAATTGAAAACATTATGATGAACTAATCCTAAGGTACACCCCACTTATGAGTCCCCAGCAGAGTCGCCAGTTCTGTGATACGGTGGGAGAACTGACTGTTTTTGGAATGCTGGTTTGCGTTTTGCGTTTTTTGTTTGCAAAATGTCACGGTAAGCAAGAGTCGCCACCGACTTTTATTTTATCTAACAAGGAAAGGAAAAAAGCACAGAAAAATTCCTTTTTTCGAGATATTTCCGAGTACGGAGGGTAGATTATAGAAAGGGAAGGTGTTAGCACCCTTTCTATCCGTAGTTATCTATGGGCTCTTAGGTACTTGCTCATCATTTTCAAAATGTTTTCTTTGTGCTTGTGGGTTTTGAAAAGTTTTGTTTTTAACTTCGATTTAACTCTTGTGTCTGTCTTCAAGAGTGTAATGAAGTGTTTTTTTGAAAACTTGTTTGTAAAAGGAGTGTAAGTGTGAAAAAGTTTTGTTTTTTGGATGAGCAAGTATCTAAGAGCTAATCTACCTACTCGAAAAAGGAATCGTTCTATGCTAATTTCCTTTAGACAATGCTATCCCACTATTAGTGAGTAGGTAGCACCGTCGTTGGAATTTGAGGGTCAATTCGAAAGCGGGACATACAGTCACTAAAGCAATGTTAGGACGTCTTAGCGGTACCCCTAATGTCTTAGATCATTTATCTGAGGCAACAATATCCAAGGCAACCTTTTCGAGACAACTATGATCTTTTAGACAAGAGGGCGACCTCTAAAACAACCTATACTTAATGACCGTGTATGAAGGCAACCAAGTGGGGTGTACCCTAGGAGTGCGCATGTGCGAGTGTGTTGTTTTCAGTTATTTTTATCTTTGCACATGTTTAGGGTGATCTAATTGATTTTAGGTTAAACATTCATTCTTATCATGCAAACCCTATTACCAAACATCTAACAGTTGAATATTCGCAAAAATTAGAGGTGCGGAAATTAAACTAAATTATTACAAGGCGTCGGGTATTTACATCGCCAAAAGCAACCCTTTGAAATTTAAAAGCGGAAAAATAAATATCTTAATTAATTATTACAAGCCGGGAGCAGATACATTAATTGGATAAATAAAAATAAAGCACGCGATGTGAAATTTGATCGAATGTGAGATTAGGGTTTTGACCCTTCTAATTAAAAGAAATGTTTTTGTTGTTTTTATTTTTTAAGAAAAGAAATTAAATCCTAAAATTAAGTGCTAAATTAATTATTAAATTAATTAATTAATGAAAAATAATTAATGACATATTTTTGGAGTTTTTTTTATTTTAGGAAAGAAAATAAAATAAATAAATTAGTATTAAAACCTATTAATTCTAATTGATTTTTATTATTTACAAAATAAATTCAAGTTATCTACAATTAATGACCTAATTAATTTAATTAATATTTATTAATAAAAAATAAAATTCTGAAATTTAATTGGGTAAAAATGTTTTTGTGATTTTTTTTAATAAAAGAGAAATTATGTCATTGGTTAGTAATTAAGTTAAAACAAAATAAAATATTAAATGAAAATAAACAAAATAAAAAGGTGAGAATGGGTCTGTTTAGAGGGTGCCAATAGCAATTTCGTTGGCCCAATGATGCTGATCCGTTGGACTTTTTCTAATCCAGTGCATGTGCGTTGACTGGCCTTTTGGTGCTCCTTCAATATTGGCCACCAGATCTGGCCATCTGGCCATCTGGTGCATTGGATAGTGAGTGTCCATGGTGGGTCTCAAGCTTGCATATGCACTGGATTCCCTGAAAATAAAAAAGAAAATGCAAATTGCTGGAGGCAGGGATCGAACCCCTGACCTCCAGCCTCTGAATGCCTTAAGGCTTACGTGGCTACCACTGGAGCACTTAGTTTTATTTGTTTATTAATCAAATGCTGCAAATAATATACAAAACAAGAGAATATTGGAAAAAATAATAAAAACGCACGCGGCAGTTTGAATGGGTGAATGGGGAAGCGACACGCCTTTGTCCCTGTCTTTGGACCGTGGCTAAAAGTCCCAAGATCTATACCCACAGACAGATGTCCGTCACTACAAACCAAGCATCCCTAAAATCTCGTATCGGCCATGGAAATGAATTCTAATACCAGGGTTGAGTTTGTCTCATCTTCCTGAATACAACCATGCCCATTATGGAGGCCAATTATTCCTGAAATAAAAAGCCCTAAAAGCAAACTCGAAACCCTAACTATGGTGAATCACGATATAGGTCAGATAAATGAAATTGGTTATTGCAAAAAGCTAGCAAATGATATGGTGGTCCAGAATATGCAATTATTTTTCATTACAAATGCAAGAATGAAGCTTTTTGAAATCAAGAAGATGGTGGTTCCGTGAGCGACTTACAGTGCACTGGGAGGCTTGAAAACGCGTGGTTTTGCTTGCTTTCGCTTGTGGAGATTTCCAGGAGACGATTGGGACAATTGCCAAGCCTTGAGGATGCCTCTAAGCCCTATTTCGATCTCACACTTTTTTCTTGTTTTTGCAAATTTGGTTCTCCCTCTATCCTTGATCTCCAACCCTGATTTTGATATGCACGCGACCCTTATGTATTGTATAATGCATTAGGTTTGAATACCCTGTCCAAATCTTCTTCTCTCAATGATTTTGATGTGGATTTGATTTGCTTTGAACAACCTTCCAAAATTGCCTTTTCTCAATCTTTTTGTGCATTCTAAGGCTTGATACGAGTTTCATTACCTTGCTAGCTGTAATTAGAGCCTGAAACAAATCAAAAGATCCTTTGTTATCAATGCTTTGATTTTATTTGATTTTATTTGATTTTATTTGATTTAAATCAAATTAATTCAAATAAAAATCAAAATAATCAATAAAAATATGATATCGACACATGGCCAAGGCTAGAGCACGTGGGCTATAATGCAAACTCAAAACAAGTGAAAAAGAATGGGCCCATTTGGCAAAATTTGAAGTTTTGAGCATAGTTGACTTTTGGCAATTTTGCAAAAAAGTCCAATCTTCAACAATGCATAACTTCATCAATTTTGATTCTTTGGAGGTGTTCTTGGACTTTTTAGAAAGCTTGATATGTCCTCTAACTAATCCCTTTGGTATCATCGCAATTTGATATTCCATGCTAAATTATGAAGCTTTGACAAAAAAGGTGTTTTTGTTGACTTTTCAAAATGACCTATAATGTCCAAATTCATAACTTCTTGTGAGTGCATATTTTGATCTTTGGGTATGAATATGGATTGTAGGTAATTTCATCCTCTTTAAAATGAGCTTTGGATGGGTCATTTCTCATAAATTATGAGAAAGTTATGCTTGGTCAAAGTTGAATTGACTTTTCCTATAAAACCCTAATTTAGCAACTTTTGAATCTTGATGAATTGTGAGCAATCCTTGATGAATAATGATCAACCCTTTATCAAACGATGAAATATACTTCAAAATGAGAATGTTGACCAAAAATCTTTAGGTTTGACTATATGGGGGTCCCAGTTGGCTTTTGCCCTAGCACAGTCGATTTTTGGACCTTTGAGCAATTGACTGAGCAAAACTCCTCTACAAGGCTTGAAACTTGACATGGATGATCTTGAGAACATATTAGGACAATGTTGAGCATGTGGGACCACTTGGACTCAAGGATCTTGATGCAACATGAAACCCTAGTTTGGGGTAGACTGCCTTAGGAGAGAGCTTGTCTGGCCAACCCTTGGACTATCTTGAGCAACTTGGAGATTTTTCTTGCAATATTTTGAGAAATATGAGAGGACAAATTTTGGGGTACAACAGAGAGAAAACAATAGCATCTCATGCCAGTCTTTGTATGTGACTGTCATTTTCTGTATGATCTTCTTAATGTTTTTATTTGCAGCTTCGACAGCACCATTCATCTTTGGCCGGTAAGGGGAAGAATTATGATGTTGGATCTTGAATTGCTCACACAAGGCGGTGATCATAGTGTTGTTTAGATTCGTACCATTATCAGTGAGGATTCTCTCTGGGAAACCGTACCGACATATGAGGTTTTGTTTGATGAACCGGACAACCACATTCTTAGTAACGGAAGCAAAGGAAGTTGCCTCAACCCACTTTGTAAAATAGTCGATGGCCACTAAGATGAAGCGGTGTCCATTGGAGGCCTTTGGCTTGACTTCCCTAATCATATCGATTCCCCACATACCAAAGGGCCAAGGAGCCGTCAAGACGTTCAGAGGAACTGGAGGTACGTGCACTTTATCAGCATAAACCTGACACTTATGGCAAGTCCGAGAGTGTTGGTAGCAATCTGCCTCTATGGTAGACCAATAATAACTTGCCCGTAGGATTTTCTTTGCCATTGTATGCCCACTGGAATGGGTACCAAAAGTGCCTTCGTGTAATTCAACCATGATCCTTTCAGCCTCAACCCTGTCTATGCACCGAAGCAATACAATGTCATGACTGCGTTTATACAAAATACCGTTACTAAGGAAGAACTTTGCAGAGAATCTTCTCAGGAACTTCTTGTCATTTACTGAAGCTCCTTCTGGATATTCCTGATACTCGAGATACCTTTTAACTTCATGGAACCAAGGTCGATCCACTACTTCTTCAGTACCGATCTCGTGACAGTAGGCTGGTTCATCCATCCGCTCAAAGGTGATTTGAGGAGCCTCGTTATCCCAATTAAGTTTAAACATAGATGACATTGTAGCTAGTGTGTCTGCTAGCTGATTTTCTTCTTGTGGGAACAGCTTGAAGGTAATCTCCTTAAAATGCGGCAACAATGTCAACACATGTTCTTTGTAAGGGATAAGGTTGGGGTGTTTGGTGTCCCAATCCCCTTTGACATGACTGATGACCAAAGTTGAATCTCCAAATACATCCAAGAATTTGATCCCCAAGTCTATAGCAGCTTTGAGACTGAAGATGCATGCTTCGTATTCTGCCATGTTGTTTGTACAGTTGAAGCAAAGTCTGGCAGTAAAGGGAGAATGACATCCCTCCGAAGATATGAGTATGGCACCTATACCATTTCCAAGTGCATTGGATGCTCCATCAAAGAATAGGGTCCATCGGGATCCTTGCACAGGTCCGTCATATGGCCTGATTTCTCCATAGTTATCCAATGTCATGATGTATTCATCTGGGAATTCAAAATTCATGGACTGATAATCTTCCAGAGCTTGGTGAGCGAGGTGATCAGCCAATAAACTACCCTTTATAACTTTCTGGGTAGTATATTGTATGTCATATTCCGTCAGGATGATTTGCCATCTTGCTATTCTCCCAGAAAGAGCGTGCTTCTCAAAGATGTATTTAATCGGATCCATCTTAGATATCAACAAGGTAGTGTGAGTCAACATATACTGTCTCTATCGGCGAGCAGCCCATGCCAAAGTGCAGCAAGTTTTCTCGAGCAGTGAGTACCGTGTCTCACAGTCGATAAACTTTTTGCTAAGATAGTATTTTGCGTGCTCTTTTCGACCAGACTCGTCATGCTGCCCCAGCACACACCCCATTGAATTATCTAGTACTGTCAGGTATAATATCAGAGATCTCCCTTCAACTGGAGGCATCAGAAATTGTGGTTCTTGTAGGTATTCCTTGATTTTTTCAAAAGCGGTCTGGCATTCATCATTCCACTTTACCACTTGATCTTTCTTTAGAAGCTTGAAGATTGGCTCACAAGTAGAAGTCAAATGTGAAATGAATCTGGCGATATAATTCAGGCGTCCCAAGAAACTTCTAACTTCCTTCTCTGTGCGGGGAGCTGGAATTTCTTGTATAGCTTTTACTTTTGCAGGATCTACTTGAATACCTTTGTCGCTGACGATGAAACCTAGAAGCTTGCCGGACCTTACCCCAAAAATGCACTTGTTCGGATTCAATCTCAGTTTGTATACCTTCAATCTGTCGAACAGCTTTTGGAGATGATCAAGGTGCTCTTCCTCAGTCTGAGACCTGGCTACCATATCGTCGATGTAAACCTCAATCACGTGGTGAATCATGTCGTGGAACAAAGCGACCATGGCACGCTGATAAGTTGCCCCGACATTCTTCAACCTAAAAGGCATCACCGTGTAGCAGAAAGTGCCCTACTGTGTAACGGAAGTTGTCTTTTCCATGTCTTCGGGGGCCATTTTGATCTGGTTGTAGCCAGAGAAACCATCTATGAAGGAAAAGATTTTGTGTTGCACGGTGTTGTCGACCAGAACGTCAATGTGGGGAAGCGGAAAGTCATCCTTGGGGATTTCCCTGTTCAGATCTCTGTAATCCACACACATCCGTACCTTGCCGTCCTTCTTAGGCACCGGAACAACGTTAGTAACCCACTGCAGATAGGAGGTGACAGCTAAGAATCCCGCGTCGAACTGCTTCATAACCTCTACCTTAATTTTCTCTGACATTTAAGGGAACATACGGCGGACCTTCTGTTTAACTGGCGGGCAGTTTTCCTTAGTCGGCAAGCGATGTACAACAATATCAGTGTCCAAACCAGGCATGTCTTCATAGGACCAAGCGAATATCTCAATGTAGTCGTGCAACATCTATATCAACCTCCGTTTGACGCTAAGCTCCAGATTTGCACCTATTTTGACCTCTTTTCTGTCTATTTTTGTACCCAGGTTTATTGTCTCAACTGGCTCTTCATGAGGCTGTATGGCCTTCTCTTCCTGCTGAAGCGGTCTAGCAAGCTCTCCAGATACCTCACAATCATCCTCATCTTGGTCCTCGGCTTGGTTGATCGGATTTTCGAAGTCATAAATGGCAATAGCATGATTGTTGTCAATGGGATCCAGAGTGGATATGGATCTGCAGTTTGATATGTGAGTGTGTGTAAGAGCATAGCTGTATTGATAAAGCAAAGACAAAAAAGAAAAAAATAGAGAGTGCAAAATTTGTATGCAAATAAAGTCCAATGTTTCATTGATGATATATGAGATGACACATAATAACCCTCACAGATAGAGCCATCGTGCCTCGGGTAAGACACAAGGCTATAAAGTTTAAATTGTTCATTACAAATTTAAAAAACAAATAAGACAAATTACTGTGGAACAAAAGAACTGGTATGAAATCTTTGGTCATCCAATTACTCGGTCCACCGTTAGTAGTTGGGTAAATCCAGCTGTCGAAATCAGAGTCTTCTTCACTGTCTTCAATAGCATTGACCTCTCGATTGCTGATGCATAGGGGAGGTCCTCCAATTCGAGTGCGTCAAACAGCCCTCTGAGCTTCTGAAGTAAAGCCCAAACCAAACTTGTCAGTCTCGTGAATAAACTCAAGAAGCTTTCCCCAATTGGTATTCCTGTCTTCTTTAACTATTGCTCTTGCATCCCTGAGAGAAGCCATCTTCAGAGGAGACTTGGTACTGGTGGTGGTCTCGGTTGACGCCAAAATCTGAGGGACCTCTTCAAAGTTTTGACAAGGAGTCTCTATAAATTCTCCGTCCATCTCCACGTAGCGGAAGGAATTGAGGTGACTCACCATGTATTCTTCCTCACCCCGTACTGTGACAATCTTTCCTTTCACCGAATACTTCAGCATTTGGTGAAGTATGGAAGTAACAGCCCCGACTTCGTGGATCCAAGGTCGACCCAACAAACAGGAGTATGACGGCCTGATATCCATCATGTAGAAGGTGGACTCGAACGTCTGAGAGCCTACTTTGACAGGGATATTCACCTCCCCATGCACCATTCTCTTTGATCCGTCGAAAGCCCTTACCACAATGTTACTAGGCTTTAAAGTCAAACCCTCGCAATCCAAATGGTCCAACGCTTTCTTTGGCAAAACATTCAGTGAAGACCCAGTATCTATCAGCACGTGAGCCATAGTGGTGCCTCTGCATTCAATCGAGATATACAGAACATCGTTATGCTTTCTTCCCTTCGGTGTTAAGTCGCCATCTGAGAAACCCAACCCATTGTCGGCAGTCAGGCTAGCCATGCAATCTTTGAATTAATCAGCTGAAGTCTCTTGCGGTACATGTGAAGTTTTGAGGAATGTAATCAAAGCCTTCGTATGGGCCTCGGAGCACAACAGCAGGGATAACATGGATATCTTTGAAGGGGTCTGCCCCAACTGTTCGACCATATTGTAGTCACTCTTTTTGATTATTTTCAAAATTTCCTCTATCTCTTGCTTAGAGGTTTCCACAACAATCTTTCTAGGTGCCTCCATCCGGGAAAACTCACCTATAACTTCTTTCTCGCGAGTCCCAGATGACTTATCGGCAGGGGCGACAGCTGGAGTGAGAACGGGAATAGTAGTTGATATGCCAGATGGGATGATAACAGGCTTGTTGACAGTCTCAGGGGAAATCTCAAGAGAGAAAACCCTTCCACTTCTGGTAATCTTGCTGGTGACGACAATGTTACCGATATCAGGATCAACTTCTTCGGCCTTCAAGTCTTGTTTAACGCCATGATAGTAAATATCGGTGCCATAATGCCAAGGAACGGCTTTGTCTGAGGCGTACGGGATAGGACCAGGACATGTGATTATTAGCGGAGCAAGTCTCGTAGCGGGTGTAATCCTAACAGGTCTTCTCAAGGAGGCCTTGGAAGGACTGGCGGAAATGGTTAAAATAGCAATGTCTTCAGATGGAATAGCGGGAACCAGAGTTTTTTCGAATAAAATTTCTTTACTGTCCATTAGGCGTTGAACACCTGACCTCAGCAAATGACAACCGGAAGGTAGGAATGAACAAATGTGGCAACCTTCACCATAACCCGGAAATAAACCGGCCAACAACAAATTTTCCTTAACAGTCATAAGAGGGATGGAAACTTTGTCCACCGAGGTTACAAATGGATTAGTATCAATGGCGTTAACTCCATGGTTGTGCTTAGGCATGGGAGAAGTTATGACATTGGGCTTCTCCGGAGCGTCAAACTCAATCTCTTTAGCTTCAATCAGGTCTTGTACCTTATTTCTTAGAGTCCAACAATCATTTGTATCATGACCAGGACTCCTAGAATGATAGGCGCACCTAGCGTTCGGATTGTAACGAGGAGAAGAGGTATTAGGATTCTTGGGAGCCTCCTTTAAAGTTGCCAAGTTAGATCTCAACATATGGGGTAGAACATCTGCCAATGTCATATTGATCTGAGTGAATTGCCTTTTTGGTCTTTCTACCCTTTGCTGATTGTTGCATTGTGGGACAACCGGAGGCCTAGGTATTATTATAGCACTTACTGTTGGACGGTATCCTACTCTGCTCCGGTCTCTTGGGTCATAAATGGCACTGGCCTCCTTCTTACCAGTGAAAGGATTCTTTGTTGTGCTCGAAGATGCATCTTTTTGAATTTTTCCACTTTTTATACCGGCTTCGACCCGCTCACCAGTCATGATAAGTTCAGTAAATCCAGCTGAAGAACTTCTAATTAGGTGGTTGAAGAATGGACCTGATAAGGTGCCTAGGAACATATCCACTAATTCTTTGTCCGATAGAGGGGGCTGGACTCTGCCTGCAAGATCCCTCCATTTCTGGGCATAGGTTTTGAATCCTTCACATGTTCCCATATTCATTCCTTGCAATTGCGTCCGAGTTGGAGCTAAATCAGCATTATACTGATATTGTTTGTAGAAGGCGGCGGCCAAATCTTCCCAATTGCGAACATTGGTCCCTTCCAATTGATAGAACCAATCCAACTGCGTCCCTAACAAGCTCTCTTGGAAGAAATGCACCCACAAATTTTTATCAGCCGTATGGATTTGAATCTTTTTGACGTATGACCTTAGATGTAGCTTTGGTCAAGAAACACCATCATATTTGGAGAAAGTGGGAACCTTGAATTTCTGCGGGATGACAACCCCTGAGATAAGTCCTAATTCTTCAAAATCCAATCCGGGTACCCTCTGAATCTCCATAGCATTCAAATGATCCTCTAGTTGTTTGTATTTATCATCAGCAGGAGGATATTGCTCCTCAGAGTAATCAGGCTCTTCCTCTTCCTCAGATGCTGGGTCGTTGTTCACTTCCTGGGTCCCGTCTCCTTGATTATCTCCTTCACTCGATGATGTTGCAAAGTCCAAAGTTCGTCTGGCTTGTCCGTTAAACCCTCTTCCTGTGATCATAACACCGGTTGGTTTCTTTGCTTTTTTCTTCTTCTCTTTGGCCAATAGAGTCTTCAACTCCTCTTGTCCTTTTGTCAGAGCTAAGAGCATCTGTTGAAACTGGGCGTTCTGCGCCTGAAGATCTTTCACAGTCTGTTCAACATCCATCTCACTGAAATAAACAGTAGAAGGATAAGGATACATGTTGTTGTACCCCAAAATTTGCCCTCCCATATTCTTCAAGGTTTGCTAAGATCATGCTTTAAAATCTCTCAAGGGTTGCACAGTCCAATGGCCTCCTAACAGTCAAAAATTAGGGTTTTGGTTCTGGCAAAGAAATTGAAGTTTCCAAGGGTCCAATCAAATCCCACATGCCTACAAACATTGTCAAGCATCCTCATGCCAAGTTTCAAGACTCACAGCACAAAATTGCACAGTCAAAAACCCTAATTGCTCAATAGTCAACTACAGGGGCAAAATGGTCATTTGACAGTCAAAAGTCAAAATTTTTGGTCAACATCTTATTTTGAAGCCACAAACATCATTTGATCAATTCTTGATCATGATTCTCAAAGCATGGCTCAAAAATCCTCAAGATGCAAAAGTTCCTATATTTGGACAGCTGAAAAAGTCAACTGCACATTGACCAGGGCATAACTTCCACATGGTTTATCATAAAAATTCCATCCAAAGCTCATTTTGAATAGAATGACATTTCCTACAACTCATCTTCACACTTCAACTCCAATAAATGCTCTCACAAAAAGTTATCAATCTCAACATTATAGGTCATTTTCAAAAGTCAACAAAAAGGCACTTTAAGTCAAAGACCATAACTTGCGATTGGTAAATCAAAATGACATGGGACCAAAGGCATTGGTTAGAGGACTTCAAGACCTTTCCAAAATGTCCAAGAACATGATCAAAGCTTAAAAATTGAGCAAGATATGCCTTGTGGAAGTTGGGAAAGTTTTGGGAATTTTGAAAAGTCAACTTTGCTTCAAATGCCTCAAAATTGCTAATGGGCCACAATTTCTTCCAAGAATCATCACCCAAAAGCTATGCACGACCCATTGACCCAAAGGGGAGTTATTTTCTTATTTTTAATTAATTAATTGAGTTTATTATCCTATTAATTCATTTAATTAAAATTAAATATAAGAAAAATACTAAAGCATGTATTTCAAATCTTTTTATGCAGCTAATAGGTCCATTATAAGCTCAAGATTTCGTGCACAATCAATAAGGAAAGATTCTATGCAAATAGGCAAGCTTTCATGGCAAAGAGATTTGAAAAGATCATGAAAATCAAATATTGAAAATCATTGAATACAAGGCTTTGGGCTTGATTTTTTTGACCTAATGCATTCACCTATATGTGCACATTGCAAACCTAATCACAAGAACAAGCAGGCTGCGCTGAAACCTCAGAACAACTTTGCATTTTTTCCAAAAATTCTGAAAACTGTTTTCCCACATAGAGCACGTTTCAAAGCAAAAGAACCATTCCAATACACTCCTGACACACCTAGGAGGCGTTTGCAATTGAAACCAAGCTTCCACGCGTAGAGAAACGGTAGAACACAGTCGCCCTGTTCAAGAAAACTTCCATAATCGTATTTTGATTTATATGTATGTTTCATACATTTTAAATGTTGATTTTTATTAATATGGACCTTCTGAAGCTCATGATACCATTTAATTGTCCTAACCATGCCTGTAGAGAAACATGCCATTAACGTTTTCTAGGTTTTCAGAAGTTTGAATTTGGGGCTTTCCTCATCTGGAAAAATTAGGCCACGAGACCTGTACCACTGGATTCAGAACCTTCCAACGAATTCAACCAACCATTCGCGCTCAATTTATGTAGCTTCCTCTTCTAATCGCTATTATTTGTCATGTCACTTAGTGGGGGTTAAAAACCCCCGCTATCTAATTCATGTTTTGCAGGAAAACGAAGAAGAAGCATAGGTGTCATCCTGTGGTTGGAACATTCAAAAGCTGGCGCGTTTTTGTTTGACCTATACCAGTAGTGCTTGTTTCTTTTATATTATTTGTTTGCCAATATTATAACAAAAGCGTTTGACTGGTTCAGTGGTTGGGTGCACGTTTGGTGAGTGCTGGGACCTGGGTTCGATTCCCAGGTCCCCCAATTCCTCAATATTATTTTTCTTCATATGTTTCCATGCAGCGCCTCACCTGAAGTCCACCATACACGCATATGTGCTTGCCTGCCAAGTGGCCAGGGGTCCCAATCCAAAGGTCAGAACTTGCAGATCACCATACGCATTGGTCAACTGTTTTCCACTCAATCAGAGAAGTCAAACAGGGCCTTGCAACTGTTGGGCCAGATTACTCACCATAAGCCTCCAAATTGGGACAACCACCCCCCATGTTTGCATTTCTTTCTCTCTTTTTATTCTTTTCTTTTATTTATTTTAATCATGTTAATTGTTTTATTTAATTCCATAAAATTAATTTTCATAAAACACAAAAACAAACCATAAATCATTAAAAATAAAAATATGTTTTTTATTTAATTTTTAATTCATCAATGGTTTTGTAAATAAATTTAATAACCAATTTAGTTTTAATTTAGGGTTTTAACTTTAATTTTTTTCTAAATAACTAAAATAGGTAGAAATTAGGTTTTAGATTTTTATTCTTTTTCTCAACAATTAAATTTTTCTTATCATTATTATTAATAATTAATTATTTTTGTAAATAACTTATGATTAATTAATTAGGATTAAATTAGGTTAAACTTAAACAATTTTCTTTAATAATTAAAAAACATGTAGAATTAGGGTTTCCTTTCCTTTCAATTTTCTTTATTTCCATTAAATACAAAAACATTAAAAAATAATTTCTTTTCTTTATTTAATCATTAATTAACTTATTAATTGCAATTTAATTTCTTTAAAGGGTCCAACGCCCTCGCACCTTCGATTATAGTTCCCTTTCGCGCGTTTGCCTTTATTTTCCGTTTTAAATTTATGTAATTGCCCCAAAGCCTTGTAATAGATAATTAGGACATTTACTTTCCGCACTCTTTATTCAAAATTGGGTCTTTGTTAATTTGGCGATGTAGACCCGCGCCTTGTAATAGCGTAGGACTTTTATTTTCCGCACTTTAAATTCCGCACCTTTAAACTGTTAATCACATGAAAGAATGTATGCCCAAATAAAATCAAAGCGTAGCTCACCCAATGCATGACAAGACAAGTATTATCTGAAAATGACACACAATTCACACACCACTCTTAGGGTATGCCTCACTGTTGCCTTGCCCCTCGAAACGTGGTCGTCGAGTATAGGACGTTTTAGTAAGTCCTCATGTCCATGAACATGGCATGGGGGTAGCTTCTAAGGTGTCCTACTATTACTCTGGTGACCACACTGTCCCTAAACTCGAATTGACCCGAACACCTCCAACGGTGGTGCTACCTACCTCTCAATGGTGGGATGGCACTACCTTAAGGACATTTACACAGACTAATCCCTTAGGGTAGGTAGATGACTCGTAGATACTTGCTCTAATTCAAAACAAATCAAAAACTTCTTTTCACACCGACACTTTGCAAAAAGCTTTCAAAAACAACTTTTCAAACACTCTTGAGGACTGATACAAGAGTCGAACTGAAATTTTAAACGAAACTTTTTCAAACCCACTCACCTTGAAAAGCAAACAAACATTTTGAAAACACAAATGAGCAAGTATCTAAGAGCCCATGGATAACCATGGATAGAAAGGGTGCTAACACCTTCCCTTTCTATAAATCTACCTCCCGAACCCGAGAAACATCTCGAAAAGGAATTTTTCTGTGCTTTTGTCCTTTCCATATTGGAGAAAATAAAAGACGGTGGCGACTCTTGCTTCCGCGACATTTCGCGAACCAGCGTTAAACAGTCAGTTCCAGATCCACCGATCACACATGTTATGAGAAACATGTATGATGTTATGATGAACGAAGATGCAATATGCAAATGATTTCAAGGAAATTTAGAGATTTAAATTTGTTCAAACCAAAAAGGAACACACATCATATTAAAAATCTAAGTTTGAATACATCATGCCTCTTTGGGCTTACAATGAAAGAAACAAAATACAACCAAACTCCTAAGACAAAAAGACTGAACGCATCTTCTTTGGAGCAATGTAGGCATTCAGGTTTTTCTCTTCATGAAGCAGTTTGGTGAGCTCCAGAACCTTCTTCTCACTGGCGGAAAACTGGGCTTCAAAGGTATCTCGCTCTTCCTTCAACTGGACCCAAGCTTTCTGCAAGTCCTCGAGAGAGGTAGGCATGTCAGGATGAAGGACAATGTACGGGACGTCTCCTTCAACAACGGGCTCTAAGATAACAGGGTGGATGGAAGGGTAAGGCATTACGAAAATCTGAGCACGAGCTCGCACCCACCTAAGGTAAGGCTCGAGAGGGATAGATTTTTTGTGTCCCAAAGTTCTACTATCCACCTTGTTCACCATTCTCCAAGCTCGTGTAAATATCTGGTGGTAACCATGGTCTTCTTTGCCATAATCGGACACCAGACCTTGGATGAGCATCTCATGAGGGTCGTCTCTTCGGGCATATCCAAACTGTCGAAGAGCTAAGCAAGGATTGTAGGTGATACCTCCCCTAATACTAAGCAGAGGTACGTTAGGGAACTCCCCACAACGGTCAATGATAGATATCTTCCAAGGATCTCGAACACCAATGAATGTCAGAATGGGTGAGGGACATCGTCCTTTGGGACCATGTTAGTCTTTGCTCGTTCTTTAAGTATGATTGAGGTAGGTGTGAGGTGAACCATTTAGCGAGTAGGGGAATACAACACAAAAGAGTACCTCTTTTCTTCATGGTGCGGGTATGAAGGCAATGCAAGATGTCTCCCAATAAGGTAGGTACGGGATTGCAAGAGAGAAATACTTTGATGGCATTAACGTCTATGAATTGGTCCGAATTGGGGAACAGAACCAAACCATAAATGAGAAGAGCCAGGATGTCTTCAAAAGCTTGGAAATCCATGTTGTCCCAGAATGAACGATCCTTCTCTAATAGAAACTTGGCTAGGAAACCTTTGACCCCGTTTCTTGTCTCCCAATTGGCTATGATGTCTGCTCTCTTTAGATGCAAAGCTTCAGCGGTGACCTCAAGTTCTGGAATTTCTTCTAGACCGGTGAATGGTATATGATCAAGCACGGGTACCCCTAAGAGTAGAGAGAACTCTTCCAGTGTAGGTACCAACTGATAGTCTGGGAAAGTGAAAAAATGATGCACGGGATCAAAGAATTGGAACAGTATGCACATCATCTCTTCTTGGAAACTGGACGTAGCCAAGAGGAGTCGACTGTATTTCTTGATGAAAGGAGAATCCCCGGGAACTCTTGAGGCTAACTCTTGAAGTTGAGGGTGTGCTTTTACGAAGCTGATTCGGATGGTGTTTCTTCGGACATAATTCATGACCTACAAAACAAAAACAAAGATAAACTTCTAAATCCTTGAAATGGTTAGTGAGCATGCTCATGATGCTTATGATGTTTATGATGTTATGTACAAGTATATACATATAAATCAAACAAATCCCTATGTTTTAGGCTTGCATGAGGCTTTATAGGTAAGTACCCTCTTGAAGTTTAGTTGGCTCAAACCTGTCCTAGTAATAGTGATCGGGTTCTAAAGGATCTCAATATCACCGACCTTTCTCTTGGACATTGTCTCAGCACAATCAATCTTTTCTTGCGGCCGAGATATCCCAAAAGTCTAGCCTCAATGAGTGTAGTATCGAGTATCAACCAATTTTCAGCTCTACACCGAAACCGGCTATCTCACTACGTCATAATGGCCAAGTTTGTTCAAATAGGGTTCTAAAGTCCGTTAGTGCTTCATGACGCCACTCAGCGGCCCCGTATTCTCCTCGATTCACCACAAGGGATACCGGTACCCACAAATGCGTCACACTAACATTTCCATTGTTTCAACCATATCGGTCTACACCGTACAATTTCCACAATCTATTGCTATTTACCTAAAAAAGGTGTCCCAGATCCGGGTGGAGGATCAAAGCAAACCCAAATAGAGAACCAAATGTAAAGCATACAAATCAAACAATGAAAGCAAGTAAATATGATCTAACCCTAAGGTAACCCCACTTTTAAGATCGATTCCCCAGCAGAGTCGCCAGTTCTGTGATACGGTGGGAGAATTGACTTGAGGTTTTGCGTTTTATGTTCGCAAATGTTGTGGTTTAGCAAGAGTCGCCACTGACTTTTCTTTTATCCGACAAGGAAAGGTGAAAAAGTACAGGAAAGACCTTTAGAGATATTTTCTTGAGTTCGGGGGGTAGATTATGAAAAGGGAAGGTATTAGCACCCTTTTCATCCATGGTTTTCCATGGGCTCTTAGTTACTCGCTAGATCACTTGCTTTTTCTTGAATGTGCTTTATGGTGTGGTTTTGAAAGTATTTTGAAAACGTCTTTGTAATGGTTCTCGTCTCTATAAGAACGCGTACAAAGTGTTTGTTTGGAAAATAGTTCAAAGATGAAAGTGTTGGTGTAAAAATGTTTTATTGTGAGCAAGTGAGTAACCGAGAGCGAACCTACCTACTCCAAAGGTCTTAGATATACTTTTCCTGCTCCTTTAGATGTTGCTATATTACCATTGATTTGGTAAGAAGCCCTATCATTGGATGTTAAGGGACGAGCGTTTGGGTCATCGTATGACCATGATAGCAATGTTATGAGACGACTTAGCATTTTTCTTTCTTTTGGTGATTCTCTCTCTCCAAAAACCAACCCCTTGAACGTGTGATGGAACAAACAATTTATAGATGGATTTGCTATGATTTTGAGGGGAAAACAAATGAGTTTTAAACATTTTTGGCATATTGTCCCTTTGTTTTTTCAATCACAGTTTTCGTAAGTTAATTTGTTGCAAGAAAAAACCCAGGCGTGGACTGGATCAGCAGCACCTTAGAGTGTTGTGACAGCTGGTTGCAGGACTGTGCCATAGCAGGGCAGCAGGTTAAGGTTTGGGGTTTGGTGATGTTCTGATTGTAGAAAATCAGAAACGTAGCCTCCAAACGCTGAAGGGGCATCTTCTGACCAGAGCGTTGGACATAGCCTCTATATGCTGAATAATCATGTTCTGACTGAAGCATTATGTTATGACCAAAGAGCAATGCTTCTGCATGTTTTGATTAAAGAGTTATGTTCTGACCGTGTTTGCAACTTCTGACGGCACTTGCATAGAGGCTGGCTCAGAAGTTCTGAAGTATCACATTCTTTAGACACTTAGAATTTTTTTTTCTAAATGTTTAGAAAATTTGATTTTTTCAAAGTAACTTCTGACTTCTAATTTTTGATGAACCAATTTTATGCCTTAATGAAATGTGATTATTAGAACTTGATTTGATTTAAAGTTTGACCTTTTTCAGTGCTTTTTACCATTTTTCCCTTATGGATGATTTCCTTGAAAAATGATAATCCAAGACTTGGAACTTGATAGAGGCAAGACTGAGAGTCCAGGATGAATCCCTTGAGAAATGGGAGGGTAACTTTTGGGGTACAACAACGGGGATTTTTATTTCTTTCTTATTCATATTTTCCATTTTGAATAAGTCGTTGATCCTCATGTTGTCTTTGATTTGTTGGAAGTGATTGTGATTGTCTGAGTCTTTGGTAGATGAGGGATAGTCATTGTTGTATCGTCATTTGTTGACCTTCTGATGTGCAAGAGACACCCATTAGGATATCATTAGTTGATGCACGTTGCTGATAGATGAGGGTTAACCATTGTGATTTTGACTTTCCTCAACCTTTTGATGGATAACCATTGTTGTATCCTTTGATGGACATTCTTGATGAGTTCTGAACGCTTGATCGGATTAACTGAACAATACCCGCCCCAGAGTTAAAATGAGGGTTTTCTTTTCTGAACAGAAAATAAACTCCTACTTCGAAGGCTCAGAGGGGTTAACGAGGGTCTATCTCCCTTATATCTCTGGTGTTTAGGAATAGAAACAAGGCATATACATCGTCAGCGAGGTCTTACTCAAAAGCATACCAACCAGAGATTTTTTTGCGTTCTTAGATTATCGTCATCCTCTTTCCAATTCTTTACCTAAGCATAAGACTTGGAAACTTGACATCAATATACAAGTAAAACATTTAAAGAGTGATAACGAATGGATGAATAAAAATGAAAGGAACACTTCAAGACAAGCATACTTATTACATTAAGATTTTCATTCAAAAATAGATAAGTTTCTATATACAAACAATGTTTAAACAAACAAGTAAGAATGCAAATGAAAATGAAGTAAAGAAACCAATGATTCCATCTTTGAGTAGACTTGACTCCATATGGATTCCTTGATTCTGACTACTTTCTGTAGCCTTGATGCTTAAATAGGAAATAGGATTCCCCTTCTGATCTGATGTGAACACAACAATCTCTGAATTGAGCCCTTCTCGGACCTTGTCTTTGGATGACATACCATCTTCAATCGAATAGCCAGGTGTCCCGGACTATATGTGTAGAAGATTATTTTAGGAGATTGAATGAATGCTTTACCAAGCTAATCAGTATGAACTGCATCACTAAGCATCTTATGCCATAAAGAAATAAAACAGTTTGTCTTCTATCATAACAGAGGAGGCATCTACCTGGTGAGAAAGAGTCTGACAGTTGGCCAAATAGGAATTGGACTTTTGGAAGAGACGCCAAACATGTGTTGGGCTCTATACTTCAACCCCTTTACAGTCTTCAACATCAAAATCGGGTGCCTTAGAATATGGGATACATCTAGCATATGTATCACAATCAGAAGATATATTTACGGGAGGAGGACCCCAAATATTAGTGTTATCAATTGAACTTCCACCGGGCGAGGAAATTACTGAGTGTGATGCATTGGGTTTGCATCACCATACTCATCGGGCTTCTTCTGTCTTTGCTTAAAAGCCTAGCCCAATGAATTCACTTGGGGAACAAAGACTGGTTGATGTTGAACAGATCAGAGAGCACAAAGTTGTGGAGGGTGCCCTTGATTTAATAGTCAGATGCCCTGACGTAGTAACCACATCTAACGTTGGTATCATGATCTAAAAGGGAATTTATAGACAGTACCTAAGTACGGGGTCTAACCCAATAGTAAATGGGAACTATATACTGATAAGATGTCCCAAGAACTCAAGATTGTGTAGCACTTCATGGTTGAAAGCAGTTCCCACAAGATGAGGAGAATAAGGAACCTGCTGCGACAATAAGTGAAAGATTGTTGACATCATCATCAGAGTTTCCATGACCTGGCTTATCTAAGTCTTTGATCAATTATCTTCCTTCTTGAAGGATTCCCGAACATAGGCCAAGGCTTACATGTATATCACTTGGAGTTATTCCATAACTGATCTCTGAGCATGTGACCGTAAGAATCAAGTTGAACCTCTGAGGAGAATACCAGGCTTGAATAAGAATCCCCAATCTTTTGGTACCTGTTATGGATGAATGAATATGCATGGGGTGCACGAATGAATGCCATGTCATGTTCTGTCATTTCCATGGAACTTACATGCTTTGATTTTGATTTTACGCAAGTAAGGGATGGAAAAGATCAACACAAGGCTTACAAATATGATTCCTTGGAAATAATAGAACATGTATGTTAAGCATGTGGTTAACCATGTTATGTATGCAAAGACATGGGATCAAAGTTCCATCATTTATTAATATGGTTGTTGCACTATTCTGAATCATGTGAATACTATCAGATCAAAGGTTCGACGTAACTTCTGCACATATAAGAACCACGTACCATGTGGATTATCAATTGTACGGGATCAAGGATTTTGGAACATCAGATACTGTTGAGCCTTTTCTGAACATGCTGGGAATACCAAGATCGAAGGCTCGATTGAACCTCCAAGTAAATAAGTCAGGAACTCAGAAAATAAATCTAAGCACCCCATAGTCACCAACAGAAATCCAGAACATAATCATTAGAACGGATAGTCACCATCTGAACATAGTCACTATCTGAATACATCACTAACAGAAATCCAGAACATAACAATTAGAACCAATAGTCATTGTCTAAGTATAGTCACCATCTGAATATAGTCACCATTTGTACCTATGATAATAATTCCCTCCCCACTCACGGGTGAAAAAAAACTAGGTCAGGATAAGGTCTAGGGTAACTCAAAATCATGGGTCCGCCTGGAAGCATTATCGTCATTCCACATACACGGAGGACAATAGCACCCCATTTGTACCTCATCTGAGCACAAATGACATGACCGTATAGTAGGACCTTCATCCAGTAGCAATCATGTTCCACTATATTCCTAGGTTTCCTAGATAGTGTACTATGACCTGGGTACTGGGCCTTTTACCTCAATAGTAACGCCCACCCAACAAGAAGCAGATCCAGTACAACAATAGCATATAGAAAACGGTAAAGTGCAATGCATACATATGCTCAGGTAAACATGTATGAATGAATAAACAGAAAGCACCAAAAATAAACACACAAAGAAAAGAAACAAGAGCTAGGAGCGACTCTGGGATGGACCAGCATTTGGTCGACCTTTCCCCAGTGAAGTCGCCCGCTGAAACAATCGGATGAAAATCATCAAACAATGAAGCCGTCATAGAACGTCTTTTATCCCATATGAAGGGAAAGGTAAACATCGAGAAAACCTGAGAAGGGAGAAGTCACGTTCTTGCAACCGAGAGATCAGGTAAGGGAGTCTGTTACGCGAGGGGAAGGTATTAGCACCCCACACGCCCATAGTAATATATGGTATCCACTCTTGTTATCTATCTTATGGGTGTGTTTAAACTATGCTTATTGTTTACTACTGAGAAGGAATGCATGCAAAAGAAAGGAGAAAAGAGTGTAGGGAAAATAAAATTCTACTCACTTGGGCCCTACCCCAATGCCTACGTATCCTTTTTGAGGAATCATATCTACCGTAGTTCAGCTTATATGTTTTTGTTTGTTCTGTGATTTTTATGGACAATGTTAATTCCGCATTTTGTCGTAGCTCGATCTTTGGAGACTTATGCATTGGCACAGAAGTAAACTAATCATGTCCTTACCTGAAAAGGGTTTTAGAGAAAAGGTGCTCGAGTGCACAAAAAGGTTTGAGTTGGTTTGTATTTTTGTTACCTTGAAAAAGGGTTTAAGTGTTATTAGCATGTTTTTTATTTGCTAAAAAGAAAGTTTTAGTTTTGAATGCAAGGATGCAAAAAGGGGAATAAAAGAGTCTAAGAGAGACTAGCCTATTTCTAACCTAATGTTATCATACAATGGTAGCCCTACGTCAAAGATGAAAGGGGAAATTTATACCTAATGTTAGCATGCATGGTTTGCAACCTAAGGTCTAACTCACATCCGAATGGAGCAAGCACGCCTAAGGGAACATGGTATGTACAAGGATAAAGAAAGAAAGCTTGAAGAAGCACACATATAAAAGAGTAAGGAAAAGAAGAGAAATGCTTTAGCCAAGGGGAGTGTATCACCCGAGACAAACAAGCGGGAGTGAGATGAAAAAACAAAAAGTGATGTACAAAGCAACTGAACACCTAACCAAGATATATGAGATCAAGGCAAGCGAAAGAAGAAGATATGAACGATCACGGAGTATCAGTATTGGTCAATGCGAACTTCTGGCAAAGCGTGGGGGTTCGATTGCAGAACCCTTCCATACTAGACGACTCTATATACAGAGCATGCACAACTCTGAAGCTTTGTGGTGCGTCACGAGCTAAGGATGACATGAAAAAAACTGTGGGGGTTGATTGCTAACCCTCCTCGCTCGCCTCCTTTTGAGGACTTCAATAAGGGATGGGGAATAATGCGGGCACAAATATAAACACACTAGCAGAATACCTACACAAAGGTAGGGTTTTAAACAAACCACACACAAGTAGCAAACAGAATGCACACAACACGGAATTGCCCTAAATGGGTCTTTAAATAAACTAGAGGGGTTCCTGACATGATCAGCCACGAAGACCCCCGTCATACATCTCTACCCTACTTCTCATGGCATCAGAAAGCAGTAGAATCCTACTTCTCATGATCTCTAGAAAAGCGGTAAATAAATGTAATAATAAAATAAGGTCACGATGATAATGAACGGAGAAGGTCCGTTGTGCCTTCATAACCATGCAAGTAATAAGAAAACTCTACCAAAAGCTTCATCAAACCATTCTCAATGGGGATTGCACTCTTAATTTGCTTCGAAACTTCTTAAATCCAAGTCTCCTTTTATTCCACAATCTTACACAAAATTGGCATCAAAAACTACCAGAAAAAAACATGGCTAACATGGCTACAAAAGATTACTAAACATTAAAAAAAGATTACCAAATGACAATAATAAACAAACTAGATTCTAGAAAATTTATAAAGGGAGATATAAAATCAGATAGCATGCTTATTATCCTTATCTTTTCCACCATCAAGAATATAGAAAGAAAATTGACACTAAAAACTACAATTAAAGGGGAGATAAATATGAGCCAGTTGGGAGTGCAAATAGAATCCTGGTGTGTGATCAGTACAAGCGCTGAGTCCCAACATGAACATCCAATCTCCTATTTTTGTTCCATTGCAACTCAAGTCTCCAAAAAAAATCATGTGGCATGGGCTTAGGAATAGTTGAGGTCCGGTCCAATCTTCGTTCTTTGCCTAGGGTTCCAAGTAACGGATGTTCAACTTCTCTAAGAACTCAAATCTCTTCCTTTTTGAAACGAACACGGCGTGACTCCCTACTCAATCTTCTTCTTATTCTCCGATGATTCTGCCATTGTGACAACATTCTCTCTGCCGCATTTCGTCTTCGACCACCACCAAACGCTTCATCGCGAATATGTCTCACAAAAGTCTTCACCTTCGTCTTGATTCCATAACCACTGCCACCATCATAGACATCCTCGTCTCAACCTCTTTTCTATTTTTCCTCTTCTAATTCACTCGACTCACTTTATTTCACAAACCCTCCGCCGTGACGACTACCATCGGCCCCCTTCAATCATTATGTTGCGAACAACACTTGACCTTAAATTATAGCGGAAATTCAAGAAGAGTGTAAACCTGAATCAGATGGTGGTGCGGCACGATCTGAACGGTGGTGAATGCAATGAATCTCGGTGATATGTGAGGTTTGGTAAGCCTCTCGCTTCGTTCTTCTATTCTTCTACTTTTGTGGGCTGCAAATGTTGTTGCGTGTTTTGATGCTGCATGTTAATGCAGGTTGTTGTGAAGTAGCAAAGTGTTGAATAATCAGTGATTTAGGTGCGTCCTATTGCAAATCGCAGATGAAGAGTCAATGATGAATTCGCTGTTGAAGGTTGATGTAGAGAAGATGATGATTTGATGAGGCAATTGAAGAGTTCTTTGCAGAGAGAGAGGATGAAGATCGAATCTGATGGTATGTTTGAAGGTTGGAGGTGCTTGGTAGATGAAGAAGAATATTAGTAGTGAAGGTAAGGGTGATGAGAGTTGAAGAAGATAATGATTCAGAGAGAGAAGAAAGTGCAGGTTAAAAGGTTATGAAGGTTCATTGTTGAAGATGAAGAATGGAGGGATTGAATCTGGTGAGTTTCTGTAACTGGATTTTTTTGTTATTCTTTTTCTTCTGAATCATGCCTCTCCTTCTCTTCCCTTCAATCTATTATCTGTTTATATCCGTTGAATTCTTCTTTTCTCCCCTTCTGTTATTCTGTTGAATTCATTTGTTGATCTGGTTTGTTACCAGATGTTGTAACATTTGTCTCGACATTATCTATTGTTAAGATAGTTTTATTGGTATGTGTTGCTTGTACCAGAATTTCAACTCCTGAACCCTAATTTGGTTGTGACGACCACATTTTGTTCTTTTAAGGGTTTTATCGATATTTTCCCTTTCCTTTAAGAATAAATAAACTTCGGTGGCGACTCTGTTATACTTTGAACGTTCATTACACTCGGGTATTTTTTGCACTGCGGCGATTACAAAATGACCTAAAATGCAATACATGTGATAGACGACTAAGCTAAAATAGCAGGCACAAAGGCCTTAGTGGACAAATGAAATGAACCAAAAGTTAGGGCAAAGTTTAGGGTATGATAATATTACAATTCAAATTCAAAAGAATTACAAACGCGAGAATACAAAAATAAAGAACAAATTACAAACACACTAATAATTAAATAACACATACTCATAAATTGACAAAAACATCAAACTAAAAGAAATACCACGTGATAACGTGACTCTAGTTTCAGCTTCTTCTGATACGGATATTCCGAAGAAAGGTCACCCTCTTAGTCTAGTACTTAAGCAAATACTTAACACACTTACCCCCCACTTTGTTCCCAACGGCGTAAACTATTGTATATACCTCTGGGTGAATATGAATAACAAATAACCTGTGATGCAGTGGGAGAACTGACTTGAGGTTTTGCGTTTTTTGTTCGCAAATGTTTCAGTTTAGCAAGAGTCGCCACCGACTTTTTATTTATCCAAAGGAAAGGTCAAAAAGCACAGGAAAGACCTTTGAGATGTTTTCTTGGGTTCGGGGGGTAGATTATGAAAAGGGAAGGTGTTGGCACCCTTTTCATCCATGGTTATCCATGGGCTCTTAGTTACTTGTTTTAGATCACTTGCTTTTGCTTTTCAATTGTTTGAAATGGTGCTTTTGTGTGTGGTTTTGAAAGTATTTTGAAAAGAGGCATTTGTTTAGGCAACCTTTGTAATGATTCTTGTTTGAATATATACAAAGGTGTTTGTCTTTTGAAAAATGTTTCAATGTTTGAAAGTTTGTTTTGGGAAATGTTTTGAAATTGTGTTGTGATGTGTTTTTGAAAATAGCAAGGATGGTTTGCAAGTTTGATCAAGTAACTAGGAGAATCTACCTACCTACTCAAAGATCTTTCCTACACATTTTTAACCCTTTTACATTATTGTTTTACCATTGCATTTGGTAAACAACCTTGTATTTTGGATGTTAAATGGGACAGGCGCTGGTCATCGTATGACCATGATAGCAATTGTGCCAAATATCTTAGCAAGTTTTTGTTTGAGGGACTAGATCATTTTTGTATAGGCAACCAAGATAGCGTCATCGAGGGACTATGATCTTTTGTTTTGATTTTGATTTGCCAAGATACCTAGCATGCATACCATGGCCATTTTTTAAGGCAACAAGTGGATGAAACCCTAGGGGTGCTAGTGTGCATTGTGTTGTCATTTTCATGCATTTTTGTCTTGTATTAGTCAAGCTATTTGTTTTGATTTTGGTTATCATACAAACCCTAATATTTCTAACATGCATATTTGAAAGCAATAAAGTGCGTAAAAGTAAATCTACGACTATTATAACATTGATATGGGGAGGGGGTACAAGTTTGAATAGGGGGATATTTGCAAGAAAATAAAACCCTAAGTCAACTATTACAACCAAATTGAACTCATTGTACAAATAATAAATAAGCAAATGTTTAAATGGACAATTAAATATAAATATGCAAAAGAATGTTTTTTTTGTATTTATTTTTATGTATGTAAAAAATAAGTTATTTAATGTATCCAAAATAAGAAAATATCAATGATTATTTTTTTATTAAGGGTGGAAACCCTAATTTTTGTTTTTTTTAAGAAATATATATATATATATATATATATATATATATATATATATATATATATATATATATATATATATATATATATATATATATATATATATATATATATATATATATATATATATATATATATATATATATATATATATATATATATATATATATATATATATATATATATATATATATATATATATATATATATATATATATATATATATATATATATATATATATATATATATATATATATATATATATATATATATATATATATATATATATATATTATTTATTTATGTACAAGAAAATAAAATAAAATATTCACAAAAATATTTAAAAAATAAAAATATGTGAGAAAATATTATTTTATATGTATAATATAATAAAATAAAAATATGTAAGTGTTTTAATTTTACTTACAAAATTTATTTAAGAAAATAAAGTATATATTATTAGTAAACTATTTTTAATGCCCAAAAAATAATAAAAATAATAAAATAAAAATGTGAAAATTAAGAAAATATTTTTAGTAATTTTTAATATTTGGAGAAAATAATAAAAATCAGAAATGAAAAAGAAATAGAAAAATATGGAAAAATAATGAAATGGGCCAAGGGGGTGTAAACAACAAGCTAAGGGGTGAAAACAGTCATGCCAAGCCCAGCCCAGCCCAGATGGCCTTCATCCCTGACCTTGTGACAAGAAAAACGCGCGCCATGTATTCAAAACTGGAAATCCTGCATTTGTGCTTAAAAATAAAAACTTGCAACAAGAAAGTTATAAAGCATGATCACACGATTCTAACCATGTAAAAAACTTAATCTAACTCTCAAAGACCAGAGAGAATTTCTCTGGCCCTAATTTCTAACCTAGTTTTTTCAGAAAGTTTATCATTCAAATTCTCCTAGCTCAGTTAACTTAAATGAATTCTATGCATATGTACAGCTCAAGGGCAATGAGAACTACATTTTTTATTCATAAACCTAAGCCTAATGATTCCTAAATAGAGAGATAGAAGTTTGAACTTTACCTATTTCAGTCAAGCTCGAGTATGGCAATGTAGGGGTTTTCAGTGAGGCTTGAGATACTTGTGAGCTTGCTTGAAGTTCCTTTGACCTTCCCTAATGCTTAGTTTGCTTTGAACTTGCTTGAATCTCTCTATAGAACTCAACCTGCAAAGTCAGAATTTGAAAATGGTGAAGTGAGTAAATGGAGTTACAGTGGCTTGGGAATGGTTGGGATAGTTTAGGTAGGTTGTATGGAGTGTGTTGGAACTGGTTGCAAGCAAAACGCACGAGTGATTTGTGATTTGGAAATCAAAATGCAGAACATGTCCTGTTTTGCAAGATTTTGGTGTTTTGGTGTACAAGGGTGTTTGAGAGGTTGCTAGCTCGTGTTTCTGACCTTAGGCAATGTGTAAAAGTTGTTTGAAATGTTTATAACACTTGGTTTTAATAGATACAATGGTTGTGGTGATTTTGCAAGTTGACTTGCTTTTGAAGCAAAAGTGAAATCACAATGCTCAAGAGCTTGTACAGGCCTCCTTCCTAGCTGCACAAAGTTGGTGTACCTTGCCCTAAGTTTTTGGATTTGGTTTTCTATAAAAGATTGGGTTCACAGCTCAAGAGGAACAACTTGACATAAAGCCAACTTTATCAAAGTGGCAATGTTGCCTTTTTGCCATTTTTAGATTAATTCAATGTGTAAACTTCTAAAGCTCAGAACAAAGTCTTAATCCATTGTGTTTGCATTCAATTTTTGAGTGTGGAAGGGTTTAAGGACCTGTAAACAAGTACAAGCAAAGTTGGACAGAATTTGCAACTTGTAGCAACATGAAAAATGCCATGGACCAAAGTGATATTTTGCCAAATTCAAACCTTCGATTCTCCCTAACCATAAATGATTTTGGAGAGTTCTTGGAAATTTTGGAAATCTTGTAACATGCTCTACAATCAATCTTTGAAATTCATTTTGAGATTCAAATTGGAACTAGGTGAAAAATTGCCATGAAGAAAGGTCAAAATCCTGCCTAAACTAGGGCAAAATTTCACTAAGTTAGAAAGCTTTTGGACCTCTATTCACAAAATCATAACTTAAGATACAAGCATCTTTTGGGAAAACTTTGTGAATCAAAGTTGTATATTTTATGGAGTACTACAACTTTCATGTTGGAAGTTTTCTTTGAATCCAATTGCATCATGGTGAAAAAGTTTGGAAAAGTTGGGAAAAAATAAGAAAATTTCATAACTTAGAAAATTTCTAAGTTATGAAATTTTTCAATCTTAAACCCTAATTTCCAAATTTAGGTTTCTTGGTGAACAAGTTTCATGTTTTGACACATCTTGATGAAAAATGACCCTTGGCACTTGATTTTGACCAAAAAGTCAAAGTTTGACTTTTCAGTGTACAATTGATTTTTGATCAGTTGACTGGAAAACTCATATGTCAATCCAATGCATTTGAGATCTTTTGAACCTTGTGATTAGGTCAAGATGATGCCATTTAGTCCTTGAATCCATACTTGAACCCAATTTGCCATTGGCTAGGTCAAAAAACAAAAATTGCCCTTCTACAGTCAAAACAAAAAAAATGACCATTTTGCCCTTTTGATGATTTGATCAAATTTCTTGAGGAGTTAAGGTCCAAACTTGATCAAATGGTTCATATGAGTTTATAATGTTGATGTGGATCAAAAATTATGAGGTTTGACTGTAAATTGGCCACAGTTGACTTTTTCCCCAATACAATTGATTTTTAGGTCAACTATCCAATTGACTGGGCAAAAATTTGATTCAAGGCTTGAAACTTGGTGTGAGCAATCTTATAAGTCCAACATGAAGTATGAAAATGTCAATTTGAGCATTGGAAGTCTAAAAATCCTTGTGCAAACTCAAACCCTAATTCAGGTCAACAGTGCAAGAAGATGTCTTGAGCAGAGCAAACCCTAATCTTGTCTGGAGTCCAAAGAGTCTTGTGATGAAAATCTTGATAAAATGAGAGGGCAAATTTTGGGGTACAACAGCTGACCCTGTTCAATATTCTTGAACCTGAAGAGTTAGATTGGCGAGTTTGTCGTTCGTGACTCGAAGGTAAAAGATGATTGGACACTAGAGTGCCCGTAAATTTGCACTCATCAAAATGTGGTTGAGGGAATGGGCTTAAAGATGTCATTTGGAGATGTGATAGAATCTTGTTAGAGATGGGCTTAAAGACGCCATCCAAGAATGTTTGTTGAATTGTATGTTGTAAGTCAGAAAAATGAGTGTTAGAATGGTATCCGTGTCTGGGACGTATCTGAACTCAATCTGGAGACTGAATCTGTACGAGCAAGGGTATAGCTGCCGTATCTGGAGCATATCAAAGTTGTAATTGGATCTGTAAGAGCAAGGGTATAGCTTCCGTGTATGGAGCGTATCCAAGTTGTAACTAGATCTGTAAGAGCAAGGGTATAGTTGCTGTGTCTGGAGCGTATCCAAGCTATAACTCGACCTGTAAGAGCAAGGGTATAGCTATCGTGTCTGGAGCGTATCCAAGTTGTAACTGGATCTGTAAGAGCAAGGGTATAGCTACCGTGTCTGGAGCGTATCCAAGCTGTAACCGGATCTGTAAGAGCAAGGGTATAGCTGTTGTGTCTAGAGCGTATCCAAGCTGTAACTGGATTTGTAAGAGCAAGGGTATAGCTGTCGTGTCTGGAGCGTATCTAAGCTATAACTAGATCTGTAAGAGCAAGGGTATAGCTGCCGTGTCTGGAGCGTATCCAAGCTGTAAATGGATCTGTAAGAGCAAGGGTATAGTTGTCGTGTCTGGAGCGTATCCAAGCTGTAACTGGATCTGTAAGAGCAAGGGTATAGCTGTCGTGTCTGGAGCGTATCCAAGCTATAACTGGATCTATAAGAGCAAGGGTATAGCTACCGTGTCTGGAGCGTATCCAAGATGTAACCGGATCTGTAAGAGCAAGGGTATAGCTGCCGTGTCTGGAGCGTATCCAAGCTGTAACTGGATCTGTAAGAGCAAGGGTATAGCTGTCGTGTCTGGAGCGTATCCAAGCTATAACTAGATCTGTAAGAGCAAGGGTATAGTTGCCGTGTCTGGAGAGTATCCAAGCTGTAACTGGATCTGTAAGAGCAAGGGTATAGCTGCCGTGTCTGGAGCGTATCCAAAGTGTAACCGTATTTGATCCTGAATGAATAGCAGGATGACTTCCGTGTCTGGAGCATCTCTGGGTTGGGGAAAAAGTCAGAATAAGTGACAGCATGGCTACCGTGTCTGGAGCGTATCTGGACTGTATCTGAAGTTGAGATATGTATGAGTAGCAGAATAACTTTCGTGTCTGGAGTGTATCCGTACTATATCTGAATTCTTTGAATATTTGTTAAAGATAGCTTTTAATCTTATCCTGAAAAGGGTAAAATGTTAGCTGAAACACAAAGTTATGTTGCATGAAATGTATGATGCAATATCATATGTTTTATCAATGTTCATGATATATGAATGTAATGTATGCGTATGTAAGCTGATTCGATGTCTTGCTGAGGAAAATAAATCCTTGATAGTTGGAGATAATAAAAACTTTGACTGCTGTCGGGGAAAATAAATCCTTGACCGTTGTTGGAGATTCAAACTCTTTGATTGCTGAGGATGAGAAATCCTTGGACCACTGTTAGGGATAGAAAATCCTTGGCGACTTGTGGGGATTAACAAGACCTTGACAACTTCTGTGGATGTGAAAATCCTTCATGACTTTCCTGGGGATATAGGGATCCTTCAAGTCCGCTTGAGAAACCTGCTTGGGGAATCCAGAGATCTTTGATGACTATGGCTGGAGATTACACCAATGGGAATCCTTACTCGGCTGGGGAATAAGGAAACTCTGATGACCTCTACTGGGGATCAATCAAAGGAAAACCTTGATCTGCTAGGGAATAAGGAAGACCTTGATGGCTTCGGCGGAGAATCAAGAATGAGAAACTTCGATCTTCTGGGGAAGTTGAATCTTGGGGGCTTCACTGGAGAAGTGAGAATGAGAATCTTTGATCTGTAGGGGATTAAAAATTCTGACAAATTCATATTGGGAATAATGAAAACTCTGGCAACTTCACTGGGGAATCAGGAATGAGAATCTTCAATCTGCTAGGGAAATTTGAATCCTTGGGGACTTCAAACTGGGGAGTTAAGAATGAGAATCTTCATTCTGTTGGGGATTAAGAACTCTGTGGGGAATAGTTATACTGCTGGAGAGTAGCTACTCTTCTGGGGAGATCAGGACTCTGGGGGGAAAGGCTTATTCCTGTTTGGAAAAAGTTCAGGAGTTTGGGTTGTATGCCAATCTACTGGGGAATTATCCGGAGGTTGGGGACAAAAGTTAACTGTCATCTGGTTGATTCTCAGACTTTAAGACAACTTGTTGGGGGATCTGGGGAAAACTGAATGGTTTCCGCTATGGATTGATAGTTGGAAATTTGACTTCGTTGGGGAAGAAGGTTTCATCTTCGCTGGGGACTCATGACCCAAAGTTTTTTGCTCCGCTGGGGATTGGGAGTCTGAAGGTTGAACTCTGGTGAGAATTAAGGATTTGAAATTGTAACTCCACTGGGGATTGGGAGTTTGTAGATTGGACTCTGGCGAGGATTTTGAAATTTAATTCTGCTGGGGATATGTATTTCAAGGTTTTAGCTCCGTTGGGGATCTAGATGATGTACTGTAGAGGATTTCTCTTGGAATAGCCCAAAGACGTTTTCCTATCCTTTCAACCCGTTAGTAATTATTCTTTCACATTTCATTTATTTTTAAACAGTGATTATATTCAAATGCATATGCTCATTTAATAAACCATTGGACGTTTTCAAATAAAACACAAGTGTAAAAAAGAAGAAAAGGCAAATAGTTTTCTGCATTTTGAAGTATCTTTGTATTAACTTTGTGTAAGTATTTTGTACAAAGGAGACAGACATCCTAGTAAGAGAATGTTGTCATAAAAAATGAGAAAAATTTATACAAAGAAAGATGGCTATGTGTGAAAAATCCATGGGGTTCCCATTCTGCTATAGCCTTCGTAACTCTGGATATCTTGTCCATTCGTTGCCTCGTCCGAAGATGATTGAGTTGATCAGAATCCAGGAGCTTGTCTGTGAAGAGATTTTCCTTAAAGTGATCCGACGAGACATAGTCATACGCTTTAATTCCCTAACTTTTTCCTGGACTGCCCTTTCGGATTTTCAGTCCACCGGGAAACCCTTTTTTGCCCAAGTCGCCCTTTCGGGTTTTCAACTTGCCGGGTGTACAGATTTTTTGTTTATCCCTAATTTTTTCCTAAACCGCCCTTTCGGGTTTTCGATTCACCGGGATGCCCATTTTTTCCCAAGTCGCCCTTTCGGGTTTTCAACTTGCCGGGTCGTTTACGCGTAGTATATTTTAACTATGTCTGCATTCGCAGGGTGCGGTAGATCTTCGCCGTCCATGGTGGGTAAGATCATTGCCCCACCGGAAAAGATGTTTTTGATCACAAATGGTCCTTCGTAGGTAGGAGTCCATTTGCCCCTGGGATCACTTTGCGGCAAGATGATCCGCTTGATTACAAGATCCCCGACTTGATATACCCGGCGTCTGACTTTCTTGTTGTATGCCTTGATCATTCGTTTCTGATATGCCTGACCATGGCAAACAACAGTAAGTCGCTTTTCATCAATCAAGTTAAGTTGATCAAGCTGGATCTGAATCCAATTGTCTTCACTCAAACCAGCATCCTTCATGATTCTCAAGGAGGGAATCTGAACCTCGATAGGTAAAACAGCTTCCATGCCGTATACCAAAGAATAGAGTGTTTCCCCAGTTGATGTATGTGCCGTGGTACGGTACCCGTGCAGAGCAAACGGTAACATTTCATGCCAGTCCTTATAGGTGACTGTCATCTTTTGTATGATCTTCTTGATATTTTTGTTAGCGGCTTCAACATCACCGTTCATCTTTGGCCGATAGGGAGATGAATTGTGATGTTGAATTTGGAAATGCTCGCACAAAGCGGTGATCATAGTGTTGTTTAGGTTCGTACCGTTGTCAGTGATAATCCTGTCGGGGATACCATACCGGCAAATGGGGTTCTGCTTGATGAAGCGGGCAACAACATTCTTTGTGACGGATGCGAAGGAAGCAGCTTCGACCCACTTGGTGAAGTAGTCAATGGCCACCAGGATGAAGCGGTGTCCATTGGATGTTGTAGGCTTGATCTCTCCAATCATGTTGATTTCCCACATAGCGAATGTCCAAGGAGTTGTTAAGACATTGAGAGGAACTAGAGGTATATGTACCTTGTCGGCATAGATTTGGCATTTATGGCATGTTCGGGAATGTTGATGGCAGTCAGCTTCCATGGTAGACCAATAATAGCCTGCCCGTAGAATCTTCTTAGCCATCGTATGTCCGCTTGAATGGGTGCCAAAGGTACCATTGTGCAGTTCAGCCATGATCTGCTCAGCTTGAACCTTGTCCACATAACGGAGCAGAATGCAATCATGATTGCGCTTGTATAGGATATCATTGCTCAAGAAGAACTTAGCTGAGAACCTCCTTAAGAACTTGTTGTCGTTGACTGAAGCTCCTTCAGGGTATTCTTGTGCTTCGAGATACCTTTTGACGTCATGAAACCAGGGTCGGTCCATTATTTCTTCGGTATTAATCCCGTGACAATGTGCAGGTTCGTCCATCCGTTCAATGGTGATTCGGGGAGACTCATTATCCCAGTTAAGTTTAAACATGGATGACATTGTAGCTAGAGCATCTGCTAGCTGATTCTCTTCTCGCGGGAAGTGCTCGAAGGTAATTTGCTTGAAATGAGGTAGCAATGTCAGGACATGTTATTTGTAAGGGATGAGGTTTGGATGTTTAGTATCCAACTCTCCTTTGATCTGACTGATGACCAAAGCGGAGTCCCCAAATACAATCAAAGATTTGATTCCCAAGTCAATAGCAGCCTTGAGAACAAAGATGCAAGCTTCATATTCGGCCATGTTGTTGGTGCAGCTGAAGCAGAGTCTGGCGGTGAAAGGTGTATGGGAACCTTCTGGAGAGATGAGTACAGCGCCAATACCGTTGCCAAGTGCATTGGAGGCACCATCAAAGTACAGGGTCCATCGGGATCCTTGTTCAAGTCCTTCATATGGTCTGTTTTCTTCAATGTTTCTCAAATTCATGATATCCTCGTCGGGGAAGTTGAACCTCATGGATTAGCAATCTTCGACAGCTTGATGAGCCAGATGATCGGCTAGCACACTCCCATTTATAGCTTTTGGGTCGTGTACTGTATATCATACTCTGTGAGGATCATCTGCCATCTAGCAATTCTTCCAGATAAAGCAGGCTTTTCAAAGATGTACTTGATCAGATCCATCTTAGAGATCAGCAAAGTGGTATGAGTCAACATATACTGCCTTAGCCGACGAGCATCCCATACCAAAGTGCAGCAAGTTTTCTCGAGCAGTGAGTATCGGGTCTCATAGTCGGTAAACTTTTTGCTAAGGTAATAAATGGCATGCTCTTTTCGGCCAGACTCGTCATGTTGGCCCAATATGCACCCCATTGAATTCTCTAAGACAGTCAGATACATAATTAGAGGTCTTCCTTCAACGGGTGGCATCAAGATAGGAGGTTCTATAAAATACTCCTTGATTTTATCAAAAGCAACTTGACAGTCATCATTCCATTTAACCACCTGATCTTTCTTCAACAGCTTGAAGATTGGTTCACAGGTAGATGTTAGGTGATAAATGAACCTTGCAATGTAGTTTAGGCGTCCCAAGAAACCTCTGACCTCCTTCTCAGTGCAAGGGGAAAGCATTTCTTGTTTAGCTTTGACTTTGGCAGGATCAACCTTGATGCCTTTGTTACTGACAATGAAACCCAAGAGTTTACCGGACCTGACTCTGAAAGTGCACTTGTTAGGGTTCAGTCTGAGCTTGTACTCTTTCAACCTGACAAACAGCTTTTGCAGATGGTCGAGGTGTTCTTCTTCAGTTTATGAACGGGCTATCATGTCGTCTACGTAGACCTCTATCTCATGATGTATCATATCATGAAACAAAGCCACCATGGCGCGTTGATAGGTTGCCCCGGCATTCTTCAGTCCGAATGTCATCACTTTATAGCATAACGTACCCCACTGTGTAACAAAAGTAGTTTTCTCCATGTCTTTAGGTGCCATTTTGATCTGGTTGTACCCTGAAAATCCGTCCATGAAAGAAAATACCTTGTGCTGAGCTGTATTGTCAACCAAGATGTCAATGTGCGGAAGTGGAAAGTCATCTTTAGGGCTAGCCCTGTTTAAGTCTTTGTAATCCACGCACATTCTGACTTTGCCATCCTTCTTAGGCACGGGCACAATGTTAGCAACCCATTATGGATAGGAAGTAACAGTAAGAAAGCCAGCATTGAACTGCTTCATCACTTCAGCTTTGATCTTTTCAGACATATCGGGCCTCATTCGGCGGACTTTCTGCTTAATTGGTGGACAGTCTTCTCTGGTAGGGAGATGGTGAACCACAATATTTGTATCAAGCCCCGGCATGTCTTCGTAAGACCAGGCAAAGATTTCAACATATTCATTCAACAGCTGAACTAAGCGCTCTTTGACATTTGGCTCTAAGTTGGAACCCACTCTAACTTCTTTTCTGTCTTCCTCTGTTCCCAAGTTGATTGTCTCTAACAACTCCTCGTGTGGTAGAATAGCCCTTTCTTCCTGTTGTAGCAGTCTAGCCAATTCTCCAGGCACTTCACAGTCTTCATCACCTTCGTATTCGGCATGGTCGACCAAATCTTCAGATTCACTGAAGGCCATAGCAGGATTGTTACCCATGGAATCCAGAGTGGAAGGGTACCTGCATTCGTAAGTATGGGTGTGTGTAAGGGATAACCACCTTTAAACAAATGAAATGCAAAAGGAAAGAAAATGAACACAAAAGTTTATATGTGAAAACGTCCATGATTCATTAAAATGGCATATGAAGATGAGAAATCAAACCCTTACAAATGGACCTATGTACCTCGGGTAAGGCACAAGACAAAAAGTGTACGAATTGTTTAGGAATTATTACAAACCAATAGAAATGCTCGAAAGATAAATTACTGATTCATGAAAGTAATGGGAACAAAATCCGTTGCCTCCCAATTGCATAATCCTCCTTCAACGGTAGGGAAAATCCAGTCTTCTAGGTTGCCCTCCTCTTCACTATCCTCCAAAGCATTGACTCCATGATGGGTGATCTTCACTGGTGGCCCTCTAGCCCGGGAGCGGCGCACAGCCTTTTGGGCAGAAGCAGTGAAACCTAAGCCGAATTTATTAAATTTGAAAGGAAAATCAGGAAGCTGCCCCCAGATTGTGCTTCCTCCTTCTTCAGTCACAGCCTTTGCATCTTTGAGTGACGACATCCAAGGCGGAGGTCGGGTAATCATGGGTACAGAAGGCACTGTCTTGGTTGCTGCAATCTCTTCAGAAACTTGCTCGAAGTGTTGAAAGGGGGTCTCGATGAACTCACCATCCAATTCCACATAGCGGAAAGAATTAAGATGGCTTATCATGTATTCCTCTTCACCGTGAACAAATACAATTTTCCCCTGGACATGGTACTTGAGCTTTTGATGCAGAGTTTAAGTAACAGCTCCAACATGATGAATCCAGGGTCTTCCCAATAAGTAAGAATAGGAGGGACGGATGTCCATGACATAGAATATGGAGTTGAAGGTTTCAGTTCCCACTTTGATCGGGATGTCCACCTCCCCGTGGACCATCCGTTTAGAACCATCAAAGGCTTTGACAATGATGTTGCTGGGCTTCAAAGTTATACCTTCACAATCTAGCCTATCCAATGCCTTCTTTGGTAATACGTTCAGCGAAGAACCAGTGTCTACCAAATCGTGTGCCAGAGTTGTCCCTCTGCATTCTACCGAGACATGCAAAGCGTCATTATGTTTTCTCCCCTTGATTGTTAGATCAGCGTTGGAGAATCCTAGACCGTTGTCTGCTGTTAGGCTAGCTACACATTTCTGGAATTGGTCCGCGGAGTTTCCTGGGGCACATGGGTCGTCTTCAAGAATTTGATCAAAGCTTTGGCATGAGCTTCTGAGCAAAGCAGTAGTGCCAACATAGAGATTTTTGAAGGGGTTTTCCCCAATTGCTCCACAACATTATAATCACTTTTCTTGATTATTTTCAAAATCTCTTCCATTTCTTTCTGAGTGGTTTCAGGGATGATCAACGGCTGAGCCCTCATCATGACAGGCTCTTCTTGGATCCCTTTCCCTCTATCATCAGCAACAACAGAGGGGACAACCACAGGAGTTACAACCTCTTCAATAACTGGAGTTCTCGCAGATATGTTGACCGGTACAGGAGTAACCTTAGGAGCGGCTGAGGGTCCGAAGATTTCCTTTGGTGGTGCAATCTCCGGAGAGAAAATTCTTCCACTACGGGTGATTTTACTCGTTCCAGCAATGTTTCCAATGTCGGAAGTCTCTTCATCAGAACTCTCTTCAGTCGATTCAATTTGTTTAATACTGTGGTAAAAGATCTTTCCCCCATAGTTCCACGGTATTGATTTGTTGGACTTGTACGGGATAGGCCCCAGCATAGTTATCTTCAAAGGTGCAATCTTTAGATCGGATGTAATCTTAACAGGTCTCTTGGAGACCTTAGAAAGATTGGTGGATATGGTAATTATCGAAACATCGTTGACAGGAGTCGGAGTAACATGAGTCTTCTCAAAAAGGATCTCTTTATTATCCATTAGGCATTGGATGCCTAACTTCAACAACGGACAGTCGGTCGGTAAGGATAAACAAAGATAGCAATTTTCTTCACATCCTGGGAAAATCCCAGCCTTTAGCAAATTCAACTTGATTATCGGTAGCGGAGTCATCAAATCATCAATAATAGCAACAAAAAGATCCTCTTCAACAGCATGGGCATGGTGGCCATGCTTCGGCATTGGAGCAGAGATCACATTAGGTTTCAGGGGCATCGAATGCAACTTCTTTAGCATCTATTAAATCCTGAATCTTGTTCTTGAGGGCCCAACAATTGTTGGTGTCGTGCCCTATATTGTCTGAATGATAAGCACACTTGGCATTTGCATGGTAGAAAGGAGAAGCTGTATTCGGATTCTTCGGGGACTCTTTCAGACTAACAAGGTTTAACTTCAAAAGTTGGGGTAAAACATGAGCAGGTGTCATGTTTATCCGGGTGTATTTCCGTGCAGGCCTTTCCACCCTTGCTTGGTTGGTTCTTGGTTGATTATTTCTAGGCTGATCAACTGCAGACTTCTGAATCATTACAGCCCCCACCGCTGGCCGGCGCTCAACTCTTCCTTGACTTCTTTGAGAGTAGACAGCTGATACCTCTTTCTTTGCTGGAAAGGTCTTCTTGATGGCAGCGGAAGCAGATGTATCTTTTTGAATTTTCCCGCTCTTTATGCCGGCTTCAACTCTCTCACCAGTCAAAATCAGCTCGGTGAACCCCGCAGACGAACTTCCAATCAGGTGATTGAAAAAAGGGCCTGACAGTGTACCCAAGAACATATCCACAAGCTCCCTCTCAGATAGAGGTGGTTGTACTCGTCCAGCCAAGCCTCTCCATTTCTGGGAATACTCCTTAAAGCCTTCATTTGAGACCATACCCATACTCTGTAGTTGAGTACGGGTTGGTGCTAAGTCTGCATTATATTGATATTGTCTGTAGATGGCAGCAGCCAAATCCTCCCAGTTATGCACATCAGATCTCTCTAGTTGGTAGAACCAATCTAACTGCGTCCCTGAAAGACTGTCTTGGAAGAAATGGACCCACAGATCCTTATCAGAAGAATGCGGTTGGATTTTTCTGACGTAAGACCGTAGATGCATCTTTGGACAAGACAAACCATCATATTTAGCAAATATAGGCACCTTAAACTTGGGGGGAATCACAATCCCATAGACCAGCCCTAGATCTTCAAAGTCCAGCCCAGGCACTCTCTGCACCTCCATAGCTGCCAGATGCTCTTCCAGATTCTTGTATTTGTCATCTGCAGGTGGGTACTGCTGCTCAGAATAGTCTTCATCCTCTTCCTCTTCTTCTTCTTCCTCAGACTCAGTTGGTACTGCAGCTCCCTTTCCTTTACCTACCCCTTAAGAAAAATGGCTCTTTACGAATTTGCATAGATTTTAGGGATTTAAATACTGCCACCCCAAAAGATGAATATTCCATGCCTATAGCAGAAATGCTGATTGATTCTGCTGCAGGTTTCGAATACCTGAGTATGTTAGATGGATATTCTGGATATAATCAGATTTTTATTGCTGAGGATGATGTTCCTAAAACTGCATTCAGATGTCCAGGCGCCTTAGGCACTTATGAATGGGTAGTTATGCCCTTTGGACTAAAAAATGCTGGGGCAACATATCAGAGGGCAATGAACACCATTTTCCATGATTTCATTGAATCATTCATGCAGATTTATAATGATGACATAGTAGTCAAATCTGTTTTTGATGAGGATCATTTAGCTCACCTTTGCCAGCCATTCGAAAGAATGAGAAAACATGGCTTAAAAATGAATCCTCTTAAATGTGCTTTCTTTGTTCAGGCTGGGGATTTCCTAGGCTTTGTGGTCCACAAGAAGGGGATCGAAATTAACTTGAACAAGGCGAAGGCTATTATGGAGACGAAACCTCCTTCAACAAAGAAAGAGTTGTAATCTCTATTGGGTAAAATTAACTTTTTAAGGAGATTCATATCTAATTTGAGTGGGCGAACTCAGGCTTTCTCTCCACTCCTCCGTCTCAACCAAGGGAATTTTGAATGGACGACGCAGCATCAGGAGGCATTCAAGAAAATCAAGGCCTATTTGATGCATCCTCCTATACTTGCACCCCCTTCTAAAGATAAGCCAATGAGACTGTATATCTCTGCCTCCAATGTAACTATAGGTAGTATGTTGGCCCAAGAAAATGATGATGGCGTCGAAAGATCCATCTACTATCTTAGTAGGGTCCTAAATAAAGCAGAGACTAAGTATAGTAGCATTGAAAAACTATGCCTCTGTCTGTATTTATCTTGTATAAAACTTAAATATTATATTAAACCAGTTGATGTTTATGTTTCATATCACTTTGATGTTATTAAACATATCCTTTCAAAACCAATCATGCACAGCAGGATTGGCAAATGGGCTTTAGCGCTCACTGAGTATAATTTGACCTTCAAGCCTTTAAAGGCTATGAAAGGACAAGTAGTTTCAGATTTCATAGTGGATCACTCTGTGAGTGAGGACTTCGCGTTAGATTACGTTGAGATCCACCCTTAGAAATTATCCTTCGATGGATCAACACATAAAAATGGAAGTGGTGTTGGAGTCCTTATAATTTCTCCTGAGGGAATCCCAACAAAATTCAAGTACAAGTTAGAAGGCCCTCCCTGTGTGAACAACGAAGCTGAGTATGAAGCATTAATTGCTGGACTTGAAGCTTTGTTGGAATTGGGGGCAACCAGAGTCAAAATTAGTGGAGACTCAGAGCTGGTCATCAAACAGATAACCAAGGAATACAAATGTATCAAGGAAAATTTGATCATGTACTTTGTTATTGCTAACAGATTACTCAAGAAATTTGAATATGTGGATATAAAACATGTTCCCAGAGTTGATAATCAGGAGGCAAATGACTTGGCTCAAATAGCCTCAGGATATAAGACATCTAAAGAAAAACTCCAATACCTCATAGAAACAAGAGGCAGAATAATGGCTACCAAATTATCACCATTAGACTTGGAAAATTCGAAACTTGGTTATGCAGATCAGAAAGAATTCGAAGTGCTAAATATTGATACTTTGGCAGATACAGATTGGAGAAGTCCTATAATAAATTACTTGAAAGAACCTTCAGTAAGTACAGAGAAAAAGATCAAATATAGGGCATTGTCTTATGTGCTAATGGGGAATGAACTTTTTAAGAAAACCCCAGAAGGAATCTTACTCAAGTGTTTAGGAGAAAATGAAGTATATTTAACATTGTCTAGTGTGCACAGTGGGGCATGTGGGGCACATCAAGCAGGTCACAAAATGAAATGGTTGTTGTTTCGATATGGAATGTATTGGCCCACTATGCTCAAAGACTGCATAGAGTTTGCTAAAGGATGCGAGGAATGCCAAGTTCATACAGGTATTCAACATGCTCCTGCAAGTGAGTTACATTCAATTTTTAAGCCTTGGCCTTTTAGAGGATGGGCATTAGATCTAATTGGTGAAATTCGACCAACATCATCCAAAGGACAGAAATATATCCTTGTGGGTATAGATTATTTTACAAAATGGGTCGAAGCAATTCCTCTAGTGAATGTTGATCAAGAGGCTATTATGGAATTTGTCCAGAGGCAAATAATTTACAGGTTCGGAATACCAGAAAGTATCACAACAGATCAAGGTTCAGTTTTCACAGGGCGAAAAATGCAAGAGTTTGCAAGAGAAATGGGATTTAAGTTACTCACGTCAACCCCTTATTATGCTCAAGCTAATGGACAAGTGGAAGCAGCCAATAAAGTCATGATATGTTTGATAAAGAAACATGTAGGACGAAAGCCAATAAATTGGCACAAAACTTTGGACCAAGCTTTGTGGGCATGTCGAACATCTCCTAAAGAAGCAACTAATACTAATCCGTTTCGACTTAAGTTTGGACACGACGCAGTGCTGCCAGTCGAAATACATTTACAATCAGTGAGAATCCAAAGACAAAATGAGATACCAGCTGATCAATATTGGGAAATGATGATGAATGAATTAGTGGACGTGGATGAAGATAGGCTACATGCTTTAGAAGTTATGAGAAGACAGAAAGATAGAGTAGCCAGAGCATACAACAAAAGAGTTAAAAGTAAGTTATTCTCAACCAATGACCTGGTATGTGTGATACGGTGGGAGAACTGACTTGAGGTTTTGCGTTTGTTTTCGCAAATGTTTCGGTTGAGCAAGAGTCGCCACCGACTTTTTATTTTATCCTAAGGAAACGTTAAAAAGCACAGCAAAAACCTTTGAGATGTTTTCTTGGGTTCGGGGAGTAGATTATAGAAAGGGAAGGTATTAGCACCCTTTCTATCCATGGTTATCCATGGGCTCTTAGTTACTTGCTTAGATCAACTGGCCTTAATTTTCAATTGTTTGAAATGGTGCTTTGTGTGTGGGTTTTGAAAATGTTTTGAAAAGAAGCCAATGTGGTGGCAACCTTTGTAATGATCCATGTTGGGATGTATACAAAGGTGTATGTCTTTTGAAAAGTTTTCAATGTTTTTTTGAAAGTTGTTTTGAAAATGTGTTGTGATGTGTGTTTTGAAAAATAGGCAAGTGTTTTTGTTTTGCAAGTTGACAAGTAACCAAGAGCTATCTACCCTAAATTTCTCAAAGATCTTTGCTATGTTTTAACCCTTTTGACAATTTTGTTCCACCATTGTATTTGGTGGACAATCTTGTGTTAGGATGTGAACGAGACGGGCGCGGGTCATCGTTTAGACCATGATTGCAATGGTGCCAAGTATCTTTGGGCAATTTTTCCTTTAGGGACTTGATCATTTTTTAGGCAACTTTCGAAAGCGTCATCGAGGGACTATGATCATTTGAATTGTGTTTGTTTTGCCCAAAAAGATCTAACATGCAATATGGCCCATTATTGAAGGCAACAAGTGGAATACCCTAGGGGTGCAAGTGTGATTAATGTTGTCCATTTTCATGCTTGTTTATCTTGAAGTTAGGTCAAACTATTTTTTGGTTGATTGATTTGCATACAAACCCTAATTCTAACATGGCATATTTAGAAAACTTTAAAGTGCGAAAAATAAAGTTCCTAAGTTATTACAACACAATATATGGGAAGGGGGGGTACAAATGTTCAAATGGGGATATTTTAGCAAGAAATTAAATCCTAAACTATTACAATCCAAATGGAATTATACAAATTATTTAATATGCAATAATTAAATAAAATAAGATAAATATGCAAGATGCAAAAATGATTTTTTATGTGTATGTAAAAAAGGTGTTTTTTATGTGTCAAGAAAACAAAAATAAAAGTATTAATTTTTGGGCATTTTTATATTTAGGGTAAAAACCCTAATTTTTACAAATAAAAGTATTTTTTGTATAATATATTCAATATTTACTAATTATATACAAAAATAAATAAAAGAGAAGTATATTTGTCAAAAAGATATTTTTAATGTTAAATATTAATAAAAATAAAAATGTATATATTTTGTAGTTTATCCTAAATATTCTAATAAATATGTAAATATTTATATTATATGATAAATATATTAAATATGTAAAAAATAAAATATTTAATATTTACAAAAAAAGTATATTTTCATAAAATATTTTCAAAAGATAAAATAAAATGAAAATTAGAAAATAAAATGTATTGGTATTAGTTTTAGTATTTTTAAATAAAAGATATTATGTATTATTTATGTACAAACATCAATTTAAACAACTAAATGCTTAATAAATACAAAAATAGTGTGAAAAATATTTTTTATATTTTTAATATTATTAGAAAAAATAAATAAGTCAGAAATAAAAAGAAAAGTCAAGAAAATATATCAAATAAACACAATGGGCCAAGGGGGTTTAAAAGTAAAACTATGGTGCAAATAAGAAAAGTGAAACAGGCCCAGCCCAAAGGCAGCTTCTTCAACCTCCAGCCATCTCTGTTTGAAAACGCGCGCCTCCTTGCTTCAACATCAAGATCCTGATTCTTTGATTTTTAATGAAAACTTACAACACAAAAAATGTAAAGCATCATCTCACGATTTCATCCATATAAAGAACATGATCTAACTCTCAGAAATGAGAGAGAATTTCTTCTCCCCCAATTCCTGACCTAGTTTTTATTCAATGTTCAGACTTAAAATTCTCTAAGCACACATAACATAAATGAAAACTAATGATATGGGCATGTTCAGGGCTATGAATGTGACATAATCTCTTCACAAATCTAAACCTAACAATGCCTGGATAGAGAGATACGAGTTCATGAACTTACCTGTTCAGTTGGAATTGTGTGCAACAATGGAGATGCTTACAAGGCAAGGTAATGATTTGTATAGCTTCCTTGATGTCCAGGGATGCTATTCCAATCTTTAGTTTGCTCCAAAACCAAGTGAATCGTGTTATGGCACTTCAACTGCAAAACAGAAAAATGAAAATGGTGATGTTGGTTAGGGGTGTTACAGTCTGCTTCTAATGCTTTGGACAGTTTGTATGGATGGTAGGGAAAGTGTTTGAAGTGGTCTTAGCAAGAATGCACGAGTGGAATGAACTATGGAAGTCCAACTGCAGCTTATGCCCTGTTTTTGCAATTTTATGGTGATTATGTGTTTGAGAAGGCAATGGAGATGGTTGGCTCGTGTTTCAGGTCAGGGTTGGTGTTTGGAAAGTGTTCACAATCTTTGTTTAAGCTCTGGTTGACAGGAATGAGAGTTGGGAGTTATTATGCAAGGTTACTTCAACTTTAAGCAAGAAAATCAACTTGGTGTTTCTAGCTTGTACAGGCCCCCAATCTATGTTGCATACATTAGTCTTGGTTAGAGTGATTTGTGTACAAAATACCAGCTCAAAAGATTGTGCCTATGCTTCTTGGATTTGCATTTGACATAAAGTTCAACTTTTCTAAAATGGCTAATTTGTTTTTTCTATTTAAGGGTTAAACTTCCATGTAATGACCAAACTCATAGAACAACACCTTGGCACAAAGGATTAGCATTAAATTATGGAGTGTAGATGAGATAAAAGACCTGTAATCTAGCTTAAGGAATGCTGAGTTCAAAAATGCAAGGTTATGGACATGTAACTTGGTCATGACCAAAGTGAGTTTTTCCCAACTTGCCAAATTCGATTCTCCCTAACTATGAGGTTGTTTGATGAGTTCTTGGACATTTTGGAAAGCTTGGAATGTGTACTACAATCCATCTTTGAAATGAAAATTGAAATTCCAAGTGGAAGCATGTGAAAAGTGGTCTTGAAGTTAGGCAAAAATCCTGCCTAAAATGGTTCAAAATTTCTCTAAGTTAAGAATGGTTTGGTACCCTTGTCTCAAAAATTGTAACTTGATCTACAAGCTTCTTTTGAGGAAACTTTGTGAATCAAAGTTGTAGATTTTGCAATGGACTACAACTTTCATGTTTTGACTTTTCCTTGAATCCAAATGCATCTTGATGAGAAAGTGGGACAAAGTTAGGAAAAAATTAGGGTTTTTCATAACTTAGAAAAATTCTAAGTTATGAAAAATCTTCATTTCAAACCCTAATTTGTGATTTTTGATTTCTTGATGGACAAGTTTCATGATTTGGCATGTTTTGATGAAAAATGACTCTTGACACTTGATTTTGACCAAAAAGTCAAAGTTTGACTTTTCAATATACAGTCAAAAATTGATCAATTGACTGGAAAATTCAACTGTCAATCTTGTGCATTTGGGATCTTTTGAACTTGTTGAGTATGTCAAGACAATTCCATGGGGTCCTTGAGTCCATATGTGAGCTTGGTTTGCCATTGGCTAGGTCAAACAGGCAAAAATTGCCTTTGTGCAGTCAAAACCCTAGAAATGACCATTTTGCCCTTTTGGTGATCTGATCAAATTTCTTGTGGAATTGTGATCCAAACTTGATCAAATGGTCCATATGAGTTCATAATGTCGATGTGGGTCAATTTTCATGAGGTTTGACTGTCAATTGGCCACAGTTGACTTTTTCCCCAATACAGCTGATTTCTAGGTCAACTGTCCAATTGACTGGGCAAAGGTTGGAATCAAGGATTGAAACTTGGTATGGATAAACTTGGGAGTCCAATATGAAGCATGAAAGTCATCTTAGGCATTTTTAGGTCAAAATATCTTTGTGCAAACACAAACCCTAATTTGGGTCAACAGTGCTAGGAGAAGTCTTGCAGAGGAAACCCTAACTGGATCTTGAGACCCAAGGGCCTTGTGATGAGAAAATGTTGAGAAAATGGGAGGGCAAATTTTGGGGTACAACAGTATGGAAAGTTATATTACCTATAGATAAAAATAATAGAGTATTAGGTAAATGGTCACCCCATTGGGAAGGACCCTTTCGTGTTTTGAAAACATTTTCGAATAATGCTTATGAAATAGAATAATTAGCAGAAGATAGAAGAATCTTTAGGGTAAATGGGAAATACTTAAAAAGGTATAAGCCATGCTTGCAAGAGGTTAGAATCACTACAGGATAATTAAAAAATATATATATATATATAAACATAAATCCAAAATGGTGTTATATAAATGCCAAAATGGTTGTGTTCAATCCTTAACAATAAAAAAGCATTAACAAAATACATTCGAAAATCAGAAAGGGGCGTTTCGTTTCAGCTTAGCAAACTTGCTCTTGCATAAGTTGATTTTGCATTAGGTGGCATTTCTGACGCTTTCGAGCCCCTTGATCTCTTCGCTTATTCCTTCAGCTACCTCCATCTGTTGAAGACTTTGTGTGACAATATTTTCAAGTTCTTTGTCATCAACAGGCTTCAAGGTTGCCTGCTCATTTCGAGCACCCTAAATTTTCTTTTTGAGTTCTTCAATCTGAGATTCCCAAAACAGGATTGATCGAGCCAAAATATAATGCTTGTCTTTGGCCTGGATTTTAGCATGCTCCAACGCCTCTGCTTCTTTAGAAAGTCTCGAAGTTTGGTCATAAGCTTTAGACAAAGCTTCTTGTTTGGTTTGAATCTTAGCCTTAGCATCATTAACCCTAATATATTAACTGCTAACCTCATTGAGCAAGATTTGCAGATCATATATGGTTTCACTTACTTCAAATGGACAGATGCTGAGATCTATCTGAGAAAGCAACTTCTTCATCAAAAAATAGGCTGCAGTATCTGCTTTTAGAATGGTAAAAATGTCAACCTCAAGAATAGTTTTATTGACTTGTTGAAGAAGTTGGTCAAGAGAAGTAAGAGGGGCATTATCCTTTGTTTGGCTCGAATCTTCAGATTGATTTTTGCTAGAAGAAGAGTCTTGTTGAGCTAGCATTAACTTGATATATTTCAGGGGATTACTCCATTTTAGTTCTTCCTTCTGTTCCCCAGTCAAGATTGGAGGATCTGGGTTTTTAGTGAAAATAGTCCAAGTAGGAACGGGAACTTCCACCTCCTCTTGCACCATCTCATCTTCTTCACCATCTGCGAAGTAACGAATCACAGTATGTGTTTCGCTTTCCTCTTCAGATTTGTCAGCAAAATGCACCCTTCTGGGAGAGGAGTCGCTAGGATTATCGATGATGGGAGTTTCGAGCGCTTTGTCTGGTTCGCCAGCTACAGGGCCCTCTGTCGAAGGAGGCGAAGTTGCTTGTTGGTCTAAAGCTTCGACCATTGGAGGTGAAGTTGCTTGTTGATCCAAGGCTTCGACGGTCCCTACAGAAGTAGCAGCAGTGGACGAACCTTTATTTAAAACGGCTTCATTGAAATCTCCTGGTTGAGGAGAGGCTGCAGGTTTTGAAGCTTGGCCTTGATTGGTAGGAGGATCAGAAGAAGCAAAAAGAACGCTCTGCGCAGAAACAAAGGGTTAACATAAAGAAGGTTACATAGTCAATCTAAAAAGCATTAAGTGAGATTTACCTTTTGTTCATCAGAAGTTGCATTGCTACCAATGCGTTCTGAAATTACGTTCTTCAAAGACTGAGACTTCGAAGGTCCTTTGGATTTGAGTTTGGGAGCAGTCACATTCACTTTTCTTTTTGAAGGATTGGCGAATTGAGAACCTTCGCCAGATTTGTTGGTTTTCTTTTTCTTTTTTCGTTTAAGAGGAGAAATGTCTTCATCCTTTTCTAATTCATTTTCAGAATGAGCACTATCGTGTTTTCGTTTCTTAGGAGACTTGGGAGGTAATCCACTCGCCTGGAGAAATGAAAAGAATAATTAGTCAATTTAAAAAGTAATTTCGACAATAAGAAAGGAGTGAGTGAAGTATTACCTTTTTCTTTTTTGAGGAGTCATCTTCTTGTTCAGAAGGAGGATTTTCAGTATTGGTCATTGGCACTTTCAAAGAAGAAGTTGAGCCTGCCTTGGGTACAAGTTTATCCTTTTTCAAAGATTTTAGATCAACAGCTGAAAAGAATATGAAATGGTCAAGTTTAAAATAAGAGTTTAGAAAGAATAAGGGAACTTCGATTTTCTTCAGTTCTGCACCTTCGCCGTGTTGAGATGTCATAGACATGGCTGACAAGTCATAGCGAAGGTGCCCCCTGAAATTGTCTAAATCATATTTAGCCCACGTTACCCTTTGGGCAGGTTTCTTGGCATCATTTTCATACAAACGGAAAATGCTCCCACAAACGAACCACCAGGGATACGGAGGAAAAAAGGCTAAAGCCAGCTCTGAAGTAGGTAGGTTTGGAAATTTTGGTGTTTGATGTTTAAAAGCCCACCAATACCTATCTTCAGGTTTTACATAAGGAGGAAATCGAATTTTTGAAAGTTGTTTTTCAAATTTTTCTTTCAAAGTTATTGCTGATTCGCAGACAGTTCGATGTATTTCCATAGGATTATAGACAATTTCGAAATATTTTTGGAAGGCTCAAATTTCCTTGACATGAGTAAATCTACCTTTTTTGACATGCTCCTGCACAAAGGAAAAAGCTGTCGTCAGTTGTTGTTGAATTTGGATGGTGTTGAACATATTCTTCGAATAATAAGCCGTCCACCAAGTATAAAAATCTTTTGTCATATAAAAGGAAGGAGTAAATAAGACTAGTGAAAAGTCAGCAAAGCCAGCATATTTCTTCTGTCGAGTTTCGATTTCTTTGAAGGAGTAAGGCACCCCTGCTAAACATATCTCCCTTTTCTTGTTGAAGAGATGCTCAGGTAGAATTTGGCATAGTCCGAATTGACGGGCCACGAAATTAGGTTGATAAGCAAGGATACACACTTGGCTCTTCATAGGCGTGATCCTAGAAATAATAAGCCTAGGGTTTAAAAAGGCACACCAAATGTCCCTGATTATTTCTTCTTTGATGGCTTGTTCAATGGGCATGGTAAACCAAGTTGGACCACAGTTTTGATTGGCAAAAGGGGCCATTGAAGGGTCAAACCTATGTCTTTTAGAGAAAATCATTGTGTAATTAACAAAGCATGTCTTGAAATTTTCTCTTTCATCGTTTGGGGTTAGTTTTAACAACCTAGTGCCTTCAATGCTACGATTTACAACGTCAGGATGTTCTTCATTAATAACCCCAAAGGTTGACAGAGATGGTTCGAAAGTTGCATTTAACCAAAGCTGCAATAGCCAAAAGGGGCCAGCGAGAAGCAGATTAGTGCCAGCTTCGTAAGTTTTCAGTTTCGAAACTGCAGCACCTATGCTTTCATATAAGCTTGTTAGCAGTAACTCACTGATGCATACCCTTCGACCATGACGAAGTTGATTTACGAGGGTGATGAACCTGCTAGCAACTTGTAGAGACTTGCTGCAGAAGACATATTTTGATAACCATGGTGCCAGAAAAGCTATATGTTCGACATCAGAGACCTCTTCCTCAGCATAGTGATAGAAATTGATGTATTTTGAGAAGCTGGCATTCTTGACATCAAAGTCAATAAGGTTATCTGCATCTTCATTTGGATCGAAAGTTTCCCCAATAGGGGAGAGTCCAGTGATGGCAGCAATATCAAAGAACGTAGGTGTCAGCATTCCACAAGGGAGATGGAAGGTATTATAGGTGCTATCCCAAAGGTATAAAGAGGCTAACAAGAAGAGTTGGTTGTAACTAAAACCTAATTTTGACATTCGAATCAGATTTAGGATGCCTATACTTTCCCATTCCCGAGATTTCTTATTTTCAACTTTCGAAATCCAATATGGGTATAATTGATCTGATGAGGGACATGAGCGAAAGGGTTTGAAATTTCTAGTAACATAGTTCATATTGAAAACGTCTCTCACAGGTTTTGACGTTTCTGTTTCACATGTTTTCTCTTTTAAGGTTTTTGACAGCCTAACAACCGATTCATCTTCCTTAAGTTTTGGAGGAATGGATTTATTAACAATGGGTTTGGTTTTTGAATACACGGGAAAAATCCCTTTGTTTTTTCTAAATGATCCGTAGAGATAATGGGACCCATAACTCCTAGGGTTTTATCAAGAACAGTAGTGGGAATGATTACCTGAGAAGCGTAGATGGCCTTTTGTTCTTGAGTGAGTTTGGGGGTTGAGATGAACTCCTGATTATCAAGATTGATAATTTTGCTTGCTGGTTTGAGAATGGAGGGAGAAGCTTGCTTGGACTTTCCAGATTTCTTGGATGAAGAAGTTAGCGCTGAAGACATTGTGAAAATCAAAGTTTTTTTTTTGAAGATAAAAAATCTGGTTGTTTGAAGGATGAGCAAATTTGGAAAAGTTGGAGTGAAGAAGATGAAGTATTTTTATAAGCCTTCCTCGATGGTTTAAAGGTTGTTGACCTTTGGAAAAAGGTGGGATACGTGTAACTCCCTCATTGGAAAGAGAAAAGGTGGATTTTTTGAACTTCCTAGGGAAGTGACGTTTTGCTGCTAATTATTAGCTATAACTGCTGTGATTGCACGTTTTGGTATGATGATTGGACATTTTGCAGAAAGTTGGACACTTACTCTGCCATCGTATACAGTATTGTCATCATGAGTTTTTGATACTCTCGAAATAGCGTGGATAAATCAAAAACAAGTATTTCTTTATATCTATCGAAATACATGTTCTTGAGGGGCAATTTGTTAGCTGGCTATTTCGAATAAAGAAGAAACCACTATCAAAACAATATTTTGAATAAGCACCTAAGGAGGTTGATATCAATATTGAATATTGGTGGGAAATATAAAACCATTGTGCTAAAGGATTCTTCGATTTCCAGTGATAGATGATGGATTTCGATTTGGAGTTTTTAGTGTTTAAAATATAAAGAATTCCTTTATGCAAGGGTGCTAGAATTGGAAACGGTCCATGCAATTGATTTATTTCGAAACGAAGAAAATTAGTAAAATGCTTCGATTGGCGCAGGTTTTGAATTTTAAATAAGAGCACCATTCTTAGAAGACGCGTGGAAGTCAGTAAGCGTGAGAAGCCTGCATGCTTCGAACGTGGCATGATTTTAGAGTAGGACTGTTAGGGTCAAGACACTATAAATAGGTGTTTTTATGTTAGATTTGGGATGTTCATTTTCTTGTACTAAAAAATCTCAAACACTCAAATTACCGTGAATTAAGGGAAACGAGTCAGAAGACAAAATGTACGTATTGAACATCATGATTCTTTACAATTTCAATACAAGTCTTTTTATATTTCGTTCACTATTACAGTATTTCTGCCCCTGAATCATTCGATTTCCTTGCATTTCCTTGTTTTACTTGCCTTTAAACACATTTATCTCTTTAGAAACTTCACTTTTATTTTATCCTTTTATTCAAACACTTCATATTTCCAGAAACTGTTATATTCTCAGAAACTCCTTATCTTTACATTCAAGCATTAAATCCTAAGTCTAATTCGAAGCATTTCCTTTCTACATTCAGTCAGTTTATTCCTATAGACAATTTTATAGACATCTCTTAAGAATCTCACATTCGAACTTAACATACAATATAAGTTTATCAAGATAATGGGAATGAACATAGAAATGAGTTATGACACATGTGTTCTAGGATCAATCTAGTCGATCCTGCAAGTAACCAATAATAATCAATAAATTGGAAGACTAGCGGTTGTTTACTAGAAATCACTGTAAACAGTGACATGATTGCCTAATACTTTAAGAGGACATGATTCGATTTGGGTGATTGTTGATAGGCTTACGAAGTCAGCTCATTTTATTCCTATTAACATCAGTTTTCCAGTGCCGAAGTTAGCTGAGATTTATATTAGTGTGATTGTGAAGCTGCATGGTGTTCCTTTGTGCATTATGTCAGATAGAGATCCAAGATTTACTTCTGATTTTTGGAAGAGTTTGCAAGAAGCATTGGGTTCGAAGTTGAGGTTGAGTTCAACGTATCATCCTCAGACAGATGGTCAGAATGAACGGACAATTCAATCGTTGGAAGACTTGTTGAGGGCATGTGTTCTTGAGCAAGGAGGTGTGTGAGATACTTATCTTCTGTTGATAGAGTTCACATATAACAACAGTTATCATTCCAGTATTGGGATGGCACCTTTTGAAGTGTTGTATGGTCGAAGATGTAGAACTCCGTTATGTTGGCATGAATCTGGTGAAAGTGTAGTACTTGGACCTGAACTTGTTCGTGAAACTACTGAGAAGGTGAAGTTGATTCGAGAAAAGATGAAAGCTTCACAAAGTAGACAGAAGAGTTATCATGACAAGCGAAGGAAAGATTTAGAATTCCAAGCTGGTGATCATGTGTTTTTGAGAGTTACACCTGTGACTGGTGTTGGGCGAGCATTAAAGTCTAAGAAGCTCACTTCTCGTTTTATTGGACCGTATCAAATTTCAGAGAGGGTGGGGAATGTTTCTTATAGAGTGGCTTTACGGCCTAATCTTTCGAATTTGCATGATGTGTTTCATGTGTCGCAACTTCGGAAGTATATTTTAGATCTGTCTCATGTGATTCATATGGACGATGTGCAAGTAAGGGATAATCTTACGATGGAGACGATGCCTGTACGGATCGCGGGTCGTGAAATGAAGACTCTGAGGGGCAAAGAGATTGCCTTGGTTAAAGTGGTTTAGCTAGGAGCTTCTGGTGAAAGCATGACTTGGGAGTTGGAGAGCAAGATGCGACACTCCTATCCTGAATTGTTTTCTTGAGGTAAATTTTCGAGGACGAAAATATTCTAAGTGGGAGACAGTTGTAACGCCCGTAATTTAATTAATTATTTAATTAAATTATTTTTGGAATATTTGTGAAGTTGTGTTATAATTAATTGGATTTATTTTATTAAGTGGAGAAATAATATTAGAGATATATTATTATGTAATAATATTAAAAGTGTAACATTATTTAATGTGGGTTTATTTTGGGAGAATAGAAGTAATAAGGGGGTGTGTTGGTTTTAAGCCCAATAAGGAATAATAGAATAATAGGGTTATTTTGTTATTTGTTGTTGGAATAGAAGTAAGAAGCAGTAGAAAGAAATAAGGATTGAGAAGAACGTGCAAGCTGCGTGAGAAGGAGGAATAACGGCAAGAACGAGAATCCAACCGGGAATTGTAGAGCGACCTTCAATACAAGGTAAGGGTGGGGTTCTAACTCTATAATTAGGTTTATGATGATTGGTATGTGGGATTAGTGATGATTGTTGTCTTGTTCTTGAATTGGATGTATATGATGATGTATGATGAAGATTTGATGAATTTTGATGAATATTGATGTCTTGATGTTGTTAAAATGATGTAGAATCGTAGGGTAATTATGGGTGATGAATTGACGTGATTATATTAAGTTTTAGGGATTTAAACGTGAATCCCATAGTGAGATGCAGTAATGGAAACGTTGAATGTAGTTGTAATGAAAACGCAGAATTAGGCGTGAAGAACATCAGAAGTTGTTGTTTTAGAATAATGAATCAATTAGGGATGGCGTTAGGCGTACTGTTCCTAATTAGGTGAATCACAGGAAAAGAATCAAAATAGTAGGACGAATAGAAAGTATCAGTTCTGACAGTAGAGGTATGTTGACTAGAGTTGCGTTAGATTAGTGCAAGATAGAATTTCTGAAGTTAGACGTAAGCTGTTAGGAGATGCATGGCATAGTGAAAGGTAGCAGTTCTGATATTAGAAGTTGCATTAGTCAGAAGATGAGATGATCAAAAGTTGTATCTGGTAAGAGGTTGAGTGGTCAGAAGATGTCATGGTCAGAGGTTGAGTGGTCAGAAGATGTCATGATCAGAGGTTGAGTGGTCAGAAGATGATATGATCAGAAGTTGCATCTGATCAGAGGTTGCATTAGTCATAAGTGGTGTATTTAGAAATAGCGTTGATTAGAGGTTGCGTGGTCAGGAGTTGGATGGCCTTTTACGCTGTTTTGTGCAGAATGTGGAAGTTAGATGCGTAGAAGCTGTTGTTTGAACTATAACAGTAGTAAAGTGACGGTCTTGCCTTTAGAGTTACAGAATGACAGTGTTGATTTACTGTGGAATTAAAATACTGCTGAGTTATAAATGAGAATTTATTAATAAATAAATGATGTTTGATGATTTATAAATAAATGACGTTTGATGAATTATTTTGATTATTTGAGATGTTATTTTGAAATGTATTTTGAGTTGTTTTGAGATAATGATTTGAGATGTTTTGAGATGATTATTTGAGATGCTTTTAAGATGTTAATTTGAGACGTTTGAGATGATTTGAGATGTTGTTAACTTGGATGTTATCATTACATTCATGGTTGTGTCGCATACATTGCATTTTTGAGATGGAGCTTATGCTCGTTGAGATGGCCTGGATTGGAAAATTTTGAGATGAAGGCTATGCCTTGTTAATGCCTCTATTAATTGGAAAATTTTTGAGATGGGAGTTCTGCTCCAATGGTACCACATGCATTTGCATAGTATTGAGTCGCATTATATGATTTCATAAAGAAGTGTATTTTGATGTGGATGAATGTATATTATTGTTGAGATTGTTGTTGATTATGAGATGAGAAGTGGTGATGTTGTTGATCTAATTTAATATATTAATTATCATGCACTTTATTATATTGTTAGATATCTCACCCCTTTTGTTTGAATGTTTCCCTTATGTTGGTAACGTGCAGGTAATCGAGAGTGAAGGCTGTATACCTTCAATAGTTCGAGTCGGTGTCATTGCTATGATATGTAACACTCGGGGGGGATGAACGCTTGCTATTTTTGGTTGTTGATTTTCATTTGTTGAATTTTAATTTGATTATCATTAAATATGAGATGTTTCGAAGTTGCTGTTTTGTTAGAGGTGTATTTAAGAATTCCGCTGCGTAGATGTTGATTTATTTGATTAAAGATATTATGTTGATGGTTCATCCGATGTTTGAAAAAAGTGTTATATATCCATGATGAATGCAATGAATTCAATAGAAGAATTTGTGGCGTCCCGATTCGTTTGTATGATTAAAATTTTATAACTCTGATTTATTTATATAATTTTCCGGGGTAGAATTGGGGTGTTACAGAAAAGGGATTGGTTGCTTAAAGGTTGGTTGCTAAGAGGTTGAAAAAATAAAGTGGTTGAAAAAGAAATAAAAATGTGAAAAATAAAAGAAAGAGAAAATAAAAAGAAGAAAAAATAATAATAAGGTCAAGTAGCAGATGACCAAAGAGAAAAGGGTGAATAATTTTTTATTGCTTGAAAATTTGAGAAGTGGTTGCTCTCATAGGATTAAGCAATTTTGTTTAGAAGGCCTTGAGATATGACCTTTCTTTGTTAATCCAAGCCACGTTACATCCTTTAAAAGTCCTTTGTGATTTGTGCTTTTATGTTTTTAACATGAGTTTTTTTTATGAATGCATAATTTAATCTGGATGTTAGAAAGATTATTGGGTAAGAGTCAAGTCTCTCATATTTCTGTTCTCCATTCTTTGATGAAGTTGTGTGCTAGGTGTGATTCATGTTTGAACATGTACTGTCTTAGAATTTCTGATATGTGTTTTGTACTTAGTATTTGTTTCATGTTCATGGTGTCGTTGTAGTATAGTGGTAAGCATTACTTTGTTTGTGCTTTTGAATTTGAGCCATGCATTTGTTTTTGTTTTTCCAAACTTATTGATTCTCTAGATGTCTTAGAAGTTGCTCTTGTTTCTTTAGAATTGTAAGACTCTTGTTTGAGGAGAAACAAAGGTTAAAGTTGAGGAGAGTTTGATAAGTTCCAAATATGACTAAAATTCCACATTAAAACTTGGCATTTTTAGGCTCCAATTCACGTTTTCGACCATCGAATTCCCCAAGTTTTGCTAGAATATGATCTTTTTTGTATTTAGTTGTGGTATATTTGATATGTTTGTTTTTGTGCATAAAATTATGGCAATTCATCCAATAAGAAGGCACAAAACAAAGAATAGGAAAGTCAGCAAGTTCGTCGGGGGGGCTCGGGGCGAGGCAAGAGCGAGCTTTCCCAGCAAGGCCAAGGCGAGGACATCGAGAGACAAAACTGAAGCTTTCCAGTAACATCCCACATCGTGGTCGCTAGGAGAGTTTAAAGCGTAAAGCTCATCGGGCGAGACTTGAGTTCTCCAGGTGAGTTTAGATATTTTCCAAAGGGAGGTTTGAGTGTTTTGCACAAGCTGATATGAGGAAAAAAGGGTTTTCGTTGGGTGAGGTAATATTTCCAGGAACTCTTTAAATAAGGGCATAAACAATTTTTTTTGGGTATCATTATCATTTTCGGACCAAGACACCATTTTAGAGAGAGAGAGAGAGAGAGAGAGAGAGAGAGAGAGAGAGAGAGAGAGAGGCTTAGAAAACAAGAAGAGAGGGTGCAACTTGAGGATCGGGAGCTGGGTTCACGTTGATCATTAGGAAATCATGATTGAGGTTTGGATTGGATGTAAGTTTACTGTTTTAGTATGTATTTGTATTAATCATGAAGTTGTATACACTCTACTTATGAATCTATATCGATGTTATCTTTGTTGTAGTATTTATGTTAATGGGTTTGGATTGTTATTGAGAAATATGGTTCGAAACTCGAACTAAGATGAACATTTCTAAACTCCAGACATAGATTTAGGCTAACATTCACAGAGAGTATTGATTCTTAATGCACTGTATTATTTAATATGCTGAAAAATCGTTGAATAAACAATAAGGTTGGAATCGTTTAATAGGCTGAGAGATCGCTGATTAAAATATTCAAATCTCATAAGATGTTTAGACATAAACGGTGTTGTGAGCGATACATGATGGTATTGATAAATATTTAGATTATGTACAACTGATTGGTAAAGTGCATATTCTTGCGGTGGATGAAATCCAATATTGACAAGTTCTCATATCTCTCTGAAACATTGTTTATCTTTCGCCCATTTTACTTTCCATAACTTTAAACTTTCAAACCCTTGCAAACTTAAGCTTAAAAACATATTAATTGTTGAACGACATTGATATCGCACTAATCCTTGTGGAGACGATAAAACAAATACTTACACTTTTGATTACTAAATACTACAACATCACTTACTGCATATTTTGTCATTCTCATTAGGGGTCAAGACGCTCCAATCCGAAGATGGACCAATCTAAAAAAAGACTCCATTAAGATTACCCTCTTTGGCAAAAACAGAAATGGTTGAAGAATAATTCGAGTTCATCCACGAAGATTGAGTATTCTTCTGAGATTTTTTAGTATTTTTCTATGATTTTTTATCCATGATTTACTAACTTTTCTAGATGTAGGAAAACAAAATGTCAAAAGAAAAGAAGATAACCACTAACTTAGAAGACAACTCAAAGAAATGCAAACCTAATCTTCAATCATATGTTATCATGCAAAAGAAAGTAAACTTTATCAAACATGTCAAATCACTCGCACGTGAAAATCAAGTGTTTTAGTTCCCAAAGATTATAGTGAGGTTGCTTCTAAAAGAGCGTTTGAAGTATGAAGCATTAATGACGCAAATCCACAAGAAACTGAAATGTTTTCTTTTGCTCTTCCAAAAATAAAAGAGAGAGAGGTCAACTGAGACACATACAACAAATCCTCACATTGCTACGCATAGACAAGCGTTTGAGGGAGGGAGGAAGATAACTTTTCTGAACCGACTATAGTGATCCCGACCGCCACTCTGAAGGAATTATAATCCTTCTAGAATATTCTCAACGCATGTGGACTATCCTACTAATAATCACATAAGATATAAATCAATTCAACTACTCAACTTCAAATTTAATTTCAATCACTCTTATCATTCACATATTAATTAAATCGTTATAATGTTAATCTTATAAATAAATCATCTCTACGTCGCATCAAAAGCTAGATCTGCCATTATCTAATACTCACTCATTTGAGAATGGAACAATAACAAACATATTTTTTTTAAAGATACTAATTCAACCCAAAGAATGAAATATAATTTATATGTGGTCCACGATGACCAAACTAATTTATCGCGATCCTGTTATTTCAGGGAGAGCTAATTGAACAGTGAAAAACAAATGCAGGCAGAAAGAGACTTTTGGCTCCATATAATAATGGAAAACCAACCCAACCTAACTAATTTATTTTCTTGAGCAACAACAAGAACTTTACTACTTTCTTTACATTTAATTTACATTTATTCCAAATAAATCATTTTCTAGCAGAAAATCTTTGCAACATTCTCCTACCAAGCTAACTCATCCATCCCTCACAGTCTCACACCTTTCACCAACAACACTGTACAAATACATCACACTTTCTCTTTTCTTCATTTCTCCAATTATCCAACAATTAACCAACCCACACCATGCTTCCATCCTTTGTGAGCTTCTCCGGCTTATACAGCGGCTACCTCCGTCGCTGTTTCACCGGCTCCGGTCTCTTCTCTCAAAAAATAGATATCGACAACGAAACATCTCTCCACGTTTGGGGACCAACAGATCAATCCACACACAAACAATCTCTAGTTCTGATTCACGGATTCGGTCCTACAGCCATATGGCAATGGCGTCAACAAGTTCAATTTCTAGCTCCACATTTCAATCTCTACGTTCCCGATCTAATTTTCTTCGGCGAATCAACAACGAGATCGGAGAAAAGATGCGAGCAATTTCAAGCCGCATCGGTTGCGAAACTGTTGGAGAAATTAGGGTTGAAGAAGTGCCACGTGGCAGGGACGAGTTATGGCGGTATTGTTGCTTATAATTTGGCGAAAATCTTAGGGGAAGACAAGATTGAAAAAGTGGTTATTTGTAGCTCTGGTGTTAATATGACGAAGAATCATAACGTCAAGTTGTTGGAAAGAGCTGGAGTGGAGAAAATTGAGGACCTTATGTTGCCTACGTCTCCGCAAAGTTTGAGGAAATTGATGACACTTGCTGTGGCCAAAAGAATCGCTTTCATGCCTGATTTTCTCTTGAATGACTTCTTAAATGTGAGTTCTGCTTTTTTTTTCTTATTATTCCAATTTTTCATTCATGTTATGCCACTATCTTTTTCTGTAGTTTTGTTATATATATTGTTCTCATGAGAACTTAAAACAGGGAGGAGGAAGTAAACTAAAAAAAAAAGTATTTAACACTTTTGGTTTACTATTTGAGGAAAATTTTGGTAGAAATTTGGTTTTTAGTTAGAAATTCATATCAAATTTAAACACTTTTGTATCATTTTCTGATAATAAACAAAGAAGAATGAGACCACATTGCTTTGCTCGAACTAGTTTTTAGCTTTTCTTCTTCAAGATGATTTAGTTCATCATAAACTTGATATGGTATCAAAAGTTATTGAATCAAATCCTTGTTTCATTACTCAATCACAAAATGAATTCATCTCATCATAAACTTGATATGGTAAGCATTTTTGTATCATTTTAATGATAATAAATGGAGAAGAATCAGAGCTCGTTGCTCTGTTCTAAATGAATTATGAGTAAAGGTAGTAAAACGGGTCGTGGCTCGTCGGGTCGGACCTCGCACCCGCCTAAAATGGTGGACTGGATTGGAATTTTGAGTCCGCCGTCCACCAAACTCTGCCCTGTTAAAGACCGTAATCCGTCAAAAGCTGCCGCCCACCAAAGCCAGCCACACCTATTCTTTTAGTTTGTTCCAATTTAAGTCGCTCTTTTCTAATTAATTATAATAATTATAGTTTTTGATGATTTTATTTTATATATTAATTTGTGAAGATATGCAAGTAAAATTTATTAATAAAATGCTTTATAAAAAATATTCTAAAATATAAGTGATAAATCTAATTAAAAAGGAAAAAAACCTATTAATCTATTAAAAAAATAAAATAAAATAAAAAGTATGCGGACAAGACTGCCGTCCGCCAATCCATCATTTTTGCAGGCGAACTAGATTTTTATTCTCATTTCTAGTTTTCGGACTTGTTCATTCTACTATTTTTTGGCAGACTTTAGACGGGATGGGACGGACGATCCGTTTTGCTACCCTTAACTATGAGCAATTTGCATAATCAAAATGTAAATTATTAGTTTAATCATATAAAGAAAAAGACAGAAATAAAATTAAATATTTTTTAGACATAGTAATTATAATATAATTAAACTTAATATAAATAATAACTATAGAAACTTAAGTGTATTAAATAATCATATAAAAAAAGACATAAATATAAAATAGTAAATAATCATAAAAAAATAAAATTTAAAAAAATGTAAATGTAAAGTTTTAATATAAATGCAAAATTTAAAATGATTTACTTATTTATAAAATGAACAATAATCATATAAATTTAATTATATTAATTAATCATAAATAAAAAAAGGTAAGGTGGAGAAATATGATATGGAGAAAAAAATAATATATAAAAGTAAATATTTATTTTCTAAAAAAAATTATTAATTTAAATAAAATAAATTATTTTTATAGTGATCCGTAAGATAAAAAGTTAATTATTTATATAAATTTAAAATATAAGAGACATGTTTATTTTAAAGTAAATAGAAAATTGGCAGTGGAAAAGAAAATAATTAAAATGTAAAAATGTAACGTAATTAACTCTAACAATCATTCTACTATAGATGTTAAAAGTTTTTTCTCCATGAAAGAATATTAAACTGAAATGAATGATATAATTATAAATGAATAATAATCATAAAAATCCAATATAAAAATATTTAAAATAATAATATGTGAGTTGGAGGAAAAAATAAAATATTAACAAATATAAAAGTAAAATATTATATTTAAATACAAAATTTTAAATGATTTATTATTTGTAAGAATAATAATTATATTTATTTAATTATATTAAAATAGATATTTGTATTGATAGTGATATGTGAGATAAAAAAACTAAATTTATAAAATAAAAAATTATAATATACTATGAAAGACAATTTAGAGAATGTATGCTATTGATTTTTAATAAATAGATAGTAGATTTTTATTACTACTATATAATTAAATATATTCATGGTAAGAAAATATATAAAATTTATTAAAATCATATCATTTTGATTAATTTAACAATTCAATAAGCTTTCCTATGACTCATAAGACCGGGCAATCGGTCGTATTCGGACACAAACTACTAAACCGTTCTTAATCACAGGTGATAAATAAGGTCCAAATTGTAACCAGTTCATTTTTAGTTTTTTCCAGTTCGGTTTAAATCTAATTCTTTTTCAAATTTTTTCGTTTAAGTTTGTTTGACAACAATGTCCAGAACACCGTTTTTTTTTTTTTTTTTCACTGGCCCATAAATATTTAATGCCAAAAACACAATCAAATATTGTATTTTTTTATAAATTGTGAATAATTAAATAAATAAGTGATTTAGATTTATCAATAAAAATTGAGTTATTTAGAGCATTTAAATCATTCACATTTGAATTAGCAGTTGTTTCAATTTTTAAATAAAATTGGATACTGAATCATCAAAATACAATATTAAATAGCATTAAAAAAAATTCTTACCTTAAAGATTCCAAATAACATAAATGACAAACTTAATAAAATATAATACAACATCAAATCCAATACAAATAATAAATTATCTACTAATCCATCAATTTTTTTCCATCTTTAAGTTATTCCAGTAAAATATAAGTTATTAGAGATTGGAAGTTGAACATAGATCAAAATCTCTATGAAATTGAGCAACATTATCAGAAGATTTAGTAAATAAAAATTATTAAAACTATTTAGATAAAATTAGAAATATTTAGTATTATTTACCACATTAATCAAAATAACACAGATTAGCAAAAGATTTACATGAAATTACCTGTCTACAAGTTTGATTTTCCTCTGCAAGTTTAATTTTCTTAAACAATTATAAATAGGTAATATATTAGCAAGACAATTATAAAGAGTATTATTAACTTTTTGTTCAGCACAAATTAGAAGAAACGTAAATGTATATGTAAAGCTCAAGATTTGGGAAGGTGAAATTTCTTTCAATTTTTTTGGGACCCGGTCCTGGATTGGTTATGTCTTAAGTGTGATCAAGATTTGGACTGTTGCCTGTGTTAAAATAAAAAAGATTTCACATAGAGAACATTTTAATAATATTCCAAATATCACTCTTTAATTTAAATAAGATCTTTGTTATAGTGTTTATTACCATCATTAATGAATGTAGATTTCATGTCTCCTTCATATGTGATGGGCTCAATATTAGTCATTGTTTCCCTTCCATTGCTTTGGATAGCTGCTTTATCATAAGCCCTGATTTTCATAAAATCAAAAGGGAAATACATGTTGGAAAGAGAAGTACGTGTCGGTCATATTATGAGTTTAACATACTATCCAAATAGAATAATCAAAAGAAGCGGATAATTAAAAGTTGTAAAGCATTTCACTGACGTGTCAGCCATTTTCGAATACTATATAATCCAGTGAGTATTCCACTTCTAAGCTGCAAATGGACATCTTCCATGGACATCTTCCCTTGATTTCTCAATAACAGATTAAACCAATTACCAAAAGCTCATAGAACTCATTAGTTAATCACTAAACATTTAAAACTATCTATTATTGTCAAGTACATCGAATTAGCTGTCTATGAAGCAAGGTAAAGGAGTGCTTACCTGTATGTTGTAACCAGAACAACCACAATACAATTTGTCCCCAACAACCGTAAGAAATTTCATATAATTGTCGAAATTGATGAGCTTTGGAGCATCTAACCAGATAAAAACCTGTAAATCTCAAAAATTTATCAGTTTTATGTTAAGATGGAAATAGATTTCTTTATGAATAGTTTGGAAGCATATTAGCCTAGCCTTAACTGTTGTTCCTCCAGTTACATAGCATGTCAATTTTGCAGTAGCTACAAGCCCATACACTGCAAAGGAGGACTATTAGAGAGGAGAGGGAAATCACTAATATGATGGTCAAGCATCAGGAAACAATGACCTATGCTTCGATGGTGGAACTGTCTCATGTTATGTCTGAAATGATTGGTAGACCAAGATATATCTACCTACAAACCCAAACCAACGTAGTTAAAAAACTCAATTAACAATTTCTCTGTCTATGCGGAATATGCACAAACTCTTCCTTGGTAAAGTTAGTCATATGCACAACAATAAAATCAAAGTTCATGCTGCAATTATAACTCACATTCAAATTAAAATAAGATCAGCACAATTAGAAGAAACATGTTTTATCTATTTGGATTTCATGCAATAGAGTTAAAGTCAATTCAATGTCTTAAATTCTAAGATCGACACAGATACGGAAAATAGTTATACAGTCACATATGTTAGAGTTGAATGTCAAAAACATACCTCCTCTGCTAATCTTCTTCTCGTTACATCAACAACATCAAATGTTAACTTTGGAGAATTAGATTCACTGTCTGCATTGAAAAATAGTGAAGCATTAAATCAAATGATTGAAACCGGTTTTGCTGTGATTATGAAAGAATGAATTAGAGAAGAGAATGATAGTGAAGTTAGTTGAACAATAAAATCAAGGCTATATATCTGTTATAGTCACAAAAAAAATCAAATTTTGGCTTCGTAGTCATGTAAGTTAGCAGCAAGCATTATATGTCATATTTCTCTCTATTACGAAATATAGGATTATCTGCAATTTCTGGCCTTTAAACATTTGTTCTTCAAATTCATCGAAAGAGCTATGGGGAAAAGAAACACCATAATAGTTACATCAACTATGATATAAATCCAATCATTACAATAAATAAGAAATCAAAGAATTTAAAAAAATATAGATTCAGCTCCCTTTACAATAAACACTAACAACTATAGATCCAACTCCATTTTCTAGGTATAGATCCTGTGAAAAATATAGGAGTTTAGAAACACTAACAAATAAGAAATCATTACAATAAACTCAACCACAATATTTTAAAATCACATGAGTTCAGATCTACATATTTTGAGAGCCTTTTTGTATGATATTTTGATGGTATATCTAAAATCATAAGCTTTAATGTTTCAAATTCAAAATAAAAAAAGTTGAGTAAAACTTTTACCTTAATTAAACACGGGTCTGGGGTCTTCAAAATGTTAGCGGGATGCGGTTTGATTCATGTTCTTCATCTTATGCATTTTGCTTCGTATTCCATTTCACAGTAATTTGTGGAGACGGCGGGGAGGGGAGTCCCGACGTGATTTTGGTGTGCGACGGCGGGGAGGGGGTTCCGTGGTTTTTTTTTTGTTCAGACATTTTTAGGGTTCGAGGAGAGAGAAGAGGGAATGAGGTTTTGAATCGTGAAGAGATAAAGAGGGTTTTGGAAACCCTGTTGAATGAGAGAGAAAGTGAAGCAATGAGGTTGAGGTTGTAGTTCTGCCCAATGATATTGCAACACTTGTAGAATGAATTGAGAAAAGAAGGAAGTTTGTGAGGTTGTATTTGTGATTCACGGTTTTGGGCATTTTGCAGTGAAAAAAAAATGAAGGTAAGGGCACTTTGGGTAGTTTGTGAAATCTTTTAGTATTTGCTTGATAGTAGATTCAGCTCATCATAAACTTGATAGTTGTTAGTGTAGGATATTTGAAGAGTTTGGAATGAATCAAGAGAAGTTGGACTACTATGTCCTTGATGAGATGCAAAAGATAACATCAAAGCCAGGACGAGTTGGCATTCCATTACAACTTCCATCGGCATAATAAGAATGCATGAGAAGTTGAGCGAGTTCCACCTAATGAAACAATTTTATATGTGTCTCTTTAGGGGAAGGGAAAGAAAGGGAGGGTTTCGAAAAATAGTTTTTAAGGGAATATAGTGAAATTTAATATTTTTTAATAAAAGATTTTGTTTAGAATGATAAAATAATGTTTATCATTAATATATTTTTAATTTTTAAAATATTATAAAAACAAAAATTATATTTGAACAAATTGATTAAACCCTCAAAAATTCTCTTCCAATACAAATTGATTTCCTCTAAATTAAGGGGTTTTTACTGTTATGTAAAAAAACAAATCCATTAAAATCCTCCCAAGTAAAATTTATATTCTTTTCATTCAATCCTTTCTATTTTTTTTCAAAATTCTCCTCTCTCTTTCCCTCCTAAATCTCAAACAAAATCTTAGGGTTTACGGAAGTTAAAGCACAGGAATCTCATTTTTTTTTCTTTTCATTTTCACGATCCGCATAGCATATTGACTAATCCGATTTTGTCCTCGAGGTCAGGATGGTCTGGCTAAGCATTGTTTCCAACTAGAAATCAAATTCGATATTTCTTGAATGTCGTCCTTAGCAGAAACTCCATGAACCCACCAGAGCCCAAACACTTCTTTAGATAAATTTTATTTTTGAGCTAAAAAATCTAAAGGAGTAAAACCAAAGATTTCTAGAGTCCACACAGTCATGTACACAATAAAGAAGATATCCTTTAATATATTTGTTCAACAAAAATAAATTTTTTTAAGAGTGAAGACTCATTTTAATCTTTTACAAAATTTAATCGAGTCATATTAATCTTTCAATAAATATTTTTTTTAAAATTAATTTTTTTCTTATTTTTAAACCATAAACAAACAATTGTTGAAAATGATACCTCGGATTTCATCACTTTCATTGTCCGTAATTCCGCCGTTAAAGCTCTCCTTTTCTAAATTGACCTCGTCGGTAATGTTAAATTGTTAATCATCATCACCATCAATATTCTCCTCAATATCGAGGGATTAAATAAATTTATTTTTCTGTGAATTCTTAAAATGGATTAAATGAGTCTTTACTTTTTTTTTAATTATAAAATTTAAAAGTTCTAATAATTATCATCTCCATCACGACTAAAAAAAACACATATTTATAAAGAAAAAAAAATATTTTCATATAAAAAATAATATTTTATATTATTAAAATATATAAAACACCAACTCTTCCTTTTCTTTGATAAAAAATAAATATATATATATATATATATATATATATATATATATATATATATATATATATATATATATATATATATATATATATATATATATATATATATATATATATATATTACGTGATTTTAATTTGTATGAAAAAAAAAAAAAGAATGTAAATCTGTGATATTGCAGAAATTATACACGGAAAATAGGAAGGAAAAGATGGAGCTTCTACGTGGCCTGTCCCTCGGAAAGATTGATACGTCAAACATTTCACCTCTTCAACAGGTAACTCTCTACACAGAATCTTTTAGTGACATGCAAATCTCTAGAATTGACGTTACTAAGGCGGATTAAACATTAGTCGTAATTTGCAGGAAGTTCTCATAATCTGGGGTGAAGATGACAAAATATTTCCTGTGCAGATGGCCCATGAACTGAAAGAGTATGTATTCAAATCCTTCACAATAATTTGTTAGTGCCTTTTTACTAGACGTTCAGCTTAATGCTTGATATGTGATATGACTAAGCTTTTAACTATTGCAGGGTAATCAGTAAAAAGGCAAGAATAGAGTTGATAAAGGAGGCATCCCATGTGCCTCAAACTGAAAAGCCAGAGGAATTCAACAATATTATTTTAAATTTCTTACGTTCAAGCTCTTAAATACTTTTTTATGATTCTGTTTTGTATAAATTACTATTTTTTGTGAAACTATTATATTAATTGTTCACTGATCAATTCAATATTAACCTTTAAAAAAATTAATTTAATAATTTGCAAATATTATATTTTTAAATTGTTTTGATGTTAAAGAGGTCAAAAGGTTGGAATATTTTATCAAATTTAGGTTTAGTTGTAACTTTGGTCCTTCTATTATTTTTATTTTTTTCAATTTTAATTCTCCCATTTTAAAAACTGATTTTTGTAGTCCCTTTATTTTGTATTTTGTAGGATTTTAGTCCCCTTTTAAATCTAAGAGCATTTTTAATGACAAGACAGTGATAATAGTGATGTTTTAGGTATTGCGCTTTAGGTATTACTCTCTCAGTCACCCTTTTTATTTTTGTATGTTCGTTTGTTGTGTCTCATATTCTCGCATTTTTTCCATTTCACTATTTGAAGAAATCTGGACGAAGTATTTGCGTTTCTAGGTTGATCATTTGTCTTGTTATGAGTATTTTTTGGGCGACCAATAACTTTTCTCATGACAGAAGAGTTTATTGACTCAATTTCATCTGTTGGCCATAGTTATGAGTCATTTGTTGGCAAAATGATATGAATGAGGACTAAAATCCTCAAAAAAATAAATAGAGGGACCATAAAAATCGGTTTTTAAAATAGGGAGACCAAAATCGGAAGGAAAAAAAAAGATAATAGGAGGAGCAAAGTTGCAATTAAGCTTAATTTTTATTGACTTGAAAAGGCGTATGGTAGAGTGCCTATAATTTTTTATGGAAAGCTCTAGAGAAGAAAGGGGTTAGGATTGCATATATTTGAGTTATCCAAGATATGTATGAATGAGTATCGACTAGTGTTCAGACACAGGATGGAGAGACAAACAATTTTCCCATTACAATTGGTTTGCATCAAGGGTCAACCCTAAGCCACTACCTTTTTCATTAATTTTGGATGTACTCATAGAACACATCCAAGAGCTAGCACGGAAATGCATGCTTTTTTCAGATGATATAGTCCTTCTTGGAGAGTCGAGGGAGGAGTTAAATGAGAGGTTGGAAACTTGAAGACAATTTTTAGAAACATATGGTTTTCGTCTAAGCAGAAGTAAGACGAAATATATGGAATGTAAGTTCAACAAAAGAAGAAGTGTTTCTAACTTAGAGGTGAAAGTTGAAGACCATACTATCCTTCGAGTCATACAGTTTAAATATCTTCGATCCATAATATAGAATGATGGAGAAATAGAAGGAGATGTAAACCATCAAATTTAAGCTGGATGGAAAGTTTTATCCGACTACGGTAAGACCTACGATTTTGTACTGGACAAAATGTTGGGCAGTTAAGAATCAATAAGAGAATAAAGTAAGTGTAGTAGAGATGAGATGTTGCAGTGGATGTGTGGTAAGACTTTAGAAATGAAATTATTAGAGATAGTGTCGGGGTAGCGCATATAATAGAGAAGATGATGGGAAATAGACTTAATTGGTTTAAGCATGTAGAGAGAATACCTATAGATTATGTAGTAAGGAGAGTAGGCCAGATGTATAGAAGACAAACAATTCGAGGAAGAGGAAGACTCAGAAAGACTATAAGAGAAGTTATTAAGAAATATCTCGAGATTAATGATTTGGATAAAAGCATGGTCCTTGATAGAATATTATGACGAAAGATGATCCATGTAGTCGATCCCACCTAGTGGGATAACACTTAGTTGTTGTTGTTGGTCCATCTTAGAATAATATCAGACAAGTTGTATATTATCTCTTTTTTCCATTTGAAGAGGTTTTGAAGCATGACTACTACTAAAATATTATAATACTCGTATTGGATGGATTTGTACCCGTGTTGGATACACGTACAATTCTTATTGTTAGAACAGTAACGCGAATACAAGTCAGAGTAAAGAGAAACACATAAACTATTTGATCACACAATTCTGCCAAATTACCTACGTCTGCGGCCATAGAATAACTATAGTATTTCCTTTATTTATGTCTTATGAATTGCATTGGATTACTGTGTTACAAGTCATAAATATAATATTAGTTTTAGTTTACCTAAAACCCTAATCCCTAGTTTTCTTCAACAAACCATTATCTATACTCATAATCATCTCAATAATATGATTTATACTCTCAAAAACCCATAGTTATATCAACAACCCATGATTAACTCAACAATATGAGCTCTGCTTTTAACAACCCATAATTATCTAAAAACCCACAATTATCTCAGTAATATGAGCCATATTCAATAATATTTATCTTGGCAAATATCAAAACCCTATGAAGACTTCTGGCATAACGATTCATCTTGGAAACTAGGGAGGTACACTTCTTATAACACCAAATTACGCCATTTATTTGACTCGATTTGAGCATGTTTTATTGTTGTTTTATTTCTTTTTCCTCTATTATATTGGTATTTTGATTATATTTCAGATAAATGACCATTTGGGAGTCGTAGTGAAGAAACAAAGTAAAACAGATAGAAAACAGAAGAATTAGGGCAAAAAAAGAAGTCAAGGCGACCACCATGGCATTCGTCATGGAGGTGTGGCAGTCGCCACCCCTTGTAAAGGCCAGGCGGTTGGAAAATGGACTTGCTTAGTCCTCCCACTTTCCCCACTTCCTCCTATTTTCTCTCCATGCATTTGACAACCTCTTTGGTGAGATTGGGATTTTATGAATTCTATAAATACCATGCTAACTTTCATTTTCAATCATCCAAGCTTAGTTACAAAACTTAAGCCACATATTATCGAAGTTGTAAGCGATCAACTCTTCACATTGAAGAGTTATCGCATTATTGATCAAGTTTGTAATCGAGTTTGGAGCAACTTTTATTTGAAGAATTAATCTTGTTGTCATTTACTTTCTGCATTCAAGTTCAATAATTTACTTCCTCTACCAGATTAAAGTCTCTTCGGAGCAGGTTTATTTATCGTATTATATTTATTTTATCATATCTTTATTTAACCTCACTTTTATTTTATCGCACATTCTTCTTCTACCTTTCTTTTAATTACACGTTTAAAGTTTCATTTAATTCATTTGCTATGTCTTATTTCATGATCAAACCAATTGTTTTATCGCATTCCACAATCATGTCTAGCTAAATTTATAAGTTTTGGAATGTGAGAACCGTCGATTCAACGGTACTATAAATTGTTTTTCTTTGAGAAATACTTACGGGACTGTTTTGGTTTTAATCACAACTTTTCTAAACTTAAATTTGTCGGTTTCTATGAAAGTAGGATCATTTATAAACTAGGTAAGATCGAAAGCCGTCTGGTATAAAAGATTAAGGTTGTCTAGTTTTTAATTAATAAAAATCGTAAAAGCTATTTTTTAATTAATTAGGAAGATTAAAATTTTAATAAAGTACTTTTGAACCTATTTTCATACGCGTTTGTATGTTTAAAATACGGTTGGTCGGGCGAACACCGGGAACCTTTTAAAGGCTTATTTTCCAATCAAAATTACTTTTTCATCTAAGCAAAGAGTCTAATTTCTTAAAATAAGGTTTACTACTTTAACGCTAGCAGCGCCACCACCGTGACAATGACTGGTATAATTTAGAGAATAAAATCCGGTTCTGAACACCTAAAGGTGACAATTCCTGTTCGATTAGTTCTTTTCATAGTAATTCAATTTATGAACAACGAGAGTATTGAGGAATCGATGAGATCTATAATCCAACATTGCTTTCCTAATATTAATTATATTCTTTTACTTACTTTACTTGCACAACTCCAATATTTATTCTATTAGCCTTAGATAAACATGGCAATGATAGAAAATGATAGATTGACTATTAGGTCTCTGTGGGTTCAACACTCTTTGTATTACTTTGATAATTTTCGTGCACTTACGAAATATCCCATCAAGTTTTTGGCGCCGTTTCCGGAGACCAATTACGTTAAATATCGTAACTCCGTTGTTACACCGTCTAGACTAAGGCACACCTTTCAGTAAATACGAAGAACCCACAGTACCTGAACTTTAAAAGATCCAATAGTTGAATTAGAAAGATATGCACAAGTGAGACGTTTGCTCCGACGAATCCATAGAGAAATGGCAGAAGAACAAGACCTTAAGCCACTTAAGGACTTCACCTTACCCTCTAACGAAGAACCTCATTCGAGTATTCTTAACACCATAATTCTGGTTCATAATTTTGAATTGAAATCTGCTTTGTTGCAAATTGTGCAACAAAACCAATCCGCCGGTCTTCCGACTAAGAAACCTAACCAACACTCAAAAGTGTTTATCCAACTAGCCGACACATTGAAAAGCAATGGTGATCCTCCTGAGGCTATACATTTACGTTTATTCCCTTTTCCCCTCAGAGATAGAGCAAGTTCATGGCTAGACTCTCTCCAAGCAAATTTTATCACCACTCTGAATAACATCAAGAAAGTTTTTCTTGCTAGATACTTTCCACCAAGAAAGACCGCTATCTTGTGAAACCAAATAACTCAATTTACTCAACAAGATGGTGAGTCTCTTATCGAAGCTTGGGAAATATACAAAGAATTATTAAGAGCATGTCCACACCATGGTATGGAACAATGGCTAATCATCCATACCTATTATAATAGACTTCTCTACAAAACAAAAATGACCATTGACGTTGCTGCTGGTGGCGCACTAATGAACAAACCATACCTCGAAGCCTGCGCACTCATAAAGGACATGGCACAAAATCACTATCAATGGGGGACTGAACGAGCATTAGTAGAGAAGAAATAAACAAAAAGAGGTATATACAAAGTCGGTAGTTTAGACCATATGAACGCTAAGATGGACGCCTTAGCATAAAAGGTTGAAAGCTTAGTCGTTAGTCCTAAAACCACTACCTCTACAGTACAAACAGGATGCAAAGTCTATGGAACCAAAGCATACATCATTGCTGACTGTAGCCTTCTTATCAATCTGAGCCCAAATCAAGTAAGTTATGCTCAGGGAAACCCATACTCGAATGATTATAATCCTAGACGAAGAAACCACCCAAAATTATCTTATAAGAATAAAAATCCTATCCAAAACACTTAACCTCAAAGATATCAAGGTTTCCAAGCTCAAAGGACATCACAGCCTACTCAAGTTGTACCCTAGAAATCAAACCTAGAGAAAATCATGGAAAACTTCATTTCAGCTTAAAATGCAGCAAAACAAAGAATTCATGAATCAACACGTTCATATAAATGAGTTGATTACCCCATTAGGAAACAAAGTAGATTCGGTGGTAAACCACAACAAGATGCTTGAAACCTAAATCTCTCAAGTAGCACAATAACAAGTTGCTCAGGCTACACCAAGAGGATCATTCTCTGGACAACCTTAACCTAACCCTAAAGGACACGCTAATTCTATTTCACTATAAAGTGGAACTTTATATGATGGCCCAATAAATCCTAGGTTGAAAGACAATCAGACAAAGAAACCTGAGCCACCAAAAGAAAATGTTGTGAATACACCTGATAATCATGCGACAGAAAAACCAGTCGAGCCTGAGAAACAAAGAAAAGAAGAAGATATATGAGCATAGAAAAATAACCAAACTTATATACCACCTCCTCTGTATAAGCCATTAATTCCATATTCACAAAGGCTTAAACAAACCAAACAAGACGCCCAATATAAAAAGTTTGTGAAGGCGATTGAAAAACTCCATGTCGAAATACTTTTGGTTGAAGCTATAACCCAAATCCCATCTTATGCATAATTTCTGAAAGACATCTTGACGAACATGCGTAAGCTCTATGACCTGAAATTAGGGGTGGCAAAGCGGGCGGCCCTCCCTGTTTTGGCCCGCCCATTTAAGCCCATCCAAAAGCGAGGCGGGCCAACTTAGGGGTCCAAGCTCAAAAGTCAAGCCTGCCCCGTTTACTTACGAGTTGGCGGGCTGGCCCGCTAAATTTTTATTTTATGTTATTTGACAATTTGATTTACTACATAATATTAAAAAAAATTATTATCAAAGAGGTCGACAAAAGATTTTTTTTTTACAATGAATAATAGAACTTCAACATGTCTTAAGTCCAAACAGTTCAAAAAAATAAAATATATAAAAACTAATTAAAAATAATAATAACAAAATAAACTCAAGCACAATAAAATTTTTTATTAAAATAAATAAATAAAACATATCATCCTAATCATATTTAAAAACTAAATACTAAAAGAACCCAATTATGAATTCACACAAGACACACATTGATAACAATTACACTGCATAAAATAACACAATGCATAAAATATCAACACTTGACTTTTCACTATTTACATCATATAGACTCTTATATTGATTGATTCCTTAATAGTTAAATCCTAAATTTGTCACATGTATATACTAATCAAATCCTTTATTTTCTTAAAATCAACATCTATTTCAAAAGAAAACATGTGAGCTAATGTATTGACAACTTAATAATTTTGCATGCCATACAATTATTTTTTTATTTCAAGTTTTTCCAATCAACATATGTATTAGAAAGTTATAGAAATAATGTTACAATTATAATTCAATTTATCTGTATAATAATTTAGAATAATTTCATTCAACATAATCCTATGAGAAGAGTATAGTTTTAATAGTTAAAATTATTTTAAGTCTAAGTAAAAAAATAAAATGTGTTAACAAAAACCCCGCGGGAAAAACCCGTCCCGCCCCGCCTCGGCCCACCTTTTTAAACGGGTTAGGCGGGGCGGGCCAACTTAAGGTACCGAGCTGAAAACCTCAGCCCAACCCACCAAAAATGGAGGGTCAAACAGGCCAACTCGGCGGGCCCGACCCATTTTTCCACCCCTACCCTAAACCATAAGAATGCCATGAGATTGCTAAGAACAAACTAGCTAAAAAGCAGAAAGACCCTGCAAGTTTTTCCATACCCTGTGTGGTAGGAAGACATATTATAGACAATGCATTTGTGGATTTAGGAGCAAGCGTGTGTTTAATGCCACTAGTTGTTTGTAATAGATTGAACCTAGGAGATGTTCAACCAACAAGAATGTCCCTCCAACTAGATGATTGATCAGTTAAGTATCTAATCGATATATTAGAAGTTACCCTAGTTAGGATTGGTCAACTTTATATCCCAATAGATTTTGTCGTCATGGATATTAAAGAAGGTGATGATATCCCCATCCTTTTAGGTAGACCCTTTTTGTCAACTGCTAGAGCCATGATGGATATCAAAAGAGGAAAAAATGACTTTTGAAGTAAGCGACGAGAAAGTTGAATTTATCCTATCCATATTCCTAAAAGAGCCAACCATGAATGACTCATGTTGCGCTATTGATATTATTGATGAATGTATAAGAGAATTGGATATAGAAACAATAAAACTCCCTTCATCACCCATAATGGAAGATGATGGAATTAAGGTTTATACACCTTATATAGACGACAACGATCACGAGTTCCTAGCACTTACTCCTGACCATATGTCGGGTCCTAAGAAACAATGCATAGAGGTATGAGTTTCTTGATGTAGAGCTAAATCACCCGGTTATAGTTAATGCAAATTTAAACAAAGACGAAACTAATCAACTCGTAGAGGTCTTACAAAAATACCCTGCAACTATAGGTTATAATATATCTGACCTAAAAGGGGTACACCCATTTGTATGTATGCACCAAATAATGCTAATGAAGACTCTAAATCATCTAGAGAGCACCAAAGAAGGATAAATCTCATCATGGGCGATGTAGTTAAAAGAGTAGTATTGTAACTACTCAAAGCTGGAATAATTTACCAAATATCAGATAGCAAATGGGTTAGCCCCGTGCATGTGGTACCAAAAAAAGGTGGCGTAATGGTGGTACAAAATGAAAAAGGAGAATCAGTAGCACAACGTATACGGACCGGATGACGCATGTGTATTGATTATAGAAAGCTAAATAAAGTAACCAGGAAAGACCATTTTCCCATTCCATTCATTGATCAAATGTTAGAGCGTTTAACCAGACACTCATATTTCTGCTATCTAGATGGATACTCAGGATTTTTCCAAATCCCTATTCATCGAGATGATTATGAGAAAACTAACTTTACGTTCCCTTATGGAACTTTTGCCTATCGATGAATGTCGTTCGGGCTATGCAATTCCCCTATGACTTTTCGACGTTGTATGATGGTCATATTCACTAATTTCCTTGACGAGATAATAGAAGTATTCATGGATGATTTCTCGGTATGTTGGATCTAATTTCAAGAATTTCCTTGATAACTTAGAAATGATTCTGGAAAGATACGTACAAGTCAACCTTTTTCTAAATTGGGAGAAATGTTATTTCATGGTAACATAAGGCATAGTCTTAGGACACATAGTATCATAAAGAGGAATCGAGGTGAATTGAGCAATGATTGAGATAATAGAGAACCTCCAATAACCTAAAACAGTTAGGGAAGTCTGAAGTTTCCTTGGACATGCCGGTTTTTATCGACGATTTATCAAGGATTTCTCTAAAATCATAAAACCCTTAATTGGTCTCCTGATGAAAGACGTCAAATTCATTTTTGACAAGAAATGTCTAGAGACATTGAAAATCTCAAAACAAGCACTAATCTTTGCACCTATAATGCAACCACCTGACTTGAACAAACCGTTTGAGGTTATGTTCGATGCAAGTGATTTCAGCGTCGGTGCTGTTTTATGACAATAAGAAGATAAGAGAATGCATGTAATATATTATGCAAGCAGAACCCTAGATGTCACTCAACTAAATTGTGCCACTACGGAAAAGGAACTCCTAGCCATAGTATTTGCAATAGACAAATTTCACTCTTATTTAGTTGGAACTAATATCATTGTATACACTGACCATGCTACCATTCAATACCTACTAAGAAAAAGGGATGAAAATCCTATGCTTCTTCGCTGGATCCTTTTATTACAAGAATTTGATCTAGAAATCTATGATAAGAAAGGGACAGAAAATGTGGCAGCTGAACATTTGTCAAGGGTTGAATATCTGAAACTAGACTTCATCTCAATCAATGATGATTTCACTTATGATATATTAATAGCATCAGTCAAAAATAGGACAAATCATGACAATGACTCAGACGAATTACAAACAAATATCAAAGTTTCTCTAGTTATAATTAGTACACTTTGGTACGCAGACTTCGTTAATTATTTAGCAGCAAATGCCCTACCTCCTAACCTGACATATAAACAAAGAAAAAAATTCTTCCATGATGTTAAATAATTCTACTAGGACGAACCCTATTTTTCAAGAGAGGAGAAAACAACCTTTTTCGTCATTGTGTACCCGAAGAGGAGGTTAAAAGTATTATAACCCATTGCCACTCCGCACCTTATGGGGGGACATGTGAGCACATCTAAAACTTGCATAAAGATCCGTCAAGCAGGCTAATACTGGCATACCCTTTGGCGTGATGTCCATGCCTTCATAATCAAATGTGATCGGTGTCAGCACACTAGAAACATTTCAAGACGCAATGAGAAATAAATACATACTCGTAGCCATCGACTACATCTCTAAATAGATTGAAGTTATCACTCCACCTATAATCGATGCACGAGTAGTTATCCGAATGTTTAAAAATTATATTTTTCCCAGGTTTGGAGTTCCTCGCCTCGTCATAAGAGATGGCAGATACCATTTCATCTCTAAGATCTTTGAGAAACTCTTAACTAAGTACGACGTAAAACATAGGGTAGCAACACCTTATCATCCACAGACAAGTGGCCAAGTTGAAGTGTCAAATAGGGAAATAAAACAAATTCTTGGGGAAAATGTCACATAATCCAGAAAGGATTGGTGATACAAACTTCAAGATGTATTGTGGGCCTAAAGGACTACCTTTAAAAACCCCCAATAAAAACTACCACTTTTAAGCTAGTCTATGGAAAATCATGTCATTTACCTTTCAAAATAGAACACAAAGCTCACCGGGCCATAAAAAACATAAACATGGATTACTTAAAAGCTGGTAACAAGCGCATATTAGACATTCATGAGTTAGAAGAACTCGGACGCTATGCTTACGAGAATGCTATAATTTACAAAGAACAAACTAAAGCATGACATGATAAGCGGATCACATGGAGAGAGTTCAGTGTAGGCGACCCAATGCTGTTATTCAACTCCAGATTACGACTTTTCCCAGAAAAATTATGCTCAAGGTGGTCTGGACCATTTGAGGCGAGGAAAGTCATGCAATCTGGTGCTGTAGAGACTCAGAGCCATTCAATAGGTTCTTTCATCGTATATGGACAATGATTAAAACATTGTAGCAGCGATGATATACCTACCATATATGATCACCATACTTTAACCGAACCACCTCATGTTACCATTATTACTTGATATCTGTACTCGTCGAGCTACCGACGTTAAACAAAGCATTGCGTGGGAGAAAACCCATAAATTTTCATTTTCTTAAACTATTAATTTTAATTTTAGTTAATAAATATCTAAGTTGTTTGTGTTTTATTTTTAGGGCCACTGTATTTTACTTAGCCATATTTTATCCACTAATATTATTTCAGGATGCAGACATCTGACGAAATGAAGATCACTTTCAAAAACGATGACCAGAGGAAGCGCGTTGATACCATAGATGAGAGAACTATCTCACCTACCCGATACCCAAATTTTCCTTCCTTGGTCCAACTAAGCCTTTGTGATAGTGTTTGATTTATATTTACCCAGATGAGTTGGGATAGGTTTTCAGTAGCAAAACACCCAACTTACAGAAACCTCACACTAGAGTTCTTAAGTTCATTATGTTTCCAGCCCCACACTATACAAGGACAAGATAGAGGCTTAGTCACATTTAGACTTTTTGGCCGGAATTACCGTCTCACATGTAGAGAGTGTGCCAGATCCCTTGCTTTTTAACATAGCCCCAAGCTTATTCCGGAGTGTCAGATGATATGCAAGGTGAATTAGACTTTTTCTAGGGAGGAATCACTGAATATTTTCACCCTGATCATGAGGCTATGAACAATACTTTTATCCATAATCCTTCCATCCATTACTTTCATATGGTTACAACCCAAACATTTTTCGGAAAAGCACCAAACCAAACTGGTGTGAGAAAATATGAGATGTTCTTCATTTTGAGTGTTTTCCAAAACTACCCTATTAACTCTGCAACCTTCCTGTTGAAAAATCTAAATAAGGTTGTTAATCAGACTGTAGAAGACATTTTTGTGGGTGGACTAGTAACTCATATTGCTATAGCATTAGGCCTACGCAACCATGTGGCTCACTGTTTTTTGGAAATTTCAACGACTTGAAATATTAAGGAGAAATGAAGGATGTCGAATGAAATTTAGCTCTAAGAAAAACTATCTTTGTTTTGAAAGACTAGCACTTATTTACCAAATTACATGAGCAGATTGACCATCTTTTCCAGGAGATCTATTCAATACGGAGAGCTCACGGTCGTCATGGCCTCTGATCATGACTACACACCAGGTTCTATCTTTTCTAATTAACTTTAGATCAAAACATTGAGGACAATGTTTGGCTTAAGTGTTGGAGAGGAACTTTACTTGCTTTCTAGTTAGATTCACTTGCTTTCTATTTAGATTTAATGCTTTCTAGTTGCTTTCTAGTATTACTTTTGTTTTATTGCATGTATTGTCGAGTCTTTATGCATAGTTTTGGTTGTTTATTGAAATTTTCCTTTTCTTGAGCCATATCGAATTTTTTTGAATAATAGTAACAGTATTTGTTGTGAATTTGTGAGTTATTAAACAAACTAAGGACAATTTATAAATACTTGGGAAAATGTCCTAAATATAAGTATCTTTTTAACACCGTAAGCCTTTAATTATAGAGATCGATCTGGATAGTTATTATGTCTTAGCCTTAAATTCTAAACCCTAAATAAGTCCTTAAGTAGTTTATTTTAGCAGTTGGCTCCGACCTAAGAATGCTCTACATAGGAAATACGATGAATATAAGTGAATGATCCTAATTTCAAGCTATAATTAATCAAAAATAGGGAATGAAACTTTTAATTTAAGGGACCCTCACCCGGTCACTTAACTCAATAATTGTGAAATCTGCAAAAATAGAATAAAACTTGTTGCTAGTTGGTTGAAAGGTATCTGATTCTGAACTTAGTAGGGCGGACTAAGGTCTGATCCCCCGCAACTACAATTGGATTAACAAATGGGTTACACCACCTCATGTATCATAACCCCGTGTAAAGGATCAGAGTCACTAACCGATCGCCTTACTATGAGTATGTACGAATAACGGGCTTAATGTGATTGCACCTGAACGAAAAAGGATGTGAAATGGGAAGAGTAAGTTAGGCTTATGCATAATGACATGATTCATATTGGTTTCGTATAGGAAAGAGACTTATGACCATAAAAATATGGAATGTGTTATTACAGTACTCTTGTTTTGTGAATTAATACCTATTGATATAACCTTGTCTAAAGAAGAGTCTTTAAGCCTAAAAGTATCTAGTTGTTGTCACTGCTTACTTTTATTTTGCTTGAGGACAAGCAATTATTCAAGTGTGGGAGACTTTGATAACACCAACTTACACCATTTATTTGATTCGATTTGTGCATGTTTTATTGTTGTTTTATTTATTTTTCCTCTATTTTGTTAGTATTTTGATTATGTTTTAGATAATGACCATTTGGGAGTCATACACGAAGAAACAAAGAAAAATAGAAAGAAAACATAATAGTTAGGGGAAAAAAAGCACTCAAGGCGACCACCACGGCGTTCACCACAAGGGTGTCCATGGGTGGTCCACGTCCAAACATTCGAAAAGACTAAGTCATAATGTGACACCCCAAATTTATTCATGTGTTAAATAATTAGGAATTTAATTACTAAATTAATTAAAGGCTTAATTAATAATATTTTGGATTAAATGGATGAATTAATTATGGAATTAAAAAGGAAGACCGGGGGGTGTAAGGTTGAATTAGAGGTGTGTGAAGTAAAAAGCTCTACTAAATAATAACTAATTTATTTCTATTATTTGGCAAATAGTAAAAGGAAATAAAGAGAAGAATAAAAAGGAAAAAGAAAAAGAAGGTTATTTGGAAAAAACCATTGTACGTGAAATTGGAGAAGAGAAGAGAAGAGAGGAAAAAGCCAAACGCCGTGAATTCGAAGGATCATCGCGAGGTAAGGGGTGATTTCAATTATTTAATATGCCTTATAGATTTTGAGATCAATAGAATTGATTAAGCATGTTAGGAATCTCGATTTTGGAATTCTAGGTTTGTGGGATTATCCCTAATTGTGTCAAAGTATAGGAATTGGAACCATTAATGTGATGAATAATTAATAGGAATGATGGAAACATGATTTATGATGTTTTATTGATGTGTATTGGTTGCATTTTTGTGTTCCAAATGTTATAATTCGTATGGGTATGAATTGGATGGGATTGGAATGAATAATGTTGTCAAAGTAGTAGATTTTGACTCTGCAGGTCGTGGGAACCGGTTCTCAGTGGGGAGAAATCGGGTTACACTGTGTAAACGTACAAAAACTAGCAAAATTGCACGTAGGAACCGGTTCCTGTATAGGTAGGAACCGGGTTCCAGTACATTTTCCAGAAACGTAACTTTTTGAAAAATATTAAACTTTGAAAATTCATAACTTTCAAACCGTAAGTCCGATTTGAGTGCCGTTTTCGGAAGTATTTCTTAAATTTAAAATGCTATCTTATAAAATAAGAAAAATATTATTTTATGAAAATTATTTTAAAAAGAATCGAATTCCCGATTTTTGTAAACTTTGGTATTTTGAGAACGATGTAGAATTGTTTGTAAATTGTTCTGATTTGGTGAATGAGAACTTATACTTATGTGTTGTGCCTACTATCCATTATGATTGAGATGTGATCATGTGATATATTGGTTTTGGCATTATTTGGAATTATGTTGTGATCATATTCCGTTGATTTGATGTTGACTTTCCGATTATGCGGTTTGTTATTATGTGCATATTTGGTGTATATGCAATGGTGTATCCATGATAATTGATTGTATCAGGTCCTTGTGGATGAAGTGCATGTTTATACTGTTTGTTGCGTGTATGATAAATAATGATATCATGTTTCTTTTGGTTTTGGTTCAGTTATGATAAATTGATGCATTTCATAGACTGGTTTGATGTTGCATGCTGGTGATGTGCATGCATATGCATTGTTTTGGTGAAGTTAATTCCCATTGTGTGGAATTTGACTTGTATTGCCGTTAACCGATACCCGGGTGATGATGGGTGGTTAGGCTGGATTCGTGTCTGGTGTTTATGGACGAATCGATGGATTGCTGTATCCGGTTGATGATGGATTAGCTGGATTCGTGTCCGGTGTTTATGGACGAATCGTTGGTTGATGTATCCGGTTGATGATGGATCAGTGTTGGGTGACTTGGTCACGTGATTGGTACCACATGCATTGTGTCTGCATTTGTGTTTGCATGGGATTGTAACATGTTAGGATGTCTTCCAGTGTTACAATTCTTTGGTTGATTATTGATTTGTGCATAATGACTTGTATGATTGGAACTGTGTGTTGAATCTGAATTTATGCTAAAATGGGCGAAATAATATGCTTGTGATATACTGTTGATTGAGAAGCTTATAATGCATGTTAATTATGAGAAATCTCACCCTTACTTTAATGATTTCAGATTAAAGTTAGCAGCTCAGGAGTTGGTGAGGATGGCTCTAGAGCTATGTTACTTTAAGTCCGCGTGTCAGTGTCATGCTCTAATAGGTTGTAACACTGGGGGAACGTTTGAATGATGAGTTTTATCTTATACTCTATTGTTTAATTTATGTTGGGAATACTTATGAAGTGAAGTTATTCCGGTTTTGAGACATTTCCGCTGTGTAGAACATGATATTGATTTAAATATTTATATTAATAATTCCTTCAGTAAAGCATGATAACTGTAGATTTGAGGTTTTTATATTTATCTTGAATTGTGACATCCATGTTTTCCATGTTACTCTGATTTAATTAATATATTCGCGGGTTATTTAGAAGGGGTGTTACAATAGTGGTATCAGAGCAGGTCGATCTATCGGCCAGGTTGTTTATGTGTTTACTCCCTTTTGGTATGCGACATGTGTGTGAAACACTGTCGGTACTTGATTGTTTCCTTTTCGTTGTCTGTAGAGGTACGTGTGAAATAAGTGGGGGAGAAGTTCTTCTCTGAAGTTTTGTGCAAGAGGTTGGTTCAGTATACCTCCGATTGTAAGATGTAAGTATTGCCGAGCAGTCGATGCTTCAAGCATGGTTATGTTTAAGTAGCTTGAAGGGTAAGATTGAAGATGCTGTTGTGGTTTGGTAACGATGGTTGATGCCACCTCATGATTGTTGACTATCTATTGACAAATTGAGGAACTGATCACCCTTAATCTCTTGTTGATAGTAGTCGGGATCGCGTTGGATGGGATGTACTTATTGTGCCAGCATTACAGTGTGTGAAATTAGTTGAGTCGGCAAGAAGAGAAGCGTTATGGTTTGCGTAACGAGAGATTTAGATCTCGGCGAGAGCAAGATAAAGGCATGTGACCTATTGGATGTAATTTTTTTATGAAGTGTTCCGTGATGAAGTAAGTGGAACGGTGTGAGAGTGCAAGGTGAAGTCTTAATGGGTTTTGTTACTAGAACTAGTTCGAATTCGAGGATGCCTATAAGAGGTCTGCTTCTAGATTGAGAAAGTTGAAGAGTCAACTTGAGGATTTTCTTGAGAAGAAGTTTATTCGTCTGAGTGTTTCGCCGTGGGGTGCTCCGGTGTTGTTGGTTAAGAAGAAAGAAGGTTCAATGAGATTATGTGTTGATTACAGACAGCTGAATAAAGTTACAATCAAGAATCGGTATCCTTTGCCGAGGATCAATGATTTGATGGATCAACTAGTTGGAGCTTGTGTATTTAGTAAGATTAATCTGAGATCTGGATATCATCAGATTTGTGTGAAGTCGGAAGATATTCAGAAAACTGCATTTAGAACGAGGTATGGACATTACGAGTATTCTGTTATGCCGTTTGGAGTTACTAATGCACCTGGTGTTTTCATGGAGTATATGAACAGGATATTTCATCCGTATCTTGATAAGTTTGTGGTGGTGTTCATTGATGATATTCTAATTTATTCGAAGAGCGATGAAGAGTATGCAGAACATCTCAGAGTTGTGTTGGAATTGTTGAAAGAGAAGAAGCTTTATGCGAAGTTGTCCAAGTGTGAATTCTGGTTAAGTGAAGTAAGTTTTCTTGGCCATGTAATTTCCAAGAATGGAATTGCTGTGGATCCTACGAAGGTAGAAGCAGTGTCTCAGTGGGAAGCGCCGAAGAATGCTTCTGAGATCCGTAGTTTTCTGGGTCTTGCAGGTTATTACAGGAAGTTTATAGAAGGATTTTCCAAATTAGCGTTACCGTTGACTAAGTTGACCAGGAAGGGTCAGATGTTTGTTTGGGATGTTGAATGTGAGAAAGGATTTCAAGAGCTGAAGAGGAGGTTGACAAGTGCTCCGATCTTGATTTTGCCAAATCCGACTAAGTCTTTTGTTGTGTATTGTGACGCATCATTAATGGGATTAGGTGGTGTGTTGATGCAAGATAAGCAGGTGGTGGCTTATGCTTCGAGACAATTGAAAGTACATGAAAGGAATTATCCGACTCATGATTTGGAGTTGGCAGCTGTTGTGTTTATTTTGAAGTTGTGGAGGCATTATTTATATGGTTCTCGGTTTGAGGTGTTCAGTAATCACAAAAGTCTGAGGTATCTCTTTGATCAGAAAGAGTTGAATATGAGGCAGAGGAGATGGTTAGAATTTCTAAAGGATTATGATTTCGGTTTGAATTACCATCCTGGTAAGGCAAACGTTGTTGCGGATGCCTTGAGTAGGAAGTCCTTGCATATGTCGATGTTAATGGTCCGTGAGTTAGATTTGGTTGAGCAGTTCAGAGATTTAAGTTTGGTATGTGAAACTACTCCGAATAGTGTGAAATTGGGTATGTTGAAACTGACTAGTGGTATTCTAGAAGAAATTCAGAATGGACAGAAGTCCGATGTTGGGTTAGTTGATAAATTGACATTGATCAACCAAGGTCAAGGAGGCGAGTTCCGGATTGATGAGAGTGGTGTTATGAGATTTGGTAATAGGGTGTGTGTTCCGGATGTTGCAGAGATTAGGAAGAGTATTTTGGAAGAAGGACATCGTAGTGGATTGAGTATTCATCCTGGTGCTACTAAAATGTACCATGATTTGAAGAAGTTGTTTTGGTGGCCGGGAATGAAAAAGGAAATTGCTGAGTTTGTGTATGCTTGTTTGGTTTGTCAGAAGTCGAAGATTGAGCATCAGAAACCGTCAGGATTGATGGAACGGTTGTTTATTTCGGAATGGAAATGGGATGGAATCTCTATGGATTTTGTGTCTGGTTTGCCAAGGACATCGAAGAATTGTGATTCTATCTGGGTTATTGTTGATCGGTTGATGAAATCTGCTCACTTTATTCCGATAAGAATGGATTATCCGATGGAAAGGTTGGCAGAATTGTATGTTGAGAAGATTGTGAGTTTGCACGGTATTCCTTCTAGTATTGTGTCGGATCGAGATCCGAGGTTTACATCTAAATTCTGGACGGGATTGCAAGAAGCTTTGGGTACTAAGTTGCATTTGAGTTCTGCTTATCATCCACAGACAGATGGTCAGACGGAGAGAACGATTCAGTCGTTGGAAGATTTGTTAAGAGCTTGTGTGTTGGAGAAAGGTGGAGCTTGGAATAGTTATCTACCATTGATTGAGTTTACCTACAACAATAGTTTTCATTTGAGCATTGGTATGGCTCCATTTGAGGCATTGTATGGTAGGAGGTGTCGGACACCGTTGTGTTGGTATGAATCTGGAGAGAGTGTTGTGATTGGACCGGAAATTGTCCAACAAACTTCGGAAAAGATTAAGATGATTCAGGAGAAGATGAGGACTTCTCAGAGTCGTCAGAAAAGTTATCACGATAAGAGGAGGAAAGATCTTGAGTTTAGTGAAGGAGAACATGTTTTTATGCAAGTTACTCCGATGACTGGTATTGGTCGAGCTTTGAAGTCAAAGAAGTTGACTCCACGTTTTATTGGTCCATTTCAGATTACCAAGAGAGTTGGGAAAATTGCTTATCAGATTGCTTTTCCGCCGTCACTTGCAAATTTGCACGATGTTTTTCATGTATCTCAGCTAAGGAAGTACATTGCTGATCCGTCTCATGAGATTCGGGTAGACGATATACAGGTACGAGAGAATTTGACTGTGGAAGCGGTACCTGCGAGAATTGAGGATCGGAAGTTGAAACAGTTGCGAGGCAAGGAGATCGCGTTGGTAAGAGTGGCTTGGGGAGGACCAGTAGATGGAAATGTCACTTGGGAGCTGGAGATCCAGATGAAGGACTCGTATCCCGAATTGTTCGTCTAAGGTATATTTTCGAGGACAAAAACTCTTTTAGTTGGGGAGAGTTGTGACACCCCAAATTTATTCATGTGTTAAATAATTAGGAATTTAATTATTAAATTAATTAAAGGCTTAATTAATAATGTTTTGGATTAAATGGATGAATTAATTATGGAATTAAAAAGGAAGACCGGGGGGTGTAAGGTTGAATTAGAGGTGTGTGAAGTAAAAAGCTCTACTAAATAATAACTAATTTATTTCTATTATTTGGCAAATAGTAAAAGGAAATAAAGAGAAGAATAAAAAGGAAAAAGAAAAAGAAGGTTATTTGGAAAAAACCATTGTACGTGAAATTGGAGAAGAGAAGAGAAGAGAGGAAAAAGCCAAACACCGTGAATTCGAAGGATCATCGCAAGGTAAGGGGTGATTTCAATTATTTAATATGCCTTATAGATTTTGAGATCAATAGAATTGATTAAGCATGTTAGGAATCTCGATTTTGGAATTCTAGGTTTGTGGGATTATCCCTAATTGTGTCAGAGTATAGGAATTGGAACCATTGATGTGATGAATAATTAATAGGAATGATGGAAACATGATTTATGATGTTGTATTGATGTGTATTGGTTGCATTTTGGTGTTCCAAATGTTATAATTCGTATGGGTATGAATTGGATGGGATTGGAAGGAATAATGCTGTCAAAGTTGCAGATTTTGACTCTGCAGGTCGTGGGAACCGGTTCCCAGTGGGGAGGAATCGGGTTCCACTGTGTAAACGTACAAAAACTAGCAAAATTGCACGTAGGAACCGGTTCCTGTATAGGTAGGAACCGGGTTCCAGTACATTTTCCAGAAACGTAACTTTTTGAAAAATATTAAACTTTGAAAATTCATAACTTTCAAACCGTAAGTCCGATTTGAGTGCCGTTTTTGGAAGTATTTCTTAAATTTAAAATGCTATCTTATAAAATAAGAAAAATATTATTTTATGAAAATTATTTTAAAAAGAGTCGAATTCCCGATTTTTGTAAACTTTGGTATTTTGAGAACGATGTAGAATTGTTTGTAAATTGTTCTGATTTGGTGAATGAGAACTGATACTTATGTGTTGTGCCTGCTATCCATTATGATTGATATGTGATCATGTGATATATTGGTTTTGGCATTATTTGGAATTATGTTGTGATCATATTCCGTTGATTTGATGTTGACTTTCCGATTATGCGGTTTGTTATTATGTGCATATTTGGTGTATATGCAATGGTGTATCCATGATAATTGATTGTATCAGGTCCTTGTGGATGAAGTTCATGTTTATGCTATTTGTTGCGTGTATGATAAATAATGATATCATGTTTATTTTGGTTTTGGTTCAGTTATGATAAATTGATGTATTTCATAGACTGATTTGATGTTGCATGCTGGTGATGTGCATGCATATGCATTGTTTTGGTGAAGTTAATTCCCATTGTGTGGAATTTGACTTGTATTGCCGTTAACCGATACCCGGGTGATGATGGGTGGTTAGGCTGGATTCATGTCCGGTGTTTATGGACGAATCGATGGATTGCTGTATCCGGTTGATGATGGATCAGCTGGATTCGTGTCCAGTGTTTATGGACGAATCGATGGTTGCTGTATCCGGTTGATGATGGATCAGTGTTGGGTGACTTGGTCACGTGATTGGTACCACATGCATTGTGTCTGCATTTGTGTTTGTATGGGATTGTAACATGTTAGGATGTCTTCCAGTGTTACAATTCTTTGGTTGATTATTGATTTGTGCATAATGACTTGTATGATTGGAACTGTGTGTTGAATCTGAATTTATGATAAAATGGGTGAAATAATATGCTTGTGATATACTGTTGATTGAGAAGCTTATAATGCATGTTAATTATGAGAAATCTCACCCTTACTTTAATGATTTCAGATTAAAGTTAGCAGCTCAGGAGTTGGTGAGGAAGGCTCTAGAGCTATGTTACTTTAAGTCCGCGTGTCAGTGTCATGCTCTGATAGGTTGTAACACTGGGGGAACGTTTGAATAATGAGTTTTATTTTATACTCTATTGTTTAATTTATGTTGGAAATACTTATGAAGTGAAGTTATTCCGGTTTTGAGACATTTCCGTTGTGTAGAACATGATATTGATTTAAATATTTATATTAATAATTCCTTCAGTAAAGCATGATAACTATAGATTTGAGGTTTTTATATTTATCTTGAATTGTGACATCCCTGTTTTCCATGTTACTCTGATTTAATTAATATATTTGCGGGTTATTTAGAAGGGGTGTTACACATAGCCGTCTTGGGAACATGGCATTCACCATGGAGGTGTGGCAGTCGCCACCACTTGTAAAGGGAATGCGTTTTGAAAATGGGCTTGCTCAGTCCTCCCAATTTCCCCATTTCCTCTTATTTTCTCACCATGCACTTGACAACATCTTTGGTGGTTTTAAGGTTTTAGGAATTCTATAAATACCATGCTACCTTTCATTTTCAATCATCTAAGCTTAGTTACAATACTTAAGCCACATACTATCGAAATTGTAAGAGATCAACTCTTCACATCAGAGAGTTATCAAATCTTTGATCAAGTCTATAATCGAGTTTGAAGTGATTTTTATTTGAAGCACGATTGTTTTATCTTTAACCAGATCGATACCCGTTCAGGCAAGTACAACGAGAATATCGATAAGTGCTTATATCAGTCCAGTTTTATCCCCAATATATACACAAGGTCCACCAGTGACCCCAGGGAAAACAGGGGTGAATAATTTTAGACATTTTGCGTCTGGATTCATAATGCCTATGGATGGTCATGAACAGATTTATGGTATGCCAACATCAGTAATGGGAAGTTTAAACAATATTACTTCGACATTACTTGATCTAATGGTGTCTACTTTTTCACCACTGCAAGGATCATGATCAGGTGTCAATAATACGGGTCGAATAGTCCCACCCCCGGGATTCGCTACCCAATTACCTACCATGACATTGAATTCTATAGCGACATTTAGACAACAAATGGATGATAGTAACCATGAGATGGTTGGTATTTTTTCCCAACAAATGGGCGCCATTTTTAACCCTTTGATTCAAAGTGATGCCCAAGTAAATTAACAGAATGCACAGACGAATCAACAATTGGCAGCACAGATGGCGTAAATTGTAGATTTCTTTGGTACCCCTCGAGCCCCAGTTCAATATCCCCGTCTAGAGTGGATAAGAGAAAACCAGGGGGTGGTTTTTAAAGAAAATCAAATAGTTAACCAAGCGCAACCAATTGCGCAAAATGCTAGTGAAGTCAATTAGGGGCCAATAATCGAACAATCCAGGGTCGAACAAGCCATACTAATGGAGGTTCAAGCCCCAAGGATAGTAACGGTCAATTGAAACTAGGACACAAACGAAGTCCTTTAACTTGTTTGACAAGAAGAATACCCAGGGGAAAATTATCTTGCAGCCATGGTCGAAAGAATAATGGCTCGAAATGGGGGTGAATATAGGCCTTCGAAGGCCAAATTATACTTCCCATTTGTCAGAGTATGTCCTATAGACTAAGTTAACCAGGGGTTGGAAAGTTCCAAAGTTCACAAAATTCTCCGGTGACACAAGCGAATTTACCGTCGAACATATATACTGGTATCTTACCGAGGCTGGGGACATAGCAAATAATGAAAACTTAAGGATGAAATAGTTCCTTAGTTCGCTAACCAAAAATTCTTTCACATGGTTCACCACCCTACCAGTGAATTCTATCCATGATTAGACTCCCTTAGAGAGGTTATTCCATGAACATTTTATATGGGACAATCAAAGATTAGTCTAAAAGAATTGGCCAGTATATAGAGAAAGTTTACTGAGCCAATTGACGATTACTTAAACAAGTTTTGTTTGTTGAAGGCAAGGTGATTTACACAAGTGCATGAACATGAGTTGGTCGAAATGGACACGGGAGGTTTGGATTACTCCATTCGAAATAAATTAGACATCCAATACTTAAGGGACATGGCCCAATTAGCAGATCGAGTTCATCAAGTCGAACGTATGAAGGCTGAAAAGACTAAGGCAAATAAAAACAATAGAAAATAAAGGGTTGCATATGTCGAAGTCGAGGAAGATGAACAAGAGATATATAATGACCCTATAGGCTTCGAAGAAGGCGAAGTGGAATTAGATGAATTAAAGCAAGGCCCACACTATTCTTCTAAAGTCTTAGCCCATTCGAATGGGAATAATACTGTTGAACCTGAAAAGAATGATAAATTCCCTAAGGAAACATAAACTTTCGATGTGACGAAATATGATGAAATTTTTTATTTATTGGTGAAGGATGGCAAGATGATAGTGCCACCTGGCGCTAAAATTCCTCTGTTAGAACAACGGAAGAAAAGAGGTTTTTGCAAATATCATAATTTTTAGGACATAAATCCTCACAATATTTTCTTTTCAGGGATCTGGTTCAAAATGATATCAGAGACGGAAGGCTGAGGTTTGGAAAAAAGAGCAAGATGAAAGTTGATGCTGATCCTTTGCAGATAGCAGATACCAACTATGTTGAGCCAATAGATATTAACATGGTAGAGGTTACTGAAGTCCCCATCAACTAGGATCCTGAGGGCAAAATCACTGAGGATTTTTTCGCATGTGTCAAATATAAGGAAGCTACTGAAGGCTTCACCAACAAAGATGTTAAGGGTAAGAGTGCTTATGGTTTTACTCCAAATGTTGAAATGATAAAGCCCACTGAAGGCCTCAGAATCAAATTCCAAGAGGTCAAGATCACTGATTGTCCCAACCTCAAAGTGAACATGGTGGAGATGAGCCAGCATGCTGAAATGGATGATTTCGAAAGGCACATCCAAAAATAAGAAGAACATATGAAAGTGGCATACCTAAAGATAGGAGAGAGTTTTTTGGACTTTCTTGTTCGCTGTCAAAAGAAGCAATTTGAGGTTGTCATGTGTCCCAAATGCAGTGTAGTATATGATAGAAAAGTTGTAGAGAACTACGAAAGGGTTCAAGTTACTCAAAAGAGGGGAAATTGGAGAGATGCCAAGAGCGGGTTTGTGTTTGAAAAACGAGGATTCCCTCGAGAGCAAGACAATCCTTATCCCTAAGTGAGTTGAAGGGAAACTTTCAAGCCATCTGCCATTGCTCCAACTAACAGATGGGTAAGGCCAACTGAGAATAAGGGGTCAGGGAAAGAGAAGTGGAGAAGTTTTGAATTCGAAAAAGGATCATATATAGCCTACAGAAGAAAATTTCAAGTGTCAAAGCAAAAATCCTATAAGTTTCAGAACTACAAGGGAAAGAACCCAATGCTGAGATCTCAATGGAGGAGACATCATAGAATTAAAAAGGAACAAAGGGAAATGGCTGAGAAGGACATTGGGGAATCTATAACTAACCAACTCCCTCCTCAAAGAAAAACTGAGGATGAAAGTCAGAAGGGAGAAAACTTTTTTCCCAAGAAAGGAGAAAATCAACGAAAGAAGGCAAGAAAAGTCAATAGAAGATGAAGACATGTTAACTAACAAATTCGACTCAGAAGATGAATTGTCTCTGGGTTTGAATTGTAATATGGTTTATGTACTAACCCATGAATACAATCAAACAACTAAAGTTGAAGAAAATGAAGAGGCTGATGAGGTTGAAACTGCCAGGCATAGGCCAATTTGTTATTATGTCATGAACAATGGTGCAGTAGAGGAACATAATGTGTTCTTTGAATGCCTAGATCAAGGCATGAAGAATCACTTGAAACTCTTATTCATAAAGGGTAAGGTGGAAATGTTGGTATTAATAAGGTCCTAGTAGACGGGGGGGAAGCAGTTAACCTTATGTCGCAGTTCATGCTCAAAAAGATTGGAATGTTCGATACGAATATCAAGCCACAAAATATGGTCTTATTAAATTATGAAGGCAGAGTGGGCCACACTCTAGGAGTAATTCAAGTGGATCTTACTTTGGGATCTATCACCAGACCCACCATGTTCATGGTAATTGTATAAAGGGAAAACTACAACTTGCTGCATGGGCGTGAGTGGATTTATGGCGTGGGGGCAGTTCCATCATCACTTCACCAAAGGATTGCAATTTGGAGAGAAGATAGAATTGTTGAAAACATAGAAGCCGATCAAAGCTATTATATGGATGAGATTAATCATGTTAACAGAAGAAATTTTGATAAGAATATTGCCAACATAGGACCATGCAATTCTTCAGGTGATGCTTACTCACCAACACAGAATTCCCTCTATTTTCTCACTTTGCACCCAACCCATGGATTTCAGTGGGATAGGGAAATCATGGGGGAAGGGAATGACATGGAGGGAGTACCAGGACATCAGCCAACTGGATTGGGGGGGGGGGGGGGGTTAAGACAATGATTATGTCTGAGTCCAGTTTTTTCCGAAAAGATTTAAGCTTATTTATCCAAAAAAAGATTAAAAACGGCCTTGGAGGCTGAAGTGAAGTATATGGTTGTCGAAGCCAATAATTGTTATATCTATGAAATTATGTTTGGCTTACATTTGGTAAAACCATATTAGCAGCAACATGTTGAACAAGATGTTCCAACTTTATGTTTTAAACATGTCGAGAAGGATGTCCCAACAAGGAGTTAGGACATTGCGCCTGCAACAAGCTGACAATATAGATCAACTGTTTTTAGCTATTGGATATTCAGGGAATATTCAATTAGCTTATGTGGCATCCAAGATTGGAAAATCAGAATATTCTTTTATTGGTTTTCGAAGATTTTATTAGTTTCTAAATATGGTGATTTATTAGGAAACTAATGATTGAAGACCTATTTTCTTGGAGGACTTTTTTCAGACTTTGTGCAGCCTCACTGCTGCGGTTTTGAAGCCCAACCCAGTCTAGAATAAAGTTATAAATAGACTGGTGTATACCTAGTTTTAGGTGGAACTTTTAGATGTATTTGTGCTAGGGTTTTAGAATCCTTATTGTTGGGTTGTGATTTCTTTGTGAGATGTTCATAAGCTTTTAAGCATTGAACATATTGTATGTCAATTCTCATAAGCTTTTAAGCATTGAGTTTTACGTGTTTTGGAAGTATAGCTTCTGGTTGTTTTTGTTTTCTACTTGTGTTTAGAGTTGCTCCAATTGCTGAGTGTAATTGAAGAGGGATTTGAGGAGGGCCTCATACCTAGGCGTTTCTTAGATAGAAGTTAAGCAAAGGGTAGTGATTAAGTTTGTAGACTGTACACTGGAGGTTTGCTGTAAGGTATGCAAATTGATATTGTCTAGTTAATTTCATCCCTGGCTTGGTAGCCCCAAGAGTAGGAAGGTTTTTCCAAACTGGGTAAACATATCATGTGTTATTTACTTTCAACACTATTCTTTTTGTTTATACATCTTGTTCTTATGTGTAAAGTCGGATCCGGTGTCTCGACATCTCTTAGGACATCCAGGATCTGATAGCCAGAATTTCAATTGCTATCAGAGAAAGCATCCCGCTCTAACTATGACAGTTGGAAACCTCATATGGAAACCTTTATAAAATCCTTGAGTGACAAGGCTTGGAGAAATGTTGTCAAAGGTTGGGATCCACCGAAGGTGTTGGATGCAGGAGGAAAGGCCACTGATGTGCTGAAGAATCATATGTTAGAGAACTCATTGTTGATGAATCAGATAAAGAATCATATGTTGGAGAACTCACTGTTGGTGAACTGGCTGCTGGGTAATGAGAGTTGTGTCTCAAGAATGAAAGACTATGCCATAAAGTATTGGCACAAAAGTTTGTCATTACTCAAGTGGAGGCTGAAAAAGAAGAGCATCTATCTATCGTTGCCAATCTTAGATAGGAGAATGGTGAGAATATGAAGGGTTTTGGTTCAAATAACCAAATTGTGAAGAACAACAAGCAAATAGTGGAGTTTTCTCCTCAAAAGATGAAGCATGATTTGAAGATGTCAAGACACATGTTCCAACATCATTCAAGACATCAGGGAAGATATCATAGTCCTATGTATCATCCATTGAGGTGTCAATACTGTAGGGGGTTCAGACATTTAAAGTCCTCGTGCTACAAACTATATCGATATCCCTATCATACCCCAAATTTGTCCTACCCCTTTTAAGGATCATTTGGATTATGCATACCTTTCATTAGGTCATATAACATTGCACACATCATGATAGTCGTGGGACAAAGGTATTTCCTTTCTGGAAGCCGCTCAAAACTGATTGTTACGTTAAACTGTGCAACGACGAAAAACTCTGGTTTTCAAGGTTTAAATGTGTTGTGTGTTATTCAAAATCCATCAAATAATTGGTCAATAAATCCATCACCATGACAAGCTCTCATGTATCTCAGCATACTCTGAATTACAAAAAAAAAAGGGTGTTTTAGTGGATTTGAGACGACATATATCAGAAATAGTGCTTTCACTGGTTTGAGTTTAGAAATTCATAACTTGCAATTTAGATACTGTTTTGAGTTGATTCTTCAGGAATTGGATTCTTCTCGGTATTTTATCCATTTCATATGTTCAAGTCAGAAGCCAATTATTTGCAGAACATCTCCAAACAATTTGATTTCTCCTAAGCGATACTTGAATTTAATGACTGGTTATCTATTTCTCGGGCGTTGGGAAATTCATATCTTTCATTTGATTCAATATTTTCAGTTGATTCTTAGAGCATTGAGATCGTGTTGACTTCCTTGTCATTTCTCGTGTTTGGGTTGAAGGTTAGTTTTGTGCAGAGAACCTCCAGAAGTTTTATTTCTTTAAAGACAGTTAACAAATTTAGTTGTTGGACTGTCTTCTCATAAGCAATAGAAAATTCATAACTTCTTATTAGAATACTGCTTTCAAATCGTTCTTGAGGCGTCATAGTCTTCTCGTTATCTCCATCAACGTTCCTGTTCGGCTCAAAAGCCGATTCTTTGAGGAGAATTTCCGAATATCGCGGGTACTTTAAGAGGAAACAATGGAAAAACGGTAAAAATAATGTGTTGATCGTTATTTTCTCGGATGTTCGAAAATGCATAACTTTCGCCTAGAGCGATGTTTCTGAGTCGTTCTATTGGGTAAAATTCATCTTAATTTTATCTTTGTTTTGTATGTTCAGACCGAGAGCTTATTCTTCGAGGAAAGTCCCCAGAATTATGGTATATTGGAGATTTTGTGGTGCAGAACCATAATTTTGAATTACCGATTCCCGATATTGTAAAAATCGTAACTCCTTCAATTCTTATCATATTGAGACGGTTCTTTTGGCATAATTTCACAAATGGTGTCAACTTTATTTTCTTTTCATACTCCACATTAAAACGGTATTCCAAAGGCTTCTGTTTTTGGCCCGTTTCGCATATGACACAAGTGAAAAAACTGCAAGTTGAGAAATTTTCTTTGACACGGTGTCAACGTATCTTCAAAATTCATAACTTTATCGTTGTTTATCCGATTGAGCCCATTCTTTAGGCATCGGGTCACAAATTTTATAATCTTTGATTTTCATGTTGAGCTCGAACCCAGATTTCGCACCTATGATGACAGGGCATTTTTTGCTTGTATTAAGCTTACATTGTCAAATTGAGGCCCAACCCAATTACAATTCCAAGTCCCAATTTCACTCACTATATCAACCTAAAATTATATTTTTGTCTCATAATTCACCAATTCTCACAAACACTAAAAATCTCTCTCTACTCTCTCAAGGATCAAACTCTATTCTCTCTTTAATTTCTCAAGAACACAACAACAACTTCATCTCAATTTAAAATCTCAAGAACAATTCTCCCTCCAATCTCTCTCCTCCTCCGGCCACCGTAGCTTGGCCTCCTCCCTCGCTGGACCACCAGACTTCCGCCACCGGCCAACACCGCCGACGAATCACATGTCCTCCTCTAACAACTGTCGTGAGATCATGGCTTACATGCTCCCTCCATTTTTTGTGCGACGTGCGATCTTCCTTTTCCGCCGTGCATTCCTATCGCGGTCCTCCTCTTTGCAAACTCCTCTTTGATTCTTCGATTAGCTTCTTGATTTAAGCACTTTTCCATAAGTGATTCTTGAATAATTGCCTTCATATAATTCTTGAATTGATTATTGAAATTGAATTGGATTAAGGAATTGAATTGTGAATTGGAATTCAATTGTGGAGTTGTGAATTGGATCGAAATCATGTTGTTAAAATCCGGAATCAGATAGTTAGAATAAGTGCTTATGAAATTAAGTGATTTTAGTAAAAGTGATTATTCGAAAATTAAAGTCTTGGAGCTTTTGGATAATTGATCTTAATCCTTGAATTAACATGTGAAATTGATTTACATCAATTCTTGAATATGCAAATCCACATGTTTACTTCCATAAGCTTATTCTAATTACATAATCACTTTCATGATGTTTCTTGATTTTACATAACATTGGTTATTCCTTTAGCTTGAAATTGTTGGGACTTATGATGATTAGAGAGAAGCATTGCTATGATGTAATCACATAATTGATATAAAACTTTGTTTTTGATTCATTAGAGAAAACATGCAAAAACTTGAAATACCGAATTGGAAGTTTATTTGTCAATTATGGAATTACTTGTGAAAGATACCATTGCATATCATATGGTGATTTAATTTCAATTCTATTCCAAATGAGCTCTTGTTTTCAATGCAAACACATAGAATTTGGAAATTAAATTAACACTTGATTTTGGTGTTTTTCCACCGTTTCAGACGCTTTTTGAGCACAAGGTTGCACACTGTGATACGGTGGGAGAACTGACTATGGTTTTGCGTTTGTTTTCGCAAATGTTTCGGTTGAGCAAGAGTCGCCACCGACTTTTTATTTTATCCTAAGGAAAGGTTTAAAAAGCACAGCAAAAACCTTTGAGATTTTTTTCTTGGGTTCGGGGAGTAGATTATAGAAAGGGAAGGTATTAGCACCCCTTCTATCCATGGTTATCCATGGGCTCTTAGGTACTTGCCTAGATCAACTTGCCTTGTTTTTTCAATTGTTTGAAATGATGCTTTGTGTGTGGTTTTGAAAAAGGTTTTGAAAAAGATGCCTTGTATAGGCTACCCTTGTAATAATTCTTTACTCGAATGTTTTACAAAAGGTGTTTTGTCTTTTTAAAAAAAATGTTTCAAGGTTTTTTGAAAGTAGGTTTTGGAAGTGTTTGTGAAGTGGGTTTTGAAATTAGGCAAGTGTTTTCTTGGAAAGTTGACAAGTACTTAAGAGTTCGTCTACCCTAAAGTTTTCTCAAAGGTTTTTGTTAGGCTTTAAACCTTTTGACAATTTTGTTCCACCATTGCATTTGGTGGACAAGCTTATCTTAGGAGGTGAAAGGGACGGGCGTGGGTCATCGTTTAGACCATAGTTGCAATAGTGTTAAATGTCTTTGGGCAATTTTCTTTAAAAGGGACTTGATCATTCATTTAAGCAACATTTTGAGGGACTATGATCATTCGATTGTTTGTTTTACCCAAAGAAGTTCAACATGCAATATGGCCCAATTGTTTGAAGGCAACAAGGTGGAATACCCTAGGGGTGCAAGTGTGAAATGTGTTGTCCATTTTTCATGCTCATTTATCTTGTATTAGGTCCAACTATTTTGGTCATTTTTATTCGCATACAAAACCCTAATTCTAGCATAGTATGTTTAGGAAGCGATAAAGTGCGAAATTTAAATTCCTACGCTATTACATCACAATAATATGGGGAGGGGGTACAATGTTTCAAATGGGGATTATTTAGACAAGAAATTAAACCTAAAACTATTACATCAATTTTGAATTTATACAATTTAATCAAGGTACAATAATTAAATAAAAAATGGAACAAAATATGCAAGATGCAAAAAATGTTTTGTATATGTATGACAAAAGTATTATTTATGTAAAAAAATAAAATAAAAAATAAAAAGATATTATTTTTGAGGTATTTTTGAATTTAGGGCAAAAACCCTAATTTTTTAATCAAAGGGGTATTTAATCAATTAATTCATATAAAACTTATTATTTATATACAAAAATAAAATAAAATATGGTATATTTGTAAAAAAGGCATTTTTTAGTATTAAATATAAAAAAAAAATATATATATATACATTTTTATCCTAAGTATATTAATATACTTATTTATTTATATTATTTATAAAATATGCATTATATATATTAATTAATAATATTTAGTATTTAAATAAAAAAGTATTTTTTCTATAAAATATTTTCAGGGAGTAAAAATAAAATAAAAGTGTATAAAAAGTATATTTGCATTATCTTAATATTTTAAAAAAAAAGTATACATATATATTTATTTATTTATGTACAAACTAAAGAAATAATCAAATAAATATGCAATAAATTCAAAAAATGATGGGAAAAATATTTTTATGTTTTTAATATGCTGAGAAAAAATAAATGAACCAATCACAAAAAGGCAAAAAGTAAAAATATTAAAAATGAAGCAAATGGGCTCAGGGGTGCAAAACAGGAAAAGTGGTGTGAATAAGAAAATTGCTCAGGCCCAGCCCAAGAAGACACCTTCTTCAACCTCTGAACAAAGTTTGTTCAAAAACGCGCGCCAGCAAGCTTCCTTCGAATGTCCTGATTCTTTGATTTTTTGAGCAAACTTCCAACACAAAAGATGTTAAGCATGAAACCACAATTCTAACCATATGCATAACTTGATCTAACTCTCTAAGATGAGGAAGAATTTCTCCTCCCCCAAATCCTAACCTAGTTTTTCTACCATTTTCAAACTCCAAATTCTCACAACTCAAGCAAAAGAAATGAAAAGTAAAAACATGTACATGTTCAGTGGCATGAGTAGAACCTTGCTTATTCACAAACTTAAAGCTAATGATGCATAATAAGAGAGATACGAGTTCAACAAGATACCTGTTCAGCTGAAGTTCTATCTTGCAATGTAGGGACTTTCAGTGCAAGATACTGATTGGTATAGCTTCCTTGAGGTGTGGTGATGCTGTTCCAATATCTACTTTGCCTTGAGACACCTTGAACTGAGCTGTAGAACTTCAAATGCAAAATGGAAAAGTGAAAATGGTGGAACTTGTTAGAGGAGTTACAGGTCGTGTTTCAAGGCATGGTTAGCTTGCATAGGTTCTAGGGAATGTGTATGAACTGGTTTTGGCAAGAGTGCTTGAGAGGAATAGGAGTTGGCACTCAAACTGCAGAGGCAACTATATTTTTGCAGTTTGATGGTGTTTTTTGGTTTGATGATGTTTTGGAGGCAAATGGCTCGTGCAATAGCTTGGTTATGATGTGTGTAAGGTGTTTGATAACTTTGTTCTTGTGTATCTAAGCTGAGATGGGAGTTGGCCTTAGTTATGCAATGTTTCTTAACCTTTAAGCAACAAAATGCAAGTTGGTGCTTTAGGTCAGTAGGGGACCTCTAATCCTGCTGCAAAGCTTCTCTTGATCAGAGTAATTTGTTCATAATCTTGTGCTAAAGAGATTTGGTTTGTACTTGCTTGATTTACCAATTGGACATAAAGTGAACTTTTGCAAAAATGGATAGTTTACTTTATCTAAAAATGGATTAATCTTGTATACAACACTTGAACTCATAGAATAACACTTTGACACAATGAACAAGCATTAAATTATTGAGTGTAACTTGGTTTAAGGACCTGTAATCAAGGGCATGGTGGTTTTGAGAAGTTTGCATAACTTATGAACATGAAAAAATGGCCAATTCAAAAGTGAGTTTTTGCTATATTGTGAAATTCGATTCTCCCTAACCATGAGGTTGTTTGAGAAGTTCTTGGACATTTTGGAAAGCTTGGAATGTGTAATACAATCCATCTTTGAGATGCAATTTGAAATTCCAAGTGGAAGTGTATGGAAAATGGCCTTGAAGTGGGGTAGAAAAACTTGTCAAAATAGGTCAAAAATTCACTAAGTTAAGAATGGTTTAGTGCCCTTATTCAAAAATTTGTAACTTGAGATACAAGCTTCAAATGAGAAAATTTTGTGAATAAAAGTTGTAGATTATGCAACAAGCTACAACTTTCATGTTTGGACTTTTGTCTGAATCCAAATGGATCATGGTGAAAAAGTGGGGCAAAGTTGGGAAAAAATTAGGGTTTTTCATAACTTAGAAAAATTCTAAGTTATGAAAAATTCCATTTTAAACCCTAATTTGCATTTTGTGATTTCTTGGTGAACAAGTTTCATGATTTAGCATGTTTTGATGAAAAATGAATCTTGACTCTTGATTTTGACCAAAAAGTCAAAGTTTGACTTTTCAGTATACAGTCAAAATTGATCAATTGACTGGGAAATTCAACTGTCAATCCTGTGTACTTGGGATCTTTTGAGTTTGTTGATCATGTCAAGATAATTCCATGAGGTCCTTGAGTCCATGTGTGAGCTTGGTTTGCCATTGGCTAGGTCAAACAGTCAAAAATTGCCTTTGTGCAGTCAAAACCCTAAAAATGACCATTTTGCCCTTTTGGTGATCTGATCAAATTTCTTGGGGAATTGTGATCCAAACTTGATCAAATGATTCATATGAGTTCATAATGTTGATGTGGGTCAAATTTCATGAGGTTTGACTGTCAATTGGCCACAGTTGACTTTTTCCCCAATACAGTTGATTTCTAGGTCAACTGTCCAATTGACTGGGCAAAACTTGGAATCAAGACTTGAAACTTGATATGGGTAAACTTGGGAGTCCAATATGAAGCATGAAAGTCATCTTGGGCATTTTAGGTCAAAGCATCTTTGTGCAAACACAAACCCTAATTTGGGTCCATAGGGCAAGGAGAAGTCTTGGGCAGATGGAAACTCTAACTGGATCTTGATCTCCAAGGGCTTTGTGGTGAGAAATTAATGAGAAATGGAAGGGCAAATTTTGGGGTACAACAGTTGCCCCTGTTCAATCTTCTTGAATCCGAAGAGTTAGATTGGCAAGTTTGCCTTTCGTGACTCGAGGGTAAAAGGAGATTGGACACTAGAGTGCCCGGAAATTTGCACTTGTCAAAGCAATGGATGTGGGAATGGGCTTAGAGATGCCATTTGGAGATGGGCTTAATGATGCCATCTGGAGAGTGACAGAAATCTTGCCGGGGATGGGTTTAGAGATGCCATCTGGAAGGGAATATCAGGAAGGTGTCCAAACTTGGGACCATCTCTGAACTGGGGGGTCTGAACAAGCAATAGATTGACATCCATTGTTGGGAGGAATCTGTAAACTGTTTTCAGTGGTTTGGAGAAGAAACTGAACAAGCGATAGGTTAACATCCGTTACTTGGAGAACCCGTAAACTGTTTTCAGAAGTCTTGAAGTTGAATAAGCAATAGAGCAGCATCCGTTGTTGGGAAGCGTCCGTAAACTGTTTTCAAAAGTTGCATCTGAACAAGTCGATAGATTAACATCCGTTGTTGGGAAGAATCCATAAACTGTTTTCAGAAGTCTTGCGGAAGAATCTGAACAAGTGACAGGTTAACATCCGTTTACTTGGAGAACCCGTGAACTGTTTTCAGAAGTCTTGAAGTTGAATAAGCAATAGAACAGCGTTCGTTGTTGGGAAGCGTCCGTAAACTATTTTCAAAAGTTGGCATCTGAACAAGTTGGTAGATTAACATCCATTGTTGGGAAGAATCCGTAAACTGTTTTCAGAAGTCTTGCGGAAGAATCTGAACAAGTGACAGGTTAACATCCGTTTACTTGGAGAACCCATGAACTGTTTTCAGAAATCTTGAGATTGAATAATTTTAGTCTGTCGACTGATCTTTCCTGAAAAGGTAAAGAGTTAGTTGTATGCAATGTTATGATGCATGATGCAATATACGTGACATCAATGTTTATGACATGAATGCGATGAATGCGCATGTAAGCTGACGAGCTATCTTGCTGAGGATAAATGAATCCGAGGTTTCTGAAGATAGAAGTATCTTGACTGCTGCCGGGGAAAATAAATCCTTGGCTGCTGCTGGAAAAGAGAATTCCTGATGACCTCTACTGGGGAGTATCAATCTAGTAGACTCATGCTGGGGAGATAAGACTGAGAATCTTCAATTTGATGGGAAGTAACTCTGGCGATCTCACTGGGGAACTCAAGATTTCTCTTTCTAAGACTCTGTGGGGAGAAGGTTCATTAGTCTGGATCCGCCGGGGATTGACAATTTGAAGTTTTAGCTCGACTGGGGATACTGAAACTTAAACTCTGAGGGGAAATGAGTTCTGGAGGATCCTCTGGCTGGGGATAACAAGGATAAGCTCCTCTGGGGATCATATTGATAAGTTGTGTTGGGAAACTCTTGATGAACTCCGCTGGGGATAGGAAGAATTCTGGCGAGTGCGATCTTCTGTGGCTGTTAGCTGAGGATAACCCAGTTATAAGCCTTTGTGAGGAATAACTTTGAATAAAACTCGGGAGAGACGTTCGTGCTCTGCGGGGAAATATCTTCCAGAACTTTACAGGGGATAAGCCTCGAGAGTCTGCTGGAGATAAACCTCAGGGTTCACTAGGGATGTGGATTCCAAATCTCTTGGGGGGTTTCCTTCGAAAGGGTGTCAAGATATCCATCTGTACCTTCATCCTATCAGTAATCCTCTTTCTTAGGTTCATTTAGGAAGTGATTATGTTTCAAATGCATATGCCTATTTAACAAAACATTGGACGTTTCTCAAAATAAAACAAATAGTGCAAGAGAAAAAGAAAAGGGAAATGACACAAATTTCTGGGGAAAGTATTTGTATTGATTTTCGTTGAGTATGTTTGTACAAAGGAGACAATCATCTGTCGTAAATATTGAAAGATTTATACAAAATAAAGGATGGCTATGTGAAATAATTCCATGGAATTCCATTCCGCTATAGCTTTCACAACTCTGAATATTTGTCCATTCAATGCTTTGTTCGATGATGACTGGATTGATCAGAAGTCTGGAACTGGTTGATGAAGAGATTGTCTTTGAAGTGATCCGACGAGACATAGTCATATGCTTTAATTCCCTAACTTTTGCCTGAATCGCCCTTTCGGGTTTTCGATCCACCGGGAAACCCCTTTTTGCCCAAGCCGCCCTTTCGGGTTTTCAACTTGCCGGGTGTACAGATTTTTTTAATTTTTATCCCTAACTTTTGCCTGAACCGCCCTTTCGGGTTTTCGGTTCACCGGGATGCCCATTTTTGCCCAAGCCGCCCTTTCGGGTTTTCAACTTGTCGGGTTATTTTATGCGTAGTATCTTTTGACTATGTCTGCGTTCGCAGGGTGAGGCAAATCGTCGCCGTCCATGGTGGTCAGAATCATTGCACCACCAGAAAATATGCTTTTGATCACAAATGGTCCTTCATATGTAGGAGTCCATTTTCCCCTGGGATCACTTTGTGGCAAGATAATCCGCTTGATTACGAGATCCCCGACTCGATACACTTGACGTCTGACTTTCTTATTGAAGGCCTTGATCATCCGCTTTTGATACGTCTGACCATGGCATATAGCAGCAAGTCGCTTCTCGTCGATCAGATTGAGTTGATCAAGTCGGGTCTGCATCCAATCATCTTCATTCAAACCTGCATCCTTCATAATCCTTAGAGAAGGGATCTGGACTTCCATAGGCAAAACAGCTTCCATGCCATAGACCAAAGAAAATGGAGTTGCCCCAGTTGAAGTACGTGTCATCGTACGGTATCCATGCAAAGCAAATGGTAACATCTCATGCCAGTCTTTGTAAGTAACTGTCATTTTCTGAATGATCTTCTTAATGTTTTTGTTCGCAGCTTCAACAGCACCGTTCATCTTCGGCCGATAGGGAGATGAATTGTGATGATAAATCTTGAATTGTTCGCATAATGCAGTGATCATTGTGTTATTCAGATTTGTACCGTTGTCCTTGATGATCCTGTCTGGAACACCATACCGACATATGAGATTTTGCTTGATAAAGCGAGCAACCACATTTTTGGTGACAGAGGCGAAGGAAGCTGCTTCGACCCATTTAGTGAAGTAGTCAATGGCAACTAGGATGAAGCGATGTCCATTGGAAGCCGTGGGCTTGATCTCTCCAATCATATCAATGCCCCACATTACAAAGGGCCACAGAGCAGTCAGGACGTTAAGGGGAACTGGAGGAATATGAACTTTGTCAGCGTAGACTTGACACTTGTGACAAGTACGGGAATGTTGATGGCAGTCAGCTTCCATGGTAGACCAGTAATAGCCTGCCCTTAGGATCTTCTTAGCCATTGTATGCCCGCTCAAGTGAGTGCCAAATGTGCCGCTGTGTATATCAGTCATGATCAACTCTGCTTCAGCTTTGTCCACACATCGGAGTAATACACAATCATGGCTTCGTTTGTAAAGGATGCCGTTGCTCAGGAAGAACTTAGCAGCGAATTTCCTTAAGAACTTCTTGTTATTTACGGAAGCTCCTTCAGGATAATCTCTGGTCTCGAGATACCTTTTGATTTCATGGAACCAAGGTTGTTCCACTACTTCTTCGGTATTAATCTCGTGGCAATGTGCCGATTCACCCATTCGCTTGATGGTGATTTGGGGAGCCTCGTTATCCCAATTGAGTTTAAACATGGAGGACATTGTGGCTAGAGCATTGGCTAGCTGATTCTCTTCTCGCGGGAAATGCTCGAAGGTAATTTGCTCGAAATGCGGCAATAATGTCAGGACATGTTCTTTGTATGGGATAAGATTAGGATGCTTGGTATCCCAATCTCCTTTGATTTGGATGATGACCAAAGCCGAGTCCCCAAATACGACCAAAGATTTGATCCCCAAATCTATAGCAGCCTCGAGACCAAAGATGCAAGCTTCATACTCAGCCACGTTGTTTGTGCAGCTGAAACAAAGTCGGGCCGTGAAAGGAGTGTGACAACCTTCCGGAGAGATGAGTACTGCGCCAATACCGTTTCCAAGTGCATTTGAAGCACCATCAAAGTACAGGGTCCATCGGGATCCCTTTTCGGGTCCGTCATACGGTCCGTCACTTTCAATGTTGTCCAAATTCATGATGTCCTCGTCTGGGAAGTCAAATCTCATGGGTTGATAGTCTTCGATAGCCTGATGAGCCAGATGGTCAGCTAGTACACTCCCCTTTATATATTTTTGGGTGGTGTACTGGATGTCATACTCGGTTAAGATCATTTGCCATCTAGCTATCCTTCCAGATAAAGCGGGCTTCTCGAAGATATACTTGATAGGGTCCATTTTGGAAATTAACAAGGTAGTATGGGTTAGCATATACTGTCTTAGTCGGCGAGCAGCCCATACCAAAGCGCAACAAGTTTTCTCGAGCAGTGAGTAGCGAGTCTCACAGTCGGTAAACTTTTTACTAAGGTAATAAATAGCATGCTCTTTTCGACCAGACTCGTCATGCTGGCCCAAAACACACCCCATTGAGTTATCCAAGACGGTCAAATACATGATCAATGGTCTTCCTTCGACGGGTGGCATCAGAATGGGAGGTTCTAGCAAATACTTCTTGATTCTATCAAAAGCAGCTTGGCAGTCATCGTTCCACTCAACTACCTGATCCTTTTTTAAGAGTTTGAAAATTGGCTCACAGGTAGAAGTCAGATGTGAGATGAATCTGGCAATGTAGTTTATGCGCCCCAAGAATCCTCTAACCTCCTTTTCAGTACGGGGAGCAGGCATCTCTTGTATTGCTTTTACTTTTGCCGGATCGACTTCAATGCCTTTGTTGCTTACAATAAATCCCAGGAGTTTACCGGACCTAACTCCAAAAGTGCATTTACTTGGATTCAGCCTGAGCTTGTACTCTTTCAACCTGGCAAACAGCTTTTCCAGATGTTCAAGGTGCTCTTCCTCTGTTTGTGATCGAGCTATCATATCGTCTATGTAAACTTCAATCTCATGATGTATCATATCATGAAACAAAGCTACCATGGCGCGTTGATAAGTTGCCCCTGCGTTCTTCAGCCCGAACGACATCACTTTGTAACAGAAAGTGCCCCATTGTGTAACAAAAGTTGTTTTCTCCATATCCTCGGGAGCCATTTTGATTTGGTTGTAGCCCGAGAATCCGTCCATGAAGGAAAACACTTTATGCTGAGCTGTATTGTCGATTAAGATGTCAATATGAGGTAGCGGGAAATCATCTTTAGGACTGGCCCTATTCAAATCCCGGTAGTCCACACACATTCTGACTTTGCCATCCTTCTTTGGCACCGGTACAATGTTAGCGACCCATTGAGGATAGGACGTAACAGCCAGGAAGCCAGCATCGAATTGCTTCATTACTTCTGCTTTGATCTTTTCGGACATGTCAGGCCTCATTCAGCGAACTTTTTGCTTGATTGGTGGACAGTCTTCTCTTGTAGGGAGACGGTGAACCACGATGTCGGTGTCTAGACCCGGCATGTCTTCATAGGACCAAGCGAAGATTTCAACATACTCATTCAGCAACTGTACCAAGCGCTCCTTGACTTTTGGTTCCAGGTTGGCACCCACTTGCACCTCCTTCCGATTCTCCTTGGTTCCCAAGTTAACAGCTTCCAATGGCTCTTCATGCGGTAAGATGGCCCTTTCCTCTTGTTGCAGAAGTCTGGCTAGTTCCCCGGGTACTTCACAACCTTCGTCATCTTCATACTCGGCTAGATTGACCAGATCTTCAGAGTTATTGAAAGATACAGCAGAATAGTCACCCATGGAATCCGGAGTGGATGGGTACCTGCATTGGTGAGTGTGGGTGAGGGATAGCCATCCTTAAACAAAAATGCAAAAGGAAAGAAAATGAACATAAGCAGTTTATCAAATGAAAAACGTCCAATGAATCATTAAACATGGCATATGAATATGAAAAATAGTCAAAACCCTTACAAGTGGACCTACATGCCCCGGGCAAGGCAGGAGGTGGAAAGATAGTGTACGGATTGTTTGAAAGTAAAATATTACAAACCAAATAAGAAATGTTTAACAGATAAATTACTGATGAATAAAAGTGATGGGGACAAAGTCTTTAGCCTCCCAATTGCTCAATCCTCCTCTGACAGTTGGATAAATCCACTCTTCAATGTTGCTTTCCTCGTCTTCATCTTCCAGGGCGTTGATTCTGTAAGGAGAAATTTTGACTGGCGCTCTTTCAATCTTTGACTGGCGCATAGCTTTTTGGCCAGCGGCTGTGAAACCTAATCCAAACTTGTCAGTCTTATGCGGAATGTCAGGTAACTGCCCCCATGCTGAATTCTTCCCTTCTTTGATTGCGGCTCTTGCATCCTCCAGAGATGCCATCCTGGCCATCTGTCTTGGTGCCTCAGCTGCCAACTTTGTTACTGCTATTTCCGGAAGAACTTCTTCGAAATGTTGAAACGGCGTCTCAATGAACTCTCCTTCAACCTCCACATACCGGAAAGAATTTAAGTGGCTAATCATGTACTCTTCTTCGCCGTGGACAGTGATGATCTTTCCCTTGACATGATACTTCAGCATCTGATGCAAGGAGGAGGTGACTGCCCCAGCATGATGTATCCAAGGTCTGCCCAGCAGGCAAGAGTATGATGGACGGATGTCCATTACATAGAAAGTGGATTTAAACACCTCAATACCTATCTTGATGGGAATTTCAACCTCCCCATGGACCATTCTTTTCGACCCATCGAAAGCTCTGACGACAATATCACTCGGCTTCAAATCCAACCCTTCGTAATCTAGCCGGTCCAAGGCCTTCTTAGGCAAAACATTCAGCGACGACCCGATATCAACCAAAACATGTGCCAGGGTGGTTCCGCGACACTCGATCGAAATATGCAAAGCATCATTATGGTTTCGGCCTCTAGAGGTTAGGTCGGCATCAGAAAAACCTAATCCATTGTCCGCAGTCAGGCTAGCCACGCAATGTTGAAATTGATCCGCAGAGGTTTCCTGAGGCACATGAGCTGCCTTCAGAAACTTAATCAAAGCTTGAGCGTGTGCTTCTGAGCAAAGCAATAGTGCCAGAATGGAGATCTTGGAGGGGGTTTGCCCCAACTGTTCCACCACATCGTAATCACTTCTCTTGATTATCCTCAAAATTTCGTCCATTTCTTTCTTGGAGGCTTCCGGGATCACCAAGGGTTGAGCCCTCGTCCTGACGGGCTCATCTTGTACTCCCTTTCCTTTATCAGCAATGGTAGGAGAGACAGCACTAGGAACAACAACTTCTTCAATCAAAGGAATTCTAGCGGAGAGCCTTACTGGTGCAGGGATGCCTTCTTTAGCTGATGAGGGTCCAAAGACTGCTCTTGGAGGGGCAATCTCTGGAGAAAATATTCTCCCGCTCCTGGTGATTTTGCTGGTGCCCGCAATGTTACTAATGCTGGCTTCTTCATCCTCCGAATTTTCTTCAATTACTTCGACTTGCTTGATACCATGGTAGTAGATGTCACCACCATAGTTCCAAGGTATCGACTTCTCAGAAACATAGGGAACAGGCCCTGGCATCGTTATCTTTAAAGGAACAGATTTTGCAGCTGGTGTAATCTTAACTGGCTTTTTGACGGCCTCGGAAAGATTGGCGTGAATGGTTATGATTGAGACATTTTCAACATGAACTGGAACAGCAGAAACTTTTTCGAACATAATTTGTCGGCTATCCATAAGGCCTTGGATGCCTTTCTTTAACAGCGGACAATCAAACGGCAGAGAGTGGCAACAGTAGCAGTCTTCTTTACATCCCGGGAAAATCCCGGCCCTTAACAAATTCAACTTAATGGTTAGCAGTGGAGTAGTCAGATCACTGACGTCAGCAACATACAAATCCTCCTCAATGGCATTGATATTTCGGCCGTGCTTCGGCATAGGTGCAGATATCACATTAGGCTTTTCTGGAGCGTCAAACTCTACCTCCTTAGCCTCTATCAGGTCTTGGATTTTATGCTTGAGTGCCCAACAATCATTGGTGTCGTGTCCAACACTGTCTGAATGATAGGCGCATTTAGCATTGGCATGATAATGCGGGGAGGACGTATTTACATTCTTTGGCGCCTCCTTGATGGTGGCAAGATTCAACTTCAATAGATGGGGAAGCACTTGCGCTGGAGTCATATTAATACGGGTGAACTGCCGTTGTGGCCTCTCCACCCGTTGCTGATTTGGTCTGGACTGGTTATAGCAAGGCTGCTCACTCGGAGTGTTTTGAATCATTACGGCCCCCACAGTTGGCCGACGCTCCATCTTCCCTGCTCTTCTCTGAGAATATACCATAGCTGTCTCCTTCTTAAAAGGTTTCTTCTCAACACTTGCAACAACACCCTTCTGAATCTTTCCTGACTTGATGCCAGCCTCTATTCTTTCGCCGGTTAAGATCAAATCGGTAAACCCTGCGGAAGAGTTACCAATTAGATGATTGAAAAATGGCCCAGATAGGGTCCCAAGAAACATATCAACGAGCTCACGATCGGTTAAAGGAGGCTGCACCCTGCCAGCCAAATCCCTCCACTTTTGTGCATATTCTTTGAATCCTTCAATTGTTCCTAGTGACATACCCTGAAGTTGGGTACGAGTAGGAGCAAGATCAGAATTATACTGGTATTGTTTGTAGAAAGCGGTGGCCAAGTCTTCCCAATTTCTGACACTGGTTCCTTCTAGCTGATAAAACCACTGCAACTGGGCTCCCGATAGGCTGTCTTGAAAGAAATGAATCCAAAGATTTTTATCTGCCGTATAGGATTGAATTTTTCTCACGTAGGACCTGAGATGCATTTTGGGACAGGACAGCCCATCATACCTCACAAACACTGGCACTTTGAATTTTGGGGGAATCATAATTCCGACGACCAAGCCCATGTCTTCAAAATCCAAACCCGGTACCCTTTGCAATTCCATGGCAGCCAATCTGTCTTCTAAACCCTTGTACTTATCATCAGCTGGAGGATATTGCTGGTCGGAATAATCTTCATCCTCTTCAACCTCTTCCTCCTCTGCATCAGACTTGGAAGGCACCACAACTCGATCTCTTTTACTAGTCCCTTCATCATAAGTAGGAGGAAATTCAAGCACTCTCCGAGCTTCTCTGTCAAATCTTCTCCCCAAAGTAGCCACTCCGACCCTCTTTTTCTTCTTCACTGGGTCCTTATTCTCCAGATGAGCCTTGATATCCTCGTGACTTTTAACCAAAGTCATCAAGAGTTGCTGGAACTGTGCATTCTGGGCTTGTAGGTCTTTGACTGTTTGCTCGAGATCCATCCTACTGTAATAAACAGCAGACAGATAAGGAAACCTGGGGTGAGACCTGCTTATGCACATGATGAATGGTATGCTGATGTATGCAATGCATTCAAGGATTTAGGACATTCAAAATTGTTTCAGACAAAGAAGAACGCACGTCATATTAATAAGAAGAAATTTGTTAGTACATAAATGCCCCATGGGCCAAATGTTACAAAATAAACTTCTTAAGGCAGAAAGACATTGTGCATCCTCTTCGGTGCGATGTAGGTGTTGAGGGCCTCTTGCTCGTGGAGTCGGCGGGTAAGCTCTAGAACCTTCTTTTCACTGGCGTAGTAGCTAGCTTCAAAAGTGTTCTGTTCCTCCTTGAGCTGAATCCAACTTTTCTGCATTTCCTCCCATGACGTAGGCATGTCTGGATGTAGGATAGTGTAGGGAACCTCTCCTTCATTGACGGGCTCTTTAATCACTGGGAGTACATGAGGATAAGGCATCATTAGACTTTGGGCTCGGGCTCGTACCCACTTGAGATAGGGCTCAAGAGGGATGGAGTTCTTGTGTCCCAGAGTCTTGCTATCAACCTTGTTGAGTTTTCCCCAAGCTCTGATGAATCTTTGGCGAAGTCCTTGCGCATCGTTGTCGAAGTCAAAAACTAGGCTAGGAATCAACATGTTATGAGGGCCATCCCTCCGTGCATATCCAAATTGCCTCAAAGCTAGGCAAGGGTTGTAGGTGATACCTCCCCTAATTCCAAGTAAAGGAACATTAGGAAACTCTCCGCAACGATCGACGATGATGACATTTTCTCTGGACCGAGAACACCAATGCACATCAGAATGAGTAAGAGTCATCAATCGTTGGGACCACCTTGTACCTTGGTCATTTTTCAGGATAGATTGTGGAAGGTGCGAAATAAACCACCTTGCGAGGATAGGAGTACAACACATGAGAACACCCCTCTTTCTCATTGTTCGTGTGTAAAATGAGTGAAGGATGTCCCCAAGCAATGTTGGTATTGGATTTCTGGACAAGAAGATTTTGACGGTGTTGACATCTACCAATTGGTCAGGATTTGGGAACAAGACCAACCCGTAGATAAGGAGTGCCACAATCTCTTCAAAGGCTTGTAGGTCCAATGAGTTCCAACATTCTTGTGCCTTCTCAAACAAGAATTTTGCTAAGAACCCTTTGACGCCACTTCGGGTTTCCCAATGCCCCTTGATGTCGGATGGTTGTAGATGTAATGCTCGAGCACATCTTCCGGCTTTGGTTCCTTTTTCGTACCGTTGAAGGGTAGTTGATTAAGGATAGGGATTCTTAGGAGTTGAGAAAACTCCTCCAAAGTGGGTACCAACTGATAATCAGGGAAAGTGAAGCAGTGGTGAAGAGGGTCAAAGAACTGGAATAGCACTTTCATCATGTCTTCTTCAATGTTGGTGTTGACAAGGCTGAGCAGTCTACCATGTCTTTCACTGAAGGATGAATTTTCCGGAATTCTTGAGGTGATCTCCTTGAGTTGAGGAGAGATTCTCACAAGGTTGACTTGAATGGTATTTCTGCGAGGGATTTCCATGTCCTACAAAACAAGAAAAAAGATGAAGATCCAAAACCCTTGAAATGGTTAGTGAATGCATATGATGTTTTATGATGTTTATGATGTATGCACAAAACATATGTACAAGCAAATCACACCAAACCCTAATTTCAGGCTTGCATGGGGTCTCATAGGTAAGTACCCTCTTGAGTGTAGTTGGCTTAAAAACCTGTCCTATAAATAGTAACCGGGTTCTAAGGAGCTCAATATCCTTGGATTGTTTTCAATGTTCATTGTTTTGGTTTAGCCACTTAACTAACGACCAAAATATTCCAAGAAAACAACCCTCAATGAGTGTAGTATCGAGTATCTACCAACTTCGGACTGCACCAAAGCCGGTCATCTCACTACCCCTAATAAAAGGCCAAGATGGTCAAGTAAGGTTCTAGGTCATTAGTGCTTAGTGACATCACTCAGCGGCCCCGTACTCTCCTTGATTGAACTCAAGGGTTACCGGTACTCACAAATATGTCGCACTAATATAGCTATTGCTTAGACCGTGTCGGTATACCCCGCACAGTTTCCACAACGTATTGCTATCTATGAATGTTTCCCAAAATCCGGGTGGAGGATTGTAAACCCAAACAATAGAGCCAAAGTATAAAGCAAGCAAATCAAACAATTAGTCATGCAAGAGGGTGATCTAAGCCCTAAGGTTACTCCACTTTAAAAATTCTCCCCAGCAGAGTCGCCAGTTCTGTGATACGGTGGGAGAACTGACTATGGTTTTGCGTTTGTTTTCGCAAATGTTTCGGTTGAGCAAGAGTCGCCACCGACTTTTTATTTTATCCTAAGGAAAGGTTTAAAAAGCACAGCAAAAACCTTTGAGATTTTTTTCTTGGGTTCGGGGAGTAGATTATAGAAAGGGAAGGTATTAGCACCCCTTCTATCCATGGTTATCCTTGGGCTCTTAGGTACTTGCCTAGATCAACTTGCCTTGTTTTTTCAATTGTTTGAAATGACGCTTTGTGTGTGGTTTTGAAAAAGGTTTTGAAAAAGATGCCTTGTATAGGCTACCCTTGTAACAATTCTTTACTCGAATGTTTTACAAAAGGTGTTTTGTCTTTTTAAAAAAAATGTTTCAAGGTTTTTTGAAAGTTGGTTTTGGAAGTGTTTGTGAAGTGGGTTTTGAAATTAGGCAAGTGTTTTCTTGGAAAGTTGACAAGTACTTAAGAGTTCGTCTACCCTAAAGTTTTCTCAAAGGTTTTTGTTAGGCTTTAAACCTTTTGACAATTTTGTTCCACCATTGCATTTGGTGGACAAGCTTGTCTTAGGAGGTGAAAGGGACGGGCGTGGGTCATCGTTTAGACCATAGTTGCAATAGTGTTAAATGTCTTTGGGCAATTTTCTTTAAAAGGGACTTGATCATTCATTTAAGCAACATTTTGAGGGACTATGATCATTCGATTGTTTGTTTTACCCAAAGAAGTTCAACATGCAATATGGCCCAATTGTTTGAAGGCAACAAGGTGGAATACCCTAGGGGTGCAAGTGTGAAATGTGTTGTCCATTTTTCATGCTCATTTATCTTGTATTAGGTCCAACTATTTTGGTCATTTTTATTCGCATACAAAACCCTAATTCTAGCATAGTATGTTTAGGAAGCGATAAAGTGTGAAATTTAAATTCCTACGCTATTACATCACAATAATATGGGGAGGGGGGTACAATGTTTCAAATGAGGATTATTTAGACAAGAAATTAAACCTAAAACTATTACATCAATTTTGAATTTATACAATTTAATCAAGGTACAATAATTAAATAAAAATGGAACAAAATATGCAAGATGCAAAAAATGTTTTGTATATGTATGACAAAAGTATTATTTATGTAAAAAAATAAAATAAAAAATAAAAAGATATTATTTTTGAGGTATTTTTGAATTTAGGGCAAAAACCCTAATTTTTTAATCAAAGGGGTATTTAATCAATTAATTCATATAATACTTATTATTTATATACAAAAATAAAATAAAATATGGTATATTTGTAAAAAAGGCATTTTTTAGTATTAAATATAAAAAAAAATAAAATATATACATTTTTATCCTAAGTATATTAATATACTTATTTATTTATATTATTTATAAAATATGCATTATATATATTAATTAATAATATTTAGTATTTAAATAAAAAAGTATTTTTTCTATAAAATATTTTCAGGGAGTAAAAATAAAATAAAAGTGTATAAAAAGTATATTTGCATTATCTTAATATTTAAAAAAAAAAAGTATACATATATATTTATTTATTTATGTACAAACTAAAGAAATAATCAAATAAATATGCAATAAATTAAAAAAATGATGGGAAAAATATTTTTATGTTTTTAATATGCTGAGAAAAAATAAATGAACCAATCACAAAAAGGCAAAAAGTCAAAATATTAAAAATGAAGCAAATGGGCTCAGGGGTGCAAAACAGGAAAAGTGGTGTGAATAAGAAAATTGCTCAGGCCCAGCCCAAGAAGACACCTTCTTCAACCTCTGAACAAAGTTTGTTCAAAAATGCGCGCCAGCAAGCTTCCTTCGAATGTCCTGATTCTTTGATTTTTTGAGCAAACTTCCAACACAAAAGATGTTAAGCATGAAACCACAATTCTAACCATATGCATAACTTGATCTAACTCTCTAAGATGAGGGAGAATTTCTCCTCCCCCAAATCCTAACCTAGTTTTTCTGCCATTTTCAAACTCCAAATTCTCACAACTCAAGCAAAAGAAATGAAAAGTAAAAACATGTACATGTTCAGTGGCATGAGTAGAACCTTGCTTATTCATAAACTTAAAGCTAATGATGCATAATAAGAGAGATACGAGTTCAACAAGATACCTGTTCAGCTGAAGTTCTATCTTGCAATGTAGGGACTTTCAGTGCAAGATACTGATTGGTATAGCTTCCTTGAGGTATGGTGATGCTGTTCTAATATCTACTTTGCCTTGAGACACCTTGAACTGAGATGTAGAACTTCAACTGCAAAATGGAAAAGTGAAAATGGTGGAACTTGTTAGAGGAGTTACAGGTCGTGTTTCAAGGCATGGTTAGCTTGCATAGGTTCTAGGGAATGTGTATGAACTGGTTTTGGCAAGAGTGCTTGAGACGAATAGGAGTTGGCACTCAAACTGCAGAGGCAACTCTGTTTTTGCAGTTTGATGGTGTTTTTTGGTTTGATGATGTTTTGGAGGCAAATGGCTCGTGCAATAGCTTGGTTATGATGTGTGTAAGGTGTTTGATAACTTTGTTCTTGTGTATCTAAGCTGAGATGGGAGTTGGCCTTAGTTATGCAATGTTTCTTAACCTTTAAGCAACAAAATGCAAGTTGGTGCTTTAGGTCAGTAGGGGACCTCTAATCCTGCTGCAAAGCTTCTCTTGATCAGAGTAATTTGTTCATAATCTTGTGCTAAAGAGATTTGGTTTGTACTTGCTTGATTTACCAATTGGACATAAAGTGAACTTTTGCAAAAATGGATAGTTTACTTTATCTAAAAATGGATTAATCTTGTATACAACACTTGAACTCATAGAATAACACTTTGACACAATGAACAAGCATTAAATTATTGAGTGTAACTTGGTTTAAGGACCTGTAATCAAGGGCATGCTGGTTTTGAGAAGTTTGCATAACTTATGAACATGAAAAAATGGCCAATTCAAAAGTGAGTTTTTGCTATATTTTGAAATTCGATTCTCCCTAACCATGAGGTTGTTTGAGAAGTTCTTGGACATTTTGGAAATCTTGGAATGTGTACTACAATCCATCTTTGAGATGCAATTTGAAATTCCAAGTGGAAGTGTATGGAAAATGGCCTTGAAGTGGGGTAGAAAAACTTGTCAAAATAGGTCAAAAATTCACTAAGTTAAGAATGGTTTAGTGCCCTTATTCAAAAATTTGTAACTTGAGATACAAGCTTCAAATGAGAAAATTTTGTGAATCAAAGTTGTAGATTATGCAACAAGCTACAACTTTCATGTTTGGACTTTTGTCTGAATCCAAATGGATCATGGTGAAAAAGTGGGGCAAAGTTGGGAAAAAATTAGGGTTTTTCATAACTTAGAAAAATTCTAAGTTATGAAAAATTCCATTTTAAACCCTAATTTGTATTTTGTGATTTCTTGGTGAACAAGTTTCATGATTTAGCATGTTTTGATGAAAAATGAATCTTGACTCTTGATTTTGACCAAAAAGTCAAAGTTTGACTTTTCAGTATACAATCAAAATTGATCAATTGACTGGGAAATTCAACTGTCAATCCTGTCTACTTGGGATCTTTTGAGTTTGTTGATCATGTCAAGATAATTCCATGGGGTCCTTGAGTCCATGTGTGAGCTTGGTTTGCCATTGGCTAGGTCAAACAGTAAAAAATTGCCTTTGTGCAGTCAAAACCCTAAAAATGACCATTTTGCCCTTTTGGTGATCTGATCAAATTTCTTGGGGAATTGTGATCCAAACTTGATCAAATGATTCATATGAGTTCATAATGTTGATGTGGGTCAAATTTCATGAGGTTTGACTGTCAATTGGCCACAATTGACTTTTTCCCCAATACAGTTGATTTCTAGGTCAACTGTCCAATTGACTGGGCAAAACTTGGAATCAAGACTTGAAACTTGATATGGGTAAACTTGGGAGTCCAATATGAAGCATGAAAGTCATCTTGTGCATTTTAGGTCAAAGCATCTTTGTGCAAACACAAACCCTAATTTGGGTCCATAGGGCAAGGAGAAGTCTTGGGCAGATGGAAACTCTAACTGGATCTTGATCTCCAAGGGCTTTGTGGTGAGAAATTAATGAGAAATGGAAGGGCAAATTTTGGGGTACAACACACACGCTTAATGGTTAATGCTCAAGGTACTTAAACTTGACGTTTGGATAGTGTTTGAAGCTAGTTTTCATGGTTTCGGATCAAAATTACACCCAATTCATGTTAAAATGGTGTTGTTGTCCCATGCACTAAAAAGCACCAAAAATGTCAATTCCACTTAGAATTAATTCACGAGATCTACTCTTTTGAATCTGTTGGCACGTTTAGATGCAAACATGCGATTTTGAGCCGATTCCGTGTCGATGATTTTAGCGCGTTATTTTTTCTTACAAGGCAATTGGGCTCGGTTTGACATGTATTTTGAGCTTTGACATTTGTTTGTTGCATGCACATGTTTTATTGATCATTTGTGCACCATTGCATTTGAGTTTCCTTGGTTCCGTTGCATCTTTTAGTCTATTTCATAATATTACCATAGTGCTACCCGATTTTGGTTTTCACGATCCATTACTCATTTGTATTACACTCACTTGTATTCCGTTATCACTTTTGAGTTGTAATTCAATGCTTGTTGTTGCGTTGTTATTTGCTAATCAATTTTGTGGATTGTGCAAGGTACACTATGAGAGCTTTCGAGCTTGTAACTAAGATTTAGTTATGTGATTGAAAAGTATTTGGTTTGGATTTTCTTCTGATGTGAGTCATTCTTGTTTCTCATTTCATGAGAAATACTTACTATTTGCGATTGTCTGGATATTGCTTTGCTTGTATAGTGTTATCTTTTGCAGGAACTCTGATGCAATGCAACACATTCGTGGCTTGCGATTTATTTTTGCACATGATATTCTCTGGATTCTATTTCTGACTATTGCGCTTTCTTGGTGAAGCTTGCTTGAAGTATTTCGGGTTTCTTGCTTTTGCTTGCTTTGCTAACAAATTGTTCTTCAATTAGTATTCTCGCCTGTTTCTTTTTATCCCTTGCACCTTTTACCGCATTTTACCTCATTTCTAGATATCATGAGAAGTAGGAAATAAAGAGCGTGCGCTCGAAGTCTATGTTTAAAGATCTGTAGCAGGCATTCCGCACTTATTTTCTATTTGTGTTTGTGGATTTATTCTTTTGACGATCGATGATGTTACTCAATTAGAATTGAGGCAACGACTTCGATCTTTGCATGCTTCCCGTAGGATTTTATTTCTTTCTTTGTTGACGATTGATGATGTCACTCAATTAGAATTGATATAACAACTTCGATCTTTGCATGCTCCCCTTAGGATTTTATTGCTTTCTTTTTTGATGATTGATGAAGTCACTCAATTAGAATTGAGATAACGACTTTGATCATTGCATGTTCCCTATAGGATAGTTATCCTCGCTTTTAGGTTTTTGGTATGCTAACATAGCTAGGACTTCCCTTTCATCCTCAACCTTAGGATCATCATCGCATGTTAACATTAGGATTAGAAATTAGGTTAGTTTCCCTTAGCCTTTTTCTTTCTCTTTTTGCATATGCATTAAAACTAAAACCTTTTTTTTTTCTTTCAAACTTAAAAAACACTTTAATAGCACAAAAAACCCCTTTTCAAGGTAAAAAAACATCAACCAATCCAAACTCTTTTCTCCTTCTGGCCTTTCATCGAACTTTCAAATGGATGTGCTAGTTATACTCTAGGCGGTACGACGTGTAAATCCCCAAAGGTCGGGTTGTACCATGTCTATTTTCCAAAGAGTCATGAGCGAATCATTATCCGTCTTCAGGCATTTTTCTTTTTAAGATACCTCATCAGGTACGAACGTGTTAGTTCTTTTCTGCTCTAGATGCGTGAGTCTCCAAAGGTCGAGTTGTAGGTAGAATGAAAAACTTTAGTATTGTTCAATTAAAAACACAAAACAAACAGAGACATGTGAGCCAAACTACGGCGCTCTGACTTTCCCATTGCACGAGAGAGTACGTAGGCACTAGGTTGCTGGGCCTAGGCGAGCGAAACCTTGTAAATATTCCTTTTTTTCCCTGTACTTTCTTTCACATGTATTCCTTTTAGCAGTAAGCTTTAGACATATATTTTTACACACCCATAGACAAGAATAAACGAAAGTGGATCCTGTGGAGTACCACAGACGTGTGGGGTGCTAATACCTTCCCCTTGCATAACTGACTTCCTTACCCTTTCTCTTTGCCGCAAGACCATCTTATCCATTTTCTTGGGGTTCTCTTGATATCTTCCCTTCTTTCGGGATAAATAGAGTTCAGTGGTGACTCTATATTTTTTTTTGTGGTGCGATAATCCCATCCATAGATTCCCTTACAGAAGAAAAGATTATAACTATAAAGCGAAGTCAAGAGGAGCCTTCCACCATGAATCATATGGACTCATAGCTTACACTTCTCTCAAAGCTTCAACTAGAGAAGATTGGTACTTTGATAGTGGCTTCTCAAGACACATGAATGTAGTTAAGATATTTCTAGTGGACATCAAACCATGTTCCACTAGCTATGTCACTTTTGGAGATGGGTCAAAGGGGTGAAATCGAAAGACATGACCTTACTGCTTCCAGGAAAAATCAAAGGAAGCCAAAGAAGTAGAGTCGAAGGTTTCTGATTCTCAAATCGAAGCACTTATTTTTCTTTCTTTTATTTTTGTTTTGTCTTTACATTTTCTTGCTATTCAATATGGTTGTAATAGTGTAAGATTTATTTTCTGCATTTTTATTGCTTTTGTACAAATGTTAGTAATTAGGATGTATGGCAAGATAAAACCAACAAGTAGACAACCCAAAAATCAAAGACAAAATGCATGCAATCAAACACATTATTCACACATGCACCCCTAGGATAATATCACTTGTTGCCTTGGAAAAAATAGTCATGTCCCTCGAATATGGGCGTTTTAGCAGAGACCCTCGATAAAAGATCGTAGTCCCTCGATGACCCTCAATATTGCCTTCGGTAAACAATCTAGTCCCTAAATGACATTGCTAAGACGTTCCATAGGTTGCCTTATAAGACTATACAAATGTATCACGCCCGTCCCTTCACATCCAACGACGGGGCTTCTTACCAAAATCAATGGTAAGATAGCAACATCTAAAGGAGGAGGAAAAGAACATAGACCTTTTGAGTAGGTAGGATGCTCCTAGTTTCTCTTTTGCTCACAACAAAAACATTTTACACACTAACACTTTCATTTGAAAAAATTTCAAAAGACAAAACTTTTTGTACGTATTCTTATAGAAACAAGAATCATTACAAAGACACTTTTCAAAATCACTTTCAAAAACACATTCCACAAACACTTCTTTGAAATATTTTCAAAACCAACACTTTCTATACGTTCTTATAGAAAAGAGAATCATTACAAAGATGTTTTCAAAATACTTTCAAAACCCACACCACAAACACATTTTCAAAAAAAAGCAAGTGATCTAGCAAGAAACTAAGAGCCCATAGAAAACTACGGATGAAAAGGGTGCTAATACCTTCCCTTTTCACAACCTACCCCCCGAACTCAAGAAATAATCTCGAAAGGTCTTTCCTGTTCTTTTCAACCTTTCCTTATTGGATAAAAGAAAAGTCGGTGGTGACTCTTGCTATCAGTAACAATTGCAATCAAACATAAAACACCCAAGTCAGTTATCCCACCGTGTTACAAAACTGGCGACTCTGCTGAGGAGTTTCTTAAAAGTAGGGTTACCTTAGGGCTAGATAAACTTTACTTGCTTTCCTTGTTTGACTTGCTTACTTTACATTATGGTTCCTTGTTTGGGCTTGTTTTGATCCTCTACCCGGATCTGGGGCACCTTTTATGTAAGTAGCAGTAGATTGTGGAAACTGTACGACATAGACCAATAAGGTTGAAGAAAAGGCTATGTTAGTGTGACGCATTTGTTGGTACCAATATCCCTTGTGTTGAATTGAGGAGAATATGGGGCCGATGAGCGGCGTCATGAAGCACTAACTGACCTTAGAACCTTAATTGAACAACTTGGCCATTAGGAAGTAGTGAGATAGCCGGTTTCGGCGGAAAGCTGAAAATTGGTTGATACTCGATACTACCCTCAGTGAGATCAGACTTTTGGGATTTCTCGGCCGCAAGAAAAGATTGATTGTGATGAGACAATGACTAAAAGAAAGGTCAGTGATATTGAGATCCCCTAGAACCCGGTTACTTTCTAGGACAGGTTGAACCAATTAAACTTCAAAAGGGTACTTACCTACAAACTCCATACAAGCCTAAACCTAAGGACTTGTCTGCTTTGTGTGTACATAACAACTTGCTTGCCTTGCATACTTGTACATAACATCATAAACATCATAAGCATTCTCACTAACCATTTCAAAGATTTAGCAATTTATCTTTGTTTTGTTTTAGAGGCCATGACGCCGAAGGAATACCATCAGAATTAGCTTCGTGAAAGCATACCTTCAACTCCAAGAATTAGCATCAAGGGTTCCTGGAGATTCTCCCTTCACCAAGAAATATGGTCGACTTCTCATCTTGGCTACCTCCAATTTCCAAGAAGAAATAATGTGTGTGCTCTTCCAATTCTTTGATCCCATGCATCATTGCTGCACCTTTCCTGACTATCAGTTGGTGCCTACATTAGAAGAGTTCTCTCAACTGTTAGGGGTGCCCATGCTTGATCAAATATCGTTCACCAGTTTAAAGGAGACTCCAAAGCTTGAAGTCATTGCCAAATCCCTGCATCCGAAGAGAGCCTACATTGTAGCAAATTGGGAGACAAGAACTGGAGTTAAGGGTTTCCTAGCCAAGTTTTTGTTGGAGAAGGCTCGTTCATTCTGGGAGGATATGGATTTTCAAGCTTTTGAAGATGTCTTGGCCCTTCTAATCTATGGTTTGGTTCTATTTCCCAATCCAGACCAATTCATAGACGTGAATGTCATCAAGGTCTTCCTCTCTTGTAATCTTGTACCTACTTTGCTTGGAGACATTTTACATTGTTTCCACACTCGCACCATGAAGAAAAGAGGTAATCTCTTGTGTTTCATTCCCCTACTCTCTAAGTGTTTTACTTCGCACCTACCTCGATCAACATTAAAGAACGAGCAAAGTTTGATATGGTCTTAAAGGATGATGTCCCTCACACACTCTGATATTTATTGGTGTTCTCGATCCTTGGAGGATACTACTATCATTGAACATTATGGGGAATTCCCTAATGTCCCATTCTTAGCCATTAGGGGAGGTATCACCTATAACCCTTCTCTCGCATCACGACAATTTGGGTATGCGCGAAGAGACATTCCTCACAATGCATTCATCCAAGGTTTGGTATTCGACTATGAGGGCGACAACCAAGGCTACCGTCAAAGGTTCATACGAGCTTGGAGAATGGTAAAAAAAGTGGATAGCAAGAAATTGGGGCGTAAGAACTCCATTCCTTTGGATCCTTATCTTAAGTGGGTACGAAATCATGCTCAAAGACTCGGTATTCCATACCCTGCCATTTTTCCTATCATCATGGAGCCATTAGTTGAAGGAGATGTTCCGTATGTTGTCCTTCATCCTACCATGCCTACTTCTCTTGAAGACTTACAAAGAGCTTGGATCCAACTGAAGGAAGAAAGAGACACCTTCGAAGCCCAGTTCTACACAAGTGAAAAGAAGGTTCTAGAGTTTACAACACAACTTCATGAGGAGCGAAATCTGAACGCCTACATTGCGCCAAAGAGGACGCGTTCAACCTTTTTGTCTTAGGAGTTTATTTTGCTTTATTTCCTCCATTGTAATCCCAAGGGGCATGGTTGTAATCAATTTAAACTTATTAATACAATTGATGTTTGCTCCTTTTTTGTCTAAAACAAATTTAAAATTTTTAAGTCCCTGAAAACATTGCATCCACATACCATACATCATATCACGACAGGCTTTCCCCATACAGGTATCTCATCTTCTTACTATTTATTTCAGTAGAGATGGCTCTAGACAGACTATCAAGGATATTCAGGCTCAAAATGCTCAACTTCAAGAAATGTTCTTGAACCTATCCAAGGGGCAAGAAAAAGTGAAAGCACTCATCACTAGGGGCATGACCATGGAGAATCCTGAGGATGACAGGGATGACCAGTTGGAGCGGCTACGAACTGAGATAGCCATAATGAAAGTCCAGATGATGGGACAATTGATGGGCCAGATGGCTCTTGTCCAAAATTTAGCCCGGGGACAAGAGGAGCTAAGAACCCTCGTCAACAAGCTTCATCAAGACGAATGCAACCATATGGGGAAAACAACTAGAATTAGGGATCGAGTCATTAATCAGCCTCCGATAAGACAAGAAGTTGGTTTGGTTGAGAGTAGACCTTTTCAAATTGCTGCCACATCACGAGCCCAACAACGACCACACCAACGTCAATGGGGAAATCCGCAAAGGAAAAACGAGCCCGAGAGACAGTTTACTAACATCAACACGCCGCTGTCTCAAGCATTTCAACAAATGTTGAGGATGAATCTGATTACGTTGATAGGGCCTCATCCAAACCCCAAAACTTCTTCTCCTAACTATAATCCCTATGCAAGGTGTGCTTATCATTCCGACAGTCCTGGGAATGATACAAATGATTGTTGGGCTCTAAAGTACAAGATTCAAAACCTGGTCAATGGAGGAGCGTTGGAGTTCACACAAGACGGTCAACTAGAGCTCTTCCATCACCACTCAAGGGCATCCATATGAAGTGACGATCTAGGCAGAGGAATTTTCTGTTTATTCGATTTTTCAATTGTAATTTCTTTGTTTGCTTAAAGCACTTACCTTTATGTCAGACTTTGGTTATTCTCATTAATGCATTAAATATGTTTGTCTTAAATTAATCCATTCATTTTTAAACCATGCTTTTCACTCCCTTTATGATATTCAACTCTTGTTTTAAAAAGTTGCAAGCTGTGATACGGTGGGAGAACTGACTTGGGGTTTTGTGTTTATGTTTGCAAAATGTTGCGGTTTAGCAAGAGTCGCCACCGACTTTTCTTTTATCCAATAAGGAAAGGTGAAAAAGCACAGGAAATACCTTTCGAGATGTTTTCATGAGTTCGGGGGGTATATTATAAAAAGGGAAGGTATTAGCACCCTTTCCATCCATGGTTTTCCATGGGCTCTTAGTTACTTGTTAGATCACTTGCTTTTGTTTGAAAATTATGCTTTTGTGTGGTTTTGAAAGTATTTTGAAAAGGTGCCATCGTTTAGGAGAACTTTGCAATGATTCTCGTTCGTAAGAATGTATGCAAAGTGTTGAGCTTTTGAAAATATTTCATGTCTTGGAAAGTGTTTTGAAGATGTTTTGAAAGTGTATGTGATGGTTTTGAAAATAGCAAGGATGTTTACTTTGAAATTGAGCAAGTAACTAAAAGTAATCTACCTACTCAAAAGGTTTTAGATATGTTTTTCCTCCTCCTTTAGATGTTGCTATCTTACCATTGTTTTGATAAGAAGCCCCATCGTTGGATGTGAAGGGAAAAGCGCTAGGTTATTGTATGACCATGATAGCAATATTGTGAAATGACTTAGCACTTTTTATGTAGGGACTAAGATCATTTTGAAAGACAACTTTTGATAGCGTCATCGAGGGACTATGATCTTTTTCGATTCGTTTGTGCTAGGACATCCCACATGCATAACATGGCCATTTTTGTAAGGCAACAAATGTGTTGTACCCCAAAATTTGCCCTCCCATCCTTCAGGAATTCATCCTTTATTAACATTCCTTTCCAAGTAAAAAATTTACAAGAACAAAATGGTCATTTGCAAGCTCAAAAGTCAAAACTTTCACCTTGGAAAAATTAAATTCTAAATACTTAGAATTTTTCTAAAAAAAGGGAAAAGTGTTTAATGGCACCTCAGAGCTTCTGAACCAACCTCAAGGCAGAAACAGTCAGAAGTTACAAATTTGGCTCAGCACATAACATCCAGTCAGAAGGTGGCTCTTCAGCAGCTACACCAACTCAGTCAGAGATTGTAAAAGTGGTTCAGCACGTGATCTTTAAACAGAACATGGCTCTTTCAGCAGTTACGCAAAAGTTCAGCCAGAGTTTGTTAGAGAAGTGTAAAGAAGGCAACAAAGCCTGAAACTCCTTCAGAACGTACTGGGATCAGAAGGTAATGGGATCAGCAGAATGGGTAAAATACTGAAGCAGGATCACTAAGTCCAGAGTCTTTAAAGGCAGATAAAAGGAGCATACTGGAAAACTCTCAGAGTTTGCTGAGGCAGCAAGAGGCCAAAGTCAGAGCTTGGTTTACGTTGTTTTTGGTGAAGCAGAACTGCTGGCTCAGGTTTTAGGTAATGGTGCAAAATCTCCTATTACAAGATTTTTTATTTTGATAAATCTCATCACCATTTAATGATCATTAATGCTCACAACCACTCTTGAGCATTCATCCGAGGGGTCTCTCCATGTGTGGCTTGTTAAACACCTTTGTGCAGGCTTAGGCATGGGTCTATGCGCCACTTTTCGCCTATAGGTGTCACTTCTCCTTATCCTCGCTTACTGTTCCAACCTAGGCTGAAAAGCTGTCCATCATCACAACTTTTCATGAAATTCCTTCAAAAACAAGTTAACCTCTACTGCATAATATTGTCGTCATTTAACGTTCAAAAATCCACAAAGCCTTGCCTATAAATAGGACACCATTACCCATCACAAAAGAGACGTGAAGAAACATCCAGGAAAAATTGCTAGAAGAGGAAAAAAAAACTCTAGTGAAGGAAACCTTGTGAAACTCTGCCAAAATCCCAAGTGTTTCATAACTTTGAACTTCCTGCCACCAAACTTCATTGATACTCAGTTTGCTTCCTGACTAGAGAATTCTCATACAGTTTCTGACCATACATACACATATCTTCTCCATCCACCCATCCTAAAAAGAACCTGTCCAGAACACCATCAGAGCTAAAGTTAGCTCCAACTCACAAATTTTCTTCCAACAGCAAGGTAAGCACATGCTGGCTTTCATCACGCTGCTAAGCATCATCAGCTTTGCAAGCTCAATAAACACAATGTAAATATCATGTTATTGCTATATACGTTCTGAGGATTTTCATACCTCTGAATGCTTAAGTAGGAAGTGAATCAGTGTAGAACCTGTTTGTGACCTTGTTGGTTCTGCCTTCTGAAACACTTTGACACCTGCTGAGATCATCCTAGGCATGCCTTCTGTTTTATGGAAAAATAATAAAACTGCAGATGTTCTGGCTAGCACAGGGGGAAATCAAGCTCTGACTTTGACGTCAGTACTTCTAAGGCCTATTTTGCTGTCAATAATATCAGAATTTCTGAAAATTATTGTGTTTCCAGCAGGGTCAGAACTTCTGACTTCCCCACTAACAAACTTTTGTCTTGCAGCGCATGGGGGTCAGAACTTTTGACCTTCCCACTAAAAGGTTTCTGTTTTGCAGGGCACCAGAGTCAGAAGTTCTGACTCATACATTTTCACCAACAGGTTGATAATCCTGCAGCAGGCCTGGGTCAGAACTTCTGACTTCCTCTCAGCAGTGCGCTAGCCCTCTCTCTCTTTCTCTTTTTCTTCCCCTTGTTATTTTCTTTTCTAATCTATTTTTCTCGTTGAACCACCCCCATGTACAAGTGTGTATTCCCCATCCCCTAAACGTTGTAATAGCGTAGGATTTTACATTTTTGCATTTTATTGCTTTCAAAATGTAAATGCTAGTAATTAGGATATGTATGGCAAGATAAAATAAATGAAATAGAAAATCCTAATTCAAGATAAAATCATGTATCCAATAAAACACACTTGCACACAAACACCCCTTAAGGTATCTCCACTTGGTTGCCTAAACAAATGGGCCATGTTATGCATGTTGGGTACTTTGGCAAAACAAAAGCAAAATAAAAGATCATAGTCCCTCGATGACGCTATCTTGGTTGCCTAAATAAAATGATCAAGCCCCTCAAAAATTTGCCAAAAATACTTGACACAATTGATATCATGGTCTATACGATGACCCACGCCTGTCCCGTTTAACATCCTAATACAAGGTTGTTTACCAAATACAATGGTAAAACAACACTGTCAAAAAGGGTTAAAAAACGTATAGGAAAAATCTTTGAGTAAAATAGGGTAGACAACTTAGTTACTTGATCAAAAACTTTCAAAAACATCCTTGCTATTTTCAAACACACTTCACAACACAATTTCAAAACACTTCCCAAAACAAACTTTCAAATATTGAAACATCTTTTCAAAAGACAATACACCTTTGTATACATTCAAACAAGAATTATTACAAAGGTTGCCATAATGATGGCCTCTTTTCAAAACATATTTCAAAACCACACACAAAGCACCATTTCAAACAATTGAAAAGCAAAAGCAAGTGATCTAAACAAGTAACTAAGAACCCATGGATAACCATGGATGAAAGGGTGCTTGCACCTTCCCTTTTCATAATCTACTCCCCGAACCCAAGAAAATATCTCAAAGGTCTTTCCTGTGCTTTTTGACCTTTCCTTAGGATAAAATAAAAATTCGATGGCAACTCTTGCTAAACCGAAACATTTGCAAACACAAACGTAAAACCTCAAGTCAGTTCTCCCACCGTATCACAGAACTCGCGACTCTGCTGGGGATCCTTGTTAAAAGTGGAGTAACCTTAGGGTTTAGATCACCTTTGCATGCTTATCTTGTTTGCTTTGATTGCTTAACATTTGGTTCTATTGTTTGGGTTTGAAATCCTCTACCTGGATTTGGGAAACATTCATAGGTAAATAGCAATACATTGTGGAAACTGTGAGGGGTATACCGACGTGGTTGAAGCAATAACTATATTAGTGCGACATATTTGTGGGTACCGGTAGCCTTTGAGTCAATCAAAGAGAATACAGGGCCGCTGAGTGATGTCATGAAACACTAATGAACTATTAGAACCTTACTTGACCATCTTAGCCTTTTTAGGGGTAGTGAGATGACCGGCTTTGGTGCAGTCCGAAGTTGGTAGATACTCGATACTACACTCATTGAGGGTTGTTTTCTTGGAATATTTTGGTCGCCAGTTAAGTGGCTAAACTGAAACAATGAACACAGAAAATAATCCAGTGATATTGAGCTCCTTAGAACCCGGTTACTATTTATAGGACAGGTTGAGCCAACTAACTTCAAGAGGGTACTTACCTATGAAACCCCATGCAAGCCTGAAACTAGGATCTTGTGTGACTTGTTTGTACATATTCTTGTGCATACATCATGAACATCATGAAACATCATTTGCATCCACTAACCATTTCAAGGTTTTGGATCTTCATCTTTGTTCTTGTTTTATAGGTCATGGAATCTCTTCGCAGGAAAACAATTCAAGTCAACCTTGTGAGAATCCCTCCTCAACTCAAGGAGATTACTTCCAAGATTCCAGAGAATTCTCTCTTTAGTGAAAGACATGGTAGACTCCTCAACTTGGTCAACTCCAACATTGAAGAAGACATGGTGAAAGCTCTCTTCCAGTTCTTTGACCCCCTACACCACTGTTTCACATTCCCTGATTACCAACTAGTACCTACTTTGGAGGAATTTTCTCAACTCTTGAGGATTCCTATTCTCCATCAACTACCCTACAACGGTACAGAAAGAGAGCCAAAGCCTGAAGATGTTGCTCAAGCATTACACTTGCAACCATCTGATATCAAGGGTCATTGGGAAACCAAAAGTGGTGTCAAGGGTTTCTTGGCAAAGTTTCTGTTTGAGAAAGCACAAGACTGCTGGAATTCTCTAGATCTACAAGCTTTTGAGGAGATTGTATCACTTCTCATATATGGGTTTGTCTTGTTCCTAAACCCTGATCAGCTTATAGATGTGAATGCTGTCAAGATTTTCATATCTCGGAATCCTGTGCCTACATTGCTTGGGGACATCCTATACTCATTTCACACACGAACACTGAGGAAAAGAGGTGTTCTCATGTGCTGTACTCCTCTCCTAGCAAGGTGGTTTATTTCTCACCTTCCCCAGTCAGTTCTGAAGAATGAGCAAGGTTTAAGGTGGTCACAACGGTTGATAACCCTCACACATTCTGATGTTCATTGGTGTTCTCGGTCCAGAGAAAATGTCATCATCATTGATCGTTGTGGAGAATTCCCTAATGTCCCATTACTTGGCATTAGGGGAGGCATTACCTACAACCCATGTTTAGCTCTGAGACAGTTTGGATATGCTCGAAGGGATGGCCCTCATGATATGTTGATTCCTGACTTGGTTTTTGACTTCGACAACGATGCTCAAGGACTTCGACAAAAGTTTATCCGAGCTTGGAGGATGCCCAACAAAGTGGATAGTAAGACGCTGGGACACAAGAATTCCATCCCCCTTGAGCCTTATCTCAAGTGGGTACGAACCCGCGCCCAGAGTCTTATGATGCCTTACCCCCACATTCTGCCTATGATCAAAGAGCCTATTATGGAAGGAGAGGTTCCATACACCCTCCTACATCCAGACATGCCAACATCATTGGAAGATTTGCAAAAGAGTTGGATACAACTCAAGGAAGAGCGGAACACTTTTGAAGCCAGCTTCTATGCCAGTGAGAAGAAGGTTTTGGAACTTACTCTCCGAATTCACGAAGAGGAGACTCTCAACACTTACATCGCACCAAAGAGGATGCGCAATGTCTTTTTACATTAAGAAGTTTGTAATATTTTGCCCATGGGGAATTTATGTACTAACAAATTTCTTCTTATGACGTGTGTTTTTTTTTGTTTGCAACAACTTTGAATTTCTGAATCCTTGAATGCATTACATGAATACATATCATTCATCATATGCATAAATAGGTCTTCACACCAGGTTTCCTTATCTTTCTGCTGTTTATTTTAGCAAGATGGATATAGAGCAGACGGTTAAAGATCTACAAGCACATAATTCGCAATTCCAATAACTCCTCATGACCTTAGCAAAGGGGCAAGAGGATCTTAAAGCAATGTTAGAGAAATAGAAGGAACCAGAAAAGAAGAAAAAGAAAAGAATTGGTGTGGCCACTATGGGAAGAAGATTTGAGCATCAAGCTAGGAGAGTTCTAGAATTCCCCTCGACGTCTGACGAAGGGGTTGGTAAAGGAAAAGGAGTTGCAATGCCCTCTGAATCTGAAGCTGAAGAGGAAGAAGAGGAAGATTACTCTGAGCAGCAATATCCTCATGCGGATGATAAGTATAAGAATCTTGAAGAACGGTTAGCGGCCATGGAAGTACAAAGGGTTCCCGGGCTGGATTTCGAAGAACTAGGGTTGGTTGCTGGGATCGTCATTCCTCCCAAGTTCAAAGTGCCTACATTTTCCAAATACGACAGTTTGTCCTGTCCAAAGATGCATCTGAGATCCTACGTCAGAAAGATCCAACCTCACTTTTCTGATAAGGATCTGTGGGTCCACTTTTTTCAAGATAGTTTGTCGGGTACGCAATTGGACTGGTTCTATCAACTTGAGATATCTGATGTTCATGACTGGGAAGATTTAGCTGCTGCCTTCTACGGATAATACCAATACAACGCAGATTTAGCGCCTACTCGTACTCAACTACAGAGTATGGGTATGGTCTCGAATGAGGGATTTAAGGAGTATGCCTAGAAGTGGCGGGATTTGGCTGGAAGGGTGCAACCACCATTGTCGGATAGAGAGCTGGTTGACATGTTTTTAGGGACTCTGTCAGGTCCATTCTTCAATCACTTGATCGGGAGCTCATCTACAGGGTTCACCGAATTAATTATGACCGGTGAAAGGGTCGAAGCCGACATTAAGAGTGGTAAAATTTAGAAGGATGCCTCCGCTTCCACTGCTATCAAGAAGACCTTCCCAGCCAAGAAGGAAGTTTCTGCTGTTCACACCCAGAGAAATCAAGGGAGAATGGAGCTCCGACCCGCGGTGGGGGCTGTGATGATCCAAAACTCCCCAGCCAATCAACCTCGCAGCAATCAACCAAGAGCTAACCAGCAAAGGGTAGAAAGGCCACAACGGCAATTCACCCGGATCAATATGACACCGGCTCAGGTCCTCCCTCATCTGTTAAAGTTAAACCTTACCAATTTGAAAGAAGCGCCGAAAAACCCAAATACCTTTTCTCCCTATTATCATTCAAATGCAAAATGTGCATACCACTCGGACAGTGTAGGGCATGACCCCAACAACTGTTGGGCCCTTAAAAACAAGATCCAAGATTTGATAGATGCCAAGGAGGTAGAGTTTAATGCTCTCAAAAAACCTAATGTGATATCCGCTCCTATGCCAAAACATGGTCATAATGTCCATGCAATTGTGAAAGATCTTCATGTTACCGCTGTTGACGAATTAATGACTCCGTTGCCAATGATTAAATTGAATCTGTTGAAAGCCGGGATTTTCTCGGGATGTGAAAAAGATTGTTACTTTTGTTCGACCCTGCAATCCGACTGCCCACTGTTGAAATCAGGCATCCAACGCCTGATTGATACTCAAGAGATCCTCTTTCAAAAAACTCCTGTTGCTACTATCACTCATGTTACTCCTGTTACCTTTGTTACTCCAATCAATGACATTGCTATAATCACCATCTCCGACAATCTTTCCAAGACCTGCAAAAGGCCTGTTAAGATTACACCTGATCCTAAGTTTGTACCGCTGAAAATTACCATGTTGGGGCCTATCCCATATAAGTCCAACAAGACGATACCATGGAACTATGGAGGAGAGATCTTCTACCATGGTATAAAGCAGATCGAATCAGCCGAAGAGAATTCCGATGAAGAAGCTCCCGATGTGGGGAATATTGTAGGGACAAGTAAGATAACTCGTAGCGGAAGAATCTTCTCTCCGGAGATTGCTCCTCCGCGGGCAGTCTTCGGACCCTCAAGTGCTTCTATGCCTGTCAAGATATCTGTGCAAAGCCCAACAATTTAAGAAATTGTTACTCCCGAAGTTGAACCCTCTACTGTTACTGCCAATAAAGGTAAGGGGATCCAAGAAGCGCCCGTCAGGACGAGGGCTCAGACTTTGGTTATCCCCGAGACCATCCAAAAGGAGATGAAGGAGATTTTAAAGATAATTAAGAAGAGCGACTATGATGTCGTAGAGCAGCTAGGGCAAACCCCTTCAAAAATCTCCATGCTGGCTCTCTTACTCTGCTCCGAGGCTCATGCCAAAGCCTTGATCAAATTTTTAAAGACGACACACGTGCCTCAAGAAACTTCCGCAGATCAGTTTCAAGAGTGTGTGGCTAGCCTTACAGCCGACAATGGTATTGGTTTCTCTGATGCTGATTTGACCCCTAAGGGAAGAAAGCATAATGATGCGCTGCACGTCTCGGTAGAGTGCAGAGGGACCACACTTGCTCATGTTCTGGTTGATACCAGTTCATCTTTAAATGTTCTACCAAAGAAAGCATTGGACAAATTGGACTATGAAGGTTTGACATTAAAGCCCAGTAATATCATTGTTAGAGCCTTCGACGGTTCTAAGCGGATGGTTCACGGAGAAGTGGACATCCCAATCAAGGTGGGAACAAAAACTTTCAACTCTACGTTTTATGTGATGGACATCCGTCCTTCATATTTATGCTTGTTGGGAAGACCATGGATCCACAACACTGGGGCAGTCACTTCTTCTCTGCACCAGATGCTCAAGTATCTAGTCTAGGGTAAAATCATAACAGTTCATGGTGAGGAGGAGTATATGATAAGCCACCTTAACTCTATCCGCTACGTGGAGTTAGATGGTGAATTCATAGAAACACCTTTCCAACACTTTGAAGAGGTTTCTCCTGAGGTCGCAGTAGCAAAGACAATGACTGATGTGCCTATCATCACCAAGCCTGTGTCTCAGATGTCATCCCTTAAAGATGTGAAGGCTGTAATCAAGGAAGGAGGAAGTACAATGTGGGGTAAGCTACCAGATTTTCCTCACAAGATAGACAAGTTCGGATTGGGTTTCACTACTGCTAGCCAGAAAGTTATGCGTCGCTCCCGGGATGGAGGACCGCCCTTTAAAATCACCCACCATGGAGTTCATGCTTTAGAAGATGATGATAAAGAAGGAAATTTTGAAGATTGGATCTTTCCAACCATTGAAGGAGGATTAAACAACTGGGAGGCGAAAGACTTCGTTCCCATTACTTTCATCAATCAGTAATTTATCTTTTGAAACATTTATGTTGGTCTGTAATAACTTTTAAACAATTCGTACACTCTTTCGCCTTGTGCCTTTCCCGGGGCACATAGGTCCATTTGTAAGGGTTTTGATTTTTCATTTTCATATGCCATCTTTAATGAATCATAGACGTTTTCATCTATAAACTTTTGTGTTCATTTTCTTTCCTTTTAAAATTTATTTTGTTTAAGGATGGCTATCCCTTACACACACCCACACTCACAAAACGCAGGTACCCATCCACTCCGGATTCCATGGGTGACTATTCTGCTTTGGCCTTCAGTAACTCTGAAGATTTGGTCAATCATGCAGAGTACGAAGGTGATGAAGATTGTGAAGTGCCTGGAGAGTTAGCTAGACTTTTGCAATAAGAAGAAAGGGCTATTCTGCCCCATGAAGAGTTGTTAGAGATTATCAATTTGGGAACAGAGGAAGACAGAAAAGAGGTTAAAGTGGGTGCCAACCTGGAACAAAATGTCAAAGAGCGTCTAGTTCAGCTGTTGAATGAATATGTTGAGATCTTTGCCTGGTCCTATGAAGATATGCCGGGACTGGATACAAACATTGTGGTTCACCATCTCCCTACAAGAGAAGACTGTCCACCAATCAAACAGAAAGTCCTCCGAATGAGGCCCGACATGTCCGAAAAAAATCAAAGCTGAAGTGATGAAGCAGTTCAATGCTGGCTTTCTTGCTGTTACTTCCTATCCGCAATGGGTTGCTAACATTGTACACGTGCCTAAGAAGGACAGCAAAGTTAGAATGTATGTGGACTACAAAGACTTAAATAGGGCTATCCCTAAAGATGATTTTCCACTACCACACATTGACATTTTGGTTGACAACACAGCTCAACACAAGGTATTTTCCTTAATGGATGGATTCTCGGGATACTACCAGATCAAAATGGCCCCCGAAGACATGGAGAAGACTACTTTTGTTACACAGTGGGGTACCTTCTGCTATAAAGTGATGCCATTCGAACTGAAGAATGTCAGGGCAACCTATCAGCGAGCCATGGTAGCTTTGTTTCATGACATGATACATCATGAAATCGAAGTCTACGTAGACGACATGATAGCCCGTTCACAGACAGAAGAAGAACACCTCGACCATCTGCAAAAGCTGTTTGTCAGATTGAAGGAGTATAAACTCATACTGAACCCTAGCAAGTGTACTTTCGGAGTCAGGTCCGGTAAACTTTTGGGATTCATCGTCAGTAACAAGGGCATCGAGATTGATCCTGCCAAAGTCAAAGTTATATAAGAAATGCCTGCCCCTCGCACTGAGAAGGAGGTTAGAGGTTTCTTAGGATGCTTAAACTATATTGCAAGGTTCATCTCTCACCTAACATCTACCTGTGAGCCAATCTTCAAGCTGTTGAAGAAAGATCAGGTGGTTGAATGAAACAATGATTGTCAAGTTGCTTTTGATAAGATCAAGGAGTATTTGCTGGAACCTCCTATCTTGATGCCACCCGTCGAAGGAAGACCTTTAATCATGTATCTGACTGTTTTGGATAACTCAATGGGGTGCGTACTGGGCCAACATGACGAGTCTGGACGAAAAGAGCATGCCATTTATTACCTTAGCAAAAAGTTTACCGACTGTGAGACTCGCTAATCACTGCTCGAGAAAACTTGCTGCGCTTTGGTATGGGCTGCTCGCCGGCTAAGGCAGTATATGTTGACACATACCACTCTACTGATTTCCAAGATGGATCCGATCAAGTACATCTTCGAGAAGCCTTCTTTATTCGGGAGGATCGCTAGATGGCAGATGATCCTGACTGAGTATGATATCCAGTACAAAACCCAAAAAGCTATAAAGGGGAGTGTACTAGCTGACCATTTAGCTCATCAAGCCATCGAAGATTACCAATCTATGAGGTTCGACTTCCCTAACGAGGATATTATGACTTTAGACAACATTAAAGATAACGGACCGTATGACAGACCTGAACAAGGATCTTGATGGACCCTGTACTTTGATGGTGCTTCAAATGCACTTGGCAACGGTATCGGTGCGATACTTATCTCTCCAGAAGGTTGCCATAAACCTTTCACTGTAGACTCTACTTCAGCTGCACCAACAACATGGCCAAATATGAAGCTTGTACCTTTGGTCTCAAGGCTGCTATTGACTTGGAAATCAAATCTCTGGTTGTATTTGGGGACTCAGCTTTGGTTATCAGTCAAATCAAAGGAGAGTGGGACACTAAACATCCTAATCTTATCCCATACAAAGAACATGTCTTGACATTGTTGCCTTATTTCGAACAGATTACCTTCGAGGACTTCCCGCGAGAAGAAAATCCGCTAGCAGATGCTCTAGCTACAATGTCTTCCATGTTTAAACTTAACTGGGATAATGAGGCTCCCCAAATCACCATCAAGCGAATGGACCAATCTGCGCATTGTCATGAGATTAATATCGAAGAAGTAGTGGAACAACCTTGGTTTCATGAAATCAAAAGGTATCTCAAGACTCGAGAATACCCTGAAGGAGCTTAGTCAACGACAAAAAAATCTTAAGGAGATTTGCTTCCAAGTTCTTCCTGAGCAATGGTATCCTATATAAGCGCAACCATGATTGTGTTCTACTTCGTTGTGTGAACAAAGTTGAAGCTGAATTGATCATGACTGAAATACATAGCGGCACATTTGGCACCCACTTGAGCGGACATATGATGGCTATGAAGATTCTAAGGGCAGGCTACTACTGGTCTACCATGGAAGCTGACTGTCATCAATATTCCCGTACTTGTCACAAATGCCAAGTCTATGCTGACAAGGTACATATTCCTCCAGTTCCTCTCAACGTTCTAACAACTCCTTGGCCATTCGCGATGTGGGGAATTGACATGATTGGAGAGATCAAGCCTACGACATCCAATGGACATCGCTTCATCTTGGTGGCTATTGATTATTTTACCAAGTGGGTCGAAGCGACTTCCTTCGCCTCCATTACAAAGAATGTGGTTGCCCGCTTCTTTAAGCAGAACCTCATATGCCGGTATGGTATCTCCGACAGGATCATCACAGACAACGGTACGAACCTGAATAATACTGTGATCACTGCTCTGTGCGAGCAGTTCAAAATTCAACATCACAATTCATCTCCCCATCGGCCAAAGATAAACGGAGCTGTTGAAGCTGCGAACAAAAATATCAAGAAGATTATTCAAAAAATGACAGTCACCTACAAGGACTGGCATGAGATGTTACCGTTTTCTCTGCATGGATATCATACCACGACACGTACTTCAACTGGGGAAACCCCCTTTTCTTTGGTATATGGCATGGAGGCTGTTTTACCTATGGAAGTTAAGATTCCTTCCTTGAGGATTATGAAGGATGTTGGTTTAAGTGAAGACGATTGGATTCAGACCCGGCTTGATCAGCTTAATTTGATCGATGAAAAGTGACTTACGGCTGTTTGTCATGGTCAGACGTATCAAAAACGGATGATCAGGGCTTTCAACAAGAAAGTCAGACGTCAGGTATATCACGTTAGAGATCTTGTAATCAAACGGATCATCTTGCCGCAAAGTGATCCCAGGGGCAAGTGGACTCCTACCTACGAAGGACCATTTGTGATCAAGAATATCTTTTCTGGCGGGGCAATGATTCTAACCACCATGGACGGTGACGACCTGCCGCACCCTGCGAATGCAGACATAGTCAAAAGATACTACGCATGAAATGACCCGACAAGTTGGAAACCCGAAAGGGCGACTTGAGCAAAAATGGGCATCCCGGTGAATCGAAAACCCGAAAGGGCAGTTCAGGCAAAAATTAGGGATAAATAAAAAAAATCTGTACACCCGGCAAGTTGAAAACCCGAAAGGGCGACTTGGGCAAAAAAGGGTTTCCCGGTGGATCGAAAACCCGAAAGGGCGGTCCAGGCAAAAGTTAGGGAATTAAAGCATACGACTATGTCTCGTTGGATCACTTTAAGGACAATCTCTTCACGACCGACCTCCAGGTTTCTGATCAATCCAATCATCTGCGAACGAAGCAACTAATGGATAAGATATTCAGAGTTGTGAAGGCTATAGCAGAATGGGAACCCCATGGAATTGTTACACATAGCCATCCTTCTTTGTATAAATTTTTCTCATTTTTTACGACAACATTCTCTTACTAGGATGACTGTCTCCTTTGTACACAAAAAACTTACAAAGTTAATACAAAGATACTTCAAAGTGCAGAAATTTGCTTGCCTTTTCTTTCTTTTTACACTTATGTTTTATTTGAAAATGTCCAATGATTTGTTAAATAAGCATATGCATTTGAATATAATCACTGCTTACAAATAAAACGAAATAAGAAAGGATAATTACTGATAGGTCGAAAGTATAGGAAAACGTCTTTAGGCTATTATGGAAGAAATCCCCTACAGTATGTCATTCAGATCCTCAACAGGGCTAAAACCTTGAAATACACATCCCCAGCAGAGTTAAAGTTCAACATCCCCAATGGAGTTAAAAACATATCGTCCTCAAGACTAAGGTTCTAAAACTCCCAATCCCCAGCGGAGCCAGAATACTTTAAACTTTCTTCCCCAACGGAGTCCAAAACTTCAAATCTTAAACCCCGGTGGAATACTATCCAACTTCCTCCGATTCCCCAGTAGATTGGCATACAACCCAAGCTTTCGAAGAATTCTCCAACAGGATAAACATTCTCCCCACAGAGTTATTTCCTGACAGAACGAAGACTCTTGTTCCCGTTTCTCCATTTGAAGCCCCCCAGGTTTTAATTCCCCAGTAGAGGTCGTCGGATTTTTCCTTATTTCCCCAGGAAAGTCATGAAGGATTCTCAATTCCCCACAAGTCACCAAGGATCTTCAATCCTCAGCAGTAGTCTAAAGGACATTCTCAGTCTCAACAATAAAAGGTTTTGAATCTCCAATAACAGTCAAGGGTTTATTTTCTCCAGCAGCAGTCGAAGATTTCATTATCTCCAGCTATCAAGGATTTATTTCCCTCAAACAAGACGACTACTCAGCTTACATGCGCATACATTACATGCATATATCATAAACATTGATAAACACATTTTATTGCGTCATACATGTCATACAACATAACTTTGTATTTTAGCTAACATTTCACCCTTTTCAGGATAAGATTGAAAGCTACCTTTAACAAATATTCAGATTTCAGATACAGTATGGATACACCCCAGACACGGCGGTCATTCTGCTACTCATTCAGACTTCCACAACCAGATACAGACTAGATACGCTCCAGACACGGAAGCCATTCTATTTCTCATTCAGGTTCAACTATCAATTTCAGATACAGTATGGATACGCCCCAGACACGGCGGTCATTCTATTACTCATTCAGAATTTCCAAGTCAAGATACAGTATGGATACACCCCAGACACGGTGGACATTCTATTACTCATTCAGACTTCAGCAATCAGATACAGACTAGATACGCTCCAGACACGGAAGCCATTCTATTTCTCATTCAGATACAGTATGGATACATCCTAAACACGGAGGTCATTTTATTACTCATTCAGACTATCAACTTCAGATACAGTCCATATACGCTCCAGACATGGTTGCCATTCTGTCACTCATTCAAACCTATTCCCCAGCCTAGAGATACTCCAGACACAGATGTATTTCTGTCACTTATTCAGATTTCAGATTTCGGATACAATACAGACACATTCCAGACACGGCAATCATTTTGGTATTCGTTCGAGAATCAAATACAGTTACAGCTTGGATACGCTCCGGACACAGACGCCATTCCTTTGCTCATACAGATCCAATCTCCAGATACAACTCAGATATGTTCCAGATACGGATACCATTCTGATGTTTATTCTACTGATATTCAACAGACATTTTGGATGGCATCTCTAAGCCCATCTCCATAAAGATTCTACCATCTCCAAATGGCATCTTTAAGCCCATTCCCTCAGCTACATTTTGACGAGTGTAAATTTACGGGCACTCTAGTGTCCAATCCTCTTTTACCTTCGAGTCACGAAAGGCAGATTCGACAATCTAACTCTTCAGGTCCAAGAAGATTGAACAGGGGCAACTCTTGTACCCCAAAATTTGCCCTCCCATCCTTCAGGAATTCATCCTGAACTCTCAAATTTTCTCTTAAACAAAGCCAATCCCTTTATTATCATTCCTTTCCAAGTAAACAATTTACAAGAACAAAATGGTCATTTGCAAGCTCAAAAGTCAAAACTTTCACCTTGGAAAAATTAAATTCTAAATACTTAGAATTTTTCTAAAAAAAGGGAAAAGTGTTTAATGGCACCTCAGAGCTTCTGAACCAACCTCCAGGAAGAAACAGTCAGAAGTTGCAAATTTGGCTCAACACATAACATCCAGTCAGAAGGTGGCTCTTCAGCAGCTACACCAACTCAGTCAGAGATTATAAAAGTGGTTCAACACGTGATCTTTAAACAGAACATGGCTCTTTCAGCAGTTACGCAAAAGTTCAGCCAGAGTTTGTTTGAGAAGTGTAAAGAAGGCAACAAAGCCTGAAACTCCTTCAGAACATACTGGGATCAGAAGGTAATGGGATCAGCAGAATGGATAAAATACTGAAGCAGGATCACTATGTCCAGAGTCTTTAAAGGCAGATCAAATGAGCATACTGAAAAACTCTCAGAGCTTGCTGAGGCAGCAAGAGGCCAAGGTAAGAGCTTGGTTTACGTTGTTTTTGGTGAAGCAGAACTGCTGGCTCAGGTTTTAGGTAATGATGCAAAATCTCCTATTACAAGATTTTTGATTTTGATAAATCTCATCACCATTTAATGCTCATTAATGCTCACAGCCACTCCCGAGCATTCATCCAAGGGGTCTCTCCACGTGTGGCTTGTTAAACACCTTTGTGCAGGCTTAGGCATGGGTCTATGCGCCACTTTTCGCCTATAGGTGTCACTTCTCCTTAATCCTCGCTTACTGTTCCAACCTAGGCTAAAAAGCTGTCCATCATCACAACTTTTCATGAACTTCCTTCAAAAACAAGTTAACCTCTACTGCATAATATTGGCGCCATTTAACGTTCAAAAATCCATAAAGCCTTGCCTATAAATAGGACACCATTGCCCATCATAAAAGAGACGTGAAGAAACATCCAGGAAAAATTGCTAGAAGAGGAACAAAAAACTCTAGTGAAGGAAACCTTGTGAAACTCTGCCAAAATCCCCAGTGTTTCATAACTTTGAACTTCCTACCTCCAAACTTCGTTGATACTCAATTTTATTCCTGACTAGAGAATGCCCATACAGTTTTTGACCATACATACACATATCTTCTCCATCCACCCATCCTAAAAAGAACCTGTCCAGAACACCATCAGAGCTAAAGTTAGCTCCAACTCATAAATTTTCTTCCAACAGCAAGGTAAGCACCTGCTGACTTTCATCACACTGCTAAGCATCATCAGCTTTGCATGCTCAATAAACACAATGTAAATATCATGTTGCTGCTGTGTATGTTTTGAGGATTTTCATACCTCTGAATGCTTAAGTAGGAAGTGAATCAGTGTAGAACCTGTTTGTGACCTTGTTGGTTCTGCCTTCTGAAACACTTTGACACCTGCTGAGATCATCCTAGGCATGCCTTCTGTTTTGTGGAAAAATAATAAAACTGCAGATGTTCTGGCTAGCACAGGGGGAAATCAAGCTCTGACTTTGACATCAGTACTTCTAAGGCCTGTTTTGCTGTCAATAATATCAGAACTTCTGAAAATTATTGTGTTTCCAGCAGGGTCAGAACTTCTGACTTCCCCACTAACAAACTTTTGTCTTGTAGCGTATGGGGGTCAGAACTTCTGACCTTCCCACTAACAGGTTTCTGTTTTGCAGGGCACCAGAGTCAGAAGTTCTGACTCATACATTTTCACCAACAGGTTGATAATCCTGCAGCAGGCCTGGGTCAGAACTTCTGACTTCCTCTCAGCAGCGCGCTAGCCCTCTCTCTCTTTCTCCTTTTCTTCCCCTTGTTATTTTCTTTTCTTATCTATTTTTCTCGTTGAACCACCCCCCATGTACAAGTCTGTATCCCCCATCCCCTAAACGTTGTAATAGCGTAGGATTTTACATTTTCGCATTTTATTGCTTTCAAAATGTAAATGCTAGTAATTAGGATATGTATGGGAAGATAAAATCAATGAAATAGAAAATCCTAATTCAAGATAAAATCATGTATGCAATAAAACACACTTGCACACAAACACCCCTTAAGGTATCTCCACTTGGTTGCCTAAACAAATGGGCCGTGTTATGCATGTTGGATACTTTGGCAAAACAAAAGCAAAATAAAAGATCATAGTCCCTCGATGACGCTATCTTGGTTGCCTAAAAAAATGATCAAGCCCCTAAAAAATTTGCCAAAAATACTTGACACAATTGCTATCATGGTCTATACCATGACCCGCGCCTGTCTCGTTTAACATCCTAATACAAGGTTGTTTACCAAATACAATGGTAAAACAACACTGTCAAAAAGGGTTAAAAAACGTATAGGAAAAATCTTTGAGTAAAATAGGGTAGAAAACTCTTAGTTACTTGATCAAAAACTTGCAAAAACATCCTTGTTATTTTCAAACACACTTCACAACACAATTTCAAAACACTTCCCAAAACAAACTTTCAAATATTGAAACATCTTTTCAAAAGACAATACACCTTTGTATACATTCAAACAAGAATCATTACAAAGGTTGCCATAATGATGGCCTCTTTTGAAAATATCTTTCAAAACCACACACAAAGCACCATTTCAAACAATTGGAAAACAAAAGCAAGTGATCTAAACAAGTAACTAAGAGCCCATGGATAACCATGGATGAAAAGGGTGCTTGCACCTTCCCTTTTCATAATCTACTCCCCGAACCCAAGAAAACATCTCAAAGGACTTTCCTGTGCTTTTTGACCTTTCCTTAGGATAAAATAAAAAGTCGGTGGCGACTCTTGCTAAACCGAAACATTTGCAAACACAAACGCAAAACCTCAAATTAGTTCTCCCACCGTATCACAAAGTGGAATTACCCTAAGGGTGTAAGTGTGTTTGATTGCATGCATATTTTGTCTTTGATTAGGGTGATCTATTTGTCAATTTTTATATCTTGTCATATACCCTAATTACTAGCATATATTGAAAGCAAATAACAGTGCAAAAATGTAAAGTTCTACACTATTACAATATTTAAGGGGATGGGGGTACATATTTTGTGAGTGGGGGTTGCAAGTTTAAAATTATGGGTTACTTATTACAACCATATTGAAATAGACAAGAATGTACAAAAAATGTAAAATATTTGTCTGTTAAAAATAAAATAACTTTTGCTTAAGAAAATATTTTTGGTCCTTTTCATTAAAAGAAAATATATCATGCAAATATAAAATGTTTTTGGTGTTTTTGTTTTTTAATTAGAAATAAAATATAATGTAATGGCAAAGATAAAAGAGAAGAAAACATAACCAACGCAAAGTAGAAGAGGTCAGAAGTTCTGACGTTAACTTGCTGCACAAACAGAAACATGTTAGTAAAATATGGAAGTTCAGAAGTTCTGGACCTTATGAAAATTTATAAGTTTCCAGAAGTTCTAACGCAACTATCAGAACTTTGCCCCTCTCTTGGCCAGTCAGAGCATCTGCAGCTCAGTCATTTACAGAACAGAAGTTGCATGCATAATAGTTATGAAAAATTTCATGAAATATCAGAAGCAAGAATCAGAGGCAACATGTATTTGCTAGTTCTAATTCTGAGTCCTATTTTCTTTATGAAACTCTGAACTGGGATTTCTTTTACTCAGGCAAGCAGATGCATGAATTTTCAGAATATGTATACCATTAGGATCAGAATATCTACATTGTGCTGAATATGTAAAACCTGATAATGCTTAATCAGTTATGATGAGAGTCAGCAAAACTTACCTTGCAGCTGGAAAGGATTCTATGAACTGGGGATTGTTCTTGACTTCTGGTGATGTTTTGAGTAGCTTCTTCACGTACTCAGCAGTATGGACGTGTGCAACTTCTGAAGCAGCCAAAGGGGTGATATTCTGACTCCTTTGTGGTGAAAGTGAATGGAGAACGGGTTACTGTTTTGATTACAGAATCTGGGATGGTTTAAATCAAGAGCACTTGAGGAAAAATGGAGTTTGGATATGATGAATCAATGCTAAGATTTTGGTATTTTGTGTTTATAGTTTCCTGGATTCTTGGAATTCTTGCAGTGGTCCAAAACCTTCTTTCTCAATTCTTTCGTCTCTTTCACAATTTTTTTGGTAAAAGGGAGAGAGGTATGGTCAAGAGAGAGGTGGGGGCTTTTCAGTGCGCAAATGATGTTCTATTTATAGGGAAATTCTTGCAGTTGGGGCGGTCAAGTGGCACCAACATCACCTGCCTGATGCTGACTTACTCTTGAAGTAAGCTTAAACAAGTGGTGGTTCATTGCGTTCAAGTTGGATTTAGCAGCGTGAATTGAGGAAAAGTATAGACAGCGCATTGGCCTAGTATACTTTTGCACAGAAATTTGTCTTCCCAAGACAGTAGGGGTACACGTGGAAAGACTCCCTTGGATAAAGACTCAGAGGCGGTTTGTGAGTATTAAATGAGTTCCCATGTGATATTATGGGTCCTTGCTTGACTCTGGATTAGAAGTTCTACTTCAGCATGGCATCTCATCTTCTGATCCTCTTATCTTCTGACTTCATCATGTTCTAAGGGATCCTTCAGAACTTCCAGCATACTTACAACATGCTTTATTATCTTCTTTGACTTAAACTTTGCAAACTCTGACTGGACCATTATGAACATTGGCTCAGAAGTTCTGACTAAACTCTGTCTTGAGAACATCCAGAATTTGCTGACTGTGAACAATGGCTCAAAAGTTCTGAAATTTTTATGTTTCTTAAATACTTATAAAAATTTCTAAGTCTTTAGAATTTGATTCTTCCAAAGTAAGATTTGACTTTTGAAACTCTTGATGAAGCAAACTTCATATTCCAACATGTCTTGATGAAATATGATTTTTCTAATTTGATTTTGATCCAAAAGTCAATGTCATACCTTTTCAGCATGCAAATGACCATTTTGCCCTTGTGAATGGTTTGCTTGGAAAAATTGGTAATTCAAGGCCTGGAGACTTGATGAAGGAACACTTGAGGATCCAGGGTGATCCCTTGAGAAATGAGAGGGAAAATTTTGGAGTGCAACAACTGCCCCTGTTCAAACTTCTTGAACCTGAAGAGTCAGATTGGCGGATCCGACATTCGTGACTTCATGGTGAAAGATGTTTGAACACTAGAGTGCCCAGAAATTTGCACTCGAAGATGGATGGTGAATGGGCTTATAGATGCCATTTGGAGGAATGTTGGTAAACTCTGGAAGAAGTATCAGCATAAATCTCCTGTTGATCCATACTAGACTTGCTGTTTTACCTGTGAGAAAGGGGTTAGAAAAATGCAGATGCTTGCACGATGCTCACCAGATGTGGTATCATGCTAAATGCATTGTTATGTACATGCTATGATGTCAGAATGCGAAATGTGTTTTCATCTGGGAAAATAAATCCCTGACTACTGCTGAGGAAATCTTCGGATGTTAAATCCTTGATTGCCTGTTGGAAATGAAGAATATGCATATCTTCAAATTCTATTGAAGAGATGATTTTGCTGGGGAGCATCACTCAAAGATCAGCTGTTATCTGGTTGGATCTAGGCTTCACAGTTGCTGAGGATGAAGTAGTCGGTTGCTATCTGGTCGGGTCCAGGTTTCACGGTGACTTACTGGGAGAAGAGATGAATTAACTGTTATCTGGCCGGATCCAGGCTTTGTAGAGAATTCCTTGAAATTGAATAGTCATCTGGTCGGGTCCAGGTTTCTTAACAACTTGTTGGGGATGTGGAGGTTAACTGTTATCCGGTCGGATCCAGGCTTCACAGTAATTTCTTGAAGACTTATTATCTGGTCGGGTCCAGGCTTCATGGTCTTTTGGAAAGTTGTACTATTATCTGGTCGAATCCAGGTTTCATAGTGTCTTTATGGGGATCAGGGTTAATTGTTATCTGGTCGGGTCCAGGCTTCACAATATATCATTCGAAAACTGTTATCTGGTCGGGTCCAGGCTTTGCATGTTTCTGAGGTTTGATGAGGTCAATTGTTATCTGGTCAGGTCCAGGCTTTCACAATGGACTGCTTGAAAACTGTTATCTGGTCGGGTCCAGGCTTCACAATGAACTGCTTGGGGATTTAGTTGTTATCTGGTCGGGTCCAAGCTTCACAATGAATCTTTGAGGATGATTGCTATCTGGTCGGATCCAGGCTTCACAATGACTTTCTTGAAAAGATGGAAATGAGGAATGATATCTGGTTGGATCCAGGTTTCTCAGTCCTTTGTCGGGGAATAAAGAGGCAACTCTACTGGGAACAAGTGGTTAAAACCTTGGTTGGATTAAGTTTAGATTCTTCTATATCTTTGAAGAGTTAGGCTGGTTTTCATAGCTTTTTGAGGAATGAGATCAACTGTTATCTGGTCGGGTCCAGGCTTCAGTAACTCAAGAAGTCAAACTATTATCTGGTCGGGTCCAGGCTTCAGAAATTGAAGAAGTCAAACTGTTATCTGGTCAGGTCCAGGCTTCAGTATAACTTGAAAATTATGCTAATATCTGGTCGGATCCAGGATTCATAGCATTTCTTGGTAATAATAAAGGCTTTGTTGAAGACTTTACTAGGGATTAGGGGTTGTGGCCCTGTGATTTGCAGTTATTTGAAGGGAAAATTCTAATTGGAAAGTATAGACTCAGTCAGGCGAGGTCGACTTATCTTGGGGAGGATATACTCAGCTGGGGATGATGGACTCATTTGGGGAGGATAGATTCTGTTTTGGAGAAAATAACCTTGGTGGAAAAAGATGTACTCAACTGGGCGATTTAGACTCAAATGGGGAATTTTGGGTTCCGTTGAGGGATTTGTACTCTGCTGGGGGAATAGAATCTTGGTTGGAAGATATGCTCCGCTGGGGAAGATGGACTCAGTGGGGAGTGTTTATTCAGATGGACTCAGCTTGGAGAATAAAATCTCGGTTGGAAGATACACTCTACTGGGGATAAAAACTCCTGGTTGGGAGATATACTCCAATGGGGACAGAAAACCCTGGTTGGGAGATATACTCCATTGGGGATAAAAACTCTTGGTTGGGAGATATACTCCACTGGGGATAATGGGATTATCGGGGCAATTTTGGACTCAACGGGGAGTGCTTACTCGACTGGGGAAATCAGGGTGTCTTGTACATTGAGGAATTTGCACTTGGCCCGAGGAAATAACTCTGTTGGGGAAATAAACCCTGCCGAGGAGATGAATTTCTTTTAGATAGAGACATCTAGGCTTCAGATTTGTAGAAGTTGTCGAGAGATTGAGGCTCTGGCAGGGGGTTTATCCTTTGTGAAGAAATTTTTGTAGGCAATTCCGATGGGGAAAGGTTGCATTGGGGTTTCCCTGATAGGGATAATGATGGCGAGATAACTCTGTGGGGAATAAAATCTGCTGATGAGGTGGATTCCCTTTAGGAAGAGATCTCCTAGGCTTTAGCTGGGAAAAAGCTGTCAAGAGATTGAGACTCTGGCCAAGGATCGTCCCGTGCAAGGATATTTTGCTGGCAACTCCGTTGGGGAAAGGTTTATTGCCAACGCCCTGGTGGGGATAATGATGGTGAGATAACTCTGTGGGGATACTTCACATTCATTAAAGGGATGCTTACTGTAGTTGTGCATTGATGCCCTATTGAAGCTGCTTGGCAGGACACATGTGCCAAATAACTTTAATTATGTTCATATGCATATATTCATTCAATTTTAGTCATTGGACAAATTTGCATTTAAAACAAAGACAGACAATTTTGCACTTCAAAGTGTATTTGTATTGATATTTTTCCCATGAACAGGAGTTTTTGTACATAGAGACGGAAATCCTAGTAAGAGGAAATCCCCGAAAAGAAAACAAAATTGAGAATGAAAAACAAATAGCCATGTGAAATGATCTCATTGCCTTTCAGCTCTACTATTGCCCCAGTGTCTTTGAACGTCCCTTGCCGTTGATCGAAGTTGATTGGATTGATCCTGGACCATTTGAACTTGGACCTTGGTGATAGTGTTGATCGTGTTGATTTTACGGGACATAGTCGTACGCTTTTAATCCTTAATTTTTGCCTGAACCACCCTTTCGGGTTTTCGGTCCACCAGGATACCCTTTTTTGCCCAAGTTGCCCTTTCGAGTTTTCAACTTGTCGGGTGTACAATCTTTTGTATATATCCATAATTTTTGCCCAAACCTTTTGGTTTGCCGGGATGCCCTGATTTTGCTTAGGTGTGTCAACGTAACGGGTCTCTTATGCGTAGTATTTTTTAACTATGTCCACGTTTATAGGATGTGGGAAATCTTTGCCATCCATGGTGGTCAGTATCATGGCACCACCAGAGAAAATTCTTTTGACAACAAACGGCCCTTCATAGGTGGGGGTCCATTTTCCTCTGGGGTCACCTTGTGGTAAAATGATGCGTTTTATCACCAGGTCACCAACTTGATATACTCGAGGCTTAACCTTTTTGTTGAAAGCTTTGATCATCCGTTTTTGATACGTATGACCATGGAAAATAGCAGCTAATCGTTTTTCATCGATCAAGTTCAGTTGATCCAATCTCGTTTGAATCCATTCATCTTCACTTAGGCCTGCCTCAATCATAATCCTCAGCGAGGGGATTTGAACTTCCACTGGCAAAACGGCTTCCATGCCATAGACTAGAGAGAAGGGAGTTTCCCCAGTTGATGTTCTAGCTGAAGTACGGTAACCATGTAGAGCAAATGGTAGCATCTCATGCCAATCTTTATAGGTTACTACCATTTTCTGCATAATCTTCTTGATATTTTTGTTGACTGCTTCGAATGCACCATTCATTTTCGGTCTATACGGAGAAGAATTGTGATGCTTGATCTTAAATTGAACGCACAATTCCCTGATCATGGCATTGTTGAGGTTAGTCCCATTATCGGTGATAATCCTTTCGAGGATACCATAACGACATATGAGATTGTGTCTGATGAATCTGGCTACCACGTTCTTGGTAACTGAGGCAAATGAGGCGGCTTCGACCCATTTAGTGAAATAGTCGTTAGCAACAAGAATGAAGCGGTGTCTTTTTGAATCTGTGGGCTTGATCTCTTCGATCATGTTGATACCCCATATTGCAAATGGACACGGAGAGGTCATGACATTCAGAGGGATTGGAGGTACATGGACCTTGTCAGCGTAGATTTGACATTTGTGGCAAGTTCTTGAATATTGATGGCAATCTGTCTCCATCGTTGACCAATAGTAGCCAACTCTTAAGATTTTCTTAGCCATTGTATGCCCACTTGAGTGAGTACCGAAAAGGCCATCGTGCATGTCTTCCATGATTTCCTCTGCCTCCCTCTTATCCACACATCGGAGTAGAGTCGAATCATGGTTGCGCTTGTACAATATCCCGTTACTTAGGAAGAATTTGGCTGCAAATCTTCGTAAGAACTTTCTATCATTGATAGATGCTCCCTCTAGATACTCTTGCGCTTCAAAGTATCTCATTACCTCATGGTACCAAGGCTTTTCCGCATTGGTGCCAAGCTCATAGCAGTGTGCAGGTTCATCAAATCTTTCAATTGTAATCATAGGGGCTTCGTTGTCCCATCTGACTTTGAACATTGAGGATATGGTTGCCAGAGCGCCAGCCAACTGGTTTTCTTCCCTAGGGAAATGTTCAAAAGTGATCTCTTCGAAGTGAGGATTTAGGGATAGCACAAGTTCCTTGTAAGGGATACGATTAGGGTGTTTAGTGTCCCAATCTCCTTTCACTTGGCTGATCACCAAAGTGGAATCTCCAAACACATCCAAATGCTTGATCCTTAAGTCAATAGCAGCTCTTAGACCTAAGATGCATGCTTCAGACTCAGCCATATTATTTGTACAATCGAAGCATAGTCTGGCGGTAAAAGGAGTGTGGCATCCTTCATGAGAGATGATCACATCACCAATTCCATTACCTAAGGCGTTGGAAGCCCCATCAAACACCATAGTCCATCGGGATCCTTGTTCAGGTCCGTCATACGGTCTAGGTTTTGCACAGTTGGTTACCAACATAATATTCTCGTCAGGGAAGTCGAAGTTCATTGACTGATAATCATCCACAGCTTGATGGGCCAAATTATCTGCTAGTACACTTCCTTTGATGGCTTTTTGATTTGTGTATTAAATGTCGTACTCAGTCAAGATCATTTGCCATCTGGCTATTCATCCGGAAAGGGCAGGTTTTTCGAAGATGTACTTAATCAGATCCATCTTAGAAATCAACAAAGTGGTATGAGTCAACATGTACTGCCTTAGCCGGCGAGCAGCCCATGCTAAAGCACAACAAGTTTTCTCGAGTAGTGAATATCTGGTTTCACAGTCGGTAAACTTTTTGCTTAGGTAGTAAATTGCATGCTCTTTTCGGCCAGACTCGTCATGTTGGCCCAAAACACACCCCATAGAATTCTCTAGTACTGTCAAGTACATGATCAACGGTCTTCCTTCAACAGGAGGCATGAGAATAGGAGGTTCTTGCAGGTATTCCTTGATTTTGTCAAAGGCAATCTGGCATTCATCGTTCCATTTGACTACCTGATCTTTCTTCAAGAGTTTGAAGAGTGGCTCACAGGTAGCAGTTAAGTGTGATATGAAACGGGCAATGTAATTGAGACGACCCAAGAATCCTCTGATTTCTTTTTCAGAACGAGGGGCTGGCATTTCTTGGATGGCCTTTATCTTGGCGGGATCAACTTTAATGTCTTTATTGCTGACAACAAATCCTAGAAGCTTTCCAGAGCGTACTCCGAATGTGCACTTGTTAGGGTTTAACCTCAGTTTATATTTCTTCAGTCTCTCAAATAGTTTGTGCAGGTGACCGAGATGTTCTTCTTCGGTTTATGATCTGGCGATCATATCATCCACATATACCTCTATTTCATGATGAATCATGTCATGAAATAAAGCCACCATAGCCCTTTGATATGTTTCCCTTGCATTCTTTAATCCGAACGACATGACCTTGTAGTAGAAAGTGCTCCATGGTGTAACAAAAGTAGTTTTTTCCATATCTTCGGAAGCCATCTTTATTTGATTATAGCCCGAGAAGCCGTCCATGAATGAGAAGACTTTATGCTGAGCGGTATTGTCGACAAAGACGTCAATGTGTGTAGAGGGAAATCATTCTTGGGGCTTGCCCTATTCAGATCCCTATAGTCTACGCACATGCGAACTTTCCCGTCTTTCTTTGGCACTGGCACTATATTAGCCACCCATTGAGGATAGGATGTTACAGCTAGGAATCCTGCATCAAACTGTTTCATTACTCTGACTTTGATCTTTTCAGACATGTCAGGCCTCATGCGACAGACTTTTTGTTTAACAGGAGGGCAGTCTTTTTTAGTTGGCAGACAATGAACCACAATGTCGGTATCCAACCCAGGCATATCTTCATACAACCAAGCAAATACTTACACATAATCGCGCAACATCTGAACCAAACGACTTTTGACACTGCTTTCTAAATTAGCACCGATCCTGATTTCCTTCTTATCTGACTCAGTACCCAGGTTGATAACCTCAATTGACTCTTCATGTGGTTGAATAACCTTTTCCTCTTGTAACAGAAGTCTGGCTAGTTCTCCTGGTATGTCACAATCTTCCTTGCTTTCGCCTTCGGCTTGGTTGATGGGACATTCAAAGTCATAGTTGGCAATAATAGAGTTGTTGGCAATAAGATCCAGAATGGACGTAGACCTGCAAGAGTGTGTGCGTGTGTGTGCATGTAGATACATGGATATCTTTTGGAAATGTATTTGAAAGAAAAGAACGACAATGAACGCAAATATTTGAATGCAAAAGAGTCCAATGTACTGAATGATCATATGATTAGATGAACAAAATATAAAACCATTGACATAAGAAACAAAGTGCCCCATGCTAGGCACATGGCTTAAAAGTCAATATCAAAATATTACAGACAACGAGTTCTTTAATTGATTAAAAGCAAAAACAAGTAGATTACTCCTCAATGAAGGAGACGGGCACAAAGTCCTTCACATGCCAATTGTTGGGCTTCCCCTCAGTTGTTGGGTAGATCCAGTCTTCGAAGGCACACTCATCATCGTAATCCTCTGCGGAGTTTACTTCATGACTCTTGAGGTGGAGAGATGGCTTTCCAGTACGAGCATCTCTAATTTCTTTCTGAGCTTTAGAGGTGAAACCTATCCCAAACTTATATGCTTTGAACGGGATGTCGGGGAGCTGACCCCACATCTCATTGTTTCCTTCTTCTACCACCGCACGGGCATCCTTAAGAGAAACCATCTTGGGAATAACTTTATCGGCTTTTGGAGTGTCGGAGGAGATTTTGGTGGTGGCCACAACTTCAAATGTCTGGCAAGGAGTCTCTATGAATTCGCCCTCCATTTCTACGTACTTGAAAGAAGTGAGGTGGCTTACCATAAATTCTTCTTCACCGTAAACAGTGACAACCTTCCATTGAACTGGGTACTTTAACTTCTGGTGGAGAGTAGAAGTGACCGCACTTGTCCCATGGATCCACGGGCGCCCAAGCAAACAAGAATACGCAGGCCGTATGTCCATTATGTAGATTGTGGAGTTGAAAATCTGTGAACCAACCTTAATTGGGAGATCCACCTCTCCATGAACCATCCTTTTCGACCCATCAAATGCCCTCACAACAATACCACTTGGCTTCAAAACCAAACCTTCACAGTCTAGCCAATCTAAAGGGCCTTTAGGTAACACGTTTAAAGATGAGCCTGTGTCTACCAAAACATGTGCAGAGTGGTCCCCTTACATTCAACAGAAACATGCAAGGCTTTATTGTGATTCTTTCCCATGGGAGTTAAATCTGCGTCGGAGAAACCCAGACCGTTGTCAGCAGTCAGACTTGCTACGCAGTTCTCAAACTGGTCGGCTGTGGTTTCTTGAGGCACGTGAGCCTTTTTCAAGAACTTAATCAAAGCTTGTGCATGGGCGTTGGAACATTGCAATAGGGACAACATTGATATTTTAGAAGGGGTTTGTCCCAACTGCTTTACTATTTTGAAGTCGCTTTTCTTGATGATTTTCAAAATCTCCTCCATCTCTTGAGTGGATGGTTCTTCCATAACAGTCTTTTTAGCAAGTGCTTCTTCCCTGGAAGGCTCACTTTCTTTCTCTTTCCCTTTAGTATTGGCACCAAAATTGTCGTTGGTTATGCGGATTGGAACTGCGGTAGTGGTTGGTGGTGAGATATCAGGGGAAAATACTCTTCCTGTTCTTGTGACTTTACTAGAACCAGTGATATTAGTAACACCTGCCTCATTATCATCAATCCAAGAATCTTGCTTTATCCCATGGTAATAAACATCGACACCATAATTCCATGGAACCGCTTTGTCATAGGTGTATGGAACGGGTCCGGCAGCACTGATTATGAGAGGAGCAATGATTGGTTCGTTTGAAATCCTGATAGGACCTTTGGATGAGATCCTAAGAGGTTTGCTTGAAATTGTTATGATGGCCAAGTCTTCAGCTTTGTCGACTGAATTTTTGATGGCAGGATTCTTTTCGAATAGAATTTCGCGGCTATCCATTAGGCGTCATATACCTTTCCTCAGTTTTTCACACCCATCAGATTATCTCATACAGCCCACACAGTCTTTTTCACAGCCGAGGAAAGTCCCAACTTTCAACAGATTTCTCTTGATTACATTCAATGGAGTAGTTAACCCTTTGATAAAGGTAATAAAAGTTGTATCTTCGACGGCATTAACGCCTTTGTCGTGCTTCGGCATGGGAGCGGTAATTACATTTGGCGTTGGAGGAGGATCAAATTCAATAGTCTTGTTGTCAATTAAATCCTAGATTTTGTTCTTCAGAGCCCAACACTGATCAGTCTCATGCCCTGGGCTGTTTGAATGATAAGAACACTTTGCATTTGGATTATATCTCGGTGATGAGGTGTCAGGATTGGCAGGAGGATCCCACAATGTTACTAAATTGATCCTGAGCAGATGCTGAAGGGCTTGAGATAATGACATGCCTAACCTTGTGAACTTTCTTCTTGGAGCTTCAACCCGTTGATGATTGGTAGATGGTCTTTGAGTAGCAGTCGGATTGGAGATTCAGACAACATTGATAGACGAATGATTATTCATTTTGGTACGGGCCTTTTCTCTATACACAACATTAACTTCTTTCTTCGCGGCAAAAGGTTTCTTGACGGGATTGGGAGTGGAAGTAGACGCCACAAAGATCTTTCCACTCTTAATGCCACTTTCTACTCTTTCACCGGTTAGGATTAATTCGGTGAAACCAAAAGAAGAGCAGCCAACCAACAAATTAAAGAAAGGACCAAATAATGTGCTCATGAACATGTCAATGTGTTCCCTATCAGTCAAGGGAGGTTGGACCCTACTTGCAAGGTCTCTCCACTTCTGCGTATACTCCTTAAATCCTTCATCTTTCCCCATGGTCATACCTTGCAATTGAACCCTCGTTGGTGCCAAGTCAGCGTTGTACTGATATTGATGGTAGAAGGTAGTAGCTAGACCCTCCCAAGTATTGATGCGAGAGCCATCCAACTGATAAAACCATTCAAGTTGTGTTCCAACTAGACTCTCTTGGAAAAAGTGAATCCATAGTTTTTTATCAGCAGTGTATGGTTGTATCTTGCGCACATAGGACTTCAAATGGAGTTTTGGGCAAGAAACCCCATTGTATTTTGCAAAGGTTGGTATTTTGAACTTGTGGGGAATGACTACCCCAGAGGTTAAGCCCAAATCGTCAAAATTCAAACCGGGAATAGCTTGGATTTCAACTGCTTTCAATATGTCTTCTAGCTGCTTGTATTTGATGTCTGCGGGTGGATATTGTTCATTGAAATAATCATCATCAGATTCTTGGTCATTGATATAGTCAAGCTGAGTACTCTTGACTTCACCAATTTGGTTCTCGTCCTCTTCGGATGAATCTTCCTCTATTGGAATTTGATGGATTGTCTGCTTGAACCTTTTATCCATGTTGAGTAGAGCTTTCTTCCTTGGCTTCTTTTTAGCGGCCAACAAGGCCATCATATCCTGCTGCCCCTTGGCGAGGGCGAGTAAAGCTTCCTGAAATTGAGAATTCTGGTCCTGGAGTTCCGTCACGGTTTTCTCTAGATCCATCTTGCTGAAATAAACAGCGGAGAGATAAGGAAACCTGTTATGCGGACACTTGTCATGTCATGATGCATGAATATGCAATATGCAAATGATTTCAAGGATTTAAAGAATTTAACTTTGTATAGACGAAGAGTGAACAAACTTTAACTTGCATTAAATAATCCTTGATTTGAATACAAACATGCCTCTTGGGCTTACAACAACAGAAATAAGCATAAAGTAAACTCCTAAGACAGAAAAGTTGTGCGCATCTTCTTTGGCGCAATGTAGCTGTTTAAGCTCCTTTCTTCCTGAAGTTCCCTTGTAAGCTCCAATATCTTCTTCTCGTTTTCATAGAACTTAGCTTCGAAGGTGTCTCACTCTCCTTTTAACTGAATCCAAGCGTTTTGCAAATCTTTAAGAGAAGTAGGCATATCAGGATAGAGGATCGTATGTGGAATGTCTCCCTCGACTACTGGCTCCATGATAATAGGTAAGACGGCTTCATAAGGCATCTTGAGACTTTGAGCGTGGGCCCTCACCCATTTAAGATAAGGTTCCAAAGGAATGGAATTCTTACGCCCCAATGTCTTGTTATCAACTTTGTTAACCATACCCCAAGCTCGTATAAATCTTTGACGGTAACCTTGGGTATCGCTTTCGTAGTCAAATGCAATTCCTTAGATGAGTACCTCATGAGGGCCATCTTTTCTAGGATATCCAAATTATCGCAAAGCTAAACACGGTTTATAAGTAATGCCTCTCCTAATGCCAAGTAGAGGGACATTAGGGAATTCCCCACAGCGGTCAATGATGGTAATGTCTTCTAAGGAGCGATAATACCAACGGATATCAGCATGTGAAAGTGACATCAATCTTTTAGCCCATTCATACCTTATTCATTCTTCACCACTGATCAAGGTAGGTGCGAAATAAACCACCTAGCCAACAAAGGAGTGCAAAACATCAAATCCCCCCTTTTCTTCAAAGTGCGAGAGTGAAGAGAATGCAATATGTCTCCAAGCAACGTAGGCACTGGATTTCGAGATATGAAAACCTTAATTGCATTTACATCTATAAATTGGTCAGGATTTGGAAATAGTACCAATCCATAGATGAGAAGAGCTAGAAATTCCTCAAAGGCTTGTAGATCCAAAATATTCCAACACTCTTGAGCCTTCTCCAACAAAAGCTTTTCTAGTAACCCTTTAACACCACTCCTTGTTACCCAATTTGCTACTATGTCAGATGGTTGCAAATGTAGAGCTCAAGCAATTTCCTCAGGTTTGGGGTCTCTTTCGATACCGTTGAAAGGTAACTGATTGAGAATAGGGATCCCTTTATCATCTCTTCTTCAATACTTGAGGTAACCAGACTAAGGAGTCGTCCATGTCTTTTGGTGAACGGAGAATCTTCAGGGACCCTTGATACTAAATCCTTGAGTTGTGGAGGTACCCTCACAAGACTGACTTGGATATTGTTCCTACGAGCGGAGGACATGTCCTACAAAACAGAACAAAGATAAATCCAAAAAATCCTTGAAATGGTTAGTGATGTTTATGATGCTATGCACAAGTGTATATACAAAGCAAACAAGTCCATGGTTTAGGCTTGCATGGGGTTTCAGGTAAGTACCCTCTTGAAGTTTTAGTTGGCTCAACCTATCCTAGTTAAAAGTAACCGGGTTCTAAGGGATCTCAATATCACTGATCTTTCCCCCAAGTTTCGTTTGATAAGCGATTGACTCGCAACAAAACAAAACTCAAGAGTCAAACCTCAATGAGTGTAGCATCGAGTATCAACCAACTTCGGACTGCACCAAAGCCGATCATCTCGCTACGTCCTAATGGCCAAGTTGGTCAAGTAAGGTTCTAAGGTCAGTTGATGCTTTATGACACCACGCGGCGGCCCCGTACTCTCCTTGATTGACTCAAGGGTTATCGATACCAACCAAAGTGCCACATCAATGTAGCTACTACTTCAACCGTGTCGGTATACCCCACACAGTTCCCTCACAGTTTATTGCTACTTACCTAAAAGGTGTCCCCAAATCTGGGTGTAGGATTTTTTAACAGTAACCCAAACAAGGAACCAAAATATAAAGTAAGCAAATCAAACAATATAAGCAAGTAAATATGATCTAACCCTAAGGTAACCCTACTTTAGATAAAAATCCCCAGCAGAGTCGCCAGTTCTATGATACGGTGGGAGAACTGACTTGGGGTTTTGCGTTTGTGTTCGCAAAATGTTGCGGTTTAGCAAGAGTCGCCACCGACTTTTCTTTTATCCAATAAGGAAAGGTGAAAAAGTACAGGAAAGACCTTTCGAGATGTTTTCATGAGTTCGGGGGGTAGATTATGAAAAGGGAAGGTATTAGCACCATTTCCATCCATGGTTTTCTATAGGCTCTTAGTTACTTGTTAGATCACTTGCTTTTGTTTGAAAATTGTGCTTTTGTGTGGTTTTGAAAGTATTTTGAAAAGGTGCCATCGTTTAGGCGAACTTTGCAATGATTCCCGTTCGTAAGAATGTATGCAAAGTGTTGAGCTTTTGAAAACATTTCATGTCTTGGAAAGTGTTTTGAAGATGTTTTAAAAGTGTATGTGATAGTTTTGAAAATAGCAAGGATGTTTACTTTGAAATTGAGCAAGTAACTAAAAGTAATCTACCTACTCAAAAGGTTTTAGATGTGTTTTTCCTCCTCCTTTAGATGTTGCTATCTTACCATTGTTTTGATAAGAAGCCCCATCGTTGGATGTGAAGGGACAAACGTTGGGTCATCGTATGACCATGATAGAAATATTGTGAAATGACTTAGCACTTTTTCTGTAGGGACTAAGATCATTTTGAAAGGAAACTTTTGATAGCATCATCGAGGGACTATGATCTTTTTCGATTCGTTTGGGCTAAGACATCCCACATGCATAACATGGCCATTTTTGTAAGGCAACAAGTGGAATTACCCTAAGGGTGTAAGTGTGCGAGTGTGTTTGATTGCATGCATATTTTGTCTTTGATTAGGGTGATCTATTTGTCAATTTTTATATCTTATCATATACCCTAATTACTAGCATATATTGAAAGCAAATAACAGTGCAAAAATGTAAAGTTCTACACTATTACAACATTTAAGGGGATGGGGGTACATATTTTATGAGTGGGGGTTGCAAGTTTAAAATTCTGGGTTACTTATTACAACCATATTGAAATAGACAAGAATGTACAAAAAATGTAAAATATTTGTCTGTTAAAAATAAAATAACTTTTGCTTAAGAAAATATTTTTGGTCCTTTTCATTAAAAGAAAATATATCATGCAAATATAAAATGTTTTTGGTGTTTTTGTTTTTTGATTAGAAATAAAATATAATGTAATGGCAAAGATAAAAGAGAAGAAAACATAACCAACGCAAAGTAGAAGAGGTCAGAAGTTCTGACGTTAACTTGCTGCACAAACAGAAACATGTTAATAAAATATGGAAGTTCAGAAGTTCTGGACCTTATGAAAATTTAGAAGTTTCCAGAAATTCTAACGCAACTGTCAGAACTTTGCCTATCTCCTGGCCAGTCAGAGCATCTGCAGCTTAGTCATTTACAAAACAGAAGTTTCATGCATAATAGTTATGACAAATTTCATGAAATATCAGAAGCAAGAATGAGAGGCAACATGTATTTGCTAGTTCTAATTCTGAGTCCTATTTTCTTTATGAAACTCTGAACTGGGATTTCTTTTACTCAGGCAAGCAGATGCATGAATTTTCAGAATATGTATACCATCAGGATCAGAATATCTACATTGTGCTGAATATGTAAAACCTGATAATGCTTAATCAGTTATGATGAGAGTCAGCAAAACTTACCTTGCAGCTGGAAAGGATTCTATGAACTGGGGATTATTCTTGACTTCTGGTGATGTTTTGAGTAGCTTCTTCACGTACTCAGCTGGATGGACGTGTGTAACTTCTGAAGCAGCCAAAGGGGTGATATTCTGACTCCTTTGTGGTGAAAGTGAATGGAGAACGGGTTACTGTTTTGATTACAGAATCTGGGATGGTTTAAATCAAGAGCACTTGAGGAAAAATGGAGTTTGGATATAATGAATCAATGCTAAGATTTTGGTATTTTGTGTTTATAGTTTCCTGGATTCTTGGAATTCTTGCAGTGGTCCAAAACCTTCTTTCTCAATTCTTTCATCTCTTTCACAAATTTTCTGGTAAAAGGGAGAGAGATCTGGTCAAGAGAGAGGTGGGGGGGGGGGGGGGGGGGGGGGCTTTTCAGTGTGCAAATGATGTTCTATTTATAGGGAAATTCTTGCAGTTGGGGCGGTCAAGTGGCACCAATATCACCTGCTTGATGCTGACTTACTCTTGAAGTAAGCTTAAACAAGTGGTGGTTCATTGCGTTTAAGTTGGATTTAGCAGCATGAATTAAGGAAAAGTATAGACAGCGCATTGGCCTAGTATACTTTTGCATAGAAATTTGTCTTCCCAAGACAGTAGGGGTACACGTGGAAAGACTCCCTTGGATAAAGACTCAGAGGCGGTTTGTGAGTATTAAATGAGTTCCCATGTGATATTCTGGATCCTTGCTTGACTCTGGATTAGAAGTTCTGCTTCAGCATGGCATCTCATCTTATGATCCTCTTATCTTCTGACTTCAACATGTTCTAAGGGATTCTTCAGAACTTCCAGCATACTTACAACACTCTTTGTTATCTTCTTTGACTTAAACTTTGCAAACTCTGACTGGACCGTTATGAACACTGGCTCAGAAGTTCTGACTAAACCCTGTCTTGAGAACATCCAGAATTTGCTGACTGTGAACAATGGCTCAAAAGTTATAAAATTGTTATGTTTCTTAAATACTTAGAAAAATTTCTAAGTCTTTAGAATTTGATTCTTCCAAAGTAAGATTTGACTTTTGAAACTCTTGATGAAGCAAACTTCATATTCCAACATGTCTTGATGAAATATGATTTTTCTGATTTGATTTTGATCCAAAAGTCAAAGTCAGACTTTTTCAGCGTGTAAATGACCATTTTGCCCTTGTGAATGGTTTGCTTGGAAAAATTGGTAATTCAAGGCCTGGAGACTTGATAAAGGAACACTTGAGGATCCAGGGTGATCCCTTGAGAAATGAGAGGGCAAATTTTGGGGTGCAACACAAGCCTTTAGAAGGAGGATGACGAAAACAATGCCATAATCTCATACAGTATGCTTTTGGACAGATCTTGCTGACCATGTACATGCGTTTCTTTCAAACCCTAAACACTGGAGTTATAAGGAAGATAATCCCTAGTCAACTCCTTTGAGCCAAAGAAGTAGGTGTTTTCTTTTTCACACAAATTGAAACCTTTAATCAAAACTTGGGGCAGGGTAGTCTCTCAGTTAATTCAAACGCGCGTTCAGTCGCAAGCTTTCACTTCATACACAACGTATGACACCCAAAACATCCTTCTGAATCAAAAGACTGTGATGGTTTATCCCATAAACTAGGAAGTCATTACCTCTCCAAAGGAAAAATCCCATTGAGTCAGAACCTGCGAAGGAGACTTAAAAAACAGGGGCATCCCACTGACTGTAATCTCAAAATAAGAATAGTCAAGCAAAAATCAGGGATAATAAATCAAAAAGAGGTCACTACAAATCCTCGACAACATGAAAAATGTTGCAAAAATGTCTGCCTTCCGACCAAACTTAACTTGTCCAAACCATCTCCAAAACGTCATTTCAGGCTCAATTGGAATTTAAACGCACAATTAACTGAGTTTAGGACTCAAGAACATTACGAAGAACGGGCGAGTACAAATAAACTTTGAGCCTTATCTTTTGTTTGTTAAACCGTGAACCATACCATGTTACAACCCTTCAAAAGTCATAATTGAAGCATGGGTTAGTTCGAAAGCATACTGTTACAAAAGGTATCCTAACTCCTGTAAGGCTTTACTCTAAATCCTGAGTTCAATTCACATTCTTACAAAAATTATTTTATCTGCTAAAATGCATTTTCAAAGCTTCAAGATAAGCATAAACTTTGAATTACTTTGAATATCGCTGTTTGCATATAACTACTTGTTGACAACAGAGAGATCCACACGACGACTATCCGTTGAACAAAATTTTCAATGAACAGAATCACTTCAAATGGGATGACGCTTCCAAATGACAAATTCTCCTATAAGCAGGGGGGCATGGCATGTAACTGTCCATATTGTCTGGGGCAGTCAAGTTGGGATTCCAAGAAACCTCTCACAACACTTAACACCAAGGGCAAGTCTGTATCTGAATAACTTGGGGCTTTGAACATAAATTCCAACAAAAGGTTACATACGGCCTAGCAAACATTTTATGGAAGTACTACGACACCTACCACTAGGGGCAATGACAAATCTCCCACAAAGTCCTTTTCATTAGGATGATCCTCAGTCAAATATCCATAAAGTTGGATCCAGACAATCCCCAGCCAGAGCTTTAATCTCTAGAAAACTTCTCCTCAACTGAGTTGATCTCAAGAATCCTCGAGGAGTTCTGCCAAAAGAAAACACTTCTCAAGCAGATTGGAAATAGGGTTTATTTCCCCAACGAATGATAGATTCCCCATCCCGAATTTGCCTCTCAGACTATCACAAGTTAAGGGACCACAACCCCTCTTCCCCAGTGGACTTTTCTACAATCCTCAATAACTCTCCAGTAGAGCAACAGACAACTAAAAATCCTCAACTTCTGTCCCCAAGCAGGAATCAACACTCTCCATAAATTTTTTCTTCTCAAGCAAAATTAACATTCCCCAACGGGTTTCTCCTCAAACAACAAACTAAGAAGCCCAGCAGAAACATCCTAAAACAAGGTCTAGAGAGGTGCATACTCTTCATCCCCAACGGCAGTCCGGGATTTAGCCTCCCAAAACTCCCCAACATTTGTCAAGGATTTATTTTCTAAGACAAAAATACATTCCAACAACATTTCGCATTTCATGCATCATATTACATACATGATAAATACATACAACATAATCTCATTTATTTTGAGAACATCATCAAGGCATGCATACATCTACATGCAACTAACCCTCTTTCTTCAGGGAAAAGTCAATCAACAAAAGTCCTTTTTAGAAAATACCACAACCATTTTTAAAAGGTCAGAGATTAATACCTGAAACCAGATAGGACAACTATCTCAATGACCAACAAAAGCAAGTTCCAGATTAATACTTGTAACAAGCCAGGAAAATTATCTGTGGACAACTGATTGTAGATTAATACCTGTAACAAGCCAGGAAAACTATCTACATGAAGAGATTAAAGATTATTACCTGTAACAAGCCAGGAAAACTATCTTTCTTTCTCAGGTCATAGATTAATACCTGAAACTAGACAGGACAACTATCTCAACAACCAACAAAAGCAAGTCCCATATTAATACCTATAACAAGCCAGGAAAACTATCTGTGGACGAATGATTGCAGATTAATACCTGTAACAAACCAGGAAAACTATCTACATGAAGAGATTGAAGATTAATACATGTAACAATCCAGGAAAACTATCTTTCTTTCTTAGGTCAGAGATTAATACCTGGAACCAGACAGGACAACTATCTCAACGACAAACAAAAATAAGTTCCAGATTAATACCTGAAACCAGACAGGAAAACTATCTGTGAGCGACTGTTTGTAGATTAATTCCTGAAACAAGCCAGAACAATTATCTACACGACCAACTGAAGTAATCCTACACGGGCTCCTTCTCATACACTCTTCTAGAAACAGTTCAGATGTGACCCATATACGACTAACATTCTGATACTTACTCCAGATTTCTTCTAGAAACAGTTCAGATGCGATCCAGATACGGCTAACATTCTGATACTTACTCCAGATTTCTTCTAGAAATAATTCAGATTCGATCCAGATACACCTGACATTCTGATTCTTACTCCAGATTTCTTCTAGAAACAGTTCAAATGCGATCCAGATACGTTTAACATTCTGATACTTATTCCAGATTTACTCTCGAAACAGTTCATATATGATCCAGAGACGAATATTATTCTGATACTTATTCTATATTTTCCTCCTAGAAACGGTTCAGATATGATACATATACGAACATCATTCTGATGCTTATTCCAGGTACATTTCTCAAATACAATCCATATACAATCCAGATACGAATGTCATTCTGACAGTCATTTAGCACATCTCTCAAATACAGTCCAGATACGATCCAGATATGGATGTCATTCTGACACTCATTCAACACATTTCTCAAATACAGTCTAGATACGATCCAAATACGGATGTCATTCTGACACTCATTCGACAGATTTCTCAAATACAGTCCAGATACAATGAAGATACGAATGTCATTCTGATGCTCATTCAGTACATCTTTCAGATACGAGTCAGATACAAACCATTTATGGATATTATTCTGATACTCATCCCACTATATCTACTGTTTCAGTATAAATCAACCAGAGATTTATTCTGATACTTCAGTCTAATTTCTACTAACAATCACCTTTGGATGGCATCTATAAGCCCATCTCTGACAACTCTCCATCATCTCTCCAAATGGCATCTTTAAGCTCATTCCCTACACAATCAACAACCACATCATCGAGTGCAAATTTCTGGGCACTCTAGTGTTCAATCATCTTCCACCTTCAAGTCACGAATGGCAGACTCGTCAATCTAACTCTTAAGTTTTAAGAAGATTGAACAGGGGTAGTTGTTATACCCCAAAATTTGCCCTCTCATTTTTCAAGATTTATCTCGCATGTGTGGTTACAAACACCTGTTTGAAGAAATGAAGAAAATGATTTTTTTGAAGATGGCAAGCTGTTACTTCGACTGGTCGAAGGAAAAGAAAAATGAAGATGTTAATGTGTCTTTTGACAATTCAAAGAAGAGAAAGTTTGCTTCGAATCCACATCCTTCGATTGGGCGTCTAGCAAGCTTGAGTCATCCTTTGTTTGGGGCATTGGTTTACTTCAAAGCAACCTGATTCGAATCCACCTTCAAACCTGCTTCAAATCAACCTTCATGCATGCTTCGAACTCTAAGTTTTCTTCGAATCCTCCTACGCGCAAGCTTCACTTGCACCATTAGCCCCTTACATGTTTACCTTGAGTTACAAAGCAGTGACTTCCTGCATGAAGGCTTCGACAGGGCATTGGCTCTTCATGAAAAACATTCATTTCAGCAATGGCCTCTTGTATGCTTGCTTGGAGTCACAAAGTAGCGACCTCCTGCATGCAGGCTTCGACAGGGCGTTGGCTATGTTTACACTAGCTTCGATTGGACAATATTGTCCCTTGGAATAATTTGCTTAAATTCCACCCTTGAAAACCTTCAACACACATGGTTGGTGCCCCCTTCAATATAAGCTTTGGTTGCTTTCTTCGTATGGGTTTGTGGATTCCTTCCGTTGCAAGTTTGGGTTACATCTTTCATTTAGCCATATGACCCCTTGAAGGCAAGTTTGAGTGGGCAGTGGTTCCTCATGCAAGCTTTCGTTTGAGCAAAGGCTCCTTACATGTTTTCCTGGATTCATAAAGCAATAGCCTCATAAAGCTTTCCTTCAATTCAAAGGCCATTTGCCCTTTACATGATTCCTCCAACTCACAAAAACCAGGACTCCCTTTAGGCCAGAATGCATAAGGCAAAAAGCTCCCCTAGGGCTGGCATTCACAAGAAAATAGTGCCCACAAAGCATTGGCTACTTTCACGTTAGTTTCAACTGGGTAGTATTTCCCTTGGAAACAGTTTGTTTCGACACACACAGGTTTTGCGTTATGACACTCACAACTGGCACATTCGAAGGAACATACAAAAGGCCTATTCGAAAGACACATATTTGGGCCCCTTCAAAGGATACACATATGAGCCATTCGAAGAACACTTTAATTTGAAAAGAAATGTTGTTGTTTGAAAAGGAGTTTGGTCGAAGGATAGGGCTAGGGGGTCAAAACAAAAGGTTGAGATATCTAAAGATACTTGCTTGCCAAAGTCCCATGTACTGTAAAGTTAAGGCCTGACACACTGGCCATAACACTCCAAAATTGCTGCACAACAGTTGTTTTACCCCAAAATTTTCCCTCCCATATTTCTCCAGACATTGCAAGAAAAATCTCCAAGTGGCTCAAGATTGCTCAAGAGTTAGACAGTCAAGCTATCTCCTAAGGCAGTCAACCCCAAATTAGGGTTTTGTATTACATCAATATCCTTGAGTCCAAATGACCCCAAGGGCTACCCAATGTCCTAATATGTTCTCAAAGTCATCCATGTCAAATTTCAAGCCTTGCAGAGGAAGTTTGCTCAGTCAATTGCTCAAAAGGTCCAAAAATCGACTATGCTAGGACAAAAGTCAACTGTGACCTATGAACAGTCAAAATTCAAGATTTTTTGTCAACATTCTCATTTTGAAGGATATTTCATCATTTTATCAAGGGTTGATCATGATTCATCAAGGATTGCTCAAAATTCATCAAGACTCAAAAGTTGCTAAATTAGGGTTTTGTAGGAAAAGTCAACTTAACTTTGACCAAACATAACATTCTCATAATTTATGAGAAATGACCCATACAAAGCTCATTTTTAAGAGTATGAAATTTCCTACAATCCATATTCATACTCCAAGATCATAAAATGCACTCACAAGAAGTTATAAATTTGGACATTATAAGTCATTTTTGAAAGTCAACAAAAACACATTTTTTTCCAAAGCTTATAACTTGAGCATGGCATATCAAAATTAGATGAGACCAAAAGGGTTGGTTAGAGGACATATCAAGCTTTCTAAAACGTCCAAGAACACCTCCAAAAGTTCCAAATTGAAGAAGTTATGCATTGTTGAAGTTGGACATTTGTGCAAAATTGCCAAAAAGTCAACTATCCCCAAAACTTCAAATTTTGTCAAATGGGCCCATTCTTTTCCACTTGATTTGAGCTTGCCCCATTGCACACGTGTCCTAGCTTAAGCCTTGAGATCATATTTCTTTTTTATTATTTGATTTGATTTTTTATTGAATTATTTCATTTTAAATCAAGTTAAATCAAATAAAATCCAAATATTGATTACTTGAGATCTTTTAGGCTATTTCAGGTTGAGATCATCACCATTAATCTAATCAAACTCGAATCTCACCTTACCATGTGCAAAAAGATTGAAAAATTGGAAAATTTGGCAAGTTGGTAATGGTGAATCAAATCAAATATGCAATGCATTGATGTGGAAGATTCAAGCCATGTTTGTTACCCTAATGCAATATACATTACAAAAGGAAGGCAAAGGCACGAAAAATAGGGTTAGAGGTTGAAAGAACAAGCAGAACAAAACTTGAAAAAAGAGGCAAAAAGCTTGAATTCGAATTCATACTTAGAGGCAATCTCAGAAGCCAAGAAGCATCCCAATCAATTCCTGGGTGATCACATAACCCTCCTGGATCCAAAGCACGCGTCCTCAAGCCTTCAAAAGCTCTGTAAGTATCACGATGCCAAGCTCTGTTCTTGAAACCGTAAATCCTCATTCTTGCATCATTTGAACAAATTCTTGGCATATTTATAATCCTTATAGCATTTCTAAATTTTGGAAATATTCAATTTGGTTTATATGGACTGTAACCTCAAAATACCATGGCTAGGGTTACATTTTGGTTTTTAGGGATTTTTGTTTCAGGTGAAATTGATTCCTATAATAGGCATGGTTTCACTCAGGAGAGGGAGACGAACCTAACCATGCCTTTGAAGGTCATTTTTTTGGCCTGGAATTGATTTTTGGATTGAGCTGCGCTTTTAGCTGCGGAGTCAAATCCGCAGGTAAATTTACAGTAGTGGAAGGACAGGGACGAGTGTGTGTCAGCTTCTAGTTGGCCAGTTCAAATTGTTTTCGCGCGTTTTGATTTTCTGATCCATAAGCGTTGATTTCTTTTATTATATATTATTCAGATTTTATTAACAGATGAAGCCAAGTGGCCTAGTGGCAAAGCAAGCATTCCAAGCGCCTACAAGACCTGGGTTCGAATCCCAGGTCCTCCACTTCTTTGATATTATTATTTTCCAGGTGATCATATGTATCTCCAAACGTGAAGCTCATCATACATCCTCAAGCATCTGATGGCCAGATGGCCATAGGCCAAATCTGGTGGCCAGAAGTTGATGGTCCACCATAGACCAAGTCAACATGCGCGCATAGAATCAAGAAAGTTAAACAGGGCCAATGCAAATGGGCCTCAGGATTGCTATTATGACCTCCAAAAAACAGGCCCATACCTCTTTTCTCTTATATATTTGCTTTTTTTTTTGTTTTATTTAATTGTTTTATTATATTTTATTTAATTAACTAACCAATAAATTTTTTTTCCTTTATAAAATTAAAATCAAAAAATATTTTCTTTAACAAATTAAATTTTAGTATTTTATTTTTTATTAACAAATATATTAATTAATTTAGGCTATTAATTAGAAATAACTTTAATATATTTTTGTAAATAATTAAAATTAATTAGACTTAATTAGGTTTTTACTAACATTGATTAATTTTATTTTCTTTCTTTAATTACCAAAAATACAAATAAACAATTTATTTTTATTAATTAATTTAACAAATTTAATTTAGTAATTAACTTAGATAATTTCTTTCATAAAATAAAAAATAACAAAAAAATCTTTTCTTTAACAAAAAGGGTCAAAACCCTAAACTCGCACTTGATTTAATTTTCCGCACGCGATTTATTTATTTTATCCAATAATGTACTTGCCTCCGGTTTGTAATAGTTAATAGGACCTTTTATTTATTTATCGCTTTATTTATTTTTAAAGGGTTTGTCTTTGGCGATGTAAATACCCGACGCCTTGTAATTTAATTTCCGCACTTTTCTTTTTCGCAAAATATAACTGTTAGATGTTTGATAATAGGAAGGCATGACAAGACTGAATGTTTTAACCTAAAATCAAAGTAGATCACCCTTAACATGCACAAAGACAAAAATAACTGAAAACGACACACTCGCACATGCGCACTCTTAGGGTACACCTCACTTGGTTGCCTTCGTACGCGGTCATTGAGTATAGGTCGCCCTCTTGTCTAAAGATAATAGTCACCTAGAAACGGTTGCCTCGGATATTGTTGCCTCAAACAAATGATCTAAGACATTAGGGTTACCACTAAGGCGTCCTAACATTGCTTTAGTGACCATAAGTCCCTAAATTCGAATTGACCCTGAAAACTCCAACGACGGTGCTACCTACTCATTCATAGTGGGATAACATTGTCTAAAGCAAGATAGTATAGAATGATTCCTTTTTCGAGTAGGTAGATGGTTCTTAGATACTTGCTCTTTCAAAAACAAAAACTTTTCACACTTACACTTTTCGAACAAAGTTTTCAAAAACACTTCATACGCTCTTGAGGACAGAAGCAAGAGTTAAATCGAAGTTTCAAAATAAAAACTTTTTCAAACCCACAAGCACAAAGAAGACAATTTTGAAAACAATATGAGCAAGTATCTAAGAGCCTGTGGATAACCACGGATAGAAAGGGTGCTAATACCTTCCCTTTCTATAATCTACCCCCCGAACCCGAGAAATATCTCGAAAAAGGAATTTTTCTATGCTTCTTTCCTTTCCTTGTTGGATAAAATAAAAGTCGGTGGCGACTCTTTCTTACCGCGACATTTTGCGAAAATAAACGCAAAATGCAAACCAACATTCCAAAAAACAGCCAGTTCTTCCCACCGTATCACAGAACTGGCGACTCTGCTGGGGACGCTTAATAAGTGAGGTGTACCTTAGGAATAGTTCATAATGTTTTCAATTGATTGACTTGTATGATTTATATTTTATGGGCTTGTATCGGAGTTACTATAGATCCTAACCCAGATCTGGGGGATACCCTTTAGGTAAGTAGCAATAAACTGTGAGGAAACTGTACGGCGTAGACCGATACGGTTGAAGCAGTAGCTACATTGGTGTGGCACTTTAGTATGTACCGATATCCCTTGTGGCGCAACGAGGAGAATATGGGTCTGCTAAGGGGTCATTAAGCACCAACTGACCTTAGAACCTTTAAATTGACCAACTTAGCCATAGAACAGTAGCAGTATGCTACACTCATTGAGACTAAACTCTCGCGATGATTTCGGCTGCAAGAAAAGGTTGCTAAACTGGAATTATGACCGATCGAGGGTAGTCAGTGATATTGAGATCCTCTAGAACCCAGTTACTATTTTTAGGCCAGGTTTGAACCAACTGAACTGAAAGAGGCTAGTACCTAAGCTCCTTGCCAGCCTGAAATCTAAGGGCTATCTGTGTGACTTGTGTGCCTTTACCATGTTTTCTATTTGTGGATACTTATGGTGTGTTTTCTATCATGACATCATGACATCATGACATTGCATGCATCTTGCATTGGGCTAACCTATTTCAAAGACAGGAGGGATTCATCTTTGTTCTGTTTTGTAGGTCATGGCACCCATGCGTAGAAACACCATCCGGATCAACTTTGTCCAAATTCCCACTCAACTCAAGGAGTTGGTTGCAAAGATCTCAGATACTTCCTCCTTTATCAGGAGGCATGGGCACCTTCTTGGTTTGGTCACTTCCAAATTAGACGAGCAGATGATGAGTGTCTTAGTCCAGTTCTTTGATCCATTGTACCATTGCTTTACTTTTCAGGACTACCAGTTGGTCCCCACCTTAGAAGAGTTCTCTGATCTGCTTGGTATCTCTATTCTGGAGCAGACCCTGTTCACAGGTTGGGAAAAGATCCTTAGGCCAGAAGAGATTGCTTCAGCCCTCCACCTGACAAAGGCTGAAGTGATGTCTAACTGGGAGACTAGAAGTGGAGCAAAGGGCTTTTTGACTAAGTTCTTGGTTGGTAAAGCTAATCATTTCTGGGACAGCCTATACTTCCAGGCATTTGAAGACATTCTGGCTCTTCTCATATATGGTTTGGTATTGTTTCCTAACTCAGATGCTTTTGTCGACGTGAATGCAGTAAAGATTTTCATGTCTGGTAATCCTGTACCCACTCTTTTGGGTGACATTCTTCATCAACTTTATGCCCGTACTGCTCGGAAGCGGGGAACCTTGATGTGCTGTGCTCCATTGTTGGCGAGGTGGTTTATTTCTCACCTCCCCAAATCAGTTCTGAAGAACAAGGAAGGCATGGGCTGGGCCTATAGGATTATGTCTCTCTCCCATAATGATATCATTTGGACTATTAAGGGCATGGACGAGGTGGCTATCATCGATCACTGTGGGGAATACCCCAATGTTCCACTGATAGGAACCAACAGAGGAATCACTTATAATCCGTGCTTGGCCTTACGCCAGTTTGGGCGAGCTAGAAGAGAAGGACCTCATGAGTTGCTAATGCATAGTATTGTCTTTGATTTCCAAGGGGATAGTGACGAGCAACGCCGCAGATTCATAAGAGCTTGGGATAGAGTACACAGGTCTGATCCGCACGAGCTGGGTGCAAAGACTTCTCTTCCGATGGAGCCATATCTCCGATGGGTTCGTATCCGTGCCCAAAAGCTGGGAATGCCGTATGAAGCTGTCTTGCCTATCATTGTTGAAGTTGTTGATGAAGAAGGGGTTCCTCCTACCATCCTCCATCCTCATATGCCCACTGACATTGGGGCACTGAAAAGGTCTTGGATGCAGCTAAGAGAAGAGCGGGATACTTACCGAGAAAAGTATCACGAGCAAGAGCAGAGGACCCAGAAGTTGACAAGGCAGCTGGAGAATGAACAGATCATCAACGATTATGTCAGCACCAAAAGCAAACGACCGTGGGAGCGTTGATTGTCCTTTGATTATTTCTAGTTTTGATGTACTTTTCAGTTTTTCTTTCCTGTAACGCCTTAAAGGCATCTGTTGAACAAATTGATTTCAAAGTTTATCTAATAAAAGTGTGTTTCATTTCTGGTTTACGAATTTGAATCTCTCGATGTCTTTAAAATCATATCATGCGCATATCATTCCCATACACCTCATAACAGGTACACCATACAGGTTTTCTCATCTTCTTCGCTGTTTATTTCAGCATCATGTCTTCTGAGCCATCAACTGAACAAGCAATCAAGGCTCTACAGGCTCAAAACGGCCAGTTCCAGGAATTGTTCATGAATCTAGCTAAGGGTCAGCAAGTTCTGAAGGCCCTTATCTTGAAAGATAAGAAGAAGAAGAAGAAGAAGAAGATGGTCTTGTTTAACATGGGCCACAGGTTTGGAAACAGGCTACGAGATGAAGTTGATTTGACCCCCTCATCTGGAGGGAAAGATAGTCAGGAAGAAAGGAGGGCTCCTAGCCCTGTGGGATCAGACAACGAGACAGACTTCGACGAAGACCAGTATCCTCCGGCTGAGGATAGATACAAGCAACTGGAAGACCGGTTGAGTGCGATGGAAGTTCAGAAAGTGCCTGGTCTAGACTTTGGTGATTTGGGTCTGTCATCTGGGGTGGTGATTCCCCACAAGTTCAAAGCACCATCCTTTGCTAAGTACGGCGGAGTTTCTTGTTTGAAGCTGCACCTCCGGTCGTATGTTAGGAAGATTCAGCCATACACCACTGACAAGAATCTCTGGATCCACTTATTTCAAGACAGTCTCTCAGGGACTCAACTTGAATGGTTTTACCAGCTAGAAGGAGCTAGCATCCGTAATTGGGAAGACTTGGCTGCTTCTTTCTACAAGAAGTACCAATACAATGCCGACCTCACTCCCACGCGTACCCAACTCCAGGGTATGTCTATGGTTGCGGGTGAAAGTTTCAAATATTATGCTTAGAAGTGGAGGGACCTTGCTGGAAGAGTGCAACCACCCTTGGCTGATCGGGAGCTTATGGATATGTTTCTGGAGACCTTGTCTGGTCCGTACTTTAACCATCTGATTGGAAGTTCTTCGTCTGGGTTTACAGAGCTGATTATGACCGGGGAAAGAATTGAGGCTGGTATCAAATCTGGTAAAATACAGAAGGGAGCTTCATCGGGCACTGAAAAGAAGCCTTTTAAGAAGGAGTCCAGTGCTGTTTACAGTTCGAAAAACCAGAATAGACCTGAACGCCTCCAAGCTGTTAATGCAGTTGTTATTTCAAGACCTACTGGTGCTCCTCAGCGCAACAATCAGCCAAGGGCCGAGAAACCTCGAAGACAATTCACTCAGCTCAACATGACTTTATCTCAGATTCTACCACAGTTATTAAAAACCAATCTAGTAATTCCAAGGAGGCCCCGCAGAATCCCAACACTACATCACGAAAGTACAACCCTAATGCCCGCTGTGCTTTTCACTATGATAGCCCGGGGCATGATACCGATTGTGATATAGTGGGAGAACTGACTTGGCATTTTGCGTTTGTTTTCGCAAATGTTTCGGTTTAGCAAGAGTCGCCACCGACTTTTTATTTTATCCTAAGGAAAGGTTAAAAAAGCACAGGAAAAACCTTTGAGATGTTTTCGTGGGTTCGGGGAGTAGATTATAGAAAGGGAAGGTATTAGCACCCTTTCTATCCATGGTTATCCATGGGCTCTTAGTTACTTGCTTAGATCACTTGCCTTTGCTTTTCAATTGTTTGAAATGGTGCTTTGTGTGTGTGGTTTTTGAAAATGTTTTGAAAAAGATGCCTTGTCTAGGCAACCATTGTAACAATTCTTTACTCGAATGTTTTACAAAGGTGCTTGTCTTTTTGAAAAGATGTTCAATGTTTTTGAAAGTTGTTTTTGAAATTGTGTCGTGGAGTGTGTTTTGAAAAATGGCAAGGATTTGTTTTGCAAGTTGGTCAAGTAACCAAGAGCTATCTACCCTAAATTTCTCAAAGATCTTTTCTATGTTTTAACCCTTTTAACAGTATTGTTCCACCATTGTATTTGGTGGACAATCTTGTGTTAGGATGTTAACGGGACGGATGCGAGTCATCGTTTAGACCATGAATGCAATAGTGCTAAGTGTCTTTGGCAATTTTTCCTTCAAGGGACTTGATCATTTTTTAGGCAACTTGAGAAAGCGTCATTGAGGGACTATGATCATTTGATTTGTTTTTGTTTTGCCAAAGACACTCAACATGCAACATGACCCATTTTTGAAGGCAACAAGTGGAGTAACCCTAAGGGTGCAAGTGTGCATTGGAGTTGTCCATTTTCATGCTTTTTTGTCTTTGTATTAGTCAAGCTATTTGTTATTTGATTTGCATACAAACCCTAGGTTTATCATGGAATAATTTGAAAGCTTTTAAATGCGGAAATTTAAAGTCCTAAATTATTACAACAATGATTATGGGGATGGGGGTACAAGTTTGAATTTGGGGATATTTGATAAGAAACTAAATTCTAAGCTATTACATCCATATCGAATATACAAATATTTAATTGTACAATATTGGAATAAATACAATAAATATGCAAAATGTATTATGCACAAAAAGGATTTTTTATGTATGTGAAAGTGTTTTTCAATGTGAAATATAAACAAAAATAAAAAGGTCAAATTTTGAATATTTTATGGTTTAGGGCAAAACTCTAGTTTTTTAAATAAATAGTATTTATTTATTAATTATATACAATATTTATATATTAATTTATACAAAAAAAAAAAGAAGTATATTGTAAAAAAAGTATTTTTTAGTGTCATGTATTAATAAAAATAAAAATGAATTATTTTTATATTTTTGTCCTAAGTATTCTAATAAAATATATAAGTATTTATATTATATATTAAATATACTAAATATATACAAAAATAAGATATTAATTATTTACAAAAAAAAAGTATATTTTAGAAAATGTTTTCAAAATGTAAACAAAAAAATAATAACAGAAAAATATTTATTTTTGTATTATTTTTAGGGTTTTAAATAAAAAAGGTTTTTATATTTATTTACATACATATATTAAATAAAACAAATAAATGCCAAATAAATGCAAAAAAGGGTGGAAAAATATTTTTTATATTTTTTATATTTGAGCAAAAAATAATAAGTCAGAATCAAAAAGAAAAAATCAAAAATGATAAATATATCACACAATGGGTCAGGGGGTGTAAATTAGAAAAGGGGGTGCAAAAAGCAGGACTGACTCATGCCCAGCCCAAGCCAGTCATCTTCAACCTTCAGCATTGTTTGAACAACCAATACGCGCGCTTTCCATGCTTCCTTCAAACTCCCGATTCTTTGACTTTTAACAAAAACTCATAACACAAACATTATAGAGCATCAAGAGACGAATTCAGACATATAAAACACTTGACCTAATTCTAAGAAATGAAGGAGAATTTCTTCATCCCCAATTTCTGACCTAAATTTTCTCCAATGTTCATGGCCAAAATTCTCACAGCACGCTTAACATAAATGAAAAGTAATCATATGTACGGCTTCAGGGCTTTGAGTAGAGCATGTTTCATTCACAAACCTAAGCCTAACTCTTCCTAGATTGAGAGATAAAAGTTCATGATTTTACCTGTTTCAGCTTGACTTGAACAGAGCAATGTAGGTATCTTCAATGGAGTTTGAGCTTTGGTACAACTTGCCTGAAGTCCAAGGATGCTTTTCCAACACCTAGCTTGCTTTGAATCACTCTGAATCGTGCTATGGAAGTCCACCTGCAAAACTGAAAACTGAAAATGGCAAGTGATGTTAGGGATGTTACAACTTGGATTTAAGGCTTAGGATAGTTCCAATGGATGATATGGAATGTATTTGAACTGGTTTTAGCCAAAGTGCACGAGTGGAATGGATTGTGGAAGTCAAACTGCAACAGGTGCCCGGTTTTGCAAAAAAAACTGTGATTTTCTGTATGAGGAGGGATGAGGGGTGCTTTGGTCGTGCTTTAGGCTTGCTTGGATGTAGGAAAGATGTTTGCAAAGTTTGTTTTGGTTGGTGTTTACAGGAATGAGAGATTGGAGAGTTTTTGCAAGCTTTCTTCTAATGTAAGCAAGGATAGTGTAAGTTCCAATACAGGCCTGTACCACCCTCTATGTATGCTGCATATCTTGTTCTTGATCAGAGGGATTTTCCTACCAACTCTTGCCTCAAAGATCTGGCTTGTACTTCAAAGATCATGAACTTGACATAAAACATTACTTTTCAAAAATGGCAAAGTTGCTTTTTCTACTTAAGGGATAATTTTTTGTGTAATGACTAAATGCATAAAACAATGCTTGAACACAATGGATAGGCATTTAATTATGGAGTGCAAACTTGGTTTAGAGGCCTGCAAGCAAGTTCCAAGCATGCTGATTTGAAAATGAGACTTGTATGAACATGCATTTGGTTATGAACAAAAGTGAATTTTGCCCAACTTTGCAAATTCGATTCTCCCTAACCACAAGGGTGTTTGAGGAGTTTTTGGACAATTTGGAAAGCTTGGAATGTGTACTACAATCCATCTTTGTAATGAAAATTGAAACTCCAAGTGGAAGCATGTGAAAAATGGCCAAGAAGTTGGACAAAAATCCTACCTAGAATAGGTCGAAAATTTTCTAAGTTAAAAATGTTTTGCACCCTTGTTCCAAAAATCATAACCTGAGCTACAAGCTTCTTTTGAGAAAACTTTGTGAATCAAAGTTGTATATTTTGAAATGTACTACAACTTTCATGTTTTGAGTTTTGTTTGAATCCATTTGTATCTTGATGAAAAAATGGGACAAAGTTAGGGAAAAATAAGGGAGTTTCATAACTTAGAAAATTTCTAAGTTATGAAATTTCTTCATTTTAAACCCTAATTTGCAATTTTGGATTTCTTGATGAACAAGTTTCATAATTTGACATGTCTCGATGAAAAATGAATCTTGGCACTTGATTTTGACCAAAAAGTCAAAGTTTGACTTTTCAGTATACAGTCAAATTTTGATCAGTTGACTGAAAAATTCATCTGTCAATCCTGTGCATTTGAGATCTTTTAAACTTGTTGAATGGGTCAAGACAATGCCATTAGGTCCTTGAGTCCATATGTGAGCTTGGTTTGCCATTGGTTAAGTCAAACAGTCAAAAATTGCCTTTGTGCAGTCAAAAACCCTAAAAATGACCATTTTGCCCTTTTGGTGATCTGATCAAATTTCTTGTGGAATTGTGATCCAAACTTGACCAAATGGTTCATATGAGTTCATTATGTTGATGTGGGTCAAATTTCATGAGGTTTGACTGTCAATTGGCCACAGTTGACTTTTTCCCCAATACAACTGATTTCTAGGTCAACTGTCCAATTGACTGGGCAAAGATTGGAATCAAGGCTTGAAACTTGGTATGGATAAACTTGTGAGTCCAACATGAAGCATGAAAGTCACTTTGGGAATTTTAGGTCAAAACATCTTTGTGCAAACTCAAACCCTAATTTGGGTCAACAGTGCAAGGAAGAGTCTTGAGCAGAGCAAACCCTAACTTGATTTTGAGCTCCAAGGGTCTTGTGGTGAGAAAATGTTGATGAAATGAGAGGGAAAATTTTGGGGTACAACACCGATGATTGTTGGGTTTTGAAGAATAAGGTACAAGAGTTAATTGATGCAAAAGAGATTGAGTTTGAAGCACCTAAAAGACCTAATGTTGTGACAGCTCCTATGACCAAGCATGGAGTGAATGCTATAGATGAAGACTCAATTGTGGTTTTATGTGAACGACATTGTTACCCCTTTGATGACTGTGAAGAAGAACCTTTTGCTAGCTGGTTTATTTCCGGGTTTTGATGAAGGTTGTCGTATGTGTTCTATCCTACCTTCCGGTTGCCATCTTTTGAAGTCAGGTGTCCAACGCCTGATGGATAACAAAGAAGTTCTGTTTGAGAAGACTTTTGTTCCTTTGGTTCCTACTGAAGAAGTTTCTATAATCACCATTTTCTACAATTCTTCCAAGGCTTCCTCGAGAAAGCCTGTTAGAATTACATCTGTTCCAAGAATCGCACCATTGATCATCACTGTTCTAAGGCCTATCCCCTATACATCCGATAAAGTTGTCCCTTGGCACTACGGGGCTGATATTTATTATCACGGAGTTAAACAAGATTTGGATGTTGATACTAACGTCAGAAATATTGTTGGGCCTGCCAAAGTCACCCGCAGTGGAAGACTTTTCTCCCCTGATATCTCTCCACCAACTATCCGGAAGCCTGTTGTCATTACACCTGCCAGTGTACCTGCTACTATTCATGTTCAAGTTCCCATTCTTACCCCTGTTGCCGAGTCATCTGATACTCGGGGCAAAGGGACCACTGATGAGCCTGCCCAGACGGAGGCACCGAAGAAAATTACTGTTGAAGCCTCTAGACAAGAGATGGAGGAAATTTTGAAGATCATCAAAAAGAGCGACTACAATGTAGTCGAGCAGCTGGGGAAAACCCCATCCAAAATCTCTATGTTGTCACTGTTGCTATGCTCAGAGGCCCATGCCAAGGCTCTGATTGCATTCCTGAAGACTGCACACGTACCTCAGGAAACATCAGCTGATTAGTTTAAAGATTGCGTGGCTACTTTGACTGTTGATAATGGGTTGGGTTTCTCTGACGCCAACTTGACTGCTAAGGGGAAGAATCACAACGATGCTCTGCATGTTTCCATTGAATGCAAGGGCACTACTCTTGCTCATGTATTGGTGGATACTGGTTCCTCATTGAACATTTTGCCTAAGAAAGCTCTAGACCGGTTGGACTGTGAAGGGTTGGAGCTGAAACCAAGCAACATTGTCATCAGGGCCTTTGATGGGTCTAAGAGGATGGTGCATGGAGAAGTAGATATTCCGATTAAGGTTGGTTTTCAGGTTTTCGCATCTACATTCTATGTGATGGACATTCGGCCATCTTATTCTTGTTTGCTGGGTCGTCCATGGATCCACAAAGCCGGGGCAGTAACCTCAACGCTCCACCAAAAGCTGAAGTACCCAGTGAAAGGGAAAATTGTGACAGTACAAGGAGAAGAGGAGTACATGGTGAGCCACCTTAACTCTTTCCGATATGTAGAAATGGATGGGGAGTTCATTTAGACCCCATTTCAGCATTTTGAAGAGGTTCCCCAGACGCTGGCATCAACTGAGACTGTTGTTGAAAATCCTCCCATGAAGATGGCTTCCTTCAAGGATGCCCGGGCTGCTGTCGAGAAAGGTGGGTGTGCAAATTGGGGACAACTCCCTGATTTTGCACAGAAGACTAACAAGTTTGGTTTGGGTTTCACCGCAGAAGCTCAAAAGGCTGTTCGGAGTGCACGGATCGGAAGACCTCCCCTGTTCATCAGCAATTCAGGAGTGAATGCCATTGAAGACGATGTTGAAGAGTCTGAGTTTGATAGTTGGATCTACCCAACGACCGACGGTGGACTAAGCAACTGGACAGCAAAGGACTTCATCCCAATTTCTTTTGTTACCCGATAATGAGACTTTTTGTTTTGAATTTGTAACAGACAATGTTTTAAACTTTACGGCCCAATGTCTTACCCGGGGCACCGTGGCTTCATTTGTGAGGGTTTTATGTGTGTCATCTACATATATCATTAATAAAAGCATTGGACGTTTCTTTCATTTCAAATTTTGCGCTCCTTGTCTTTCTTTTATTACATATTACAAAACAAATATTTTACACACACTCACGTATACAGGTCTACATCCACTCTGGATCCTACTGGTAACGACTCTGCTGCTACCAGTTATGACTTCGAAAGTCCGATCAACTTAGCCGAAGACGAAGGTGAAGATGATTGCGAAGTGCCTGGTGAACTTGCAAGACTGCTACTCCAAGAAGAGAGGGCTATTCAGCCGCATGAAGAGCCTGTGGAAACGGTAAATCTGGGTACAGAGATAGACAAGAAAGAGGTCAAGATCGGTGAAAATCTGGAAGCTAGTGTTAAGCAGCGGTTGATTCAGATGCTGCATGACTACATTGAGATCTTCGCCTGGTCTTATGAAGATATGCCTGGGTTGGATACCGATATTGTGGTTCACCGCCTGCCTACCAAGGAAGATTGTCCTCCAGTGAAACAGAAGGTTCACCGAATGCGCCCGGATATGTCTGAGAAAATCAAGGCCGAAGTAATGAAACAGTTTGACGCTGGTTTTCTATCAGTTACTTCTTACCCGTAGTGGGTTGCCAATGTGGCTCTTGTGTCGAAGAAGGATGGTAAGGTTCGAATGTGTGTTGACTATAAGGATCTAAACAGGGCGAGCCCCAAGGATGATTTCCCTCTACCTCATATCGACGTTCCGGTTGACAACACCGCTCAGCATAAGGTATTCTCCTTTATGGATGGTTTCTCCAGTTATAATCATATTAAAATGGCTCCCGAAGACATGGAGATGACAACTTTTTTTACTCAACGGGGTACCTTTTGCTACAAGGTCATGCCTTTTGGACTGAAGAATGCTGGGGCAACGTATCAGCGTGCCATGGTCGCTTTGTTCCATGACATGATCCATCATGAGATTGAGGTATACGTCGATGACATGATCGCAAGATCCCAAACCAAAGAAGAACATCTGGACCATCTTCAGAAGCTGTTTGACAGGTTGAAGTTGTACAAGCTGAGGTTAAACCCGAACAAGTGCACCTTCGGGGTGAGATCTGGTAAGCTGCTGGGTTTCATCGTAAGTGACAAAGGTATTCAAGTGGATCCTGCCAAAGTGAAGGCTATACAGGAAATTCCAGCTCCCCGAACAGAAAAAAAAGTCAGAGGCTTTCTGGGACGTCTGAACTATATTGCCCGATTCATCTCACACCTGACTGCTACTTGTGATCCAATCTTCAAGCTACTGAAGAAAGATCAAGTAGTACGTTGGAACGATGAATGCCAGGCCACTTTCGAAAGGATCAAGGAGTATCTCTAAGAGCCACCTATTCTGATGCACCAGTTGAAAGAAGACCTTTGATCCTATACTTGACAGTACTCGACAACTCAATGGGGTGTGTGTTGGGTCAGCATGATGAGTCTGGCCAAAAAGAGAATGCTATTTATTACCTTATCAAAAAGTTTACCGACTGTGAGACCCGATACTCACTGCTTGAGAAATTTTTTTGCGCTTTGGCATGGGCTGCTCGCCGGCTGATAAGTGTATGCTGACTCACACTACTCTATTGATATCAAAAATGGATCCAATCAAGTATATCTTCGAAAAGCTTGCCTTGTCCGAAAGAATAGCAAGATGGCAGATGATCTTGACTGAGTATGACATCCAGTACACGACCCAAAAGAAAATTAAGGGAAGTGTGTTGGCAGACCATTTGGCACATCAGGCAGTGGACGATTACCAGTCTATGAACTTTGAGTTTCCGGATGAGAACATCATGATAGTAACTAATTGTGAGACACCTGGACCGGATGAAGGACATGAGGAGGGATCCCGATGGTCTATGTACTTTGATGGAGCTTCAAACGCCTTGGGTAATGGAATTGGCGCCGTGATCATATCTCCTAAAGGCTCTCATACCCCGTTTACGGCCCGACTATATTTCAACTGCACCAACAATATGGCGGAGTATGAAGCGTGCATCATGGGTCTTCGAGCAGCAATTGACCTAAGGATAAAGTTTCTGAGTGTATTCAGAGATTCCGCTCTCGTGATCAGTCAGATCAAAGGCGAGTGGGATACGAAACACCCGAATCTTATTCCTTACAAGGAGTATGTGTTGACTTTACTTCCGCATTTCGAGGAGATAACCTTTGAACACTTCCCTAGAGAGGAGAATCAGTTGGAGGATGCGCTAGCCACGATGTCTTCTATGTTCAAAGTTGCTGTACCCCAAAATTTGCCCTCTCATGTTTTCAAAGGTCTTCCCTTACATGGTTGGTCACAAACACTTGCCTAACGAAAATAAAGTTTTTTGAAGATGAACAAAGTGTCTTTCGATTGGCATTTGGGAAAAAGTCTTCGATTGGGCATCCAAAATCCTTCGATACAGGCTTGACTCACCAGTCTTCGATTGGGCATTTGGCACTCTTCGATCAGGCTTTGATTAGTAAGCTTCGATTAGGTGTTTGGAACCCTTCGATCAAGCTTTAGTCTGCAAGTCTTCGATTGAGCGCTGGACCCCCCCTTCGATCAAGTCAATTTCACAATGCTTCGAGTATGCATTAACTACATCAGGCTTACCTTCGACTCACGAGGCAAGAATCTCCTACAAGTTTGTTTCGATTCACAAAGGAAAAGGCCCCTCAACTTTCCAGCACACCAGGCAAGAGGCTCATTCGAAGAACATGTAAATGACTCATTCGAAGAACATGTAAAGGTCCATTTGAAGAAGCATTCAAAGGGTCAATTCGAAGAACATTCAAAAAGTCCATTTGAAGAAGCATTTAGAAGGCCCATTCGAAGGGTACATAAGAAGTCCATTCGAAGGAGGCAACTCAAGACCAATCGAAGAGAATGTCCTGGAGGCATTCGAAAATCAAAGGTGTCCAGGTTCATTCAAGATTTCAAAGAGACATGAATATTTCAAAAAAGGAAATCTTTTAATATGTCTGATTCTTGTCTCATGGCTTTAAAGGCCTGGTTAAATGGATGTCCCTTGCCATTTTCGTGCACCCCCACACTCCTATAAATACGAGGCCAGTGACACATTACAAAAGGGACGAAAAAAGGAGAAAAAGAAACAGGGAGGATTTGGAGATACGCTGCCCACAAACCTACCAAAGGTTATCAGCATTTTCATAAGTAATCCAAGCCAAAACAGCCATTCAGCGAACATCTCCACACCCAGAGCCACAGATCATACATCTTTAATTGGTAAGGGTTTGCAAAACCAAAATTGCACCTTCATGACATTTAAATACACATTGCATATGTATTCTTGTTATTACTGATTATGTTGCATGTAAGCTGAAGCGCAAAGATGAGATCGTGCCATTGCTGGGGCACGATCTAAGTTTCTCCTTCGAATCTCAGGATAAAACAAACCCAGTCCCAGATTCAGCAGATTCAAATTGAGGAAGGATTCGAATTGGAAGGAGATTCGAATCAGGGGGGGTAAAGTCCCCCCTGGATCTTTAAATTTGTCTCATTTTGCAGGATATATCTTCTCAGAATCTTGTTCAGAGCTTCGGAGCTTAGCAGCTTAGCTTCGAACTGGATCCAGGGTTCCCATATCGAAGGATGACATATCCAGATCGAACACCCTCAAAGTGCAGCCCCTCGTGCACCTTCGATCAAGCCTCTTCACTGGATCGAAAGACAACCCACACCTCTTTCTATCCAGGCCTCCAGAATTATACATTTCTTGATTTACTGCCTGTTCCTTCAATTTCATCTTTGTTTTGACTATTTTATTTCTTTTTTTTAATCAACATAAAATCAATTAAAAAGAAAAACCACAAAAAGATTAGGCTAGTTTTTTCTATTGAACTAACTTTGTTAATTAATCATTTAATTATCTTAACATTTTCTCAAAACTAAAACTAAGAAGATTTAGATCATTTTCCCAAAATAAAATAAAACAACAAAAAGATTTTATTCTTAGGATTTTTAGAAGTTATGTTCAGATTCGCGCGCGTTTATTTTATTGTAACTGCCTACTGGTTTGTGATAACTTAACTAAGACTTTTACACTTTACTGCTTTATTCCCCCAATTTTGGACATGTAAATAATCCCCCTCCCCGAAGCCTTGTAATAGCGTAGGATTTACAATTCCCACACTTTAAATTCCTATACATATATTAACTGTTTAGATGTATGCTAACTAGGATTGCATGACAAGATCTGAAAACAAACGGTAGAACACCTAAATATACAAAGATAATGTAACTGAAAAACAATACACTCGCACATGCCACTCTTAGGGTACGCCTCACTTGGTTGCCTCGAACGTGGTCATTGAGTATAGGAAGTTTTAGAGGTCGTCCTTTTGTCCAAAGATCCTAAGTTTCCTCGAAACGGTTGCCTCAGAAAAATGATCTAAGACATTAGGGTTACCACTAAGGCGTCCTAACATTGCTTTAGTGACCACACGTCCCTTAAATTGAATTGACTCGAAAACTCCAACGACGATGCTACCTACTCCTCAATAGTGGGATAGCATTGGCTAAAGGACACTTGTACAGATTAATTCCTTTTTGAGTAGGTAGATGTTCTTAAGTACTTGCTCCTTTTAAAAACAAAAACAAAACTTTTCGCACTTACACTCTCTTCTAAAACAAAACTCTTTTCAAACCCACAAACACAAAGAAAAGCAAACTTTTGAAAACATAGTGAGCAAGTACCTAAGAGCCCGTGGATAACCACAGATAGAAAGGGTGCTAACACCTTCCCTTTCTATAATCTACCTCCCGAACCCAAGAAACATCTGGAAAAGGAATTTTTCTGTGCTTTTGTCCTTTCCTTGTTGGATAAAATAAAAGACGGTGGCGACTCTTGCTTACCGCGACATTTTGCGAAAACAAACACAAACGCGAACCAGCATTCCAAAACAGTCAGTTCTCATTCCCACCGATCACAGAACTGGCGACTCTGCTGGGGATTTCTTTAAAAGTGGGGTTACCTTAGGGTTTAGACCACCTTTACTTTCTTACCTTGATTGCTTTGTTTGCTTTACACTTGGTTCTATTGTTTGGGTTTGAAATCCTCCACCCGGATTTGGGAAACATTCATAGATAGCAATACATTGTGGAAACTGTGCGGGGTATACCGACACGGTTGAAGCAATAACTATATTAGTGCGACATATTTGTGAGTACCGGTAGCCTTTGAGTCAATCAAAGAGAATACGGGGCCGCTGAGTGATGTCACTAAGCACTAATGAACTAGAACCTTACTTGACCATCTTGGCCTTTTTTAGGGGTAGTGAGATGACCGACTTTGGTGCAGTCCGAAGTTGGTAGATACTCGATACTACACTCATTGAGGATTGTTTTATTGGAATATTTTGGTCGCTAGTTAAGTGGCTAAACCAAAACGATGAACATAGAAAACAATCCAATGATATTGAGCTCCTTAGAACCCGATTACTATTTATAGGACATGTTTTGAGCCAACTAAACTCAAGAGGGTACTTACCTATGAAACCTCATGCAAGCCTGAAACTAATGTTTTTGTGTGACTTGCTTGTACATGTGTTTGTGCATACATCATGAACATCATAAAGCATCATATGCATCCGATAACCATTTCAAGGGTTTAGATCTTCACCTTTGTTCTTGTTTTGCAGGACATGGAGTCTCTCCGTAGGAAAACAATTCAAGTCAACCTTGTAAGGATCCCTCCTCAACTCAAGGAGCTTACATCCAGGATTCCTGAGAATTCTCTCTTCAGTGAAAGACATGGTAGACTCCTCAGCTTGGTCAACACCAACATTGAAGAAGACATGATGAAAGTTCTCTTCCAGTTCTTTGACCCCCTGCACCACTGTTTCATATTCCCTGATTATCAATTGGTGCATACTTTGGAGGAATTTTGTCAACTCCTGAGAATTCCTATTCTTAGTCAACTACCCTACAACGGTACGGAAAAGGAACCAAAACCTGAAGATGTTGCTCAAGCACTGCGCTTGCAACCATCCGACATCAAGGGGCATTGGGAAACCAGAAGTGGTGTCAAGGGATTCTTGGAAAAGTTTCTGTTTGAGAAGGCACAAGAATGCTGGAATTCTCTTGATCTACAAGCCTTTGAAGAGATTGTGGCACTCCTTATCTATGGGTTGGTTTTGTTCCCAAATCCTGATCAACTTATAGATGTGAATGCTGTCAAGATTTTCATATCCAGGGATCCCATACTTACATTGCTTGGGGACATCCTCCACTCATTTTACACACGAACAATGAGGAAAAGAGGTGTTCTCATGTGATGTACTCCTCTCCTAGCAAGGTGGTTTATTTCTCACCTTCCATAATCAGTTTTGAAGAATGAGCAGGGTTTAAGGTGGTCACAACGATTGATGACCCTCACACATTCTGGTGTACATTGGTGTTCTCGGTCCAGAGAAAATGTCACCATCATTGATCGTTGTGGAGAATTTCCTAATGTTCCATTACTTGGAATTAGGGGAGGCATTACCTACAACCCCTGTCTAGCTTTGAGACAATTTGGATATGCTCGGAGGGATGGCCCTCATGACATGTTGATTCTTGACCTAGTTTTTGACTTCGACAACGATGCGCAAGGACTTCGACAAAGGTTCATCAAAGTTTGGAGGATGCCTAACAAGGTGGATAGTAAGACACTGGGGCACAAGAATTCCATCCCCCTTGAGCCTTACCTCAAGTGGGTACGAACCCGCTCCCAGAATCTTATGATGCCATATCCTCACATTCTCCCCTTGATCAAAGAGCTTGTTATGGAAGGAGAGGTTCCATACGCCATCCTACATCCTGACATGCCAACATCATGGGAAGAAATGCAAAAGAGTTGGATCCAACTCAAAGAAGAACGAGATACTTTTGAAGCCAGGTTCTATGCCAGTGAGAAGAAGGTTTTGGAGCTTACCCGCCGACTTCACGAGGAGGAGACCCTCAACACTTACATCGCTCCAAAAAGGATGCGCAATGTCCTTTTACATTAAGAATTTTGTAATATTTCGCCCATGGGGGAACTTATGTACTAACAAATTTCTTCTTAATATGACGTGTGTTCTTTTTGTCTGCAACAAATTTGAATTTTTGAAACCTTGAATGTATTACATGAATATCACACAATTCATCATATGCATAAACAAGTCTTCACGCCAGGTTTCCTTATCTTTCTGCTGTTTCTTTCAGCAAGATGGATTTGGAGCAAACGGTAAAGGATCTGCAGGCACAAAATTCACAGTTTCAGCAACTCCTCATGACCCTGGCAAAAGGTCACGAGGACCTCAAAGTTTCGTTGGAAAAGAATAAGAAGAAGAAGAAAAAGAGGACCATCCTGTTCAACACTAGACGCAGGTTTGGAAACGGGTTGCAGAATGAAGTTGATCTGACCACCCCATCTGGAGGGAAAGATAGTCCACAAGAAAGGAGGGCTCCTAGCCCTATGGTCTCTGACAACGAGACAGACTATGGTGAATAACAGTATCCTCCTGCTGAGGATAAGTACAAACAGCTAGAAGACCGTTTGAGCGCTATGGAAATACAGAAGGTGCCCTGTCTGGACTTCGGAGATCTGGGTCTATCATCTGGGGTGGTTATTCCCCATAAATTCAAGGCACCTGCCTTTGCCAAGTATGACAGAGCTTTTTGTCCAAAGCTGCACCTCCGGTCATATGTGAGGAAGATCCAGCCTTACACTGCTGATAAGAACTTATGGATCCATTTCTTTCAAGACAGTCTCTCAGGGACTCAGCTTGAGTGGTTCTATCAGTTGGACGAAGCCAGTATCCGTAGCTGGGAAGATTTGGCTACCGCATTCTATAGGCAGTATCAGTATAACTCCGACCTCGCTCCTACGCGTACCCAACTCCAGGGTATGTCAATAGGAGCGGGTGAAGGATTTAAAGAGTATGCTCAAAAATGGAGAGACCTTGTCGGAAGGGTGCAACCACCTTTGGCTGATCGTGAGCTTGTTGACATGTTTCTGGGGACCCTGTCAGGTCCGTTCTTTAACCATCTGATTGGAAGCTCTTCTGCTGGGTTTACAGATCTTATTTTGACTGGTGAAAGGATTGAAGCTGGTATTAAGGCTGGAAAGATACAGAAGGGTGCCTCATCTAGCACTGAGAAGAAGTCGTTTAAGAAAGAGTCCAGTGCTATCTATAGTCCGAGAAGACATAATAGACCTGAACACCGCCAAGTTGTCAATGCGGTTGTTATTTCAAAACCTGCTGGTGCCCCTTAGCATAACAATCAACAGAAGGACGAGAGACCTCGAAGGTAATTTACTCGTCTGAGCATGACTTTGTCTCAGATTCGGCCCCAGTTGCTGAAGACCAATCTGGTAATTCTAAAGGAAGCTCCAAAAAGTCCAAATACCACATCACTGAGGTATAACCCTAATTCCCGCTGTGCTTTTCACTCTGATAGCCCGGGGCATAATACGGACGATTGTTGGGTTTTGAAGAACAAGGTGCAAGACTTAATTGATGCAAAGGAGATTGAGTTCGAGGCGCACGAGAGGCCTAATGTTGTGACTGCTCCCATGCCCAAACATGGAGTAAATACTGTAGAGGAAGACTTGTTTGTAGTGTCTGTGGATGATATTGTTACCCCTCTGATGACTGTCAAGAAGAACCTGTTGCTAGCCGGTTTATTTCCGGGTTGTGGCAAAGGTTGCCATATGTGTTCTGTTTTATCTACTGGTTGCCCATTCCTGAAGTCAGGTATCCAAAACCTGATGCATAGTAAAGAGATTCTATTTGAGAAGACTGCTGTTCCATCCGTTCATTCTGAAGAAGTTGCCATCATTACCATTTTCTACAATTCTTCCAAGGCTCCCTCGAGGACGCCTGTTAGAATTACATTTGTTCCGAAGACCGCACCTATAATCATCACTGTTCCGGGGCCCATCCCCTATACATCTGACAAAGCTGTCCCTTGGCACTATGGGGAAGATGTTTATGTTCTTGAGTTAAGCAAGAGTTGGATGCTCATACCGGCGTCAGCAACATTATTGGGCCTGCTAAAGTCACCCGTAGTGGTAGACTTTTCTCACCTGATATTGCTCCACCAACTGTCCAAAGACCTGTTGTCATTACTTCCGTTCCTGATCAAGTTCCTATCCTTACCCCTGGCGCCGAGTCATCTGACGCTCGGGGCAAATAGATCGCCACTGATATGCCTGCCCAGACGAAGGCACCGAAGACCATCATTGTTGAAGCTTCCAAACAGGAGACGGAAGAGATTCTGAAGATTATTAAGAAGAGTGATTATAATGTAGTTGAGCAACTGGGGCAATCCCCATCCAAGATTTCTATGTTATCACTGTTGTTGTGTTCAGAGGCCCATGCCAAGGCTCTGATTACCTTCCTGAAGACGGCCCACGTGCCACAAGAGACATCAGGTGATCAGTTTACCGATTTTGTGGCCAATTTAACTGCTGATAATGGTTTGGGTTTCTCCGATGTTGATTTGACTCCTAAAGGGAAGAACCATAACGATGCCCTGCATGTCTCCATTGAATGCAGGGGCACTACTCTTGCACATGTGTTGGTTGACACTGGTTCCTCATTGGACGTCTTGCCCAAGAAAGCGCTAGACAAGTTGGATTGCGAAGGGTTGGAGATGAAGCCAAGTAACATTATTGTCCGGGCCTTTGATGGGTCTAAAAGGATGGTGCATGGTGAGGTTGATATTCCAATTAAAGTTGGTTCTCAGGTCTTCAATTCTACATTCTACGTGATGGACATTCGGCCATCCTATTCTTGTTTGCTGGGTCGTCCATGGATCCACAAAGCTGGAGCCGTAACCTCAACGCTCCACCAGAAGTTGAAGTACCCGGTTAGAGGCAAGATTGTGACAGTTCAAGGGGAGGAGGAGTACATGGTCAGCCACCTCAACTCGTTCTGGTACGTAGAGATGGATGGGGAGTTCATTGAGACCCCATTTCAACACTTTGAAGAGGTTCCTCAGACACTAGCATCAGCTGAGACTGTGATTGAAGATTCTCCTATGAAGATGGCTTTCTTAAAGGATGCCCGGGATGTTATCGAGAAGGGTGAGTATGCAAACTGGGGCCGACTTCCTGATTTCACTCAGAAGACTAACAAGTTTGGTTTGGGTTTCACTGCAGAAGCTCAAAGGGCTGTTTGAAGTGCAAGGATTGGAAGACCTCATGTGTTCATCATCAACTCGGGAGTAAATGCCATCGAAGATGACGTGGAGGAGTCTAAATTCGACAGCTGGATCTATCCTATGACCAACGGTGGACCAAGCAACTGGACAACAAAGGATTTCATCCCTGTTACTTTTGTTACTCAGTAATAAAGCTTTTTGTTTTGAATTTGTAACAGACAATATTATGAAACTTTATGGCCCGATGTCTTACCCGGAGCACAGTGGCTTCATTTATGAGGGCTTTTGTGTGCCATTTTCATATATCATTAATAAAAGCATTGGACGTTTTTGCATTTCAAATCTTGCGCTCTTTGTTTTCCTTTATTATATATTGCAAAACAGCTATTTTACACACACTCACATATACAAGTCTCAATCCATTATGGATCTCACTGGTAACGACTCTGCTACTGCCAGTTATGACTTTGAAAATCCGATCAACTTAGCCGAAGACGAAGGTGAAGATGATTGCGAAGTGCCTGGTGAACTTGTAAGATTGCTACTCCAGGAAGAGAGGGCCATTCAGCCACATGAAGAGCTAGTGGAAACAGTGAATCTGGGTACTGAGACAGACAAAAAGGAAGTCAGGATCGGTGCAAATCTGAAGCTTAGTGTGAAACAGTGGTTGATTCAGATGTTGCATGACTACATGGAGATCTTTGCCTGGTCTTACGAAGATATGCCTGGGTTGGATACCGACATTGTGGTTCATCGCCTGTCTACCAAGGAAGACTGTCCTCCGGTGAAACAGAAGGTTCTCCGTATGCGTCCAGAGATGTCTGAGAAAATCAAGGCCGAAGTTATGAAACATTTTGACGCCGGTTTTCTAGCCGTAAATTCTTACCCTCAGTGGGTTGCCAATGTGGTTCCGGTACCAAAGAAGGATGGTAAGGTCTGAATGTGTGTTGACTACAGGGATTTGAACAGGGCAAGCCCTAAGGATGACTTCCCTCTACCTCACATCGACGTGCTGGTTGACAATACTGCTCAGCACAAGGTCTTCTCCTTTATGGACGGTTTCTCCGGTTATAATCAGATAAAGATGGCTCCCGAAGACATGGAGAAGACCACTTTTGTTACTTAGTGGGGTACCTTTTGCTACAAGGTCATGCCTTTTGGGTTGAAAAATGTTGGGGCAACGTATCAGCGTGCCATGGTTGCTTTGTTTCATGACATGATCCATCATGAGATTGAAGTATACGTCAACGATATGATTGCAAGGTCCCAAACTGAGGAGGAACACCTTGACCATCTACAAAAGCTGTTTGACAGGCTAAAGTTGTACAAGCTGAGATTGAACCCGAACCAGTGCACCTTCGGGGTGAGATCTGGTAAGCTATTAGGTTTCTTCATGAGCGAAAAAGGTATTCAAGTGGACCCTGCCAAAGTGAAAGCTATACAGGAGATTCCAGCTCCCAAGACAGAGAAGGAGGTCAGAGGCTTTCTAGGACGACTGAACTATATTGCCTGATTCATCTCGCACCTAACTGCTACTTGTGAGCCAATCTTCAAGTTACTGAAGAAAGATCAAGTGGTATGTTGGAACGATGAATGTCAGGCTGCTTTCGAAAGAATCAAAGAGTACCTCCAGGAGCCACCTATTCTTATGCCACCAGTTGAAGGGAGACCTTTGATTTTATACTTGATAGTGCTCGATAACTCAATGGGGTGTGTGCTGGGGCAGCATGACGAGTCTGGCAGAAAAGAGCATGCTATTTATTACGTTAGAAAAAAGTTTACCGACTGTGAGACCCGATACTCACTGCTTGAGAAAACTTGATGCGCTTTGGCATGGGCTGCTCGCCGGCTGAGACAGTATATGTTGACTCACACTACCCTGTTGATTTCAAAGATGGATCCAATCAAGTATATCTTCGAAAATCCTGCCTTGTCCGGAAGAATAACAAGATGGCAGATGATCTTGACTGAGTATGACATCCAGTACATGACTCAAAAAGCAATCAAGGGAAGTGTATTGGCAGACCATTTGGCACATCAGGCAGTGGATGATTACCAGTCCATGAACTTTGAATTTCCGGACGAGAATATTATGGTAGTGACTGATTGTAAGACACCTGGACCGGATGAAGGACCTGAGGAAGGATCCCGATGGTCTATGTACTTTGATGGAGCTTCGAACGCTTTGGGTAATGGCATTGGCGCTGTGATCATATCTCCTAAAGGCTCTCATACTCCGTTTACCGCCCGACTATGTTTCAATTGCACCAACAAGATGGCGGAGTATGAAGCATGCATTATGGGTCTTCGAGCTGCAATTGACCTAAGGATTAAGTTTCAGAGTGTCTTCGGAGATTCTGCTCTCGTGATCAGTCAGATCAAAGGCGAGTGGGATACGAAACACCCAAATCTTATTCCTTACAGGGAGTATGTGTTGACGTTGCTTCCCCACTTCGAGGAGATAACTTTTGAACACTTCCCAAGAGAGGAGAATCAGTTGGCGGACGCGTTAGCTACGATGTCTTTTATGTTCAAAGTCAAATGGGACAACGAGTCCCCTCGGATCATTATTTAGAAATTGGATGAACCTGCACATTGTTGTGATCTTGATATTGAAGAGGTAACAGAAAAGCCCTGGTATCACGAAATAAATAAATACCTTGAAGCTTAAGAATACCCCGAGGGTGCATCTGTTAATGACAAGAAATTTCTGAGAAGGTTCGCGGCAAAGTTCTTCATCAGCAATGGCATTCTTTACAAACGTAACCATGATTCAACCTTACTGCATTGTGTGGATAAGATTGAAGCAGAAAGAATCACGATAGAGCTGCATGAAGGTACCTTCGTAACTCATTCCAGTGGACATACCATGGCAAAGAAAATCCTCCGGGCAGGATATTACTGGTCCACAATGGAGGCCGACTGTTATCAGCATTCTCGGACATGTCACAAGTGCCAGGTCTATGCTGATAAGGTGCATATACCTCCAGTTCCTCTGAATGTTTTGACAGCGCCTTGGCCTATTGCAATGTGGGGAATTGATATGATTGGCGAGATCAGACCTACGACATCCAACGAGAATCGTTTCATCCTGGTAGCGATTGATTACTTTAAGAAGTGGGTTGAAGAAGCTTCCTTTGCTACCGTAACCAAGAACGTCGTGGAACGGTTTATTCGGCACAACCTGATCTGTCGATACGGTGTACCGAAGAGGATCATTACGGACAATGGTACCAATCTTAACAACAAGATGATCACTGAGCTCTGCGAGCAATTCAAGATACAGCATCATAACTCTTCTCCCTACCGGCTGAAGATGAATGGGGCTGTAGAAGCAGCTAATAAGAACATTAAGAAGATTATGCATAAGATGACAGTGACATACAAAGACTGGCATGAGATGTTACCATTTGCTCTTCATGGGTACCGTACCTCAGCACGGACGTCAATAGGGGCAACACCCTATTCCTTGGTATATGGCATGGAGGCAGTCCTGCCCATTGAAGTTCAGATACCCTCTCTCCGGATCATGAAGGATGCATGTTTGAGTGAAGGTGATTGGATTCAGACCCGACTTGATCAACTGAATCTAATCGACGAAAAAAGACTTACTGCTATTTGTCATGGTCAGACATACCAAAAACGGATGATCAAGGCATTTAACAAGAAAGTCAGAAGACAAAAGTATCAAGTTGGGGACCTGGTAATCAAGCGCATTATTCTACCTCAAGGTGATCTCAGAGGAAAATGGACCCCTACTTACGAGGGGCCATTTGTGGTTAAGAATATTTTCTCAGGAGGAGCAATGACTCTAACCACCATGGATGGTGACGACTTTCCTCACTCCGTCAATGCAGACATAGTAAAAAGATACGACACATAATCAAAGACCCGCTAGGTTGACTGGCCTAGGCAAAAATAAGGGCTTCCCGGCGAACCAAAAGGGTTCGGGCAAAAAAAAGGGGGATGAAAATAAAAATCTGTACACCCGGCAAGTCGAAAACCTGAAAAGGCGGCTTGGGCAAAAATGGGTATCCCGGTGGACTGAAAACCCGAAAGAGCGGTCCAGGCAAAAGTTAGGGATTAAAGCGTAACACTGTGTCTCATTGGATCACCTTTCATCCTGATTCCGGTATCAACTATCAGGCTCAGACGACACCTATCAATCAAATTCATCTTCAATTAAGCAGCAAAGTGATGAGATGCTTGAAGATATAAAGGCAATAGCAGGGTTGGAGCCCAGCGGGATTATTCACATAGTTGTTTCATTTTCTTTTCACAAATTGTATAAATTTTATTTGTTCGGAGGCGCCCTCTTACTAGGACGTCAGCCTCTTGTACAAAAAACGCCTATTTACAAGCAAACTTCAAAATCAATACAAATTCATTTTCAGACAAATTTCAAATTGTTTTTCCTTTATCTGTTTTGTTTTGCATAGAACGTCCAATGTTCATTCTTGATATATGCATTTGACGTTAACTGCTGATCATAAATACTTACATGCGAAACGAAAGATGAATTACTAGTAATATCAGAAACAGGGGCAGCAAGAATCGTCCGAGCTGTCTAGTTGCTCTGTCCACCAAGGTACCAAGGTAGGTTCAGCTGAAGAACGCGACTAAGATACCGTCACTCCCCGTAAAGAAAAACAGTAATGGCAGCTCTCCCCGCTGAGACTTGAAACCATGAGCGAATTATCAATTTTCTCCCCCAAGCAGTGTTAGTCTACCGTCAGCCCCGAAAAGGCTTGATATCCCCAGAAGATCTTAATATTCCCCAGCGGAGTATAAAGATGTTCTCCAGCAAGCATAAGAGCATCCCCGACAGTCTTAATATTCTTCAACAGAATATAAGAATGTTCCCCGGCGAAATACAAGATACCACAATGGAGTCATTTCCCCAGCGCAGTCTAAAAAAGCTTCCCCGATGGAGTTGAATCATCTTCCCCAGTAGACTCTGGAAGCTTGTCCCCTGCGAAGCACAAACAAGTCTCCTCAGCCAAATTCAGAGATTATCCTCACAAGAGTCTAGCTGGGTTATCCTCAGCAAGTTGCAACTGAAAGACCATCCCCAACGAAGTTCTTTCTATCCCCAGCGGAGTTCATCATCAAAATCCCCAACAGAGCTTATCAATGGAACCCCCAGCGGAATTATCATTAAAATCATCAACAGAACATCTCTCCCCCATAGAGTAATTCCCCGCAGAGTAATCTCTTCACCGTGTTTATTCCCCAACGGAGTTCCTCTCTCATGCAGGTTTATTCTCACAACCATCTTCGGTCATCATCCCCAGCAGAAACGAAGAACTCAACTCTATTCTCCAGTAGCTTCGGGATTTATTTTCCCAGCTAAAACATCACACTTCCATACATCATAATACATGCATGTACACATCATATGGATACAATCTCATTTATTTTGAGAATATCATTGCTTGACCCATATCATGCATTGCATATGACTGACCTTTACCTTTCAGGAAAAATGCAGTTAAGTTCTCAGCTTAGTCGAAGATCTGACCAGTTCTTAAATCTTAATTGAATTATCATCGGTTGAATTTCTGATAAGGTTCTCAATCTCGACAGTTTCCTCCGTCATAGTATGGATGAGTTCTATAAGCTCAACGGTATACTCCCGGTGAGCACGAGATAGTTCCTAGATCTTGATGAAGATGTTCCCCTACGTCATAGTGTGGACGAGTACTATAACCTCAACGGTATACTCCTGGTGAGCACGAGTCAGTTCCTAGATCTTGATGTTTTCCTCCGTCATAGTGTGGACGAGTTCTATAACCTCAACGGTATACTCCCGGTGAGCACGAGACAGTTCCTAGATCTTGATGAAGATGTTTCCCTACGTCATAGTGTGGACAAGTACTATAACCTCAACGGTATACTCCATTGAGCACGAGTCAGTTCCTAGATCTTGATGTTCTCCTCCGTCATAGTGTGGACAAGTTCTATAACCTCAACGGTATACTCCATTGAGCACGAGACAGTTCCTAGATCTTGATGAAGATGTTTCCCTACGTCATAGTGTGGACGAGTACTATAACCTAAATGGTATACTCCATTGAGCACGAGTCAGTTCCTAGATCTTGATGTTCTCCTCCGTCATAGTGTGGACAAGTTCTATAACCTCAGCGGTATACTCCATTGAGCACGAGACAATTCCTAGATCTTGATGAAGATGTTTCCCTACGTCATAGTGTGGACGAGTACTATAACCTCAACAGTATACTCCATTGAGCACGAGTCAGTTCCTAGATCTTGATGTTTTCCTCCTTCATAGTGTGGGAAAGTTCTATAACCTCAGCGGTATACTCCCGGTGGGCACGAGACAGTTCCTAGATCTTGATGAAGATGTTTCCCCCCAATTGAATTATGAATAGGTTCCTAAAACTCAGCTGAAGCATTCTCTCAGTTGAAGTACAGGTAGGTTCCAAAATCTCAACAAAGTTAGACTTCCCCAGCGGAATCTTCTACAACAACAGGTATGCAAGTTCTCTCTAAGGAATCTCTTATGCGATCGACACTCCTGCAGATGGCATCTATAAGCCCATCCTCCTACCAACAATCTCCAAATGGCATCTGTAAGCCCATTCCCGATGTCACAATATTGATACTACACCATGCGAGTGTAAATTTCTGGGCACTCTAGTGTTCAATTATCTTCCACCTTTGGATCACGAAAGGCTCGAAAGCCAATCTATATCCTCAGGTTTAAGAAAATTGAACAGGGGCAACTGTTGTACCCCAAAATTTTCCCTCTCATGTTTTAAAAGGTCTTCCCTTACATGGTTGGTCACAAACACTTGCCTAACGAAAATAAAGTTTTTTGAAGATGAACAAAGTGTCTTTCGATTGGCATCTGGGAAAAAGTCTTCGATTGGGCATCCAAAATCCTTCGATACAGGCTTGACTCACCAGTCTTCGATTGGGCATTTAGCACTCTTCGACCAGGCTTTGATTAGTAAGCTTCGATTAGGTGTTTGGAACCCTTCGATCAAGCTTTGGTCTGCAAGTCTTCGATTGAGCGCTGAACCCCCCCTTCGATCAAGTCAATTTCATAATGCTTCGACTATGCATTAACTACATCAGGCTTACCTTTGACTCACGAGGCAAGAATCTCCTACAAGTTTGTTTCGATTCACAAAGGAAAAGGCCCCTCAACTTGCCAGCACACCAGGCAAGAGGCTCATTCGAAGAACATGTAAATGACTCATTCGAAGAACATGTAAAGGTCCATTTGAAGAAGCATTCAAAGGGTCAATTCGAAGAACATTCAAAAGGTCCATTTGAAGAAGCATTCAGAAGGCCCATTCGAAGGGTACATAAGAAGTCCATTCGAAGGAGGCAACTCAAGACCAATCGAAGAGCATGGCCTGGAGGCATTCGGAAATCAAAGGTGTCCAAGTTCATTCAAGATTCCAAAGAGACATGAATATTTCAAAAAAGGAAATCTTTTAATATGTCTGATTCTTGTCGCATGGCTTTAAAGACCTGGTTAAATGGCTGTCCCTTACCATTTTCGTGCACCCCCACACTCCTATAAATACGAGGCCAGTGACACATTACAAAAGGGACGAAAAAAGGAGAAAAAGAAACAGGGAGGATTTGGAGATACGCTGCCCACAAACCCACCAAAGGTTATCAGCATTTTCATAAGTAATCCAAGCCAAAGCAGCCATTCAGCGAACATCTCCACACCCAGAGCCACAAATCATACATCTTTAATTAGTAAGGGTTTGCAAAACCAAAATTTCACCTTCATGACATTTAAATACACATTGCATATGTATTCTTGTTATTATTGATTATGTTGCATGTAAGCTGAAGCGCAAAGATGAGATCATGCCATTGCTGGGGCACGATCTAAGTTTCTCCTTCGAATCTCAGGATAAAACAAACCCAGGCCCAGATTCAGCAGATTCAAATTGAGGAAGGATTCGAATTGGGAGGAGATTCGAATCAGGGCGGTAAAGTCCCCCCTGGATCTTTAACATTTGTCTCATTTTGCAGGAAATATCTTCTCAGAATCTTGTTCAGAGCTTCAAAGCTTAGCAGCTTAGCTTCGAACTGGATCCAGGGTTCCCAGATCGAACACCCTCAAAGTGCAGCCCCTCGTGCACCTTCAATCAAGCCTCTTCACTGGATCGAAAGACAACCCACACCTCTTTCGATCCAGGCCTCCAGAATTATACCTTTCTTGATTTACTGCCTGTTCCTTCGATTTCATCTTTGTTTTGACTATTTTATTTCTTTTTTTTAATCAACATAAAATCAATTAAAAAGAAAAACCACAAAAACATTAGGCTAGTTTTTTCTATTGAACTAAATTTGTTAATTAATCATTTAATTATCTTAATATTTTCTCAAAACTAAAATTAAGAAGATTTAGATCATTTTCCCAAAATAAAATAAAACAACAAAAAGATTTTATTCTTAGGATTTTTAGAAGTTATGTTCAGATTCTCGCGCGTTTATTTTATTGTAACTGCCTACTAGTTTGTGATAGCTTAACTAAGACTTTTACACTTTACTGCTTTATTCCCCCAATTTTGGACATGTAAATAATCCCCCTCCCCGAAGCCTTGTAATAGCGTAGGATTTACAATTCCCGCACTTTAAATTCCTATACATATATTAACTGTTTAGATGTATGCTAACTAGGATTGCATGACAAGATCTGAAAACAAACGGTAGAACACCTAAATATACAAAGATAATGTAACTGAAAAACAATACACTCGCACATGCCACTCTTAGGGTACGTCTCACTTGGTTGCCTCGAACATGGTCATTGAGTATATGAAGTTTTAGAGGTCGTCCTTTTGTCCAAAGATCATAAGTTGCCTCGAAACGGTTTCCTCGTAAAAATGATCTAAGACATTAGGGTTACCACTAAGGCGTCCTAACATTGCTTTAGTGACCACACGTCCCTTAAATTGAATTGACCCGAAAACTCCAACGACGATGCTACCTACTCCTCAATAGTGGGATAGCATTGTCTAAAGGACACTTGTACAAATTAATTCCCTTTTGAGTAGGTAGATGTTCTTAAGTACTTGCTCCTTTTAAAAACAAAAACAAAACTTTTCGCACTTACACTCTCTTCAAAAACAAAACTCTTTTCAAACCCACAAACACAAAGAAAAGCAAACTTTTGAAAACATAGTGAGCAAGTACCTAAGAGCCCGTGGATAACCACGGATAGAAAGGGTGCTAACACCTTCCCTTTCTATAATCTACCGCCCGAACTCGAGAAACATCTCGAAAAGGAATTTTTCAGTGCTTTTGTCCTTTGCTTGTTGGATAAAATAAAAGACGGTGGCGACTCTTGCTTACCGCGACATTTTGCGAAAACAAACGCAAACGCGAACCAGCATTCCAAAACAGTCAGTTCTCATTCCCACCGATCACAAAAGTCAATTGGGACAACGAAGCTCATCGGATTATCATTGAAAGATTGGACGAACCTGCACATTGTTGTGACATTGAGACTTAAGAGGTAGCAGATAAACCCTGGTTTCATGAGGTGAAAAGATATCTTGAGGCTTAGGAATACCCCGAGGGTGCATCTGTTAATGACAAGAAGTTTCTAAGAAGGTTTGTGGCGAAGTTCTTCATCAGCAATGGCATCCTTTACAAGAGTAACCCTGATTCGACCTTACTGCGATGTATGGATAAGAACGAGGCAGAAAGAATCATGGCAGAGTTACATGAAGGTGCCTTTAGAACTCATTCCAGTGGACACACCATGGCAAAGAAGATCCTACGGGCAGGATACTATTGGTCCACTATGGAAGCCGACTGTTATCAGTATTCTCGGACATGTCATAAGTGCCAAGTCTATGCTGATAAGGTGCATATACCTCCAGTTCCTCTAAACGTCTTGACATCTCCGTAGCCTTTTGCAATGTGGGGCATTGATATGATCGGCGAGATCAGACCTACGGTATCAAACGGGCATCATTTCATTCTGGTAGCAATTGATTACTTTATGAAGTGGGTTGAAGCAGCTTCCTTCGCTACTGTAACCAAGAACGTCGTGGCACGTTTTATTCGGCATAATCTGATTTGTCGATATGGTGTACCAGAGAGGATCATTACAGACAATGGTACAAATCTCAATAATAAGATGATCACCGAGCTCTGCAAGCCGTTTAAGATACAGCATCACAACTCTTCTCCCTACCGCCCGAAGATGAATGGGGCTGTTGAAGCGGCTAATAAGAACATTAAGAAGATTGTGCATAAGATGACTGTGACATACAAAGACTGGCACGAGATGTTACCATTTGCTCTCCATGGGTACCGTACCTCAGCACGGACGTCAACAGGGGCAACACCCTATTCCTTGGTATATGGTATGGAGGCAGTCTTGCCCATTGAAGTTTAGATACCCTCTCTTTGGATCATGAAGGATGCAGGTTTAAGCGAAGATGACTGGATTCAGACCCGGCTTGATCAGCTGAATTTAATTAACGAAAAGAGACTTACTGCTATTTGTCTTGGTCAAACGTACCAGAAACGGATGATCAAGGCATTTAACAAGAAAGTTAGACGACAAGAGTATCAAGTTAGGGATCTGGTGATCAAGCGCATTATCCTACCTCAAGGTGATCCCAGGGGCAAATGGACCCCTACTTACGAAGGGCCATTTATGGTTAAGAACATTTTCTCAGGAGGAGCTATTATTCTAACCATCATGGACGGTGACGACCTTCCTCACCCTGTCAATGCAGACATAGTGAAAAGATACTACGCATAAACAAAGACCCGCTAGGTCGACTGGCCTAGGAAAAAATAAGGGCTTCCCGGCGAACCAAAAGGGTTCGGGCAAAAATAAGGGATAAAAATGAAAAAAACTGTACACCCGGCAAGTCGAAAACCTGAAAAGGAGGCTTGGGCAAAAAAGGGTATCCCGGTGGACTGAAAACCCGAAAGGGCGGTCCAGGCAAAAATTAGGGATCAAAGCGTAACACTATGTCTCTTTGGATCACCTTGCAACCAGACTTCGGTATCGACTATCAAGCTCGGACAACACTAATCAATCTGATCTACCTTCAACCAAGCAGCAAAGTGATGAGATGCTCGAGAACATAAAGGCAATAGCAAAGTTGAAACCCAGTGGGATTATTCACATAGATGTTTTGCTTAGTTTTCACAAATTGTATAAACTATATTTGTTCAGCAGCGTTCTCTTACTAGGACGTCAGCCTCTTGTACAAAAACGCCTATTCACAGGCCAAACTTCAAAATCAATACAATTCATTTTCAGAAAAAATTTCAAACTGTTTTTCCTTTTTCTGTTTTGTTTTGCAAAGAACGTCCAAGGTTTATTTTTTATATATGCATTTGAAATTAATTGCTGCTCATAAATATTTACATGCGAAACAAAAGACCAGTACTCGTAATATCAGAAACAGGGGCAAATAAGAATTGTTCAAACTGTACAGTTGATCTGTCCACCAGGTACAAGGTAAATTCAGCTGAAGAATATGGTTAAGATACTTTCACTCCCCGCAGAGTAAGACAGTAATGATAGCTCTCCCCAACTGAGACTTGCAACTGTGAATGAATCGATAATATTCTCCCCTAAGCAGAGTTTATCTACCATCAACACTGAAAAGGTTTAATATCCCCGACAGTCTTAATATTCCCCAATGGAGTATAAGAATATTCCCCAGCAGAATACAAGAAATCCCCAGTGGAGTTAAAATTTTCCCAGCACAGTCTGAAAAAGCTTCCCCAGTGGAGTTGAATAATCATCCCCAGTAGACTCTGGAAGTTCGTCCCCTACGGAGTATAAAAATAAATATCCCCAGCCGAGTTCAAAGGAAGATTGTCCCCAACAGAACTCAAAGGATTATCCCCATAAGAGTCTAACAGGTTATCCCTAGTGAAGCCGCAAATGAAAGATCATCCCCAGCGGAGTTCTTTCCTTTCGCAAACAGGAATTCAATCCCCAACAGATTCAATATCACCAGCAACGATAATTCATCCCAACAGAATTTATCAGTGGAATCCTAAGCATAACATATCTTCCCCACAAAGTAATCTTCTCATCAGTTTATCCTCCAACAGAGTTATCCTCCCTTGCAGGTTTATTCTCATCAATCATCGTTGTCTGCTACCTCCAGCGAAAACGAAGAATTCAACTCTATTCTCCAGCAGCTATCCGGGATTTATTTTCCCCAGCTAAAACATTACATTTCCATACATCATGATACATGCATATACGCATCATACAACACAATCTCATTTATTTTGAGAACATCATTGCTTGATCTATATCATGCATTGCATACGACTGACCTTTACCTTTCAGGAAATATGCAGTTAAGTTCTCAGCTAAGTCGAAGACCTGACCGGTTCTTAAAATCTCAACTGAATTATCCTCGGTTGAATTTCAGAAAAGGTTCTCAATATCGACAATTTTCCTCCGTCGAAGTGTGGACGAGTTCTACAATCTCAACAGAATTATACTCCGTTGAAGACCAGACAGTTCCTAGATCTTGATGAAGATGTTTCCCTCAGTCGAAGACCTGACGAGTTCTTAAATCTCAACTGAATTATCCTTGGTTGAATTTCAGATAAGGTTCTCAATCTTGACAATTTTCCTCCGTTAAAGTGTGGACGAGTTCTACAATCTCAACAGAATTATACTCTGTTAAAGACCAGACAGCTCCTAGATCTTGATGAAGATGTTTCCCTCAGTCGAAGACCTGACCAGTTCTTAAATCTCAACTGAATTATCCTCGGTTGAATTTCAGATAGGGTTCTCAATCTCGACAATTTTCCTCCGTCGAAGTGTGGTCGAGTTATACAATCTCAACAGAAATATACTCCGTTGAAGACCAGACAGTTCCTAGATCTTGATGAAGATGTTTCCTTCAATCGAAGACCTGTCCGGTTCTTAAATCTCAACTGAATTATCCTTGGTTGAATTTCAGATAAGGTTCTCAATCTCGACAATTTTCCTCCGCCGAAGTGTGGACGAGTTCTACAATCTCAACAGAATTATACTCCGTTGAAGACCAGACAATTCCTAGATCTTGATGAAGATGTTTCCCTCAGTCAAAGACCTGACCGGTTCTTAAATCTCAACTGAATTATTCTCGGTTGAATTACAGATAAGGTTCTCAATCTCGACATTTTTCCTCCGTCGAAGTGTGGACGAGTTCTAAAATCTTAACAGAATTATCCTCCGTTGAAGACCAGACAGTCCTAGATCTTGATGAAGATGTTTCCCCCCAGTTGAATTACGGACAAGTTCTTAAAACTCAGCAGAGGTTTTCTCTCAGTTGAGGTACAAGCAAGTTCCTAAATCTCTATAAAAGTTAGACTTCCCCAGCGGAATCTTCTACAACAACAGGTATGCAAGTTCTCGCTAAGGAATCTCTTATGCGATCGACACTCCTGCAGATGGCATCTTTAAGCCCATCCTCCTACCAACAATCTCCAAATGGCATCTATAAGCCCATTCATGACATCATCAGGCTGATACCACTTCATGCGAGTGCAAATTTCTGGGCACTCTAGTGTTCAATCATCTTCCACCTTCGGATCACGAAAGGCACGAAATCCAATCTACATCCTCAGGTTTAAGAAGATTGAACAGGGGAAGTTGTTGTACCCCAAAATTTGCCCTCCCATATTTCTCCAAACATTGCAAGAAAAATCTCCAAGTGGCTCAAGATTGTTCAAGAGTTGGACAGTCAAGCTATCTCCTAAGGCAGTCAACCCCAAATTAGGGTTTTGTATTACATCAAGATCCTTGAGTCCAAATGACCACAAGGGCTCCCCAATGTCCTAATATGTTCTCAAAGTCATCCATGTCAAATTTCAAGCCTTGCAGTGGAAGTTTGCTCAGTCAATTGCTCAAAAGGTCCAAAAATCGACCGTGCTAGGGCAAAAGTCAACTGTGACCTATGAACAGTCAAACTTCAAGATTTTTTGTCAACATTATCATTTTTAAGGATATTTCATAATTTTATCAAGGTTTGATCATGATTCATCAAGGTTTGCTCAAAATTCATCAAGACTCAAAAGTTGCTAAATTAGGGGTTTGCAGGAAAAGTCAACTCAAATTTGACCAAGCATAACTTTCTCATACTTTATTAGAAACGACCCATCCAAATCTCATTTTGAATAGGATGCAATTTCCTACAATCCATCTTCATACCCCAAGATCAGAAAATGCACTCACAAGAAGTTATAAATTTGGACATTATAGGTCATTTTTGAAAGTCAACAAAAACACATTTTTTCCCAAAGCTTATAACTTGAGCATGGAATATCAAAATGAGATGATACCAAAAGTGTTGGTTATAGTACATCTCAAGCTTTCTAAAAAGTCCAATAACACCTCCAAAAGTTCAAAATTGAAGAAGTTATGCATTGTTGAAGTTGGACATTTTTGCAAAATTGCCAAAAGTCAACTATCCCCAAAACTTCAAATTTTGTCAAATAGGCCCATTCTTTTCCACTTGATTTGAGCTTTCCCCATTGCACACGTGTCCTAGCTTCAGCCTTGAGATCATATTTCTTTTTTATAGTTTTATTTGATTTTTTATTGAATTATTTCATTTTAAATCAAGTTAAATCAAATAAAATCCAAATATTGATTACTTGAGATCTTTTTGGCTATTTCAGGTTGAAATCATCACCATTAATCTAATCAAACTCGAATCTCACCTTACCATGTGCAAAAAGATTGAAAAAATGGCAAATTTGGCAAGTTGGTAATGGTGAATCAAATCAAATATGCAATGCATTGATGTGGAAGATTCAAGCCATGTTTGTTACCCTAATGCAATATACATTACAAAAGGAAGGCAAAGGCACGAAAAATAGGGTTAGAGGCTGGAAGAACAAGCAGAACAAAACTTGAAAAAAGAGGCAAAAAGCTTGAATTTGAATTCATACTTAGAGGCAATCTCAGAAGCCAAGAAGCATCCCAATCGGTTCCTGGGTGATCACATAACCCTCCTGGATCTAAAGCACACGTCCTCAAGCCTTCAAAAGCTCTGTAAGTATCACGATGCCAAGATCTGTTCTTGAAACCGTAAATCCTCATTCTTGCATCATTTGAACAAATTCTTGGCATATTTATAATCCTTTTAGAATTTCTAAACTTTTGGCAATATTCAATTTGGTTTATATGGACTGTAACCTCAAAATACCATGGCTAGGGTTACGTTTTCGTTTTTAGGGATTTTTGTTTCAGGTGAAATTGATTCCTATAATAGGCATGGTTGCACTCAAGAGAGGGAGACGAACCTAACCATGCCTTTGAAGGTCATTTTTATGGTCTGGAATTGATTTTTGGATCGAGCTGCGCTTTTAGATGCAGAGTCAAATCCGCAAGTAAATTTACAGTAGTGGAAGGACATGGACGAGTGCGTGTCAGCTTCCGGTTGGCCAGTTCAAATGGTTTTCGCGCGTTTTGCTTTTCTGATCCATAAGCGCTGATTTCTTTTATTATATATTATTCATATTTTATTAACAGATGAAGCCAAGTGGCGTAGTGGCAAAGCAAGCATTCCAAGCGCCTACAGGTTATTATTATTTTCCAAGTGATCACATGTATCTCCAAGCGTGAAGCTCATTATACATCCTCAAACATCTGATGGCCAGATGGCCATAGGCCAAATCTGGTGGCCAGAAGTTGATGGTCCACTATAGACCAAGTCAACATGCGCGCATAGAATCAAGAAAGTCAAACAGGGCCAATGCAAATGGGCCTCAGGATTGCTATTCTGACCTCCAAAAAACAGGCCCATACATCTTTTATCTTATATATTTGCTTTTTTTGTTTTATTTAATTGTTTTATTATATTTTATTTAATTAACTAACCAATCAATTTTTTTTCCTTTATAAAATTAAAATCAAAAAATATTTTCTTTATCAAATTAAATTTTAGTATTTTATTTTTTATTAACAAATCTATTAATTAATTTAGGCTCTTAATTAGAAATAACTTTAATATATTTTTGTAAATAATTAAAATTAATTAGACTTAATTAGGTTTTTACTAACATTGATTAATTTTATTTTCTTTCTTTAATTACCAAAAATCCAAAAAAATAATTTATTTTTATTAATTAATTTAACAAATTTAATTTAGTAATTAACTTAGATAATTTCTTTCATAAAATAAAAAACAACAAAAAAATCTTTTCTTTAACAAAAAGGGTCAAAACCCTAAACTCGCACTTGATTTAATTTTCCGCACGCGATTTATTTATTTTATCCAATAATGTACTTGGCTCCGGTTTGTAATAGTTAATAGGACCTTTTATTTATTTATCGCTTTATTTATTTTTAAAGGGTTTGTCTTTGGCGATGTAAATACCCGACGCCTTGTAATTAATTTCCGCACTTTTATTTTCCTCAAAATATAACTGTTAGATGTTTGATAATAGGAATGCATGACAAGACTGAATGTTTTAACCTAAAATCAAAGTAGATCACCCTTAACATGTACAAAGACAAAAATAAATGAAAACGACACACTCGCACATGCGCACTCTTAGGGTACACCTCACTTGGTTGCCTTCGTACGCGGTCATTGAGTATAGGTCGCTTTAGAGGTCGCCCTCTTGTCTAAAGATCATAGTACCTCGAAACGGTTGCCTCGGATATTGTTGCCTCAAACAAATGATCTAAGACATTAAGGTTACCACTAAGGCGTTCTAACATTGCTTTAGTGACCATAAGTCCCTAAATTCGAATTGACCCTTAAAACTACGACCACAGTGCTACCTACTCATTCATAGTGGGATAGCATTGTCTAAAGGAAGATAGCATAGAATGATTCCTTTTTCGAGTAGGTAGATGGTTCTTAGATACTTGCTCTTTCAAAAATAAAAACTTTTCACACTTACACTTTTCGAACAAAGTTTTCAAAACACTTCATACGCTCTTGAGGACAGAAGCAAGAGTTAAATTGAAGTTTCAAAATAAAAACTTTTTCAAACCCACAAGCACAAAGAAGACAATTTTGAAAACAATATGAGCAAGTATCTAAGAGCCTGTGGATAACCACGGATAGAAAGGGTGCTAATACCTTCCCTTTCTATAATCTACCCCCCAAACCCGAGAAATATCTCGAAAAAGGAATTTTTCTGTGCTTTTTTCCTTTCCTTGTTGGATAAAATAAAAGTCGGTGGCGACTCTTGCTTACCGCGACATTTTGCGAAAACAAACGCAAAATGCAAACCAGCATTCCAAAAAACAGTCAGTTCTTCCCACCGTATCACCGCAGTCCTGCAACACTACCCTTATTCTTGCACCAATTCGGCATACGAATACTGCCCCTCGAAAGCTACAAGAACAACATGCCCTTTTTGTTCAAATTTTTTTGTTTTCCCTCCTAAAAAATCATCCAAAATTATCTATAAATATGAGCCTTCACCACATATTTTGGGGGCCCCTGGAGAGTGGCAAAAAAACTCTTGTTGTGAGAAAGTGATCAATTTCTCAAAACTCTCAAACACTATCCAACTTTTTTTTCAAATATTCCTAACACTCCTAAAAAACACAGACCCCTTCATACACTAAGTGAACCCTTCGATTCACTCCTCAAGTTGCCAGATAACTAACCTTCAACCCATTCCCCAACTATAATATCATAGTCTTTGATTCACTCCCCTACCTGTTATAGAGTAACCTTCGATTCACTCACATACCCTCCTTTGATTCAGTGACTGCTCAAATAGAGTGGTAACTGGACTAGCCTCAGGAAAACTCCAACGAACTTCCATTCACCACCAAGGAAGTCACTTGCAGTTCTTTCGATTTAAGCACTTCAAGCGGTAAGTTCTCTCTAACCTCAGAACTCTTTCATTTAAATATCATGTGTACATACCAATAAAAAAGAAATGTAGATATCTCATCTTGGGAGTTTGAGCATGCTTTAACTTTCGATCCTGACTGCCTATGTGTTGGAAGTCTCAACCCTGACTAGTTAGACTTTGGATTATGAGACCCAATAATCTTGTGCTAACCCCTGGACTGTAGCTTTCGAAAGTTACACTTGAATGTTTCATGTTTAAAAGTTTAAAACAGGTTCTCTGTATCCTTCGATTGGCTAAATACTCAAGCCTTTCGAATCTCAACCTGAGGGCCTAGCATTCTTGAAGTCGAAGAAGACAGCAAGGAGCTTGAGGCGAAAAGTGCACCTCACATTGACTCCAGGCCTCAAACGAAAGAGGCAGCCAGAAGAATGGCCACACTGACTTCCAGGTCCCATTTGAAAGAAACAGGAAAAAGGTGAAATTGAAAGACATGACCTTACTGCTTCTAGACCAAATCGAAGGAAGCCAAAGAAGCAGAGTCAAAGGATTCTGATGCCCAAATCGAAGCACTCACTTTTCTTTCTTTTATTTTTGTTGTCTTTACATTTTCGTGCTATTCAATATGGTTGTAATAGTGTAGGATTTATTTTCTGCATTTTTATTGCTTTTGTACAAATGTTAGTAATTGGGATATATGGCAAGATAAAACCAAACAAGTAGACAACCCAAAAATCAAAGACAAAATGCATGCAATTAAACACATTATTCACACATTCACCCCTAGGGTAATCTCACTTGTTGCCTCAGGAAAAAAAAGTCATGTCCCTCAAATATGGGCGTTTTAGCAAAGACCCTCGATAAAAGATCGTAGTCCCTCGATGACCCTTAATGTTGCCTTCGGTAAATGATCTAGTCCCTAAACGACATTGCTAAAACATCCCATAGGTTACCTTCTATGACTATACAAACGTCCCACGCCTGTCCCTTCACATCCAACGATGGGGCTTCTTACCAAAATCAATGGTAAGATAGAAACATCTAAAGGAGGAGGAAAAGAACATAGACCTTTTGAGTAGGTAGGATGCTCCTAGTTGCTCGCTTGCTTACAACAAAAACATTTTATGCACCAACACTTTCTTTTGAAACATTTTCAAAAGACAAAACTTTTTGTACGCATTCTTATAGAAACGAGAATCATTACAAAGACACTTTTCAAAATCACTTTCAAAAACACATTCCACAAACACTTCTTTGAACTATTTTCAAAACCAACACTTTGTACGTGTTCATATAGAAACGAGAATAATTACAAAGACGTTTTCAAAATACTTTCAAAACCCATACCACAAGCACATTTTCAAACAAAAGCAAGTGATCTAGCAAGCAAATAAGAGCCCGTAGAAAACTACGGATGAAAATGGTGCTAATACCTTCCCTTTTCATAACCTACCCCCCGGACTCAAGAAATAAGCTCGAAAGGCCTTTCCTGTTTTTTTCAACCTTTTCTTATTAGATAAAAGAAAATTCGGTGGCGACTCTTGCTATCCGCAACAATTGCGATCAAACGCAAAACCCCCAAGTCAGTTTTCCAACCGTGTTACAGTACCATTAGAGGTGAGTTAAAACCAAGGATTTCCTACATAGAAATTTTACCTCTCCACCATACCAAGCACGTCGATGTGGTCGCCACAATTGGGGAAACGCCCCAAAGGACCCCCAACTGCACATCACAATGGTAGCTCAGGCGTATATGACATACCCAAATCACATAGTAAGGCATGAACTAAATATCACATATCATTGGTCGTGGTCATAAGTGAGATACCATCTATTAACATACCTACTTCGATTCAAGCATATGTCATGCAATCAAGCACAACAAGCCACACAGGCAAAAACATCTGAATTGTCCACCTCAGAACAAACGGGAAATCATAATGTTCACATAACATCGCATATAAAATAATACAATCTATCATAACCATGTATTATTATTCATATTCCGAAAGTAGGTGATTAAGCATTCACAACATAGTATCTTTCATAATGCATTTCTCAACATTTGTATATAACAATCATAGTATTATTCATACCACAATCACTTTAATGATCACATACGCTTATATACATTACACAATATGCTATCTACCCATCAATGAGACCAAGGAGGCATCTGGTACGCGCTATGATACGATACTGCACTCAAGGGGTTAAATTAATACCATTTTGTCCAGGAGGGCACACTGAGCGGAGCCTCCCACGCTAAGCGCACTCTGTAAAATATTTGATTTTTCAAGTCCCAAGAGGGCACGCTAAGAGGGATCATCGCGCTAAGCGCGATCTATGAATTCAAAAAAATCAACTTCCATTAGGGCGCGCTGAGCGTGACCCCGCGCGCTAAGCGTGGTTTACGAATTTCCCAAAATTCAACTATCAAGAGGATGCGCTAAGCGCGACCCCACGCGCTAAGTGGGTATGTGCAAAACAGAAAAACCAGAACATCACCAGTTCTGTCATGGGGTCCCCAAACTCCATTTCTACCTTCCATGTCAAGTACCCACAGTACACAAACATAAATTCCATATTAGTAACATGTCATTCATCAATAAAGTCAACATGCATTAGCAATTACTCATTCTATCCCTTGTTCCCAAACATATTAATTTCACAAAAACCCCAATTTCTACCCAAGTTCTAACTATGGAACTCACCTTGAATTACTAGAGGTTAAGATGACATTTAAGAATAAATTGAACTATTCTCTTTCCCAATACTCCATCTCCACCAACAAGAAATTTGTAACCCCTTCAATACCCATTTCAGCAAGTATGTTCTAACTTTAAACTCAATTTTCTACTTCAATACATAAGCTATGATCATGAAATTATACATCAAAATAAACGGAATTTCACATGTATTTCATAACTTCAAGAATTACCTGAAATCGAGCTCCGAGTAAAAAGTTATGGCTTCATGATTGAAGGCTTCTCAAGGAACTTGTACAACAAACTCAGCTTCAGACCCCAACTTCAAATGTGATTATCTCTCTGATCATAAACATGTAGAAGACAAATCCTATATTCAAGTTATAGAGAATTTTGTGATTTTTTCGAAAAGTCTGGAACCATCTCGATTGGAGTTGTGAGCTAAGAGATATTACCTTTTATGTGGAGGTTGCTCTCAAGATACGAAAATGAGTTTTGATCAAGAGTTCTTCTTTTCCTTCAAGCTCTTTACTCTCAAATTTTGATTTCTTATATCTCTTTACCCAAACAAGCCCTTATGTCCACATGCAAATATGTTTAATGACTAATTTTCCCCTTAACTAAGTGGTATTGTCTCCCATGTCACTTAGTTAGCTTCTAATTATTCCTTTCATTCCTCTTGATAACTCTACTACTTCTCATATCATAGTAACATAAGTATATGGATGTTACATTCTACCCCACTTAAATAGAATTTACCCTCAAATTCCTTCTGATCACCCTGACAATTGGTTCTTCACATTTCCTTCAACGAGGGGACGAATTTTCCTTACATTCTTCTTTGGTTAAACCTTGCGAATCCACCCGAATTTTGTTTCATCCAAAAAATAACTCAACTCTCTGATATGCTTGCACCCTAATAACTCAACTCTTGACTGTAAACTTTAGTCATCACACAACACATATCTCCTGACATCTTCTCTAGACATACCTGAGAAATAATTTGTTCAAGGTTCTCGATCTTTACTTACTCACCCTGAGCCTTCATAACTTAAGGGTTCTTGGAAATCCTTTATGGTCGGACATTCCTCATTCTCAATGTTTGTCAAGCTCATCCTTGCTCCCACATACCACTGATTCCACTTCCTTCCCTTTGGTTCACTTGCATTACCTCCAATCCATACATTTCTATTGCAACATCTCGTTCCAATTACAACATTTCAGATTCTCTTCCACACAAGTCCAAACAATGTCCTACATATGCTTAATGAACTCCTTGATCCTGACCTATAATCATTTGATGTTCAGATTGACTTATTCCAAGTACCTTCTTCACACCACAAAGCTTCTCACTTCAAATTATACAAAGCATTCCCACTGGATGCTACAAGGATACATATTCTTACAGCTATAACATTGATATCCAACAGTTCCACACACGTCTCATAGACGAAGGGTGAATTCCTATATTTAACTTACAATCATCATCCAAGTCTTCAAGCACGCGCATAAGTTCACAAGGCACATTCATGAAGAGTCTTATTCAAGAAAACCTTGTACTTGCTTAGTTCTCAATGATCACAAGCTCAATCATTGACTCATGACCATATTACCACATACCAACCATGAAGTCTCCTCTAAGACCGTCCATTAACAATATCTATCTAGATTAATGTGGATCCTTGAGAGACTAGGATGAACAAAACATTAATATGTGAGTTTCTCTTAGGAAGGTTCCTCCACTCAACACTTGTTACAAGTATTCCTTTCGCACCTACGACGAACTTATCATGTTATCCTTCCATCTCTTGTGCTACTTTGATCTCAACCTGCCACACAATTTCCGAATCCTACTAAATCACACTTTCTCTATAATCCACTTGGTTTCATTTCTATACTACACTTGGTTCGATCCATTAAACAACAACAATCCTTTGTCGGAGTTTGTTCGATCACGATACGTGCTAGAGCCTTAAACACACACAACAAAGACCGTTCATTGAGGTTGAGTAATTCCAAAATAAGTTTACTAATGATTCCATTAGTCTTGGCTAAGTCCACAAATACAACTTGGTCACACGCTTCAGCTACAGGATGTCTAAGGTCAAATGCTTACTGAAAACAAGTTCATTCTATCCCACTGGCTTCCACATTATACAATAACTATGAAAACACTGACAAATTCCCATAGTTCCTTCCTAATCATACAACTCCATACTCTCAGTATGATAAAATCTTTGATAACTCATGTATCTTAAGTAGTGCAATAATCCTTTCACAACTACACTTCGCCCATGCAGTCGTCTAATGTCGTTAGTGACGCCTCAGGTCACCTTCGGGATTATCAACTGATCTACCAAACTAATACAACCTCATACACCTTCCTTTAACCATGCATTCCCATACCCACACAACCTTAGGATCCTTTTCATACCTGTTGCAAATTCAGTATCCCGCCTAAAGTTGCGAGGGTTGTCTCATTTTTATGCCACGTTATTTTTTAAAATGACACTAAACTGCATTCCTCGATTGCATTTCCAAATGCAACGTTCTAATGTCTAGAGCGCGATCATAATTCGAGGAATTATACTTTGTGCTTCGAATATCCTCCTTTGTAATTTCTCGGCACTCTAAATCCAATGTGTTTCTACTTATCGAGACTGACATTGCTTCACTCCTGGGGGTCTCCAGATACTCCCCTTAAATACATTTCATATCTGGCTATCCTAAGATATACTTCACCTATTCCAAAAATGACCACCAATGTCAAAGAATAGCCGCACAACACACGGCCAAGATACAACATCTCACATTAGTTTAATCTCTAGCATTCCTGCACACACATTACTTACCACTCCATGAAACTAGAAACATCTATAAGGTATCACCTTATATCACCCACACAGCCACGACCACTCGGGGTCCCTATAAGCTTAGTACCGGAACTTGATCCATCCCACTATCTCCTTCCTGGATAATTCTCCACCATCTAGCACAACATATGGATCCTCGTTACACCTACCTCACGAGAATTCGAGTTCGCGTATCACAAATACCAAATCAGAAAATTACCTTATGCTTTGGGTCAACCTTGTCCCACATCTGTCAGATCTCGTGCACGATAACGATACAATGGCGTTATAATTGTCTGGTAGTACCAGTATGGTGGTCCAACTCCGAGGCCATGATCTCAAGTAACCTATTCTGTAGCGTATGACGATCTTCACCAGTATCCTATAGTCACGATTGACAGATATCCAGACGGATCTCCAGTGAAGTCATCGTTCCACAAAATCTTCCAGCCACACTCCTTAGGATGCAAAAGCCTAAGAGTGTAACACGTTCAGGGTTTACTTACTCGGAAGATAACAAGCTGGATAAGATCAGATAAGAATTCAACGCAAAAGACTATGCCACGTGTGTACTTTCTTGCACAATGCATGTAGAGGAAAGCCTAAAGTTAATTCCACCATAAAGGAATACCACGGTTCCAAACAACTGAGACAACTGTGTTCGTCCCATTGATAATCCAGATAGACACTTGTTTCCATTCATCTAATTACCCAACACGAAGCGTAGTTCTATGGCATCACTCAGGGTTAGATGAATTATAACTAGCAGGACACTTAGGCCATTGTATCTCACTCTTTTACTTGCTTCAACTGTCACCTAGCATAGTTCTAGGACTTAATCACATATTATCAAGAACAAAGATACAATAGCACCTCCTCTAATCGGGTATCCAACATCAGCCCAATTAGAGATCACCACTTCTCTTCCTTCCACAAACCCTTTACTGGGCAGTCCACACAGATTATGGCATACCGAAATGAGTTGGAGTGTAGTACCTTGTCCATCCAATTACTTCCCACACCAAGGTAACCAGAAAGATCTAACTTCTTCGTTTAAACTCCCAAAAGTCTTTCATCCATCAGGTTCTCAAGTCACATCTACCACTAGCACCGGGATTGAGCAGTGAATTTATAATGGCTTCCAACTCTGCCCCATCATAGAACTCCTTACAATAATCACACTAAAGACCCTCGTGAGTTTTCTTTACTACTACCGAGATCCAGAAAAGTTTCACTTCATCCAATCGAATCTTGGGAACTCCTGTAGTCTTAAACCTTACCACGATAGTTGGGCTTCCAACTATTCTGCATCAAACGCTCCTTTCATGCTTGACAATCTCAACAAGTTTATACTACTTTATCTCGAGTCGCTTCAGATCTTACGCGTCCTCGTGGTGACTCTACCATGATTATATCCATCGTATATGCAGTCAGTGAGATAGCTAGTCTCAATGGCTGAATACAGCGATAATAGAAATCATACTAGCGACACACGTATGAGAGAGAAGAGAATTTCTATTGATGTTTCATGGTAGGGACAATAATCGACCGTCTCTGATACCAATTATAACACCCCGTACATATATGTCTAGAATAATATGCAGTGATGTTAATTATGGTACAAAGAAACATACAAATAGCTGGAAAAGACAAGAAATTTAAATTGTATACAACATAATTCTAAAACCGAACATAAACAATAAGCTTGTCTTCAACATTTCACATAGAAATGATAACTTCTACAAGGTCTTCCTGCCTTCTGCTGGCCTGCAGTCCTCGAAACCGACCATCTAGAAATTCTAAACTTATAACCTGTTCCTAAAAAGTAATAAGAGTATTAGGGTGAGATTACTAAATCTCAGTGAGTTCCCCTATCTTACGAGTTCACTTGGTTCTACAGGGTATATGCATCAAAAACAGATTCACTTCGAATCCGGGTTTTTCTCTCACGGCTGGGTGCAAATACACAACAACGGTACACCACCATTGGAAGTCCCATAACGATCCAATGAGGCAACAAGAAAACATTCGGCACAAAGGCCACAAACAATTGGCACAAGGCCTGACACAATGGACACAAACAATATGTGCAGACCCATACCTGGGTACGAGGAATTTAGAAGTATGTTATATCTGCTCAGTAGACTACACATTTGCACTATCGATAAGTCACCCCGTGCATCGCATCAAGAGACTTGTACCAGCACACGACATGATGAAACAGATCATTCCTAATTGTAATTCCATCTTCCACGAGTTAAACTCTGAGGTGACATTGTCTACATGGAATCTCCTCCCCGTCTATCATCACTCCTGCACGTGTGAGCCTATAATTGGCACAAGGTCAACATTAGGTACAAAAACGCCATCTTGACAACACGAGCCCACCGGGAGAAAGCCTAATTGTCTTGCCTAAATGGCACCATTAGAGGTGAGTTAAAAACAAAGATTGCCTACATAGAGATTTTTCCTGCCCACCATACCAAGCACGCCGATGTGGTTGTCACAAGTGGGGAAACACCCCAAAGAACCCCCCAACTGCACATCGCAATGGTAGCTCAGGTGTATATGACATACCCAGATCATAGAGAAATACATGAAATAAAGATCACACATCATTAGTCGTGGTCATAAGTGATTTACCATCTATTAGCAGGCCTACTTATATTCAAGTATATGTCATGCAATCAAGCACATCAAGCCACACAGGAAAAAACTTATGAATCGTCCACCCCAGAACGAACGGGAAATTACAATGTTCACATAACATCGTATATCAAATAATACAATTATATCATAAGCATGTATTATCATTCATCTTCATAATGTAGGTGATTAAGCATTCACAACATAGTATCATTCATAATGTATTTCTCAACATTTGTATATAACAATCATAATATTATTCATACCACAATCACTTTAATGATCACACACGCTTATACAGATTACATAATATGTTATCCAATCATCAATGAGACCAAGGAGGCGTCCAGTATGTGCTATGGTACGAAACTACACTCAAGGAGGGTGCGCTGAGCGGAGCCTTCCGCGCTCTGCAAAATATTTAAATTTTCAAGTCCCAAAAGGGCACGCTAAACGGGATCATCGCAATAAGAATGGTCTACGAATTCTAAAAATTCAACTTCCATTAGGGCGCGCTGAGCACGACCTCGCATGCTAAGAGAGATTTGAGAATTTCCCAAAATTCAACTATCATGAGGGCGCGCTAAGCGCGACCTCGCGCGCTAAGTGCGGTCCGCACAAAACAGAAAAACCAGAACATCATCAGTTCTGTCATGGGGTCCCCAAGCCTCATTTTTACCTTCCATGTCAAGTACCCACAGTACACAAATATAAATTCCATATTAGTAACATGTCATTCATCAATAAAATCAACATGTATTAGCAATTACTCATTCTAACCCTTGTTCCCAAATAAATCAATTTCACAAAAACCCCAATTTCTATCCAATTTCTAACTATGGAACACACATTGAATTACTAGAGGTTAAGATGACATCCAAGAAGCAATTGAACTCTCCTCTTTCCCAAAAATCCATCTCCATCAACAAGAAATCCGTAACCCATTCAATACCCATTTCAGCAAGTATGTCCTAACTTCAAACTCGATTTTCTCTTTCAATACATAAGATATGATCATGAAATTATACATCAAAATGAAAGGTGTTGTACCCCAAAATTTACCCTCTCATTTATCAAATATTTAATCACAAGATCTCCTTGGGTTCAAGACTGCACAAGGATTGATCAGCTCAAGACACCTCCTTGAGCACTGATGACCAAAATTAGGGTTTGAGATTGCACAAGGATATTTGAACTTCCAATTCCCCATATGACTTTCATGGATCATTATGGACCCTCAAGATTACTCATGTCAAGTTTCAAGCATTAGATCACATTTTTGCTCAGTCAATTGAGCAGTTGACCTAAAAATCAGTTGTATTGGGAAAAAAGTCAATTGTGGCCAATTTATAGTCAAACTTCACAATTTTTTATCCACATAAACATTTTAAAATCATATGTATTATTTGATCAAGTTTGGACCATAATTCCTCAAGAAATTTGATCAAATCTTCAAAAGGGCAAAATGGTCAAAATTAGGGTTTTGACTTGGAAAGGGAAATTTCTGATTTTTGACCTAGCAAATGATCAATTGGTTTAAGGCATGATCTCAAGAGTCCAATTGCATCATTTTGACCTAATTACATGGCTCAAAACATTGCTCAAGTCCAATGGATTGACAGATGAATTTTCAGTCAACTGATCAAAAGTCAATTGTATACTGAAAAGTCAAACTTTGACTTTTTGGTCAAAATCAAATGTCAAAGATCACAATTCATCAAAGCATGTAAAAATATGAAAATTATTCATCAAGAAATAAAAAATTCAAGATTTCATTTTGAAAAGTTAAAATTTCTAAACTTAGAAATTTTCTAAGTGTTGGAAATTTCTTATTTTTTCATAACTTTGAGCAAAATTTTCACGATGATGCAAGCTGATTCAGAAGAAACTTTCAACATGAGAGTTGTAGAACTCCATGAAATCTACAAATTTTCTTTACACAACTCCTTATAAAAGTTCTTGGATCTCAAGTTATAATTTTAAGAATACATGGTCATGAAACAAAACACTTAGTGAAATTTTGCCCTAATTTGGTCAGGATTTTGACCTAACTTCATGGCACTTTTTCATATAGTTCCAAGGGAAACTTTAAAAAGTAATTCAAATATGGGTTGTATAGAACATTACATGGTTTCCAAAATGTCCAAGAAATCCTTGATATCATTTTTTAGTAGGGAGAATCGAAGAGATGAAGTTAGGGTTTTATCACTTGAATTACAAGTCATTTTGTGATGAACAAATTCAAAATTCAAAGTTATGTTGCTTGCACATCTGTTAGAGGTCTCATTTCAAGCATTCAATGCAAGGTCATGCTTTATATCCATTTTGGGAAGAAAATGCACAATGCCATTTTGATAAAGTGACTTTTTGCACAAAACTTGTTCTTTTCTGATCACACATGTCTCATAACACAAGAGAAATGGTTTAGACACTTACAATCACCAAGCCCATGCTTGTACTACACATTGAAACTTGTTTTCCCATTTTTCTTGAAAATCAAGTAACCTGGCAATAAGCTTGAAACTTGTACTTCTTACTTTCAAAATCACTCAAGACCTTTTGCTTATAGATACACAAGCCATTGGCCATAAATCCCGCGCATGCTTGAGCCCTAAAAAACACCAAGATCTCAGAACTACATCACATACCTCCATTGTTGCCTAACCTGACGAAAAGTATGAAACTCACATCTCCCTCGTGCGTTTTCAAGCCTTTTGGTTCCTAAAGTTTCTAAACATAATTTAGAACTTATCCCACACCCTGTTACAAGACTGTAACACCATTAACACCATCCTCCATTTTCAAAAATAGAGCTTTGGACTTGGACTTCTCCAGAACTCCTCAGGCACTTTCAGCTCAAGCTAAGCATCCCATTAGCTTCCTGGGAACTTGACGAAGCTAACCTAATCATTGGAACTCACTGAAAGCTTCTCAAACTCCAAACCTGATACCCTCTTGCAATGTAAGTTTTCTAACTTTGGAACTTTTCATACAGGCATCATTAATGATTTATTTATGAATGAAAAATGTAGATATCATTGCCCTAAAGCTAACCGTGTCCATAGTTTTCATTAATTTTGTTTAAGCTTAGAGAATTTTAAGATTGAAGTTTCTGATATTTTTAGGGTTCAGAATAGGGCCATTAAAATTCATGCTTATCTTTGATCTATAATTATTTTGCTTTGCATTTCTGAAATCGTGAAGAAATTTGCTATAAGTTTCAAATTTACAGTTTTCATTTATGTTGAGATTTGAACAAGATACAGAGGCTCTGGCTGGGCGTGAGGTTGAAGATGAAGTTGGCCTCAAGATAATGTTTGCCATATATATTTATTGTTTTGATTATATAAACGGATGTATAGCCACCCCAGTGGTAGAAGCGCTTGCTTGTGACTTGAGGGACCTGGGTTCGACCCCAGTGGTACCCTTTTGGATTTTTCACATTTTTTTGCTTTCTGACTTTCTTTTTGGCAGCGCTAGGCTTCCTTTGGGCCTTTATGTTTTTTTCTTGTTGTTGACCCCCCTGTTGGCTTCTCACACCCCTGGCCCAATTTTATTTTCTCTTTCTTATTTTCATTTACTTGTTTTCTTAAATATTTTATCTAATATTAAAAAATCAGAAAAAATATAAAAATATTAGATTTATATTTTGATAAAGTTTATTTATTTATTTTTACACAAAAAAATTATTTTATTTAATCACACTTATTTATTTCACTAATTGTTTTGTAAATTTAATTAAAAAACTAAGGTTTTACTTATTTTCTTTTACACCATTTAAATATTTTATTTTAAAAACCAAAAAAGGCCAAAAAATATTTTATAATACTATAATTTATTTTCAAGACAAAAATACCAAAACTATTCTTCTTACAAACTTAATTTCCTTTTTAAATCAATTAATAGATTTAGGGTTTTATTTAAAATCTTTTCTTAGTAAATTTAGGTTTTACTTTTTACTATTTTAATTAATTATTTTTCCCTTTAATTAATTAGGTTAAAATCAAAACCCCCTTTTCCTTAAAAATCCAAACAAAGATCCATTTTCTTTGCATTTACATTCTTGCACATTTATTCATTTTGTGCATTATTTATTTCAATCTCGTATAAATTCAATATGATTGTAATAGATAATTAGACTTTATTTTCTTGCAATCCTCATTTATAATTTGTACACCCCCCTCCCACAAGTATTGTAATAGCGTAGTAATTTTAAATTCCGCAATTTATCATTGTATACAAATGCTAGTAATTAGGGTTTGTATAGAAAGACTAAAACCAATCAATTAGAAAACACTAATCAAAGACAAAATCAAGCATGCAAACAATACACTTTCACACAAAAATCCCTATGGTAAATCCACTTGGTTGCCTTTACAAAATGGCCATATTACGTATGTGAGGTATCTTAGCAAAAACAAGTAAGAATACAAGATCATAGTCCCTCGATGACGCTATCTAAGTTGCCTTTCAAATGATCTTAGTCCCTAAAAGAGAATGCTAAGATACCTTGCAACATTGCTAATCATGGTTATACGATGACCCACGCCCGTCCCGTTTACATCCAAAGATAGGGTTACTTACCAAATCAATGGTAAGATAACTATGTCAAAGGAAAAGAAAATGAACAAGAAATAATTTTGAGTAAGTAGATTGTTCCTAGTTACTTGCTCCATTTTAAAACAAACATCCTTGCTATTTTTCAAAACAAACACCTACACTTTCAAAACATCTTACAAACTTGAAAACATTTTCAAAAGATCAACATCTTTGTATACATTCTTACAAACGAGAATCATTACAAAGTTTTCCTAAACAATGGCCTCTTTACAAAATACTTTCAAAAACCACACAAAGCACGATTTCAAACAAAAGCAAGTGATCTATCAAGTAACTAAGAGCCCATGGAAAACCATGGATGAAAAGGATACCTTCCCTTTTCATAATCTACCTCCTGAACTCAAGAAATAATCTCAAAGGTATTTCCTGCATTTTTTCACCTTTCCTTTTGTATAAAAGAAAATTCGGTGGCAACTCTTACTAACCGCAACATTTGCAATCAAATGCAAAACCTTCAAGTCAGTTCTCCCACCGTATCACAGAACTGGCGACTCTGCTGGGGAAAATTCTAAAAGTGGGGTTACCTTAGGGTTAGATCACATTTACTTGATTTCATTGTTTGACTTGTTTACTTTATATTATGGTTCTTTGTTTGGGTTTGAATCCTCTACCCGTATTTGGGATACCTTAAAGGTAAGTAGCAATACGTTGGGGAAACTGTGCAGGGTATACTGATATAGTCTAAACAATAGCTACGTTAGTGCGGCATATTTGTGGGTACCAGTAGCTATTTATTTAATCAAGGAGAATACGAGACCTTTGAGTGATGTCATGAAGCACTAATGAACTTTTAGAACCTTTACTTGACAAACTTGGCCATTTGAATGTAGTGAGATGACCGGCTTTGGTGCAGTCCGAAGTTGGTAGATACTCGATACTACACTCATTGAGGTTTGGTTTTTCGGAATATTTCGGTCACTATTAAAGAGGCTTGTGCTGAAACAATGACCAAATAAAAAAACCAGTAATATTGAGCTCCTTAGAATCCGATTACTATTACTAGGACAGGTTTGAGCCAACTAAACTTCAAGAGGATACTTACCTATGAGACTCCATGCAAGCCTAAACCTAGGGACTTGCTTGCTTTATTTGTGTATACATACTTGTACATAACATCATAAACATCATAACATCATACTCATTCACTAACCATTTCAAGGATCTTGGGATTTATCTTTGTTCTATTTTGTAGGACATGGATTCTATTTGCAGGAAAACTGTTCAAGTCTATGATACGGTGGGAGAACTGACTTGAGGTTTTGCGTTTTGTTGCAAATGTCGCGGTTAACAAGAGTCGCCACAGACTTTTATTTTATCCAAAAGGAAAGGTAAAAAAGCACAGGAAATACCTTTAAGATGTTTTCTTGAGTTCGGGGGGTAGATTATGAAAAGGGAGGGTACTAGCACCCTTTTCATTCATGGTTTTCCATGGGCTCTTAGTTACTTGCTTAGATCACTTGGTTTGCTTTGTTTGAAATGGTATTTGGTGTGATTTTGAAAGTATTTTGAAAAGAGGCCATCATTTAGGCAATCTTTGTAATGATTCTCGTTCGTAAGAATGTATACAAAAATGTTTGTCTTTTAAAAAATGTTTCAATGTTTTGTAAAATGTTTTGAAATGTGTGTGTGTTTGTTTTTGAAAATAGCAAGGATTGTTTGAAAAGGAGCAAGTAACTTAGAAGCTATGTACCTACTCAAATGTCTTTCTTGTGCATTTTTATTCCTTTTACATTGTTGACTTACCATTGATTTGGTAAGCAACCCTATCTTTGGATGTAAACGGAACAGGCGTGGGTCATCGTATGACCATGATAGCAATGTTGCCAAGTATCTTAGAATTTTTGAGGGACCAAGATCATTTTGTTTAGGCAACCTTTGAATAGCGTCATCGAGGGACTATGATCTTATTTTTGTGTTGTTTTGTCGAGATACTTCGCATGCGTAACATGACCATTTTATTTTAGGCAACCGAGTGGGAGAAACCCTAGGGGTGCTTGTGTGCAAAGTGTGTCATTTTCATGCTTTTGTCTTGCATTTAGGGTTTTTCTATTTGTTTTGTTTTTTTTCTTGTCATGCAAACCCTAATTACTAAACATAGTATATAAAGCGATAAATTGCGTAAAATAAACTAAGCTATTACAACAATTATTATGGGAGGGGGGATACAAGTTTTGAATGGGGATTTTGCACAAATATAAACCTAAATATATTATTACAACCCAATCGAATATTGTGTGAATTAAATAAATATACAAATATTTAAATGCAATGCAATGTATTCATGTAAAAAAATGTTTTGGTATTTGTTTTTTTGTATGAGAAAAATAATTAATTTAAACCCTAAAAAGAAAGGAAAAATAATATTATTTTTGGAAGGGTGAAACCCTAGTTTTTAATTAAAAGAAAATAATGTTTCATATTAATATTTTGTCCATTTTTTGTATAAGAAAATAATAAATAATATTATATGTAAATATTAAAAATTAAGTATGTATAAAAATGATTATTTATGATTATAAATAGTATAAAAAATGTTAAGTATTTTTAATTGTATTTACAAATTATTTAAGAAAATAAAATCTAATTATCATAATAAACTATTTTTATGAAAAAAAAATATATAAATAAAATAAAATAAAATTGCAAAAAATAAAGAAATTATTTTTAGGATTTTTATTATTCAAAAAAATAAATAAAAGTTATAAATATGAAAATATGAAAGAAATATGAAAAATAAAACAAATAAGCCAGGAGGGTGTAAAAGTAAGTCAGGGGGTGCAGATAGTAAAAACAAAAAGGCCCAGGGCGCCAAAAAGCCCAGGACTTCATCCTTGACCTTCGTCCCTCTCTTCTGCGCGCGCTTCTTGTTCAAACTGTAACTTTCATATGCTTGCACAAAAACAAAAACTCATAACATGAAACATGTGGCATTTGAGCTCACGATTCCAACCATATAAATTATGTAACCTAACTCTAAAAGATCAGAGAGAATTTTGACAGCCCTAATTCGTGACCTAACTTTTTCAGCATTTTCAATCTTCAAATTCTCTCAGCATAGTTAATATAAATGAAAAGTATGCATATGTACAGCTTCACTATGATATGGACTACATTTTTTCTTCACAAATCGTGGCTTGAGGATGCCTATTCAGAGAGATAGAGTTCAAGAAAATACCTCCTTCATCTGGATTTGAGTAGAGCAATGTAGGGACTTTAATGGAGGCCTGAGCATTATGTGAGCTTCCTTGAACTTCCTTCAAGCTATTCCAATGCTTTTCTTGCTTTGAGGATGGCTGGAACTCTCTGCACAAGTCAAGTTGCAAGCTTCCAAAGTGAAAATGGTGGATGCTGAAACAGGGGCTACAGAACCAGGGTGATGGCTTGCATTGCTTTGGTATGATGTGTATGCGATTTTGGAAGTTATTAAACACAAAATGCACGAGCCAAATGAGAGTTGGCTATGATTTTGCAGAAATCTGTGTATTTGGGCAGTTTTGTGGTGTTTCTGAGTTTTGGAGAGTTTTAGGTGCAAGCCAATCGTGTTATGCCTTGCAAAATGTTTGTATATTTGTATAGAAATGATACCAAGCCCACTTCTTACTAACTGTACAAGCTTTTCACCTTTTGGCAACCTTTCTTGTATAGAAAGTAAAGTGACAAGACCAATGTTTGTACTGGCTAGCTTGAGAGATGATAAGAGTTGGCACACATTGCTTGAGACCTGTGGAAATTTCTTGCACAAAAGGGACAGGTCCAAGGCTCAAGATTGACAAAGTTTCAAAAGTTGCCCTTTATGAAAATGGCATTGTAACCTTTATGCCTAAAATTGTATTATCTCTTGTACAATGCTTCAAAAGCAAAGATAATTCCTTTATCAACTGAGTTTGCATTTAATTATAGAGTTTAAAGTGAGTTTAAGACCTGTAAAGCAAGATACAATCAACATAGATCTGATTTGCAACTTGATGCTTTGTGAAAATGGCATGAACAAAAGTGAGAAAATGCCAACTTTCCTTCTTCGATTCTCCCTACTCAAAAATGATCTTGGAGAGTTCTTGGACATTTTGGAAAGCTTGCAATGTTCTCTATAATCCATCTTTGAAATTTAATTTGATATACCTCTTGGAACTAGGTGAAAATTTGCCATGAATTTGGGTCAAAAACCTGCCTAAATTAGGGCAAAATTTCACAAAGTTATTTAGTTCATGAGCATGTATTCACAAATTTATATCTTGAGATCCAAGCATCTTTAGGGAAAACTTTGTGAATCAAAGTTGTAGATTACATGGAGGACTACAACTTTCATGTTGGGAACTTTTCTTGAATCAAAATGCATCATGGTGAAAAAGTGGTGAAAAGTTGGGAAAAAATAAGGAAATTTTTATACTTAGAAAAATTCTAAGTTATGAAAAATTTCAAATTAAAACCCTAATTTTCAAAATTGAGTTTCTTGGTGAACAAGTTTCACATTTTGATATATCTTGATGGATTATGACCCTTGGTACTTGATTTTGACCAAAAAGTCAAAGTTTGACTTTTCAGTATACAATTGACTTTTGATCAGTTGACTGCAAAATTCATCTGTCAATCCAATGAACTTGAGATCTTTTGAATCATGTAATTAGGTCAAGATGATTCCATTAAATCCTTGAAATCATGTTTGAACCCAATTGGTCATTGGCTAGGTTAAAAATCAGAAATTGCCCATTCTCAGTCAAAACCCTAATTTTGACCATTTTGCCCTTTTGATGATTTGATCAAATTTCTTGAGTAGTTGTGATCCAAACTTGATCAAATGATACATATGAGTCTAAAATGTTGATGTGGATAAAAAATTATTAAGTTTGACTGTAAATTGGTCATGGTTGACTTTTTCCCCAATATAGTTGATTTTTAGGTCAACTGTCCAATTGACTGGTCAAAAATGTGATTCAAGGCTTGAAACTTATTATGAGAAATCTTAGGGGTCCAAGATGGTGTATGAAAGTCACATGAAGCATTGGTGGTCCAAAAATCCTTGTGCAAACTCAAACCCTAATTTTGGGTTATCAGTGCAAGATGAGGTGTCTTGAGCTGACCAAACCCTAATCTTGTCTTGAGTCCAAGAAGTCTTGTGAGAAAGGTATTGATAAATGAGAGGGAAAATTTTGGGGTACAACAACTGCCCCTGTTCAATCTTCTTGAACCTTAAGAGTTAGATTGGCGAGTTTTGCCGTTCGTGACTCGAAGGTAAAATATGATTAGACACTAGAGTGCCCATAAATTTGCACTCGACAAAGTGTAGTTGAAGGAATGAGCTTAAAGATGCCATTTAGAGAGGTGATAGAATCTTGTTGGATATGGGATTGTAGATTCCATCCGAGAGTGTTTGTTGAATTGTAAGTTGTAAGTCAAAAGAATGAGTATCAGAATGGTGTCCGTATCTGAACTGTATCTTTAATTTGGAATCTGAATAAGCGATAGAATGGCATCCGTATCTGGAGCGTATCCACACTGTATCTGAACTAGAATCTGAATGAGTAACAGAATGGCATCCTTGTCTGGAGCGTATCTGTACTGTATCTGAACAAGTGACAGAATGACTTCTGTGTCTGGAGTGTATCTGAACTAGAATCTGAATAAGTGACAGAATGACTTCCGTGTCTGGAGTGTATCTGTACTGTATCTTGATGTTGTGATCTGAATGAGTATCAGAATGGCATCCGCGTATGGTGCGTATCTGAACCGTATCTGAAAGCTGAGTCTGAATGAGTAACAGAATAACTTCTGTGTCTGGAGTGTATCTGAACTCTATCATGAACTTGGAATCTGAATGAATAACAGAATGACTTCCGTGTCTGGAGTGTATCTGTATTGTATCTGAAAGCTGAATCTGAATGAGTAACAGAATGACTTCCGTATCTGGAGTATATCTAGACTATATCATGATTGTATATTGTTAAACGGTAGCTGTTAATCTTATCCTGAAAAGGGTAAAATGTTAGCTGAAACACAAAGTTATGTTGCATGAAATGTATGATGCAATAGATATGCTTTATCAATGTTTATGATATATGGATGTAATGTATGCGCATGTAAGCTGATTTGTTGTATTGCCGAGGAAAGTAAATCCTTGACTGCTGCTGATATATGGATTCTTCATGTCCTGAAGTTGGAGTATTGACAAAAATTCCGTTGTGAGAGTAATGCAAAATACTGCTTGAGGAATCTGCTTGGGGAATTCAGAGAACTTTAATGACTTCTGCTGGGAATTAAGAATGGGAATCTTCATTCTGTTGGGGAGCAATGAAAACTCTGGGGAAGAAAACTTATCCCTATTTGGAAAAAGTTCAGGAGTTTGGGTTGTCTGCCACTCTACTGGGGGGTTATCCGAAGTTGTTGTCTGGTTGGTTTTCAGGCTTCAAGATAACTTGCTGGGGAATTTAGAGAAACTGGATGATTTCCACTGCGGGTTAATAGTTTGAAGTTTTGGCTCCACTGGGGATCTTAATGACGTACTGTAGGGATTGTTCAGGGAATAGCCTAAAGACGTTTCCCTATTCTTTCAATCTGTCAGTAATTGTTCTTTTCCATCTTGTTTATTTGTAAACAGTAATTATGTTCAAATGCATATGTTAATTAATAAATCATTGGACGTTTTTGCAAATAAAACACAAGTGTAAAAAGAAAAGGACAAATGGTTTTCTGCACTTTAAAGAGATATCTTTGTATTTACTTTGAATAAGTATTTGTGTACAAAGGAGACAGACATCCTAGTAAGAGGATGGTGTCATAAGAAAATTTATACAAAGAAAGATAGCTATGTGTAAAAAATCCCATGGGGTTCCTATTATGCTATAGCCTTCATATCTCCAAATATCTTGTCCATTTGTTGCTTCTTCCGAAGATGATCGGATTGATCAGAAGCTTCGGGTTTGTCAGTGAAGATATTGTCCTTAAAGTGATCCGACGAGACATAGTCATACGCTTTAATTCCCTAACTTTTGCCTGGACCGCCCTTTCGGGTTTTCGATCCACCGGGAAACCCTTTTTTGCCCAAGTCGCCCTTTCGGGTTTTCAACTTTCCGGGTGTACAGATTTTTTTATTTTATCCCTAATTTTTTCCCGAACCTTTTGGTTCGCCGGGATGCCCTTGTTTTGCCTAGGTGTGTCAACCTAGCGGGTCTCTTATGCGTAGTATATTTTGACTATGTCCGTGTTTGCAGGGTGTGGCAGGTCGTCGCCGTCCATGGTGGTTAAGATCATTGCCCCACCAGAAAAGATGTTCTTGATTACAAATGGTCCTTCATAGGTAGGAGTCCATTTTCCCCTGGGATCACTTTGTGGCAAGATGATGCGCTTGATCACTAGATTTCCAACTTGATATACCTGGCGTCTGACTTTCTTGTTGAAAGCTTTAATCATCCGCTTTTGATACGTCTGACCATGGCAAACACCAGTAAGTTTCTTTTCATCAATTAAGTTCAACTGATCAAGTCGGGTTTGAATCCAATCGTCTTCACTCAAACCTGCATCCTTCATGATTCTTAAAGAGGGGATCTGAACCTCAATAGGTAAAACAACCTCCATGCTGTAAACCAAAGAATAGGGTGTTGCCCCAGTTTATGTGCGAGCTGTGGTACGGTACCTGTGGAGAGAAAACGGTAGCATCTCATGCTAGTCCTTGTAGGTGACTGTGATTTTATGTATGATCTTTTTAATGTTTTTATTAGCAGCTTCGACTGAACCATTCATCTTTGGTCGGTAGGGGGATGAATTGTGATGTTGAATTTTAAACTGCTCGCACAAGGAGGTGATCATAGTATTGTTAAGGTTTGTACCGTTATTAGTGATGATCCTTTCTGGGATACCGTACTGGCAAATAAGATTCTGCTTGATGAAGCGGGCAACAATATTCTTAGTAACGGAGGGCCAATGAGCTGTTAAGACGTTTAGAGGAACCAGTGGCACGTGCACCTTGTCTGCATAGATTTGACACTTATGAAAGGTCCGGGAGTGTTGATAGCAGTCTGCTTCCATGGTAGACCAATAATAGCCTGCCTGTAGAATTTTCTTTGCCATCGTATGCCCACTAGAGTGAGTGCCAAAGGTACCTTCATGCAATTCAGCCATGATCTTTTCAGCTTCAGCCTTATCCACACAACGAAGCAGAATAGAATCATGATTGTGTATGTACAGGATGCCATTACTTAGGAAGAACTTAGCCGAGAATCTCCTTAAGAACTTTTTGTCATTGACTGAAGCTCCTTTTGGATATTCTTGCACTTCGAGATACCTTTTGACTTCATGAAACTAAGGTTGGTCCACTACTTCTTCGGTATTAATCTCGTGACAGTATGCTGGTTCGTCCATTCGTTCAATGGTGATCTGGGGAGCTTCGTTATCCCAATTAAGTTTAAACATGGATGACATTGTAGCTAGAGCATCTACTAGCTTATTTTCTTCTCGCGGGAAGTGCTCGAAGGTAATCTGCTCGAAATGTGGTAACAATGTCAAAACATGTTCTTTGTAAGGGATAAGGTTTGGATGCTTAGTGTCCCATTCTCCTTTGATCTGACTGATGACCAAAACTGAATCCCCAAACACAACTAAAGATTTGATTCCCAAGTCTATGGCAGCCTTGACTCCAAAGATGCATGCTTCATATTCTGCCATATTGTTTGTACAGTTGAAGCAAAGTCTGGCCGTAAAAGGAGTAGGCATCCTTCCGGAGATATAAGCACAACACTGATACCGTTACCAAGTGCATTGGATGCCCCATCAAAGTACAGGGTCCATCGGGATACTTGTTCAGGTCCTTTATATGGTCTGATTCATTCACAATTGTCTACTATCATGATGTCTTCGTCAGGGAATTCAAACTTCATGGATTGATAATCTTTTACAGCTTGATGAGCAAGATGATCAGATAGTACGCTGCCCTTTATAGCTTTTTGGGTCGTGTACTGTATGTCATATTCTGTTAGGATCATCTTCCATCTAGCTATCCTTCCAGACAAAGCAGGCTTCTCGAAGATGCACTTTATCGGATCCATCTTAGATATCAGCAAAGTGGTATGATTCAACATATACTGTCTTAGCCGGCGAGCAGCGCATACGAGAGCGCAACAAGTTTTCTCGAGCAGTGAATATTTGGTTTCAAAGTCGGTAAACTTGTTGCTCAGGTAATAAATAGCATGCTCTTTTCGGCCAGACTCGTCATACTGCCCCAATACGCACCCCATTGAGTTCTCTAAAATAGTCAGATACATGATTAGCGGTCTTCCCTCGACTGGTGGCATCAAGACAGGAGGCTCTTGTAAATACTCCTTGATTTTGTTGAAAGAAATCTAACAGTCATCATTCCATCTAACTACCTGATCTTTCTTCAGTAGCTTGAAGATTGGTTCACAAGTAGATGTTAGGTGAGAAATGAACCTAGCAATATAGTTTAGGCGTCCCAAGAATCCTCTGACCTCCTTTTCAGTGCGAGGAGCAGGCATTTCTTGTATCGCTTTGACTTTGGCAGGATCAACCTCGATGCCTTTGTTGCTGACAACGAAACCTAAGAGTTTACCGGACCGGACTCCGAATGTGCACTTGTTTGGGTTCAACCTTAGTTTGTACTCCTTCAACCTGACAAACAGCTTTTGCAAGTGATCAAGGTGTTCTTCTTCAGTTTGTGATCGGGCTATCATGTCATCTACGTAGACCTCTATCTCATGACGTATTATATCATGAAACAAAGCTACCATGGTGCGTTGATAGGTTTCCCTGGCATGCTTCAGTCCGAATGGCATCACTTTGTAGCAGAATGTACCCTACTATGTGACAAATGTAGTTTTCTCCATGTCCTCAGGTGCCATTTTGATCTGGTTATAGCCTGAGAATCCGTCCATGAAAGAAAATACTTTGTGCTGAGCTGTATTGTCAACCAGGATGTCGATGTGCGGAAGTGGAAAATCATCTTTAGGGCTGGCCCTGTTTAAATCTCTATAGTCCCCGCACATTCTTACTTTGCTGTCCTTTTTAGGCACGGGAACAATGTTGGCAACCCATTGTGGATAGGAAGTAACATCCATAAATCCAGCATTGAATTGCTTCATAACTTCTGCTTTGATCTTCTCTGACATGTCAGGTCTCATACGGAGGACTTTTTGCTTCACTGGTGGACAGTCTTATCTTGTGGGTAGATGGTGTACCACAATGTCTGTATCGAGTCCCGGCATGTCTTCGTATGACCAGGCAAAGATCTCAACATAATCATGCAACAACTGAATTAGGCGCTCCTTGACACTCGGCTCTAGATTGGCACCCACTCTGATTTCCTTTTTATCTTCCTCAGTACCCAAATTGATTGTATCCAACAGCTCCTCATGAGGTTGAATAGCTCTTTCCTCTTGTTGTAGTAATCTGGCCAATTCCCCTGGCACCTCACAATCTTCTTCACCTTCGTATTCGGCTTGGTAGATCAGATCTTCAGAATCACTGAAGGTTATAGCAGTATCGTTACCCATGGGATCCTGAATGGAAGGGTACCTGCATTTGTGAGTGTGGGTGTGTGTAAGGGTATAGCCATCTTAAAACAATAAAATGTAAAAGAAAGTCAGTGAGCACAAAAGTTTTATATATGAAAAAGCGTCCATGATTCATTGAATGACATATGAAAATGAAATAAAAACCCTTACAAATGGACCGTTGTTCCTCGGGTAAGACACAAGGTTGAAAATGTACGAATTGTTTGTGAATTATTACAAGTCCAACAGAAATGTAAAAGATAAATTACTGAGATATGAAAGTTATTGGGATGAAGTCTTTGGCTTCCCAGTTGCGTAGTCCTCCGCTGATAGTAGGAAATATCCAATCTTCCAAGCTTCCATCTTCTTCATTGTCTTCTAGTGCATTGAGCCCTTTTTTGAGCAATCGAAGTGAACCCCAAGCCAAACTTGTCTGATTTGTACGGGATGTCCGGAAGTTGCCCCCAGATGGTGCATCCCCCTTCTTCCACTACTGCCTTTGCATCCTTTAGATATGACATCCGAGGTGGAAGTCTTGTGATCAAAGGAATTGAAGATACCGCCTTGGTCGCTGCTACTTCTGGAGAGACCTCTTCAAAATGTTGGAAAGGGGTTTCAATGAACTCGCCATCCAATTCCACATATCGGAAAGAATTCAGATGACTAATCATGTATTCCTCTTCCCCATGGACAGTTATGATCTTCCCTTGGACAGGGTACTTCAGCATCTGATGCAAAGTGGAGGTGACATCACCGACATTGTGAATCCAGGGGCGTCCCAACAGATAGGAATAAGAAGGACGAATGTCCATCACATAGAAGGTTGAATTGAAGGTCTGAGTTCCCACCTTTATTGGGATGTCCACCTCCCCATGGACCATCCTCTTAGAGCCGTCAAATGCTCTCACAATTATATTACTGGGTTTTAATGTCATCCCCTCACAATCCAACCTATCAAGGGCTTTCTTTGGTAAGACGTTCAGAGATGAACCAGTGTCTACCAAGACATGTGTTAGGGTCGTTCCTCTACACTCCACTGAGACATGTAATGCCTCGTTGTGTTTTCTCCCTTTAGGCGTCAAGTCAGCATCAGAGAAACCCAGGACAGTGTCAGCTGTCAAACTGGACACACACTCTTGGAATTGGTCTGCGGACGTCTCTTGCGGCACATGAGTTGTCTTCAGAAATTTTACCAAAGCTTTAGCATGTGCCTCAGAGCACAGCAGCAATGCTAGCATAGAGATTTTGGAGGGGGTCTGCCCCAATTGTTTGACCATATCATAATCACTCTTCTTTATGATCCTCAGGATTTCTTTCATCTATTTCTTGGACGTTTCAGGAATAGCTAGTGATTGAGCCTTCGTCAGGACATGCTCCTCTTAAACATTCTTTCCTTTATTCTCAGCAGTGGAAGTAGGGATAGGAATTGTATTGTCTTTGTTGGTAGGTACGGTTGCAGGTACAATCACTGGTACAGATGTAATCTTCGGAACGACCTTGGGTCCAAAGACTGCCTTTGGAGGGGCAATCTCTGGAGAGAAGATTCTCCCACTACAGGTAATCTTGCTTGTTCCGGCAATGTTACTGATGCCGGAATTGTCCTCTTTGGAGCTCTCTTCTTCAGCAGTCAATTCATCCTGTTTAATACTATGATAGTAGATTTCTCCACCATAATTCCATGGTACTATTTTATCTGATTGGTATGGAGTCGGCCCGAGCATTATTATCTTAAGTGGAGTAGTCTTCGGAGCAGATGTAATCCTAACGGGTCTTTTAGGGACCCTGGAAGGATTGGCGTAGATGGTTATTATTGAAACTTTAACTGGAACGGGTGAAATAGGAGCTTTCTCAAACAAAATTTCTTGGTTATCAATCAGTTGTTGGATACCTTTTTTCAACAGAGGGCAGTCAAATGATGAGGAGAGGCAAACATGGCAGTCTTTGTCACAACCTGGGAAGATACCAGCTTTTAACAAATTCCACTTGATGGTCGGGAGCGGAGTTAACAGTTCATCCACGGTAGAAATAAACAGATCTTCCTCAACAGCATTGGCATTGTGACCATGCCTAGGCATCGGAGCAGAGATAACATTTAGTTTCTCAGGCGCTTCAAATTCAACTTCCTTCGCATCTATCAAGTCTTGAATTTTGTTCTTCAGAGCCCAACAACTGTTGGTGTCGTGCCTTGGACTTTCAGAATGGTATGCGCACCTGGCATTCGTATGGTAATATGGAGACGCAATATTGTGATTTTTAGGGGCCTCTTTTAACATGGCCAGATTCAACTTTAGAAGATGTGGTAGTACTTGAGCTGGAGTCATGTTAATCTTGGTGAATTGCCGAACTGGCCTTTCCACCCTTGGCTGATTATTTCTCGGCTGGTTATTTCTCGGCTGGTCTGATGCAGGCTTTTGAATCATAACGGCCCCCACCGTTGGTTGGCGCTCAGTTCTTCCCTGATTCCTATGTGAATAGATAGTAGACACTTCCTTCTTTCCAGTGAAGGGCATTTTTACAGTTGTGGAGGCAGATGTGTCTTTCTGAATTTTCCCACTTCTTATACCGGCTTCCACCCTCTCGCTAGTTAATATCAGTTCAGTGAACCCTGCAGAGGAGCTTCTAATTAGATGATTAAAGAAAGGGCCTGATAGGGTTCCCAGGAACATTTCCACTAACTCCCTTTCAGACAAGGGGAGTATGATACGGTGGGAGAACTGACTTGAGGTTTTGCGTTTGTGTTTGTAAATGTTTCGGTTTAGCAAGAGTCGCCACCGACTTTTAAGGAAAGGTCAAAAAGCACAGGAAAGACCTTTGAGATGTTTTCTTGGGTTTGGGGAGTAGATTATGAAAAGGGAAGGTGCTAGCACCCTTTTCATCCATGGTTATCCATGGGCTCTTCGTTACTTGTTTAGATCACTTGCTTTGCTTTTCAACTGTTTGAAATGGTGCTTTGTGTGTGGTTTTGAAAGATGTTTTGAAAAGAGGCATCGTTGTGGCAACCTTTGTAATGATTCTTGTTTGAATGTATACAAAGGTGTTTTTGTCTTTTGAAAGATTTTCAATGTTTGAAAGTTGGATTTTGAAATTGTGTTGTGAAGTGTGTTTGAAAAAATAGCAAGGATGTTTTGCAAGCTTTTGATCAAGTAACTAAGAGTTGACTACCCTATTTTACTCAAAGATCTTTCTTATGTTTTCAACCCTTTTAACAGTGTTGTTTCACCATTGCATTTGGTGAACAAACTTGTGTTAGGATGTTAAACAGGACAGGCGCGAGTCATCGTATAGACTATGATAGCAATTGTGTCAAGTATTTTTGGCAATTTTCTTGAGGGACTTAATCATTTTTATTTAGGCAACCAAGATAGCGTCATCGAGGGACTCTGATCTTTTGTTTTGGTTTTGTTTTGCCAAAGTACTTAACATGTATACCATGGTCCATTTTTGAAGGCAACAAGTGGATTGTAACCCTAGGGGTGTAAGTGTGCATTGTGTTTGTTTTTCATGCATTTTTGTCTTTGATTAGGTCAAAATATTTGTTGGTTTTGATTTTTGCATACAAACCCTAATTCTCTAATCATGGCATAATTGAAAGCGTTTAAGTGCGAGAATTTAAATTCTAGGCTATTACAACATGATTATGGGGATGGGGGTACAATTTTTAATAGGGGATTATTTTGCAAGAAATATAAACCCTAAGTTATTACAACCAAATTGAATCTCAATGCAACAATGTTTAAATGTATAATATTTAAATAAACACAATAAATAAATATTAAATAAAATGTATTATGCAAAAAGAAGTTTTTTATGTATGTAAAAATATTTTCAATGTAAAGAACTACAAAGAAATAAATAAATAAAAAAGGATTAATTTTATTTATAAAAGGGGGTAAACCCTAATTCTTTTAAGAAAAATAATATATTATATTATTTATATACAAATATATATTAATATGTACAAAAATGAAATATATTGAAGAAAAGGTATTTTTTAGTATAAAAAATAAAAAGGTAATATTTTTATATTTTTAATCTAATTATTTAATAAAATAAAAGTATATATATATATATATATATATATATATATATATATATATATATATATATATATATATATATATATATATATATATATATATATATATATATATATATATATATATATATATATATATATATATATATATATATATATATATATATATATATATATATATATATATATATATATATATATATATATATATATATATATATATATATATATATATATATATATATATATATATATATATATATATATATATATATATATATATATATATATATATATATATATATATATATATATATATATATATATATATATTTTATTTTTTTTTTCTTTTCAGTGTGAATAAAAATAAGCAATAAAAGTATTATTTACATTATTTTAAAATTTAAACAAATAATATAAAAGTATATAAAAATGTTTTAATGTTAGAAAAATGGAATAATATGCTAAATAAATGTAAAAAAATATGAAAATATTTTTAAAGCATTTTTCATGTTTGGAAATAAAATAATAAAGTCATAAATGAAATTAAAATACAAAAATACAAAAATATAAAGAAAATGGGCCAGGGGGTGCATTTAGCAAAATGGGGGTGTTAGAAGTAAGGACAAACAGGCCCATCCCATTTCCACTTCATCTTCTTCCTTGTGAAAAAACACGCGCTTGCCCTGTACAAACTGCTAACTCCTGGAAACGTGATCTTTTGCCTAAACTCAAAACATGAAACTTGTAGAGCATTAAACCAAAATTCTAATCATATAAAAACTTAATCTAACTCTCAAAGACCAGAGAGAATTTCTCTGGCCCTAAAATCTGACCTAGTTTTTTCAGCATGTTCATGGATGAAATTCTCTTAGCACGATTAATATAAATGAAAACTGAGCATATGTATGGTTTCATGGCAATGAGTACTACATCTTTCATTCACAAACCTAAGCCTAATGATTCCTAAATAGAGAGATAGGAAGTTGTAAAATACCTGTTTCAGTTGGACACGAGTATGGCAATGTAGAGCTTCTCAACAAGTTTTGAGGTGCCTAGTAGCTTGCCTGAACTTCACTTGGTCTTTTCCAATAGCTAGTTTGCTTCGAATGTTCCTGAATCAGCCTCTAGAAGTCAACCTGCACAAGCTTGAAATGAAAATGGTGAACACTGTAAATGGAGTTACAGTTGGCAATGGAGGTTGGGGATAGCTTGAGTGAGTTGAATGGAAGGTGTTTGAAGTGGAAAGGAGCAAAACGCACGAGCAAAATGAGCTATGGCACTCAAGTTGCAGCAACTGCCCTGTTTTGCAAGTTTTTGGTGTTTTGGTGTTCAAGAGTGTTTGAGGGATGAATGGCTCGTGTTTATGGCTCCAAGGGATGTGCAAAACTTGTTTGAAATGTTGGCTCAAGTTGAATATATCAGATATGTAAGTTGTTGACCTTTTGCAAGGTTTCTTGTTTTTGAAGTAAAAGTGAGAATTAACAATGCAAAGGCTTGTACAATCTAGCTTAGGGTATGCTAAGAGTTGGTACCAATTGCCTGATATTATTGAACTTTGTTTGCTGCAAAAGATTGGGTCCTTGGCTCAAGATAAGCAATTTGACATAAAACATGCTTTATTCATTGTATAATGCTTCCTTGATCAGAACAATGCCTCTAACCAAAGTGTTTGCATTCAATTTTGAGTGTTGAAGGGTTTAGAGACCTGTAATTAAGTACAAAGCTAGTTTGGTCAGATTTTGCAACTTGCATGAACATGTATTGGCCATGGTTACAAAGTGAGTTTTTGCCAACTTCAAGCATTCGATTATCCCTAACCACAAATGTGTTTGAGGAGTTCTTGGACAATTTGGAAAGCTTGCAACATGTACTATAATACATATTTGAAATGAAACTTGAGATTCCAAGTGGAACTATGTGAAAAATGGCCATGAAGATGGGTCAAAAATCCTGCCTAAACTAGGGCAAACTTTCTCTAAGTTAAAAGTTTTAGGGACCCTTGTTCCAAAAATCATAACTTGAGATCCAAGCTTCTTTTGAGAAAACTTTGTGAATAAAAGTTGTAGAATTTTTGGAGGACTACAATTTTCATGTTGTAATTTTTGTTTGAATCCATTTGCATCATGATGAAAATGTGGGGCAAAGTTAGGAAAAATTAAGAAAATTTCATAACTTAGAAAATTTCTAAGTTAGGAAATTTTTCAATTTCAAACCCTAATTTTCAATTTTGGGTTTCTTGATGAAAAAGTTTCATAATTTGACATATCTTGATGAAAAATGACCCTTGGCACTTGATTTTGACCAAAAAGTCAAAGTTTGACTTTTCAGTGTATAGTCAAATTTTGATCAGTTGACTGAAAAATTCATCTGTCAATCCTATGCATTTGAGATCTTTTGAACTTGTTGAATAGGTAAAGATAATGTCATTGAGTCCTTAAGTACATGGTTGAACTTGATTTTCCATTGGCTAGGTCAAACAGTCAAAAATTGCCTTTGTACAATCAAAACCCTAAAAATGACCATTTTGCCCTTTTGGTGATCTGATCAAATTTCTTGTGGAATTGTGGTCCAAACTTGATCAAATGGTTCATATGAGTTCATAATGTTGATGTGGGTCAAAATTTATGAGGTTTGACTATAAATTGGTCACAGTTGACTTTTTCCCCAATACAACTGATTTTTAGGTCAACTGTCCAATTGACTGGGCAAAAATTTGATTCAAGGCTTGAAACTTGGTATGGGTAAACTTATGAGTCCAACATGAAGTATGAAAGTAAATTTGGGCATTGAAGGTCCAAAAATCCTTGTGCAAACTCAAACCCTAATTTAGGTCAACAGTGCAAAAAGATGTCTTGGGCAGAGCAAACCCTAGCTTGATCTTGAGTTCCGAGAGTCTTGTGATGAGAAATGTTGATAAAATGAGAGGGAAAATTTGGGGTACAACAGTTTCCCCTGTTCAATCTTATTGAACATGAAGAGTTAGATTGGCAAGTTTGCCTTTCGTGACTCGAAGGTAAAAGAGGATTGGACACTAAAGTGCCCGTAAATTTGCACTCGTCAAAATGTTGTTGAAGGAATGGGCTTAAAGATGCCATTTGGAGATGGTAGAATCTTGATGGAGATGGGCTTAAAGATGCCATCCAAGATTTGTTCGTTGAAAATCAGTAGAATGAACATCAAAATGGTATCCATATTTGGGACGTATCTGAGTTGTATATGGAGATTGGGTTTGTATGAGCAAGGGAATGGCGCCTGTGTCTAGAGCGTATCCGAGATGTAACTGCATTTGAATGGATGACAGAGAAACATCTGTGTTTGGAGCAACTGGGTGCTGGGGATAAGTTCTGAATGAGTGGTAGAATGGCAACTGTGTCCGAAGCGTATCTGGACTGTATCTGAAATTGAGATCTGTTATGAGTAGCAGAATGACTTCCGTGTCTGGAGTGTATCTGTAACTGTAACTGGGATATGCATAAGGGCCATAATGGCCATAATGGCATCTTCACTGGGGAGAATCAAACATCTGGTGTAAGGGCCATAATGGCATCCGTGTTTGGAGCGTATCTGAATTTGAAGTTGATAATTGAATCTGAATGAGAGATATAATGGCCGCCGTGTCTGGAGCATATCTAGTCTGTATCTGATTGCTGTAATCTGAATGAGTAGTAGAATGACCGCCGTGTATGGGGTGTATCCGTACTGTATCTTGACTTTGAAATTTTGAAAGAGTAATAGAATGACTGCCGTGTCTGGGGTGTATCCATACTGTATCTGAATAAATGTTAACGATAGCCTTTTAATCTTATCTTGAAAAGGGTAAAATGTTAGCTAAAACACAAGGTTATGTTGCATGATATGTATGATGCAATGAACTGTGTTTCATCAATGTTTATAATATATGAATGTAATGGATGTCCATGTAAGCTGAGTAGCTGTCTTGCTGAGGAAAATAAATCATTGAATGCTGTCAGGGAAAGTGAATCCTTGACCGATGCTGGGGATCCCGAAGAATTTTTTATTGTTGAAGATGAGAAATCCTTGATGACTGCTTGGGGATTAAATATCTTTGACAACTTCTGCAGGAAATGAGAATCCTTCATGATTTTCATGGGAAATAAGGAAAACTCATGAAAATCTCTACTGGGGAATCAAAACCTGGGAGGCTTCCAATGGAGAAACAGGAACTAGAATCCTCGTTCCGTTGGGAAATAACTTTGTGGGGAGTGTGTTTACTCGGACGGGGAAATCAAGAGCTTGGGTTGTATGCCAATCTACTGGGGAAGTTGGGGAAAACTGAATGGTTCCCACTGTGGATTGATAGTTGGAATTTTGGCTTCACTGGGGATATGTCTTTCAGGGTTTTCGGGCTCCACTGGGGATCGAGAGTTTGAACTCTGATGGGAACTTTGAAACTTAATTCTGCTGGGGAATAAGGTTTAGAATACATTGGCTCCGCTGGGAATCTGGAAATTTAACTCCACTGGGGATATATATCCTAAGGTTTTAGCTTTGCTGAGGAGCTGAATGACATACTGCAGGGGATTTCTTGAATGACACAAAGATATCTTCCTACACCTTCAACCTATCAGTAACTATCCTTTCTCAATTTTGTTTTATTTGTAAGCAGTGATTATATTCAAATGCATATGCCTATTTAACAAAACGTTGGACGTTTTCAAGTAAAACATAAGTGTAAAAAGAAAAGAGATGCAAGCAAATTTCTGCACTTTGAAATATCTTTGTATTAACTTTTGTAAGCATCTTTGTATAAAGGAGACAGACATCCTAGTAAGAGAATGTTATCGTAAAAATTGAGAAAAAATTTATAAAAAAAGAAAGATGGCTATGTGTAATAATTCCACGGGGCTCCCATTCTGCTATAGCCTTCACAACTCTAAGTATCTTGTCCATTCGCTGCTTCGTCCGCCGATGATTGGATTGATCAGAAGCTTGGAGCTTGTTGGTGAAGAGATTGTCCTTAAAGTGATCTGACGAGACATAGTCATACGCTTTAATTCCCTAACTTTTGCCTGGACCGCCCTTTCGAATTTTCGATCCACCGGGAAACCCTTTTTTGCCCAAGTCGCCCTTTCGGGTTTTCGACTTGCCGGGTGTACAGATTTTTTTTTGTTTATCCCTAATTTTTGCCTGAACCTCCCTTTCGGGTTTTCGATTCACCGGGATGCCCATTTTTTCCCAAGTCGCCCTTTCGGGTTTTCAACTTGTCGGGTTGTCTTATGCGTAGTATCTTTTGACTATGTCTGCATTCGCAGGGTGCGGTAAGTCGTCACCGTCCATGGTGGTCAGAATCATTTCCCCACCAGAAAAGATGCTCTTGATCACAAATGGTCCTTCGTAAGTAGGAGTCCACTTGCCCCTGGGATCACTTTGCGGCAAGATGATCCGCTTGATTACAAGATCTCCGACTTTATATACTTGACGTCTGACTTTCTTATTGAAGGCCTTGATCATCCATTTTTGATACGTCTGACCATGACAAACAGCAGTAAGTCGTTTCTCGTCGATCAAGTTAAGTTGATCAAGCTGGGTCTGAATCCAATCGTCTTCACTTAAACCGGCATCCTTCATAATCCTTAAGGAGGGAATCTGAACCTCCATAGGTAAAACAACTTCCATGCCATATACCAAAGAAAAAGGGGTTGCCCCTAGTACGCGCCGTGGTACGATATATATGTAGAGCAAACGGTAACATCTCATGCCAGTCCTTGTAGGTGACCGTCATCTTTTGAATGATCTTATTGATATTTTTGTTTGCAGCTTCAACAACACTGTTCATCTTTGGCCGATAGGGAGATGAATTATGATGATAAATCTTGAACTGCTTGCACAGAGCGGTGATCATAGTGTTGTTCAAATTTGTACTGTTGTCCGTGATAATCCTGTCGGGGATACCATACCGACATATGAGGTTCTGCTTGATGAAGCAGGCAACCACATTCTTTGTAACTGAGGCGAAGGAAGCTGCTTCAACCCACTTGGTGAAGTAATCAATAGCCACCAGGATGAAGCGATGTCCATTGGATGCTGTAGGCTTGATCTCTCCAATCATGTCGATGCCTCACATTGCGAATGGCCAAGGAGCTGTTAGCACGTTGAGAGGAACATGAGGAATATGTACCTTGTCAGCATAGACTTGGCATTTGTGACAGGTACGAGAATGTTGATGACAATCAGCTTCCATGGTAGACCAGTAGTAGCCTGCCCTTAGAATCTTCTTAGCCATTGTATGTCCACTCAAGTGGGTGCCAAATGTGCCACTATGTATCTCGGTCATGATCAACTCTGCTTCAACCTTGTCCACATAACGAAGTAGAACACAATCATGGCTGCGCTTATAAAGGATACCATTGCTCAGGAAGAACTTGGCAGCAAATTTCCTTAAGAACTTTTTGTCATTGACGGAAGCTCTTTCAGGGTATTCTCGAGTCTGGAGATACCTTTTGATTTCGTGAAACCAGGGTTGTTCCACTACTTCTTTGGTATTAATCTCATGATAGTTCGCAGGTTCGTCCATTTGCTCGATGGTGATTTGGGGAGCCTCGTTATCCCAGTTGAGTTTAAACATGGAAGACATTGTAGCCAGAGCATCTGCTAGCTGATTTTCTTCTCGCAGGAAGTGCTCAAAGGTAATCTGCTCGAAATGAGGCAACAATGTCAGGACATGTTCTTTGTATGGGATAAGATTAGGATGTTTAGTGTCCCACTCTCCTTTGACTTGACTGATAACCAAAGTCGAGTCCCCAAATACGACCAAAGATTTGATTCCCAAGTCTATAGCAGCCTTGAGACCAAAGATGCAAGCTTCATATTCGGCCATGTTATTGGTACAGCTGAAGCAAAGTCGGGTAGTGAAGGGTGTATGGCAACCTTCCGAAGAAATGAGTACCGCACCGATACCATTTCCAAGTGCGTTTGAAGAAACATCAAAGTACAGGGTCCGTCGGGATCCTTGTTCAGGTCCGTCATACGGTCCGTTACCTTCAATGTTATCCAATGTCATGATGTCCTCGTCAGGGAAGTCGAATCTCATGGGTTGGTAATCTTCGACGGCTTGATGAGATAGATGGTCAGCTAGTACACTCCCCTTTATAGCTTTTTGGGTAGTATACTGGATATCATACTCAGTCAAGATCATTTGCCATCTAGCGATTCTTCCAGATAAAGCGGGCTTCTCAAAGATATACTTGATCGGATCCATCTTGGAAATCAGCAAAGTGGTGTGAGTCAACATATACTGCCTTAGCCGGCGAGCAGCCCATACCAAAGCGCAACAAGTTTTCTCGAGCAGTGACTAGTGAGCCTCACATTCGGTAAACCTTTTGCTAAGGTAATAAATGGCATGCTCTTTTCGGCCAGACTCGTCATGTTGGCTCAGTACGCACCCCATTGAGTTATCCAAAACAGTCAGATACATGATTAACGGCCTTCCTTCGACGGGTGGCATCAAAATAGGAGGTTCCAGTAAATACTCCTTGATCTTATTAAAAGCAACTTGACAATCATTGTTCCATTCCACCACCTGATCTTTCTTCAACAGCTTGAAGATTGGTTCACAGGTAGATGTTAGGTGAGAGATGAACCTTGCGATATAGTTTAAGCGTCCCAAGAAACCTCTAACCTCCTTTTCAGTACGGGGGGCGGACATTTCTTGTATAGCTTTGACTTTAGCAGGATCAACCTCAATGCCTTTGTTTCTGACGATAAATCCCAAAAGATTACCAGACCTGACTCCAAAAGTGCACTTGCTTGGGTTCAGTCTGAGCTTATACTCCTTCAACCTGAAAAACAGCTTTTGCAGATGGTCAAGGTGTTCTTCTTCTGTCTGTGATCGGGCTATCATATCTTCTACGTAAACTTCAATCTCATAATGTATCATGTCATGAAATAAAGCTACCATGGCGCGTTGATAGGTTGCCCCGACATTCTTCAGTCCGAATGGCATCACTTTGTAGCAGAAGGTACCCCCACTGCATAACGAAAGTAGTCTTCTCCATGTCTTCGGGGGCCATTTTGATCTGGTTGTATCCCGAGAATCCATCCATGAAGGAAAATACCTTTTGTTGAGCTGTGTTTTCAACCAAGATGTCGATGTGTGGTAGTGGAAAATCATCTTTAGGGCTGGCCCTGTTTAAGTCTCGATAATCCACACACATTCTGACTTTGCCGTCCTTTTTGGGCACGAGCACAATGTTAGCAACCCATTGTGGATAGGAAGTAACAGCCAGAAAGCCAGTGTTGAATTGCTTCATTACCTCAACTTTGATCTTCTCAGACATGTCGGGCCTCATTCGACAGACTTTTTGTTTGATCGATGGACAGTCTTCTCTTGTAGGGAGACGGTGAACCACAATGTCTGTGTCTAGTCCCGGCATGTCTTCATAGGACCAGGCGAAGATTTCAACATATTCATTCAATAACTGCACTAAGCGCTCTTTGACACTTGGTTCCAGGTTGGCACCCACCTTAACCTCTTTCTTGTCTTCCTCTATTCCCAAGTTGATGGTCTCTAGCAACTCTTCATGGGGCAGAATAGCCCTCTCTTCTTGTTGCAAAAGTCTGGCTAACTCTCCCGGCACTTCACAGTCTTCGTCACCTTCGTACTCAGCATGATTGACCAAATCTTCAGAGTCACCGAAGGCTAAAGCAGAATAGTCACCAATGGAATCCGGAGTGGATGGGTACCTGCATTTTATGAGTGTGGGTGTGTGTAAGGGATAACCATCCTTAAACAAAATAAAATGTAAAAGGAAAGAAAATGAACACAACAGTTTATAGATGAAAACGTCCAATGATTCATTAAACATGGCATATGATAATGAAGAAAATCAAGCCCTTAAAAATGGACCTATATGCCCCGGGCAAGGCATAAGGTGAAAATAGTGTACGAATTGTTTAGTTATTACAGACCAAAATAGGAAATTGTTCAAAGATAAATTACTGGTTGATGAAAGTGATGGGAATAAATCCTTTGCTTCCCAGTTGCTTAATCCTCCTTCGACGGTTGGAAAGATCCAATCTTCAAAGTTGTCTTCTTCATCATCATTTTCTAAGGCATTAATTCCATGGTGAGTGATTTTTACGGGTGGTCCTCCAGCCCTGGAGCGACGCACAGCTTTCTGGCCAGCAGCAGTAAAACCTAGTCCGAACTTGTCCGTCTTGTGAGGAAAATCAGACAGTTTCCCCCACACTGTACTCCTTCCTTCTTTGATTACAGCCTCTGCATCCTTGAGAGATGCCATCCTAGACACATGCTTGGAAACGATAGGCACATCAACCACTGTCTTTGCAACTGCGACTTCAGGAGACACTTCCTCAAAATGTTGGAAAGGCGTTTCTATGAATTCGCCATCCAACTCCACATAGCGGAAGGAGTTGAGGTAACTTATCATGTACTCTTCCTCACCGTGAACCGTGATGATCTTACCCTTAATAGGATACTTTAGCATTTGGTGTAAAGAGGAGGTAACTGCCCTGACATAGTGGATCCACGGCCTTCCCAACAAGCAAGAATATGAAGGACGGATGTCCATCACATAAAAGGTAGAGTTGAAGGTCTCGATGCCCACATTGATAGGGATCTCCACTTCTCTATGAACCATCCTCTTAGAACCGTCGAAGGCTCTAACAACGATGTTACTGGGCTTGAGGGTCAATCTTTCGCAGTCCAATCTATCCAATGCCTTTTTCAGCAGCATATTCAAAGATGAACCGGTATCCACCAGGACATGGGAAAGTGTGGTTCCCCTGCATTTTACTGAGACATGCAACGCGTCGTTGTGCTTCCTTCCCTTGGGGGTCAAATCAGCATCGGAAAAACCAAGACCATTATCAGCAGTAAGGCTGGCCACGCACTCTTGAAACTGGTCAACCGAAGTTTCTTGAGGCATGTGTGCCGTCTTTAGAAATTTGATTAAGGCCTTAGCATGAGCCTCAGAGCAGAGTAGAAGAGCCAACATGGAGATTTTGGAAGGGGTCTGCCCTAGCTGTTCCACGACATTGTAGTCGCTCCTCTTGATTATCTTTAAGATTTCTTCCATTTCTTTCTGGGTGGTCTCGGGGATAACCACAGTATGAGCCTTTGTCCTGACAGGTGCTTCTAGTATCCCTTTACCTTTGGTAGTAGCATCAGAGGGTCTAACTTCAGGTACATCAATTTCTTCAATTATCGGGCTTTGCACAGATGGCTTGACAGGCACAAAATCTTTCGAGGGTCCGAAGACTGCTCGTGGGGGAGCAATCTCTGGAGAGAAAATCCTTCCGCTGCGAGTTATCTTGCTTGTTCCTGAAATGTTCCCTATATCAGGGGTTTCATCATCAGAATTCTCTTGGATTGATTCAATCTGTTTGATACCATGATAGAAGATTTCTCCTCTGTAGTTCCATGGTATCGTCTTGTTAGATTTATATGGGACAGGCCCCGGCATGGTGATTTTTAATGGCACAAACTTAGGATCAGGCGTAATCTTGACAGGCCTTTTGCAAGCCTTGGGAAGATTGTCGGAGATGGTTATTATTGCAATGTCATTGGTAGGAGTAACAAAGGTAGTAGGAGTAACAGGAGTGAAGGTATCAACAGGAGTCTTTTGAAAGAGTATCTCTTGGGTATCCATCAGGCGTTGGATGCTTGATTTCAACAGTGGGCAGTCAGCTCATATGTTTAAACAAAAGTAACAGTCTTTTCCACAGCCTGGGAATATCCCGGCTCTCATCAAATTCACTTTAATCACTGGTAACAGAGTCAAAAGGTCAGCAACATTGGTAACATGAAGGTCTTCTATAACGGCATGAACATTATGACCGTGCTTGGGCATCGGGGCAGAAATCACATTTGGCTTTTCGGGCGCATCGAATTCTACTTCCTTGGCGTTGATCAGGTCTTGGATTTTGTTCTTAAGAGCCCAACAGTTGTTGGTATCATGCCCTACACTGTCAGAGTGGTAAGCACATTTTGCATTGGAGTGGTAATATGGAGAAGAGGTATTAGGGTTCTTCGGCGCTTCCTTCAAACTGGTAAGATTCAGCTTTAGCAAATGAGGGAGTACTTGAGCTGGTGTCATGTTGATTCGGGTGGATTGCCATTGTGGCCTTTCTACCCTTTGCTGATTAGATCTTGGATGATTGTTGCGAGGTTGATCATTTGAAGAGTTTTGGATCATCACAGCCCCCACCGTTGGTCGGCGCTCGTTCCTTCCTTGGCTTTTCTGAGAATAAACAGCAGAAGCTTCCTTCTTAGCTGGGAAGGTCTTCTTAATAGTGCTGGACGCGGAGGCATCTTTCTGAATCTTACCACTTTTAATGCCGGCCTCGACCCTTTCACCGGTCAGAATTAATTCGGTGAATCCCGCGGAGGAACTCCCAATTAAATGATTGAAGAAAGGGCCAGACAGGGTCCCTAAAAACATGTCAACCAGCTCTCTATCCGACAATGGTGGCTGCACCCTTCCCGCCAGATCACGCCACTTCTGGGCATACTCTTTAAATCCTTCATTAGAGGCCATACCCATACTCTGTAGTTGAGTTCGAGTAGGCGCTAAATCAGCATTGTATTGGTATTGTCGGTAGAACGCCGCAGCTAAGTCTTCCCAGTTATGAACCTCCGATCTCTCGAGTTGATAGAACCAATCCAATTGTGTACCTGACAAACTGTCTTGGAAAAAATGGACCCAAAGATCCTTATCAGATGAGTGGGGTTGGATCTTTCTGACGTAGGATCTCAGATGCATCTTTGGGCAGGACAGACCGTCGTACTTAGCAAATGTAGGAGCTTTGAACTTGGGAGGAATGATAATCCCAGCGACCAACCCTAGTTCTTCAAAATCTAAACCGGGCACCCTTTGCAACTCCATGGCTGCCAATCGATCCTCAAGATTTTTAAATTTATCATTCGTCAGGGGATATTGCTGCTCGTAGTAATCTTCGTCTTCTTCCTCTTCCTCCCATTCAACTTCAGATTTAGAAGGCATCGCCGTTCCTTTTCCTTTACCAGCCCCTTCATCAGACGTCGAGGGGAATTCGAGAACTTTTCTAGCATTATTTTCAAACCTTCTTCCCATGATGACTACACCGGGTATTTTCTTCTTTTTCTCTTTATCTTTCTCCAACAGTGCTTTAAGGTCATCTTGACCCTTTTCTAAGGTCATAAGGAGTTGCTGGAATTGCGAATTCTGTGCTTGCAGATCCTTAATCGTCTGCTCCAAATCCATCTGGCTGAAATAAACAGCAGAAAGATAAGGAAACCTGGTGTGAAGACCTGTTTATGCATATGATGAATGATATGTTATTCATGTAATGCATTCAAGGATTTAGAAATTCAAATTTGTTGCAAACAAAAAGAACACACGTCATATTAAGAAGAAATTTGTTAGTACATAAATGCCCCATGGGCAAAATATTACAAAATTCTTAATGTAAAAAGACATTGCGCATCCTCTTTGGTGCGATGTAAGTGTTGAGAGTCTCCTCTTCATGAAGTCGGAGGGTAAGCTCCAAAACCTTCTTCTCACTTGCATAGAAGTTGGATTCAAAAGTATTTTGTTCCTCCTTGAGTTGGATCCAACTCTTTTGTAATTCTTCCAATGATGTCGGCATGTCTGGATGTAGGAGGGTGTATGGAACCTCTCCTTCCATAACAGGCTCTTTGATCACGGGGAGAATGTGAGGGTATGGCATCATAAGATTCTGGGTGCGGGTTCGTACCCACTTGAGATAAGGCTCAAGGGGGATGGAATTCTTGTGCCCCAGTGTCTTACTATCCACTTTGTTGGGCATCCTCCAAGCTCTGATGAACCTTTGTCGAAGTCCTTGCGCATCGTTGTCGAAGTCAAAAACCACATCAGGAACCAGCATATCATGAGGGCCATCCCTTCTAGCATATCCAAATTGTCTTAGAGCTAAACAGGGGTTGTAGGTAATGCCTCCCCTAATGCCAAGTAGTGGTACATTAAGGAATTCCCCACAACGATCAATGATGATGTCATTTTCTCTGGATCAAGAACACCAATGAACATCAGAATGTGCGAGGGTCATCAACCATTGTGACCACCTTAAACCCTGCTCATTCTTCAAAACTGATTGGGGAATGTGAGAAATAAACCACCTTGCTATAAGAGGAGTACATCACATGAGAACACCTCTTTTCCTCATTGTTCGTGTGTAAAATGAGTGTAGGATGTCCCCGAGCAATGTAGGCACAAGATTCCGAGATATGAAAATCTTGACAGCATTCACATCTATAAGCTGATCAGGGTTTGGGAACAAGACCAACGCATAGATGAGGAGTGCCACAATCTCCTCAAAAGCTTGTAGATCTAGAGAGTTCCAGCAGTCTTGTGCCTTCTCAAACAGAAACTTTGCCAAGAAACCCTTGACACCACTTCTGGTTTCCCAATGACCTTTGATATCAAATGGTTGCAAGTGTAATGCTTGAGCAACATCTTCGGGCTTTGGTTCTTTTTCGTACCGTTGTAGGGTAGTTGATGAAGAATAGGAATCCTCAGGAGTTGAGAAAATTCCTCCAAAGTAGGTACTAGTTGTTAATCAGGAAAGGTGAAACAGTGGTGTAGGGGGTCAAAGAACTGGAAGAGAACTTTCACCATGTCTTCTTTAATGTTGGAGTTGACCAAGTTGAGAAGTCTACCATGTCTTTCACTGAAGAGAGAATTCTCTGGAATCTTGGAAGTGAGCTCCTTGAGTTGAGGAGGGATTTTCATAAGGTTGACTTGAATTGTTTTTCTGCGAAGAGATTCCATGACCTACAAAACAAGAACAAAGATGAAGATCCAAACCCTTGAAATGGTTAGTGGATGTATATGATGCTTTATGATGTTAATGATGTATGCACAAGCACATGTACAAGCAAGTCACACAAGATCCTAGTTTCAGGCTTGCATGAGGTTTCATAGGTAAGTACCCTCTTGAAGTTAGTTGGCTCAACCTGTCCTATAAATAGTAACCGGGTTCTAAAGAGCTCAATATCACTGGATTATTTTCTGTGTTCATTGTTTTGGTTTAGCCACTTAACTGACGACCAAAATATTCCGAGAAAACAACCCTCAATGAGTGTAGTATCGAGTATCTACCAACTTCGGACTGCACCAAAGTCGGTCATCTCACTACCCCTAAAAAAGGCCAAGATGGTCAAGTAAGGTTCTAAGAGTTCATTAGTGCTTCATGACATCACTCAGCGGCCCCGTATTCTCTTTGATTGACTCAAAGGCTACCGGTACTCACAAATATGTCACACTAATATAGCTATTTCTTCAACCATGTCGGTATACCCCGCACAGTTTCCACAACGTATTGCTATTTACCTATGAATGTTTCCCAAATCCGGGTAGAGGATTTCAAGCCCAAACAAGAGAACCAAATGTAAAGAAAACAAAGCAATCAAGATAAGCATGCAAAGGTGATCTAAACCCTAAGGTTACTCCACTTTTAGAATAATTCCCCAGCAGAGTCGCCAGTTCTGTGATACGGTGGGAGAACTGACTTGAGGTTTTACGTTTATGTTCGCAAATGTTTCGGTTTAGCAAGAGTCGCCATCGACTTTTTATTTTATCCTAAGGAAAGTTCAAAAAGCACAGGAAAGACCTTTGATATGTTTTCTTGGGTTCGGGGAGTAGATTATGAAAAGGGAAGGTGCTAGCACCCTTTTCATCCATGGTTATCCATGGGCTCTTATTACTTGTTTAGATCACTTGCTTTGCTTTTCAATTGTTTGAAATGGTGCTTTGTGTGTGGTTTTGAAAGATGTTTTGAAAAGAGGTCATCGTTGTGGCAACCTTTGTAATGATTCTTGTTTGAATGTATACAAAGGTGTTTTTGTCTTTTGAAAGATTTTCAATGTTTGAAAGTTGGATTTTGAAATTGTATTGTGAAGTGTGTTTGAAAAAATAGCAAGGATGTTTTGCAAGCTTTTGATCAAGTAACTAAGAGTTGTCTACTCTATTTTACTCAAAGATCTTTCTTATGTTTTCAACCCTTTTAACAGTGTTGTTTCACCATTGCATTTGCTGAACAAACTTGTGTTAGGATGTTAAACGGGACAGGCGCGGGTCATCGTATAGACCATGATAACAATTGTGTCAAGTATTTTTGGCAATTTTCTTGAGGGACTTGATCATTTTTGTTTAGGCAACCAATATAGCGTCATCGAGGGACTATGATCTTTTGTTTTGTTTTTGTTTTGCCAAAGTACTTAACATGCATACCATGGCCCATTTTTGAAGGCAATAAGTGGATTGTAACCCTAGGGGTGTAAGTGTGCATTGTGTTTATTTTTCATGCATTTTTGTCTTTGATTAGGTCAAACTATTTGTTGGTTTTGATTTTTGCATACAAACCCTAATTCTCTAACCATGGCATAATTGAAAGCGTTTAAGTGCGAGAATTTAAATTCTAGGCTATTACAACATGATTATGGGGATGGGGGTACAATTTTGAATAGGGGATTATTTTGCAAGAAATATAAACCCTAAGTTATTACAACCAAATTGAATCTCAATGCAACAATGGTTAAATGTATAATATTTAAATAAACACAATAAATAAATATTAATTAAAATGTATTATGCAAAAAGAAGTTTTTATGTATGTAAAAATATTTTCAATGTAAAGAAATACAAATAAATAAATAAATAAAAAAGGATTAATTTTATTTATAAAAGGGGGTAAACCCTAATTCTTTTAAGAAAATAATATATTATATTATTTATATACAAGTATATATTAATATGTACAAAAATGAAATATATTGAAGAAAAGGTATTTTTTAGTATAAAAAATAAAAAGGTAATATTTTTATATTTTTAATCTAATTATTTAATAAAATAAAAGTATATATATATATATATATATATATATATATATATATATATATATATATATATATATATATATATATATATATATATATATATATATATATATATATATATATATATATATATATATATATATATATATATATATATATATATATATATATATATATATATATATATATATATATATATATATATATATATATATATATATATATATATTAAATATGTATAAAATAAAATAAAATATTTACAAAAATAAAATATATTCAAGAAAATATTTTCAGTGTGAATAAAAATAAGCAATAAAAATAAAAGTATTATTTACATTATTTTAAAATTTAAACAAATAATATAAAAGTATGTAAAAATGTTTTAATGTTAGAAAAAAATGGAATAATATTCTAAATAAATGTAAAAAAATATGAAAATATTTTTTAAGCATTTTTCATGTTTGGAAATAAAATAATAAAGTCAGAAATAAAATTAAAATACAAAAATAAAAAAATATAAAGAAAATGGGCCAGGGGGTGCATTTAGCAAAATTGGGGTGTTAGAAGTAAGGACAAACAGGCCCATCCGATTTCCACTTCATCTTCTTCCTTGTGACAAAACGCGCGCTTGCCCTGTACAAACTGCTAACTCCTGGAAACGTGGTCTTTTGCCAAAACTCAAAACATGAATCTTGTAGAGCATTAAACCACGATTCTAACCATATAAAAAACTTAATCTAACTCTCAAAGACCAGAGAGAATTTATCTGGCCCTAAAATCTAACCTAGTTTTTTCAGCATGTTCATGGATGAAATTCTATTAGCACGATTAATATAAATGAAAACTGAGCATATGTATGGTTTCATGGCAATGAGTACTACATCTTTCATTCACAAACCTAAGCCTAACGATTCCTAAATAGAGAGATAGGAATTTGCAAAATACCTGTTTCAGTTGGACACGAGTATGACAATGTAGAGCTTCTCAACAAGTTTTGAGGTTCCTGGTAGCTTGCTTGAACTTCACTTGGTCTTTTCCAATAGCTAGTTTGCTTCGAATGTTCCTGAATCAGCCTCTAGAAGTCAACCTGCACAAGCTTGAAATGAAAATGGTGAACCCTGTAAATGGAGTTAAAGTTGGCAATGGAGGTTGGGGATAGCTTGAGTGAGTTTAATGGAAGGTGTTTGAAGTGGAAAGGAGCAAAACACACGAGCAAAATGAGCTATGGCACTCAAGTTGCAACAACTGCCCTGTTTTGCAAGTTTTTTTGGTGTTTTGGTGTTCAAGAGTGTTTGAGGGATGAATGGCTCGTGTTTTTGGCTCCAAGGGATGTGCAAAACTTGTTTGAAATGTTGGCTCAAGTTGAATATATCAGATATGCAAGTTGTTGACCTTTTGCAAGGTTTCTTGTTTTTGAAGTAAAAGTGAGAATTGACAATGCAAAGGCTTGTACAATCTAGCTTAGGGTCTGCTGAGAGTTGGTACCAATTGCCTGATATTATTGAACTTTGTTTGCTGCAAAAAATTGGGTCCTTGGCTCAAGATAAGCAATTTGACATAAAGCATGCTTTATGTAAATGGAAATGCTACCTTTATGCCCAAAATGGATTTATTCATTGTATAATGCTTCCTTGATCAGAACAATGCCTCTAACCAAAGTGTTTGCATTCAATTTTTGAGTGTTGAAGGGTTTAGAGACCTGTAATTAAGTACAAAGCTAGTTTGGTCAGATTTTGCAACCTGCATGAACATGTATTGGCCATGGTTACAAAGTGAGTTTTTGCCAACTTCAAGCATTCGATTCTCCCTAACCACAAATGTGTTTGAGGAGTTCTTGGACAATTTGGAAAGCTTGCAAAATGTAATATAATCCATTTTTGAAATGAAACTTGAGATTCCAAGTGTAACTATGTGAAAAATGGCCAAGAAGATGGGTCAAAATCCTGCCTAAACTAGGGCAAAATTTCTCTAAGTTCAAAGTTTTAGGGACCCTTGTTCCAAAACTCATAACTTGAGATCCAAGCTTCTTTTGAGAAAACTTTATGATTAAAAGTTGTAGACTTTGTGGAGGACTACAACTCTCATGTTGTAAGTTTTGTTTGAATCCATTTGCATCATGATGAAAATGTGGGGCAAAGTTAGGAAAAATTAAGAAAATTTCATAACTTAGAAAATTTCTAAGTTAGGAAATTTTTCAATTTCAAACCCTAATTTTCAATTTTGGGTTTCTTGATGAAAAAGTTTCATAATTTTACATATCTTGATGAAAAATGACCCTTGGCACTTGATTTTGACCAAAAAGTCAAAGTTTGACTTTTCAGTGTATAGTCAAATTTTGATCAGTTGACTGAAAAATTCATCTGTCAATCCTATGCATTTGAGATCTTTTGAACTTGTTGAGTAGGTCAAGATAATTTCATTGAGTCCTTAAGTACATGGTTGAACTTGATTTTCCATTGGCTAGGTCAAACAGTCAAAAATTGCCTTTGTACAATCAAAACCCTAAAAATGACCATTTTGCCCTTTTGGTGATCTGATCAAATTTCTTGTGGAATTGTGGTCCAAACTTGATCAAATGGTTCATATGAGTTCATAATGTTGATGTGGGTCAAAATTTATGAGGTTTGACTGTAAATTGGTCACAGTTGACTTTTTCCCCAATACAACTGATTTTTAGGTCAACTGTCCAATTGACTGGGCAAAAATTTGATTCAAGGCTTGAAACTTGGTATGGGTAAACTTATGAGTCCAACATGAAGTATGAAAGTAAATTTGGGCATTGAAGGTCCAAAAATCCTTGTGCAAACTCAAACCCTAATTTAGGTCAACAGTGCAAAAAGATGTCTTGGGCAGAGCAAACCCTAGCTTGATCTTGAGTTCCAAGAGTCTTGTGATGAGAAATGTTGATAAAATGAGAGGGCAAATTTTGGGGTACAACAGGGGGTTGCACCCTTCCGGCTAGATCCCTCCACTTTTGGGCGTAGTCTTTGAAGCCCTCATTTGATACCATAGCCATACTCTAGAGTTGAGTATGGGTTGGTGCCAAATCAGCGTTGTATTGATACTGTTTATAGAAGGCTGCTGTCAAGTCTTCCCAATTATGGACATCAGCCCTTTCCAACTGGTAGAATCAATCAAGATGCGTTCCTGATAAATTGTCTTGAAAAATGTGAACCCACAAGTCTTTGTCATCAGAATGTGGCTGCATCTTCCTGACATACGATCGAAGGTGCATTTTGGGACAAGACACCCCATCATACTTGGAAAACAATGGCACTTTAAACTTTGGCGGGATTACTATTCCTGACACCAACCCCAATTCCTCGAAATCTAGCCCCGGTACTCTCCGTATCTCCATAGCAGTTAGGCGCTCTTCTAGGTGTTTGTATTTGTCATCGGCCGAAGGGTATTGTTGTTCAGAGTAGTCCTCTTCTTCCTCCTCTTCTGCAGAATCTGAGGGTACTACCGTCTCTTTTCCTTTTCTTTCCCCTCTGTCAGAGGTTGTTGGAAATTCCAAGGTCCTTCTGACTTGTCCCTGAAACCTTCTGCCAATGATAACCACACCAGCTGGCTTCTTCTTCTTTTTCTCTTTTTCTTTCTCTAGCAGAGTCTTTAGCTCCTCATGCCCCTTGGCTAAGGTCAAGAGTAACTGTTGAAATTGTGTATTCTGAGCTTGCAAATCTTTGATCGTTTGTTCAAGATCAATCTTGCTAAAATAAACAGTAGAAGGATGAGGAAACTTGTTGCAAAGACTTGTTTATGCTCATGATGAATGATATGTATTCATGCAATGTTTTCAAGGATTTTATAATTCAAATTTGTTTCAAACAAAAAGGAACACACGTTATATTAATAAAATATAATTTGAGTACATCAATGCCCCTAGGGCAAAATAATACAAAATTCTAAGATAGAAAGACGTTGCGCATCCTCTTTGGTGAAATGTAGGTGTTGAGAATCTGCTCTTCATGAAGTAACCTAGTGAGTTCCAAAACCTTTTCTCGCTTGCGTAGAATTGGGCTTCGAAAATATCGTGTTCTCCCTTGAGCTGTATCCAACTCCTTTGTAGGTCTTCGAGTGATGTCGGCATGTCAGGATGTAAGACGGTGTATGGAACCTCTCCTTCCTTAACTAGCTCTATAATCACTGGGAGAATGGAGGGATAAGGCATCATAAGACTTTGGCCGCGGTTTCGTACCCACTTGAGGTAAGGCTCAAGAGGGATGGAATTCTTGTGTCCCAAAGTCTTACTATCTACCTTGTTTTGAATCCTCCAAGATCGGATGAACCTTTGGCGAAGACCTTGATTGTCGTTGTCATAGCCGAAAACCAAACCTTGAACCAGCATATCATGTGGGACATCCCTTCGGGCATAACCAAACTGTCTTAGAGACAAGCACGGGTTGTAGGTTATGCCTCCACTAATGCCAAGTAGAGGGACATTATGGAATTCACCACAACGGTCGACAATGATAACATTCTCTTTGGATCGAGAACACCAATGAATATCTGAATGTTTAAGTGTCATCAATCTTTGTGACCACCTCAAACCTTGCTCATTCTTCAAGACTGATTGGGGAAGATGAGAAATAAACCATCTTGCCAGGAGAGGAGTGGAACACATGAGAACACCACTTTTCCTCATTGTACGAGTGTGAAAAGAGTGTAGGATATCCCCAAGCAATGTAGGCACCATATTGCGTGACATGAAGATTTTGACAGCACTCACATCTATGAGTTGGCCAGGGTTAGGGAACAAGACCATCCCATAGATGATAATAGCTACAATCTCCTCAAAAGCTTGCAAGTCCAAGGAGTTCCAACAGCTTTGGGCCTTCTCAAACAAGAATTTTGCCAAGAAGCCTTTGACACAACTTCTAGTTTCCCAATGGGTTGTGACATCAGATGAGTGCAAGTGCAGGGCTTGAGCAATCTCTTCTGGCTTTGGATCTCTTTCCGTACTGTTGAAAGGTAGTTGATTGAGAATAGGAATCCTCAAGAGTTGAGAGAATTCTTCCAAAGTAGGCACAAGTTGGTAGTCAGGAAATGTGAAGCAGTGATGCAAGGGGTCAAAGAACTGGAAGAGAACCTTCATCATGACTTCCTCTGTGTTGGAGGTGAGCAAGTTGAGTAGACGACCATTCCTCTCGGTGAATGGAGAGTTCTCAAGAATCCTTGAAGCTAGCTCCTTGAGTTGTGGAGGAATTCTTACAAGGTTGACTTGGATAGTTTTCCTGCGAAGTGACTCCATATCTTACAAAACAAGAACAAAGATGAATTTCCAAAATCCTTGAAATGGTTAGTGGATGCATATGATGTTCATGATGTTATGCACAAGTATATATGTACAAGCAAATCACACAAGTTCCTAGTTTAGGCTTGCATGGGGTTTCATAGGTAAGTACCCTCTTGAAGTTTAGTTGGCTCAACCTGTCCTAGAAATAATAACCGGGTTCTAAGGAGCTTAATATCATTGGATTGTTTCCTTGTTCATTGTTTCAATTCAAGCCTCCTTACTGGCGACCGAAATATTTCAAGAAAACAACCCTCAATGAGTGTAGTATCGAGTATCTACCAACTTCGGACTGCACCAAAGCCGATCATCTCACTACATCCTAAAAGGCCAAGTTGGTCAAGTAAAGGTTCTAGAAGTTCGTTAGTGCTTCATGACATCACTCAGCGGCCCCGTATTCTCTTTGATTGACTCAAAGGCTACCGGTACCCACAAATATGTCGCACTAACATGACTATTGCTTAGACTATGTCGGCATACCCCGCACAATTTCCACAACGTATTGCTATTTACCTATAATGTTTCCCAAATCCGGGTAGAGGATTCAAACCCAAACAATAGAACCAAATGTAAAGCAAACAAGTCAAACAAGGTAAGCAAATAAATGTGATCTAAACCCTAAGGTAACCCCACTTTTATAATTTTCCCCAGCAGAGTCGCCAGTTCGGTGATACGGTGGAAGAACTGACTTGAGGTTTTGCGTTTTGTCGCAAATGTCGTGGTTAGTAACAGTCGCCACCGACTTTTATTTTATCCAAAAGGAAAGGTAAAAAAGCACAGGAAAGACCTTTGAGATGTTTTCTTGAGTTCGGGGGGTAGATTATGAAAAGGGAAGGTACTAGAACCCTTTTCATCCATGGTTTTCCATGGGCTCTTAGTTACTTGCTTAGAACACTTGCTTTGCTTTGTTTGAAATAGTGTTTGGTGTGATTTTGAAAGTATTTTGAAAAGAGGCCATCGTTTAGGCAATCTTTGTAATGATTCTCGTTTGTAAGAATGTATACAAAGATGTTTGTCTTTTAAAAAATGTTTCAATATTTTGTAAATGTGTTTGTGTGTTTGTTTTTGAAAATAGCAAGGATTGTTTGAAAAGGAGCAAGTAACTTAGAAGCTATCTACCTACTCAAATGTCTTTCTTGTGCATTTTTATTCCTTTGACACTGTTGACTTACCATTGATTTGGTAAGCAACCCTATCTTTGGATGTAAACGGGACGGGCGTGGGTCATCGTATGACCATGATAGCAATGTTGCCAAGTATCTTAGTATTTTTGAGGGACCAAGATCATTTTGTTTAGGCAACCTTTGAATAGCGTCATCGAGGAACTATGATCTTATTTTTGTTTTGTTTTGCCAAGATACTTCGCATGCGTAACATGACCATTTTATTTTAGGCAACCAAGTGGGAAAAACCCTAGGGGTGCTTGTGTGCAAAGTGTGTCATTTTCATGCTTTTGTCTTGCCTTTAGGGTTTTTCTATTTGTTTTGTTTTTGTTCTTGTCATGCAAACCCTAATTACTAAACATAGTATATAAAGCGATAAATTGAGTAAAATAAACTAAGCTATTACAACAATTGTTATGGGAGGGGGGATACAAGTTTTGAATGGGGATTTTGCCCAAATATAAACCTAAATATATTATTACAACCCAATCGAATATTGTGTGAATTAAATAAATATACAAATATTTAAATGAAATGCAATGTATTCATGTAAAAAAATCTTTTGGTATTTGTTTTTTTGTATGAGAAAAATAATTAATTTAAACCCTAAAAAGAAAGGAAAAATAATATTATTTTTGGAAGGGTGAAACCCTAGTTTTTAATTAAAAGAAAATAATGTTTCATATTAATATTTTGTCCATTTTTTGTATAAGAAAATAATAAATAATATTATATGTAAATATTAAAAATTAAGTATGTATAAAAATGGTTATTTATGATTATAAATAGTATAAAAAAATGTTAAGTATTTTTAATTGTATTTACAAATTATTTAAGAAAATAAAATCTATTTATCATAATAAACTATTTTTTATGCAAAAAATATATATAAAAAAAAAATTGCAAAAAATAAATAAATTATTTTTAGGATTTTTATTATTCAGAAAAAATAAATAAAAGTTATAAATATGAAAATATGAAAGAAATATGAAAAATAAAACAAATAAGCCAGGGGGTGTAAAAGTAAGTCAGAGGGTGCAGATAGTAAAAACAAAAAGGCCCAAGGCGCCAAAAAGCCTAGGACTTCATCCCTGACCTTCGTCCCTCTCTTCTGCGCGCGCTTCATGTTCAAACTGTAACTTTCATATGCTTGCACAAAAACAAAAACTCATAACATGAAACATGTGGCATTTGAGCTCACGATTCTAACCATATAAATTATTTAACCTAACTCTAAAAGATCAGAGAGAATTTTGGCAACCCTAATTCGTGACCTAACTTTTTCAGCATTTTCAATCTTCAAATTCTCTCAGCATAGTTAATATAAATGAAAAGTATGCATATGTACAACTTCACTATGATATGGACTACATTTTTTCTTCACAAATCGTGGCTTGAGGATGCCTATTCAGAGAGATAGAGTTCAAGAAAGTAGCTCCTTCAGCTGGATTCGAGTAGAGAAATGTAGGGACTTTAATGGAGGCCTGAGGATTGTGTGAGCTTCCTTGAACTTCCTTCAAGCTATTCCAATGCTTTTCTTGCTTTGAGGATGGCTGGAACTCTTTGCACAAGTCAAGTTGCAAGCTTCCAAAGTTAAAATGGTGGATGCTGAAACAGGGGCTACAAAACCAGGGTGATGGCTTGGATTGCTTTGGTATGATGTGTATGAGATGTTGGAGGTTATTAAACACAAAATGCACGAGCCAAATGAGAGTTGGCTATGATTTTGCAGAAATCTGTGTATTTGGGCAGTTTTGTGGTGTTTTTGAGTTTTGGAGAGTTTTAGGTGCAAGCCAAACATGCTATGCCTTGCAAAATGTTTGTATATTTGTATAGAAATGATACCAAGTCCATTTCTTACTAGTTGTACAAGCTTTTCACCTTTTGGTAACCTTTATTGTATATAAAGTAAAGTGACAAGACCAATGCTACATGCTTGTAATGGCTAGCTTGAGAGCTGATAAGAGTTGGTACACATTTCTTGAGACCTGTGGAAACTGCTTGCACAAAAGGGACATGTCCAAGGCTCAAGATTGACAAAGTTGCAAAAGTTGCCCTTTATGAAAATGGCATTGTAACCTTTATGCCTAAAATTGAATTTTCTCTTGTACAATGCTTCAAAAGAAAAGATAATGCCTTTATCAACTGAGTTTGCATTTAATTATAGAGTGTAAAGTGAGTTTAGTACATGTAAATCAAGATACAATCAACATAGATCTGATTTGCAACTTGATGCTTTGTGAAAATGGCATGAACAAAAGTGAGAAAATGCCAACTTCCCTTCTTCGATTCTCCCTACTCAAAAATGATCTTGGAGTGTTATTGGACATTTTGGAAAGCTTGCAATGTTCTCTATAATCCATATTTGAAATTAAATTTGAGATAACTCTTGGAACTAGGTGAAAAGTTTCCATGAAGTTGGGTCAAAAACCTGCCTAAATTAGGGCAAAATTTCACTAAGTTATTTAGTTCATGAGCATGTATTCACAAATTTATATCTTGAGATCCAAGTATCTTTAGGGAAAAATTTGTGAAGAAAAGTTGTAGATTTCATGGAGGACTACAACTTTCATGTTGGGAACTTTTCTTGAATCAAAATGAATCATGGTGAAAAAGTGGTGAAAAGTTGGGAAAAAATAAGGAAATTTTTATACTTAGAAAAATTCTAAGTTATGAAAATTTTCAAATTAAAACCCTATTTTTCAAATTTGAGTTTCTTGGTGAACAAGTTTCACATTTTGACATATCTTGATGGATTATGACCCTTGGTACTTGATTTTGACCAAAAAGTCAAAGTTTGACTTTTCAGTATACAGTTGACTTTTGATCAGTTGACTGCAAAATTCATCTGTCAATCCAATGAACTTGAGATCTTTTGAATCATGTAATTAGGTAAAATTGATGCCAGTGAATCCTTGAAATCATGTTTGAACCCAATTGGTCATTGGCTAGATTAAAAATCAGAAATTTCCCTTTCTCAGTCAAAACCCTAATTTTGACCATTTTGCCCTTTTGATGATTTGATCAAATTTCTTGAGGAGTTGTGATCCAAACTTGATCAAATGATACATATGAGTCTAAAATGTTGATGTGGATCAAAAATCATGAAGTTTGACTGTAAATTGGTCATGGTTGACTTTTCCCCCAATACAGATGATTTTTAGGTCAACTGTCCAATTGACTGATCAAAAATGTGATTCAAGGCTTGAAACTTATTATGAGCAATCTTAGAGGTCCAAGATGGTGTATGAAAGTCACATGAAGCATTGTTGGTCCAAAAATCCTTGTGAAAACTCAAACCATAATTTTGGGTTATCAGTGCAAGATGAGGTGTCTTGAGCTGACCAAACCCTAATCTTGTCTTGAGTCCAAGAAGTCTTGTGAGAAAGGTCTTGATAAATGAGAGGGCATATTTTGTGGTACAACAAAGTCAATCTTGTAAGGATCCCTCCACAACTTAAAGAGCTAGCATCAAGGATCCCTGAAAATTCTCCATTCACCAAGAGACATGGTCGCCTACTAAACTTGGTCACCTCCAACACTGATGAAGACATGATGAAGGTGTTGTTTCTGTTATTTGATCCCTTACACCATTACTTCACATTTCCCGATTATCAACTTGTGCCTACTTTGGAAGAATTCTCCCGACTCTTGAGGATACCCATTCTCAATCAACTACCTTTCAACATTATGGAAATAGATCCAAAGCCAGAAGAGATTGCTCAAGCTCTACATTTGCAACCATCTGATATCACAACGAATTGGGAAACAAGGAGTGGTGTCAAGGGATTCCTAGGAAAGTTCTTGTTTGAGAAAGCCCAAAACTGTTGGAACTCCTTGGACTTACAAGCCTTTGAAGAAATTGCGGCTCTCCTAATCTATGGGATGGTTTTGTTTCCAAATCCTGACCAACTCATAGATGTGAACACCATCAAAATCTTCATATCCCGCAACTCGGTGCCTACTTTTCTAGGGGACATCCTACATTCTTTTCACACTCGCACTATGAGGAAAAGAGGTATCCTTATGTGTTGCACTCCTCTCTTGGCAAGATGGTTTATTTTGCATCTTCCCCAATCTGTATTGAAGAACGAGTAAGGTTCAAGGTGGTCACAAAGGTTGATGACACTCAAACATTCAGACACTCATTGGTGTTCCCGATCCATAGAGAATGTTACTATTGTCGACCGTTGTGGAGAATTCCCTAATGTCCATTTACTTGGCATTAGGGGAGGTATCACCTACAACCCCTGCTTAGCTTTAAGACAGTTTGGTTACGCCCTAAGGGATGGCCCACATGAGATGCTCATTCAAGGTTTGGTATTTGAATACTAGAATGACGATCAAGGTCTCCGCCAGAGATTTATCCGAGCTTGGAGGATGTTGAATAAGGTAGATAGCAAGACATTGGGGCATAAAAATTCCATCCCTCTCGAGCCTTACCTCAAATGGGTACGAACTCGTGCTAAAAGTCTTATGATGCCTTATCCCTCCATTCTCCCGGTAATCATTAAGCCTGTTGTGGAAGGAGATATTCCGTACACTATCCTGCATCCTGACATGCCCACCTCTCTTGAAGACTTATAAAGAGATTGGATACAACTCAAGGGGGAGAGAGACACTTTTGAAGCCCAATTCTAAACTAGCGAGAAGAAGGTTTTGGAACTCACTAAGCAACTTCATGAGGAGCAGACTTTAAATGCCTACATCGCACCAAAGAGGATGCGTACTACCTTTTTATCTTAGAGTTTTTTGTTATTTTTTCCCAAAAAGGCATTGATGTACTCAAGATTTAATTTATAAATATAACGTGTGTTTCCTTTTTGTCTAAAACCAATTTGAATCTTTGAAATACTTGAAATCATTACATATGCATCTACCATTCATCATAACATAAGCAGGTTTCTTGTAACAAGTCTCCTCATTTTTCTATTGTTTATTTCAGTAAGATGGATCTCGAGCAAACGGTGAAGGACCTCCAAGCACAAAATGCTCAGTTTCAACAGATGTTCTTAACTCTAGACAAAGGACAAGAAGAGTTGAAGACCTTGCTGGTGGAAGAGAAGAAAAAGAAGACAAAGAAGATAACCGGAGTTCTAAACATGGGAAGAAGATTCCAAGGACAAGCAAGAATGACCTTGGACTTTGCAACTCCATCTGGTGAGAAAGACAATCAAGATGGGAAAGGCAAGGAAGCAGTTGTCCAGCCTGATTCAGAAGAGGAAGAGGAAGAAGAAGATTATTCTGAAGAACAATATCCACCAGCCGACGACAAGTATAAGCATCTGGAAGAGCGATTAAGTGCAATGGAAATCCAAAAAATGCTTGGACTGGACTTTGAGGAGTTAGGGTTAGTATCTGGGATTGTCATTCCTCCAAAATTCAAAGCACCAATGTTCGCCAAATATGACGGAGTTTCATGTCCCAAAATGCATCTCCGGTCCTATGTGAGGAAAATACAACCTCACAATGATGACAAGGATTTATGGGTACACTTCTTTTAAGACAGTCTGTCTGGAACTCAACTTGATTGGTTTTATCAGCTAGAAAGAGCCAATGTTCATAACTGGGAAGATCTGGCCACCGCCTTTTACAAATAATACCAATACAATATTGATCTTTAGCCTACCCGTACTCAACTCCAGAGTATGGCCATGGTTTCAAGTGAAGGCTTTAAAGACTATGCGCAAAATTGGAGGGACTTAGCAAGAAGAGTCCAGCCTCTCTATCTGAAAGAGAGTTGGTAGACATGTTTTTGGCCACCTTGTCCGGTCCTTTCTTCAATCACTTAATTGGGAGTTCAACGACAGGTTTTACCGAATTGATATTGACCTGAGAAAGGGTGGAAGCCGGGATAAAGAATGGAAAGATTCAAAAAGATGCATCCTCTGTTGTGAAACTACGTGGCCAGAAACTATCATCTGGATGTTAATGAAACATCAATGAAGTCGCCACCGAACATCTTTTATCCCGCCGAAAGGGAAAGGTAAACATCGAGAAAAACTGAAAAGGGAGAAATCATGGTCTTTCGACCGATAGATCGGGTAAGGGAGTCTGTTAGGCGAGGGGGAGGTATTAGCACCCCACACACTCGTAGTACTCTATGGTATCCACTCTTGTTGTCTAATCTAATGGGTGTGGTCAAATCCTATGTTTATGGTTTATCACTGAAAAGGGAATGCATGCGAAAGAAAAAAGAAAATAATGTAGGGAAAATAAAAAGATGTGCTCGGTTGGGCCCTACCCCAATGCCTATTGTTGTACCCCAAAATTTTCCCTCCCATATTCTTCAAAATTTGCCAAGTTTCAAGACTTACAGCACAAAATTGCACAGTCAAAAACCTTAATTGCTCTACAGTCAACTGTAGGGGCAAAATGGTCATTTGACAGTCAAAAGTTCAAATTTTTGGTCAACATCTCATTTTGAAGCAACAAACATCATTTGATCAATGCTTGATCATGATTCTCAAAGTTTGGCTCAAAAAGTCTCAAGATGCAAAAGTTTCCATATTTGGACAGTTGAAAAAAGTCAACTGTAACTTGACCAAGGCATAACTTCCACATGGATTATTAGAAAAATTCCATCCAAAGCTCATTTTGAATATAAAGACATTTCCTACAACTCCTCTTTACACTTCAAGTCCAAGAAATGCTCTCACAAAAAGTTATCAATTTCAACATTATAGGTCATTTTCAAAAGTCAACAAAAAGGGACTTTAAGTCAAAGGCCATAACTTGAGATTGGTAAATCAAAATGACATGGGACCAAAGGCATTGGTTAGAGGACTTCAAGACCTTTCCAAAATGTCCAAGAAAATGAGCAAAGCTTAAACATTGAGCAAGTTATGCCTTGTGGAAGTTGGGAAATTTTTGGATATTTTGAAAAGTCAACATTGCTTCAAAAGTCTTAAAAATGCTAATGGGCCTCTTTTTCTTCCACAATTCATCATCCAAAGCATGTGCACGACCACTTGGCCCAAAGGGAAGTTTTTTTATCATTTTTATTTATTTATTTGAATTTTTAATTGCTAGAAATTCATTTAATTAATTAAAATACATGAAAAATACCAAACCTAAGTTTTTAAATCTTTTTATGCATGGAATACACTCAATATTTCGTGCATGATCAGATTTGGAAAGAATCCATGTGATTGGACATGATTGGTATCAAGTTAGCATGAAAAAGATTGAAAAATTATGGCATGGAAAATCAAATATTTTCTCATCAATTCATTGATTCTTTGGACCAATTTCTCAACCCTAATCATTCACACATATATACTCATGCAAACCCTACTCCTCATACCCTCTGAGCTGCGCAAGAACATCATCACCACTTTTGAATTTTTTTGGAAAAAACTCAAATATTGAAAACTAGGTTACAGTGCGATTCAAGCAAAAATAACCATTCCATTACCTTCCTGAGGCTTCAAGGAAGGTTTTCAAATCAAAACCATCCATCCTAACGCAGAGAAACGGTAGAACGATCGTGCCCTGTACAAGATTTTTTCATATGCTTGCATCATGATTCATGCGTTTTTAGTAATTTTTAATGTTTGATTTATGTTCCTTGATTGATTCTAAAGCTAACTGTATTGTTTAATTAAGCTTTCATCACTCATACGCGAAACTACCATGGATGATTATTAGGGTTCTTCAAACTTGAAATTGGGCGTTTCTGAATACTGCAAAATTAGAGCACCTTAATACCATGGTTGAACTCAGCATGCTTGGACGATTTGAAAACACCCATCGCGCCTAATTTATGTGGCCATATGACCTATTCGCTATTATTGAAAAATGCATATTTGGGGGGGGGGGGGGGGGGTTTAAAACCCCCGCTAACCTTTGTTATGTTTCAGGAAAAAACAAAACGAGGAAGAAGACGCTGATGTGTAAGGCAATGATTGAGTCATTTGAATTTTCGCGCCAAAGTCCCACTAACGCTTATTTTACCTTATGTTAATTGTTACCCATTATACATACAAAGTGCATCAGCAGCACAGCTGGCAAGGAACGCGTTGGTAACCCCTGGGACCTGGGTTCGAATCCCAGGTCCCCCACCCCTTTCCATATTATTTTTCTACTCACGCTTCTGTGCAGTTTCATTACAAGGGTGCATCATACATCCACAGTCTCAAGCTTGCCACGCATATATCAAGATCAATCAAAGGCCTATGATCTGAAGAACATAATGGACATGAGTCAACGCATATGCATGCTACCCTGGGAAGTCAACCAGGACAAAGGTCAATGGGCCAAAGATGCTGGACTTTACCTCCAATATTGGGGACAGAACCCCCCTTGGTATTGTATTTCTTTCTATTTTCTTTGTTTTATTTTTATTATTTGTCTTAATTCCATTGTTTTCTTTTAATTCAATAAAAAATTAATTTCATATAAAAATAATATAAAAATCAGAAAAGACAAAATTAAAAATATATTTTATTTTAATATTTTTTAAGTAAATATCATTAATTAATTTAGCTTTGTAAAATTAGGTTTAATTCAAACATTTTTCTTAATAAATTAAAAATTTGTAGAATTAGGGTTTTAATCAATTTTTATCCTTTTTCTTTTCTTTTCACTAATAAATAATTATTTATTTTTATAAATCAAATTGCCATTAATTAATTAATTTAATTTTAGGTTTAATTTTAACATGTTTTTCTTAATAAATAAAAGTTGTAGAATTAGGGTTAATTAGTTAATTTCATTTAATTCACATAAAAAACCATAAATCCAAAAAAATCTCAAAATAATTTCTTTTTTCATTTTTATTTAATTAATTTAATAATTTAACTTAATTTCATTAAAAAAGGGTCCAACGCCCTCGCTTCCAATTTTAATTCCAATTCACGCATTTTATTTTATTTCTTATAATATTAATGTAATTCTCCCAAAGCCTTGTAAACTCGGACATTTTATTTCTCGCACTTTATTTACTTTCTGTCAAATCGGGTCCTGGATTTTAATTTGGCGATGTGGACCCACGCCTTTGTAATAGCTTAGGAATTTTATATTTCTCGCAATTTTTAACTGTTAATAAATGCATGCAAGAATGAATGACAAAAATAAAAAACAAACGCGTAGATCACCTATGACATGACAAGACGAAATAAATGAAAACGACACACAAATCACACACCACCCCTAGGGTACGCCTCACTGTTGCCTTACCTCGAAAGGTGATCGCCGAGTAGAGGATGTCTTAGTAAGTCCTCATGATCCGGGAACCTGGCATGAGGGTAGCTTCTAAGGTGTCTTCCCATTGCCCTGGTGATCACCATGTCCCGAACTTCGAATTGACCCGAACACCTCCAATGGTGGTGCTACCTACCTCTCAATGGTGGGATGGCCCTGCTTTAAAGGACATCTACACAGATGAATTCCTTAAGGTAGGTAGACGACTCTAGATACTTGCTCTAATTTCAAAACAAATCAAAAATACTTTTCACACCAACACCTTTTCAAAAAGCTTTCGAAAGCAAATTTTTCAAACACTCTTGAGGACCGATACAAGAGTCGAACTGAAATTTTCAAAGAAACTTTTTTTTAAAAACCCACAGTTGAAAAGCAAACAAACCATTTTTGAAAACACAATGAGCAAGTATCTAAGAGCCCATGGATAACCATGGATAGAAAGGGTGCTAACACCTTCCATTTCTATAACCTACCTCCCGAACCGAGAGCAATCTCTATAAGGAATTTTTCTGTGCTTTTGTCCTTTCCATTTGGAGAAAATAAAAGACGGTGGCGACTCTTGCTTCCGCGACATTTCGCGAACCAGCGTTAAATAGTCAGTTCCAGATCCACCGATCGCCAGAACTGGCGACTCTGCTGGGGAATATTAAACTTAAAGTGAGGTGTACCTTAGGGTTAGTTCATAACTGTCTTTTCAATTGTATTGACTTGTCTGCTTTAAATTTGTGGGTTGCATGGGAGTTACATAGATCCTAACCCGGATCTGGGGATACCCTGTTTAGGTAGCATAAGCTGTGAGGGACCTGTCCGGCGTGGACCGACACGGGTGAAACAGTGGCTACGTTGGTGTGACACCTTGGTCTGTACCGATATCCCTTGTGTTGCAACGAGGAGAATATGGGTCTTCTGAGGAGTCATTAAGCACCAACAACCTTAGAACCTTAAATGACACAACTTGGCCATTAGAACAGTAGCAGTATGCTACGCCCATTGAGGCTAAACTCTCGTGATGGTTCTGGCCGCAAGAAAAGATTGCGATGCTGGAGTTATGATCGATTGAGGGTAGTCAATGATATTGGGATCCTCTAAGAACCCGGTTACTCTGATAGGACAGGTATGAACCAACAAACTGAAAGAGGGTAATACCTAGACCTCATGCTGGCCTAAACTTTAAGGGTCTGTCTTGTGTGACTTGTGTGCCTTACCATGTTTACCTTTGTATCTATTTGTGGTGTGCTTTATCATAACATCATAACATCATGAGCATTGCATGCATCTTGCATAAGGACTGGCTATTTCAAAGACAAGAGGGTTTCACCTTTGCTCTGTTTTGTAGGACACCATGATGCATGTGCGAAGGAATACTATCTGGTTCAACTTTGTTCACTCACCTGAGTTGCTTGAAGAGTTGGTTAATAGAATTCCAAATACCACTTCCTTCATTCAGAGGCATGGTTCTCGTCTCAGTTTAGTCACTGCAAAGCGGGATCAACAGTTTATGAGTGTTCTGACCCAGTTCTATGACCCTCTGTACCAGTGCTTCACCTTTCAAGACTTCCAGCTGGTCCCTACCCTGGAAGAGTTCTCTGATTTGCTTGGTATCCCTATCTTGGATCAGACTCCCTTTACTGGTTGGGAAAAGACCCTCAGGCTTGAGGATGTTGCTGCAGCTCTTCCCTTGACACATCAAGAGGTAATGGACAACTGGGTAACTAGAAGCAGAGCTAAGGGTTTCTTGGCCAAGTTTCTGATTGGTAAAGCTAACAGTTTCTGGAATGACCTGGACTTTAGGGCATATGAAGACATCCTAGCTCTCTTAATCTATGGGCTAGTCTTGTTTCCTAATCCTGACAACTTCATCAATGTCACTGCCATAAGAATCTTTATGTCTCAGAACCCTGTGCCCACTCTCTTGGGTGACATCCTGCAACAACTTCATGCTCGTACCACCCGAAGACGAGGAACTCTATGGTGTTGTATCCCTTTGTTGGTGAGGTGGTTTATTTCGCACCTCCCTAAGTTCTTACTAAGGAACCAAGAAGGAAGAGGTTGGGCTCATAGGTTAATGTCTCTCACCGATAAAGACATCATTTGGACTTGCAGAGGTTTGGATGAGATAGCTATTATTGATCGATGCGGGGAATACCCTAATGTTCCTCTGATTGGTACCCAAGGAGGAATCTCTTACAATCCATGTCTAGCGCTCCGTCAGTTTGGAAGGGCCAGAAGAGCAGGGCCTCATGAAATGTTGGTGCCTCACATCAGTTTTGAGTTTCAAGTGGATAGTGACGAGCTGCGTCGTAGGTTCATCAAGGCTTGGGACAAAGTTCATAAAGCTGACCCACAAGAGTTGGGGCCAAAGGCTTCTTTACCTATGGAAGCCTACTACAAATGGGTTCGCATCCGTGCTCAAAAGTTAGGTATGCCATACGAAGCTGTCAGACCCGTCATTCTTGAGTGTCCTAACAAGGATGGGGTTCCTCCAAATGTCCTCCCTCCTCATATACCTACTGATTATGAGACATTAAAGAGGTCTTGGTCGCAACTGCGAGAAGAACGGGATTCTTACCGGGAAAAGTTCAACGAGCAGGAATTGAAGATCCAGAAGCTGACAAAGCAGTTGGAAAATGAGCGAGCTCTGAATGCTTACATTCGTACTGAGAAGAGGAGACCATGGGATCAATGAAGAGCTCTGGATGTTCTTTTACAGTTTTATTTCCCTTTTTTTTATGTAACGCCTAAGGGCAACCTGTTGAATAATTTAAAGTTTCAAAGTTGAATCTAATGAAGTGTGTTCCTTTTTGTTTACAAAGTTGATTCCCGATTGTCTTTGAAAACATAAATCATACGCATTCCATTCATCATGTGCATAGCAGGTTTTCTTATTTTCAGGTTGCTTACAGTTCTTCGCTGTTTATTTCAGCATCATGAATCCTGACTCATCATCAACTGAGATGTCCATCAAGGCTCTTCAGGCACAGAATGCGCAATTTCAGGAACTAATCATGGGTTTGGCTCAAGGCCAAGAAGAGCTGAAGGCTCTGCTCCTGAAGAAGGAGAAGAAGAAGAAAAAGAGAACTGTTCTGTTTAACTCGGGCCGAAGGCTTGGCAATACTCTGCAGAATGAAGAGGCTGGTTCTTCTATAGGCAAGGGTAGTCCCCAAGAAGGAAAAGGTCCTAGTCCGATAGTCTCTGACAACGAGACTGATTTTGATGAGGAACAGTATCCTCCGGCAGAAGACCGATACAAGCAGTTGGAAGACAGACTGAATGCTATGGAGATCCAACAAGTGCCTGGGCTGGATTTCGGAGACTTGGGTTTGTCTACTGGTGTGATCATTCCTCATAAGTTCAAAGCACCATCCTTTACCAAGTATGACGGGGCGTCTTGTCCCAAGCTACATCTCAGATCCTACGTGCGGAAGATTCAACCGTACTCGGTGGACAAGAATTTGTGGATCCACTTCTTCCAGGAGAGTCTTTCAGGGACTCATCTCGAATGGTTCTATCAGCTGGATGGGACCAAGGTTCGTAACTGGGAGGAGTTGGCTACTGCTTTCTATAAGCAGTATCAATATAATGCCGACCTTGCCCCTACACGTACCCAACTCCAGGGTATGTCGTTAGGGTCAAGTGAAGGTTTTAAAGAGTACGCTCAGAAGTGGAGGGATCTGGCTGGCAGAGTGCAGCCTCCGTTGACTGATCGGGAGTTGGTAGACATGTTCTTGGGGACCCTATCTGGGCCATTTTTCAACCATCTTATCGGTAACTCGTTTGCAGGGTTCACTGATCTTATTCTGACTGGAGAGAGAATTGAGGCTGGGTTGAAGTCTGGTAAAATTCAGAAGGGTGCATCGTCAAGTTCTGAAAAGAGGCCCTTTAAAAAGGAGGCCAGTGCTGTATACGGGTCCAGAAGACAAGAGAAACCTGAGCGCCGCCAATCTGTCAATGCGGTGATGATTGCCAAGCCTGCTGCCGCTCCTCGGCAAACCAATCCTCCAAGGGCTGAAAGACCTAGAAGAGAGTTCACCCGGTTGAGTATGACTCTATCACAAATCTTGCCACAGTTGCTGTCCACCAACCTAGTGACTGTCAGGGAGGCCCCTAAAGTTGTGAACACTGCTTCCCCCAAATACAACCCAAATGCCCGCTGTGCTTATCACTCCGATAGCCCGGGGCATTCCACTGATGATTGTTGGGCGTTAAGGAATAAGGTGCAAGACCTTATTGACGCAAAAGAGATACAGTTTGAAGCGCCTGAGAGGCCAAATGTGGTAACTGCTCCTATGCCCCAGCATGGAGTAAATGCTGTTGATGAAGATGTTTACGCTGTTTCTGTGAATGATGTAGCTACTCCCTTAATGACTGTCAAGAGGAATCTACTGCTGGCCGGTTTATTTCCGGGTTGCAGCGAGGGTTGCCTTTTCTGTGATGTTTCTCTCTCTGGTTGTCCTTTGCTGAAGTTGGGCATCCAAAGCCTAATGGACAGCAAGGAGATTCTGTTTAAGAAGTCTGCTGTTCAGTTGGTTCCGGTAGAAGAAGTTGTTGTTGTTACAATCTTCAATAATCCAATCAAGGCTCTCCCGAGGAAGCCTGTTCAAATCATGACTGTCGCACCCGTTGTTATTACTATTCCGGGGCCTCTCCCCTACGAATCTGATAAGGCTGTCCCCTGGCATTATGGGGCAGACGTGTATGTGAATGGAATTAAGCAAGAGTTTAACACTGGCGCCAGTATCTGCGATATTACTGGTCCAGCCAAGGTTACCCGCAGTGGCAGGCTCTTCTCGCATGACATTGCACCGTCAGCCATTCGAAGACCCCTCACTATAACACCTGCAAGTATACATGTTCCTGTTACTGATCAAGTTGTTTCCCCTGCTGCCGAGTCATCTAATGCTCGGGGCAAAGGGATTGAAGATGAGCCTGCCCGGATGGAGGCACCCATACCTGTAAATGCTGAGGCCTCCCAACAAGAGATGGAGGAAATTCTAAAAATAATCAAGAAAAGTGACTTTAATGTTGTGGAGCAACTGGGGCATACACCCTCCAAAATCTCCATGCTCTCCTTACTACTGTGTTCAGAGGCCCGTGCTAAGGCCTTGATCTCATTTCTCAAGACGGCCCACGTGCCACAGGAGACATCTGCAGTTCAATTCACTGATTGCGTAGCAAATCTGACAGCGGACAATGGTTTGGGTTTCTCAGATACTGACCTTACTGCCAAGGGAAGGGACCACAATGACGCCCTGCATGTCTCTATCGAATGCAGGGGCACTACTCTGGCACACATATTGGTGGACACTGGCTCTTCCCTCAATGTGCTACCCAAGAAAGCCTTAGACCGTTTGGATTGTGAAGGCCTGGAGCTTAAACCTAGCAATATCATCGTCAGAGCCTTTGACGGTTCCAAGAGAATGGTTCATGGAGAGGTTGACATTCCTATTCGTGTGGGCTCTCAAATGTTCGACTCTACTTTCTATGTGATGGATATCCGTCCATCGTATTCTTGTCTACTGGGTCGACCTTGGATCCACAAAGCTGGGGCAGTGACCTCTACCTTGCACCAGAAGCTAAAATACCCTGTCAGAGGGAAGATCGTCACTGTACAAGGAGAGTAGGAGTATATGGTGAGCCATTTGAATTCCTTCAGATATATTGAGATGGACGGGGAGTTTATTGAAACCCCCTTTCAGCATTTCGAGGAGGTACTTCCAATTTCAGCAGCAGCAGAAACAGCGGTCGAAGAGGATGTTCCTTTGAAGATGGCTTCCCTGAAGGATGCCCGGGCTGTGGTTCAGAAAGGTGAATGTACTAACTGGGGCAGGCTCCCTGATTTTAAACAGAAAACTGACAAGTTCGGACTGGGTTTTACTGCAGAAGGACAGAAAGCTATGCGGAAGGAAAAGACCAGAAGACCTCCTGTGCTCATTACCAACCCATGAGTGAATGCTATTGGGGAGGATAATTAAGTGGATGAAGCTGAGTTCAATAGCTGGATCTACCCGACAATTGATGGCGGATTGACCAATTGGATTGCCAAATACCATACTCCTGTTACTTTTGTTACGCGGTAATAAACTTCTTTGTTTTGTTATTTGTAATAAACAATTAAAACTCTATGGCCCGGTGTCTTATCCGGGGCACCGTGGCTTCATTTGTGAGGGAATATAAATTGTCATTTCATATATCATGAATAAAGATCTTGGACGTTTTCTCGCATTTCAAATCTTATGCTCCTTTTCTTTCTTTCCTTTCTTTATACATTTCAAAAACAGCTGTATTTACACACACTCACTCATACAGGTTTCAATCCACTCTGGATCTCACTGGTAACGACTCTGCTACTGCCAATTATGACTTCAAAAATCCGATCAACTTAGCCGAAGACGAAGGTGAAGATGATTGCGAAGTGCCTGGCAAGCTTGCAAGACTGTTACTCCAGGAAGAGAGGGCAATTCAACCACATGAAGAGCCAGTGGAAACAATAAACTTGGGTACTGAAGCAGACAGGAAAGAGGTAAAGATTGGTGCCAACCTAGAGCTCAGCGTGAAGCAACGGTTGACTAAGATGCTACATGATTATATGGAGATCTTTGCCTGGTCCTACGAAGACATGCCCGGGTTGGATACCGATATTGTGGTCCATCACTTGCCTACTAAGGAAGACTGCCCTCCGGTTAAGCAAAAGGTCCGCCGTATGCGTCCAGAGATGTCTGAGAAGATCAAAGCCGAGGTTATAAAACAGTTTGATGTCGGGTTCCTTGCAGTGACTTCTTACCCTCAGTGGGTTGCTAATGTGGTGCCGGTACCAAAGAAGAACGGTAAGGTCAGAATGTGTGTCGACTACAGGGATCTGAACAGGGCCAGCCCCAAGGATGATTTCCCTCTACCTCACATTGATGTCCTTGTTGACAATACGGCTCAGCATAAGGAGTTCTCTTTCATGGATGGTTTTTCAGGTTACAATCAGATCAAGATGGCACCTGAAGACATGGAAAAGACTACCTTTGTTACTCAGTGGGGCACCTTCTGCTACAAGGTCATGCCTTTTGGACTGAAGAACGCTGGGGCAACCTACCAACGTGCCATGGTTGCTTTATTTCATGACATGATCCATCATGAGATAGAAGTGTATGTTGACGACATGATTGCAAGGTCCCAGACTGAGGAAGAACACCTTGATCATCTGCAGAAATTGTTAGACCGGTTGAAACTGTACAAGCTGAGCTTGAACCCGAACAAGTGCACCTTCGGGGTAAGATCTGGGAAGTTGCTAGGCTTTGTTGTAAGTGATAAGGGTATTCAAGTGGACCCTGCCAAAGTTAAAGCTATTCAAGAGATGCCAGTTCCTAGGACAGAGAAAGAAGTCAGAGGCTTTTTAGGACGCCTGAATTACATTGCTCGATTCATCTCACACCTGACTGCTACCTGTGAGCCAATCTTCAAGCTACTGAAGAAAGATCAGGTAGTACGTTGGAATGATGAATGTCAGGCTGCTTTTGACAGAATCAAAGAGTATCTCCAAGAACCACCCATCCTTATGCCACCGGTTGAGGGGAGACCTCTGATACTATACCTGACAGTGCTTGACAACTCAATGGGGTGTATGCTGGGGCAGCATGACGAGTCTGGCCGAAAAGAGCATTCCATTTATTACCTTAGCAAAAAGTTTAACGACTGTGAGACCCGATACTCACTGCTCGAGAAAACTTGCTGCGCTTTGGTATGGGCTGCTCGCCGGCTGAGACAGTATATGCTGACTCACACTACCTTGTTGATCTCAAAGATGGATCCTATAAAGTACATATTCGAAAAGCCTGCTCTGTCTGGGAGAATAGCAAGATGGCAGATGATCTTGACAGAATACGACATCCAGTACACGACTCAAAAAGCCATCAAGGGAAGTGTATTGGCAGACCACTTGGCACATCAGGCTGTAGACGACTATCAGTCAATGAACTTCGAATTTCCGGACGAGAGCATCATGATTGTGACTGATTGTGAAGTACCTGGACCGGATGAAGGACCTGAGTAAGGATCCCGATGGTCTATGCACTTTGACGGAGCCTCCAACGCTTTGGGTAACGGTATCGGCGCTGTAATCATATCCCCTCAAGGCACTCATACTCCACTCACTGCCCGACTATGTTTCAACTGTACCAACAACATGGCAGAGTATGAGGCGTGCATCATGGGTCTTCAAGCTGCGATCGACTTAAGGATCAAGTTTCTGAGTGTCTTCGGAGATTCCGCTCTTGTGATCAATCAGATCAAAGGAGAGTGGGATACGAAACATCCGAATCTTATTCCTTACAGAGAATGTGTGTTGACGTTGATTCCTCACTTCACAAAGATAACCTTTGAACATTTCCCAAGAGAGGAGAATCAGTTAGCGGACGCGTTAGCTACAATGTCTTCTATGTTCAAGGTCAAATGGGATAATGAGGCTCCCCGGATCATCATCTGGAAACTGGACGAACCGGCATACTGCTGTGATCTCGAGACTGAGTTGGTAACTGAGAAGCCTTGGTACCATGAGGTGAAGAGATACTTGGAAGCTCAGGAATACCCTGAAGGTGCATCTGTCAACGATAAAAAGTTTCTGAGAAGGTTCACAGCGAAGTTCTTCCTCAGCAACGGCATCTTGTATAAGCGAAACCACGATTCGACCTTACTGCGTTGTGTGGATAAGACAGAAGCAGAAAGGATCATGGAAGAGTTACATGAAGGAACCTTCGGAACACATTCCAGTGGGCACACTATGGCAAAGAAAATCCTTCGGGCAGGGTATTTCTGGTCCACAATGGAAGCAGACTGCTACCAACATTCTCGGACATGCCACAAATGCCAGATATATGCAGACAAGGTGCATGTTCCTCCAGTTCCTCTGAATGTTTTGACTGCGCCTTGGCCGTTTGCAATGTGGGGCATAGACATGATCGGTGAGATTAAACCTACGGCATCTAACGGGCATCGCTTCATCCTGGTAGCCATTGATTATTTCACGAAGTGGGTTGAAGCAGCTTCCTATGCTACAGTAACCAAGACTGTTGTGGCACGGTTCATTCAGCACAACCTGATTTGTCGATATGGGGTCCCTGAAAGAATCATTACAGACAACGGTACCAATCTCAATAACAAGATGATCACTGAGCTCTGCGAGCAGTTTAAGATACAACACCACAACTCTTCTCCTTACAGACCGAAGATGAATGGGGCTGTAGAAGCAGCAAATAAAAATATAAAGAAAATCGTGCAGAAGATGACAGTGACTTATAAAGATTGGCACGAGATGTTACCGTTCGCTCTACATGGGTACCGCACCTCAGCCAGGACGTCAACCGGGGCAACTCCTTTCTCCTTGGTCTACGGCATGGAGGCAGTCTTACCGATCGAAGTGTAAATACCCTCTCTCTGGATAATGAAGGATACAAATCTGAACGAAGATGATTGGATCCAGACACGACTTGATCAGCTAAACCTTATTGATGAAAAGAGACTTGCTGCTATCTGCCACGGTCAGACGTATCAGAAACGGATGATCAGGGCATTTAACAAAAAGGTCAGACCACAAGAGTATCAAGTTGGGGATCTGGTAATCAAGCGAATCATCCTTCCTCAGAGTGATCCAAGGGGAAAATGGACCCCTACGTACGAAGGGCCATTTGTGGTTAAACATGTGTTCTCAGGAGGAGCCATGATTCTAACCAATATGGATGGTGACGACCTTCCTCACCCCGCTAATGCAGACATAGTAAAAAGATACTACGCATGAAAAAAAGACCCGCTAGGTTGACATACCTAGGCAAAAATTAGGGCTTCCCGGCGAACCAAAAGGGTTCGGGCAAAATGAAGGGATGAAATGAAAAAATCTGTACACCCGGCAAGTCGAAAACCTGAAAAGGCGGCTTGGGCAAAAATGGGTATCCCGGTGGACTGAAAACCCGAAAGGGCGGTCCAGGCAAAAGTTAGGGATAAAGCGTAATACTATGTCTCATTGGATCACTTTGCATCCAGAATCCGGTATCAACCTCAAGTTTAGACGGCATCGATCAGTCAGCTTCATCTTCAACCAAGGTCATCAAGTAATGAGACGCTCGGAGATATAAGGGCAATAGCAGAGTTGAAACCCAGCGGGATCATTCATTTCACACAGCTGTTTATTTTCTCTTGTACAAAATTTGTATAAACTCTTTTGGTCGGCGGCGTTCTCTACTAGGACGTCAGCCTCTTGTATATAAACGCCTATTTACAGGCAAATTCAAAAATCAATACAAAATCACCTTTCAGTAAAAATTGCCAATTATTTTTTCTTTTCTGTTTTGTTTTGCGAAGAACGTCCAAGGTTCAATTTGTGATATATGCATTGACAATAATTTGCTAACTCATAAATATTTGCATACGAAACAAAGGATTAATTACAGGTAACATTAGAAACAGGGGCAATAAAGAGTTGTCTAAACAATCTAATCATTCTGTCCTCCAAAGTATCAAGGTAGGTTCAGCTGAAGAACATAACCAGTACATCCCAATTCCCCAGAGAGTGAGCCAGCCAGTTAGTACACTCTCCCCAAGCAAAGTTATCAAATCTTAAAGAAGTTGGGTATCCTCCGGCAGGTCTCAACATTCCCCAGCAGCATATATACATTCTTAACAAGCATCCCCGACAATCTTGGTCTAAAGATTGTTCCCCGGCGGTATACAAGACATTCAATGGAGTCATTTCCCCGATACAGCTCAAAACTTCCCCAGGAGAGTCCAATCCAGTTTCCTCAGGAAAGTTGGAATCCGTCTTCCCAAGCAATAAGCTTATCCCCAGTAGCTTCTGGAAGCTTATCCTCGCAGAGCACGAACGCGTCCCCCGGCTTTATTCAAAGAGTTATTTCCTTACCAGGATATAACTGGGTTATCCTCAGCCAAAAGCCACAGAAAGAGCATCCTCGACGAAGTCTTCTTACCCCCAGTGAAGTCTATTAACACTTCCAACACAACAAGGGTATCCCCAGCAAGTTATTATCAACATATCAACAAAATACCTCTCTCCACACAGAGTATTGCTTCCCCAACAAGATCACTAGAGTACTTTTCTCCCCGCAGAATATTCCATTCGCCAAGTTTATTCCCCAACGGAGTTATCTTCTCCTACCGGTATTCTTGCAACTATCATCCCCAACGGAGGCAAAAATCTATTCTTCAACATCAGCCCAGGATATGACTTCCTGGAACCCGTCAAGGATTTACTCTCCTAGGCAAAAACATACATTCATAAACATCGTACTTCCATACATTATAGCATGCATATACACATCATATCTTACAAATCTCATTTATGTTGAGAACATCATTGCTTGATCCATATCACGCATTGCATATGACTGACCTTTACCTTTCAGGAAATATTCAGTTAAGTTCTCAGCTACATTCAAGACCTAGACCGGTTCAGTTAAATCGACCCTAAGATTTTTCTGTTTCTTATCCCGTCAAAGGCCTTCTCTAGTCCAGCTAAATCGACCCCTAACAGATTTTCCTGATAAAGACTCAGTAGAAGATATCCAAGATTCTCTCAATGATTACTGTTGAGGTAGAAGTCGCCTATGGTTCTCTCCCCGTTACTGCGGAGGTAGTAATCATCCCCAGATTCTCTCAGCGTTACTGTTGAGGTTGAAGTCGCCCAAGATTCTCTCAATGATTACTGTTGAGGTTGAAGTCGCCCAAGATTCTCTCAATGATTACTGTTGAGGTTGAAGTCGCCCAAGATTCTCTCAATGATTACTGTTGAGGTTGAAGTCGCCTGTGGTTCTCTCCCCGTTACTGCGGAGGTAGTAATCGCCCCAAGATTCTCTCAGCGTTACTGTTGAAGTAGAAGTCGTCCAAGATTCTCTCAGCGTTACTGTTGAGGTTGAAGTCGCCCAAAGATTCTCTCAATGATTACTGTTGAGGTTGAAACCGCCTAAGGTTCTCTCACCATTCCTGTTGAGATAGTAACCATCCCTGGTTCATTCATCACCTTTTGAAGATCCAGATTCAGCTCCTGTAACCAGTCAGGACACCTCTATACAAAGAATTTGAAGACCAGCTCCGGCAATAAGTCAGGTAATCATTTTTTCTTTTGCAGGTACGCAAGCTCTCGCTAAGGAATCTCTTACGCGATCGACGCCCAGATGGCATCTATAAGCCCATCAGCCTATCCATCATCTCTCAGCATGGCATCTATAAGCCCATCATCCTATCCATCAATCTCCAAATGGCATCTATAAGCCCATTCCCTCATCATCACACTACTATGTGAGCGCAAATTTCTGGGCACTCTAGTGTTCAATCATCTTCCACCTTCGGATTACGAAAGGCACGTCAGCCAATCTGCATCCTCAGGTCTAAGAAGATTGAACAGGGGCAACTGTTGTACCCCAAAATTTGCCCTCCCATATTCTTCAAAATTTGCCAAGTTTCAAGACTTACAGCACAAAATTGCACAGTCAAAAACCTTAATTGCTCTACAGTCAACTGTAGGGGCAAAATGGTCATTTGATAGTCAAAAGTTCAAATTTTTGGTCAACATCTCATTTTGAAGCCACAAACATCATTTGATCAATGCTTGATCATGATTCTCAAAGTTTGGCTCAAAAAGTCTCAAGATGCATAAGTTTCCATATTTGGACAGTTGAAAAAAGTCAACTGTAACTTGACCAAGGCATAACTTCCACATGGATTATCAGAAAAATTCCATCCAAAGCTCATTTTGAATATAAAGACATTTCCTACAACTCCTCTTCACACTTCAAGTCCAAGAAATGCTCTCACAAAAAGTTATCAATTTCAACATTATAGGTCATTTTCAAAAGTCAACAAAAAGGGACTTTAAGTCAAAGGACATAACTTGAGATTGGTAAATCAAAATGACATGGGACTAAAGGCATTGGTTATAGGACTTCAATACCTTTCCAAAATGTCCAAGAACATGAGCAAAGCTTAAAAATTGAGCAAGTTATGCCTTGTGGAAGTTGGGAAATTTTTGGATATTTTGAAAAGTCAACATTGCTTCAAAAGTCTTAAAAATGCTAATGGGCCTCTTTTTCTTCCACAATTCATCATCCAAAGCATGTGCACGACCACTTGGCCCAAAGGGAAGTTTTTTTATCATTTTTATTTATTTATTTGAATTTTTAATTGCTAGAAATTCATTTAATTAATTAAAATACATGAAAAATACCAAACCTAAGTTTTTAAATCTTTTTATGCATGGAATACACTCAATATTTCGTGCATGATCAGATTTGGAAAGAATCCATGTGATTGGACATGATTGGTATCAAGTTAGCATGAAAAAGATTGAAAAATTATGGCATGGAAAATCAAATATTTTCTCATCAATTCATTGATTCTTTGGACCAATTTCTCAACCCTAATCATTCACACATATATACTCATGCAAACCCTACTCCTCATACCCTATGAGCTGCGCAAGAACATCATCACCACTTTTGCATTTTTTGGAAAAAACTCAAATATTGAAAACTAGGTTACAGTGCGATTCAAGCAAAAATAACCATTCCATTACCTTCCTGAGGCTTCAAGGAAGGTTTTCAAATCAAAACCATCCATCCTAACGCAGAGAAACGGTAGAACGATCGTGCCCTGTACAAGATTTTTTTCATATGCTTGCATCATGATTCATGCGTTTTTAGTAATTTTTAATGTTTGATTTATGTTCCTTGATTGATTCTAAAGCTAACTGTATTGTTTAATTAAGCTTTCATCACTCATACGCGAAACTACCATGGACGATTATTAGGGTTCTTCAAACTTGAAATTGGGCGTTTCTGAATACTGCAAAATTAGAGCACCTTAATACCATGGTTGAACTCAGCATGCTTGGACGATTTGAAAACACCCATCGCGCCTAATTTATGTGGCCATATGACCTATTCGCTATTATTGAAAAATGCATATTTTGGGGGGGGGGGGGGTTAAAACCCCCTCTAACCTTTGTTATGTTTCAGGAAAAAACAAAACGAGGAAGAAGACGCTGATGTGTAAGGCAATGATTGAGTCATTTGAATTTTCGCGCCAAAGTCCCACTAACGCTTATTTTACCTTATGTTAATTGTTACCCATTATACATACAAAGTGCATCAGCAGCACAGCTGGCAAGGAACACGTTGGTAACCCCTGGGACCTGGGTTCGAATCCCAGGTCCCCCACCCCTTTCCATATTATTTTTCTACTCACGCTTCTGTGCAGTTTCATTACAAGGGTGCATCATACATCCACAGTCTCAAGCTTGCCACGCACATATCAAGATCAATCAAAGGCCTATGATCTGAAGAACATAATGGACATGAGTCAATGCATATGCATGCTACCCTGGGAAGTCAACCAGGCCAAAGGTCAATGGGCCAAAGATGCTGGACTTTACCTCCAATATTGGGGACAGAACCCCCCTTGGTATTGTATTTCTTTCTATTTTCTTTGTTTTATTTTTATTATTTGTCTTAATTCCATTGTTTTCTTTTAATTCAATAAAAAATATATTTCATATAAAAATAATATAAAAATCAGAAAAGACAAAATTAAAAATATATTTTATTTTAATATTTTTTAAGTAAATATCATTAATTAATTTAGCTTTGTAAAATTAGGTTTAATTCAAACATTTTTCTTAATAAATTAAAAATTTGTAGAATTAGGGTTTTAATCAATTTTTATCCTTTTTCTTTTCTTTTCACTAATAAATAATTATTTATTTTTATAAATCAAATTGCCATTAATTAATTAATTTAATTTTAGGTTTAATTTTAACATGTTTTTCTTAATAAATAAAAGTTGTAGAATTAGGGTTAATTAGTTAATTTCATTTAATTCACATAAAAAACCATAAATCCAAAAAAATCTCAAAATAATTTCTTTTTTCATTTTTATTTAATTAATTTAATAATTTAATTTAATTTCATTAAAAAAGGGTCCAACGCCCTCGCTTCCAATTTTAATTCCAATTCGCGCATTTTATTTTATTTCTTATAATATTAATGTAATTCTCCCAAAGCCTTGTAAACTCGGACATTTTATTTCTCGCACTTTATTTACTTTCTGTCAAATCGGGTCCTTGATTTTAATTTGGCAATGTGGACCCACGCCTTTGTAATAGCTTAGGAATTTTATATTTCTCGCAATTTTTAACTGTTAATAAATGCATGCAAGAATGAATGACTAAAATAAAAAACAAACGCGTAGATCACCTATGACATGACAAGACGAAATAAATGAAAACGACACACAAATCACACACCACCCCTAGGGTACGCCTCACTGTTGCCTTACCTCGAAAGGTGATCGTCGAGTAGAGGATGTCTTAGTAAGTCCTCATGATCCGGGAACCTGGCATGAGGGTAGCTTCTAAGGTGTCTTCCCATTGCCCTGGTGATCACCATGTCCCGAACTTCGAATTGACCCGAACACCTCCAATGGTGGTGCTACCTACCTCTCAATGGTGGGATGGCCCTGCTTTAAAGGACATCTACACAGACGAATTCCTTAGGGTAGGTAGACGACTCTAGATACTTGCTCTAATTTCAAAACAAATCAAAAATACTTTTCACACCAACACCTTTTCAAAAAGCTTTCGAAAGCAAATTTTTCAAACACTCTTGAGGACCGATACAAGAGTCGAACTGAAATTTTCAAAGAAACTTTTTTTTTAAAAACCCAAAGTTGAAAAGCAAACAAACCATTTTTGAAAACACAATGAGAAAGTATCTAAGAGCCCATGGATAACCATGGATAGAAAGGGTGCTAACACCTTCCCTTTCTATAACCTACCTCCCAAACCGAGAGCAATCTCTATAAGGAATTTTGCTGTGCTTTTATCCTTTCCATTTGGAGAAAATAAAAGACGGTGGCGACTCTTGCTTCCGCGACATTTCGCGAACCAGCGTTAAACAGTCAGTTCCAGATCCACCGATCACACCTATGTATCCCTTTTAAGGAATCAGAGCAGCCGTAGTTCGGCTTATGTGTTTTGGTTGGTTTGTATTTTTTAATTAAGACAAACAAAAACAGTTAAGATGGCAAGACATCGAATGAAACAACAAACAAATGAGATGATCAAACATCGACTAAATAATAACAAAGTAACATGTCAAAGATGGCGAGACATCGTATGATAAAACGGATGACAAAGCATCACACCTAGCAGTGATATTGGGGATCAAAGTAGGATAACAAACAAATGTGATGGTGAAACATCGGCTTCAGACAAATGTGCAATGGCGAAACATTGACTAAGAGATAACATGGAAAAGATGGCGAAACATCAATAAAACAGGTGACAAAACATCACACTTAACAATGATATTGAGAATCAAAGCAGGATAACAAACATGTGCGATGGCGAAACATTGGCTTCAGAAAAATGTGCGATGGTGAAACATCGGCTAAGAGATAACAAGATATCATGGCAAAGATGGAAACACATCAATGAAATAGATGACGAAACATTACACCTAACAATTATATTGAGAATCAATGTAGGATGACAAACATATGCGATGGCGAAACATCGGCTTTAAACAAATGTGCGACGGCGAAACATCGAGTAAGAGATGACAAGATATCATGGAAAAGATGACGAAACATCAATAAAATAGATGATGAAACATTACACCTAACAATGATATTGAGAATCAATGTAGGATGACAAACATGTGCAATTGCGAAACACCGACTTTAAACAAATGTGCGATGGCGAAACATCGAGTAAGAGATAACAAGATATCATGGCAAAGATGATGAAACATCAATAAAATAGATGACAAAACATTACACCTGACAATGATACTGAGAATTAATGTAGGATGACAAACATGTGCGATGGCGAAACATCGGCTTTAAACAGGTGACAAAACATCACACATAACAATGATATTGAGAATCAAAGCAGGATAACAAACATGTGTGATGGTGAAACATCGGCTTCAAGATAACACAGACAAGGCAAGATTGGTTTGTATCTTTTACTTTGAAGAAGGGTTTGAATTCATTAGAAATGTCTTATGATTTGCCAAGAAACAAATTTTTGTTTTAAGATGCAAGATGCAAAGAAAGGAAAAAAACAACTAAGGGAAACTAGCCTAGCACTATCCCTAGTGTTATCATACAATGGTTGATCCTTAGGTTGAGGATAAGGGAAAATCCTACCCTAATTTAGATGTTAAAGGGGACTCAACAAAACTATCCTATAGGGAGCATGCAATGAGAGCGAAGTCGTGATATCAATTTCTAAATTGAGTGACTCATCGATCAACAATTAAAGAAGAAAAGCAATAAACATCCTATAGGGAACATGCAATGGGAGCGAAGTCGTGATCTCAATTTCTAAATTGAGTGACTCATCAATCAACAATTAGAGAAGAAAAATAATAAACATCCTATAGGGAACATGCAATGAGAGCGAAGTCGTGATCTCAATTTCTAAATTGAGTGACTCATCGATCAAAAACAAACATAACACATGCAATCATACAAAAACCAGAGGGCCTCCTGACATATATCAGCAACAGAGGTCCCATCATGCAGTCAGAGAATTATGCAAGATGAAAATGGGAGAAAGGAAGTAGTACAATACCAAACAGATAACTATCTGTAGCAATCAATCAAGAATAAAAGAAACCCAGAGAACTTCAAGCAAGCTGGCATCAGTAGACAAATCGAGTCAGAAATTACACCATCAGGATGTAAGTAATTTATCATATATGAACAAATCCCATGGGTAATGTATGGCATTCACAATCATATGTATGTATATCCTACATAAACCATCAAACATGCCAAGCACAAAAATAATGCCAATATAATAAATTGTGTTCCACAAATAAAGTGAAACACAAAAGCCTCAAGCCAAAAGTGGCAACTTTCTCAGAGTACCTCGCATATTCAACAACCAAGTTAGTATTCCATAAGGTGAAAAAGTGAGAACAACATGGTGGCAATTATCAAACATTAGACATGATAGGAAAGAGGAAATAAACATATGCACAGACTAGGTCAAAAGAATCAGAGGAATGTTGCTCCTTTCTATCACCATGTTGAATTGACAATTGAATATCAATCAAGGATCATAAGAGCTTGAGAATAATATGAACAAAGACCATAAAGGTCAGTAGCAAACACATTTTAATCATGCATAATTAATTCAATCACAACATCATGAACACAATAGGAGATGAAACCTATACAATGCACTAGGAGGTTCAAAACATTCAAACATGAGGCTTCTAAGTGAAATGGCTTGAGCTAACATGGACAATCAGAATCAACAAGATCATTAGGTTCCCAATTATAGGTCTCACTCAACTTCATTGGCCATCAAACAAATTGCAACAAGACATGCAAACATAATTGGGTACCTTCACTTCAAAATCACATCAAAAATGGAAATATTGGTCCATAATTCAAACAAAAAACATATTAGCATCCTTGAAAGGTATAGAAGTCAGAATGCAAGCCCTAAATTCATGAATGATTGAGGAGAAGACCAAGTGAAGTCTAAAGTTCAAGACTAGTTGGCAAAACTACCAAACTAGACAAGTTTTCAAAATTATTTGTGGAAAAATGTCAAACCAAGTCAAATAATTCAAGAAAAATGGTTTTCAAATCCCCAACACATTCATGAACCATAATCAAGACCTGAATTCCAATAAAAGTCCAAGGCACAAGGGTTTTGAACATGAAACTTGCACCATAAGCAACAAAACCCTAGATTTTGACTTTTAATCCTAAATATTAATTAAATAGGATCAAAACTCAAACAAATTAAACCAAGGTCATACAAAACATCAAGAAACCCTAAATGTCAGAAAATATATTTTTCACGTTTTTTTTTTGAATTAGGAAAAGTCAAAAAATGAAATTAAATTCAAATAATTATGCAATTAACAAATATTCACATATCAAAATAATATTTAAATCAAAAATTCAGAAAATGGCCAACCAAAATTATATTCAAATATTAGAGATAAAAACACACATCCCTGAATTTTTGTGAATTTTTTGAATTAAAGGAAAATATTAAAAAAAAAAACAAACAATTAACAATTAAACTATTATTTAAATGGCAAAATGCCAACCCTAGCCAAAAATCACAAAATGGTAAAAATAAAAATATGTTCAGATTCTATGATTAAAAATAAGCTTACATAATTTTTTTGAATTTTTTTTGGATTAAAAGTAATATTAAAATAAAAATTACAAAGCAAAAATCCAAAATAAACTTCTCAAATTAAAATTCTAATCAAAAATAGAAAATGTGCTAAACCAAATTCAGAATCAAACTTTACATTATTTTATGAGTCTAGAATATTTTTTGTGGATTTTTTAGATCAAAGGAACTATTAAAATAAAAATAAATTTTGATCAATTAATTAATTAAACCTATGAACTTTTGAACCAATCAAAACATTTTCAAAAATTGTCAAAAAAATACACAAAGTCAGAAATATTATTTTGAATTTGTGGTAATTTTTTAAGAATTTTTCAATCATTTTTAGTAAGAAATAAAATTATAGAAATGAATTTATAAAACAAAATTCAAATGAATCAAAGAAATAAGCCAGCCAACCAGAGGAGGCCGCATAATCATCTTCAACCTCTGGCTAGGGGAAAAACACGCGCCTGATCCAGTTCATCATCTCATTTTCCAGTCAACATAACATGCTCAATTCTACACCATTTTCCATGAAATTTCACGCAAATTCAAGCCAACATTTCATACTTCAATGTGCAATTTGAATCATAATAAATAATGAATCATGGATCAAGAATAGATCGTGCAAAAATGTCAAAAACTCACTTGAACAGAAAAATTCAGATGCATCAATCATGCATATCTCATCCAATTAAAAGCTCTGAAGCTTCAAAAACACTTAATGGACTTCAAACAACATGATTATGAACTTAAATCTCACAATGCACGGTTAGAAATCAGAATTCAAAGTTAAGAATTCAAACCTTTAAGAAAAATGGATCTACTGTCTCCTTCACTCCAGTTGCAAACCAAGCCTCGATCTACAATCCTTATCACTTGGAGAAGAGAATGCAAGAAGAATTGACCAAAAACGCGCAAGGGAGATGGAAGAATCAAAGAAAAATACAGAGCAACAAGCTATGGAGTTTCTTACTTGGATTGATGAAATGAAGCACGAACCATGCTCACTGAGGCTTGCTTCTCAATATATAGAGCACCAAGAGGATGGTAGGATAGGTTTTTCGCGCTGAAAGCACTTGGAAAGAATGAAATCTTCTTTTGGCCAAAATCAAGTATGCACATACAGCCTCCCAATCCCTCGTGCGTGGGCTTGCTTTTTACGTGCATTTTAGTCCATTTTACTTCAGGAAGAGATTAACAACAAAATTAAGACTTAACTCCTTGTATTAAGCTAGTGTTGGTGATTAGGCAACTTCATGCCGTTTTTTGCAAAATCACGAATTCCCTTTGCATTTACCCATGTGAAGCTCAAGCTTTGGCATGATGGGCCTTGGTAAATTTCATATTGGTCATGGGCCAAGTTTGAAGTGAAACAAAATGCCACAAATCAAGTTATCAAGAATTTGCAATTTGCATGGCATGCATGATTTCAATGAAAAGCCTCAAAATTCCAAGGTCCACAACTTGCTCATACTTTTGAATTTTGATACAAATGAGCACAATTTGGAAAGGTATTGAAAATAACTACAATCCCCTAGTTTTGAGTTTTTGAAATTGAGTTCATTAAGTTTCTCAAAATTTGGCTTGAAGTTCACTAATTTTAAAAAATGACCTATAATTTTGTGACTTCAAAAGACCATAACTCTTGATTCCTTGCCAATTTGAACATGAGACCAAAAGGAGGTGAAAGATCATTCTCTTAGCTTTCCAAGCATATTTCATTTGCATCTTCTTGATCAAGGTGAATAAAATATGATTTTTTGAAATTAGGTTCTTGTTTTCCAAAATTAGTAACTTTTAGGGTTTCTTCAAGAACAAGTTTCAATCTAAACCTCAATCTCTTTGATCCAATGACCAAAAAAATACTTGAAATATGAAAAGTACATCCTTGAATTGATGGTTGGCCAAAAATTCACTTGGTTAACCTTGACTTTGACTGATTTTGACCAAAATGACCATTTTGCCCCTCTGAATCAATTGATCCATTTCCCTTCAAAATTGATGATCAAAACTTCAAACATATGATCTTCCAAATAAATAGAGGCCATGTAAAAAGTTTCACTTCAAAATTCTTAAGAAATCTTGATAAAATCCCAAACCCTGGTTTTGGTTAACACCTTAGGAGACTGATGAATCATCTTCACAACTTCAAATCCTTTGGCCATCATGACCAATTCCTTGTGCAAAGATTTTTTAAATACCAAAGAGATGTTGTAGCTCCCTAAATCAAGACTTGTGCCTTGGCCAATAACCTTACTCAAACAAAACCCTAATTTGACTGGTGAACCCAAAGAGTGACTCTCCTTGTGATCAAACACAAACTTCAATCCTCTGATGATCCAAAGAGATGGGTAAAATATCTTAAGATATGCCATAACCTTTGAGTTTGGAAGATCCAGAGGCTTGGATGGTAATATTTTTCTTGAGCAACTTGCCAATGCAATCAACCTTAAAAGCTTGAGGAAGACTTGATAACCAAAGTACTTTGATCCCATCACAATGTATGAATGCAATGCAATATGATATTCATGATGAAACATAAGTCAAAATCAAGAGGGTAAATTTTGAGGTGCAACATGCTACTGTAAGGAAACCATTCATTGGAAAGAAAGAAGTGGTTGATGTATATCCTCAGAGAAATTAAGATAGGGTTGAACGCCGTCCAATGGTGGGGGCAGTCATGATTCCTAAACCCGCACCTGCTCAGCAAAGAAGAAACCATCCAAGAATGGAAAGACCAGTCAGACAATTCACCCGAATTAATATGACACTATCCCAAGTATTTCCATATTTGTTAAGATCCAATCTAGTGACTTTGAAAGAAGCTCCAAAGAATCCTAACACAACCTCTCCTCACTATCATCCTAATTCCCGCTGTGCATACCATTCTGAGAGTCTCGGCCATGACACTAACAACTATTGGGCTCTAAATAACAAGGTACAAGATCTTCTTGAAGCCAAAGAGATTGAATTCGATGCGCCAGAAATTCCCAATGTTATTACTACCCCTATGCCCAAACACGACCATAATGCCAACGCCATTGAGAAATATATATTTATTACTTCAGTTGATGAACTTGTAACCCCACTCCTGACTATAAAAAAGAACTTGTTAAATGCCGGTGTATTCTCAGGCTGTGATGAAAGCTGTCATTTCTGTTTATCCTCACCAACCAGCTGTTATTTGTTAAAATCAGGCGTTCAATGCCTAATAGATGACAAGGAGATCTTGTTCGAGAAGACTTTTGTTCCAACTGTTTCTTATAATGATGTTTCCATCGTGACCATTTCCGCCAATTCTTCTAGGGTCTCCACCAAAAGACCCGTTAGAATTACATCAGTTCCTAAAGTAGCTCCGTTGATAATTACAATGCCTGGACCAATCCCGTATTCGTCAGACAAAACCGTCCCATTGAATTATTAAGGTGATGTCTACTACCACGGTATCAAGCAAGATTGGCCAGCTGCTGAAGATTCAAGTTCTGAGAAAGTTGACACTGATATCAGTTATATCGCAGAGACTAGTAAGATAACCCAAAGTGGAAGGGTTTTCTCTCCATAAATTGCTCCTCCAAAAGTTGTTTCTGGACACGTAATCATTCCTGTCGTTGTTGCTCCTCCAAAGGCTATTCTCATTCCTACAATCATCTCTGCTAATACTCCTGTTGACAAAATTGTTACAGTCCATGTTATCACCCCTACTAACATTCCTGCTGCCGAGTCAACTGAGACTCGAGGAAAAGGTATTATGGTTGAGCCTGTATGGACAAAGGCACAATCAGTAGCTATCCTTGAAACCTCCCGGAAAGAAATGGAGGAAATTCTAAAAATCATAAAAAGAACCAACTACAACATAGTCGAGCAACTGGGGAAAACTCCATCAAAAATTTCCATGCTGGCTTTATTACTATGTTCTGAGGCTCATGCAAAGGCCTTGGTAAAGTTCCTTAAAACTTCCCATGTACCCCAAGAAACATCTACCGATCAGTTCCAAGACTACATAGCCAGCTTGACTGCAGATAATGGTTTAGGTTTTTCGGATGCTGACTTAACGTCAAGGGGGAGGAAGCATAACGAGGCATTGCATGTCTCAATCGAATGTAGGGGCATAATGTTGGCTCATGTCTTGGTTGACATCGGTTTATCTCTGAATGTGTTTCCTAAGAAGGCTCTTGATAGGCTTGACTGTGAGGGTTTGACTTTGAAACCAAGCAACATAGTAGTGAGGGCCTTTGACGGCTCAAAAAGGATGGTGCATGGGGAAGTGGACATCCCCATAAAAGTTGGAACCCAAACATTTGAGTCAACTTTTTATGTAATGGATATTTTCCCTTCATATTCCTACTTATTAGGCCGACCGTGGATTCATAATGCTGGTGCCATTACTTCTACGTTGCATCAAATGCTGAAATATCTAATTCATGAGAAAATCATCACCGTTCCTGGAGAAGAAGAATATATGGTCAGTCGTCTAAATTCCTTCAGATATGTGGAATTAGATGGTGAATTTATTGAAACTCCATTCCAGCACTTTGAAGAAGTCCCACAAATTGTGGCAGTAACCAAGGTTGTTTCTCAAGTCCCAAAGAGCACAAGGCCTCCGCTCAAGATGTCGTCTTTGAAAGATGCCAAGGCAGTGATAGAAAAAGGTGGGTGCACTATTTGGGGCCAACTCCCAGATATCCCATACAAATCTGACAAATTTGGTTTGGGTTTCACTTTAGGAGCCCAGAAAGTTGTACGCCACACTCGGGCCGGAGGACCACCCTTGAAGATCAGCAACCACCAGGTCAACGCCGTGGAGGATGATGAAGACAGCTATGACCTAGAGGATTGGATTTTCCCAACTATCAATGGAGGGCTCAACAATTGGGAAGCTATATATTTTTTCCCGATCACTTTTATCCCACAGTAATTTGTCTTTAAATTTTGCCAGATATGTAATGTTAAAACAATTCAGACTCTTAACACCTTGTGTCTTACCCGAGGCACAATGGTCCATTTGTAAGGGTTATTATCTCATTTCCATATGACATCAATGAATCATGGACGTTTTTTGCATACAAACTTTGTGCTCATTGTTTTTCTTTTTTACATTTTTATTTCTTTCAAAGATGGCTATACTCTTACACACACTCACATTCAAAATGCAGATTTACATCCATTCGGGATCCCATGGGTAACGGTTCTGCTATGGCCTTCTGTGATTCTGAAAATCTAACCTAACAAGTCGAAGACGAAGGTAAGGAAGATTGTGAAGTACCAGGGGAACTCGCCAGGTTACTACAACAAGAAGAGAGGACCATTCAGCCCTACGAAGAACCGATGGACACAATTAATCTAGGTACCGAAGAAGACAAAAGATAAGTCAAGGTGGGTGCTAATCTGGAACCCGGTGTCAAAGAATGTCTGATTCAGTTGTTGCACGATTATGTTGAGGTCTTCGCCTGATCGTACAAAGACATTCCAGGACTTGATGTAGATATCGTAGTACATCGTCTACCTACAAAAGAGGACTGCCCATCGGTAAAGCAAAAGGTCCGTCGAATGTGACCAGACATGTTAGAGAAGATCAAAGTAGAAGTCCTGAAACAATTCAACACCGGATTCTTGGCCGTCACCTCCTATCCACAATGGGTCGCCAATGTTGTTCCCGTGCCCAAAAAGGACAGAAAGGTACGAATGTGCATGGACTACAGAGATTTTAATAGGGCAAGCCCTAAGGATGATTTCCCACTTCCCCACGTTGATATTCTAGTTGACAATACGATACAACACAAAGTGTTTTCTTTCATGGATGGTTTCTCAGGCTACAACCAAATCAACATGGCGCTTGAGTACATGGAAAAAACAATTTGTCACACAATGGGGTACATTCTGCTACAAGGTTATGCCATTCGAACTGAAGAATTCTGGGGCAACCTATCAGCGTGCCATGGTAGTTTTATTTCACGATATGATACATCACGTAATAGAGGTCTATGTGGACGACATGATATCCAGATCTCAAACAGAAGAAGAGCATCTTGACCATTTACAGAAACTGTTTGAGAGGTTAAAAAAGTAAAAGCTGAGGTTGAACCCGAATAAATTCACATTTGGGGTGAGGTCTGGTAAACTCCTAGGCTTTGTTGTCAGCAAAAAAGGAATTGAAGTAGATCTCGCCAAGGTCAAAGTGATACAAGAGATGCTTTCTCCTCATACTGAGAAGGAAGTCAGAGGATTCTTGGGACGTTTAAACTACATTACCAGATTCATTTCTCACCTGACAGCTACTTGTGAACCAATCTTCAAATTATTGAAGAAAGATCAGGTAGTCAAATGGAATGATGAGTGCCAAACTGCCTTCGACAAGATCAAAGAGTACCTGCAAGAGCCTCCGGTTTTGATACCACCAGTTGAGGGAAGAACATTGATCATGTATTTAACTGTTTTGGAAAACTCAATGGGGTGTGTGCTGGGGCAGCATGACGAGTCTGGCCGAAAGGAGCATGCTATTTATTACCTGAGCAAAAAGTTTACCGACTGTGAAACAAGATATTCACTGCTCGAGAAAACTTGTTGCGCTCTGGCATGGGATGCTCGCTAGCTAAGACAATATATGCTGACCCATACTACCTTGTTGGTATCTAAAATGGATCCAATAAAGTACATCTTCGAGAAACCTTCCCTCTCTGGGAGAATAGCGAGATGGCAGATGATCCTGACAGAATATGACAATAGTATACTACCCAGAAAGCAATAAAAGGAAGTGTACTAGCTAATTACCTGGCTCACCAAGCTGTGGAGGACTACCAGTCCATGAAGTTCAAATTCCTGGATGAAGACATCATGATGGTAAACAACTGTGAAGAATTCAGGCCATATGACGGACCTGAACAAGGATCCCGATGGACCCTGGTTTTTGATGGGGCATCCAACGCACTCAGCAATGGTATTGGTGATATACTTATATCTCCTAAAGGATTTCATACCCCCTTTACTGCAAGACTCGGCTTCAATTGTACAAATAACATGGCAGAATACGAAGCATGCATTTTTGGTCTCAAAGCTGCCATAGATTTGGAGATTAAATCCTTAAATGTATTAGGAGATTCAGCTTTGATCATCAGCCAGATCAAAGGGGAATGGGACACCAAAAACCCTAACCTTATCCCCTACAAAGAACATGTGTTGAGATTGATCCCACATTTTGAGAAGATTACCTTCGAGCATTTCCCGCGAGAAGAAAATTAGCTAGCAGACGCACTAGCCACACCATTGAACGAATAGATGAACCAACTCACTGTCACGATGTTAATACTGAAGAAGTAGTGGACCAGCCTTGGTTTCACGAAGTCAAGAGGTATCTCGAGGCTCAAGAATATTCAGAAGGAGCTTCAATCAATGATAAGAAGTTCTTAAGGATATTCTCTGCTAAGTACTTCCTTAGTAACGACGTTCTCTACAAACACAACCATGACTCTGTGTTACTTCGGTGTGTAGACAAGATTGAAGTGGAAAAGATCATGGCTGAGTTACATGAAGGCAGTTTTGGAACCCATTCCAGTGGGCATACGATGGCAAAGAAAATCCTGCGGGCAGGCTATTACTGGTCTACCATAGAAGCAGATTGCTATCAACACTCTCGAACCTTCCACAAGTGTCAGATCTATGCTGACAAGGTGCACGTACCTCCGGTTCCTCTGAATTTCGTAATGGCTCCTTGGCCCTATGTTATGTGGGGCATCAATATGATTGGAGAAATCAAAACAACAGCCTCTAATGGACACCGCTTCATCTTGGTGGCCATTGACTATTTCACAAAGTGGGTTGAGGCGGCTTCTTTCGCTTCCGTTACCAAGAATGTTGTCGCAGGATTCATCAAGCAGAATCTCATTTGTCGTTACGGTATTCCGGAGAGGATCATCACAGACAATGGTACGAATCTAAACAATACTATGATCACCGCCCTGTGCGAGCAATTTAAGATCCAGCATCACAATTCTTCCCCTTACCGGCCAAAGATGAATGGTGATGTTGAAGCCGCAAATAAGAACATCAAAAAAATCATACATAAAATGACAGTCAGTACAAAGACTGACATGAGATGCTACCATTCGCTTTCCATGGGTATCTTACCACAACACACGCATTAACCGGGGCAACACCCTACTCTTTGGTATATGGCATAGAGGTTGTCTTGCCTATTGAGGTCCAGATCCCCTCTCTAAGAATTATGAAGGATGCAGGGCTGAACGAAGAAGATTGGATCCAGACTCGACTCGATCAACTAAACTTGATTGATGAGAAAAGGCTTACTACTGTCTGTCATGGTTAGATGTATCAAAAATGGATGATTAAGGCTTTCAGCAAGAAGGTCAGACGCCAAGTGTATCAAGTAGGAGATTTGGTGATCAAGCGCATCATACTGCCGTAAGGTGATCCCAGGGGCAAATAGACTCCTACGTATGAAGGACCATTTGTAATCAAAAACATATTCTCTGGTGGGGCAATGATCTTGACCACCATGGACGACAACGACCTGCCGCACCCTACGAACGCATACATAGTCAAAAGATACTACGCATAAGAGACCCGCTAGGTTGACACACCTAGGCAAAACAAGGGCATCCCGGAGAACCAAAAAGGTTCGGGAAAAAATTAGGGATAAAATAAAAAAAATTGTACACCCGGCAAGCTGAAAACCTGAAAGGGAGGCTTGGGCAAAAAAGGGTATCCCGGTAGACTGAAAACCCGAAAGGGCGGTCCAGGAAAAAGTTAGGGAATTAGTGTATGACTATGTCCCGTGGGATCATCTTAGGAACAACCTTTGGCTTCAACTAACAAACTCAATGGTACTGATTAATTTAATCAACTTCGGACAAAGCAACAAATAGATAAGATGTTCGGAGACCCGAAGGCTATAGCAGAATGGGAACCCCATGGGATTATTTCACATAGCTATCTTTTCTTTGTATCAAATTTTCATTTTTTATGACGACATTCTCTTACTAGAATGTTTGTCTCATTGTACAAAAATACTTACTCAAAGTCAATACACAGATATCCCTTTGAAAGTGCAAAACTATATGTTTCTTTCTTTAATCTTGTGTTTTGTTTACAAAAATGTCCAATGATTTATTCTTGAACATATGCATTTGAACGTAATTACCGTTTACAAATGAACAAAATAGAAAGACAATAATTAATGGCTTTAAGAAATAGGGCAATATCTTTAAGCTATTCCATAAAAATCCCCAACAGTGTGCAGTTTAATCCCCAGCGAAATAAAACTTCCAGTTATTACTCCCCGGTAGAAGTTGCCAAATTTCTCAGGATTCCCCAACGGGATTTCACAAACAGTACACGACGTTTCCCTTACAATAGAGTTTATTTCTCTAAGAGGAAATTCATCAAAACTTTAACTTCACAACATGAAGACTTACATATCCTCAGCAGTAGTCAGGGATTTATTTTCCCCAGTCCAACAAGCAGTGCAGCAGATTAGCTCACATATGCATACATTGCAGCCATATATCATAAACATCGATAACACGAATGCATATATCACAATCTCATTGTACCATGCATTTCATACATCATGACATTGCGTACAGCTAACATTTTACCCTTTTTAGGATAAGATTAATCAATGGCTATCATCAACAAGTTGAAAAGGTCAGAGATTGATACTTAAGACAAGCCAGGATAATTATCTACACGACCAACAGAAGCAATCCAGCACAGGTTCTTCAGATTCAATCTTCAGATACAGTTCAGATATGCTCCAGATACGGACGCCATTCTAATACTCATTCAGATTCAACCTCCAAATACAGTTTAGATACGCTCCAGACACGGACGCTATTCTGATACTCATTCAGATTCAACTTTCAAATACAGTACATATATGCTCCAGACACGGATGCCATTCTGATACTGATTCAGATTCAATCTCCAGATACAGTTCAGATACGCTCTAGACATGGACGCCATTCTGATACTCATTCAGATTCAACCTCTAGATACAGTTCAGATACGCTCCAGACACGGATGCCATTCTGATACTCATTCAGATTCAACTTTCAGATACATTACAAATACACTCCAGACACGGACGCCATTCCATTACTCATTTAGATTCAATCTCCAGATACAGTTCAGATACGCTCCAAACACGGATGCCATTCTGATACTCATTCCGATTCAAATTTCAGATACAATACATATGCGCTCCAGATACGGATGCCATCCTGATACTCATTCAGATTCAACTTTCAGATACAATTCAGATATGCTCCAAACACAGACGCCATTCTGATACTCATTCAAATTCTCTTACAGATACGGTTCAACAATCATTTTTGGATGGAATCTACAAGCCCATCTCCAACAACTTTCCATCATCCCTCCAAATGGCGTCTTTAAGCCCATTACCTAATACCATCAACCATCACATCACCGAGTGCAAATTTCTGGGCACTCTAATGTCCAATCATCTTCCACCTTCGAGTCACGAATGGAAAAACTCGCCAATCTAACTCTTCAGGCTTAAGAAAATTGAACAGGGGAAGCTGTTGTACCCCAAAATTTTCCATCTCATTTATCAAATATTTTCTCACAAGATCTCCTTGGGTTCAAGATTGCACAAGGATTGATCAGCTCAAGATACCTCCTTGAGCACTGATGACCAAAATTAGGGTTTGAGATTGCAAAAGGATATTTGAACTTCCAATTCCCCATATGACTTTCATGGATCATTATGGACCCTCAAGATTACTCATGTCAAGTTTCAAGCTTTGGATCACATTTTTGCTCAGTCAATTGAGCAGTTGACCTAAAAATCAACTGTATTAGGGAAAAAGTCAATTGTGGCCAATTTACAGTCAAACTTCATAATTTTTGATCCACATCAACATTTTAAACTCATATTTATCATTTTATCAAGTTTGGACCATAATTCCTCAATAAATTTGATTAAATCTTCAAAAGGGCAAAATGGTCAAAATTAGGGTTTTAACTAGGAAAGGGCAATTTCTTTTTTTTGACCTAGCAAATGATCAATTGGTTTAAGGCATGACCTAAAGAATCCAATTGCATCATTTTTACCTAATGACATGGCTCAAAACATTGTTCAATTCCAATGGATTGACAGATGAATTTTCAATCAACTGATCAAAAGTCAACTGTATACTGAAAAGTCAAACTTTGACTTTTTGGTCAAAATCAAATGTCAAAGATCACAATTTATCAAAGCATGTCAAAATATGAAACGTATTCATCAAGAAATAAAAAATTCAAGATTTCATTTTGAAAAGTTAAAATTTCTAAACTTAGAAATTTTTCTAAGTGTTGGAAATTTCTTATTTTTTCATAACTTTGAGCAAAATTTCACCATGATGCAAGTTGATTCAGAAGAAACTTTCAACATGAGGTTGTAGACCTCCATGAAATCTACAACTTTTCTTTACACAACTCCTTCCAAAAGTGCTTGGATCTCAAGTTATAATTTTAAGAATACATGGTCATGAAACAAAACACTTAGTGAAATTTTGCCCTAATTTGGTCAGGATTTTGACCTAACTTCATGGCACTTTTTCATATAGTTCCAAGGGGATATTTCAAAAGTGATTCAAAGATTAGTTGTAGAGCACATTACAAGATTTCCAAAATGTCTAAGTACTCCTTGAGATCATTTTTGAGTATGGAGAATCGAATAGATGAAGTTAGGGTTTTATCACTTGAATTACAAGTCATTTTGTGATGAACAAATTCAAAATTCAAAGTTATGCTGCATAACCTCTACTTTGCAGGCCTCAAACTTGTTAGGCACTCCATAATTAATTGCTTGCACAACTGTTAGAGGTCTCATTTCAAGCATTCAATGTAAGGCCATGCTTTATATCTATTTTGGGAAGAAAGTGCACAATTCCATTTTGATAAAGTGACTTTTGGCACCAAACTTGTTCTTAAGCCTTGCACTTGTTCTTTTCTGATCATACATGTCCCATAACACAATAGAAATAGTTTAGACACTTACAATCACCCAACCCATACTTGTACTACACATTGAAACTTGTTTTCCCATTTGTTGTACCCCAAAATTTGCCCTCCCATATTTCTCAAAACATTTCAAGAAAGATTCTCAAGTTGCTCAAGGAAGTCCAAAGGTTGACCAGACAAGCTCCCTCCTAAGGCAGTCTACCTCAAATTAGGGTTTCATGTTGCATAGGGATACTTGAGTCCAAGGGATCCCAAATTCCCACCATTGTCCTAATATGTTCTCAAGAACATCCATGTCAAATTTCAAGCCCTACAAAGAAAGTTTGCTCAGTCAATTGCTCAAAAGCCTGAAAATCGACTGTGCTAGGGCAAAAGTCAACTGTGGCCTACATACAGTCAAACTTCAATATTTTTGGTCAAAATCCTCATTTTAAAGTATTATTCATCATTTGATCAAGGGTTGATCATGATTCATCAAGGATTGCTCACAATTTATCAAAACCCAAAAGTTGCTAAATTAGGGTTTTCTAGGAAAAGTCAACTCAACTTTGACCAAGCATAACTTTCTCATACGTTATGAGAAATGACCCATCCAAATCTCATTTTGAAGAGGATGCAATGCTCTATAGTCCATATTCAGCTCCCAAGTTCAAAATATGCACTCACAAGAAGTTATGAATTTGGACATAATAGGTCACTTTGAAAAGTCAAGAAAAAAACCTTTTTTGTCAAAGCTTCATACACGAACATGGAATACCAAATTGAGATGATACCGAAAGGATTGCTTAGAGTACATCTCAAGATTTCTAAAAAGTCCAATAACACCTTAAAAGAGTCAAAATTGTGGAAGTTATGCATTGGTGAAGTTGACCCTTTTTGCAAAATTGTCAAAAGTCAACTATGCCTAGAATTGCAATTTTTGCTAAATGGGCCTAACTTTTTGCACTTGTCTTGAGTTGGTAGCATGGTCCACGAGCCCTAGCCTTTGCCACTTGTCATTATCTTATTTTTATTATTTATTTTGATTTTGATTTGAATTAAATCAATTTAAATCAAAACAAATCAGGGAAAAATCCAAAACATTGAAAACTCAAGATTTTGTACATGTTTCAGGTCCTATATCCAGTTGGCAAGTGATTGAATTCGTGCAAGGCCTTTGAGTGCACAAAAAGATTGAATTTGGCCTATTTTTGGAAGGGTTTTTAAGGGAATCAAATCAAGATCAAAATCAATAAAGGATAAAGATTAAGAACATGTTTTGAACCCTAATCCAATCCTTGATATATATTGAACATTTAGAGACCTAAAATAAGGCTGGAGAGAGGCGCAAGAACAAGAACCAAACTTGAAAAAATAGCAAAAAAGTGGTGACATGATTTCACACTTCCAGGCATCATCAAGACCTTCTAGCCATCCCAATCGCTTCCTGGGATCACAAGCAAGCGAAACCAATCAAGAACAAGGAGTTTCCAGCCCTGTAACTCGTTGTAAGTCAGCCACGACAATGGTTTTTTCTTGAATTCGAATTGCATAATTGTGACATCTATAGCATGAAATATTTGTATATTCTTGATCCTTGGAATATTTGCAAACTATCTGTAATATTCAATTGCATTTTCATGGACTATATTAGAATCTTCCAATATTGGGGTTTGTTGCTTCGATTTGGGATCTTGGTGTACAAGAAAAATTGGGCCATGAAAGGGGTACCATTGTGCCCAGTAGGTCCAGACGAATCTATCCATGGCCTTAGTTTTTATTTATCATGCTTGTATTGAATTTTGAGAATTGCAGGACCTGTAGCTATGGACATAGTGTCGTAGGTAAAAGTCTATAACTTTTACCAACGGTGCAAGGAGGAAGATGACATATGTGCCTCCATCCCATTCGTGCATTTGAATTCACGCGCGTGTTTTACAGTTAGTGTTATTTTATTCTTTTTATTATTTTTGTTTCATTTGATAATCAATTGAACCAATTGAACCAATTGGCCCAATGGTGGCCAGGTAAGCGCTAAGGCATTGGAGAGCTTGAGGTCAGGGGTTCGACCCCTGCCTCCAACATTTGCATTTTTCTTGATTTCTCTCTATAGATTCCATGTTCCACAAGGCGTAGAGACCACCATGTGGCTTCATCATCCAATTTGTCAAGTGTCCAGGAGGCCATATCTGATGGCCATGATGTGGTGTCCATCGTACGCCCCAGTCAATGCAGCGCATGAGGGCATGGGAGTCAACGTAGGTCGCCTTCTTTTGGGCCCAGAATCTGATTCTCACCCCCCCCCCCCCCCCAAATTGTTGGTTGCAGGCCCAAGTTTCTTTTCTTTTCTTTTTATATTTCCTTTATTAATTAATTTATTTATTTTACTAACATAAAAATTAATTTTCTTTTATCAAAAAATCACAAATAATATTTTTTCATCCAATTAGATTTAGGTTTATTTTTTATCAAAAAAATTAATTTATTTAATTAGGTTATTTAATTTTAGGTAATTTTAATTGTTTTGTAAATAACTTAAAAACAATTAGAAATTAGGGTTTGTCTAAATTTAAAATTCTATTTTCTTTTTTCTTAAAAAATAACCAAAAACACAAAATTAGGTTAAATAATTATTTTTCTTTAATTAATTTAATTACTAATTATTCTTGTATTTAATTTAAAAATATATATTCTTTTTCTTAAAAATAATTAAAAACAACAAAAAACATTTTTTTCTTTCAATTAGGTTAGACGGGGTCAAAACCCTAATTTCTTATCGTTCTTAATTTCTTCGCGCACGCTTTATTCATTTGTTTTTACCATATTAATGTAATTGCTCACAAGTTGTAATAGATTAATTAGGACCTTTATTTCATTTATCGCTTATTTTTCACGGGTTTGTTTTTGGCTATGTAAATACCCGAAGCCTTGTAATAGCATAGCTTATTTTCCGCATTTTAAATTCCACAAATATTAACTGTTAGATGTATGATATTAGGTGTTGTACCCCAAAATTTGCCCTCCCATATTCTTCAAGAAATTGCCAAGTCAAGCTGCAAAATTCTCCAAGGGTTGCACAATGCAAGGGCCTCCTAAACAGTCAAGATTAGGGTTTTGGTTCTGGTCAAGAAAATGAAGTTTCCAAGGGTCTAATCAAGTCTCACATTCCTACAAATATGGTCAAGCATCCTCATACAAAGTTTCAATACTTTCAGCACAAAATTGCACAGTCAAAAACCCTAATTGCACTACAGTCAACTGTAGGGGCAAAATGGTCATTTGACAGTCAAAAGTTCAAATTTTTGGTCAACATCTTATTTTGAAGCCACAAACATCATTTGATCAGTGCTTGATCATGATTCTCAAAGCTTGGCTCAAAAATCATCAAGATGCAAAAGTTTCTATTTTTGGACAGCTGAAAAGTCAACTGTAACTTGACCAAGGCATAACTTTTTCATGGTTCATCAGAAAAATCCCATCCAATGCTCATCTTGAAGGGGGAGACATTTCCTACAACTCATTTTCACACTCCAAGTCCAAGAAATGCTCTCACAAAAAGTTATCAATTTCAACATTATAGGTCATTTTCAAAAGTCAACAAAAAGGGACTTTAAGTCAAAGACCATGACTTGAGATTGGTAAATCAAAATGACATGGGACCAAGTACATTGTTTAGAGGACTTCAAGACCTTTCTAAAATGTCCAAGAACATGATCAAAGCTTAAAAATTGAGCAAGATATGCATTGGAGAAGTTGGGAAATTTTTGTGAAATGGCCAAAATCATTTATCCTTGAAATTTCATTTTTGACAAAAAGGGCCCACTTTTTCCACTTGAATTAACTTGGCCATGCTTCCCACGTGTCCCACCTTTTATTTCATATTTTTTAATTGATTTTATTGGATTTAATTAATTTTAAATCTTTTAAAATCAAAAGAAAATCAAAAAGCTTAATTAAATGGAATATTTGGCCTTAACTAACCTTGACTTATCATTATGCAACTTACCAAATTCGTGCAAAAGTCTAATTGAAGCAAGAATTCAAAAATGAGTCAAAAAAGGAAGCTTGGTTATGGAGGTTTATGGAGGATCTTGAAATTGAAAGCTTTGTATTAAGAGGCCATAATTCCTCTTGATTCACATTGCCTAATGCCTATACAAGTGAGATAAAACGAAATTGGAAAAGAGCGGCGCCCCAATACTGAAAACAAAACTCATATTTTTGCCACATTTTGGAAAACTGAAAACAAGGCTAGAGGTTGACTCAAGGAAAAAGAGTTGTTCAAACACCTTCCTTGAGGACCATAGAACATTTTCCAATCATTCACCAAGCCCCATACTCAAGAAATCATGAAATCACCATTGAAGTTGGTAAGGAAAATTCTAAAATCGTTTTCCATCATTCATGCACTTTTAACATGTTTCATGGTTGTTTTTGTGTTTAGAATGATGTTTGCAAGCTAACAGCATAGTTTGATTGGAGTTTCGTGCCAAAACGAAGAAATCACCATTATCATATTTTAGGGTTTCAGGCTTGAAAATTTAGGGCTTTTCACTCAAGGAACAATTGGAGCCCAAGATTGCTACCATTGAAATCAGGGCCTTCCACTGAGTGGATTTGAACCATCGCGCCCTATTTCTTTCCCACCACGGCCTAATCGCTATTTCTTGTAATGTCACTTTTGGGAACGGTCAAAAAACCGTTGCTTCTTCTTTTCATGTTTCAGGAAATAAACAAGGCCAGGAGGAAGATGATGATGTGTAAAGAGATGGTTGGCCAGTTTAAAAGTTCGCGCGCGAGAAGGGCACTAACTCCAATTTTCTATTATATAATTTGTTTTCCATTTATGTTAATGAATATGCATGCAGCTCAGTTGGTTGAGAAGGACGTTCATAAGCCTCAGGACCTGGGTTCGAGCCACAGGTCCCTCACTATTTCCATGTTATTTTTCATGTAATGTTTCCATGCAGTTTCAATGCTGAATACCATCATACGTCCATCCATCAAGCCGTCCACTTTGTCAGTTTCATTCATCCAAGGGTTCAGATCTAAGGAACATGATGGGTCCTAGCCAAAGCTACCACACGTGGCCTGAAAAAGTCAACAAGGCCTCCAGTAATGGGCCAGGAATTGCTGGGCCAACCTCCAAATTAGGGGCTTCACCCCCTTAGGTTTTGCAATTTTCTTTACATTCTTTGTTTTTATTATTTTTATATTCTTTTAATTATTGCCTTCTTTTAATTAATTAATATTTTCATGACATATAAAAAACACAAAAAAATCAGAAAAGATAAAAATAATAAATATTTTATTTTAGTATTAATTTTGTAAATAAATCCCATAATAAATTTAGTTTTAATTTTAGGTTGTTAATTTAATTCTTTTTCTCAATAACCAAAAATAACAAAAAAATAGGCCTTTAGCACTTTTTATCTTTTTTTAATTAATTAAATATTTTTATTATAAGTATCATTAACCATTAATTTTGTAAATAAATTTTATAATTAATTAATTTTAATTCTAGGTTTTAACTTTAATGCATTTTCTTTAATAAAATAAAAAAAACAATTAGAATTAGAATTATTTAATTTAATTTTTTTTTCTTAAATGTCATAAATACAAAAAAACATAAAAAATAAGTTTCTTTCTTTTTATTTAACTTAATTATTTAATAATTTCATTTTAATTCCTTTAAAGGGTCCAACGCCCTCGCATTCGATTATATTCTCTTTTCGCGCGTTTTATTTATTTCTTTGTTGTAAATATAATGTACTTGTTCCAAAGCCCTGTAATAGTCAATTAGACATTTATTTTCTGCACTTTATTTTAAATCGGGTCTGGATTAATTTGGCGTTGTAGACCCGCGCCTTTGTAATAGCGTAGGACCTTTATCTTTTCCGCACTTTAAATTCCTGCACCTTTAACTGTTAAACAATAACATGAAAGAATGAATGCCCAAACATAAAATCAAAGCGTAGATCACCAATACATGACAAGACAAATAATAAACTGAAAATGACACACAAATCACACACCACCCCTAGGGTACGCCTCACTGTTGCCTTGCCTCGAAAGGTGATCGTCGAGTAGAGGATGTCTTAGTAAGTCCTCATGATCCGGGAACCTGGCATGAGGGTAGCTTCTAAGGTGTCTTCCTATTGCTCCGGTGATCACCATGTCCCGAACCTCGAATTGACCCGAACACCTCCAACGGTGGTGCTACCTACCTCTCAATTGTGGGATGGCACTACTTTAAAGGACATCTACACAGACGAATTCCTTAGGGTAGGTAGACAACTCTAAGGTACTTGCTCTAATTTCAAAACAAATTCAAAAAATACTTTTCACACCGACACCTTTTCAAAAAGCTTTCGAAAGCAACTTTTCAAACACTCTTGAGGACTGATACAAGAGTCGAACTGAAATTTTCAAAGAAACTTTTTAAAACCCACAGTTGAAAAGCAAACAAAACAATTTTTGAAAACACAAGTGAGCAAGTATCTAAGAGCCCATGGATAACCATGGATAGAAAGGGTGCTAACACCTTCCCTTTCTATAATCTACCTCCCGAACCGAGAGCAATCTCTATAAGGAATTTTTCTGTGCTTTTGTCCTTTCCATTTGGAGAAAATAAAAGACGGTGGCGACTCTTGCTTCCGCGACATTTCGCGAACCAGCGTTAAACAGTCAGTTCCAGATCCACCGATCACAGAACTGGCGACTCTGCTGGGGATTTAACTTAAAGTGAGGTGTACCTTAGGGTTAGTTCATAACTGTGTTTTCAATTGTATTGACTTGCTTGCTTTACTATTGTGGGTTGCATGGGAGTTACATAGATCCTAACCCGGATTTGGGGATACCCTGTTTAGGTAGCATAAGCTGTGAGGGACCTGTCCGGCGTATACCAACATGGGTGAAGCAGTGGCTACGTTGGTGTGGCGCCTTGGTCTGTACCAATATCCCTCGTGTTGAAACGGGGAGAATATGGGTCTTCCAAGGAGTCATTAAGCACCAACAGACCTTAGAACCTTAAATGACACAACTTGGCCATTAGAACAGTAGCAGTATGCTACGCCCATTGAGGCTAAACTCTCGTGATGGTTATGGCCGCAAGAAAAGATTGCGATGCTGGAGTTATGACCGATTGATGGTAGTCAATGATATTGGGATCCTCTAAGAACCCGGTTACTTTGATATGACATGTATGAACCAACCAACTGAAAGAGGGTAACACCTAGACCTCATGCTGGCCTAAACTCTAAGGGTTCTTTTGTGTGACTTGTGTGCCTTCATACTTGAACTACTTGCATGCTTATTATCTGACCCTTGAATTTCTTGCAGGTTTTGTTTATAGTCCTTAATTGGGACTCATAATAAAGTTTACTGAATTTCTTGCAGGTTTTGTTTATAGTCCTTAATTGGGACTCATAACAAAGTTTACTGAATTTCTTGCAGGTTTTGTTTATAGTCCTTAATTGGGACTCATAACAGAGTGTACTAAGTTTCTTGCAGGTTTTGGTTTGCAGTCCTTAATAAGGGCTCATAACAGGGCTTATCCATATTACCCCATGCATCATGACATCATACCATTGCATACATCCTAATCCATTTCAAGGATCTCAAGGGCTTGTGATGCAGGTCACGGTGAATCAACTATCCTAGCAAGGGGCAAAGAGGATTTATTTTCCTCTAGCCAAGGTTGTCAGAGGCTATGACCCACTTGATATGGTGAGCTTTGACTCCTGAAGAAGGTTCCCCCAGCCAAGGTTGTTTGGAAAGCAAAATAAGGTTGATGACTTGAGTCAGGGGCTATGACCCACTTGATATGGTGAGCCTTTGACCCTTGGAAGAGAGACTCTCAACAAATATGAAATTCCTTCAATCAAGCTACCGGTTTCAAATTTTAACAAATTTCTTGTTTACCCTGTGAGGTCCTTGAAAACATTGCATGCATATCATACTCATCATTGCATAACAGGTATCTTTGTTGCAGGTCACTTACCTTTCCCGCTGTTTATTTCAGCAATGGCCTTCCAACCAGATAACCAGGACCTTCTCGCTCAAGAGACTCAGTTCAGGGAGACCTTCTTAAGCCTATCCAAGGGGCAGGAAGAGTTGAGGACACTCCTCATGGGGAATCTGATCAGAAAGAGTCCTGAAGATGACAAGGACGAACAGCTGAAACGTCTATAAGCTGAGGTAGACACATTGAAAACCCAGATGCTGGGGCAAAGGGCCCTCATTCAAGGTTTAGCTCAGGAGCAAGGAGAGCTGGGGGCCATGATCAGTCAACTCCGCCAAGACAGATCCAACATGAAGCAACCAGTCCGAGCAAGGGGCCAAGTCTGTGATCAGCCTCCAAAAGGAAAAGAGTCGGGTATGGGGAAAAATAGACCTCTTCAAATTGTTACCACTTCACAGGTCCAACCACAACCTCGCCCGGAGCAAAGGGTTGATCAGAGTGAGCCAAACAAGCCCAGGAGGCAATTTACCCAGCTCAACACGTCACTGTCTCAAGCCCTACAACACTTGTTGAGACTAAATCTGACTACATTAAGGGACCCTCCTAAGAATCAGAATACAGCGTCACCAAAGTATAATCCCAACGCCCGTTGCGCTTATCATTCCGACAGCCCGGGGCATAATACAAACGACTGTTGGTCTCTGAAGAACAAGATTCAGGACCTGATTGACGAAGGAGCAGTGAAATTCACCCAAGATGGTCAGTCCGAATTCTTCTACTACCCCTGCAAGACTCACCATTTGAAGTGACAAATCCTGAGACTGGAAAACTTTTGTTTAAATTGCAATTTTCTTTTGTTCAAACATTTACTCATGTTAAACATTGTTATTTCATTAATGCATCGCATATGTCTGTTTTGAAGCAATATATTCGTATTCACTAAATGCAAATTATTTTCATATTTTTTCTGATGTCAGTTCTTGATCTAAAATTCTAAGCCTCTTGAGGGAGGATGACGAAAACGATACCGCGATCATTACAGTATGCTTTTGAACAGACCCCGCTAATGAGGTACATGCATTGTTTCAATCCCTAAACACTGGAGTTATAAGGATGATAATCCCTCGTCAACCCCTCTGAGCCAAAGAAGTAGGAGTTTTTCTTTTCGAAATTTAAAACCCTTAACCATAACCTGGGGCAGGGTAGTTCTCTCAGTTGATCCAGGTGCACGACAAATGGCACCAAGGAGGTCCTTACAAAAAAAAAAGAAGACAGTGATGATTCCGAATAATCATAAAGAAAGGCAGTCATTATCTCAAAAAATAAAAAACCCATTAAGTCAAAACCTATGAAGGAGACTTACAAAACTGGGGCATCCCGCTGACTGTAATTCCAAAAAAGGAAACAGTTCAGGCAAAAAAAGAAAGGGATAACAAAAATCAGACAAGAAAGAGGTCTAACAAACCCTCGACAAAAACAAAATGACTGCCTATTCAAAATAAGTTATCAACATCCGAATCATCACCAGAAAATCAGAGCAAAGACTCAAATAAGGTCTAACGCGATCAACTGAGTTTAGGTTTGGAGAACATCACGAAGAGTGGGTGGGTACAAATAATTTGAGCCTTTATCTTTTGTTTCTTAAACCGTGAACCAGGCCACGTTATAACCCTTAAAAGTCCTAGCTGAAGCATGGGTTAGTTCGAAAGCATACTGTGACGAAAGGTATCCTGACTCCTTAAGGCTCGCAATAAAATAACGAGTTGACATCACGTCTTACAAACATTCATTTGTTTTATGAAAAAGAATGCATTTTCAAAATCTTCAAGACAGACATAGGCTTTGCATTTTTAACATAACTTTGTTTGCATATGACTTTTTGTTTGAACAGTAGGGAAATTCGCACAATGAAAGTCTAATGAACAAGAGTATCTCCAATCAAGGGGCATGGCATGACTATTGTCCATCATCTGGGGCAGTTAAGTCAAGATTCGGAGAATCTCTCAAAAAAAAAAAACCTATCAGCCTGGGGCAAATCTCCGCCTGAGTCACTTGGGGCGCTCCAGCAACGAATCTTGCCTGATCAAACACTTTCTGGTGGCATGACAAAGCACTTCTAACAGGGGCAGCACCCTGCATCCCGAAAGCGTGGACATAGTCGAAAAAATACTATGCACAATCAAAGACCCGCTAGGTTGACACACCTAGGCAAAAATAAGGGCTTCCCGGCGAACCAAAAGGGTTCGGGAAAAATGAAGGGATGAAATGAAAAAATCTGTACACCCGGCAAGTCGAAAACCTGAAAAGGCGGCTTGGGCAAAAAGGGGTATCCCGATGGACTGAAAACCCGAAAGGGCGGTCCAGGCAAAAGTTAGGGATTAAAGCGTACGACTATGTCCTGTCGTCCTGTCACCTGCCTACCAGAAGAAGGTTTGTCCATCAACAATTATCAGCACCCCACAGGTGCCTTCTCCCACAGAAACAGGGGCAATGATGAGTGGTCTAAGCGATCTAATGGCTCCATCCGCTAAGGTACCAAGGTAGGTCCAGCCGAAGAACATAACCAGACACCTTAATTCCCCAGAGAGTAAGCAGTCAGTACACTCTCTCCAAATTATATTATCAGGCCTTAAGGAAATTGGGTATCCTCCAGCAGATCTCAACATTCCCCGGCAGCATATATATTCTTAACAAGCATCCCCGGCAATCTTGGTCTAAAGATTGTTCCCCGGCGGCATATCAACATTCAAAGGAATCGCTTCCCCTGCAGCTCAAAACTTCCCCCAAGAGAGTCCAATCCAGTTCCCCAGGAAGGTTGGAATCCATCTCCCCAAGCAGTAAGCTATCCCCAGTAGATTCTGGAAACTTATCCCTCGCAAAGCACGAACGCGTCGCCCGGCTTTATTCAAAGAGTTATTTCCTCGCCAGGATATAACTGGGTTATCCTCAGCCAAAAGCCACGGAAAGGTCGTCGTCAACGCAGTTCTTTCTTATCCCAGCGAAGTCTATCAGCACTTCCAACACAACAAGGGTATCCCCAGCAAGTTATTGTCAACATTCCAGCAAAGTACCTCTCTCCCCACAGAGTAGTACTCCCCAGCAAGATCGCTAGAGTACTTTTCTCCCCGCAAAGTAATCATTCGCCAAGTTTATTCCCCAAACGGAGTTATCTTCTCCTACCGGTATTCTTGCAGCTATCATCCCCCAACGGAAAGCAAAAGCTTATTCTCCAACATCAGCCCAGGAGTGACTTCCCAGCACCCGTCAAGGATTTACTTTCCTAGACGAAAACATACATTCCTAAACATCACATACATCATTATAGCATGCATAGACGCATCATATCTTACAAATCTCATTTATGTTGAGAACATCATTGCTTGGTCCATATCATGCATATGACTGACCTTTACCTTTCAGGAAAGATTCAGCTAAATTCTCAATCGTATTCCAAGACCTAGACCGGTTCAGTTAATCGACTCCAAAGATTTCTTATCCAGTCCAAGGCCTTCTCTAGTCCAGCTAAATCGACCCCAAACAGATTTTTCTGATGAAGACTCAGTAGAAGTTATCAAAGGTTTTTCTCAAACGTCCGCTTTTGAGATTATAATTTCCTATGGTTCTCTCCCCAATGTTGCGGAGACGATATTTCCATCCCAGGTTTTTCTCAAACGTCCGCTTTTGAGATTATAATTTCCTATGGTTCTCTCCCCAATGTTGCGGAGATGATAATTCCATTCCAGGTTTTTCTCAAACGTCCGCTTTTGAGATTATAATTTCCTATGGTTCTCTCCCCAATATTGCGGAGATGATAATTCCATTCCAGGTTTTTCTCAAATGTCCGCTTTTGAGATTATAATTTCCTATGGTTCTCTCCCCAATGTTGCGGAGACGATAATTCCATCCCAGGTTTTTCTCAAACGTCCGCTTTTGAGATTATAATTTCCTATGGTTCTCTCCCCAATGTTGCGGAGATGATAATTCCATTCCAGGTTTTTCTCAAACGTCCGCTTTTGAGATTATAATTTCCTATGGTTCTCTCCCCAATGTTGCGGAGATGATAATTCCATCCCAGGTTTTTCTCAAACGTCCGCTTTTGAGATTATAATTGCCTATGGTTCTCTCCCCGATCCTGCGGAGATGATAATTCCCACCAAGATTCTCTCAATATTTGCTGTTGAAGTTAAAATCATCCAAGGTTCTCTCACTGTTCCTGCTGAGGTAGTAACCACCCCTGGTTCATTCATCTCCGTTTGAAGACCCAGATCCAGCTCCTGTAGCCAGTCAGGACACATCCATACCAAGCATTTGAAAACCAGCTCCTGCAACATGACTGGTACTCATTTTTTCTTTTGCAGGTACGCAGGTTCTCGCTAAGGAATCTCTTACGCGATCAACATCCCGATGGCATCTATAAGCCCATCATCCTATTCATCAATCTCTAAATGGCATCTATAAGCCCATTTCCATCACACTGCTACTATGTGAGCGCAAATTTCTGGGCACTCTAGTGTTCAATCATCTTCTACCCTCGGATTACAAAAGGCACGTCAGCCAATCTGCATCCTCAAGTCTAAGAAGATTGAACAGGGGCAACTGTTGTACCCCAAAATTTGCCCTCCCATATTCTTCAAGAAATTGCCAAGTCAAGCTGCAAAATTCTCCAAGGGTTGCACAATGCAAGGGCCTCCTAAACAGTCAAGATTAGGGTTTTGGTTCTGGTCAAGAAAATGATGTTTCCAAGGGTCTAATCAAGTCTCACATTCCTACAAATATGGTCAAGCATCCTCATACAAAGTTTCAAGACTTTCAGCACAAAATTGCACAGTCAAAAACCCTAATTGCACTACAGTCAACTGTAGGGGCAAAATGGTCATTTGACAGTCAAAAGTTCAAATTTTTGGTCAACATCTTATTTTGAAGCCACAAACATCATTTGATCAGTGCTTGATCATGATTCTCAAAGCTTGGCTCAAAAATCATCAAGATGCAAAAGTTTCTATTTTTGGACAGCTGAAAAGTCAACTGTAACTTGACCAAGGCATAACTTTTTCATGTTTCATCAGAAAAATCCCATCCAATGCTCATCTTGAAGGGGGAGACATTTCCTACAACTCATTTTCACACTCCAAGTCAAAGAAATTCTCTCACAAAAAGTTATCAATTTCAACATTATAGGTCATTTTCAAAAGTCAACAAAAAGGGACTTTAAGTCAAAGACCATAACTTGAGATTGGTAAATCAAAATGACATGGGACCAAGGACATTGTTTAGAGGACTTCAAGACATTTCTAAAATGTCCAAGAACATGATCAAAGCTTAAAAATTGAGCAAGATATGCATTGGAGAAGTTAGGAAATTTTTGTGAAATGGCCAAAATCATTTATCCTTGAAATTTCATTTTTGACAAAAAGGGCCCACTTTCTCCACTTGAATTAACTTGGCCATGCTTCCCACGTGTCCCACCTTTTATTTCATATTTTTTAATTAATTTTTTCATTTTTAATTGATTTTATTGGATTTAATTAATTTTAAATCTTTTAAAATCAAAAGAAAATCAAAAAGCTTAATTAAATGGAATATTTGGCCTTAACTAACCTTGACTTATCATTATGCAACTTACCAAATTCGTGCAAAAGGCTAATTGAAGCAAGAATTCAAAAATGAGTCAAAAAAGGAAGCTTGGTTATGGAGGTTTATGGAGGATCTTGAAATTGAAAGCTTTGCATTAAGAGGCCATAATTCCTCTTGATTCACATTTCCTAATGCCTATACAAGTGAGATAAAACAAAATTGGAAAAGAGAGGCGCCCCAATACTGAAAACAAAACTCATATTTTTGCCACATTTTGGAAAACTGAAAACAAGGCTAGAGGTTGACTCAAGGTAAAAGAGTTGTTCAAACACCTTCCTTGAGGACCATAGAACATTTTCCAATCATTCACCAAGCCCCATACTCAAGAAATCACGAAATCACCATTGAAGTTGGTAAGGAAAATTCTAAAATCGTTTTCCATCATTCATGCATTTTTAACATGTTTCATGGTTGTTTTTGTGTTTAGAATGATGTTTGCAAGCTAACAGCATAGTTTGATTGGAGTTTCGTGCCAAAACGAAGAAATCACCATTATCATATTTTAGGGTTTCAGGCTTGAAAATTTAGGGCTTTTCACTCAAGGAACAATTGGAGCCCAAGATTGCTACCATTGAAATCAGGGCCTTCCACTGAGTGGATTTGAACCATCGCGCCCTATTTCTTTCCCACCACGGCCTAATCGCTATTTCTTGTAATGTCACTTTTGGGAACGGTCAAAAAACTGTTGCTTCTTCTTTTCATGTTTCAGGAAATAAACAAGGCCAGGAGGAAGATGATGATGTGTAAAGAGATGGTTGGCCAGTTTAAAAGTTCGCGCGCGAGAAGGGCACTAACTCCAATTTTCTATTATATAATTTGTTTTCCATTTATGTTAATGAATATGCATGCAGCTCAGTTGGTTGAGAAGGACGTTCATAAGCCTCAGGACCTGGGTTCGAGCCCCAGGTCCCTCACTATTTCCATGTTATTTTTCATGTAATGTTTCCATGCAGTTTCAATGTTGAATACCATCATACGTCCATCCATCAAGCCGTCCACTTGGTCAGTTTCATTCATCCAAGGGTTCAGATCTAAGGAACATGATGGGTCCTAGCCAAAGCTACCACACGTGGCCTGAAAAAGTCAACAAGGCCTCCAGTAATGGGCCAGGAATTGCTGGGCCAACCTCCAAATTAGGGGCTTCACCCCCTTAGGTTTTGCAATTTTCTTTACATTCTTTGTTTTTATTATTTTTATATTCTTTTAATTATTGCCTTCTTTTAATTAATTAATATTTTCATGACATATAAAAAACACAAAAAAATCAGAAAAGATAAAAATAATAAATATTTTATTTTAGTATTAATTTTGTAAATAAATCCCATAATAAATTTAGTTTTAATTTTAGGTTGTTAATTTAATTCTTTTTCTCAATAACCAAAAATAACAAAAAAATAGGCCTTTAGCACTTTTTATCTTTTTTTAATTAATTAAATATTTTTATTATAAGTATCATTAACCATTAATTTTGTAAATAAATTTTATAATTAATTAATTTTAATTCTAGGTTTTAACTTTAATGCATTTTCTTTAATAAAATAAAAAAAACAATTAGAATTAGAATTATTTAATTTAATTTTTTTTTTCTTAAATGTCATAAATACAAAAAAACATAAAAAATAAGTTTCTTTCTTTTTATTTAACTTAATTATTTAATAATTTCATTTTAATTCCTTTAAAGGGTCCAACGCCCTCGCATTCGATTATATTCTCTTTTCGCGCGTTTTATTTATTTCTTTGTTGTAAATATAATGTACTTGTTCCAAAGCCCTGTAATAGTCAATTAGACATTTATTTTCTGCACTTTATTTTAAATCGGGTCTGGATTAATTTGGCGTTGTAGACCCGCGCCTTTGTAATAGCGTAGGACCTTTATCTTTTCCGCACTTTAAATTCCTGCACCTTTAACTGTTAAACAATAACATGAAAGAATGAATGCCCAAACATAAAATCAAAGCGTAGATCACCAATACATGACAAGACAAATAATAAACTGAAAATGACACACAAATCACACACCACCCCTAGGGTACGCCTCACTGTTGCCTTGCCTCGAAAGGTGATCGTCGAGTAGAGGATGTCTTAGTAAGTCCTCATGATCCGGGAACCTGGCATGAGGGTAGCTTCTAAGGTGTCTTCCTATTGCTCCGGTGATCACCATGTCCCGAACCTCGAATTGACCCGAACACCTCCAACGGTGGTGCTACCTACCTCTCAATTGTGGGATGGCACTACTTTAAAGGACATCTACACAGACGAATTCCTTAGGGTAGGTAGACAACTCTAAGGTACTTGCTCTAATTTCAAAACAAATTCAAAAAATACTTTTCACACCGACACCTTTTCAAAAAGCTTTCGAAAGCAACTTTTCAAACACTCTTGAGGACTGATACAAGAGTCGAACTGAAATTTTCAAAGAAACTTTTTAAAACCCACAGTTGAAAAGCAAACAAAACAATTTTTGAAAACACAAGTGAGCAAGTATCTAAGAGCCCATGGATAACCATGGATAGAAAGGGTGCTAACACCTTCCCTTTCTATAATCTACCTCCCGAACCGAGAGCAATCTCTATAAGGAATTTTTCTGTGCTTTTGTCCTTTCCATTTGGAGAAAATAAAAGACGGTGGCGACTCTTGCTTCCGCGACATTTCGCGAACCAGCGTTAAACAGTCAGTTCCAGATCCACCGATCACAGAACTGGCGACTCTGCTGGGGATTTAACTTAAAGTGAGGTGTACCTTAGGGTTAGTTCATAACTGTGTTTTCAATTGTATTGACTTGCTTGCTTTACTATTGTGGGTTGCATGGGAGTTACATAGATCCTAACCCGGATTTGGGGATACCCTGTTTAGGTAGCATAAGCTGTGAGGGACCTGTCCGGCGTATACCAACATGGGTGAAGCAGTGGCTACGTTGGTGTGGCGCCTTGGTCTGTACCAATATCCCTCGTGTTGAAACGGGGAGAATATGGGTCTTCCAAGGAGTCATTAAGCACCAACAGACCTTAGAACCTTAAATGACACAACTTGGCCATTAGAACAGTAGCAGTATGCTACGCCCATTGAGGCTAAACTCTCGTGATGGTTATGGCCGCAAGAAAAGATTGCGATGCTGGAGTTATGACCGATTGATGGTAGTCAATGATATTGGGATCCTCTAAGAACCCGGTTACTTTGATAGGACATGTATGAACCAACCAACTGAAAGAGGGTAACACCTAGACCTCATGCTGGCCTAAACTCTAAGGGTTCTTTTGTGTGACTTGTGTGCCTTCATACTTGAACTACTTGCATGCTTATTATCTGACCCTTGAATTTCTTGCAGGTTTTGTTTATAGTCCTTAATTGGGACTCATAATAAAGTTTACTGAATTTCTTGCAGGTTTTGTTTATAGTCCTTAATTGGGACTCATAACAAAGTTTACTGAATTTCTTGCAGGTTTTGTTTATAGTCCTTAATTGGGACTCATAACAGAGTGTACTAAGTTTCTTGCAGGTTTTGGTTTGCAGTCCTTAATAAGGGCTCATAACAGGGCTTATCCATATTACCCCATGCATCATGACATCATACCATTGCATACATCCTAATCCATTTCAAGGATCTCAAGGGCTTGTGATGCAGGTCACGGTGAATCAACTATCCTAGCAAGGGGCAAAGAGGATTTATTTTCCTCTAGCCAAGGTTGTCAGAGGCTATGACCCACTTGATATGGTGAGCTTTGACTCCTGAAGAAGGTTCCCCCAGCCAAGGTTGTTTGGAAAGCAAAATAAGGTTGATGACTTGAGTCAGGGGCTATGACCCACTTGATATGGTGAGCCTTTGACCCTTGGAAGAGAGACTCTCAACAAATATGAAATTCCTTCAATCAAGCTACCGGTTTCAAATTTTAACAAATTTCTTGTTTACCCTGTGAGGTCCTTGAAAACATTGCATGCATATCATACTCATCATTGCATAACAGGTATCTTTGTTGCAGGTCACTTACCTTTCCCGCTGTTTATTTCAGCAATGGCCTTCCAACCAGATAACCAGGACCTTCTCGCTCAAGAGACTCAGTTCAGGGAGACCTTCTTAAGCCTATCCAAGGGGCAGGAAGAGTTGAGGACACTCCTCATGGGGAATCTGATCAGAAAGAGTCCTGAAGATGACAAGGACGAACAGCTGAAACGTCTATAAGCTGAGGTAGACACATTGAAAACCCAGATGCTGGGGCAAAGGGCCCTCATTCAAGGTTTAGCTCAGGAGCAAGGAGAGCTGGGGGCCATGATCAGTCAACTCCGCCAAGACAGATCCAACATGAAGCAACCAGTCCGAGCAAGGGGCCAAGTCTGTGATCAGCCTCCAAAAGGAAAAGAGTCGGGTATGGGGAAAAATAGACCTCTTCAAATTGTTACCACTTCACAGGTCCAACCACAACCTCGCCCGGAGCAAAGGGTTGATCAGAGTGAGCCAAACAAGCCCAGGAGGCAATTTACCCAGCTCAACACGTCACTGTCTCAAGCCCTACAACACTTGTTGAGACTAAATCTGACTACATTAAGGGACCCTCCTAAGAATCAGAATACAGCGTCACCAAAGTATAATCCCAACGCCCGTTGCGCTTATCATTCCGACAGCCCGGGGCATAATACAAACGACTGTTGGTCTCTGAAGAACAAGATTCAGGACCTGATTGACGAAGGAGCAGTGAAATTCACCCAAGATGGTCAGTCCGAATTCTTCTACTACCCCTGCAAGACTCACCATTTGAAGTGACAAATCCTGAGACTGGAAAACTTTTGTTTAAATTGCAATTTTCTTTTGTTCAAACATTTACTCATGTTAAACATTGTTATTTCATTAATGCATCGCATATGTCTGTTTTGAAGCAATATATTCGTATTCACTAAATGCAAATTATTTTCATATTTTTTCTGATGTCAGTTCTTGATCTAAAATTCTAAGCCTCTTGAGGGAGGATGACGAAAACGATACCGCGATCATTACAGTATGCTTTTGAACAGACCCCGCTAATGAGGTACATGCATTGTTTCAATCCCTAAACACTGGAGTTATAAGGATGATAATCCCTCGTCAACCCCTCTGAGCCAAAGAAGTAGGAGTTTTTCTTTTCGAAATTTAAAACCCTTAACCATAACCTGGGGCAGGGTAGTTCTCTCAGTTGATCCAGGTGCACGACAAATGGCACCAAGGAGGTCCTTACAAAAAAAAAAGAAGACAGTGATGATTCCGAATAATCATAAAGAAAGGCAGTCATTATCTCAAAAAATAAAAAACCCATTAAGTCAAAACCTATGAAGGAGACTTACAAAACTGGGGCATCCCGCTGACTGTAATTCCAAAAAAGGAAACAGTTCAGGCAAAAAAAGAAAGGGATAACAAAAATCAGACAAGAAAGAGGTCTAACAAACCCTCGACAAAAACAAAATGACTGCCTATTCAAAATAAGTTATCAACATCCGAATCATCACCAGAAAATCAGAGCAAAGACTCAAATAAGGTCTAACGCGATCAACTGAGTTTAGGTTTGGAGAACATCACGAAGAGTGGGTGGGTACAAATAATTTGAGCCTTTATCTTTTGTTTCTTAAACCGTGAACCAGGCCACGTTATAACCCTTAAAAGTCCTAGCTGAAGCATGGGTTAGTTCGAAAGCATACTGTGACGAAAGGTATCCTGACTCCTTAAGGCTCGCAATAAAATAACGAGTTGACATCACGTCTTACAAACATTCATTTGTTTTATGAAAAAGAATGCATTTTCAAAATCTTCAAGACAGACATAGGCTTTGCATTTTTAACATAACTTTGTTTGCATATGACTTTTTGTTTGAACAGTAGGGAAATTCGCACAATGAAAGTCTAATGAACAAGAGTATCTCCAATCAAGGGGCATGGCATGACTATTGTCCATCATCTGGGGCAGTTAAGTCAAGATTCGGAGAATCTCTCAAAAAAAAAAAAACCTATCAGCCTGGGGCAAATCTCCGCCTGAGTCACTTGGGGCGCTCCAGCAACGAATCTTGCCTGATCAAACACTTTCTGGTGGCATGACAAAGCACTTCTAACAGGGGCAGCACCCTGCATCCCGAAAGCGTGGACATAGTCGAAAAAATACTATGCACAATCAAAGACCCGCTAGGTTGACACACCTAGGCAAAAATAAGGGCTTCCCGGCGAACCAAAAGGGTTCGGGAAAAATGAAGGGATGAAATGAAAAAATCTGTACACCCGGCAAGTCGAAAACCTGAAAAGGCGGCTTGGGCAAAAAGGGGTATCCCGATGGACTGAAAACCCGAAAGGGCGGTCCAGGCAAAAGTTAGGGATTAAAGCGTACGACTATGTCCTGTCGTCCTGTCACCTGCCTACCAGAAGAAGGTTTGTCCATCAACAATTATCAGCACCCCACAGGTGCCTTCTCCCACAGAAACAGGGGCAATGATGAGTGGTCTAAGCGATCTAATGGCTCCATCCGCTAAGGTACCAAGGTAGGTTCAGCCGAAGAACATAACCAGACACCTTAATTCCCCAGAGAGTAAGCAGTCAGTACACTCTCTCCAAATTATATTATCAGGCCTTAAGGAAATTGGGTATCCTCCAGCAGATCTCAACATTCCCCGGCAGCATATATATTCTTAACAAGCATCCCCAGCAATCTTGGTCTAAAGATTGTTCCCCGGCGGCATATCAACATTCAAAGGAATCGCTTCCCCTGCAGCTCAAAACTTCCCCCAAGAGAGTCCAATCCAGTTCCCCAGGAAGGTTGGAATCCATCTCCCCAAGCAGTAAGCTATCCCCAGTAGATTCTGGAAACTTATCCCTCGCAAAGCACGAACGCGTCGCCCGGCTTTATTCAAAGAGTTATTTCCTCGCCAGGATATAACTGGGTTATCCTCAGCCAAAAGCCACGGAAAGGTCGTCGTCAACGCAGTTCTTTCTTATCCCAGCGAAGTCTATCAGCACTTCCAACACAACAAGGGTATCCCCAGCAAGTTATTGTCAACATTCCAGCAAAGTACCTCTCTCCCCACAGAGTAGTACTCCCCAGCAAGATCGCTAGAGTACTTTTCTCCCCGCAAAGTAATCATTCGCCAAGTTTATTCCCCAAACGGAGTTATCTTCTCCTACCGGTATTCTTGCAGCTATCATCCCCCAACGGAAAGCAAAAGCTTATTCTCCAACATCAGCCCAGGAGTGACTTCCCAGCACCCGTCAAGGATTTACTTTCCTAGACGAAAACATACATTCCTAAACATCACATACATCATTATAGCATGCATAGACGCATCATATCTTACAAATCTCATTTATGTTGAGAACATCATTGCTTGGTCCATATCATGCATATGACTGACCTTTACCTTTCAGGAAAGATTCAGCTAAATTCTCAATCGTATTCCAAGACCTAGACCGGTTCAGTTAATCGACTCCAAAGATTTCTTATCCAGTCCAAGGCCTTCTCTAGTCCAGCTAAATCGACCCCAAACAGATTTTTCTGATGAAGACTCAGTAGAAGTTATCAAAGGTTTTTCTCAAACGTCCGCTTTTGAGATTATAATTTCCTATGGTTCTCTCCCCAATGTTGCGGAGACGATATTTCCATCCCAGGTTTTTCTCAAACGTCCGCTTTTGAGATTATAATTTCCTATGGTTCTCTCCCCAATGTTGCGGAGATGATAATTCCATTCCAGGTTTTTCTCAAACGTCCGCTTTTGAGATTATAATTTCCTATGGTTCTCTCCCCAATATTGCGGAGATGATAATTCCATTCCAGGTTTTTCTCAAATGTCCGCTTTTGAGATTATAATTTCCTATGGTTCTCTCCCCAATGTTGCGGAGACGATAATTCCATCCCAGGTTTTTCTCAAACGTCCGCTTTTGAGATTATAATTTCCTATGGTTCTCTCCCCAATGTTGCGGAGATGATAATTCCATTCCAGGTTTTTCTCAAACGTCCGCTTTTGAGATTATAATTTCCTATGGTTCTCTCCCCAATGTTGCGGAGATGATAATTCCATCCCAGGTTTTTCTCAAACGTCCGCTTTTGAGATTATAATTGCCTATGGTTCTCTCCCCGATCCTGCGGAGATGATAATTCCCACCAAGATTCTCTCAATATTTGCTGTTGAAGTTAAAATCATCCAAGGTTCTCTCACTGTTCCTGCTGAGGTAGTAACCACCCCTGGTTCATTCATCTCCGTTTGAAGACCCAGATCCAGCTCCTGTAGCCAGTCAGGACACATCCATACCAAGCATTTGAAAACCAGCTCCTGCAACATGACTGGTACTCATTTTTTCTTTTGCAGGTACGCAGGTTCTCGCTAAGGAATCTCTTACGCGATCAACATCCCGATGGCATCTATAAGCCCATCATCCTATTCATCAATCTCTAAATGGCATCTATAAGCCCATTTCCATCACACTGCTACTATGTGAGCGCAAATTTCTGGGCACTCTAGTGTTCAATCATCTTCTACCCTCGGATTACAAAAGGCACGTCAGCCAATCTGCATCCTCAAGTCTAAGAAGATTGAACAGGGGCAACTGTTGTACCCCAAAATTTGCCCTCCCATATTCTTCAAGAAATTGCCAAGTCAAGCTGCAAAATTCTCCAAGGGTTGCACAATGCAAGGGCCTCCTAAACAGTCAAGATTAGGGTTTTGGTTCTGGTCAAGAAAATGATGTTTCCAAGGGTCTAATCAAGTCTCACATTCCTACAAATATGGTCAAGCATCCTCATACAAAGTTTCAAGACTTTCAGCACAAAATTGCACAGTCAAAAACCCTAATTGCACTACAGTCAACTGTAGGGGCAAAATGGTCATTTGACAGTCAAAAGTTCAAATTTTTGGTCAACATCTTATTTTGAAGCCACAAACATCATTTGATCAGTGCTTGATCATGATTCTCAAAGCTTGGCTCAAAAATCATCAAGATGCAAAAGTTTCTATTTTTGGACAGCTGAAAAGTCAACTGTAACTTGACCAAGGCATAACTTTTTCATGGTTCATCAGAAAAATCCCATCCAATGCTAATCTTGAAGGGGGAGACATTTCCTACAACTCATTTTCACACTCCAAGTCAAAGAAATTCTCTCACAAAAAGTTATCAATTTCAACATTATAGGTCATTTTCAAAAGTCAACAAAAAGGGACTTTAAGTCAAAGACCATAACTTGAGATTGGTAAATCAAAATGACATGGGACCAAGGACATTGTTTAGAGGACTTCAAGACCTTTCTAAAATGTCCAAGAACATGATCAAAGCTTAAAAATTGAGCAAGATATGCATTGGAGAAGTTAGGAAATTTTTGTGAAATGGCCAAAATCATTTATCCTTGAAATTTCATTTTTGACAAAAAGGGCCCACTTTCTCCACTTGAATTAACTTGGCCATGCTTCCCACGTGTCCCACCTTTTATTTCATATTTTTTAATTAATTTTTTCATTTTTAATTGATTTTATTGGATTTAATTAATTTTAAATCTTTTAAAATCAAAAGAAAATCAAAAAGCTTAATTAAATGGAATATTTGGCCTTAACTAACCTTGACTTATCATTATGCAACTTACCAAATTCGTGCAAAAGGCTAATTGAAGCAAGAATTCAAAAATGAGTCAAAAAAGGAAGCTTGGTTATGGAGGTTTATGGAGGATCTTGAAATTGAAAGCTTTGCATTAAGAGGCCATAATTCCTCTTGATTCACATTTCCTAATGCCTATACAAGTGAGATAAAACAAAATTGGAAAAGAGAGGCGCCCCAATACTGAAAACAAAACTCATATTTTTGCCACATTTTGGAAAACTGAAAACAAGGCTAGAGGTTGACTCAAGGCAAAAGAGTTGTTCAAACACCTTCCTTGAGGACCATAGAACATTTTCCAATCATTCACCAAGCCCCATACTCAAGAAATCACGAAATCACCATTGAAGTTGGTAAGGAAAATTCTAAAATCGTTTTCCATCATTCATGCATTTTTAACATGTTTCATGGTTGTTTTTGTGTTTAGAATGATGTTTGCAAGCTAACAGCATAGTTTGATTGGAGTTTCGTGCCAAAACGAAGAAATCACCATTATCATATTTTAGGGTTTCAGGCTTGAAAATTTAGGGCTTTTCACTCAAGGAACAATTGGAGCCCAAGATTGCTACCATTGAAATCAGGGCCTTCCACTGAGTGGATTTGAACCATCGCGCCCTATTTCTTTCCCACCACGGCCTAATCGCTATTTCTTGTAATGTCACTTTTGGGAACGGTCAAAAAACTGTTGCTTCTTCTTTTCATGTTTCAGGAAATAAACAAGGCCAGGAGGAAGATGATGATGTGTAAAGAGATGGTTGGCCAGTTTAAAAGTTCGCGCGCGAGAAGGGCACTAACTCCAATTTTCTATTATATAATTTGTTTTCCATTTATGTTAATGAATATGCATGCAGCTCAGTTGGTTGAGAAGGACGTTCATAAGCCTCAGGACCTGGGTTCGAGCCCCAGGTCCCTCACTATTTCCATGTTATTTTTCATGTAATGTTTCCATGCAGTTTCAATGTTGAATACCATCATACGTCCATCCATCAAGCCGTCCACTTGGTCAGTTTCATTCATCCAAGGGTTCAGATCTAAGGAACATGATGGGTCCTAGCCAAAGCTACCACACGTGGCCTGAAAAAGTCAACAAGGCCTCCAGTAATGGGCCAGGAATTGCTGGGCCAACCTCCAAATTAGGGGCTTCACCCCCTTAGGTTTTGCAATTTTCTTTACATTCTTTGTTTTTATTATTTTTATATTCTTTTAATTATTGCCTTCTTTTAATTAATTAATATTTTCATGACATATAAAAAACACAAAAAAATCAGAAAAGATAAAAATAATAAATATTTTATTTTAGTATTAATTTTGTAAATAAATCCCATAATAAATTTAGTTTTAATTTTAGGTTGTTAATTTAATTCTTTTTCTCAATAACCAAAAATAACAAAAAAATAGGCCTTTAGCACTTTTTATCTTTTTTTAATTAATTAAATATTTTTATTATAAGTATCATTAACCATTAATTTTGTAAATAAATTTTATAATTAATTAATTTTAATTCTAGGTTTTAACTTTAATGCATTTTCTTTAATAAAATAAAAAAAACAATTAGAATTAGAATTATTTAATTTAATTTTTTTTTTCTTAAATGTCATAAATACAAAAAAACATAAAAAATAAGTTTCTTTCTTTTTATTTAACTTAATTATTTAATAATTTCATTTTAATTCCTTTAAAGGGTCCAACGCCCTCGCATTCGATTATATTCTCTTTTCGCGCGTTTTATTTATTTCTTTGTTGTAAATATAATGTACTTGTTCCAAAGCCCTGTAATAGTCAATTAGACATTTATTTTCTGCACTTTATTTTAAATCGGGTCTGGATTAATTTGGCGTTGTAGACCCGCGCCTTTGTAATAGCGTAGGACCTTTATCTTTTCCGCACTTTAAATTCCTGCACCTTTAACTGTTAAACAATAACATGAAAGAATGAATGCCCAAACATAAAATCAAAGCGTAGATCACCAATACATGACAAGACAAATAATAAACTGAAAATGACACACAAATCACACACCACCCCTAGGGTACGCCTCACTGTTGCCTTGCCTCGAAAGGTGATCGTCGAGTAGAGGATGTCTTAGTAAGTCCTCATGATCCGGGAACCTGGCATGAGGGTAGCTTCTAAGGTGTCTTCCTATTGCTCCGGTGATCACCATGTCCCGAACCTCGAATTGACCCGAACACCTCCAACGGTGGTGCTACCTACCTCTCAATTGTGGGATGGCACTACTTTAAAGGACATCTACACAGACGAATTCCTTAGGGTAGGTAGACAACTCTAAGGTACTTGCTCTAATTTCAAAACAAATTCAAAAAATACTTTTCACACCGACACCTTTTCAAAAAGCTTTCGAAAGCAACTTTTCAAACACTCTTGAGGACTGATACAAGAGTCGAACTGAAATTTTCAAAGAAACTTTTTAAAACCCACAGTTGAAAAGCAAACAAAACAATTTTTGAAAACACAAGTGAGCAAGTATCTAAGAGCCCATGGATAACCATGGATAGAAAGGGTGCTAACACCTTCCCTTTCTATAATCTACCTCCCGAACCGAGAGCAATCTCTATAAGGAATTTTTCTGTGCTTTTGTCCTTTCCATTTGGAGAAAATAAAAGACGGTGGCGACTCTTGCTTCCGCGACATTTCGCGAACCAGCGTTAAACAGTCAGTTCCAGATCCACCGATCACAGAACTGGCGACTCTGCTGGGGATTTAACTTAAAGTGAGGTGTACCTTAGGGTTAGTTCATAACTGTGTTTTCAATTGTATTGACTTGCTTGCTTTACTATTGTGGGTTGCATGGGAGTTACATAGATCCTAACCCGGATTTGGGGATACCCTGTTTAGGTAGCATAAGCTGTGAGGGACCTGTCCGGCGTATACCAACATGGGTGAAGCAGTGGCTACGTTGGTGTGGCGCCTTGGTCTGTACCAATATCCCTCGTGTTGAAACGGGGAGAATATGGGTCTTCCAAGGAGTCATTAAGCACCAACAGACCTTAGAACCTTAAATGACACAACTTGGCCATTAGAACAGTAGCAGTATGCTACGCCCATTGAGGCTAAACTCTCGTGATGGTTATGGCCGCAAGAAAAGATTGCGATGCTGGAGTTATGACCGATTGATGGTAGTCAATGATATTGGGATCCTCTAAGAACCCGGTTACTTTGATAGGACATGTATGAACCAACCAACTGAAAGAGGGTAACACCTAGACCTCATGCTGGCCTAAACTCTAAGGGTTCTTTTGTGTGACTTGTGTGCCTTCATACTTGAACTACTTGCATGCTTATTATCTGACCCTTGAATTTCTTGCAGGTTTTGTTTATAGTCCTTAATTGGGACTCATAATAAAGTTTACTGAATTTCTTGCAGGTTTTGTTTATAGTCCTTAATTGGGACTCATAACAAAGTTTACTGAATTTCTTGCAGGTTTTGTTTATAGTCCTTAATTGGGACTCATAACAGAGTGTACTAAGTTTCTTGCAGGTTTTGGTTTGCAGTCCTTAATAAGGGCTCATAACAGGGCTTATCCATATTACCCCATGCATCATGACATCATACCATTGCATACATCCTAATCCATTTCAAGGATCTCAAGGGCTTGTGATGCAGGTCACGGTGAATCAACTATCCTAGCAAGGGGCAAAGAGGATTTATTTTCCTCTAGCCAAGGTTGTCAGAGGCTATGACCCACTTGATATGGTGAGCTTTGACTCCTGAAGAAGGTTCCCCCAGCCAAGGTTGTTTGGAAAGCAAAATAAGGTTGATGACTTGAGTCAGGGGCTATGACCCACTTGATATGGTGAGCCTTTGACCCTTGGAAGAGAGACTCTCAACAAATATGAAATTCCTTCAATCAAGCTACCGGTTTCAAATTTTAACAAATTTCTTGTTTACCCTGTGAGGTCCTTGAAAACATTGCATGCATATCATACTCATCATTGCATAACAGGTATCTTTGTTGCAGGTCACTTACCTTTCCCGCTGTTTATTTCAGCAATGGCCTTCCAACCAGATAACCAGGACCTTCTCGCTCAAGAGACTCAGTTCAGGGAGACCTTCTTAAGCCTATCCAAGGGGCAGGAAGAGTTGAGGACACTCCTCATGGGGAATCTGATCAGAAAGAGTCCTGAAGATGACAAGGACGAACAGCTGAAACGTCTATAAGCTGAGGTAGACACATTGAAAACCCAGATGCTGGGGCAAAGGGCCCTCATTCAAGGTTTAGCTCAGGAGCAAGGAGAGCTGGGGGCCATGATCAGTCAACTCCGCCAAGACAGATCCAACATGAAGCAACCAGTCCGAGCAAGGGGCCAAGTCTGTGATCAGCCTCCAAAAGGAAAAGAGTCGGGTATGGGGAAAAATAGACCTCTTCAAATTGTTACCACTTCACAGGTCCAACCACAACCTCGCCCGGAGCAAAGGGTTGATCAGAGTGAGCCAAACAAGCCCAGGAGGCAATTTACCCAGCTCAACACGTCACTGTCTCAAGCCCTACAACACTTGTTGAGACTAAATCTGACTACATTAAGGGACCCTCCTAAGAATCAGAATACAGCGTCACCAAAGTATAATCCCAACGCCCGTTGCGCTTATCATTCCGACAGCCCGGGGCATAATACAAACGACTGTTGGTCTCTGAAGAACAAGATTCAGGACCTGATTGACGAAGGAGCAGTGAAATTCACCCAAGATGGTCAGTCCGAATTCTTCTACTACCCCTGCAAGACTCACCATTTGAAGTGACAAATCCTGAGACTGGAAAACTTTTGTTTAAATTGCAATTTTCTTTTGTTCAAACATTTACTCATGTTAAACATTGTTATTTCATTAATGCATCGCATATGTCTGTTTTGAAGCAATATATTCGTATTCACTAAATGCAAATTATTTTCATATTTTTTCTGATGTCAGTTCTTGATCTAAAATTCTAAGCCTCTTGAGGGAGGATGACGAAAACGATACCGCGATCATTACAGTATGCTTTTGAACAGACCCCGCTAATGAGGTACATGCATTGTTTCAATCCCTAAACACTGGAGTTATAAGGATGATAATCCCTCGTCAACCCCTCTGAGCCAAAGAAGTAGGAGTTTTTCTTTTCGAAATTTAAAACCCTTAACCATAACCTGGGGCAGGGTAGTTCTCTCAGTTGATCCAGGTGCACGACAAATGGCACCAAGGAGGTCCTTACAAAAAAAAAAGAAGACAGTGATGATTCCGAATAATCATAAAGAAAGGCAGTCATTATCTCAAAAAATAAAAAACCCATTAAGTCAAAACCTATGAAGGAGACTTACAAAACTGGGGCATCCCGCTGACTGTAATTCCAAAAAAGGAAACAGTTCAGGCAAAAAAAGAAAGGGATAACAAAAATCAGACAAGAAAGAGGTCTAACAAACCCTCGACAAAAACAAAATGACTGCCTATTCAAAATAAGTTATCAACATCCGAATCATCACCAGAAAATCAGAGCAAAGACTCAAATAAGGTCTAACGCGATCAACTGAGTTTAGGTTTGGAGAACATCACGAAGAGTGGGTGGGTACAAATAATTTGAGCCTTTATCTTTTGTTTCTTAAACCGTGAACCAGGCCACGTTATAACCCTTAAAAGTCCTAGCTGAAGCATGGGTTAGTTCGAAAGCATACTGTGACGAAAGGTATCCTGACTCCTTAAGGCTCGCAATAAAATAACGAGTTGACATCACGTCTTACAAACATTCATTTGTTTTATGAAAAAGAATGCATTTTCAAAATCTTCAAGACAGACATAGGCTTTGCATTTTTAACATAACTTTGTTTGCATATGACTTTTTGTTTGAACAGTAGGGAAATTCGCACAATGAAAGTCTAATGAACAAGAGTATCTCCAATCAAGGGGCATGGCATGACTATTGTCCATCATCTGGGGCAGTTAAGTCAAGATTCGGAGAATCTCTCAAAAAAAAAAAAACCTATCAGCCTGGGGCAAATCTCCGCCTGAGTCACTTGGGGCGCTCCAGCAACGAATCTTGCCTGATCAAACACTTTCTGGTGGCATGACAAAGCACTTCTAACAGGGGCAGCACCCTGCATCCCGAAAGCGTGGACATAGTCGAAAAAATACTATGCACAATCAAAGACCCGCTAGGTTGACACACCTAGGCAAAAATAAGGGCTTCCCGGCGAACCAAAAGGGTTCGGGAAAAATGAAGGGATGAAATGAAAAAATCTGTACACCCGGCAAGTCGAAAACCTGAAAAGGCGGCTTGGGCAAAAAGGGGTATCCCGATGGACTGAAAACCCGAAAGGGCGGTCCAGGCAAAAGTTAGGGATTAAAGCGTACGACTATGTCCTGTCGTCCTGTCACCTGCCTACCAGAAGAAGGTTTGTCCATCAACAATTATCAGCACCCCACAGGTGCCTTCTCCCACAGAAACAGGGGCAATGATGAGTGGTCTAAGCGATCTAATGGCTCCATCCGCTAAGGTACCAAGGTAGGTTCAGCCGAAGAACATAACCAGACACCTTAATTCCCCAGAGAGTAAGCAGTCAGTACACTCTCTCCAAATTATATTATCAGGCCTTAAGGAAATTGGGTATCCTCCAGCAGATCTCAACATTCCCCGGCAGCATATATATTCTTAACAAGCATCCCCGGCAATCTTGGTCTAAAGATTGTTCCCCGGCGGCATATCAACATTCAAAGGAATCGCTTCCCCTGCAGCTCAAAACTTCCCCCAAGAGAGTCCAATCCAGTTCCCCAGGAAGGTTGGAATCCATCTCCCCAAGCAGTAAGCTATCCCCAGTAGATTCTGGAAACTTATCCCTCGCAAAGCACGAACGCGTCGCCCGGCTTTATTCAAAGAGTTATTTCCTCGCCAGGATATAACTGGGTTATCCTCAGCCAAAAGCCACGGAAAGGTCGTCGTCAACGCAGTTCTTTCTTATCCCAGCGAAGTCTATCAGCACTTCCAACACAACAAGGGTATCCCCAGCAAGTTATTGTCAACATTCCAGCAAAGTACCTCTCTCCCCACAGAGTAGTACTCCCCAGCAAGATCGCTAGAGTACTTTTCTCCCCGCAAAGTAATCATTCGCCAAGTTTATTCCCCAAACGGAGTTATCTTCTCCTACCGGTATTCTTGCAGCTATCATCCCCCAACGGAAAGCAAAAGCTTATTCTCCAACATCAGCCCAGGAGTGACTTCCCAGCACCCGTCAAGGATTTACTTTCCTAGACGAAAACATACATTCCTAAACATCACATACATCATTATAGCATGCATAGACGCATCATATCTTACAAATCTCATTTATGTTGAGAACATCATTGCTTGGTCCATATCATGCATATGACTGACCTTTACCTTTCAGGAAAGATTCAGCTAAATTCTCAATCGTATTCCAAGACCTAGACCGGTTCAGTTAATCGACTCCAAAGATTTCTTATCCAGTCCAAGGCCTTCTCTAGTCCAGCTAAATCGACCCCAAACAGATTTTTCTGATGAAGACTCAGTAGAAGTTATCAAAGGTTTTTCTCAAACGTCCGCTTTTGAGATTATAATTTCCTATGGTTCTCTCCCCAATGTTGCGGAGACGATATTTCCATCCCAGGTTTTTCTCAAACGTCCGCTTTTGAGATTATAATTTCCTATGGTTCTCTCCCCAATGTTGCGGAGATGATAATTCCATTCCAGGTTTTTCTCAAACGTCCGCTTTTGAGATTATAATTTCCTATGGTTCTCTCCCCAATATTGCGGAGATGATAATTCCATTCCAGGTTTTTCTCAAATGTCCGCTTTTGAGATTATAATTTCCTATGGTTCTCTCCCCAATGTTGCGGAGACGATAATTCCATCCCAGGTTTTTCTCAAACGTCCGCTTTTGAGATTATAATTTCCTATGGTTCTCTCCCCAATGTTGCGGAGATGATAATTCCATTCCAGGTTTTTCTCAAACGTCCGCTTTTGAGATTATAATTTCCTATGGTTCTCTCCCCAATGTTGCGGAGATGATAATTCCATCCCAGGTTTTTCTCAAACGTCCGCTTTTGAGATTATAATTGCCTATGGTTCTCTCCCCGATCCTGCGGAGATGATAATTCCCACCAAGATTCTCTCAATATTTGCTGTTGAAGTTAAAATCATCCAAGGTTCTCTCACTGTTCCTGCTGAGGTAGTAACCACCCCTGGTTCATTCATCTCCGTTTGAAGACCCAGATCCAGCTCCTGTAGCCAGTCAGGACACATCCATACCAAGCATTTGAAAACCAGCTCCTGCAACATGACTGGTACTCATTTTTTCTTTTGCAGGTACGCAGGTTCTCGCTAAGGAATCTCTTACGCGATCAACATCCCGATGGCATATATAAGCCCATCATCCTATTCATCAATCTCTAAATGGCATCTATAAGCCCATTTCCATCACACTGCTACTATGTGAGCGCAAATTTCTGGGCACTCTAGTGTTCAATCATCTTCTACCCTCGGATTACAAAAGGCACGTCAGCCAATCTGCATCCTCAAGTCTAAGAAGATTGAACAGGGGCAACTGTTGTACCCCAAAATTTGCCCTCCCATTTTCTTCAAGAAATTGCCAAGTCAAGCTCCAAAATTCTCCAAGGGTTGCACAATGCAAGGGCCTCCTAAATAGTCAAGATTAGGGTTTTGGTTCTGGTCAAGAAAATGATGTTTCCAAGGGTCTAATCAAGTCTCACATTCCTACAAATATGGTCAAGCATCCTCATACAAAGTTTCAAGACTTTCAGCACAAAATTGCACAGTCAAAAACCCTAATTGCACTACAGTCAACTGTAGGGGCAAAATGGTCATTTGACAGTCAAAAGTTCAAATTTTTGGTCAACATCTTATTTTGAAGCCACAAACATCATTTGATCAGTGCTTGATCATGATTCTCAAAGCTTGGCTCAAAAATCATCAAGATGCAAAAGTTTCTATTTTTGGACAGCTGAAAAGTCAACTGTAACTTGACCAAGGCATAACTTTTTCATGGTTCATCAGAAAAATCCCATCCAATGCTCATCTTGAAGGGGGAGACATTTCCTACAACTCATTTTCACACTCCAAGTCAAAGAAATTCTCTCACAAAAAGTTATCAATTTCAACATTATAGGTCATTTTCAAAAGTCAACAAAAAGGGACTTTAAGTCAAAGACCATAACTTGAGATTGGTAAATCAAAATGACATGGGACCAAGGACATTGTTTAGAGGACTTCAAGACCTTTCTAAAATGTCCAAGAACATGATCAAAGCTTAAAAATTGAGCAAGATATGCATTGGAGAAGTTAGGAAATTTTTGTGAAATGGCCAAAATCATTTATCCTTGAAATTTCATTTTTGACAAAAAGGGCCCACTTTCTCCACTTGAATTAACTTGGCCATGCTTCCCACGTGTCCCACCTTTTATTTCATATTTTTTAATTAATTTTTTCATTTTTAATTGATTTTATTGGATTTAATTAATTTTAAATCTTTTAAAATCAAAAGAAAATCAAAAAGCTTAATTAAATGGAATATTTGGCCTTAACTAACCTTGACTTATCATTATGCAACTTACCAAATTCGTGCAAAAGGCTAATTGAAGCAAGAATTCAAAAATGAGTCAAAAAAGGAAGCTTGGTTATGGAGGTTTATGGAGGATCTTGAAATTGAAAGCTTTGCATTAAGAGGCCATAATTCCTCTTGATTCACATTTCCTAATGCCTATACAAGTGAGATAAAACAAAATTGGAAAAGAGAGGCGCCCCAATACTGAAAACAAAACTCATATTTTTGCCACATTTTGGAAAACTGAAAACAAGGCTAGAGGTTGACTCAAGGCAAAAGAGTTGTTCAAACACCTTCCTTGAGGACCATAGAACATTTTCCAATCATTCACCAAGCCCCATACTCAAGAAATCACGAAATCACCATTGAAGTTGGTAAGGAAAATTCTAAAATCGTTTTCCATCATTCATGCATTTTTAACATGTTTCATGGTTGTTTTTGTGTTTAGAATGATGTTTGCAAGCTAACAGCATAGTTTGATTGGAGTTTCGTGCCAAAACGAAGAAATCACCATTATCATATTTTAGGGTTTCAGGCTTGAAAATTTAGGGCTTTTCACTCAAGGAACAATTGGAGCCCAAGATTGCTACCATTGAAATCAGGGCCTTCCACTGAGTGGATTTGAACCATCGCGCCCTATTTCTTTCCCACCACGGCCTAATCGCTATTTCTTGTAATGTCACTTTTGGGAACGGTCAAAAAACCGTTGCTTCTTCTTTTCATGTTTCAGGAAATAAACAAGGCCAGGAGGAAGATGATGATGTGTAAAGAGATGGTTGGCCAGTTTAAAAGTTCGCGCGCGAGAAGGGCACTAACTCCAATTTTCTATTATATAATTTGTTTTCCATTTATGTTAATGAATATGCATGCAGCTCAGTTGGTTGAGAAGGACGTTCATAAGCCTCAGGACCTGGGTTCGAGCCCCAGGTCCCTCACTATTTCCATGTTATTTTTCATGTAATGTTTCCATGCAGTTTCAATGTTGAATACCATCATACGTCCATCCATCAAGCCGTCCACTTGGTCAGTTTCATTCATCCAAGGGTTCAGATCTAAGGAACATGATGGGTCCTAGCCAAAGCTACCACACGTGGCCTGAAAAAGTCAACAAGGCCTCCAGTAATGGGCCAGGAATTGCTGGGCCAACCTCCAAATTAGGGGCTTCACCCCCTTAGGTTTTGCAATTTTCTTTACATTCTTTGTTTTTATTATTTTTATATTCTTTTAATTATTGCCTTCTTTTAATTAATTAATATTTTCATGACATATAAAAAACACAAAAAAATCAGAAAAGATAAAAATAATAAATATTTTATTTTAGTATTAATTTTGTAAATAAATCCCATAATAAATTTAGTTTTAATTTTAGGTTGTTAATTTAATTCTTTTTCTCAATAACCAAAAATAACAAAAAAATAGGCCTTTAGCACTTTTTATCTTTTTTTAATTAATTAAATATTTTTATTATAAGTATCATTAACCATTAATTTTGTAAATAAATTTTATAATTAATTAATTTTAATTCTAGGTTTTAACTTTAATGCATTTTCTTTAATAAAATAAAAAAAACAATTAGAATTAGAATTATTTAATTTAATTTTTTTTTTCTTAAATGTCATAAATACAAAAAAACATAAAAAATAAGTTTCTTTCTTTTTATTTAACTTAATTATTTAATAATTTCATTTTAATTCCTTTAAAGGGTCCAACGCCCTCGCATTCGATTATATTCTCTTTTCGCGCGTTTTATTTATTTCTTTGTTGTAAATATAATGTACTTGTTCCAAAGCCCTGTAATAGTCAATTAGACATTTATTTTCTGCACTTTATTTTAAATCGGGTCTGGATTAATTTGGCGTTGTAGACCCGCGCCTTTGTAATAGCGTAGGACCTTTATCTTTTCCGCACTTTAAATTCCTGCACCTTTAACTGTTAAACAATAACATGAAAGAATGAATGCCCAAACATAAAATCAAAGCGTAGATCACCAATACATGACAAGACAAATAATAAACTGAAAATGACACACAAATCACACACCACCCCTAGGGTACGCCTCACTGTTGCCTTGCCTCGAAAGGTGATCGTCGAGTAGAGGATGTCTTAGTAAGTCCTCATGATCCGGGAACCTGGCATGAGGGTAGCTTCTAAGGTGTCTTCCTATTGCTCCGGTGATCACCATGTCCCGAACCTCGAATTGACCCGAACACCACCAACGGTGGTGCTACCTACCTCTCAATGGTGGGATGGCACTACTTTAAAGGACATCTACACAGACGAATTCCTTAGGGTAGGTAGACAACTCTAAGGTACTTGCTCTAATTTCAAAACAAATTCAAAAAATACTTTTCACACCGACACCTTTTCAAAAAGCTTTCGAAAGCAACTTTTCAAACACTCTTGAGGACTGATACAAGAGTCGAACTGAAATTTTCAAAGAAACTTTTTAAAACCCACAGTTGAAAAGCAAACAAAACAATTTTTGAAAACACAAGTGAGCAAGTATCTAAGAGCCCATGGATAACCATGGATAGAAAGGGTGCTAACACCTTCCCTTTCTATAATCTACCTCCCGAACCGAGAGCAATCTCTATAAGGAATTTTTCTGTGCTTTTGTCCTTTCCATTTGGAGAAAATAAAAGACGGTGGCGACTCTTGCTTCCGCGACATTTCGCGAACCAGCGTTAAACAGTCAGTTCCAGATCCACCGATCACATTAGGGATGCATGACAAGAATGTATGTAAAACTTTAAAACAATTAGCAAACCCTAAATGTGCAAAGGTAATAACTTGAAATTGAATCACTCACACATGCGCACTCCTAGGGTATACTCCCACTTCGGTTGCCTTCGGTAAACGGTCATTAAGTATAGGATGCTTTAGTGGTCGCTCTCTTATCTCAAAGATCAAAGTTGCCTCGGAATGGTTGCCTCGAAATTGTTGCCTCGAATAATTGATCTAAGACATTAGGGTTATTACTAAGACGTCCTAACATTGCTTTAGTGACTGTACGTCCCTTTCGAATTGTCCCTCAAAACTCCAACGACGGTGCTACCTACTCGCTAATAGTAGGATAGCGTTGTCTAAAGGAAACAAACATAGAACAATTCTTTTTTCGAGTAGGTAGATTAGCTCTTAAGTACTTGCTCAATCAAAACAAACTTTTTCACAATTACACTCCTTTCAAACAAAGTTTTCAAAACACTTCGTAACACTCTTGAAGACAGAAGCAAGGGTTAAATCGAAGTCAAAACAAAAACTTTTCAAATCACACAAACACAAAGAAGCAAATTTTGAAAATGATGAGCAAGTACCTAAGAGCCCGTAGAGAACTACGGTTAGAAAGGGTGCCAATACCTTCCCTTTTTATAATCTACCCCCCGTACTCAGAGAATCTCAAAAAAGGAATTTTTATGTGCTTTTTTACTTTCCTTGTTGGATAAAATAAAAGTCGATGGCGACTCTTGCTTACCGCGACATTTTGCGAACACAAACGCATAACGCAAACCAGCATTCCTAAAACAGTCCCGGTTCTGGCCACCGTATCACAGAACTGGCGACTCTGCTGGGGACTAAATAAGTGGGGTGTACCTTAGGATTAGTTCACCATATTGTTTTCTAATGTATGATTTGATTGCTTTATCTTTGTGGGCTTTGTATCGGAGTTACTATAGATCCTAACCCGGATTTGGGAAACACCTGTTAGGTAAGTAGCAATAAACTGTGAGGGAACTGTACGGTATAGACCGATACGGTTGAAGCAGTATCTACGTTGATGTGGCACATTAGTTGGTACCGGTATCCCTTATGGAGGAACAAGGAGAATACGGGGCTGCTATATGGGTCGTTAAGCATCAACTGACCTTAGAACCTATAATTGACCAACTTGGCCATAGGAAGTAGTGAGATAGCCGGTCTCAGTGTAGAGCTGGGAACTGGTTGATACTCGATACTACACTCATTAAGACCATACTCTCGAGATAGTTTCGGCCACAAGAAAAGATTGTGTGAGCTGAAACCATGATCGATGGAGGATGGTCAGTGATATTGAGAACCTCTAGAACCCGATTACTATTATTAGGACAGGTTGAACCAACTGAACTTAAAGAGGGTAGTACCTAAACTCCATGCAAGCCTAAACTTAAGGGCTATTGTGTGACTTGTTTTCCTTTACCATGTTTGATACCTGTCATACCTGTTTTGTGTTTTATCATGACATCATGTATCATGACATAGCATGCATATTTCATTAGACTAACCATTTTAAATACCAAGGGGATTCATCTTTGTTCTGTTTTGTAGATTATGGCTTCTATGCGCAGAAATACCATTCGAGTCAACTTGGTGCAGATACCTGCTCAACTCAGAGAGTTAGTCTCAAAAGTTCCTGATACTTCTTCATTTGTTAGAAGACATAGTCATCTCCTTAGCCTGGTCACTTTAAAGTTGGATGAGCAAATGATGAGCGTGTTGTTCTAGTTCTTTGATCCATTGCATCACTGTTTCACCTTCCCGGATTATCAGCTAGTCCCTACTTTGGAGGAGTTTTCTGATTTACTAGGCATATCTATCCTCGAGAAGACACCCTTCACAGGTTTGGAGGAGGTTCCTAGACCTGAGGACATTGCTTCATCCCTACATCTAAAAATGGTTGATGTAGTATCCAACTGCGAGACTCGGAGTGGGGTTAAAGGTTTCTTGGTTAAGTTTCTAATGGATCAAGCTCAACAGTTCCGAGATAACTTGGATTTTCAAGCATTTGAAGACATCTTGGCTCTCCTCATCTAGGGCTTGGTTCTCTTCCCAAATCCAGATTCTTTCATATATATGAATACGGTCAAGATCTTCATGTCTCGTAACCCAGTGCCTACTCTTCTGGGTGATATCCTACATGCTCTCTATACCCGTACTGTGCGGAGAAGGGGAACTCTCATGTGTTGTACACCGCTGCTGGCGAGGTGGTTTATTTCTCACCTCCCCAAATCTGTATTGAAGAATGAGGAAGGTGTAGGTTGGGCTTACAGAATCATGTCCGTTGCTCATACGGACATCCTTTGGATTTATAAAGATATGGAAAGGGTAGCTATCATTGATTGATGTGGGGAGTACCATAATGTCCCATTGCTTGGAATTAGAGGGGGGATAACCTACAACCCTTGTTTGGCTCTACGACAGTTTGGTCGTGCTCGGAGAGATGGTCCTCATGAGCTGCTGCTTACAGATATTGTCTTCGACTACAAGGGGGACGTCAATGAGCATCGCTGAAGGTTTATACGAGCCTGGGGCAGGGTGAACATGTCTGACCCACATGAGTTAGGACTGAAGACTTCTCTCTCGGTTCAACCTTATCTCCAGTAGGTTCGAGCCCGTGCTCAAAAGCTGGGGATGCCATATGAAGTTGTTTTGTCGGTGATTGTAGAGCATACTAATGAAGAAGGTGTTCCTTATACAGTCCTCCATCCTTATATGCCTACTGATCTTGGGGCGTTGAAGAGATCTTGGATCCAATTAAAGGAAGAAAGGGATACCTATAGGGAGAAGTATCATGAGCAGGAACGAAATATCTTGAGGCTTACGAGGCAACTTGAGAATTAAAGGACAATCAATGATTATGTCAGCACGAAGGGAAAACGACCATGGGACTTCTGATGTCTTTTATTGTTTTTAGTTAGATTTGCTTTTCAGTTTATTTCTTTTGTAAACGCCTTGAAGGCATTGTTAAACATTGTTACAAGTTTAATCTAATAAAGTTTGTTCTATTTTTGGTTTACAAATTTGAATCCCCCAAAGTCTTTGAAATCATTTCATATGCATTCCATTACCATGCACCTCATTACAGGTACCATTACAGGTTTCTTATCTTCTTCGTTGTTTATTTCAGCACAAAATGTCTTCTGAAACACCTACCGATCAAGCTATTAAGGCTCTTCAAGCTCAGAATGCTCAGTTCCAGGAGATGTTCTTGAACTTGGCTAAAGGACAACAAGATTTGAAGACTCTCATCTTGAAGGACAAGAAGAAGAAGAAGAAGAAGAAGAAGAAGAAGGTGGTTCTGCTGAATATGGGTCACAGATTTGGGAAAAGGTTGCGAGAGGAAGCTGATATGTCTCATTCATCTGGAGGAGGAGAGAATCATGAGGAAAGGAAGGGTCATAGCCCTGTGGTCTCTGATAATGACACTGATTTTGATGATGAATAGTACCCTCCTGCTGAGGATAGGTACAAACAATTTGAAGACCGCCTGAGTGCCATGGAGATTCAGAAGGTCCCAGGTTTGGATTTTGGAGATCTGGGGCTAGCATCAGGGGTGGTGATCCCTCACAAATTTAAAGCTCCTGTATTTGCTAAGTATGATGGAGTATCTTGTCCAAAGCTCCATCTCCGCTCATACATCAGAAAAATTAAACCCTATACTGCTGATAGAAATCTCTGGGTTCATTTCTTTCAAGATAGTCTGTTAGGGACTCAGCTTGAATGGTTTTATCAATTGGAAGGAGCTAATGTCCGCAATTGGGAAGACCTTGCTGCTGCTTTTTACAAGCAATACCAGTATAATGCCGACCTTGCTCCCACGCGTACTTAACTTCAGGGTATGTCTATGGGTACAAGTGAAGGTTTTAAGGACTACGCTCAGAAGTGGAGATATCTGGCTGGAAGAGTCCAACCCCCTCTGTCTGATAGGGAGTTGGTAGATATGTTTCTTGGGACTTTGTCTGATCCATATTTCAACCATTTGATCGGTAGTTCATCGTCTGGGTTCACTGAATTGATTATGACTGGGGAGAGAGTAGAGGCTGGTATCAGAAGTGGAAAAATACAGAAAGGTGCTTCATCAAGTACAGAAAAGAAGCCTTTCAGGAAGGAAGCTAGTGCAGTTTACAGCTCGAGGAGCCAAAATCGACTTGAACGCCGCCAAGCAGTTAATGCGGTAGTAATATCAAGACCCACTGTTGCCCCACAATGCAACAATCAACAAAGAGTAGAGAGACCACAAAGATAGTATACTCGGCTCAGTATGACCTTGTCTCAAATTTTTCCGCATTTATTAAAGACTAACCTGGTAACTCTGAGGGAAGCTCCGAAGAATCCCAGTACCACCTCTCCGCTGTATAATCCGAACGCCCGTTGTGCATATCACTCTGATAGCCCAGGGCATGATACCAACAACTGCTGGGCCTTGAGGAATAATGTGCAAGATTTGATTGAAGCTAAAGAGATTGAGTTTGACGCACCGGAGAAGCCCAATGTCATAACTGCTCCTATGCCAAAACATGACTCGGGAGTGAATGCAATTGGAGATGATGAAGAAGAGCCAGATTTCGACAGCTGGATTTACCCGACTACCAACAATGGCTTGAACAATTGGACGGCGAAGGACTTTGTGCCAGTTTCTTTTATTACACAGTAATAGACTTTTGTTTTGAGACTTGTAACAAACAATTTGAAACTTTTACGGCCTGGTGCCTTTCCCGAGGCACTATGGCTTTGTTTGTGGGGGCTTATTATGTGTCATTTCCATATATCATTAATAAAGCATTGGACATTTTTCTTGCATTACAAATTTTGCGCTCCTTGTTTTTCTTTTCTATCTTGCACTTTATCAAAACAGCTATTTGTCTTACACACGCTCACATATCATAATACAGGTCCACACCCACTCTAGATCCTACTGATAACGACTCTGCTACTGCCAGTTATGATTTCGAAAATCCGATCAACCAAGCCGAGGACGAAGGTGAGGATGATTGTGAAGTGCCTGTAGAGCTTGCTAGACTGTTACTTCAGGAAGATAGGGCTATACGTCCGCATGAAGAGCCAGTGGAATCAGTGAATTTGGGTACCGAGGAAGACAAGAAAGAGGTCAAGATCGATGCAAATCTGGAGTCTAGTGTTAAGCAACGGTTAATACAAATGTTGTGTGACTATGTTGAGATCTTTGCCTGGTCTTATGAAGATATGCCTGGGTTGGATACCGATATTGTGGTTCACCGCTTTCCAACTAAAGAAGACTGTCCTCTAGTGAAGCAGAAAGTTCGCCGCATGCGCCCAGAGATATCTGAGAAAATCAAGGCTGAGGTTATGAAATAATTTGATGCCGGTTTTCTAGCAGTTACTTCTTACCCGCAGTGGGTTGCCAACGTGGTTCTGGTGCCAGAGAAAGATGGTAAGGTTCGGATGTGTGTGAACTATAGGGATCTGAATAGGGCGAGTCCCAAGGATGATTTCCCTCTGCCTCATATCGATGTTCTGGTTGACAACACCGCACAGCATAAGGTTTTCTCCTTTATGGATGGTTTTTCTGGTTACAATCAGATTAAGATGGCTCCCGAAGACATGGAGAAGACAACTTTCGTTACGCAGTGGGGCACTTTCTATTACAAGGTAATGCCTTTCGGGTTGAAGAATGCTGGGGCAACTTATCAGCGCGCCATGGTCGCTTTGTTCCACGACATGATTCACCATGAGATTGAGGTTTACGTTGATGATATGATTGCAAGGTCCCAGACTGAAGAAGAACATCTTGACCATCTCCAGAAACTGTTCGACAGGTTGGAGATGTACAAGCTGAGGTTAAACCCAAACAAGTGCAACTTCGGGGTGAGGTCTGGTAAGCTTCTGGGTTTCTTCGTTAGTGATAAAGGTATTCAAGTGGATCCTGCAAAGGTGAAGGCTATACAGGAGATGCCAGCTCCCCAAACAGAAAAAGAAGTCAGAGGCTTTTTGGGACGACTGAACTACATTGCCCGATTCATTTCACACATGACTACTACTTGTGAGCCAATCTTCAAGCTGCTGAAGAAAGATCAAGTGGTAAGATGGAATGATGAATGTCAGGCCTCTTTCGAAAGGATCAAAGAATATCTCCAAGAGCCACCTATTCTGATACCTCCAATTGAAGGGAGACCTTTGATCTTATACTTGACAGTACTGGATAATTCAATGGGGTACATGTTGGGGCAGCATGACGAGTCTGGCCGAAAAGAGCATGCTATTTACTACCTTAGCAAAAAATTTACTGACTGTGAGACCCGATACTCACTGCTTGAGAAAACTTGCTGCGCTTTGGCATGGGCTGCTCGCCGGTTGAGACAGTATATGCTGACTCACACCATCTTATTGATATCAAAGATGGATCCAATCAAGTATATCTTCGAGAAGCCTTCCTTGTCCAGAAGAATAGCAAGATGGCAGATGATCTTAACTGAGTATGACATCCAGTACATAACCCAAAAGGCAATCAAGGGGAGTGTGTTGGAAGATCATTTGGCGCATCAGGCCGTGGATGATTACCAGTCTATAAATTTCGAGTTTCCGGATGAGAGCATCATGTTGGTAACCGACTATGAAAGACCTGGACCGGATGAAGGGCCTGAGGAAGGATCCTGATGGTCTATGTACTTTGACGGAGCTTCAAACGCTTTGGTTAATGGAATTGGCTCCATGATCATATCTCCTGAGGGCTGTCATACTCCATTCACCGCCCGATTATGTTTTAACTGCACCAACAATATGCCGGAGTATGAAGCGTGCATCATGGGCCTTCGAGAAGCTATTGACCTAAGGATTAAGTTCTTGAGTGTATTAGGAGATTCTTCTCTAGCGATCAGTCAGATCAAAGGCGAGTGGGATATGAAGCACCCAAATCTAATTCCTTATAAAGAGTGTGTACTGACGTTGCTCCCACACTTCGAGGAGATAACCTTTGAACACTTCCCCAGAGAGGAGAACCAGTTAGCGGACGTGCTAGCTACCATGTCTTCTATGTTCAAGGTCAGGTGGGACAATGAGGCTCCCCAGATTACCATTGAGAGGTTGGACGAACCCACACATTGCTGTGACATTGAGACTGAAGAGGTAGCAGATAAACCCTAGTTTCACGAGGTAAAGAGGTATCTTGAGGCTCAGGAATACCCTGAGGGTGAATCTGTTAATGATAAGAAGTTTCTGAGGAGATTTGCTGCGAAGTTCTTCATCAGCAATGGTATCCTTTACAAATGTAACCATCATTCAACCTTACTGCGATGTGTGGACAAGAACGAGGCAGACAGGATTATGGTAGAGTTACATGAAGGTACTTTCGGAACTCATTCCAGTGGACATACCATGGAAAAGAAAATCCTTCGAGCAGGATATTATTGGTCTACTATGGAAGCCGATTGCTATCAGCATTCTCGGACTTGTCATAAGTGCCAAGTCTATGCTAATAAGGTGCATATACCTCCAGTTCCTCTGAACATTTTGACGGAACCTTGGCCTTTTGCAATGTGGGGCATCGATATGATAGGTGAGATCAGACCTACTACATCCAATGGGCATCATTTCATTCTGGTGGCTATTGATTACTTTACGAAGTGGGTTGAGGCAGCTTCCTTTGCTACAGTAACTAAGAACTTCGTGGCGCGGTTCATTCGGCATAACTTGATCTGTCAATACGGTGTACCAGAGAGGATCATTACGGATAATGGTATGAATCTCAACAATACGATGATCCCCGAGCTCTGCAAACAGTTTAAAATACAGCATCACAACTCTTCTCCTTACCGGCCGAAGATGAATGGGGCTGTTGAAGCGTCTAATAAGAACATCAAGAATATTGTGCAGAAGATAACGGTGAAATACAAAGATTGGCACGAGATGTTACCATTTTCTCTTCATGGGTACCGTACCTCAGCGCGGATATCAACAGGGGAAACACTCTATTCCTTGGTATATGGTATGGAAGGAGTCTTGCCCATTGAAGTTTAGATACCCTCTCTTCGGATTATGAAAGATGAAGGTTTGAACGAAGATGACTGGATCCAGACTCGGCTTGATCAATTGAACTTAATCGATGAAAAGAGACTTACTGCTATTTGTCATGGCCAAACGTATAAAAAGCGGATGATCAAGGTATTTAACAAGAAAGTAAGACGACAAGAGTATCAAGTCGAAGATCTGGTGATCAAACGCATCATATTACCTCAAGGTGATCCTAGGGGCAAATGGACCCCTACGTACGAAGGGTCATTTATGGTTAAGAACATTTTCTCGGGAGGAGCTATGATTCTAACCACCATGGATGGTGACGACCTTCCTCACTCCGTCAATGTAGACATAGTGAAAAAATACTACGCATAATCAAAGACCCGCTAGGTCGACTGGCCTAGGCAAAAATAAGGGCTTCTCGGCGAACCAAAAGGGTTCGGGCAAAAGTAAGGGACGAAAATGAAAAATTGTACACCCGACAAGTCGAAAACCTTAAAAGGCGGCTTGGGCAAAAAAGAGTATCCCGGTGGACTGAAAACCCGAAAGGGCGGTCCAGGCAAAAATTAGGGATTAAAGCGTAACACTATGTCTCATTCAATCACCTTGTAACCAAACTTCGGTATCGACTATCAAGCTCGGACGGCGCCGATCAATCTGATCTACCTTCAACCAAGTAGCAAAATGATGAGATGCTCGAAGACATAAAGGCAATAGCAGAGTTGGAACCTAGTGGGATTGTTCACATAGCTGTTTCTTTTCTTTGTTTTTCACAAATTGTATAATTCATCTTTCGGAGGCGTTCTCTTACTAGGACGTCAGCCTCTTGTACGAAAACGCCTATTTACAGGCCAAACTTCGAAATCAATACAATCCATTTTCACAATGAAATTTCAAAATTGTTTTTCTTTTTCTGTTTTGTTTTACAAGAACGTCCAATGTTCATTTTGATATATGCATTTGACAATAATTGCTGCTCATAAATATTTACATGTGAAACAAAAGACGATTACTCGTAATATCAGAAATAGGGGCAAACAAGAAATGTTCGAGCCTTACAGTTACTCTACTCACCAGGAACAGGGATAAACCTAGCTGAAGAATATGACTAAAGACGCATACACTCCCCACAGAGTAGGAAGTTCCAAAATACAGTATTATCAACTCTCCCCAGCTGAGGTTCACAATCGCGTGTAAGTCGGTAAGATTCTCCCCAAGAAGAGTTCATCTTTCGCCAACAATGGAAGACCATCCCCAGTGGAGTTTATTTCTTCCACAAACAGAAACTTTATCCCTGACAGAGTTTTGATTACCAGCAACGGTAAATCATCCACAGCCGAGGTTGTTCCTCCAAATCAGCAAATCCTCAGCAGAGCATCTCTTCCATACAGAGTCATTTTCTCACCAATATATTCTCCAGCAGGATTATTCTCCCAATCACCTTCGGTCGTTATTCTCAGCGAGTGAAACTCTTTCATTCTCCAGCAGTCCAGGATTTATTTTCCCCCAGCTAAATAACATCATAAAAACATTACACGTCCATACATCATGACATGCATACACATCATACAACCCTGTTGTACACCAAAATTTTCCCTCTCATTTATCAAAGATTTTTCTCACAAGACTTCTTGGACTCAAGACAAGATTAGGGTTTGATCAGCTCAAGACATCACCTTGCACTGATAACCTGAAATTAGGGTTTGAGTTTGCACAAGTATTTTTGGACCACCAATGCTTCATGTGACTTTCATACACCATCTTGGACCCCTAAGATTGCTCATGATAAGTTTCAAGCCTTGAACCACATTTTTGATCAGTCAATTGGATAGTTGACCTAAAAATCAATTGTATTGGAAAAAAAGTCAACCATGACCAATTTACAGTCAAACATCATAATATTTTATCCACATCAACATTCTAGACTCATATGTACCATTTGATCAAGTTTGTATCACAACTCCTCAAGAAATTTGATCAAATCATCAAAAGGGCAAAATGGTCAAAATTAGGGTTTTGACTGAGAAAGGGCAATTTCTGATTTTTAACCTAGCCAATGACCAATTGAGTTCAAGCATGATTTCAAGGGTTCAATGGCATCATCTTAACCTAATCACATAGTTCAAAAGATCTCAAGTTCATTGGATTGACAGATGAATTTTCCAGTCAACTGATCAAAAGTCAATTGTACACTGAAAAGTTAAACTTTGACTTTTTGGTCAAAATCAAATGCCAAGGGTCATAATTCGTCAAGATATGTCAAAATATGAAACTTGTTCACCAAGAAAACCAATTTTTAAGATTAGGGTTTTGAATTTGAAAATTTTCATAACTTAGAATTTTTCTAAGTATGAAAATTTTCTTATTTTTCCCCAACTTTCCACCACTTTTTCACCATGATGCATTTTGATTCAAAGAAAACTTACAACATGAAAGTTGTAATCCTCCATGAAATCTACAACTTTTCTTCACAAACTTTTCCCAAAAGATGCTTGTATCTCAAGTTATGAATTTGTGAACATAAGTCCATGAACTAAATAACTTAGTGAAATTTTGCCCTAATTTAGGCAGGTTTTAGACCCAACTTCATGGACATTTTTCACCTAGTTACAAGAGGTATCTCAAAATTAATTTCAAAGATGGATTATAGAGCACATTGCAAGCTTTCAAAAATGTCCAAGAACTTCCCAAGATCATTTTTGGTTAAGGAGAATCGAAGAAGGGAAGTTGGCATTTTATCACTTTTGATCAAGCCATTTTTACAAAGCATCAAGTTGCAAATCAGATCTTTGATGTTTGAATCTTGCTTTCCAGGTCCTAAACTCATTCTACACTCCATAATTAAATGCAAACTCAGAAGATAAAGGCTTTATCTTTGCTTTTGAGGCTTTGTACAAGTTACATTTCCATTTTTGGCCAAAAGTGCACAATGCCATTTTCATAAAGAGAAGCTTTTGTAACTTTATCAATCTTGAGCCTTAGACCTGTCTCTTTGATGCAAGCAACTTACACAGCACTCAAGCAGTTAGTACAAGTTCATTCCAGGCTTCAAGCAAGCAAGGACAAGCATGTAGCATAAGTCACTTCACTTTACTTCAAAAGCAAGAAAGTTGGTGAAAAGGTCAAAGCTTGCACATCTGATGAGAAGTTGACTTTATATCCATTCTATACAAATATGCAAACTTGTCACAATGCAAAACAGGATTTGCTTGCATCCAGAACTCACTCAAACTCAAAAACTCCATTTTCTGTCCAAACATCCAGTTGCTGCAAAACCATAGCCAATTTATTTTTGACTCGTGCGTTTTATATTTTAACACTTCAAACACCTTCTACATATCAAACCAAAGCAATCCAAGCCTTTACACTGTTTATGTAACCCCTGTTTCAGCCATTGCCATTTTCACTTTGGAAGCTTGCAACTTGACTTGTGCAAAGAGTTTCAGCCATCCTCAGAGCAAGCTAAGCATTAGAATATCTTCAGGGAAGCTCACACGATCCTCAGGCCTCCATTAAAGTCCCTACATTAATCTATCCAAATCCAGCTGAAGGAGGTATATTTCTTAAACTCTATCTCTGTATTTAGGCATCCTCAAGCTACGATTTGTGAAGAAAAAATGTAGTCCATAACACGGTGAAGCTGTAAATATGCATACTTTTCATTTATATTAACTATGCTGAGAGAATTTGAAGATTGAAAATGCTGAAAAAGTTAGGTCACGAATTAGGGCCATCAAAATTCTCCTTGATCTTTTATAGTTAGGTCATGTGATTTATATGGTTGGAATCGTGAGCTCAAATGCCACAAGTTTCATGTTATAAGTTTTTGTTTTTGTGCAAGCATTTGAGAGTTACAGGTTGAGCTGAAACGCGCGCGCAGGAGCTGGCTGGAGGACAGGGACGATGGTTCTGGGCTTTTTGTTGCATTGGGCTTTTTGTTTTTACTTTTTGCACCTCCTGACTTACTTTTACACCCCCTTGACTAACTTTGTTATATTTTTGTATTTATTTTATATTTTCATATTTATAGCTTTCATTTATTTTTCTGAATAATAAAAATCATAAAAAATTATTTCTTTATTTTTTGCAATTTTTTATTTTATTTTTTTTATATTATTTTTACATAAAAATAGTTTATTAGGATAATAGATTTTATTTTCTTAAATAAATTTGTAAATACAATATAAAAAATACTTAATATTTTTGTTATATTATTTATACACATAAAATATTTATTTTCTACACATATTTAATTTTTTATACTTAAGCATAATATTATTTCTTATTTCTTATACAAAAAATGTGCAAAATAATAATATAGAACATATATTTTCTTTTAATTGAAAACTAGGGTTTCATCCCTTCAAAAATAATAATACTATTTTTCCTTTTTCTAGGGTTTAATTTATTTATTTTCTCATACAAAAACAAATACCAAAACATTTTTTGCATAAATACATTTGTATTGCATTTTAAATACTTGTATATTTATTTAATTCGCACAATATTCGATTGGGTTGTAATAATATTTTTAGGTTTATATTTGTGCAATATCCCCATTCAAAACTTGTATCCCCCCTCCCATAATAATTGTTGTAATAGCTTAGTTTATTTTTACGCAATTTATTTCTTTCCTATACCATGTTTAGTAAACTAGGGTTTTGCATGACAAGAACAAAAACAAAACAAATAGAAAAAACCTAATGTAAGACAAAAGCATGAAAAATGACACACTTTTCACACAAGCACCCTTAAGGTTTCTCCCACTTGGTTGCCTAAAATAAAATGGCCATGTTACGCATGCGAAGTATCTTGGCAAAACAAAACAAAAATAAGATCATAGTCCCTCGATGACGCTATACAAAGGTTGCCTAAACAAAATGATCTTGGTCCCACAAAAATGCTAAGATACTTGACAACATTGCTATCATGGTCATACGATTACCCACGCCCGTCCCGTTAACATCCAAAGATAGGATTGTTTACCAAATCAATGGTAAATCAACAATGTCAAAGGAATAAAAATGCATAGGAAAGACATTTGAGTAGGTAGATATCTTCTAAGTTACTTGCTCTATTTCAAAAAAATCCTTGCTATTTTCAAAACAAGCACACATACACATTTCAAAACAGTTCAAAACATTTTCAAAACATTTCAAAACATCTTACAAAATATTGGAACATTTTTAAAAAGACAAACATCTTTGTATACATTCTTACGAACGAGAATCATTACAAAGGTTGCCTAAGCGATGGCCTCTTTTCAAAATACTTTCAAAATCACACCAAACACCATTTCAAACAAAACAAAGCAAAGCAAGTGATCTAAGCAAGTAACTAAGAGACCATGGAAAACCATGGATGAAAAGGGTGCTAGCACCTTCCCTTTTCATAATCTACCCCCCGAACTCAAGAAAACATCTCAAAGGTCTTTCCTGTGCTTTTTTACCTTTCCTTTTGGATAAAACAAAAGTCGGTGGCGACTCTTGCTAACCGCGACATTTGCGACAAAATGCAAAACCTCAAGTCAGTTCTCCCACCGTATCACAGAACCGGCGACTCTGCTGGGGAAAATTCTAAAAGTGGGGTTACCTTAGGGTTTAGATCACCTTTATTTGCTTACAATTGTTTGACTTGTTTGCTTTACATTTTGGTTCTATTGATTGGGTTGGAATCCTCTACCCGGATTTGGGAAATATTATAGGTAAGTAGCAATACATTGTGGAAACTGTGTGGGGTATACCGACACGGTCTAAGCAATAGCTATGTTAGTGCGACATATTTGTGGGTACCGGTATCCTTTGAGTCAATCAAAGAGAATACGGGGCCACTGAGTGATGTCATAAAGCACTAACGAACTTCTAGAACCTTTACTTGACCAACTTGGCCTTTTAGGATGTAGTGAGATGACCAGCTTTGGTGCAGTCTGAAGTTGGTAGATACTCGATACTACACTCATTGAGGGTTGGTTCCTTGGGATATTTCGGTCGCCAGTAAAGAGGCTTGAACTGAAACAATAAACAAGGAAATAATCCAGTGATATTGAGCTCCTTAGAACCCGGTTACTATTTTTAGGACAGGTTGACCCAACTAAACTTCAAGAGGGTACTTACCTATGAAACCCCATGCAAGCCTAAACTAGGAACTTGTTTGATTTGCTTGTACATATATACTTGTGCATAACATCATGGACATCATGAGCATCATTTGCATCCACTAACCATTTCAAGGATTTTGGAATTTCATCTTTGTTCCTGTTTTGTAGGTTATGGATTCACTTCGCAGGAAAACTATCCAAGTCAACCTTGTAAGAATTCCTCCATAACTCAAGGAGCTAGCTTCAAGGATCCCTGAGAACTCTCCATTCACCGAGAGTCATGTTCGTCTACTCAACTTGGTCACCTCTAACACAGAGGAAGACATGATGAAGGTTCTCTTCCAGTTCTTTGACCCTTTGCATCACTGTTTCACATTTTCTGACTACCAGCTTGTGCCTACTTTGGAAGAATTCTCTCAATTATTGAGGATTCCCATTCTCAATCAACTACCTTTCAACGGTACGGAAAGAGATCCAAAGCCAGAAGAGATTGCTCAAGCCGTGCACTTGCACTCATCTGATGTCACAGCCCACTGGGAAACTAGAAGTGATGTCAAAGGCTTCTTGGCAAAGTTCTTGTTTGAGAAGGCCCAAAGCTGTTGGAATTCCTTGGACTTGCAAGCTTTTGAGGAGATTGTAGCTCTTCTCATCTATGGGATGATCTTGTTCCCTAATCCTGACCAACTCATAGATGTGAGTGCTGTCAAAATCTTCATGTCACGCAATCTGGTGCCTACATTGCTTGGAGATATCCTACACTCTTTTCACACTCGTACAATAAGGAAAAGAGGTGTTCTTATGTGTTGCACTCCTCTCCTGGCAAGATGGTTTATTTCTCATCTTCCCTAACCAGTCTTGAAGAATGAGCAAGGTTTGAGGTGGTCACAAATGTTGATGACACTTACACATTCATATATTCATTGGTGTTCTCGATCCAAAGAGAATGTTATCATCGTCGACCATTGTGGGGAATTCCCTAATGTCCCCATACTTGGCATTAGGGGAGGCATCACCTACAACCCCTGCTTGGCTCTAAGACAATTTGGTTATGCCCGAAGGGATGGCCCACATGACATGTTGATTTAAGGCTTGGTTTTTTACTTCGATATCGACAATTAAGGTCTTCGCCAAAGATTCGTCCGAGCTTGGAGGATGCCAAACAAGGTAGATAGTAAGACCTTGGGACACAAGAATTCTATCCATCTTGAGCCTTACCTCAAGTGGGTACGAACCCGCGCCCAAAGTCTTATGATGCCTTACCCCTCTGTTCTCCCAGTGATCACTCGAAGACTTACAAAGGAGTTGGATACAGCTCAAAGGAGAACGCGATACTTTTGAAGCCCAATTCTACGCAAGCGAGAAGAAGGTTTTGGAACTCACTCGGTTACTTCATGAAGAGCAGACTCTCAACACCTACATTGCACCAAAGAGGATGCGCAACGTCTTTTTATCTTAGAATTTTGTATTATTTTGCCCTAGGGGAATTGATGTACTCAAATTCTATTTTATTAATATAACGTGTGTTCCTTTTTGTTTGACACAAATTTGAATTTTCAAATCCTTGAAAACATTGCATGAATACATATCATTCATCATGAGCATAAACAGGTCTTTGCAACAAGTTTCCTCATCCTTCTACTATTTATTTCTGCAAGATGGATCTTGAACAAACGGTTAAAGACTTGCAAGCTCAGAATATGCAATTTCAATAGTTACTCTTGACCTTGGCCAAAGGGAAGGATGAGCTAAAGACTCTGCTAGAGAAAGAGAAAGAGAAGAAGAAAAAGAAGCCAGCTGGTGTGGTTATCATGGGCAGAAGGTTTCAGGGACAAGCCAGAAGGACCTTAGAATTTCCAACAACCACTGAAGAAGGGGAAAGAAAAGGAAAAGAAACGGCAGTGCCATCAGATTCTGAAGAAGAAGAGGAAGAAGAGGACTACTCTGAAAAATAATACCCTCCGGCCGATGACAAATATAAACACCTGGAAGAGCGTCTAACTGCTATGGAGATACAGAGAGTATCGGGTCTGGATTTCGAGGAATTGGGGTTGGTGTCAGGAATAGTAATCTCGCTGAAGTTTAAAGTACCATTATTTGCCAAGTATGATGGTGTGTCTTGTCCCAAGATGCATCTCCGCTCATATGTCAGGAAGATGCAGCCACATTCTGCTGACAAAGACTTGTGGGTTCACTTTTTTCAGGACATTTTATCAGGAACGCAGCTTGATTGGTTCTACCAGTTGGAGAGGGCTGATGTACATAATTGGGAAGACTTGGCAGCATCCTTCTATAAATAGTATCAATACAACGCCGATTCGACACCAACCTGTACTCAACTCCAGAGTATGGCTATGGTATCAAATGAGGGCTTCAAAGACTACGCCCAAAAGTCGAGGGATCTAGCCGGAAGGGTGCAACCCCCTTTATCTGAAAGGGAGTTAGTGGACATGTTCTTGGGAACTCTATCAGGCCCTTTCTTTAATCATCTAATTGGGAGCTCCTCTGCAGGGTTCACCTAATTGATTTTAACTGGCGAGAGGGTGGAAGCCGGTATAAGAAGCGGGAAGATTCAGAAAGACGTATTTGCCTCTGCAGTTGTAAAAAATCCTTTCACTGGAAAGAAGGAAGTGTCTGCTGTCTATTCACAGAGGAATCAGGGAAGAACCGAGCGCCGACCAATGGTGGCGGCCGTTATGATTCAAAAGCCTGCATCAGACCAGGCAAGAAATAACCAGCCGAGAAATAATCAGCCAAGGATGGAAAGGCCAGTACGGAGATTCACCAAGATTAACATGACTCCAGCTCAAGTCCTACCACATCTTCTGAAGTTGAATCTGGCAATGTTAAAGGAGGCACCTAAAAATCCTAATATTGCGTCTCCTCACTACCATCCAAATGCCAGGTGCACATACCATTGTGAAAGTCCAGGGCACGACACCAACAACTGTTGGGCTCTGAAGAACAAAATTTAAGACCTGATAGACGCGAAAGAAGTTGAGTTTGAAGCGCCTGAGAAACCTAATGTTATCTCTGCTCCAATGCATAGGCATGGCCACAATGCCAATGCTGTGGAGGAAGATCTGTTTGTTTCTAGCATGGATGAGCTGTTAACTCCGCTCCTAACCATCAAGTTGAATTTGTTGAAAGCTGGTATTTTCCCAGGTTGTGACAAAAACTGCCATGTTTGCCTATCCTCATCATTTGACTGCCCTCTGTTGAAAAAAGGTATCCAACAACTGATTGATAACCAAGAAATTTTGTTTGAGAAAGCTCCTATTTCACCCGTCCCAGTTAAAGAAGTTTCTATAATAACCATCTACGCCAATCCTTCCAGGGTCCCTAAAAGACCCGTTAGGATTACATCTGCTCCAATGACTACTCCATTGAAGATTACAATGCCCGGGCAAGTCCCATACAAATCAGATAAAAAGGTACCATGGAATTATGGTGGAGAAATCTACTACCATGGTGTCAAACAGATTGAACTGACTGCCGAAGGAGAGAGCTCCGAAGAGGACAATTCCGACATCGGTAACATTGTCGGAACAAGCAAGATTACTCGTAGTGGAAGAATTTTCTCTCCAAAGATTGCCCCTCCAAAGGCAGTATTTGGACCCGTGGTTATTCCGAAGATTACATATGCACCAGTGATTGTACCTATAAGCGTACCTACCAAAGAAGACAATACAATTATTATCCCTACTTCCACTGCTGAGAATAAAGGAAAGAATGTTCAAGAGGAACCTGTCCTGACGAAGGCTCAATCACTAGCTATTCCTGAAACGTCCAAGAAGGAGATGGAAGAAATCTTGAGGATCATAAAGAAGAGTGATTATGATGTGGTCGAACAATTGGGGCAGACCCCCTCCAAAATCTCTATGTTAGCCCTGCTGCTGTGCTCTGAGGCACATGCTAAAGCTTTGGTAAAATTTCTGAAGATAGCTCATGTGCCGCAAGAGACGTCTGCGGACCAATTCCAAGAGTGTGTGGCTAGTTTAACAGCTGACAATGGCCTGGGTTTCTCCGATGTTGACTTGACACCCAAAGGGAGAAAACACAATGATGCACTACATGTCTTAGTGGAGTGTAGAGGAACGACCCTAGCCCATGTCTTGGTGGACACGGGATCATCTCTGAACGTCTTACCAAAGAAAGCCCTTGATAGACTGGATTGTGAGGGGATGACTTTAAAACCCAGTAATATAATTGTGAGAGCATTTGATGGCTCTAAGAGGATGGTCCATAGGGAGATGGACATCCCGATCAAAGTGGGAACCCAGACGTTCAATTCAACCTTCTACGTGATGGACATCCTTCCTTCTTACTCTTGTCTGTTGGGACGCCCCTGGATTCACAATGCCGGTGCGGTCACCTCCACTTTGCATCAGATGCTGAAGTACCCCGTCCAAGGGAAGATCATAACTGTCCATAGGGAAGAGGAATACATGATTAGTCATCTGAATTCTTTCTGATATGTGGAATTGGATGGCGAGTTCATCGAAACCCCTTTCCAACATTTTGAAGAAGTCTCTCAGGAAATAGCGGCGACCAAGGCGGTATCCTTAACTCCTATGATCACAAGACCTCCACCTCGGATGTCATCTCTAAAAGATGCAAAGGCAGTAGTGGAAGAAGGGGGATGCATAATCTGGGGGCAGCTTCCAGACATCCCGTACAAATCAGACAGGTTTGGCTTGGGGTTTACTTTGACTGCTCAAAAAGTTGTGCGCCGCGCCCGTGCCAGAGGGCCACCTGTGAAGATTACCAACCAAGGGGTTAATGCAGTGGAAGACGGTGTAGAAGATGGCAGCTTGGAAGATTGGATATTTCCTACTGTCAGCGGATGACTATGCAACTGGGAAGCCAAAGACTTCATCCCAATAACTTTCATATCGCAGTAATTTATCTTTTACATTTCTGTTGGACTTGTAATAATTCACAAACAATTCGTACATTTTCAACCTTGTGTCTTACCCGAGGCACATTGTTCCATTTGTAAGGGTTTTTATTTCATTTTCATATGTCATTTAATGAATCATGGACACTTTTTCATATATAAACCTTTTGTGCTCATTGTCGTTCTTTTACATTTTATTGTTTTAAGATGGCTATACCCTTACACACATCGACATCCTGGTTGACAATACAACCCAGCACAAAGTATTTTCTTTCATGGACGGATTCTCAGGCTATAACCAGATCAAAATGGCACCTGAAGACATGGAAAAAACTACATTTGTCACGCAGTGGGATACGTTCTGCTACAAAGTGATGCCATTCGGACTGAAGAATGCCGGGGAAACCTATCAACGCGCCATGGTAGCTTTGTTTCATGATATGATACATCATGAGATAGAGGTCTACGTAGATGACACGATAGCCCGATCACAAACTGAAGAAGAACACCTTGATCACTTGCAAAAGCTGTTTGTCAGGTTGAAGGAGTACAAACTAAGGTTGAACCCGAACAAGTTCACATTCGAAGTCTGGTCCGGTAAGCTCTTAGGTTTCATTGTCAGCAACAAAGGCATCGAGGTTGATCCTGCCAAAGTCAAAGCCATACAAGAAATGCCTGCTCCTCGCACTGAGAAGGAAGTCAGAGGATTCTTGGGACGCCTAAACTATATTCTTAGGTTCATTTCTCACCTAACATCTACTTGTGAACCAATCTTCAAACTGCTGAAGAAAGATCAGGTAGTTAGATGGAATGATGACTGTCAGACTGCTTTCGACAAAATCAAGGAATATTTACAAGAGCCTCCTGTCTTAATGCCACCAGTCGAGGGAAGACTGCTAATCATGTATCTGACTGTTTTAGAGAACTTAATGGGGTGCGTATTGGGGCAGCATGACGAGTCTAGCCGAAAAGGGCACACTATTTATTACCTGAGCAAAAAGTTTATAGATTGTGAAACCAGATATTCACTGCTCGAGAAAACTTGCTACGCTCTGGTATGGGATGCTCGCCGGCTAAGACAGTATATGTTGACTCATACCACTTTGCTGATATCTAAGATGGATCCGATAAAATACATCTTTGAGAAACCTGCTTTGTCTGGAAGGATAGCTAGATGGCAGATGATCCTAACAGAATATGACTTACAATACACGACCCAAAAAGCTATAAAGGGCAGTGTGCTAGCTGATCATCTTGCTCATCAAGCTGTAGAAGATTATCAATCCATGAAGTTTGAATTCCCTGGCGAAGACATCATGACATTGGACAATGTTGAAGATTTCAGACCATATGACGGACCTGAACAAGGATCCCGATGGACCCTGTACTTTGATGGGGCATCTAATGCACTTGGTAACGGGATCGATGATGTACTTATATCCCCGGAAGGATGCCATACTCCTTTTATGGCCATACTTTGCTTCAACTGTACGAACAACATAGCAGAATACAAAGCATGCATCTTTGGACTCAAGGCTGCCATAGACTTGGGAATCAAATCCTTAGTTGTGTTTGGGGATTCAGCTTTGGTCATCAGTCAGATCAAAGGAGAGTGGGACACTAAACATCCAAACCTTATCCCTTACAAAGAACATGTTTTGACATTGTTACCACATTTCGAGCAGATCATCTTCGAGCACTTCCCGCGAGAAGAGAATCAGCTAGCAGATGCTCTAGCTACAATTTCATCCATGTTTAAACATAATTGGGATAACGAGGCTCCCCAGATCACCATTGAACAAATGGATGAACCAGCACACTGTCACGAGATTAATACCGAAGAAGTAGTGGACCAGCCTTGGTTTCATGAAGTCAAAAGGTATCTCGAGGCGCAAGAATATCCAGAAGGAGCTTCAGTCAATGACAAAAAGTTCTTAAGGAGATTCTCAGCAAAGTTCTTCCTAAGTAATGGCATCCTGTACAAACGCAATCATGATTCTATTCTGCTCCGCTGTGTGGACAATATTAAAGCTGAAAAGATTATGGCTGAATTGCATGAAGGTACCTTTGGAACTCACTCTAGCGGGAATACGATGGCGAAGGAGATTCTACGGGAAGACTATTACTGTTCTACCATGGAAGCAGACTGATATCAACACTCCCGGACTTGGCATAAATGTCAAATCTATGCAGACAAGGTGCACGTGCCTCTGGTTCCTCTAAATGTCTTAACAGCTCCTTGGCCCTTCGCTATATGGGGAATTGATATGATTGGGGAGATCAAGCCTACAACCTCCAATGGACATCTCTTCATTCTATTGGCCATTGACTATTTCACCAAATGGGTCGAAGTGGCTTCCTTCGCATCCGTAACTAAGAATGTTGTTGCCCGCTTCATCAAGCAGAATCTCATTTGCCGATACGGCATCCCAGAAAGGATCATCACTGACAACGGTACGAACCTTAACAATACTATGATCACCGCCTTGTACGAGTAGTTCAAGATTCAACACCATAATTCACCCCCCTATCGGCCAAAGATGAATGGTGCAGTTGAAGCTGCTAATAAAAACATTAAAAAGATCATACAGAAAATGACAGTCACCTACAAGGACTGGCATGAGATGCTACCGTTTTCTCTCCACGGGTACCGTACCACGGCTCGCACATCAACTGGGGCAACACCCTATTCTTTGGTTTATGGCATGGAGGTTGTTTTACCTATTGAGGTTCAGATCCCCTCTTTGAGAATTATGAAGGATGCAGGTTTGAGTGAAGACGATTGGATCCAAACCCGACTTGATCAATTAAACTTAATTGACTAAAAGAGACTTACTGTTGTTTTCCATGGTCAGGCGTATCAAAAGCGGATGATCAAGGCTTTCAACAAGAAATTCAGAGGCCAGGTGTATCAAGTTGGGGATCTAGTGATCAAGCGCATCATCTTGGCACAAAGTGATCCCAGGGGCAAATGGACTCCTACCTATGAAGGACCATTTGTAATCAAGAACATCTTTTCTGGTGGGGCAATGATCTTAACCACCATGGACGGTGACGACCTGCCACACCTTGCGAACACAGACATAGTCAAAAGATACTACGCATAAGAGACCCGCTAGGTTGACACACCTAGGCAAAACAAGGGCATCCCGATGAACCAAAAGGTTCGGGCAAAAATTAGGGATAAAATAAAAAAAGCTGTACACCCGGCAAGTTAAAAACCCGAAAGGGCGACTTGGGAAAAAAAGGGTTTCCCGGTGGATCGAAAACCCGAAAGGGCAGTTCAGGAAAAATTTAGGGAATTAAAGCGTATGACTATGTCTTGTCGGATCACTTTAAGGACAATCTCTTCATGGACCAACTCAGAGCTTCTGATCAATCCAATCATCTTCGGACGAAGCAACAAATGGACAAGATATTCGGAGATACGAAGGCTATAGCGGAATGGGAACCCCGTGGGATTTTTTACACATATCTATCTTTCTTTGTATAAACTTTTCTTATGACACCATCCTCTTACTAGGATGTCTGTCTCCTTTGTACAAAATACTTATTCAAAGTAAATACAAAGATATCTCTTTAAAGTGCAGAAAACCTTTTCTTTTTTACACTTGTGTTTTATTTGCAAAAACGTCCAATGATTCATTAATGAACATATGAATTTGAACATAATTACTGTTTACAAATAAACAGGATGAAAAAGAACAATTACTGACAGGTTGAAAGATTAGGAAAACGTCTTTAGGCTATTCCATGAGCAATCCCTACAGTACGTCATTGAGATCCCCAGTGGAACCAAAACTTAAAACTACCAATCCCCAGTGGAAACCATTAAGTTTCTCCAAATTCCCCAACAAATTATCTTGAAGCCTGAAAACTAACCAGACAACAACTTTTGATAACTCCCCATTAGAGTGGCAGACAATCGAAACTCCTGAACTTTTTCCAAACAGGAATAAGCTTTCTTCCCCGCAGAGTTTTCACTACTCCCCAATAGAATGAAGATTCTCATTCTTAATTCCCAGCAGAAGTCATCAAAATTCTCTGGATTCCCCAAGAAGATTCCTCAAAAAGTACATGGCATTACTCTCACAACGGAATTTTTGTCAATACTCAAACTTCAAGACATGAAGAATCCCTATATCCCCAGTGAAGTCGCCAAGGATTCTTATCATCAGCAGTCAAGGATTTATTTTCCTCAGCAATACAGCAAATCGGCTTACATGTACATACATTACATCCATATATCATAAACATTGATAAAGCACATGTATTGCATCATACATTTCATGCAACATAACTTTGTGTTTCAGCTAACATTTTACCCTTTTCAGGATAAGATTAACAGCTACCATTGACAATGTTCAAAGATTTCAGATACAGTATGGATACGCTCCACACACAGAAGTCATTTTTTTACTCATTCAGATCTCAACTTCAGATACAGTACAGATACACTCCAGACACGGAAGTCATTATATTACTCATTCAGATCTCAACTTAAGATACAGTACGGATACGCTCCAGACATGGAAGTCATTCTTTTACTCATTCAGATCTCAACTTCAGATACAGTACAGATACACTCCAGACACGGAAGTCATTCTGCTACTCATTCAGATTCAAGTTCAGATACGCCCCAGATAGGGATGACATTCTGATATTCATTCAAATTCCAAGTTCAGATTACAGTCCAGATACGCTCCAGACACGAAAGCCATTCTGTTACTTATTCAGATTCTAGTTCAGATACAGTACGGATACGCACCAGATACGGATTCCATCCTGATACTCATTCAGATTAAGAATTCTAGATACAATACAGATACACTCCAGACACAGAAGTCATTATGTTGCTCATTCAGATTCAGTCTCCAGATACAGTTCAGATACGTTCCAGATACGGACACCATTATGATACTTATTCTTTTGACTTACAACTTACAATCCAGCAAACATTCTTGGATGGCATCTACAAGCCCACCTCCAACAAGATTCTATCAGCTCTCCAAATGCCATCTTTAAGCCCATTCCCTCAACTACACTTTGTCGAGTGCAAATTTATGGGCACTCTAGTGTCCAATAATCTTTTACCTTCGAGTCACGAATGGAAAAACTCGCCAATCTAACTCTTCAGGTTCAAAAAGATTGAACAGGGGCAGCTGTTGTACCCCAAAATTTGCCCTCTCATTTATCAAGATTTTTCTCACAAGGCTTCTTGGACTCAAGACAAGATTAGGGTTTGGCCAGCTCAAGACATCACCTTGCACTAATAACCTGAAATTAGGGTTTGAGTTTGCACAAGGATTTTTGGACCACCAATGCTTCATGTGACTTTCATACACCATATTTGACCCCTAAGATTGCTCATGATAAGTTTCAAGCCTTGAACCACATTTTTGACCAGTCAATTGGACAGTTGACCTAAAAATCAGCTGTATTGGAAAAAAAAAGTCAACCATGACCAATTTACAGTCAAACTTCATAATTTTTGATCCACATCAACATTCTAGACTCATATGTACCATTTGATCAAGTTTGGATCACAACTCCTCAAGAAATTTGATCAAATCATCAAAAGGGCAAAATGGTCAAAATTAGGGTTTTGATTGAGAAAGGGCAATTTCTGATTTTTAACGTAGCCAATGACCAATTGAGTTCAAGCATGATTTCAAGGGTTCAATGGCATCATCTTGACCTAATCACATAGTTCAAAAGATCTCAAGTTCATTGGATTGACAGATGAATTTTCCAGTCAACTGATCAAAAGTCAATTGTACACTGAAAAGTCAAACTTTGACTTTTTGGTCAAAATCAAATGCCAAGGGCCATAATTCATCAAGATATGTCAAAATATGAAACTTTTTCACCAAGAAAACCAATTTTGAAGATTAGGGTTTTGAATTTGAAAATTTTCATAACTTAGAATTTTTCTAAGTATGAAATTTTTCTTATTTTTTCCCAACTTTCCACCACTTTTTCACCATGACGCATTTTGATTCAAAGAAAACTTCCAACATGAAAGTTGTAGTCCTCCATGAAATGTAAAACTTTTCTTCACAAACTTTTCCAAAAGGATGCTTGGATCTCAAGTTATGAATTTGTGAACATAGGTCCATGAACTAAATAACTTAGTGAAATTTTGCCCTAATTTAGGCAGGTTTTGGACCCAACTTCATGGACATTTTTCACCTAGTTCAAAGAGGTATCTCAAAATTCATTTCAAATATGGATTATAGAGCACATTTCAAGCTTTCCAAAATGTCCAAGAAATCCCCAGGATCATTTTTGGTTAGGGAGAATCGAAGAAGGGAAGTTGGCATTTTATCACTTTTGATCAAGCCATTTTTACAAAGCATCAAGTTGCAAATCAGATCTTTGATGTTTGAATCTTGCTTTAAAGGTCATAAACTCAATCTACACTCCATAATTAAATGCAAACTCAGAAGATAAATGCTTTATCTTTGCTTTTGAGGCTTTGTACAAGTTACATTTCCATTTTTGGCCAAAAGTGCACAATGCCATTTTCATAAAGAGAAGCTTTTGTAACTTTATCAATCTTGAGCCTTGGACCTGTCTCTTTGATGCAAGCAACTTACACAGCACTCAAGCAGTTGGTACAAGTTCATTCCATGCTTCAAGCAAGCAAGGACAAGCATGTAGCATAAGTCACTTCACTTTACTTCAAAAGCGAGAAAGTTGGTGAAAAGGTCAAAGCTTGCACATCTGACGAGAAGCTGACTTTGTATCCATTCTATACAAATATACAAACTTGTCACAATGCAAAACACAATTTGCTTGCATCCAGAACTCACTCAAACTCAAAAACTCCATTTTTCTGTCCAAACATCCAGTTGCTGCAAAACCATAGCCAATTCATTTTTGACTCGTGCGTTTTGTATTTTAACACTTCAAACACCTTCTACATATCAAACCAAAGCAATCCAAGCCTTTACACTGTTTTTGTTACCCCTGTTTCAGTCATTGCCATTCTCACTTTGGAAGCTTGCAACTTGACTTGTGCAAAGAGTTTCAGCCATCCTCAGAGCAAGCTAAGCATTGGAATAGCTTCAGGGAAGCTCAAGGAAGCTCATACGATCCTCAGGCCTCCATTAAAGTCCCTACATTGCTCTATCCAAATCCAGCTGAAGGAGGTATATTTCTTAAACTCTATCTCTGTATTTAGGCATCCTCAATCCACGATTTGTGAAGAAAAAATGTAGTCCATAACATGGTGAAGTTGTACATATGCATACTTTTCATTTATATTAACTATGCTGAGAGAATTTGAAGATTGAAAATGCTGAAAAAGTTAGGTCACAAATTAGGGCCATCAAAATTCTCCTTGATCTTTTAGAGTTAGGTCACGTAATTTATACGGTTGGAATCGTGAGCTCAAATGCCACAAGTTTCATGTTATAAGTTTTTGTTTTTGTGCAAGCATTTGAGAGTTACAGGTTGAGTTAAAACCCGCGCGCAGGAGCTAGCTGGAGGACAGGGACGATGGTTCTAGGCTTTTTGTTGCATTGGGCTTTTTGTTTTTACTTTTTGCACCTCATGACTGACTTTTACACCCCCTTGACTAACTTTGTTATATTTTTGTATTTATTTTATATTTTCATATTTATAGCTTTCATTTATTTTTCTGAATAATAAAAATCTTAAAAAATAATTTCTTTATTTTTTGCAATTTTTTTTATTTTTTTAATTTTTTTTTTGAATCAAAAGAATATGTATTAATTCAAAAAACCTTTAAGTACAAAGTGCGATCAAATGATCCAGCATGCAAAAATGACTAGTATCTACAACATAAGCACAACTATATGCTTTCTTAGTTTTTTACTATACCAACCCCTATATATAATATTCTCAATAATCTCCTCCTCTATTTTCTTTGTAACCAAGGTATTAAAAGTAATAGAATTCCTATGACACAAAATACCATAGAGGGTTTCCGTAAAATCAAGTTTGAGTAATGCCCCTTTCCATCCTTTCCTTTTCGTTTGAGTAATGACCCAATCAATCTCATCCTGCCAGGCAAGGGGACTATGTTGAACCTCCATCCATTTTAGAATTTCTTTCCATATCCTACCAGTGTTCCTGCATTGAAAAAACACATGCTCAATAGTTTCAACATGCTCCAAACAAAGGCTACAAATGTCCTCCTGAATAAAACCAAATCTGCAAAGTCTTTCTTTGGTAGGCAGTTTACCATGGCATACCTGCCATAAAGTCAGAATAGAACGGGGTCTAGCAGCATTCTTTATGATTAAATTCCTCCATATAACACGAGTACCATCATCAATGAGCTGTCTATACACCTTTACCATATGGAATTTTTCTTTTTGCAGGTAGTCAATCCAGGGAGCTGAGAGTTAGGTTGTAAGGATTCTGCCCTGCATTATGTTCTTCATGACCGAAGACCAGTTTGTATTGATAACCATGTCCATAATATTACCATCTTTTATATAGTAACTATGGATCCATTTGACCCACAAAGTATCAGTTTTACGGCATAAATTCCACAGACATTTAAGCATGCATACCTGATTCCATACTGCCACATTGATCACGTTCAAACCACCTTGAGAACTGGGCCTACATACTTTCTTCCACGCCACAGAGCTTTTTCGACTAATCTCAGGAGAACCTTTCCAAATAAATGATCTGCATATGGCATTTATTTTCTTTATCACAAATACCGGGAGAGGAAGACATTGGAGCCATTACTGCGCTGTAGCAAACAAAATACTCTTCACAAGTTGGACTCTACCCGCGTAGCTCAATAATTTTGCAGTCCAGTGTCGAATTCTGCATGTTATTTTATCAATTAAAGGGAGGTAATGATTTATGGTAAGTCTCCTGCTAGTGAGGGGAATTCCCAAATAACGCACAGGCAGCCTACCCTCCTCAAACCTGGTTAAGCCCAAAAGATCCTGCTTGATGTCATTAATCCTGCCTCCAAAAAAGATCTTACATTTCATAGGATTAATAACCAAACTTGTAGATGCTGAGAAAGTTGACATAGCCTGCATTAGCAACCTCGCATAATTACAATCTCCCTTACTGAAAAGTAGAACATCATCTGCAAACATAAGGTTAGTGAGGCCAATTTTTTCACACCTTGCATGGAATTTGAAATTAGGATCATGCTGCATTTTGAGCAAAAGTCTACTCAAATATTCCATGATAGCTACAAATAATAAGGGAGAGAGTGGGTCCCCTTGTCTCACACCCATACAAGCTTGCATAGGCTCAGTCAAAAAACCATTCACATTAAACTCATATGAAATAGTAGTAACTGTAAGCATAATCCACTGAATAAATTATGGTGGAATGCCTAACTCCCTCAGAATAACCTCAAGCGCTCCTCAATCCACCATATCATATGCCTTTTGGAGGTCAATCTGCAGCATGCATAGAGGGGCTTCAGTCTGCCTAGTATAACCTTTGATGATTTCATAAGCCAGCATAATATGGTTATGGATATTCTTCCCAGGAATGAAAGCAGCCTGACTATGATTCAAGACCCCCTGAAAGACAGTCCCTAATCTAGCTGAGATAATTCTAGAGATGATTTTGTAGAATGTAGTACAGCCTGCGATTGGTCTATAATCCTTAATTCCTTTGGCTTGATCATTCTTTGGCATCAAGGTCACCATAGTCTTATTGAAAGGTATAAAAATTATGTTCTGATAAAAAAACTCCATGACTGCTGCCACCACATCCGCTTTAATAAACTGGCAACAGGATTTGAAAATTTTTGCTCCATACCCATCAGAACCTGGGGATTTAAGATCACCAATTCCTTTGAGGGCTTTTTCAATCTCATTTTCAGTGACTTTGCCCACCAAAAAATTTCTCTGCAGCAGACTGAGTTGTTTTCCCCTCCTCATAGCATCAATGTCTACATGGATCAAGGTTTTATCATGCATTCCCATAAGAATAACATAAAAGTCCCTTACCTCCTGCAAGATATCCTGTTGACTATGCAGAATGGAGCCATCATCTTTTTGTATGAGATTCATATTTGTCTGATTGTGCTTAGCTTTCAAGTAGGCATGGGAAAAGGCATTATTCCCATCACCCACTTTAAGCCAGTCAATTTTTAACCTCTGTAGAAGAAGCTTTTCCTCCATTTGATTCCAGTGTATAATATCATCAGTCAGTTTCTTAATCTCCTCAATTTTATGTCTATCAAACCTGCTATTCTGAAGTTCATTTTGTGCTGACAAGAGATTTTGCCTAGCCTTCAGAATGTTCCTTCTAATAGCATTAGGGTGGTAGTTAAGTTGTTTAAGAACACGTTTCAACCTCTGTAACTTGTGCCATAAGACCTGCATAGGTTCCCCTCTAACAGGCTTAATCCAATTAGCTTTGACAGATTTCTCAAAACCTTCCAAATCTACTAGGTAATTATTGAACTTAAACCTCCCATAGAGTTTCTTTGGGCAATTATCAGAAAGCAGCAATAATGCATGATCAGAAATACCAGGGGGGAGGATATGCAGAGTCATATGCCCAAACTATTGAAACCAGTCAACATTACCTAGCAACCTATCAATGCGCGAGTAAATAGTTCATGTGCTTTGTTTATTGGACCAAATAAAGAAATCACCAGTGGTATCCATCTCACTAAGACCAGTTTTTGTCAATATACCTTGGAAATCCTTGAACTCAGATTCTGTGACTATGTTGCCTCCAATTTTGTCTTGTGCAGTGGCGACATTATTATAGTCCCCTATCAAACACCAAGGCCCCTGAGAGCTTTTACAGATATTCTTTATAGTCTTCCACAGAAGTTTCCTATCCTACAATCGATTTAAGGCATATACTGCAGTTAGCCAGAACTTGAGGTTTCCCACTACATCATACACTCCACAATGCATGGCTTGGCTAGTTTTTAGAAGGCACCTAATATTCAATTTGGAATTATCGCAATAAATCCAAAATCTACCATTAGTGTGTTCAGCATAATTATCAATGTACTCACCTCTGAGACCAAGTTTCCCCCTGATACCAGGGGCTTTATTTCTTTTAGCACGCGTTTCAATCAAAATAGAAATAGCAGGATGTAAATCATGGAGACGGGAACTGATCTCCTTAATCTTGCCACTTTTATTTAGTCCCCTCACATTCCATTCCACCATCATGGACCCCTATCCAGGGTGATCAGGGGATCGAGCAACACCTCTAGAACCCCAAAGCCATTAGTACAGTGCAGGATTGAGGGGTTACTTGCAATCGGGTTTTATCTACCTTTTGTTCTCCTAGCCAAAGTCCAATCCTCAACAACTCCATCTGATGCATCCCTAGGGTTAGTAACCTTTGGAGTGAGAACATTCTGAGAAGATGCTCCAGTCCCTACATCCAGATTCGCCTTAGGTTTCCAGATCTTCATCTTTGTCTCCTCAGTACACTGATGTCCCACCTGTTGGCATTTTCCACAGAACTTTGGTTTCCATTCATACTGCACCTGCTGCTTAAGCTTAACACTTCCCTTGTCTTTGATAACAATCTCCTCTACCAGCTTATTTGTAATGTCAACCTCAACAAGAATTCTAGCATACGATATGCGAATTTTGTAAGTTGTACACTCATCAGTGACAAGGGGCACACCTAGGGAACTGCCAATCTTATTAAGGCTTTTTTCTCCCCACAGGTGAATGGGAAGTATTGGCAATTTCACCCAAATTGGAATAGTGCGCAGCATATCCTCCTTCATATTAAAATCTGAGGTCCACTCTCTTATAATCATAGGCAATCCCCTTATGGAGTAGGGACCTTTCATCAGTATTGTGTCCATACCATCCGCTTGCTTGAATCGAAGTATGAAGTATCCATCTTCATGATAATACATATCCGGAAGGGTAACAAAGTTCCATACATTCTCCATAAACCTCTTTAGATAGTGCATACTTAGGTATGCACCAAGAACATAGAGAATAAGGGAATTTCCCCAAAATGACAGTTCAGCCGCAACATCGTCTTCTTCAATTTCAATCTCAACCTCACCATTAACAATGGTAGGTGCAACATACGCCATCGTCCTTCCTTTTTTAGGGTTACGGTTATCAGTGAGGACCTCCACCCAAAGCTTTCGAGTTTCAATTGGTTCATTCTGGACCGGTGGGTTTACTGAAGTACTCGTCTTGTCCCCGCTAGACTCCTCTTCAGGGCATACAGAAGGTACCGGAGACTGCGCCGGTTCCGGTGTAGGACTTTGAGGGGGTGGTGGCACCGCAGTTTTCGGACGTCCTCGCCCCTTCTTCGCCATATTAACAATTTATTAAAAATGATTATTATTTTTTATTTATTATTTTTACATAAAAATAGTTTATTAGGATAATATATTTTATTTTCTTAAATAAATTTGTAAATACAATATAAAAAATACTTAATATTTTTGTTATATTATTTATACACATAAAATATTTATTTTCTACACATATTTAATTTTTAATATTTAAGCATAATATTATTTATTATTTCTTATACAAAAAATGTGCAAAATAATAATATAGAACATATATTTTCTTTTAATTGAAAACTAGGGTTTCATCCCTTCAAAAATAATAATACTATTTTTCCTTTTTCTAGGGTTTAATTAATTTATTTTCTCATACAAAAACAAATACCAAAATATTTTTTGCATGAATACATTTGCGTTGCATTTTAAATACTTGTATATTTATTTAATTCGCACAATATTCGATTGGGTTGTAATAATATTTTTGGGTTTATATTTGTGCAATATCCCCATTCAAAACTTGCATCCCCCCTCCCATAATAATTGTTGTAATAACTTAGTTTATTTTTACGCAATTTATTGCTTTCCTATACCATGTTTAGTAAACTAGGGTTTTGCATGACAAGAACAAAAACAAAACAAATAGAAAAAACCTAATGCAAGACAAAAGCATGAAAAATGACACACTTTGCACACAAGCACCCTTAGGGTTTCTCCCACTTGGTTGCCTAAAATAAAATGGCTATGTTACGCATGCGAAGTATCTTGGAAAAACAAAACAAAAATAAGATCATAGTCCCTCAATGACGCTATACAAAGGTTGCCTAAACAAAATGATCTTGGTCCCACAAAAATGCTAAGATACTTGGCAACATTGCTAGCATGGTCATACGATGACCCACACCATCCCGTTAACATCCAAAGATAGGGTTGTTTACCAAATCAATGGTAAATCAACAATGTCAAAGGAATAAAAATGCATAGGAAAGACATTTGAGTAGGTAGATAACTTCTAAGTTACTTGCTCCATTTTAAAACAATCCTTGCTATTTTCAAAACAAGCACACATACACATTTCAAAACATTTCAAAACATTTTCAAAACATCTTACAAAACATTGGAACATTTTTCAAAAGACAAACATCTTTGTATACATTCTTACGAACGAGAATCATTACAAAGGTTGCCTAAACGATGGCCTCTTTTCAAAATACTTTCAAAATCACACCAAACACCATTTCAAACAAAACAAAACAAAGCAAGTGATCTAAGCAAGTAACTAAGAGCCCATGGAAAACCATGGATGAAAAGAGTGCTAACACCTTCCCTTTTCATAATCTACCCCCTCCCCCCGGAACTCAAGAAAACATCTCAAAGGTCTTTCCTGTGCTTTTTTACCTTTCCTTTTGGATAAAATAAAAGTCAGTGGCGACTCTTGCTAACCGCGACATTTGCGACAAAATGCAAAACCTCAAGTCAGTTCTCCCACCGTATCACAAGCACAATCTCATTTATTTTGAGAGCATAATTTCCTGATACATATCATGTATTACATACTGCTAACCTTTACCTTTCAGGAAGGATACAATCAAATTCTCACAAAGTTCAAGCTATGAATCCCGGGTACGACCGAATAGTATCTTGATTACTCTATCATATTGTGAAGCCCGGAGAACGATCGGATAACAATATCATACTATCACGAAGCCTGGATTACGACCAGATAGTGATATCTCTTAAAAGCAAGCTATGAAGCCCGGATTCGACCGGATAATAGTTTAATCCCCAGCAAGCCGTGAAGCCCGGATTACGACCGGATAGCAGCTCAACAAGTACCATGAAGCCTGGATTCGACCAGATAGTGGTATATCATAAACACAAGCCGTGAAGCCCGGATTACAACCGGATAGCCGCTCAACAAGTTATTGTGAAGCCTGGATTACGACCAGATAGCAATACAAGACCATGAAGCCTGGATTACGACCAGATAATGGTAGAAGATGTTGTGAAGCCTGGATTACGACCAGATAGCAGCCAAAGGCACCGCGAAGCCTGGATTACGACCAGATAGTGGTATATCTTTAATACAAGTTATGAAGCCTGGATTCGACCGGATAGTATCTTGTTTTCCCCGAACACCATGAAGCCTGGATTCGACCAGATAATGGTATGAGATATCGCGAAGCCTGAATTACGACCAGATAGCGGTAAAAGACACTGAAGCCTGGATTACGACCAGATAAGAGTGATGGACATTGTGAAGCTTGGATTTCTACCAAATAGCAGTTCACCCAGCCAATTACTATGAAGCCCGGATTCGACCGGATATTAGTAGGCCCAACAGTCAAAGGGAAGCCCGGATGCGACCAGATAACCACTTGATTTCTTCTGAAGCCTGGATTTCGACCAGATAAGAAATGAGGTATTGTGAAGATTGGATTCGACCAGATAGCAGTACAAGACACCATGAAGCCTGTATTCGACCAGATAATGGTATAAAGCATCGTGAAGCCTGGATTACGACCAGATAACGATAAAAGGACTGAAGCCTGGATTACGACCAGATAACAGTACAAGACACTGCGAAGCATGGATTTCGACCAAATAGCAGTTTACCTGGACAATTACTAAGAAGCCCAGAGTCGACCAAATATTAGTATGCCCTCTGTTCAAGTTGAAGCCTGGATTACGACCGGATAACAATTGAATTCATTCTGAATCCTAGATTACGACCAGATAAGAATTGAGAAATTGCGAAGCCTGGGTTACGACCGAATAGCAAGTTTGATCTCATGTCCCCAGTAAAGTCATTGTAAAGCCTGGACCAAGACCAGATAGCAGTCGATCTTATCACTATGAAGCCTGGATTACGACCAGATAATAGTTCATTTTCACCTATTCAACTAAGAAGCGATTCCTCAGTAGAATAACGGACGACCGAAGCTCCTGAAATTCAACTTTTCTCAAGAAACAGAGATGATTCCCCAGTAGAATAACGGACGACTGAAGCTCCTAAAATTCTATTTCTCCCAAGACAGAGATTAGCATTCCCCAACAGAATCTTCCTCAACAACAAGTACACAAGCTCTCGCTAAGGAATCTCTTATGCGATCGACACTCCTTCGGATGGCATCTTTAAGCCCATCTCCCATCATCAATCTCCAAATTGCATCTTTAAGCCTATTCCCGACATCACAAGACAAGTACTACTTCATGCGAGTGCAAATTTCTGGGCACTCTAGTGTTCAATCATCTTCAACCTTCGGATCACGAAAGGCAGAAAAGTAAATCTACATCCTCAGATTTAAGAAGATTGAACAGGGGCAGCTGTTGTACCCCAAAATTTTCCCTCCCATATTTCTCAATACATTTCAAGAAAGATTCTCAAGTTGCTCAAGGAAGTCCAAAGGTTGACCAGACAAGCTCCCTCCTAAGGCAGTCTACCTCAAATTAGGGTTTCATGTTGCATAGGGATACTTGAGTCCAAGGGATCCCAAATTCCCACCATTGTCCTAATATGTTCTCAAGAACATCCATGTCAAATTTCAAGCCCTACAAAGAAAGTTTGCTCAGTCAATTGCTCAAAAGCCTGAAAATCGACTGTGCTAGGGCAAAAGTCAACTGTGGCCTACATACAGTCAAACTTCAATATTTTTGGTCAAAATCCTCATTTTAAAGTATTATTCATCATTTGATCAAGGGTTGATCATGATTCATCAAGGATTGCTCACAATTCATCAAAACCCAAAATTTGCTAAATTAGGGTTTTGCAGGAAAAGTCAACTCAACTTTGACCAAGCATAACTTTCTCATACTTTATGATAAATGGCCCATACAAATATCATTTTGAATAGGATGCAATTATCTACAATCCATATTCAGCTCCCAAGTTCAAAATATGCACTCACAAGAAGTTATGAATTTGGACATTATAGGTCACTTTGAAAAGTCAACAAAAACACCTTTTTTGTCAAAGCTTCATACATGAACATGGAATACCAAATTGAGATGAGACCAAAAGGGTTGCTTATAGTACATCTCAAGCTTTCTAAAAATTCTAAGAACACCTTCAAAGAGTCAAAATTGAGGAAGTTATGCATTGGTGAAGTTGACCCTTTTTGCAAAATTGTCAAAAGTCAACTATGCCTAAAATTGTAATTTTTGCTAAATGGGCATAACTTTTTGCACTTGTATTGAGTTGGTAGCATGGTCCACGAGCCCTAGCCTTTTCCAATTGTCACTATCTTATTTTTATTATTTATTTTTATTTTTATTTGAATAAATCAATTTAAATCAAAACAAATCATGGAAAATTCCAAAACATTGAAAACTCAAGATTTTGTACATGTTTCAGGTCCTATATCCAGTTGGCAAGTGATTGAATTCGTGCAAGGCCTTTGAGTGCACAAAAATATTAAATTTGGTCTATTTTTGGAAGGGTTTTTAAGGGAATCAAATCAAGATCAAAATCAATAATGGAGAAAGATTGAGAACATGTTTTGAACCCTAATCCAATCCTTGATATATATTGAACATTTGCAGACCTACAACAAGGCTGGAGAGAGGCGCAAGAACAAGAACCAAACTTGAAAAAACACCAAAAAAATGCTGACACGATTTCACACTTCCATGCATCATCAAGACCTTCTAGCCATCCCAATCGCTTCCTGGGATCACAAGCAAGCGAAACCAATCAAGAACAAGGAGTTTCCAGCCCTGTAACTCGCTGTAAGTCAGCCACGACAATGGATTTTTCTTGAATTAGAATTGCATAATTGTGACATCTATAGCATGAAATATTTGTATATTCTTGATCCTTTGAATATTTTCAAACTATCTGTAATATTCAATTGCATTTTCATGGACTGTATTAGAATCTGCCATTATTAGGGTTTGTTGCTTCGATTTGGGATCTTGGTGTACAGGAAAAATTGGGCCATGAAAGGGGCACCATTGTGCCCAGCAGGTCCAGACGAATCTATCCATGGTCTTAGTTTTTATTTATCATGCTTGTATTGAATTTTGAGAATTGCAGGACCTGTAGCTATGGACATAGTGCTGTAGGTAAAAGTCTGTAACTTTTACCAACGGTGCAAGGAGGAAGATGACATACGTGCCTCCATCCCATTCGTGCATTTGAATTCACGTGCGTGTTTTACAACTAGTGTTATTTTATTCTTTTTATTATTTTTGTTTCATTTGATAATCAATTGAACCAATTGGCCCAGTGGTGGCCAGGTAAGCACTAAGGCATTGGAGAGGTTGAGGTCAGGGGTTCGACCCCTGCCTCCAACATTTGCATTTTTCTTGATTTCTCTCTAAAGATTCCATGTTTCACAAGGCGTAGAGACCACCATGTGGCTTCATCATCCAATCTGCCAAGTGTCCAGGAGGCCAGATCTGATGGCCATGATGTGGTGTCCATGGTACGCCCCAGTCAATGCAGCGCATGAGGGCATGGAAGTCAATGTGGGTCACCTTCTTTTGGGCCCAGAATCTGATTCTCACACCCCCCAAATTGCTGGTTGCAGGCCCAAGTTTCTTTTCTTTTCTTTTTATATTTCCTTTATTAATTTATTTATTTATTTTACTAACATAAAAATTAATTTTCTTTTATCAAAAAATCACAAATAATATTTTTTTCATCCAATTAGATTTAGGTTTATTTTTTATCAAAAAAATTAATTAATTTAATTAGGTTATTTAATTTTAGGTAATTTTAATTGTTTTGTAAATAACTTAAAAACAATTAGAAATTAGGGTTTGTCTAAATTTAAAATTCTATTTTCTATTTTCTTAAAAAATAACCAAAAACACAAAATTAGGTTAAATAATTATTTTCTTTAATTAATTTAATTACTAATTATTCTTGTATTTAATTTAAAAAACTATATTCTTTTTCTTAAAAATAATTAAAAACAACAAAAAACATTTTTTTCTTTCAATTAGGTTAGACGGGGTCAAAACCCTAATTTCTTATCGTTCTTAATTTCTTCGCACGCGCTTTATTCATTTGTTTTTGCCATATTAATGTAATTGTTCACAAGTTGTAATAGATTAATTATGACCTTTATTTTCATTTATCGCTTATTTTTCACGAGTTTGTTTTTGGCTATGTAAATACCCGAAGCCTTGTAATAGCGTAGCTTATTTTTCCGCATTTTAAATTCCACAAATATTAACTGTTAGATGTATGATATTAGGGATGCATGACAAGAATGTATGTAAAACTTTAAAACTGTTAGCAAACCCTAAATGTGCAAAGATAATAACTTGAAATTGAATCACTCGCACATGCGTACTCCTAGGGTATACTCCCACTTCGGTTGCCTTCGGTAAACTGTCATTAAGTATAGGATGCTTTAGTGGTCGCTCTCTTGTCTCAAAGATCAAAGTTGCCTCGGAATGGTTTCCTCGGAATTGTTGCCTCGAATAATTGATCTAAGACATTAGGGTTATTACTAAGACGTCCTAACATTGCTTTAGTGACTGTACGTCCCATTCGAATTAACCCTCAAAACTCCAACGACGGTGCTACCTACTCGCTAATAGTAGGATAGCGCTGTCTAAAGGAAACAAACATAGACCTATTCTTTTTTCGAGTAGGTATATTAGCTCTTAAGTACTTGCTCAATCAAAACAAACTTTTTCACACTTACACTCCTTTCAAACAAAGTTTTCAAAACACTTCGTAACACTCTTGAATACAGAAGCAAGGGTTAAATCGAAGTCAAAACAAAAACTTTTCAAATCACACAAACACAAAGAATCAAATTTTGAAAATTATGAGCAAGTACCTAAGAGCCCGTAGAGAACTACAGATAGAAAGGGTGCTAATACCTTCCCTTTCTATAATCTACCCCCCGTACTCAGAGAATCTCAAAAAAGGAATTTTTATGTGCTTTTTTCCTTTCCTTGTTGGATAAAATAAAAGTCGGTGGAGACTCTTGCTTACCGCGACATTTTTCAAACACAAACGCAAAACGCAAACCAGCATTCCTAAAACAGTCCCGGTTCTGACCACCGTATCACACCATTTTTCTTGAAAATCAAGTAACCTAGCAATAAGCTTGAAACTTGTACTTCTGACTTTCAAAACCACTCAAGACCATTTGCTTATAGATACACAATTCATTGGCCACAAATCCCACGCATGCTTAACCCCTAAAGAACACCAAGAGCTCAGAACTACATCACATACCTCCATTATTGCCTAACCTGACCAAAAGTTTGAAACTCACATCTCCCTCGTGCGTTTTCAAGCCTTTTGGTTCCTAAAGTTTCTAAACATCATTTAGAACTCATCCCACACCCTGTTACAAGACTGTAACACCATTAACACCATCCTCCATTTTCAAAAACAGAGCTTTGCACTTAGACTTCTCCAGAACTCCTCAGGCACTTTCAGCTCAAGCTAAGCATCCCATTAGCTTCCTGGGAACTTGAGGAAGCTAACCCAATCATTGGAACTTACTAAAAGCTTCTCAAACTCCAAACCTGATACCCTCTTGCAAGGTAAGTTTTCTAACTTTGGAACTTTTCATACATGCATCATAAATGATTTATTTGTGAATGAAAAATGTAGATATCATTGCCCTAAAGCTAACCATGTCCATAGTTTTCATTAATTTTATTAAGCTTAGAGAATTTTAAGATTGAAGTTTCTGATATTTTTAGGGTTCAGAATAGGGCCATTAAAATTCATGCTTATCTTTGATCTATAATTATTTTGCTTTGCATTTCTGAAATCGTGAGGAAATTTGCTACAAGTTTCATGTTTACAGTTTTCATTTTTGTTGGGATTTGAACAAGATACAGAGGCTCTGACTGGGCGTGAGGTTGAAGATGAAGTTGGCCTCAGGAAGATGTTTTCCATATATATTTATTGTTTTGATTATATAAACGGATGTATAGTCACCCCAGTGGTAGAAGCGCGGGCCTGTGACTTGGGGGACCTGGGTTCGAGCCCCAATGGTACCCTTTTGAATTTTTTCACATTTTTTGGCTTTTTGGCTTTCTTTTTGGCAGCGCTGGGCTTCCTTTGGGCCTTTATGTTTTTTTTTTCTTGTTGCTGACCCCCCTGCCGGCTTCTCACACCCCTGGCCCAATTTTATTTTATTTTTCTTATTTTCATTTACTTGTTTTCTTAAACATTTTATCTAATATTAAAAAATCAGAAAAAAAAATATAAAAATATTAGATTTACATTTTGATAAAGTTTATTTATTTATTTTACACAAAAAATTTATTTTATTTAATCACACTTAATTTATTTCACTAATTGTTTTGTAAAGAAAAGCTAATAGAGAACCTAATATTTCAAGATGAGAAAAGAATTGACATATGATAACCGAAACAAACGATCTTTCCTGACTAGGATAGCTTCTAGCTGTTAGAAGTATCTAGCAGTATTTTGTTAGAAAGTTTGTAGATGCTAACCTGGATTTTCTTGTGAAGAGATTACCTTTGCTTGAGCTTTGAAAAGAAGAACCTTTTAGATGATCATCTTCTGATTTCTTTACTTCTTGTTCTTCAATAGTCGCTTCATTTTCTTTAGAATCTAAATGTAGTATCCATATTCTTTAGAGAAGTTCTGATTTGATCTGCTTCCTAGTGAATGTCATTTTCTCCTTTTGACTTCCAAATCTTCTGTGCAACACTTCTTTGAAGCTTTTCAGGTGAATTCTTCATCTGAATCTTGGAGTGCATATTTGAGAGGCAACAGTCTTCTTGATGGATCTCTATAAGGTGACGTTGATTTAATCCAATGCAGTTTGCAGTGGTAGTTATTTGGATGACAACTTCAGTTGAGTTAAGGTTCTGAATGTTGACCTTTGCTTATGATGGAAAACTTCTATTGATTGAGAAGATAATTCCATTTCCATCACGTACTTGAACCTTCATAATCCTGAGAACTTGTTTCATGGATTCTGTTTTCATATTTCTGATTCTAGCCCAGAGTTTTGAATCCTCTGCAGAATGGGTTTTGAATTAGAAAAGCTTTCTATCATTTGAGTAGCAGACATCTATAGAATTTTCTCTAATTGGATCTCTCTACACGGTTAAGTGTTTGATCTTAAATAAATAACATAGTCGAGCTCCGATACCAATTGAAGGTAGAGAAAACACAAGATATGGGGGATTGAATTATGTTCATAGAAAACATTCCCCATTAAAATTCTAAGCACTCAAATGATAATAAAGATAAATACAATGAAGATAAATGACACAAGTATTTTATCCAGATTCACTTTTAACTAGGATACTCCTGTCCACTGTCGCAAGGATGATTTCGCCTTATCCAAGGACTTAATCTGCTATAACCAAACTAATTACAATCGCACGGGAAACCGCCAGTTAATAACACACAATGACACATTCATGGATCCAACTAGATATAATGTTCATTGAACCAATAGAATTTGATCCCTTAATATCTCCTACCAGGATTTCCTTGCAATGATATCCATCAGGGATCTCACAAGAGTCTGACCTTCACTCGGTCCTCTTTGAGATATGACTACCATTGACCCAACATAATCTGATTCCTCAGAATCTCCTATCAGGATTTCCCATAATGACCATCAACCATCATCTTCTTGAGATTAGAACTTCACTAAGTCTCTCAAGGAACTAATCAACAACAATTGATGGAATTTCTTGTGTTTACATGAATTCTTCTTCTAAGCAGATTACACAAGTGTTTTAAGCACATATTGTTTAACACTTCTTCAGCAACAACTCAAGTGTTAAAACAATTTACATGAAGAGATATAAATAGAAACATTATAAGAGCAATAAATTTAGTGTTTATTACAATGTTCTACAAAGATGTATATGATCAGAAGTTGAGTATCATCTTGTGGTGTTCTTCTTCACCTTCTTGTTGAGTAAGCTACGAGCAACAACTCCTTGCTTCTTCTAAGATCTATCTATATGTATGTGATTGGAATTTAAATAACATCTTGTAGTCTTCTTCTTCTTATTATTCTTATTCTTATTCTTTCTTTTCTCTCTCTTCTTTTAATGGTCTTCAATATGTATAGCATTGCAGCTTTAACATCTTCAGAGTCCACTTTCCTTCCACAGGATCAAGCTTGTTAGCCAATGGCAATAGTTAAACCTCTAACCAACAATTTATCTTTGAAGCTTTGATCTTCTTTTATAGCCCTTGACAGAAAGAGACGCTGTGAGGATAGAACATACTTTTCCTGCACCAACGATTAGTTCCCAATTGATAGAATAATGTGTAAGAGTTTAGATAGTATAAAATAATATTTTTTGTATCCTGTCACTGTTCAATGATAGCTTTCCACCTTTTCCTATGAATAATATTTTTCTATTAAGCTTGTAAACAAAGATCCGTTAAGTAAAGAAAGATAGGTGTAAATTCAGATGTTTGTTCTCAACGGTCATAATGAGAGTGGTTGACAATATAGTATAAAGGATTGTCCTTATGCCATCCTAGAGGGTAGAGGTCACAGACACTTTATATACCTTTTGCACAACATCACACGTTAACCATTTGAACTTTCTTCTTATCTTCAGAGGCTTCAGATATTTGAATGTTGAACGTTGAAGCTTGTTGTATCATAATCTTTCTTATGAGTCTTGGAGTCTTCAGAACTTGTCACATAGAACCTTGTCTTTAGAGTATTTAGTACTTGACTGTATGAACTTCTTTTTCTTCATATTATCAGAACTTGTTCAACAAAATCTTGTCTTCATAATCTTCAGAACTTATAACACACATAAGTAAAGCTTTAGAAGACCTCAAAAGCTAAACTACAAAGCCACGATCAGAACATCTTATACTAATGTTCCTAAGACACGTTTAAGAAGATCAGTTCAGAACCTTGACTTTACCGAAACATGTAATCACATGTTTTCTTCCAGAGTGTATTTTCAGAACCTGATAACGTCAAACGCCTTGTACTAGAGTCATAATATTATAGAAAAAGCTACACACTAGACAAAACCATTAGTTATATAATTGTTCTCTAAGATAACATGTGAAGTTATCATCAAAATCTTAAGGCCAGATGTAGGAGACAATTCATGTTCTTACATGAATAACAACTATAGAAATTAAATGGAATACATATACAATCTTGACAATTGGATAGAAGGTATACCCTTATTCAATTCCAAAGATATGTGTGTATCTTTTCGCTACGAGGAAAGCTTTATGGTGGTCATTATTTTCACCATGCCCAATTTTAGCAATATAGACCCATCAATAAAACATTATAGCTTTTCCATCAGGTAAAGGAAAAAAATCGCAAGTATCAGCATAAAGTTGTCATCTCATCAATCTTAACTTGTCATCATCTAGCGCCAACCATGACTTCATGTGTAGCTTTAGGAATATACACAAACTCCAAGAAAACTACAAAAGTAGAGTATTATGAAGATAAAATTGATGATAATCTTAAATAACAAGCATAAACAAGATTAGGATTCTAATATTAATGGGTAGTTTTAGTGTAGCATGTGAAGGTTACGAGTTTGGTAGAGAAATAGATGAGTCTTGAGAAGTAAATGATGGACATGACATTCGTTGATATGTGTGAAGGGCTAGTGTGGGGGATAAAGACACGTGCATGGATAATGACTAGTGCGAGTGAAATTGGAATAATTATGACATTTATAGAGAAAAATTATGTCTGATCATGATTATTGGGCTATTCAAGAACATAACGAAAGAATGAATGAGTCAAGATAACATCAAAAGAGAAAATATATTGACAAAGATATTTATAATAACATTGATAGCAGTTTTGTAAATGAGTCTAGTCTAGGAAAAGACACTTGAGGGATTTTGCAGCAAGTTTACATTTACTTGGAGTAAGGCCATGAATAAAACATGTTCACCCTAAGATGCGAAGTGGTAGAGAATAAAGATGTTTTTTGTGGAAAAAATTGAATATCGTACGAGCCATTTCAATTAAATGTTGGTTCTTTCTTTTAGCAACATCTCTTTGTCGAGGATTATGGATACTTGAGGTCTTATGAAGGATACCATGAGAAGTAAAGAAGATTGAAAAGACGTAGACATGTACTCACGAGCGTTGTCACTTTTTAATATTTTAATAGAAGTACCAAATTATATGTATTTCTAGAAAAAATGTTTAAAAGATTGTGAAAATATATACACAATTTCCATCAAAAATATTCAAGTGTTTCTAGAAAAATTATTAATAAATGTAACAAAATATCGATAACCCAAACGTATAACAACATATCTAGGATACCAAACATCAAAATAAACTAAAACAAAAGTAAAGTATTTCTTTTAATTACTCATTAAGAAATAAGGTCGTATAATATTTCCCAAACTGCATTACTCATCTCTAAGATAGACATTTTAACATGCATAAAACCATAAGATGAAACTTTTGAATGCTAGGATGTTCTAAACCTTATTGATCAATATGAAAATACTCAACGATTGAACAAGGAATATGTGTTGTTGATACAAGAAGGTAATAGTAAGTTAACTTGAGACTCATACTCTACTTGAATCGCTGTTCCAATATACTAATCCTGCACAAGAACACAATACTAGAAAATATAAGAGTAAGTTAGGGTACAAGTGAGTTTACATATGAATGTTAAATTAAATAAACAACCAAAAACATAAAGCACAAAGTCTAAAGAAAGTGTGACAGTATGAGATTAGTTTGGCCAATTCCTTGATATTTATTTGTGATCAATTAGCCAAAGTAATATTTAGGAATGTGTCCATATAAGTCAAACACGAGAAAAAAAATTGGTTGCCGTACATAGTTTTAAAGGTGCCTAAGTTAAAGATCCAATGTTTGAGTGAAAAATACTTTATAAGAAAGGTAATAAGATGATCATTCTTTGCAAATAGAGACAATAGGTGATGAAGTTTATATTTGTTGCACCAACCTTTTAGTTTCAACAAAAGCATCCTAATTTGCATATAATTGGCACCACAAACCAAATTTTTTTTGCAAGGAATCAAAGGGAGCATAGTGAAATTAAAAGAGAAAGAAGAGGAACTATTCAGACCCAAATATGATGATCTACATGCATGAGAGGAATACGACAACATGAAAGTGATCGGCGTGCTCTCTGAAGATTTCATGGTGGTGGATCACATTGGTCAAGGGGCCAATTGATTATAGTACATCTTGAAAATGTATAAAGTTATGGTTTGACATATGATACATTCAAAAAGAAGAATGCATATCAACTCTAGGATGACTACTTATACGTTATAGAATTTTGTAAATTATATGTGTTTATACTCATATCACACTATTTGTATTTAGAATAATGTTATTTTGACACTCAATCTTACACTTACACTGTAGTTATTACACTATTTGTATTTAGAATAATGTTATTTTGACACTCAATCTTACACTTACCCTGTAGTTATTGTTCACAAATACAGTGAACAGTAACTTTTTTATTTTGATTTTTTTTCATAATTTTTACTCTAAAACAATTTTGGTTAATACTACATAAAAATTTAATTAATATAAGTCAAAGTTTGGTTAATATATATATATATATATATATATATATATATATATATATATATATATATATATATATATATAACATAAATACTTTGATTAATATTATGTATAAAGTTATTTAATACAATTCATAATTTGCTTAATGAGTTCTTAAACATAAAAAATATTAAATAATAAAATAAAGTTGTTTAATGGAGTCTAAAAATTAATTAATACATTTATAAATTAGTGTCAAAATATGGTTAATAATATATGTTTTATTAGCTAAAGAAATAGTGAAATTGATTAATGAAATATAAATAAAATAATTAGTTAATAACATGTATTTATATGGTTAATACACTTATGAAGTTGGTAAATGACACAAACTTATATTTGTGTTATAAAATAAATTTTAAAAATAAATATATTTTTTAAATAATAATATTTTATTAAAAAATTCGGTTCACCATATAAATACGGTAAATAATATATACAGTGTAAGATATAAGTATAAGTGTGATATCAAGATAACATAGTTCTTGTATTTATAATGGTGTTGCAATAACTTCATTGAATGTTAATGAATAAGCAATAACTTAGAGAATTGTATATTCTAGGAATATTAACATTTTAGAATATTTTGGAGTTTACTTATTTCTAATGTTGACAAATACCTCAAACTTTAGCCATGGCCTCACATTACACGACACCACACCAATGTATTATTGTGTAATATCTTTGCAAACTCTAATTTACATTTATTTTATTATTTTTTATAGTATTATTCTCTCTGTATTATGTTATTTGTTATATTTGATCATTTTACATAGATTAACAAATAGTAATAAATGAGAGAGAATAATAAATTTATTAAATTATCTGGATTAAATATTGGTATATTTAAATTAGCATTAATATTAAGTGAGAAAAAAATAAATTAAGAGTATTTATTAGAGAGTACAATTGAAATATTAAATATAAAATTACATTGGTAATCTAAAGTGACAAGTATTTTAGGACAATTTTTTTCTTCTAAATGTGACATTTATTTTGAGACGGATGGAGTATTTTCTATGGTTTTATAACTTGTTACGTAATACTCTCTCCATCTCAAAATAATTATCATAATTGACACTTTCGTAGAGATTAAGAAATTGTAATACATGAAAGAGAAAATAGTGATTTTACCAAATTATTCTTATCAACTATTGGTGTATTAAAAATAACATTAATGTTAAGTGAGAAAATAATAAAATAAGATTATTTATTAGTGGGGATAATTAGAAGAATAAAAATGAAACTGCATTACTAACATAAAATTACAAGTATTTTGTGACAAATGATTTTTTTAAACGTGACAATTATTTTGGGACGGAAGGAGTATACAATATTATTCTTTTTATCTTATTAATTATTTTATTTGTTTCAAATTGTTTATAAAAATGTTTAAATTTGATACTCCTAAAATTAATATATTTTTTAATTATTTTATATTAATTTGACTATGAATACTTGTACATATTTTTGTTGAAACATACAATCACACAATTGGTAAATTATGGAGTACGTGGAATAAGAGAGAGTGAGAGAGAAGATAATTAGAGAGAAATTATTGAGGGTGAGAATATTATGCACTAACATTGATGAGGATATCTCCAAAATATTTATACAAGTATTACAAAGCGATTGGGACACAAAACACACAATACAAAAATCAAAAAAAGAAAATTATCGAGCGTATAACCGGTTAACACAAACCTGTAATCAGTTACAATTGACTCAAAATTAAAAAATACCATCATATATAACTGATTACTGTTAGTGCAAAGGTGATGAATTTGAGGAAGAAGATGAAAGGGAATAAATGCAATAAAGCTGACAACAAATGATTGGAATTGATTGATATAAATGTAATCCTAATACACCTATTTATACACAAATAATAATGCCACATAGGCCCTAATTGTAAACTTATCTTTAACTAACAAAATACTAAATTACCCTCTAATACCATCCCATAATTTAGTAATTTATCAGAAGTTAACAACACCAATTTCATCTCTCAAGCGCAAAAATTGGTCTGTTTTTGTTGCCTTCGTCAGAACATCTGCCAGCTGCTTCTGAGTGCTACAGTGCAGAACTTCTAGCACTCCTTTCTGCACTTGACTTCTCAGAAAATGAAACTTTGTCTCAATGTGCTTGCTTCTGCCATGTAGAACTGGATTCTTTGCAAGATTAATTGCAGACTTGTTGTCAATCATCAGCTTCAGAGGTTCCTCAACTTCAACCTTCAGATCACGCAACAGATTCAGAAGCCAAACTGCTTGACAGGCAGCTACAGCACCAGCAATGTATTCAGCTTCACATGTTGACAGAGCCACAACAGGCTGTTTCTTGGAACACCAAGAAATTGGACCTCCCAGAAACTTAAATAAGTACCCAGAAGTGCTTCTTCTGTCGACTCTGTCTCCACACCAATCAGAATCAGAATAACTCAGAAGTTCTGATTTGATCTTTCCTCCAGAAGGAAATAACACTCCATAATTCAGAGTTCCTTTTATATACCTCAGAATTCTGACAGCAGCTTGGTAATGAGACCACTTTGGTTTGCTCATGTATCTGCTGACCATTCCAACTGCGTAACAAATATCAGGTCTGGTATTGCATAAATACCTCAGAGAACCAACCATCTGTTTGAAGGTTGTAGCGTCCACATCCTCTCCATCAGAATCAGAGTCCAACTTCTGATTCGTATCAGCAGGTGTGATAGCAATCTTGCAGTTTGCTAGCTCAAATCTCTTCAGAAGCTCTAGTTCATACTTCTTCTGATGCAAAATGATTCCTTTCTCAGAGTATATAAGTTCCATCCCTAGAAAGAAACTCATTTTTCCAAGATCTGTCATTTCAAACGCCTTCATCAGAACTTTCTTGAACTCAGCTGTTTCTTGTTCAGAACTTCCTGTAAGTAATATGTCATCAACATACAAACAGACCAGAATCATATTACCTTCTGAAGTATGCTGAACATAAACACCATACTCCATCTCACACTTCTGAAACCCTTGTTCCTTGAAAAACGAATCAATCTTCAGATTCCAAGCTCTGGGCGCTTGCTTCAGTCCATACAGAGCTTTACTTAACCTGTATACCATCCCTTCCTGATTCTTTTTCACAAATCCAGGAGGTTGTGACACATAAACTTCTTCCTGTAATGGACCGTTCAGAAATGCAGACTTCACATCCAGATGTATCAAAGGCCAATTTCTGTTTGCAGCTAAAGCAATCACCAGTCTGATTGTTTCGTGTCTAGCTACAGGTGCAAACACCTCAAAATAATCTAGTCCAGGTTTCTGAAGAAAACCTCTGGCCACTAGTCTCGCTTTATGTTTGCCAATTGATCCATCTGGCTTTAGCTTCTGCTTGAAAACCCATCTGACGCTGATGGCTTTCTTGCCTTTTGGAAGTTCTGTCAGCTTCCAAGTCTTGTTTCTTTCAATTGCCTCAAGTTCTTCTTTCATGGCATTCAGCCAAACTTTCTTCTTGAGTGCTTCTTCAATACCCACTAGTTCAGAATCTACTAGCATGGCACACTGAACGATTTCACCTTCAGAATCTACTTCAGTATCATGCAACATGCTAAAATCTGCAAACTTACTTGGTATTCGTCTGATTCTCTGTGGCCTCTGGTCTTGTTCTGAAGGTTCTCCAGAATTCGGAACAATACTGGCTTCTGAACCTTGTCCAGAATTACTTCCTTCAGAATTACCACCTTCAGAGTTACTTCTGGAAATTTGTTCTCCAGACCCTATGTCTTCAGAGTTTTCCCTTCCAGAAGTAAAATCACCACCAGATTCTGGATCATCATCAGAATCTGGATCAGAATCAGATCCACTATCAGAATCTCCCTGAGATTCTGACTTATCTTCAGAGTCTTCTTCTTCTGACTCTGACTCGTCTTCAGAAACTAACCCTGGTGTTGGCACTACACCAGAATCTGATTGAAGCTTGTTCCAATCCCATGTTTCTGACTCTTTCACAACGACGTCTCTGCTGATTTCAACTTTGTTGGTTTCTGGACAATAAAGCTTGTAGGCACCTGTACTGTGGTACCCCACCAATAACATTGTTTTGCTTCTATCATCCAGTTTTTGTCTTCTAGCCTCTGGAATGTGTTTGTAGCACACAGAACCAAACACCTTCAGATGGCTGACACTTTGCTTGTCTCCACTCCATTTTTCTAAAGGAACAGTTTCCTTCAGCTTCTTTGTTGGACACCTGTTCAGAACATATGCTGATGTGGCAACAGCTTCTCCCCATAACATGTGAGGTAACTTCTTCTCTTTCAGCATACTTCTGGTCATATCAAGCAAAGTTCTGTTTCTTCTTTCAGCGAGACCGTTGTGCTGAGGAGTATATGGAGCAGTGACCTCATGTTCTATTCCATTCTCCTCACAGAACTTCTGGAACTCTGTAGAGTTATACTCACCTCCACCATCTGTTCTCAGAATCTTCAGCTTCTGACCACTCTGCTTCTCAGCCTTCACCTTGAATTTCTGGAACTCAGTAAACACTTCATGCTTGAACTTGATGAGTGTTACCCATGTCATCCTTGTGAACTCATCCACAAAAGACACGAAATATTTGTTTCCTCCAAGTGAAAGTACTGGAAATGGTCCACACACATCAGAATGTACTACACCCAGAGCATGCTTTGCTCTGGGGGCTACTTCTGACGCAAATGGCAATCTTGGTTGCTTGCCTTTCATACATATCTCACATGACTTCTGAGGCTTCACAATCTTCGAAATGCCATGTACGAGCTTCTTAGAACTTAGATGCCCTAAGCTTCTATAGTTCAAGTGCCCCAACCTCTTGTGCCACAACTTACTGTCTGCTTCAGCGCCTTCTGCACTGAGACACTCCGCTTCAGAAGTTTCTACATTCACTTTGAATGTTCTGTTGCTTCCCTGCTCAGACTTCATAATCAACTTCTGATTAGAATCATACAACGTCAAGAGGTTGTCCTTCATAACCACTGAAAAACCTTTCTCAATAAGCTGACCCACACTCATCAGATTACTTTTAATTCCAGGAACGTACCAGACATCTTTGATCAGAATGTTTCTTCCATTCTTCACTCTGACTCTGACATTTCCCATACCTTCTGCATTAAGGTACTTATCATCAGCACATCTGATCTTTGTTCTCCTTCTGGAGTCAAAGTCTGTCAGCCATTGTTTGTTCCCAGTCAAGTGATTTGAACAGCCAGTGTCCATATACCACCAATCTCCTGAACAGTTTCCATCAGAATCAGAGGCCATCAGTAGCACAGGTTCATCATCAGAATCTTCTCTGGCTATATTTGCTTCTTCTGATTTTCTTCCTTTGTTTCTACAGTCTCTGGCAAAATGCCCAAACTGTTTACAGCAGTAACATTGAACCTTCTTCTTGTCATACCTTTCCTTTCCCTTCTGATATTTCTTTTCATCAGAAGTTGAGGTTTCTGACTTCTGGAATTTATCACCATGTCTATTCTGCTTCTGGTCCTTCTTGACAAAAGAAGCTTTCAGAGCTTGCTCCACTTCCCTCTCAGAAGTTCTTTCAGTCAGACGCAACTCTTGTGCTTCTAGACTGCTTTGCAACTCTTCTATTCTCATGGTTTCCAGATCTTTAGAGTGTTCAATAGAAACAACAATATAATCAAACTGAGGCGTAAGTGACCTCAGAATCTTTTCTATGATTACCTGTTCAGAAAGTGCTTCTCCACAAGCCTTCATTTCATTAGTAATCAGAATCAATCTGGAAATGTATTCAGAAACTTTCTCACTGTTTTTCATGCTGAGATTTTCATATTGTTTTCGCAGGGACTGAAGTTTTACCTTCTTTACTGATACATCTCCACCATAACATCTGGTCAGAATATACCATGCCCCTTTCGACGTCGTCGAATCAACAATCTTCTCAAACACATTTTCATCCACACACTGATGGATGAAAAACAGTGCTTTCTGATCCCTCTTCCTTGTAGCTTTTTCTTCTGATTTCTGTTCTACAGTAGCATCAGCTGCTGCTGGAACATAACCTTCAGAAACAAGGTCCAGAACATCCTGAGCACCAAACAGCACACTCATTTGAATCTTCCATCTGTTCCAGTTTTTACCATCAAAAACTGGAAGTTTAGTGTTTAAACTACTGCCTCCATTCATCTTAAACCTTTGCACAGAAAAAAAACTCAGATCTCACTCAGTGTTTCCCAAACCCACAGAATCAGTGTGATTCTGTTTCAGATTTTTGTTCAAGAATCAAAAATCAAACACACAGCTCACTATCACTCGTGTTTCCCAGAGTTTCAGAATCAAACCAAGTGCTCTAGATACCAATTTGTTAGTGCAAAGGTGATGAATTTGAGGAAGAAGATGAAAGGGAATAAATGCAATAAAGCTGACAACAAATGATTGGAATTGATTGATATAAATGTAATCCTAATACACCTATTTATACACAAATAATAATGCCACATAGGCCCTAATTGTAAACTTATCTTTAACTAACAAAATACTAAATTACCCTCTAATAATTACTACAAATACATAAGTGTTTACGCTAACTCTAAAAATAACTTTTTCCTTTCTAAAAATCTTTTTCACCAAGTGATAACCAATTACACTCTCTATTAATCGATTAGAGCACTTAAATTAGTTTTTGTCACACAAAATTTTTATCACACCCTAATATTTTCAAAATTTTGAGACTATGTACTAAAGGTTTAGTTGCTGTTGCACAGAATGGTCCTCGATCATAAAAAATGTATTTTAATTTAATTTGAATTAATGAATATCACTTTGATTTTTTATATAAAAAAACAAATTATTATAATTAAACTACTCAAAATATTTGTCAAAAAAATAGTTTACAAAAATTCTTGCTTTAAAAAAAAAGGATGACGTATTTAATTGTAATAGTTGAAAAACTAACTCCAAAAAATTTAGATTAAATTGTAAGAATCTCCTTTGCTTTAATAAAAATTATGAGTTCAAATGCAACTTTTATGTGCCTATGAGAGAATCTATGCGACTAAACTTGCTCAAAAATCAAACCAACAAAAAATGTGAATTATCCAAATTAGAGTACCTCATATGTAATTAAGTTTTTAATGGTTTGATTCATTATTTTTTAAAAATAAAATAAAATCAGAATATATATTCAATGTAGAAAATATTGTTGAACAATAAAATTAGGGCGTTGATATCGCTGTTCCAATATACAAATCCTGCACAAGAACACAATACTAGAAAATATAAGAGTAAGTTAGGGTACAAGTGAGTTTACATATGAATGTTAAATTAAATAAACAACCAAAAACATAAAGCACAAAGTTTAAAGAAGGTGTGTCAGTATGAGATTAGTTTGGCCAATTCCTTGATATTTATTTGTGATCAATTAGTCAAAGTAATACTTAGGAGTGTGTTCATATAAGTCAAACACGAGAAAAAAAATAGGTTGCCGTACATAGTTTTCAAGGTGCCTAAGTTAAAGATCCAATGTTTGAGTGAAGAATACTTTATAACAAAGGTAATAAGATGATCATTCTTTGCAAATAGAGACAATAGGTGATGAAATTTGTATTTGTTGCACCAACCTTTTAGTTTCAACAAAAGCATCCTAACTTGCATAATTGGCACCACAAACCAATTTTTTTTTGCAAGGAATCAAAGGGAGCATAGTGAAATTAAAAGAGAAAGAAGAGGAACTATTCAGACCCAAATATGATGATCTACATGCATGAGAGGAATACGACAACATGAAAGTGATCGGCGTGCTCTCTGAAGATTTCATGGTGGTGGATCACATTGGTCAAGGGGCCAATTGATTATAGTACATCTTGAAAATGTATAAAGTTATGGTTTGACATATGATACATTCAAAAAGAAGAATGTAGATCAACTCTAGGATGACTACTTATACCTTAGAATAATGTTATTCTAACACTCAATCTTACACCTACATTGTACATTGTAGTTATCGTTAACAAATACACTGAACGGTAACTTTTTTATTTTGACTTTTTTATAATTTTGGTTAATAGTATATACAAATTTGGTTAATATATATTCTGACAAAATTTTATATATATATATATATATATATATATATATATATATATATATATATATATATATATATATATATATATATATATATATATATATATATATATATATATATATATATATATATATATATATATATATATATATCGTACATATTTTAGTTAATATTATGTATAAAGTTATTTAATATAATTTATAACTTGTTTAATGAGTTTCAAACATAAAAATATTAAATAATAAAATAAAGTTATTTAATGGAGTCTAAAAATTGATTAATATATTTATAAGTTAGTGTTGGTTAATAATATTTATTTTATTAACTAATGAAGTAGTGAAATTGATTAATAAAATATAAATAAAATAATTGATTAATAACATATATTTATATGATTAATACACTTATGAAGTTGGTTAATGACACAAACTTATATTTATATTATATAATAAACTTTAAAAATAAATATATATTTTTAAAAATAATAATATTTTATTAAAAAATATATACAACGTAAAATATAATTATAAGTGTGGTATCAAGATAACATACCTCTTGTATTTATAATGGTGTTGCAATAACTTCATTCAATGTTAATGAATAAACATTAACTTAGAGAATTGTATATTCTAGGAATATTAACAATTTAGAATATTTTGGAGTTTACTTATTTCTAACGTTGACAAATACCTCGAATTTTAGCCATGACCTCATATTACACGACACCACACCAATGTATTATTGTGCAATATCTTTGCAAACATTAATTTACATTATTTATTATTATTATTATTATTATTATTATTATTATTATTATTATTATTATTATTATTATTATTATTATTATTATTATTATTATTATTATTATTATTATTTATGATATTATTCCCTCCGTCTTATATTATTTATTATATTTGATCATTTCATAGAAATTAAAAAATAGTAATAAATAAAAGAGAGAATAATAAATTTACTAAATTATCTTGATTAAATATTAGTGTATTCAAATTAACATTAATATTAAGTGAGAAAAAAAATTAAAAGTAATTATTAGAGAGTATAATTGGAAGATTAAATATAAAATTGCATTGGTAATCTAAAGTGACAAGTATTTTAAAATAATATTTTTCTTCTAAATGTGACATTTATTTTTGGGCGGAGGAAGTATTTTCTATGGTTTTATAACTTGTTACATAATACTCTCTCTGTCTAAAAATAATTATTATAATTGACACTTTCACAGATATTAAGAAATCGTAATAAATGAGAGAGAATAATGATTTTACTAAATTATTCTTATCAACTATTGGTGTATTAAAAATAACATTAATGTTAAGTGAGAAAATAATAAAATAAGAGTATTTATTAGTGGGTATAATTAGAAGATTAAAAATGAAACTGTATTGGTAATGTAAAGTGACAAGTATTTTGTATTTTGTGACAAATAATATTTTTAAACCTGACAATTATTTTGGGACGGAAGGAGTATACAATATTATTCTTTTTACCTTATTAATTATTTTATTTGTTTCAAATTGTTTATAAAAATGTTTAAATTCGATACTCCTAAAATTAATATATTTTTTAATTATTTTATATTAATTTGACTATGAATACTTGTACATATTTTTGTTGAAACATACAATCACACAATTGGTAAATTATGGAGTACGTGGAATAAGAGAGAGTGAGAGAGAAGATAATTAGAGAGAAATTATTGAGGGTGAGAATATTATGCACTAACATTGATGAGGATATCTCCAAAATATTTATACAAGTATTACAAAGCGATTGGGACACAAAACACACAATACAAAAATCAAAAAAAGAAAATTGTCGAGCGTATAACCGGTTAACACAAACCTGTAATCAGTTACAATTGACTCAAAATTAAAAAATACCATCATATATAACTGATTACTACAAATACATAAGTGTTTACGCTAACTTTAAAAATAACTTTTTCCTTTCTAAAAATATTTTTCACCAAGTGATAACCAATTACACTCTCTATTAATCGATTAGAGCACTTAAATTAGTTTTTGTCACACAAAAATTTTATCACACCCTAATATTTTCAAAGTTTTGAGACTATGTACTAAAGGTTTAGTTGTTGTTGCACAGGATGGTCCTCGATCTTAAAAAATGTACTTTAATTTAATTTGAATTAATGAATATCACTTTAATTTTTTATATAAAAAAAATTATCATAATTAAACTACTCAAAATATTTATAAAAAAAAAATAGTTTACAAAGATTCTTGCTTTGAAAAAAAGGATGACATATTTAATTGTAACAATTGAAAAAACTAACTCCAAAATATTTAGATTAAATTGTAAGAATCTCCTTTGCTTTAATAAAAATTATGAGTTCAAATGGAACGTTTATGTGCCTATGAGAGAATCTATGCGACTAAACTTGCTCAAAAATCAAACCAACAAAAATTGTGAATTATCCAAATTAGAGTACCTCATATGTAATTAAGTTTTTAATGGTCTGATTCATTATATTTTAAAAATAAAATAAAATCAGAATATATATTCAATGTAGAAAATATTGTTGAACAATAAAATTAGGGCGTTGATATTTCCTTTAAGTGGAATTAGAGAAAATATAGAAGACAAAAAGGAATAGTTGGAAAGACAAAAGTTAATTGACACTCTTAGAAAAAGAAAATATATGGTGAAGTGGTGAAGAACTGAAGGAGTCAGTGGGGTGGCAACTGAAGTGCATGCTGGTTGAGTGCCAACTGCCAAGTACTTGGCATCTATGCGCACGGAAATATGTCCTTTCCTGCCTCTTTTCTTTTGACCGTCCTTGGTTGGAATCAAACTACTCTTGAATAGATTCTTCATGGCAAGACCAAGACCCATGATGAGGTTATTAGTATGATAAAATAATACTAATTCAAATTTTGTATCAAGTACATAAAGAAAAATATTTTAATGTCTTACCAAATATTTGAAACAAAATTTTTAGGAAAATCTAACATGTGTTCCAAATAGATAAGTTAATTATTTATAAAAATATTTTTTTAAAACACGTGTATTTAATATTTAAAATTTTAAATATATTTTATTATATTTAAAAAAATTTAATTGTAATATTTTTAATATGTGTCTTTAGAACACATGTTAGTCTGACCTAAAATTTTAAAATGACATATTTTAAAATTAATGTTTTAGAATATTTCACTTGATAAAGGAGCTCGACTATCTATTAGTCGAGAATAAGTTAAAAAAATTTATGTGTAGGTTTGGCCATCCATTATTGGAGTGAATACTTTTTTTTCTTTTTCTTTATTTTAGTGTTATTAAATAGTTTTTTAATTAATATATTTTTAATTTTAATATTTCATTAATAAAATATTAATATTTTTAATTCAATATTTTTTTTCTAATTTTTTAAAATTAATGTAATTATAATTAATTTTTATATTATTTTCTTAATTACAACCATTAAATAATTATAGAAGATAGAAAAATAATTTTATTAATATTGTTGAAAAGATAAGATATATATTAGAGTTTATTTAAATGACCGCTTGTTTCACATCTAGTACTCTCTTTTTTTATGCTTCCCCTTGCCTAACTCTTCAGATTGTTGTCTTGGAGGAGATGGAGTATTGTCAGATGATAAATCTTCATTTTAATGTGATGGATCGTCAGTCATATCCATATCCATATCCATATCCATATCTTCAATGGAAAAATCTGGCCATTTCATAAGCCTGTCACCCGTGAGTTCAAAGTTTGTGATTGGATGTGTAGGTGGTATGAAGGTATCTGACAAATTCTATTGAACTGAAGGATAATAAATATTTTTCGTGTTGAATGTAAAAGTGGGTTGAGAGAGTGAATGGTTAAAGGTTTGTTGTGAGATTCAGGGTATGAATAGTCAAAGTTAGGTTAATGAATTGGAGTGTATTGTATGGGTGATCAAAGTGTGGTTTGTTGTTGATATTGTTGGTGGTAGTAGTAGTTTGTTTGAGGGATTGGGGTGTGAAGAGTTGGTTGTTGAGATGAGGTGGCATAAAATGTGTGTTGTTGTGTGATTTGAGTGTGATTGTATGTTTGTTGGGGGAATGAAGATGTTTGGGATTGAAATTGTCATTTGGGGAATTTCTTGATGTATGGGCGGCGAGGTTGTTTGTTGTGTTGAACAAGAGGCATATTAATGGGGGTCATTTAAAAATTGTGTGTGAGAAATATGTATTAATGAAATTTATCTAAACCATTTCATATGTGCTTCGTCATGCCTACAGACACCATATTGCTAAAAAATACAGGTATATAATATCATTTAAGAAAGCATGGATTATGAAGAATAAGACCATATAATCATTGTATGGAAATTGGGAGACGTCTTACAGTGACCTTCCACATTGGTTGTTGGTAATGGAAACCTATCTTCCTGGTACTATTATAGAGTTGTAAACCTTATATGCATTTTCAGACGATGGAACCCAATTGGCTGACAAAAGGATCTTTTATCGTTTTTTTTGGAGTTTCAACCATGTATATGTGGTTTCGCTTATTGTAAGCCTATTGTGCAAGTTGATGGAACATGGTTGTATGGAAAGTATAGAGGGACTTTGTTGATGGTTGTGGCACATGATAGGAATAATAACATTTTCCCAATAGCTTTCGCATTAGTTGAAGGTGAGACAAAGGATGCTTGGAGTTTCTTTCTTAGGAATTTGAGATGCACGTGACACACTGATTTGTGTCTAATAACTAACAGACATCAATCAGTTAAGAGTTCATATAATGATCCTGAAAACGGATGGTAATATCCTCTATTTTCATATGTCTACTGCATTAGACACATTGCACAAACCTTCATGTGTGATATTAAAGACAAGGAACTACATAAAAAACTTGTCAACATGGGTAACAATTTACATTTACACTTACTACAAATAGTTATTGATATTCATATGTTTTTCTTAACATTTTTATGGCAGGATATGTGTTGACGGTGGCGACATTTAATTACTACCGAAGTAAAATACGAAGAACAAGTAGAGAGGCTTTGGGGGTGGATATACAACATTCCCCAGGAAAAGTGGGTAAAGGCGTATGACAGAGGACAACGCTGGTGACACATGACAACTTACATGGCCGAAGCAATGAACTCAGTACTTAAAGCTACCCAAAACCTTTCAATCACTATTTTGGTTAAGTCTACTTAATATTGGTTAGGATCGTTGTTTGGTAAACAAGACCATCAATGGACAAAAATGTTGCCATCTGGTCAAACTTTCATGGATAGCTGCAATAAGGGAATGACTGAAGAAGTGAGTAAATCTAGCACTTATAACGTCATGAAATTCAATCGCAGGAGATTCTGTTTCATGGTCCATGAAAGAATTAATCATAACGATGGTCGACCATTAGGTACTTTCAGCTTTGACCTCAGGAAGCGGCTATGCGATTGTAGGAAATTTCAAGCATTTCATTTACCTTGCCCCCATGTTATCGTAGCATGTGCTAGTATACGCCAGAACTACTCCATTCATATACCAGACGTGTTCAAAGTTATTAATGTTTTTAAAGTCTACAAGGAACTCTTAATTGGAATTCCACATGAGGAAAATTGGCCGCAATATGAAGGATTTACTCTTTGCCATAATGAGACTATGCGAAGGAAGAAGAACTGACGCCCAAATAGTACTCAAATTAGAACTGAAATGGACGATGTTGAAAATGAAAATAGAAGGTGTGGGATTTTTCACCAAATAGACCATATGCGTAGAAAATGTTTAGATGCATCATGCCCGTCTATATGATTTTGTTGGTTTTTTTAGTTAGTCTTTTTGTCAAGTTTTTAGCTATTTGATTTAATGTCTTTGTAACTCAACTTTCATTTCGTATTTAATACAAGATTTATGTACAACAAAATAAAGATAACTACGCATAAAACAACAACATGATAAACAAATAAAATTATTAAACACATCAACATATCTAGGAGATTACAACCATCAATACAATATCAAACGACCAGTGCATCACCATATGGACATCATTGTCGATTTTAACAGGATCCCATAAACGAGTTTCTCCATTTTGGCTAAACATCGTAACAAGCCTATCAACTCTTCTAATATATTCACCGTCTGGAATGTCTCCTTCTAATTAACAGATCAAACTCCTCTGAAAATTCTCGAAGGTCTCAGTGTTCCAAAGTCAGATCTTCATCGGAGGCTTTGTTGACAGAAAAAAATTCAACATTTCTTTTAATAATTGGAAACATTGGAACCATTTTTGAAGACATATTTAAGAGTAGAATGAGGATATGGATGGTAAATAATGTGACTACAAAAATTACCACACAAAACTATTTATAAAAAGTAATAAAAACATTAAGAATACAAGAAAAAAAAAATCATCCCCTTGTCCGATGGATGGCCGAGCCTACACATAAAAAAAAATTGCAGCCTATCCTCACCCAATGGATGGTCGATCCCTTTCACTAAATAGAATATTCTGGAACATTAATTTTAACGTGTGGCATTTTGGAACTTTTGTTTCAAATGTGTGGCCAAGCAGTAAAAAAATCCATAAAAATTAGTAATTATTCTTTCTTCTTATTTATAAAAAAAATTATTTTTAAAATTTATTAAATATGTAAAGTGTTTTGGATTGGGCCTGCGCTTATTCATTCGTTGGGCAAGGCCCGCCCCAACTTTGTTTCGAGGAAGGCCCGTTATAGAGGCCCAAATTGTTGCGAACATTGGGGAACGTCTTTCACGCGTGGTTGTCGAAGACATCTCTCACACGTGCCCGTCGAGGATATCTTTCACATGTGCCCGTCGAGGATATCTATCACACGTTCCCATCGAGGATCACCTCCTCCACCTAATTGTCGAGAATATCTCCTCCACGTGCTCGACAAGTACATCTCCTCCATGCGCCCGACAAGGATACGTGGCCAACGTTCCTCCATATATTACAGAGTCATCCTGCCCCCAGAAAGAACGAATCTTCCCCCTTCCAGGAATTACGAGGCAGTTGAACTAGGATAGGGACCATGAACTGGTCTCATTTACCCATATAAGATCCTGGCAGTCTCCATTTTGGACCTGGGCATCCGACCCAAATGGGTACCTTAGCCCTATGCTGGGGGCTATAAATACCCTCTTTCATTAAAGGGTCAAGTACATTGTTCTATTCACTCTAACTCTATACTGACACTCTCAATCTGAACCTTATTTTTGCATCAGAGTATCTTGCAGGTACGCCCCCCCCCCACTTTTCCTTCATAGTAGTAGAAGCTCAAGTGTTGCAGGCCACGAAGATCCGTCTGATCCCAGTAAGATAAACGGCGCCATCTGTGGGAAACTAATGCTTCCCCGTATTTTTCCAAGCCTAAAGACTAAATCAATCTTATTAATACCTATCGATCATCATGGCTAGCCAACACAATAACAACGACAAGACTATTCACTTTGTCGATGTTGGCAACCTCAACAACAAAAACAACAACGAGATGGTTGGTCACACCCAAGGTGAGCATTGGGACCTAAATACCTCCTCGTCTTCCTCCAAAGAACACCCCCTCGACTTCCATCAACAGGTCAACCAACCCATAACGTATCAAGAAATCCACGTGCCTCATAATGTTGATCCCACCATTGTCGCCATGTTTGCAGCCGTCAACCAAACCAACTACCTCATTTTCCAACAGAATGAGCGCATTGGATTTCTGGAGAAGGGTAGACGATCACGTCATGGACTTGAATCTCGCATCCCGTCCACATGATGACAAGATTCTTGTTCACATTCTCCTTCGCAGAGACATCAACAGGATAAATCTCAGAGCTCTCTCCTTGTCAAACCGTGTGAGGCCCTCGACTGGATAGAACGCAAGCCGCAGTCGACAAGAAACGCGATTGCACCCCACCATGCAGGGAACGATGATCCCCTATTCCCAAGTGGAACAAGGCAGGCGGGCAGCTAGAAAAGAAAAAGAGTCGACCAAGATATGTATTGCTCCATAGAGGCCCTCGATTCGACTCCTCCCCATCGTGCTCACCAGACCGAGATGACAAAGACGACCCCCGCGGTCCATTCTCTCGGGAAATTATGGAGACCCCGCTCCCTATGAGAATGGAGAAGCCACCACCTTTGGCGGCCTATGATGGATAGACATACCCCGACGATTACACCGAGAGCTTCGATGCGATGCTCAACTACCGTAATGTAGGGGGCTCTATCAAGTGCAGACTGTTCCCCCCGACCATAGCCGGTCACCTATTGGAGGGATTTGAAGACTTAATTCAGCAGGAATTTCACTGCCTCTCAGTGGCACTCAAAGACTGAAGCATTGCTCCATGCTATCATCTAGGGGAATGATGAACCCCTCTGAGCATACATCTGACGGTTTAATCGAGAGACCATCCAAGTTCCCGTGATTGACAAGATGAAAATATACCTACTCGAGAAAGGAGTGCGTCCCAACATCAATTTCAGAAGGCAAGTCAGCTTCCAGACTCCTAAGTCGTTAGATGAACTCCTCCACAAGGTCCGGGCCTACATCACTTATGAGGAGAAAAAGTTCGCCAATTACGCTCGTGACTCAAGAAACCTTGAAGGGACCAGGGCCTCTAATTACGAAAATGTCTTCCCCCTTGATAGAGTGGAGACAAGAAAATATATGAGAGGCACCGCAACTCCCGCGAGCACATAGGCCAAGTGGGCCACTTTACTGAATACATTATGTTGACTACTCCCCGCGAGCGCATCCTCACCGAATGTATCAACTCTAAATTCAAACAAGGTAATGTTCGGTTTCCCAGTCCTATACCCTCTAAACCTAGGGTTAACAAGACCAAGTACTATCATTTTCACAAGAGTCATGACCACGTCACTGAAGATTGCATCCACTTAAAGTGAAATTCATGTATGTCAGACTTCAGATGTCCTATAGGATGTCGAGACATCTGATATGACTAAAACAACATGGAAAGGTATAAACATATAAATACATTACTGAAAAGCATAAACAACACACCAAAATTGTTAACCCTGTTTGGAGCAACTCTCATTCTCTGGGGGTATACCAAGTTAGGTATAAAGTCCACTATAATATTATCAATTCGAAGCTAAGCTAGTCCCAAGTTTACAACTTCTCACTTAATCACTACCCATGCTAACTTTCTATCTGTGACTCACCTAGATATGAGGCCTTCCTCAACTCCCTCATCAATCACAGACAACGATTGGATCAAAAATAGGAAGATACACTTCCATGACGAAAAAACCATAAGGCATAGTTCCATGACAATATTAGAAGACTCACTTATAAAATAATACCTAGCCAAGAATAATACTCAACTCTTGCTTCAGAACTTCAAGGAGAACAAAACCTTCTAACTCAAGGAACACAATCCAACTCACATGTCAAGTGGAACACACAACCAACTCTCGTAGAGAGTGGTACAGACTCAGCCCTAATAACTACATCTTTTCATTCATGGCTGGTACCTTTTATTAGGTTACAATGATTATATTTATAACCTATCTCCCAACTAGATTTGGGATTCAAATCACAATATATCAGCTATTACAAATCTATAGAAGATTCTGCAACAAAATAGGTCTTCAATCAAATCTTTCCTAAAAAGTCTCCTTATTTAGAAATTATATTTTCCTCTTGAATTCTGATTGAATCTTCTAGACCTATAAAACAGTGCCATATAGGATAGCATAATATTCCTAGAATATCCTGCATCTGTTAAAATATAACATAATCTAACTGTCCAACCCAGCTCAGGCGCAATGTCGTATGACCCTGCATAGGACATCTTATCTGACATGTTGCTCCAGATGTTGAAACATTTCAACTCAACATGTTCTTCATGAAATAGGACTTCTTGCTCAACATGTTCTTAATAGCAAGTAATCACATCCTATTTAACATATTGTTGTTGTATTTGTTTTACTAAAATTAATGCCAATCCTAAAAATAGAGAAATAACAATCTTCCCCTTTGGAAAGTTTTGGCTAAAACAAATAACATAAATTACAACTCAGAATACAACAATAAACAAAAATTACAATCTTTCAACGGTAGTCTTCAGTAACTACTGAACATAGCAGCACAACAACATGGAGAGACATCTCTTCATAAGCACAATGATGTTAAGACATCATGTTCGACATCTTCTTCATATCAGCTCCATTGCAACACAAAAACTCAACACCAAAGAATAGCAACCTCGGGATAGGAGAATAGAAAGTCCTGAAGTCATTTGGTATGCATGAGGAAGAAGATGGTTAATACTTCCCCTCATCCCATGAACCTATTCTTGTCACAGATGAATAAGTCTTCCTTTCAAATGGTGGCATAAGAGGACCATGAAGCAACCAACAGTCAACCCGTGGCATAAGAGGAAACTTAATAAGTATCAAACCACCACCTTGGGTAACTCATAACACAGGTCCCAACCATGTTCATAACTCAGATCACAAGTCACAAAACAAAAACACAGGCACAAGACTGAACATCTTATCCAACATATGTGTGCAACATCTAGAAACACAAGCTAAGACTGAACATCTTATCCAAAATTTGTATGTAACATCTGGAAACACAAGATTCAGACTAAAAAATTGAGCAAAACCTCTTGTTGCGACTGGATTTTTAATTAGAGCCGCCACTATTAGTTTTTATCCTAGGGAAGGGAATCTAACAGAAAACCATAATTCGCAGACAAAGATTCTAGGTTTCGGACTTCTTTAGACGAAAGGAAAGTGTTAGGCACCTTTCATCTACCTTGTTCACAAGGATATTAGGTTTTAGGTTTGAGTTGGGGAAGCAGGATTTAAATTTTATTAGGGGAAGGGTTTAAATTTTTTATAGGAGAACTCACTATGATTTTTGATCGTATGCCTACATATCCTCTTAAGAGGAATCAGAGTCCCAATTCGTAGTTCGTATGGGTTTTTGTTTTTTAGGGGTTGCAAACGTACTTTGAATCACCTCATATTTTGTCCAAAAGTAGTGATTGTGGAGATTTTGACCAAATGCGCAGTAAGTCAAAATCTGCTTGAAACCCTTTGCAAAAAAAAGTTGTTTAGATTATTTGATTGTGAAAAAAAGTTTGAGATTTGTTGAGTGTTTTTTATGGATATTAATTGCAAAAAAATCTTATTAATGCATGATATGAAAAATGTTTAATGCAAATAATATAAGAAAATAATATGAAATTTTTTATGCAAAAATAATTTAAGTGATATAATAAATAATATTAATATTCACAATAAAAATTAATAATTATAAATAATAATAATATTAATAATAATAAAAAAAAATTAGTCAAAACAGGAGGGTGTATCTTCTGGTTGTTAAGCCCTAGCACAAATTATGGAAAAGGGATGTTCTGAAAGGGACAGAAGTTCTGCAGGGGATGCATGGAAATTGACTAGGTTTTGGCCCTAGTCGCGGAACTTCTGGAAAGGTGCGCTGCAAGATGGTCAATAAAGTCAGAAAATAGGGGTGTTAACTTCTGGGCTAAGCCCACTACTCAGAATTTATGGAAAAGGGCAGACATAAAGTATATAATTCTAATGCTGATTCTGGACAAGGAAAAAAATCTGAAACTTGGGTTAAGCCTAGTCAGAACTTCTAAAAGGGGAACTACATCTGAACTTAACAAATTATCGTGAACATATGCAATCAGATTATAAAACTATCTACATATCTGTTTTCTATAGTTTCAACCCTGCTGTTGTACACCAAAATTTCCCCTCTCATTTTATCAAGATTCCCCTCACAAGATTCTTTGGGTTCAAGACCAGATTAGGGTTTGCTCAGCTCAAGACCACTCCTTGCACTGATGACCTGAAATTAGGGTTTGAGTTTGCACATGGATTTTTGGACTTCCAATGCTCAATGTGACTTTCATACTTCATGTTGGACTCCTAAGATTGCTCATACCAAGTTTCAAGCCTTGAATCAAATTTTTGCCCAGTCAATTGGATAATTGACCTAAAAATCAGTTGTATTGGGGAAAAAGTCAACTGTGGCCAATTTACAGTCAAACCTCATAATTTTTTATCCACATCAACATTATAGACTCATATGAACCATTTGATCAAGTTTGGACCACAACTCCTCAAGAAGTTTGATCAGATCATCAAAAGGGCAAAATGGTCATTTTTAGGGTTTTGACTGCAGAAGGGCAATTTCTGATTTTTCACCTAGCCAATGGAAAATTGGGTTCAAGCATGGATTCAAGGACTCAATGGCATCATCTTGACCTAATCACAAGTTTCAAAAGATCTCAAAAGCATTGAATTGACAGATGAATTTTCCAGTCAACTGATCAAAAATCAACTATACACTGTGTGATCGGTGGATCTGGAACTGACTGTTTAACACTGGTTCGCGAAATGTCGCGGAAGCAAGAGTCGCCACCGTCTTTTATTTTCTCCAAATGGAAAGGACAAAAGCACAGAAAAATTCCTTAAAGAGATTGCTCTCGGTTCGGGAGGTAGGTTATAGAAAGGGAAGGTGTTAGCACCCTTTCTATCCATGGTTATCCATGGGCTCTTAGATACTTGCTCATTTGTGTTTTCAAAAATGGTTTGTTTGCTTTTCAATGTGGGTTTAAAAAGTTTCTTTTGAAAATTTCAGATCGACTCGTACGTCAGAGTGTTTGAAAAATTTGCTTTGAAAGCTTTTGAAAAGTGTTGGTGTGAAAAGATGTTTTGATTTGTTTGAAATTTGAGCAAGTATCCTTGAGAACTTACCTACCCTAAGGAATTCGTCTGTGTAAAAGTCCTTTAAAGTAGTGCCATCCCACCATTGAGAGGTAGGTAGCACCACCGTTGGAGGTGTTCGGGTCAATTCGAGGTTCGGGACATGGTGATCACCAGAGCAATGGGAAGACACCTTAGAAGCTACCCTCATGCCAGGTTCCCGGATCATGAGGACTTACTAAGACATCCTCTACTCGACGATCACCTTTCGAAAGGCAACAATGAGGCGTACCCTAGGGGTGGTGTGTGCGATTTGTGTGTCGTTTTCAGATATTTGTCTTGTCATGTTTATTTGTGATCTACGCTTGATTTTAATTAGGGCCATTCATTCTTGCATGCTTATTTAACAGTTATAAAGTTTGCGGAAAAATGAATCTACAACTATTACAAATGGCGCGGGTCCACATCGCCAAAATTAAACCGGACCCGATTTGACGGAAAATAAAGAAAGCGAATAAAAGTGCGAAAAGTAAAATCGTTACAATGCTTTGGGAGAATTACATAATTATAATAGGAAATAAAATATGCGAAATTAAAGAATTATCGGAACGAGGGCGTTGGACCCTTTTGCAGAATATTTAAATTAATGAGGAGTTAAAATTAAAATTAAAAAGAAAATGATTTTTTAGTATTTTTGTGTTTTTTGGGATTTGAGAGAAAAAGAATTTATTGAAATTAAAATAAGATGCTAAACCCTAGTTCTAATGGTTTTTAAGTTTATTGCGAAAATATTAAGTTTTAACCTAATTTAAATCTAAGTTAATTTACATGCAAAACTTAATTATAGAAAATAAATAAAATAAATATTATTATTGTAAAAAGGGAAATTAAGAAGAATAAAAATTAAACCTGATTCTATTTTTGGATTTTAATTATTAAAAGGATTAAAATTATAACCTAATTAAAACTAAGTTTATTTACATGCATTTATTTACAAAAATAGTAAAATATAATAATTTATTATATTTTCATCTTTTTCTGATTTTTCTATATTTTTTTATGTATTGCAAAAATATTGAATTAAATTAAAACAAGAAAATAATGATTAAAAGAGATGAGAAAAATAAAAATATTTGCAAACCAGGGTGGGGGTGTAGTCCCAATTTGTGAGGTTTTGGTTCAGCAAATCAGGCCCAATAAGCATGGCCTTGTGAACTTTTCAGAATCGCGTGTAGCAGCGTTGACTCACGCTCATGGTGTACGCCAATCTTCAGCCTTGGATGGGAACCTCCTGGACACGTGGGCATCTGGATGATGGTGGTACATGGTATGCTTCAACGTTGTGCCTGCATAGGAACTTAAATTGAAAAATAATATGAAATACTACACAGACCTGGGGTTCGAACCCAGGTCTTGGATATTGCCAAGAGAGGTACCTGCCAGCTGAGCTACATCACGCGCGTTAACATACTATAGCAAATAAATAATAAAAAGAAAACAAAGTGGTAGTGGGCAACGCGCGCCAATTTTCAAATAGACGAATCACGCCTTGCCACGATATCTCCGTCTTCGTCATCCCTGTATACAGAAGCATAGGGCAACGGTTTTGTGTGCGTTTTCTTAGGGCCTCTACCAGAAAATAATGAATAGCCCCTCGACGCTCATAAATTGAGCGCGAGGGTTGGAATCTCTTCGTCTAGATATGCTGAGTCCAATGGCCATAGTCTGGAATCCTAATTTTGCCTTATTACAAAAGCCCTCTTTGAACAACCTGTAAACCCTAAAATCTAAGCATGGTAGAATCGTGTGTGACGTGCAAAAATTCAATCAAACGTAATAGTTAGTTTCAAAAACTCATAACAAACATGATTCCATGAATATAATGCTGAAAAAATGCTTAAAAGATGATACACGATTCTCAAATTTCCTCTGTACAGGGAAGGTCCTTGTTACCGATTCTTTGCGTTTGGATGGATGTTTGGAGTTGGAATATGATCAGGAATCCACGAGGGAGCTTTTGGAATGAGTATTAGGGCTTAAAACCACCTTTTGAATGCTTTTCAGTTCTTGAGTTTTTAGAGAAAATTTCAATGTTGCAATGGCTTTTTGGGCGCAGCTTAGAATGTTTTGCCATTAGGGTTGTGATCAGGTACTTGTATGGAAGCAATTAGGTCAACAAACTTGAATAAAATCCCTTGTAATCATGGTTTGGATATTTGATTTGTTAAGAATCTTTTCATATCTTTTTTCATGTTATTTTTGCACAAATCATATCCCAATGCTCCAAATCTTTCCAAATTGGCTTAGGCACGAATTATTGAGCCTAAAATGTGTACAAAAAGATTCATTAGGTCAAGTTAGATATTTTCTATATATTTAAATAGTTTAAATGAATTAGTATTAATATAAATTCAAATAAATAATTAAAAAAATGAGAAAATACTTCCCTTTGGGCCAAGTGGTCGTGCATATGCTTGGAATGATGGATCATGGAAGAAAAATGGGCCCATTAGCAATTTTGGATCATTTGAATCATTATTGACTTTTCAAAATTCCCAAAAATTTCCCAACTTCCACAAGGCATAATTTGCTCAATTTTTAAGCTTTTCACATGTTCTTGGACATTTTGGAAAGGTCTTTGAGTCCTTTAACCAATGCCTTTGGTCCCATGTCATTTTGATTTACCAATCTCAAGTTATGGCCTTTGACTTAAAGTCCCTTTTTGTTGACTTTTGAAAATGACCTATAATGTTGAAATTGATAACTTTTTGTGAGAGCATTTCTTGGACTTGAAGTATGAAGATGAGTTGTAGGAAATGTCGTTCTCTTCAAAATGAGCTTTGGATGGAATTTTTCTGATAATCCATGTGAAAGTTATGCCCTGGTCAATTTCAGTTGACTTTTTCAGCTGTCCAAATATAGTAACTTTTGCATCTTTGATGATTTCTGAGCCAAATTTTGAGAATCATGATCAAGCATTGATCAAATGATGTTTGTGGCTTCAAAATGATATATTGACCAAAAATTTGAACTTTTTGAATGTCAAATGACCATTTTGCCCCTACAGTTGACTGTAGTGCAATCTAGGGTTTTGACTGTGCAATTTTGAGCTGAATGCCTTGAAACTTGATATGAGGATACTTGACCATCTTTGTAGGCATATGAGACTTGATTGGGCCTTTGAAAACTTCATTTTCTTGATCAGAACACAAACCCTAGTTTTGACTGTATAGGAGACAGTTGAACTGCACAACCCTTGGGGAATTTTGTGACTTGGCTTGGCAATTTCTTGAAGAATATGGGAGGGCAAATTTTGGGGTACAACACACTGAAAAGTCAAACTTTGACTTTTTGGTCAAAATCAAGTGCCAAGGGTCATTTTTCACCAAGATGTGTAAAAACATGTAACTTGTTCACCAAGAAACCTAATTTTGGAAATTAAGGTTTAAAATGGAAAATTTTCATAACTTAGAAATTTTCTAAGTTATGAAAATTTCTTATTTTTTCCCAACTTTGCCCAACTTTTTCACCATGATGCAATTAGATTCGAAGAAAACTTCCAACATGAAAGTTGTGGTCCTCCACAAAATCTACAACTTTTATTCACAAAGTTTTCCCAAAGGATAATTGGATCGCAAGTTATGATTTTGTGAACAAGGGTCCATGAAACTTTTAACTTAGTGAAATTTTGCCCTAGTTTAGGCAAGATTTTGACCTATCTTCATGGCAACATTTCACCTAGTTACAAGTGGAATCTCAAAATTAATTTCAAATATGGGTTGTATATAATGTTACAAGCTTTCCTAAATGTCCAAGAACTCTCCAAAATCATTTATGGTTAGGGAGAATCGAAGGTTTGAAAATGGGAAATTATCACTTTTGGCCAAAGCATTTTGCACATTGCTACAACTTGAAAATTTGCCCAAGGCATGCTTGTACTTGGTTTACAGGTTATAATCCTTTCTACACTCATAAATTAAATGCAAATACATTGGTTAGAGGCTTTGTTCTGAGCTTTAGAATATTACACATTGAATTAATCCATTTTCGGCAAAAAGATAACATTGCTACTTTGATAAAGCATGCTTTATGTCAAATTGTTTATCTTGAGCCATGGACCAAGCCTTTTGCTGCAAACAAAGTTCACTAATATCAGGCAAAGTTCACCAACTATGTGCAGCTAGAATACAGGGTTGTACATGCCTTGGCATTGTGAACTTCAACTTTTGCTTCAAAAGCAAGTAACTTGCAAAAGTCCACACAACTTGGAAATATGATAAGAGAAAGTCTTGTACACATTTCAAACAACTTCAGCATATCACACCAAGCCTGAAACACGATTGCCAAGCCTCTCAAACACCCTTAAACACAAAAATCATAAGTTCTTGCAAGAACAGGGCAAGTTCTGCAGATCCACTTCCAAAACAAATTTTCCTCGTGCGTTTTATCCCAAACCACTTCAAACACATTCCATATATCCCATCCAAGCTTCCCAAGTCCTTGTTCATCAACTGTAACTTCATTTTCAAGCTTCACCATTTTCAAATTCTGAGTTTGCATGTTGAGTTCTACAAGCACATTCAGGCAAGTTCAAGGCAAGCCAAGCATTGGGAAAGCTCAAAGGAACTTCAAGCAAGCTCACAAGTACCTCAGGCCTCACTCACAACCCCTACATTGCCATACTCGAACTTGACTGAAACAGGTATTTTTCAAGTTTCTAACTCCTTATTTAGGCATCATTAGGCTTAGGTTTGTGAAGCAAAAATGTAGTCCTTAATGTCCTTGAGTTGTACATATGCATAGTTTGTATTTATATTATCTGAGCTAGGAGAATTTGGATGTTGAAGTTGCTGAAAAAATTAGGTTATAAATTAGGGGCACTGAAATTCTCCCTGGTTTCTTAGAGTTAGGTCAAGTTTTTTACATGGTTAGAATCGTGTGATCATGTGCTATAACTTTCATGTTGCAAGATTTTGTTTTTAAGCTCGTATGCAGGAGTTACAAGTTTGTACATGGTGCGCGCGTTTCTGTTTCAAGGACAGGGACGAAGTGGAAATGGGTTGGGCCTGGCTTGCCTTGCTGTTTGCACCCTCCATTGTGATATTTGCACCCCCTGGCCCATTTTCTTTATTTGTGCATATTTTTCATTTCTTTCTTTATTTTCTAACTTTATTATTTTTTCTTGAACATTTAAAATCACAAAAATTATTTTCTTTATTTTTGGCATTTTATCATATTTTTATTTTATTTTTATTTGCATAATAAATAATTATTAGGTTAATATTACTTTATTTTCTTAATTAAAACTTATAAATAATATAAAAATACTTACATATTTTATTTTATTATATTATATACTTAAAATAATATTTTCTCACATAATTTAATTTTTTAACATTTTTGTATATATTTTTATTTATTTTCTTGTACAAAAAATGAATAAATAAATAATATAATACATTTCCTTTTAAAAACAAAAACTAGGATTTCCACCCTTTTCAAAAAAAATATATCATTTTTATTTTCTTATTTTTTTAAGACATTAAATAAATTCATTGTTATATACATAAAAATAAATATAAAAATATTTTGCATGTTTGTATTCAATTGCATATTTAAGTATTTGTCTATTTATTTATTTGTGCAATATTTCAATTTGGTTGTAATAATAGTTTTAGGGGGTTTATTTTGTGAAATATCCCCTTATTCAAAACTTGTATCCCCCTCCCCATATTAATGTTGTAATAGTCTTAGATTTATTTTTACGCATTTTATCACTTTCAAATGCCATGATAGTAAATTAGGGTTTGTATGCAAAAACTAAAATCAAACAAATAGCATGACTAAACACAAGACAAAAATGCATGAAAAATGACAACACAATGCACACAAGCACCCCTAGGGTTTCATTCACTTTGTTGCCTTAAAATGGCCATGATATGCATGCTAGGTATCTTGGCAAAATCAATCAAAAACAAAAAGATCATAGTCCCTCGATGACGCTATCTTGGTTGCCTATAAAAAAATGATCTAGTCCCTCAAAAAATTTGCTAAGATACTTGGCACAATTGCTATCATGGTCATACGATGACCCACGCCCGTCTCGTTTAATATCCAAATACAAGGTTGTTTACCAAATACAATGGTAAAACAACAATGTCAAAGGGTTAAAAATGTGTAGGAAAGATCTTTGAGTAGGGTAGACAACTCCTAGTTACTTGATCAATTTGCAAACCATCCTTGCTAATTTCAAAAACACACAACACAATTTCAAAATGATTTCCCAAAATAAACTTTCAAACATTGAAACATTTTTCAAAAGACAAACATCTTTGTATACATTCTTCAAACAAGAATCATTACAAAGATTGCTAAAAAACAAAGGCCTCTTTTCAAAATACTTTCAAAACCACACACAAAAGCACCATTTCAAACAATTGGAAAAGCAAAGCAAGTGATCTAAACAAGTAACTAAGAGCCCATGGAAAACCATGGATGAAAAGGGTGCTAGCACCTTCCCTTTTCATAATCTACCCCCCGAACTCAAGAAAACATCTCAAAGGTCTTTCCTGTGCTTTTTGACCTTTCCTTCGGATAAAATAAAAAGTCAGTGGAGACTCTTGCTAAACCGAAACATTTGAGAACACAAACACAAAACCTCAAGTCAGTTCTCCCACCATATCACAGAACTGGCGACTCTGCTGGGGATCATTCTAAAAGTGGGGTTACCTTAGGGTTTAGATCACCTTTACATGCTTACCTTGTTTGCTTTGATTGCTTTACATTTGGTTCTATTGTTTGGTTTTGAATCCTCTACCCAGATTTGGGAAAAATTCATAGGTAAACAGCAATACGTTGTGGAAACTGTGCGGGGTATACCAACATGGTTGAAGCAATAGCTATATTAGTGCGACATATTTGTGGGTATCGGTAGCCTTTGAGTCAATCAAAGAGAATACGGGGCCGCTGAGTGATGTCATGAAGCACTAATGGACTTTTAGAACCTTTACTTGACCATCTTGGACTTTTAGGATGTAGTGAGATGACCGGCTTTGGTGTAGTCCGAAGTTGGTAGATACTCGATACTACACTCATTAAGGGTTATTTTCTTGGAATATTTCGGTCGCCAGTAAAGTGTATAAACTGAAACAATGAACACAGAAAACAATCCAGTGATATTGAGCTCCTTAGAACCCGGTTACTATTTATAGGACAGGTTGAGCCAACTAAACTTCAAGAGGGTACTTACCTATGAAGCCCCATGCAAGCCTGAAACTAGGAACTTGTGTGATTTGCTTGTACATATATACTTGTGCATGACATCATGAACATCATGAAGCATCATATGCATCCACTAACCATTTCAAGGATTTTGGATTTTCATCTTTGTTCCTGTTTTGTAGGTTATGGAATCACTCTGCAGGAAAACTATCCAGATCAACCTTGTGAGAGTTCCTCCTCAACTCAAGGAGCTTACTTCCAAGATTCCAGAGTATTCTCCATTCACTGAGAGACATGGTCGACTTCTCAACTTGGTCAACTCCAACACAGAGGAAGACATGGTGAAAGTTCTCTTCCAGTTCTTTGACCCCCTACACCACTGCTTCACATTTCCTGATTACCAGCTTGTGCCTACTTTGGAGGAATTTTCTCAACTCTTGAGGATTCCTATTCTCCATCAAATACCTTTCAACGGTACGAAAAGAGATCCAAAGCCTGAAGATGTTTCTCAAGCCCTACACTTGCAACCATCTGATGTCCTAGGCCATTGGTAAACTAGAAGTGGTGTCAAAGGCTTCTTGTCAAAGTTTCTATTTGAGAAAGCTCAAGAATGCTGGAATTCTCTAGTTCTACAAGCTTTTGAGGAGATTGTAGCTCTTCTCATCTATGGGTTGGTCTTGTTCCCAAACCCTGACCAGCTTATAGATGTTAATGTTGTCAAAATCTTCATGGCTCGCAACTCGGTGCCTACATTGCTTGGGGATATCCTCCACTCATTTCACACTCGAACAATGAGGAAAAGAGGTGTTCTCATGTGCTGTACTCCTCTACTGGCAAGATGGTTTATTTCTCATCTTCCCCAATCAGTTTTGAAGAATGGGCAAGGTCTGAGGTGGTCACAACGGTTGATGACTCTTACACATTCAGACATTCATTGGTGTTCTCGATCCAAAGAGAATGTTATCATTGTCATCCGTTATGGGGAATTCCCTAATGTCCCTCTACTTGGCATTAGGGGAGGCATCACCTATAACCCCTGCTTGGCTCTGAGACAAATTGGGTATGCCTGAAGGGATGGCCCACATGACATGCTGATTCCAGACTTGGTTTTTGACTTCGACAACGATGCTCAAGGACTTCGACAAAGGTTTATCCGAGCTTGGAGGATGCCCAACAAGGTAGACAGTAAGACACTAGGACACAAGAATTCCATCCCCCTTGAGCCTTACCTCAAGTGGGTACGAACCCACGCCCAGAGTCTTATGATGCCTTACCCCTACATTCTCCCTATGATTAAAGAGCCTGTTTTGGAATGAGAGGTTCCATACACCCTCCTACATCCTGACATGCCAACATCATTGGAAGATTTACAAAGGAGTTGGATACAACTCAAGGGAGAACGCGATACGTTTGAAGCCCAATTCTACGCCAGTGAGAAGAAGGTTTTAGAACTTACTCGTCAACTTCATGAAGAGCAGACTCTCAACACCTACATTGCACCAAAGAGGATTCGCAACGTCTTTTTACAGTAGAATTTTTTATTATTTTGCCCATGGGGCATTGATGTACTAACAAATTCTATCTTATTAATATGACGTGTGTTCCTTTTTTGTTTAAAACAAATTTGAATTTCTGAATCCTTGAATGCATTACATGAATACATATCATTAATCATATGCATAAACAGGTCTTCACACCAGGTTTCCTTATCTCTCTGCTGTTTATTTCAACAAGATGGATATTGGCAGACGGTTAAAGATTTGCAAGCGCAGAATTCACAATTCCAACAGCTACTTATGACCTTGGCTAAGGGTCAGGAGGAGCTCAAAACCTTGCTGGAAAAGGAAAAAGAGAAAAAGAAGAAGAAGAGAGTTGGTGTGGCTACTTTGGGTAGAAGATTTGAAGTTCAAACTAGAAGGGTCATGGATTTCCCCTCAACATCTAATGAAGGAGTAGGAAAAGGAAAGGGAGTTGTAGTACCATCTGAGTCTGAGGAAGAAGAAGAAGAAGAGGATGAAGACTATTCTGAACAGCAGTATCCTCCTGCAGACGACAAATACAAGAATCTGGAAGAACGTCTGGCAGCCATGGAGATACAAAGAGTTCCTGGGCTGGATTTTGAGGAGATAGGCTTGGTTTCTGGAATTGTTATTCCCCCGAAGTTTAAAGTACCTCTTTTTGCTAAATACGATGGGGGTGTCTTGTCCCAAGATGCACCTACGGTCTTACATCAGGAAAATTCAACCACATTCTTCTGACAAAGACCCGTGGGTCCATTTCTTCCAGGACAGTTTGTCGGAGACGCAGTTAGATTGGTTCTACCAGCTAGAGAGGTCTGATGTGCACAATTGGGAGGATTTGGATGCTTCCTTGTACAAGCAGTATCAATATAATGCGGACTTAGCACCAACTTTTACTCAATTACAGAGTATGGGCATGGTCTCAAATGAAGGCTTTAAGGAGTATGCCCAGAAATGGAGAGACTTGGCGGGAAGGGTGCAGCCACCATTATCTGAAAGAGAGCTAGTTGATATGTTCTTGGGGATGCTATCAGGTCCTTTCTTTAATCACCTGATAGGGAGTTCGTCTGCGGGGTTCACCAAGTTAATTCTAACTGGTGAGAGAGTTGAAGCCGGAATCAAGAGTGGTAAAATTCAAAAAGATGCATCTGCTTCCGCTGCCATCAAAAAGCCTTTTCCAGCAAAGAAAGAAGTCTCAACTGTCTACTCCCAAAGAGGTCAAGGAAGAGTTAAGCGTCGGCCAGCGGTGGGGGCCGTAATGATTCAGAAGTCTGCAGCTGATCAACCCAGAAACAATCAACCCAGAACCAATCAAGCAAGGGTGGAAATGCCTGTACGGCAATTCACCCAGATAAACATGACTCCTGCTCAAGTTTTACCCCATCTCTTGAAGTTAAACCTTGCCAGTCTGAAAGAGGCACCGAAGAATCCGAATACATCTTCTCCTTACTACCATTCAAATGCCAAGTGTGCTTATCATTCAGGGAGTATGGGGCACGACACCAACAATTGTTGGGCCCTTAAGAATAAGATTCAGGATTTGATAGATGCTAAAGAAGTGGAATTCGACGCCCCTGAAAAGCCAAATGTGATCTCTGCTCCAATGCCAAGGCATGGCCACAATGCCCATGCTGTTGAAGAGGATCTATTTGTTGCTACTGTTGATGATTTGATAACTCTGCTACCGATAATCAAGCTGAATTTGTTGAAGGCTGGGATTTTCCCAGGTTGTGAAAAAGATTGCTACCTTTGTTCATCCTTACCGACCGACTGTCCGTTGTTAAAGTTAGGCATCCAACGCCTAATGGATAACCAAGAAATCCTTTTTGAAAAGACTCCTGTTACACCGACTCCTGTCAATGATGTTTCGATAATTACCATATCCGCCAATCTTTCCAAGGTCTCCAAAAGACCTGTTAGGATTACATCCGATCCGAAGATTGTACCTTTGAAGATAACTATGTCGGGGCCCATCCCGTACCAGTTCAACAAATTGATACCGTGGAACTATGGTGGAGAGATCTTTTACCACGACATTAAAAAAATTGAATCAACTGAAGAGAGTTCTGATGAAGAGACTTCCGACATTGAAAACATTGCTGGAACAAGTAAAATCACCCGCAGTGGAAGAATTTTCTCTCCGGAGATTGCGCCTCCGAGGGAAATCTTCGGACCCTCAGCTGCTCCTAAGGTCACTCCTGCACCGATCAACATATCTGCGAGAAGTCCAATTATTGAACAAATTGTCACCCCTGTGGTTGTCCCCTATGCTGTTGCTGATGATAGAAGGAAAGGGATCCAAGAAGAGCCCGTCAGGACGAGGGCTCAACCGTTGATCATCCCTGATACTACTCAAAAAGAAATTGAAGAGATTTTGAAAATAATCAAGAAAAGTGATTATGATGTTGTGGAACAACTGGGGCAAACCCCCTCAAAGATCTCTATGTTGGCCCTGCTGCTCTGTTCAGAGGCTTATGACAAAGCTTTGATCAGATTTTTGAAGATGGCCCACGTGCCTCAGGAAACCTCCGCGGATCAGTTCCAGGAATGTGTAGCTAGCCTAACAGCGGACAATGGTCTAGGATTCTCCGATGCCGATTTAACATCAAAAGGGAGAAAACATAATGACGCTTTGCATATCTCGATGGAATGCAGAGGGACTACTCTAGCATACGTCCTGGTAGACACTGGTTCTTCACTGAATGTCTTGCCGAAGAAGGCATTGGATAGGTTGGATTGTGAAGGCCTAACCCTGAAGCCCAACAATATAATTGTCAGAGCCTTTGATGGTTCTAAAAGGATGGTCCACGGGGAGGTGGACATCCTGATTAAAGTGGGAACTAAAACCTTCAACTCCACATTCTACGTGATGGACATCCGTCCTTCCTATTCTTGCTTGTTGGGAAGACCCTGGATTCACAATGCTGGAGCCGTAACTTCTTCTCTGCATCAAATTCTCAAGTACCCTGTCCAGGGGAAAATTATAACAGTTCATGGCGAAGAGGAATACATGATAAGCCATCTAAATTCTTTCCGCTATGTAGAATTGGATGGTGAATTCATAGAGAATTCATTGAGACCCCTTTCCAACACTTTGAAGAGGTTTCTCCTGAAATAGAAGCAACCAAGACAGTGTCTTCTGTACCCTTGATTACCAAACCTGTGCCTCGGATGTCATCCCTCAAAGATGCAAAGGCTGTGATTGAAGAAGGAGGAAGCACAATCTGCGGGAAACTACCAGACTTTCCTCACAAATCAGATAAGTTCGGCCTAGGGTTTACTTCGGCTAGTCAGAAGGCTGTGCGTCGCTCCCGTGCTGGAGGGCCACCAGTAAAGATCACCCATCATAGAGTCAATGCTTTGGAGGATAATGAAGAGGAGAGCAACCTGGAAGACTGGATTTTCCCTACTGTTGATGGTGGACTATGAAATTGGGAGGCAAAAGACTTTGTTCCCATTAATTTCATAAATCAGTAATTTATCTTTCAAACATTTTTGTTGGTTTGTAATAATTCTTAAACAATTCATACACTTTTAGCCTTGTGCCTTACCCGAGGTACATAGGTACTTTTGTAAGGGTTTGATTTTTCATCTTCATATGCCATTTTAATGAATCATGGACGTTTTCACATATAAACTTTTGTGTTCATTTTCTTTCTTTTTACATTTTTATTTGTTTAAAGGTGGCTATCCCTTACACACACCCACACTCACAAATGCAGGTACCCTTCCATTCTGGATTCCATGGGTAACAATTCTGCTATGGCCTTCAGTGACTCTGAAGATCTGGTCTACCATGCCGAGTACGAAGGTGATGAAGACTGTGAGGTGCCAGGAGAATTGGCTAGACTGCTACAACATGAAGAAAGGGCTATCCTACCTCATGAGGAGTTGTTATAGACAATTAACTTGGGTACTGAGGAAGATATAAAAGAAGTCAAAGTGGGTGCCAACCTAGAGCCAAGTTTCAAAGAGCGCCTAGTTCAGTTGTTGAATGAATATGTTAAGATCTTTGCCTGGTCATATGAAGACATACCGGTTCTTGATACAGATATTGTGGTTCACTCTCTCCCTACAAGAGAAGACTGTCCACCAATTAAACAGAAAGTCCGCCGTATGAGGCCCGACATGTCAGAAAAGATCAAAGCAGAAGTTATGAAGCAGTTCAATGTTGGATTTCTTGTTGTTACGTCCTATCCACAATGGGTTGCTAACATTGTGCCCGTGCCTAAGAAGGACGGCAAAGTGAGAATGTGCGTGGATTACAAAGATTTAAACAGGGCCAGCCCTAAAGATGACTTTCCACTACCACACATTGACATCTTGGTTGACAACACAACTCAACACAAGGTATTTTCTTTCATGGATGGATTTTCAGGTTATAACCAGATCAAAATGGCACCTGAAGACATGGAGAAAACTACTTTTGTTACTCAGTGGGGTACGTTCTGCTATAAAGTGATGCCATTCGGACTGAAGAATGTCGGGGCAACCTATCACCGTGCCATGGTAGCTTTGTTTCATGATATGATACATTATGAGATAGAGGTCTACGTAGACGACATGATAGCCCGTTCACAGGCGGTAGAAGAACACCTCGACCATTTGCAAAAGCTGTTTGTTAGGTTGAAGGAATACAAGCTCAGACTGAATCCTAACAAGTGCACTTTCAGAGTCAGGTCCGGTAAACTTTTGGGTTTCATTGTCAGCAACAAAGGCATCGAGGTTGATCCTGCCAAAGTCAAAGCTATATAAGAAAGGCCTGCCCCTCGCACTGAGAAGGAGGTCAGAGGTTTCTTGGGACGACTAAACTACATTGCAAGGTTCATTTCTCACCTACCATCTACCTGTGAACCAATCTTCAAGCTATTTAAGAAAGATCAGATGGTTAAATGGAATGATGACTGTCAAGTTGCTTTCGATAAAATAAAGGAGTATTTGCTAGAACCTCCCATCTTGATGCCACCCGTCAAAGGAAGACCGCTAATCATGTATCTGATCGTCCTAGAGAATTCAATGGGGTGCGTACTGGGCCAACACGACGAGTCTGGCCGAAAAGAGCATGCCATTTATTACCTTAGCAAAAAGTTTACCGATTGTGAGACCCGATACTCACTGCTCGAGACAACTTACTGCGCTTTGGTATAGGCTGCTCGCCGGCTAAGGTAGTATATGTTGACTCATACCACTCTACTGATATCTAAGATGGATCTGACCAAGTACACCTTTGAGAAGCCTTCTTTGTCCGGAAGAATCGCTAGATGGTAGATGATCCTGACTGAATACGATATACAGTACACGACCCAAAAAGCTATAAAGGGGAGTGTGCTAGCTGACCATCTGGCTCACCAAGCTGTCGAAGATTACCAATCCATGAGGTTCGACTTCCCCGACGAGGATATCATGACATTGGACAACATTGAAGAGAACAAACTATATGACGGACCTGAACAAGGATCCCGATGGACCCTGTACTTTGATGGTGCCTCCAACGCACTTGGTAACGGTATCAGTGCTGTGCTCATTTCACTAGAAGGTTACCATACACCTTTCACCACCAGACTTTGCTTCAGCTGTACCAACAACATGGCCGAGTATGAAGCTTGCATATTTGGACTCAAGGCTGCAATAGACCTGGGAATCAAATCTTTGATTGTGTTTGGGGACTCAGCTTTGGTCATCAGTCAGATCAAAGGAGAGTGGGACACTAAACATCCAAACTCATCCCTTACAAAGAACATGTCCTGACATTGTTACCACATTTTGAGCAGATTACCTTCGAGCACTTCCCGCGAGAAGAAAATCAGCTAGCGGATGCTCTAGCTACAATGTCATCCATGTTTAAACTTAACTGGGATAATGAGGCTCCCCAAATCACCATTGAACGGATGGACGAACCTGCACATTGTCACGAGATTAATACCGAAGAAGTAGTGGACCGACCTTGGTTTCACGAAGTCAAAAGGTATGTCGAGACTCAAGAATATCCTGAAGGAGCTTCAGTCAACGACAAAAAGTTCTTGAGGAGATTCTCTGCCAAGTTCTTCCTGAGCAATGGTATCCTATACAAGCGCAATCATGATTGCATTCTGCTCTGTTGTTTGGACAAGGTTGAAGCTGAGCAGATCATGGCTGAACTGCACAATGGTACCTTTGGCACCCACTCAAGCGGGCATACGTTGGCTAAGAAGATTCAAAGGGCAGGCTATTACTGGTCTACCATGGAAGCTGACTGCTATCAACATTCCCGCACTTGTCACAAATGCCAAATCTATGCGGACAAGGTACATATACCTCCAGTTCCTCTCAATGTCTTAACAGCTCCTTGGCCGTTTGCTATATGGAGAATCGACATGATTGGAGAGATCAAGCCTACAGCATCCAATGGACACCACTTCATTCTGGTGGCCATTGATTATTTCACCAAGTGGGTCGAAGCAACGTCCTTCGCATCCGTTACAAAGAATGTGGTTGCCCGATTCATCAAGCAGAACCTTATTTGTCGGTACGGCATCCCCGAAAGGATCATCACTGACAACGGTACAAACCTGAACAACACTATGATCACCGCCTTGTGCGAGCAGTTCCAGATTCAACATCACAATTCATCTCCCTATCGGCTGAAGATGAATGGTGCTGTCGAAGCTGCGAACAAAAATATCAAGAAGATCATTCAAAAGATGACAGTCACCTACAAAGACTGGCATGAGATGTTACCGTTTTCTCTGCACGGGTACCGTACCACGACACGAACATCAACTGGAGCAACTCCCTATTCTTTGGTATACGACATGGAAGCTGTTTTACCTATCGAGGTTCAGATTCCCTCCTTGAGAATCATGACGGATGCTGGTTTGAGTGAAGACGATTGGATTCAGACTCGGCTTGATCAACTTAACTTAATTGACGAAAAGAGACTTACTTCTGTTTGCCATGGTCAGGCGTATCAAAAACGGATGATCAAGGCTTTCAACAAGAAAGTCAGACTACAGATATATCAAGTCGGAGATCTTGTAATCAAGCGGATCATCTTGCCGCAAAGTGATCCCAGGGGCAAATAAACTCCTACCTACGAAGGACAATTTGTGATCAAAAACATATTTTCTGGTGGGGTGTTGTACCCCAAAATTTCCCTCCTTTTTTCACAAGAAATCGCAACCTTAGGGTTTTCTCTGACTTTTAAGATTGGCTCAGGAATCGATCAAACAGACTTTTCTTTGGCAGTAAATCAAGAATCAGGGTTTCTCTCACATTTCTCAGAAGAAATTGAATCCACAGAAATTCAGTTTACTGTTACATTGTTTTCTCACTTTTTCAAGTTTGCTGAAAGGTTAACTGATTGTTCTCAAGGCCTGATTATCTGGGATAAGAAATAGGAGTTGAGACTGTAATTTGGAATATCATGACATCTGCTTATTAATGGAATGAAAGGTTTGCCGGTTAATGGAATGCTTGCTTGTTTATTATACAATACGTATTGTGATTGGAATACTGATGCAAGGTTACGAGACTGCAAAGTTTTTGGATTACTTAGAATTTAAGTTATCTGGATTAGAATTGTTGAAATGCAATTTCAATTATTTTGATTTGAGAATCTTAAATAATCAGTGAAGACTTGAAGAAAGAATGGCAAGATTATTTGACAGTAGACGGTTTTGTTGGATTATCAGATGATCTCATAAAAAAATTTATTCATTCATTCCAAATGTTGTTACAAAAATAATTTATTATTTTGAATATTGTAAGTTTTACAACTTATAGTATTTAAAAAATAAATGTTACAATTAATGGAAAAAGTCTATCTAATCTAAGCCTAAGCCTACTAAGCTGCCATTGCTCCCATGCTCAAGGTCTCTTGCTTCCTCAGTTTCCTCTATCATCCAATTGATGCTCACATGAAAAAACAAAGGAAAAGAAGATTAGTACAGTTAATTGAAAAGAATTTTCAAATTAAAAAGAAAGAAAAAAAAGTCATCATTAAAATTTGCCGTCTGGAATTAGAATGCTTATTTTTCATCACGTTTTATTTTTCTCTTTGAAAATCACAAGAAGATTGCTCTTCTTGGTTCACAAAGAGAAAATTAAAAATATAAATTGAAAAATGCAAGCATACAAAGCAAGCTGAGTTTCAAATGCAACAGGCGCCAAAACTGTCAAACATAAGCCAAACTATACCATTGCAACTCAACCAAAACATGGCAGCAAACTAAGGCAAACATTGAACCAAACTGAGTTACAAAGTTACAAAGGCAAACAGGAGCCAAACTGTCAAAGCATAAACAAATATACAATGCATTACATGACAGGAACCTGCTGTAACAAACAGCACAAGCAAGGTCCCAAACTGAGCTACAAAACAAATTGCCCAAACTGGGTTATAAAACAAATTGGATGCAAACTGTACAAATATGGCAAGCAGCATGAAAGCAGAAAAATTCCGCAGGCAAAAGTAAACAGCTGGAGGTAAACCAATTGACAAGTAAAAGACTTGTCACAGCTATCATCATTTTCCAGACAAAAGCAAACTTTTCAGAATATAATAAAAAAAGCAAAAATGCTTGTTTCATGGAGAGAGAAAGAGAGAAAGATATCACCTTGGGTGAGGTTTTTACAGTTTGGCTAAAGGAGGCTGTCACAAATAGCAAAAAAAAGATATAAGAGCTATCAAAGAGCACAGGTAAGAGGGAGCATGGGAGCTAAGCCCAAAAACTCAGCAGTTCACAAAAAACTCTCCAACCTGTTATCATACAGAAAAAATAGAAAAGCTTCCAACCTGCATAACAAAGCTCAACCAAGCTAACAACAAATCACCAAGTTACAAACAACAACAACAAAACTGCAACAAACACTTCCAAAACCCTGCAAAGTTAGCAAACAAGCCAAACTGCACTAATAAAAACCAGTTAGCCAAACTGCATAGCCCAAAACTGTCAACAGTTTCCAAGCCACAAAAGCCTAACAAAACTGCAAGTTAACCAAACAAACCAAGCCTGTTAACAAACCTCAAACAGCCAAGCCAAAACCAAATTTACAGTTTCACAACAAAACTGTAAACAGTCACAAAACTGTGCACAAAACTCAAACCAGAAGAACCAAAACATAACCCAATTTCAAACACAGTCCCAAATCAGAGCCACCATCTTACAAAAAACCAAAATCAGCTTCAGAAAATATTGTCATCATTAACATCAATATCCAAGAAAGAGGAAGAGAATTTCAGAAGCAACAAACATCGAAAAAAATCAGTTTCAGAGCTGCACTCATCATCAACATCCAAGAAGAGAGGAAAAGAATTTCAGAAGCGACAAAAATAGAGTTTCAGAACTGTATTCAACATCAACAAAAGTTTCAGAACATCATCATCAACATTCAAAAGGAAGAGAATTTCAGAAACAACTATCAACAATATCAAAAGTTTCAGAGAAGTCATCATCAACAAAATCAAGAACAACAAAGTTTCAGAACAGTTTCATCATTAACAATCAAAAATAACAAAGTCAGAAGCTATCAAAGTCTCATCATCCAAAGTTAAATAGAAAAGAGATACCAGAAACGTGCGTAACCGTCATCACCTCTTCCTCCGCCTCTAGCCGCCAAGGAAGCGTCGTCGGTCCATCCTCTCTCTCCCTCCATTTTATAGAAATTCCCCAAGGTACGTGTTTCTCGAATCCTCTTTGTCCATGATGCCCTCCTTCTTTTCATGTTTATTTTGGGCCTAATCAGTTTAAACCCTAAGAGCCCATTTTTAAATTATTTCAGTTTTCTTCTTTCTTTAACAAAGCCATAAAATTCAATACCTTTTTTTTTTATCAAATTAAAATAATCCTTTTAATTCATTTTCTTTTTTAATTAATCTTTAATAATTTGTTACATTTAAGAAAATACCTCAAAATAGTTTAGTTAATTTATCTTTTTATTTCACTAATAATAATATTAAAACTTTGTCTTTTTTTAATTAGTTTTAATCATTTTTTCCTATAGTTATTTCTTACATTTAATATGAAAATACCAAAAATAATAGAGATTTAGTTAAATTTTCTTTCTTTAAAACTTTTTCTTTTCATAATTAATAAAACACAAAAGAATAAAATATTTAATCTTCCTTTTTTCGAATAGATTTTTATTTATTTATACATGCATCTCATAATTTATTGATTTTCCTTATTTCTTAATTTGTTATAATTTTATATTTGATTGCGACAATTCGATTTGGTTGTAACACTTGATATTTGGACATTGTTATCTTTGTGAGATTCATCCCCATTTGTAAATAATTGTACCCCCATCCCCGAATACTTTTGTAATAGTTTAGATTTTAATTCTCGCACTTTATGCTTTCAAATATGCCATGACTAGAGATTAGGGTTGGTATGCGAAAATCTAAAATCAATCGCTAGATGACTTAATACAAGATCTAAATGCATGAAAATGACAAACACAATGCACACTTGCACCTCTAGGGTAACCTCGCTTGTTGCTTCGGAAAATGCAATCATGTCCCTCAAATATGAGACACTCTAGCAAATGCCCCTTCGATAAACAAAGATCGTAGTCCCTCGATGACCCTCAATGTTGCCTTTGATAAAATGATCTCGTCCCTTACAAAATTGCTAGAGCGTCTTACAAGTTGATTTCAATGATTGTATGCGATGACCCGTGCTTGTCCCGTTTAAACATCCTAACACAAGGTTGTTCACCAAATGCAATGGTGAAATAACACTGTCAAAAGGGTTAAAAACATAGGAAACATCTTTGAGTAAAATAGGGTAGATAACTCTTAGTTACTTGATCAAAAGCTTGCAAAACATCCTTGCTATTTTCAAACACACTTCACAACACAACTTCAAAACATTTCATAAATCAAACTTTCAAAACCTTGAAATATCTTTTCAAAAGACAAACACCTTTGTATATATTCAAACAAGAATCATTACAAAGGTTGCCTAGACAAGACCTCTTTTTCAAAGCATTTTCAAAAACCACACACACAAAGCACCATTTCAAATAATAGAAAAGCAAAAACAAGTGATTTAAACAAGTAACTAAGAGCCCATGGATAACCATGGATGAAAAGGGTGCTAGCACCTTCCCTTTTCATAATCTACCCCCCGAACCCAAGAAAACATCTCAAAGGTCTTTCCTGTGCTTTTTGACCTTTCCTTTGGATAAAATAAAAAGTCGGTGGCGACTCTTGCTAAACCGCACAATTGCGAACACAAACGCAAAACCTCAAGTCAGTTCTCCCACTGTATCACAGAACTGGCGAATCTGCTGGGGATTATTCTAAAAGTGGGGTTACCTTAGGGTTTTAGATCATCTTTGCATGCTTGTCTTGTTTGCCTTGATTGCTTTACATTTGGTTCTATTGTTTGGGTTTGAAATCCTCTACCCAGATTTTGGAAACATTCATAGGTAAATAGCAATACATTATGGAAACTCTGCGGGGTATACCGACATGGTTGAAGCAATAGCTATATTAGTGCGACATATTTGTGGGTACCGGTAGCCTTTGAGTTAATCAAAGAGAATACGGGGCCGCTGAGTGATGTCACGAAGCACTAATGGACTTTTAGAACCTTTACTTGACCAACTTGGCCTTTTTAGGGGTAGTGAGATGACCGGCTTTGGTGCAGTCCGAAGTTGGTAGATACTCGATACTACACTCATTGAGGGTTGTTTTCTTGGAATATTTTGGTCTCCAGTAAAGTGGCTAAACCGAAACAATGAACACAAAAAATAATCCGGTGATATTGAGCTCCTTAGAACCCGGTTACTATTTATAGGACAGGTTGAGCCAACCAAACTTCAAGAGGGTACTTGCCAATGAAACCCCATGCAAGCCTGAAACTAGAACCTTGTGTGATTTTCTTGTACATATACTTGTGCATACATCATAAACATCATGAAGCATCATTTGCATCCACTAACCATTTCAAGGGTTTGGATCTTCATCTTTGTTCCTGTTTTGTAGGTCATGGAATCTCTTCGCAGGAAAACAATTCAAGCCAACCTTGTGAGAATCCCTCCTCTACTCAAGGAGCTTACTTCCAAGATTCCCGAGAATTCTCCCTTCAATGAAAGACATGGTAGACTTCTCAACTTGGTCAACTCCAACATTAAAGAAGACATGGTGAAAGTTCTCTTCCAGTTCTTTGACCCCCTACACCATTGCTTTATGTTTCCTGATTACCAACTAGTACCTACTTTGGAGGAATTTTCTCAACTTCTGAGGATTCCTATTCTCCATCAACTACCCTACAATGGTACGGAAAGAGAGCCAAAGCCTGAAGATGTTGCTCAAGCCTTACACTTGCAACCATCTGATATCAAAGGTCATTGGGAAACCAGAAGTGGTGTCAAGGGTTTCTTGGCAAAGTTTCTGTTGGAGAAGGAACAAGACTGCTGGAATTATTTAGATCTACAAGCTTTTGAGGAGATTGTAGCACTTCTCATCTATGGGTTGGTCTTGTTCCCAAACCCTGATCAGCTTATAGATGTGAATGCTGTCAAGATTTTCATATCTCGGAATCCTGTGCCTACATTGCTTGGGGACATCCTACACTCATTTTACACACAAACAATGAGGAAAAGAGGTGTTCTCATGTGCTGTACTCCTCTTCTAGCAAGGTGGTTTATTTCTCACCTTCCCCAGTCATTCTTGAAGAATGAACAAGGCTTGAGGTGGTCACAATGGTTGATGACTCTTACACATTCTGATGTTCATTGGTGTTCTCAGTCCAGAGAAAATGTCATCATCATTGATCATTGTGGGGAATTCCCTAATGTCCCGCTACTTGGCATTAGGGAAGGTATTACATACAACCCTTGTTTAGCTCTGAGGCAATTTGGGTATGCCCGAAGGGATGGTCCTCATGATATGCTGATTCCTGACTTGGTTTTTGACTTCGACAATGACACTTAAGGACTTTGACAAAGGTTTATCCGAGCATGGAGGATGTCCAACAAAGTGGATAGTAAGACACTGGGGCACAATAATTCCATCCCCCTTGAGCCCTATCTCAAGTGGGTACGAACCCGCACCCAGAGTCTTATGATGCCTTACCCTCACATTCTCCTCGTGATCAAAGAGCCTGTTATGGAAGGAGAGGTTCCATACACCCTCCTACATCTAGACATGCCAACATCATTGGAAGAATTGCAAAAGAGTTGGATACAGCTCAAGGAAGAGCGGAACACTTTTGATGCCAGCTTCTATGCCAGTGAGAAGAAGGTTTTGGAACTTACCCACCGACTTCACGAAGAGGAGACTCTTAACACTTACATCGCGCCAAAAAGGATGCGCAACGTCTTTTTACATTAAGAAACTTTGTAATATTTTGCCCATGGGGCATTTATCTACTGACAAATTTCTTCTTATTAATATGACGTGTGTTCTTTTTGTCTGCAACAACTTTGAATTTCTGAATCCTTGGATGCATTACATGAATAAACATATCATTCATCATATGCATAAACAGGTCTTCACACCAGGTTTCCTTATCTTTCTGCTGTTTATTTCAGCAAGATGGATATAGAGCAGACGGTCAAAGATATGCAAGCACAGAATTCTCAATTCCAACAACTCCTCATGACCTTGGCAAATGGTCAAGAGGAACTTAAAGCACTGTTAGAGAAGAAAGAAAAGGAAAAAGGAAAAAAGAAAAAGAAAAGAGTCGGAGTAGCTACCCTGGGAAGAAGATTTGAGAACAAAGCTAGGAGAGTCCTGGAGTTCCCCTCGACATCTGATGAAGGGACCGGCAAAGGAAAAGGAGATGCAGTACCATCCGAGTCTGAGGCTGAAGAGGAAGAAGTTGGAGTGGATAAAGATTACTCCGAGCAGCAGTACCCTCCTGCGGACGACAGGTATAAAAATCTGGAAGAGCGGTTGGCAACCATGGAGGTACAAAGGGTACCTGGACTGGATTTCGAAGAGCTGGGATTGGTTGCTGGGATCGTCATTCCTCCTAAATTCAAAGTGCCTACATTTTCTAAATAAGACGGTTTGTCTTGTCCAAAGATGCATCTGCGTTCTTATGTCATAAAGATCCAACCTCACTCTTCTGATAAGGATCTGTGGATCCACTTTTTTCAAGATAGTTTGTCAGGTACACAATTGGACTGGTTCTACCAGCTTGAGAGGGCTGATGTACATAACTGGGAGGACTTGGCTGCTTCCTTCTACCGACAATATCAATACAACGCCGATTTAGCACCTACTCGAACTCAACTACAGAGTATGAGTATGGTTTCTAATGAGGGCTTTAAAGAGTATGCCCAGAAGTGGCGGGATTTGGCTGGAAGGGTGCAGCCACCATTGTCTGAAAGGGAACTTGTTGATATATTTTTAGGGACCCTGTCTGGTCCATTCTTCAATCACCTAATAAGGATCTCATCTGCAGGGTTCACTGAATTAATTCTGATAGGTGAAAGGGTCGAAGCTGGTATTAAGAGTGGTAAAATTCAGAAGGATACATCTGCTTCAGCCGCTATAAAGAAGACCTTCCCAGCCAAGAAGGAAAGTTCTACTGTTTACACCCAGAGAAATCGAGAAAGAGAAGAACGTCGACCAACTGTGGGGGCCGTGTTAATTCAGAAGTCCGCATCAGATCAGCCTAGAAATAGTCAACCGAGGAATGATCAACCCAAAACTTATCAGCAAAGGGTAGAAAGGCCACAACGAAAATATACCCCGATAAAAATGACACCCTCTCAGATCCTTCCACATTTCCTGAAATTAAACCTTGCTAATTTGAGAGAGGCACCGAAGAATACAAATACCACTTCTCCACATTATCATCCCAACGCAAAATGTGCTTATCATTCAGATAGCATAGGGCACGACACCAACAACTGTTGGGCCCTCAAAAACAAGATCCAAGATTTAATAGATGCCAAGGAGGTAGAATTAGATGCGCCCGAAAAGGATAATGTGATTTCTACCCCAATGCCGAAGCATGGTCACAATGTCCATGCTATTGAAGAGGATTTGTATGTTGCTGCTGTTGATAACTTGATGACTCCGTTGCCAATGATCAAGATGTATCTATTGAAAGTCGGGATCTTCCCGTGCTGTGAAAAATATTGTTACCTTTGTTCGACCTTGCAATCCGACTGTCTTCTATTGAAGTCAAGCATTCAACGCCTGATGGATAATCAAGAGATCCTCTTTCAGAAAACTCCTATCACTCCTGTTACCCCAATCAATGATGTTTCTATAATCACCATTTCCGACAATCTTTCCAAGACCTGCAAAAGGCTTGTTAAGATTACACCTGATCCAAAGTTTATACCGCTAAAGATTACCATGCTGGGGCCGATCCCATATAAGTCCAACAAGACAATACCATGGAATTATGGTGGAGAGATCTTCTACCATGGTGTTAAGCAGATCGAATCAGCCGAATAAGGTTCCGATGAAGAAACTCCTGATGTAGGAAATATTGCAGGGACAAGTAAGATAACTCGTAGTGGAAGAATCTTCTCTCCGGAGATTGCTCTTCCAAGGGCAGTCTTCGGACCCTCAAGTGCTCGTGTGCCAGTCAAGATATCTATGCGAAGTCCAGTGATTGAAGAAATTGTTATTCCCGAAGTTGTACCCTCTGCTGTTACTGCTGATAAAGGTAAGGGGATCCAAGAAGCGCCCGTTAGGACGAGGGCTCAGCCTTTGGTTATCCCTGAGACCACCCAAAAGGAAATGGAGGAAATCTTAAAGATAATCAAGAAGAGCGACTATGATGTCGTAGAACAACTGGGGCAAACCCCTTCAAAAATCTCCATGCTGGCTCTATTGCTCTGTTCCGAGGCGCATGCCAAAGCCTTGATCAAATTCCTGAAGACGGCGCACGTGCCTCAAGAAACTTCCGTGGACTAGTTTCAAGAGTGTGTAGCCAGCCTTACAGCCGACAATGGTCTGGGCTTTTCTGATGCCGATCTAACGTCCAAGGGAAGAAAGCATAATGATGCACTGCATGTTTCGGTAGAGTGAAGAGGGACCACACTTGCTCATGTTCTTGTTGATACCGGTTCATCTTTAAATGTCCTACCAAAGAAAGCATTGGACATGCTAGATTGTGAAGGTTTGACCTTAAAGCCCAATAATATCATTGTTAGAGCCTTCGACGGTTCTAAGCGGATGGTTCACGGAGAGGTGGGCATCCCAATTAAGGTGGGAACGGAAATTTTCAACTCTACATTTTATGTGATGGACATCCGTCCTTCATATTCATGCTTGTTGGGAAGGCCATGGATCCACAATGCTGGGGCAGTCACTTCTTCTCTACACCAAATGCTCAAATACCCAGTCCAGGGTAAGATCATAACAGTTCATGGTGAGGAGGAGTATATGATAAGCCACCTTAACTCTTTCCGCTATGTGGAGTTAGATGGTGAATTCATAGAAACACCTTTCCAACACTTTGAAGAGATTTCTCCTGAAATTGCAACGGCCAAGACAATAACTTATGTGCCTGCAGTTACCAAGCCTGTGTCCCGGATGTCATCCCTTAAATATGCAAAGGCTGTAATCGAGGAAGGAGGAGGTACAATGTGGGGTCAGCTACCAGATTTTCCTTTCAAGACAGATAAGTTCGGTTTGAATTTCACTGCTGCTAGTCAGAAAGCTGTGCGTCGCTCCCGGGCTGGAGGACCACCATTAAAGATCACTAATCACGGAGTTCATGCTTTGGAAGATGTTGAAGACGAGAGTAATTTTGAAGACTGGATCTTTCCAACCATTGAAGGAGGACTGAACAATTGGGAGGCGAAGGACTTCGTTCCCATTACTTTCATCAATCAGTAATTTATCTTTAGAACATTTTCAGTTGGTCTATAATAATTATTAAACAATTCGTACACTCTTTTTGTCTTGTGCCTTACACGGGGCATATAGGTCCATTTGTAAGGGCTTGATTTCTTCATTTTCATATGCCATTTTTAATGAATCATGGACGTTTTCATCTATAAACTTATGTGTTCATTTTCTTTCTTTTTACATTTTATTTTGTTTAAAGGTGGCTATCCCCTACACACACCCACACTCACAAAATGCAGGTACCCATCCACTCCGGATTCCATGGGTAACGATTCTGCTATGGCCTTCAGTGACTCTGAAGATCTGGTCAATCATGCCGAATACGAAGGTGATGAAGACTGTGAAGTGCCTGGAGAGTTGGCTAGACTTCCACAACAGGAAGAGAGGGCTATTCTGCCCCATGAAGAGTTGTTAGAGACTATCAACTTGGGTATTGCCGAAGACAGGAGAGAGGTTAAAATGGGTGCCAACCTAAAGCCAAATGTCAAAGAGCGCTTAGTTTAGCTGTTGAATGAATATGTTGAGATCTTTGCCTGGTCCTATGAAGACAATCCGAGACTCGACACCGATATTGTGGTTCACCGTCTCCCTACAAGAGAAGACTGTCCACCAATAAACAAAAAGTTCGCCGAATGAGGCCCGATATGTCTGAAAAGATCAAAGCCGAAGTGATGAAGCAATTCAATGCTGGGTTTCTTGCTGTTACTTCCTATCCACAATGGGTCGCTAACATTGTGCCCGTGCCAAAGAAAGATGGCAAAGTAAGAATGTGAATGGATTACCGAGACTTAAACAAGGCTAGCCCTAAAGATGACTTTCCACTACCGCACATTGACATTTTGGTCGACAACACAACTCAACATAAGGTATTTTCTTTCATGGATGGATTTTCAAGGTACAACCAAATCAAAATGGCCCCCGAAGACATGGAGAAGACTACTTTTGTTACGCAGTGGGGTACCTTCTGCAATAAAGTGATGCCATTCGGACTGAAGAATGCCGGGGCAACCTATCAGCGAGCCATGGTAGCTTTGTTTCATGACATGATACATCATGAAATCGAAGTCTACATAGACGACATGATAGCCCGTTCACAAACAGAAGAAGAACACCTCGACCATTTGCAAAAGCTGTTTGTCAGATTTAAGGAGTATAAGCTCAGACTGAACCCTAGCAAGTGCACTTTTAGAGTCAGGTTTGGAAAACTCTTAGGATTCATCGTCAGCAACAAAAGCATTGAGGTTGACCCTGCTAAAGTCGAAGCTATACGTGAAATGCCTGCCCCCCGCACTGAAAAGGAGGTCAGAGGTTTCTTAGGACGCCTAAACTACATTGCAAGGTTCATTTCTCACCTAACATCTACCTGTGAACCAATCTTCAAGCTGCTGAAGAAAGATCAGGTGGTTGAATGGAATGATGACTGTCAAGATGCTTTTGATAAAATCAAGGAGTATTTGCTAGAACCTCCTATCTTGATGCCACCCGTCGAAGGAAGGCCGTTAATCATGTATCTGACTGTTTTGGATAATTCAATGGGGTGCGTACTGGGCCAACATGACGAGTCTGGTCGAAAAGAGCATGCCATTTATTACCTTAGCAAAAAGTTTACCGACTGTGAGACTCGCTACTCACTGCTCGAGAAAACTTACCGCGCTTTGGTATGGGATACTCGCCGACTAAGGCAGTACATGTTGACACATACCACTCTGCTGATTTCTAAAATGGATCCGATCAAGTATATCTTCGAAAAACCTGCTTTATCTGGAAGAATTGCTAGATGGCAAATGATCTTGACTGAGTATGATATCCAGTACACAACCCAAAAAGCTATAAAGGGGAGTGTACTAGCTGACCATCTAGCTCATCAAGCTGTCGAAGATTACCAATCCATGAAATTTGACTTTCCCGACGAGGACATTATGACATTGGACAACATTGAAGGTAATGGACCGTATGACGGACCTGAACAAGGATCCCGATGGACCCTGTACTTTGATGGTGCTTCAAATGCACTTGGCAACGGTATCAGCGCAGTACTTATCTCTCCAGAAGGTTGCCATACACTTTTCACTGCTAGGCTCTGCTTCAGTTGCACCAACAACATGGCCGAGTATGAAGCTTGTATCTTTGGTCTCAAGGTTGCGATTGACTTAGGAATCAAATCTTTGGTTGTGTTTGGGGACTCAGCTTTGGTTATCAGTCAAATCAAAGGAGAGTGGGACACCAAACATCCTAACCTCATCCCATACAAAGAACATGTCCTGACATTGTTACCTCATTTCGAGCAGATTACCTTCGAGCACTTCCCGCGAGAAGAAAATCAGCTAGCAGATGCTCTAGCCACAATGTCTTCCATGTTTAAACTTAACTGGGATAATGAGGCTCCCCAAATTACCATCGAACGGATGAATGAACCTGCACATTGTCATGAGATTAATACCTAAAAAGTAGTGGAACAACCCTGGTTTCATGAAATCAAAAGGTATCTCGAGGCTCAAGAATACCCTGAAGGAGCTCCAGTTAATGACAAAAAGTTCTAAAGGAAATTTGCTGCCAAGTTCTTCCTGAGCAATGGTATCCTATACAAGCGCAACCATGATTGTGTTCTGCTTCGTTGTGTGGACAAGGTTGAAGCTGAGCAGATCATGACTGAACTGCATAGTGGCACATTCGGTACCCACTTGAGCAGACATGCGATGGCTAAGAAGATCCTAAGGGCAGGCTACTACTGGTCTACCATGGAAGTTGACTATCATCAATACACCCGTACTTGTCACAAATGTCAAGTCTATGCAGACAAAGTGCATATTCCCCTGGTTCCTCTCAACGTCCTAACAGCTCCTTGGCCATTCGCAATGTGGGGTATCGACATGATTGGAGAGATCAAGCCTACAGCTTCCAATGGATATCACTTCATCCTGGTGGCCATTGATTACTTTACCAAGTGGGTCGAAGCAGCTTCCTTCGCCTCTATTACAAAGAACTTGGTTTCCCGCTTCATCAAGCAGAACCTCATTTGTCAGTACGGTATTCCTGACCGAATCATTACGGACAATGATACAAACCTGAACAACACTATGATCACCGCTTTGTGCGAGAAGTTCAAGATTCAACATCACAATTCATCTCCCTATCGGCCAAAGATGAACGGTGTTGTCGAAGCTGCGAACAAAAATATCAAGAAGATCATTCAAAAGATTACAGTCACCTATAAGGTCTGGCATGAGATGTTACTGTTTTCTCTACACGGGTACCGTACCACGGCGCGAACATCAACTGGGGCAACACCCTTTTCTTTGGTATACATCATGGAAGTTATTTTACCTATAAAAGTTCATATTCCTTCCATGAGAATCATGAAGGACGCTGGTTTGAGTGAAGATGATTGGATTCAGACCTGGCTTGATCAACTTAACTTGATTGACGAGAAGCGACTTACTGCTGTTTGTCATGGCCAGACGTATCAAAAATGTATGATCAAGGCCTTTAACAAGAAAGTCAAGAGACAAGTATATCAAGTCAATGATCTTGTAATCAAGCGGATTATCTTGCCGCAAAGTGCTCCCAGGGGCAAATGGACTCCTACTTACGAAGGACCATTTGTGATCAAAAACATCTTTTCTGGCGGGGTAATGATCCTGACCACCATGGACGGTGATGACCTACCGCACCCTGCGAATGCAGACATGGTCAAAAGATACTACACATAAAACGACCCGACAAGTTAAAAACCCGAAAGGGCGACTTGGGAAAAAATAGGAATCCCGGCGAATCGAAAACCCGAAAGGGCGGTTTGGGCAAAAATTAGGGATAAACAAAAAATATGTACACCCGGCAAGTTGAAAACCCGAAAGGGCGGTTTGGGCAAAAATTAGGGATAAACAAAAAATATGTACATCCGGCAAGTTGAAAACCCGAAAGGGCGACTTGGGCAAAAAAGGGTTTCCCGGTGGATCGAAAACCTGAAAGGGCGATCCAGGAAAAAGTTAGGGAATTAAAGCGTATGACTATGTCTCGTCAGATCACTTTAAGGACAATCTCTTTACGGACAGGCTCCAAGCGACTGATCAATCCAATCATATGAGGACAAAGCAACGAATGGATAAGATACTCAGAGTTGCGAAGGCTATAGCAGAATGGGAACCCCATAGAATTGTTACACATAGCCATCTTTCTTTGTATAAATTTTTCTCAACTTTATGACGACATTCTCTTACTAGGATGTTTGTCTCCTTTGTACAAAATACTTACACAAAGTTAATACAAAATTACTTCAAAGAACAGAAAACTATTTTCCTTTTCTTTCTTTTTTACACTTGTGGTTTATTTGAAAACGTCCAATGATTTATTAAATGAGCATATGCATTTGAATATAATCACTGCTTACAAATAAAGCGAAATAAGAAAGAATAATTACTGATAGGATGGAAGTGTAGGAAAGTGTCCTTAGGCTATTCTAGGAGAAATCTCCTGTAATACGTCATCCAGATCCTAGGAGGAACTAAAGCTTTGAAAGGCATATCCCCAGCGGAGTTAAGTTCCAAGGATCCCCATCAGAGTTGAGTTTTCAAGTTCCCAACCAACAGCTGAGCAAAACTTTGAACTACAAACCCTCAGTAAGAATGAAACTTTCTTCCCCAAACGGAGTCAAACCTTCGACCTATGAACACCAGTGAAGACCATCCAGTCTACTCCCTTTCTCCCGGAGAGTCGCTTTTAAACCAGATAATTCATCAGAAAGTTATTTTTAAACTTTTTTCCCAATGAAATCGCCAATCAAATCAGCACGTCACTAAGAACCCCAGCGAAGAGGAAACTTTGAGCTACCAATCCCCAACGGAAACCGTTCAGTTTTCCCCTGATATCCTCAACAGAACGAAGGTTCTCATTGTTGCTTCCCCATTAGATTGGCATACACCCAAGCCCCTGATATTCCCGACAGAATAAGGATTCTCATTCTCAAAGTGGCATACAACCTAAGCTCCTGAATTTCTTCCAAACAGGAATAAGCTTTTCCCAGAGTCCTGAGCTTACTCTCCAGCAATATGGCTATTCCCCACAAAATTTTTAATCCCTTGCAGATCAAAGATTCTCATTCTTGATTCCTCAGCACCAGTTCCCCTAAAAGAATGAAGATTCTCATTCTCAGTTCCCCACAGAGTTTTCAGATATTCCCCAGCAGAGTTCTCCTCAAACAACAAAACAGAAATCCCCAGTAGATTGGCATACAACCCAAACTTCTGATTTCCCCAGCAGTATAGCCTCTCCCCACAGAGTTTTTCAAAAAGCTTGAAGACACACATACTCTTCAACAACGGTCCAAAATTTATTTTCCCCGACAACAGTCAAAGATTTTATTATCTTCAGCTATCCAGGATTTATCTTCCTCAGCAAGACGGCTCATCAGCTTACATGCGCATACATTACATTCATATATCATAAACATTGATATAACACATATATTGCATCATACATTTCATGCAACATAACTTTTTGTTTCAGCTAATATTTTACCCTTCACAGGATAAGTTTAACAAGCTTCAACTTCAAGGATTTCTGAAAACAGTTTACGGATGCTTCCCAACATAGATGTTAATCTATCGCTTGTTCAGATTCAATGTTTGAAAACAGTTTACGGATTCACCAAACATGGATGTTAATCTATTGCTTATTCAACTTCAAGGATTTCTGAAAACAGTTTACGGATACTTCCCAACATGGATGTCAACCTTGTGAGAGTTCCTCCTCAACTCAAGGAGCTTACTTCCAAGATTCCAGAGTATTCTCCATTCACTTAGAGACATGGTCGACTTCTCAACTTGGTCAACTCCAACACAGAGGAAGACATGGTGAAATTTCTCTTCCAGTTCTTTGACCCCCTACACCACTGCTTCACATTTCCTGATTACCAGCTTGTGCCTACTTTGGAGGAATTTTCTCAACTCTTGAGGATTCCTATTCTCCATCAAATACCTTTCAACGGTACGAAAAGAGATCCAAAGCCTGAAGATGTTTCTCAAGCCCTACACTTGCAACCATCTGATGTCCTCGGCCATTGGGAAATTAGAAGTGGTGTCAAAGGCTTCTTGTCAAAGTTTCTATTTGAGAAAGCTCAAGAATGCTGGAATTCTCTAGATCTGCAAGATTTTGAGGAGATTTTAGCTCTTCCCATCTATGGGTTGGTCTTATTCCCAAACCCTGACCAGCTTATAGATGTCAATGCTGTCAAAATCTTCATGGCTCGCAACCCGGTGCCTACATTGCTTGGGGATATCCTCCACTAATTTCACACACGAACAATGAGGAAAAGAGGTGTTCTCATGTGCTGTACTCCTCTACTGGAAAGATGGTTTATTTCTCATCTTCCCCAATCAGTTTTGAAGAATGAGCAAGGTCTGAGGTGGTCATAACGGTTGATGACTCTTACACATTCAGACATTCATTGGTGTGCTTGATCCAAAGAGAATGTTATCATTGTCGACCGTTATGGGGAATTCCATAATGTCCCTCTACTTGGCATTAGGGGAGGCATCACCTACAACCCCTGCTTGGCTCTGAGACAGTTTGGGTATGCCCGAAGGGATGGCACACATGACATGCTGATTCCAGACTTGGTTTTTGACTTCGACAACGATGCTCAAGGACTTCGACAAAGGTTTATCCGAGCTTGGAGGATGCCCAACAAGGTAGACAGTAAGACACTGGGACACAAGAATTCCATCCCTCTTGAGCCTTACCTCAAGTGGGTACGAACCCGCGCCCAGAGTCTTATGATGCCTTACCCCTGTATTCTCCCTGTGATTAAAGAGCCCGTTATGGAAGGAGAGGTTCCATACACCCTCCTACATCCTGACATGCCAACATCATTGGAAGATTTACAAAGGAGTTGGATACAGCTCAAGGGAGAACGCGATACGTTTGAAGCCCAATTCTACGCCAGTGAGAAGAAGGTTTTAGAACTTACTCGTCAACTTCACAAAGAGCATACTCTCAACACCTATATTTCACCAAAGAGGATGCGCAACGTCTTTTTACATTAGAATTTTGTATTATTTTTCCCATGGGGCATTGATGTACTAACAAATTCTATCTTATTAATATGACGTGTGTTCCTTTTTTGTTTAAAACAAATTTGAATTTCTGAATCCTTGAATGCATTACATGAATACATATCATTCATCATATGCATAAACAGGTCTTCACACCAGGTTTCCTTATCTCTCTACTGTTTATTTCAGCAAGATGGATATTGAGCAGACGGTTAAAGATTTGCAAGTGCAAAATTCACAATTCCAACAGCTACTCATGACCTTGGCTAAGGGTCGGGAGGAGCTCAAAACCTTGTTGGAAAAGGAAAAAGAGAAAAATAAGAAGAAGAGAGTTGGTGTGGCTACTTTGGGTAGAAGATTTGAAGGTCAAACTAGAAGGGTCCTGGATTTCCCCTCAACATCTGATGAAGGAGTAGGAAAAGGAAATGGAGCTGCAGTACCATCTGAGTTTGAGGAAGAAGAAGAAGAGGATGAAGACTATTCTGAACAACAGTATCCTCCTGCAGACGACAAATACAAGAATCTGGAAGAACGTCTGGCAGCCATGGAGATACAAAGAGTTCCTGGGCTGGATTTTGAGGAGATAGGCTTGGTTTCTTGAATTGTCATTCCCCCGAAGTTTAAAGTACCTCTTTTTGCTAAATACGATAGGGTGTCTTGTCCCAAGATGCACCTACGGTTTTACGTCAGGAAAATCCAACCATATTCTTCTGACAAAGACCTTTGGGTCCATTTCTTCCAGGACAGTTTGTTGGGGACGCAGTTAGATTGGTTCTACCAGCTAGAGAGGTCTGATGTGCTTAATTGAGAGGATTTGGCTGCTGCCTTCTACAAGCAGTATCAATATAATGCAGACTTAGCACCAACCCGTACTCAATTACAGAGTATGGGCATGGTCTCAAATGAAGGCTTTAAGGAGTATGCGCAGAATTGGAGAGACTTGGCGGGAAGGGTGCAACCACCATTATCTGAAAGAGAGCTAGTTGATATGTTCTTGGGGACGCTGTCAGGTCCTTTCTTTAATCACCTGATAGGGAGTTCATCTGCGGGGTTCACTAAGTTAATTCTAACTGGTGAGAGAGTTGAAGCCAGAATGAAGAGTGGTAAAATTCAAAAAGATGCATCTGCTTCCGCTGCCATCAAAAAGCCTTTTCCAGCAAAGAAAAAAGTCTCAGCTGTCTATGCCCAAAGAGGTCAAGGAAGAGTTAAGCGCCGACCAGCGGTGGCGGGCGTAATGATTCAGAAGTTTGCAGCTGATCAACCCAGAACCAATCAAGCAAGGGTGGAAAGGCCTGTACAACAATTCACCCAGATAAACATGACTCCTGCTCAAGTTTTACCCCATCTCTTGAAGTTAAACCTTGCCAGTCTGAAAGAGGCACCGAAGAATACGAATACATCTTCTCCTTACTACCATCCAAATGCCAAGCGTGCTTATCATTCAGGGAGTATAGGGCATGACACCAACAATTGTTGGGCCCTTAAGAATAAGATTCAGGATTTGATAGATGCTAAAGAAGTGGAATTCGACGCCCCTGAAAAGCCGAATGTGATCTCTGCTCCAATGCCAAGGCATGGACACAATGCCCATGCTGTTGAAGAGGATCTATTTGTTGCCACTGTTGATGATTTGATAACTCCGCTACCGATAATCAAGCTGAATTTGTTGAAGGCTGGGATTTTCCCAGGTTGTGAAGAAGATTGCTACCTTTGTTCATCCTTACCAACCGATTGTCCGTTGTTGAAGTTAGGCATCCAACGCCTAATGGATAACCAAGAAATCCTTTTTGAAAAGACTCCTGTTACACCGACTCCTGTCAATGATGTTTCGATAATTACCATATCCGCCAATCTTTCCAAGGTCTCCAAAAGACCTGTTAGGATTACATCTGATCTGAAGATTGTACCTTTGAAGATAACTATGCCGGGGCCCATCCCGTACCAGTCCAACAAATCGATACCGTGGAACTATGGTGGAGAGATCTTTTAACATGGCATTAAACAAATTGAATCAACTAAAGAGAGTTCTGATGAAGAGACTTCCGACATTGGAAACATTGCTGGAACGAGTAAAATCACCCGTAGTGGAAGAATTTTCTCTCCGGAGATTGCTCCTCCGAGGGCAATCTTCGGACCCTCAGCTGGTACTAAGGTCACTCCTGCACCAGTCAACATATCTGCGAGAAGTCCAATTATTGAAGAAATTGTCACCCCTGTGGTTGTCCCCTCTGCTGTTGCTGATGATATAGGGAAAGGGATCCAAGAAGATCCCGTCAGGACGAGGGCTCAGCCGTTGATCATCCCTCAGACTACTAAAAAAGAAATGGAAGAGATTTTGAAAATAATCAAGAAAAGTGATTATGATGTTGTGGAATAACTGGGGCAAACCCCCTCAAAGATCTCTATGTTAGCCCTGCTGCTCTGTTCAGAGGCTCATGCCAAAGCTTTGATCAGATTTTTGAAGATGGCCCACGTGCCTTAGGAAACCTCCGCGGATTAGTTCCAGGAATGTGTAGCTAGCCTAACAGCGGACAATGGTCTAGGATTCTCCGATGCCGATTTAACATCAAAAGGGAGAAAAAATAATGACGATTTGCATGTCTCAGTGGAATGCAGAGGGACTAATCTAGCATACGTCCTGGTAGACACTGGTTCTTCACTGAATGTCTTGCCGAAGAAGGACTTGGATAGGTTGGATTGTGAAGGCCTAACCCTAAAGCCCAACAATATAATTGTCAGAGGCTTTGATGGTTCTAAAAGGATGGTCCACGGGGAGGTGGACATCCTGATTAAAGTGGTAACTGAAACCTTCAACTCCATATTCTACGTGATGGACATCCGTCCTTCCTATTCTTGCTTGTTGGGAAGACCATGGATTCACAATGCTGGAGCCGTCACTTCTTCTCTGCATCAAATGCTCAAGTACCCTGTCCAGGGGAAAATTATACCAGTTCATGGCAAAGAGGAATACATGATAAGCCATCTAAATTCTTTCTGCTATGTAGAATTGGATGGTGAATTCATAGAGACCCCTTTCCAACACTTTGAAGAGGTTTCTCCTGAAATAGAAGCAACCAAGACAGTGTCTTCTGTACCCTTGATTACCAAACATGTGCCTCGGATGTCATCCCTCAAAGATGCAAAGGCTGTGATTGAAGAAGGAGGAAGCACAATCTGGGGGCAACTTCCAGACTTTCCTCATAAATCAGATAAGTTGGGCCTAGGGTTTACTTTGGCTAGTCAGAAGGCTGTGCGCCGCTCCCGTGCTGGAGGGCCACCAGTAAAGATCACCCATCATAGAGTCAATGCTTTGGAGGATAATGAAGAGGAGAGCAACCTGGAAGACTGGATTTTCCCTACTTTTGATGGCGGACTATGCAATTGGGAGGCAAAAGACTTTGTTCCCATTACTTTCGTAAATCAGTAATTTATTTTTCAAACATTTTTGTTGGTTTGTAATAATTCTTAAAAAATTTGTACACTTTTAGCCTTGTGCCTTACCCGAGGTACATAGGTCCTTTTGTAAGAGTTTGATTTTTCATCTTCATATGCCATTTTAATTAATCATGGACGTTTTCACATATAAACTTTTGTGTTCATTTTCTTTCTTTTACATTTTTATTTGTTTAAATGTGGCTATCCCTTACACACACCCACACTCACAAATGCAGGTACCCTTCAATTCTAGATTCCATGGGTAACAATTCTGCTATGGCCTTCAGTGACTCTGAAGATCTGGTCTACCATGACGAGTACGAAGGTGATGAAGACTGTGAGGTGCCAGGAGAATTGGCTAGACTGCTAAAACAGGAAGAAAGGGCTATCCTACCTCATGAGGAGTTGTTAGAGACAATCAACTTGGGTACTGAGGAAGATAGAAAAGAAGTCAAAGTGGGTGCCAACCTAGAGCCAAGTGTCAAAGAGCACCTAGTTCAATTGTTGAATGAATATGTTGAGATCTTCACCTGGTCATATGAAGACATGCCGGGACTTGATACAGATATTGTGGTTCACTGTCTCCCTACAAGATAAGACTGTCCAACAATTAAACAGAAAGTCCGCCATATGAGGCCCGACATGTCAGAAAATATCAAAGTAGAAGTTATGAAGTAGTTCAATGCTGGATTTCTTGCTGTTACGTCCTATCCATAATGGGTTGCTAACACTGTGCTCGTGCCTAAGAAGGACAGAAAAGTGAGAATGTGCGTGGATTACAGAGATTTAAACAGGGCCATCCCTAAAGATGACTTTCCACTACCACACATTGACATCTTGGTTGACAACACAGCTCAGCACAAGGTATTTTCTTTCATGGATGGATTTTCAGGTTACAACCAGATCAAAATGGCACCTGAAGACATGGAGAAAACTACTTTTGTTACTCAGTGGGGTACGTTCTGCTATAAAGTGATGCCATTCGGACTGAAGAATGCCAGGGCAACCTATCAGCGCGCCATGGTAGCTTTGTTTCATGATATGATACATCATGAGATAGAGGTCTACGTAGACGACATGATAGCCCGTTCACAGGCGGAAGAAGAACACCTCGACAATTTGCAAAAGCTGTTTGTTAGGTTGAAGGAATACAAGCTCAGACTGAATCCTAACAAGTGCACTTTCAGAGTCAGGTCCGATAAACTCTTGGGTTTCATTGTCAGCAACAAAGGCATCGAGGTTGATCCTGCCAAAGTCAAAGCTATACAAGAAATGCCTGCCCCTCGCACTGAGAAGGAGGTCATAGGTTTCTTGGGACGCCTAAACTACATTGCAAGGTTCATTTCTCACCTACCATCTACCCGTGAACCAATCTTCAAGCTATTGAAGAAAGATCAGGTGGTTAAATGGAATGATGACTGTCAAGTTGCTTTCGATAAAATCAAGGAGTATTTGCTAGAACCTCCGATCTTGATGCCACCCGTCAAAGGAAGACCGCTAATCATGTTTCTGACCGTCCTAGAGAATTCAATGGGGTGCGTACTGGGCCAACATGACGAGTCTGGCCGAAAAGAGCATGCCATTTATTACCTTAGCAAAAAGTTTACCGACTGTGAGACCCGATACTCACTGCTCGAGAAAACTTGCTGCGATTTGGTATAGGCTGCTCGCCGGCTAAGGCAGTATATGTTGACTCATACCACTCTACTGATATCTAAGATGGATCCGATCAAGTACATCTTTGAGAAGCCTTCTTTGTCCGGAAGAATCACTAGATGGCAGACGATCCTGACTGAATACGATATACAGTACACGACCTAAAAAGCTATAAAGGGGAGTGTGCTAGTTGACCATCTGGCTCACCAAGCTGTCGAAGATTACCAATCCATGAGGTTCGACTTCCCCGACGAGGATATCATGACATTGGACATCATTGAAGATAACAAACTATATGACGGACCTGAACAAGGATCCCGATGGACCCTGTACTTTGATGGTGCCTCCAACGCACTTGTTAACGGTATCGGTGCTGTGCTCATTTCACCAGAAGGTTGCCATACACCTTTCACCGCCAGACTTTGCTTCAGCTGTACCAACAACATGGCCGAGTATGAAGCTTGCATATTTGGACTCAAGGCTGCAATAGACCTGGGAATCAAATCTTTAATTGTGTTTGGGGACTCATCTTTGGTCATCAGTCAGATCAAAGGAGAGTGAGACACTAAACATCCAAACCTCATCCCTTACAAAGAACATGTCCTGACATTGTTACCACATTTTGAGCAGATTACATTGTAGGTGGCCATTGATTATTTCACCAAGTGGGTCGAAGCAACATCCTTCGTATCCTTTACAAAGAATGTGGTTTCCTGATTCATCAAGCAGAACCTCATTTTCCGGTATGGCATCCCCGAAAGGATCATCACTGACAACGGTACAAACCTGAACAACACTATGATCACCGACTTGTGCGAGCAGTTCCAGATTCAACATCACAATTCATCTCCCTATCAGCCGAAGATGAACGGTGCTGTCGAAGCTGCGATCAAAAATATCAAGAAGATCATTCAAAAGATGACAGTCACCTAAAAAGACTGGCATGAGATGTTATCGTTTGCTCTGCACGGGTACCGTACCACAGCACGGACATCAACTGGGGCAACACCCTATTCTTTGGTATACGGCATGGAAGCTGTTTTACCTATCGAGGTTCAGATTCCCTCCTTGAGAATCATGAACGATGCTTGTTTGAGTGAGGACGGTTGGATTCAGACCCGGCTTGATCAACTTAACTTGATTGACGAAAAGTGACTTACTGTTGTTTGCCATGGTCAGGCGTATCAAAAACGGATGATCAAGGCTTTCAACAAGAAAGTCAGATGCCAGATATATCAAGTCAGAGATCTTGTAATCAAGCGGATCATCTTGTCGCAAAGTGATCCCAGGGGCAAATGGACTCCTACCTACGAAGGACCATTTGTGATCAAAAACATCTTTTCTGATGGGGTGTTGTACCCCAAAATTTTCCCTCCCTTTTTCACAAGAAATCACAACCTTAGGGTTTTCTCTGACTTTTAAGATTGTCTCAGGAATCGATCAAACAAACTTTTCTTTGGCAGTAAATCAAGAATCAGGGTTTCTCTCGCAGTTCTCAGAAGAAATTGAATCCACAGAAATTCAGTTTACTGTTACATTGTTTTCTCACTTTTTCAAGTTTGCTGAAAGGTTAACTGATTGTTCTCAAGGCCTGATTATCTGGGATAAGAAATAGGAGCTGAGACTGTCATTTGGAATATCAAGACATCTGCTTGTTAATGGAATGAAAGGTTTGTCGGTTAATGGAATGCTTGCTTGTTTATTATACAATGCATATTGTGATTGGAATACTGATGCAAGGTTACGAGACTGCAAAGTTTTTGGATTACTTAGAATTTAAGTTATCTGGATTAGAATTGTTGAAATGCAGTTTCAATTATTTTGATTTGAGAATCTTAAATAATCAGTGAAGACTTGAAGAAAGAATGGCAAGATTATTTGACAGTAGAAGGTTTTATTGGATTATCAGATGATCTCATAAAAAGTTTTCTTCATTCATTCCAAATGTTGTTACAAAAATAATTTATTATTTTGAATATTGTAAGTTTTACAACTTATAGTATTTAAAAAATAAATGTTACAATTAATGGAAAAAGTCTATCTAATCTAAGCCTAAGCCTCCTAAGCTGCCATTGCTCCGATGCTCAAGGTCTCTTGCTTCCTCAGCTTCCTCTATCATCCAATTGATGCTCACATGAAAAAACAAAGGAAAAGAAGATTAGTACAGTTAATTGAAAAGAATTTTCAAATGAAAAAGAAAGAAAAAAAAGTCATCATTAAAATTTGTCGTCTGGAATCAGAATGCTTATTTTTCATCACGTTTTAATTTTCTCTTTGCAAATCACAAGAAGATTGCTCTTCTTGGTTGACAAAGAGAAAATTAAAAATACAAATTGAAAAATGCAAGCATACAAAGCAAGCTGAGTTTCAAATGCAACATGTGCCAAAACTGTCAAACATAAGCCAAACTATACCATTGCAACTCAACCAAAACATGGCAGCAAACTAATGCAAACATTGAACCAAACTGAGTTACAAAGTTACAAAGGCAAACAGGCGCCAAACTGTCAAAGCATAAACAAATATACAATGCATTACATGACAGGAACCTGCTGTAACAAACAACACAAGCAAGGTCCCAAACTGAGCTACAAAACAAATTGCCCAAACTGAGTTATAAAACAAATTGAATGCAAACTGTACAAATATGGCAAGCAACATGAAAGCAGAAAAATGCAGCAGGAAAAAGTAAACAGCAGGAGGTAAACCAATTGACAAGTAAAAGACTTGTCACAGCTATCATCATTTTCCAAACAAAAGCAAACTTTTCAGAATATAATAAAAAAAGCAAAAATGCTTGTTTCATGGAGAGAGAAAGAGAGAAAGATATCACCTTGGGTGAGGTTTTTACAGTTTGGCTAAATGAGGCTATCACAAATAGCAAAAAAAAAGATATAAGAGCTATCAAAGAGCACAAGTAAGAGGGAGCATAGGAGCTAAGCCAAAAAACTCAACAGTTCACAAAAAACTCTCCAACCTGTTATCATACAGAAAACATAACAAAGCTTCCAACCTGCATAACAAAGCTCAACCAAGCTAACAAAAAGTCACCAAGTTACAAACAACAACAACAAAACTGCAACAAACACTTCCAAAACCCTGCAAAGTTAGCAAACAAGCAAAACTGCACTAACAAAAACCAGTTAGCCAAACTGCATAGCCCAAAACTGTCAACAGTTTCCAAGCCACAAAAGCCTAGCAAAACTGCAAGTTAACCAAACAAATCAAGCCTGTTAACAAACCTTAAACAGCCAAGCCAAAACCAAATTTACAGTTTCACAACAAAACTACAAACAGTCACAAAACTGTGCACAAAACTCAAACCAGAAGAACCAAAACATAACCCAGTTTCAAACACAGTCCCAAATCAGAGCCACCATCTTACAAAAAACCAAAATCAGCTTCAGAAAATATTATCATCATCAACATCAATATCCAAGAAAGAGGAAGAGAATTTCAGAAGCAACAAACATCGATAAAAATCAGTTTCAGAGCTGCACTCATCATCAACATCCAAGAAGAGAGGAAAAGAATTTTAGAAGCGACAAAAATAGAGTTTCAGAACTGTATTCAACATCAACAAAAGTTTCAGAACATCATCATCAACATTCAAAAGGAAGAGAATTTCAGAAACAACTATTAACAATATCAAAAGTTTCAGAGAAGTCATCATCAACAAAATCAAGGACAACAAAGTTTCAGAACAGTTTCATCATTAACAATCAAGAACAACAGAGTCAGAAGCTATCAATGTCTCATCATCCAAAGTTCAATAGAAAAGAGATACCAGAAACGCGCGTAACCGTCATCACCTCTTCCTCCGCCTCTAGCCGCCAAGGAAGCGCCGCCGGTCCAACCTCTCTCTCCGTCCATTTTACAGAAAATACCCAAGGTACGTCTTTCTCGAATCCTCTTTGCTGCACCTCAAGCATGTAAACACCATAGATTAAAAACAAAAATGGACAAGCATGTGAATCAAACCCCAAACTGAACAAACTGTAAAAATCAAACAAACATAATCAACTGTAAAACTCAGAGAGAGAACGAACTATACCGTTTACAACAAAGCCTTTGACCATCGTGAGGAGATGAGAGAGTGGGGTGGCGCTCTGGTGGCTATGGCTTAGAGGGAGTATCAGATCAGAGCATCGTGGCCTGAGAAGGATGAAGAGGAAGAAGGAGCAAAAGGGGCACCGCTGTAAAGCCAAACGTACAAACCCTAAATGCTGATACCCTAACACATTGTACACAAACTTGGCGCTGGGCCTTTCTGGCCCCAATCCCTTAGGCCCATGTTGTTTTTTGCTAGCGCGCGCCCCCCATTGTCCATGCTGCCCCCTTCTTTTCATGTTTATTTTGGGCCTAATCAATTTAAACCCTAAGAGCCCATTTTTAAATTATTTCAGTTATCTTCTTTCTTTAACAAAGCCATAAAATTCAATACATTTTTTTTATCAAATTAAAATAATCCTTTTAATTCATTTTCTTTTTTAATTCATCTTTAATAATTTGTTACATTTAAGAAAATACCTCAAAATAGTTTAGTTAATTTATCTTTTTATTTCACTAATAATAATATTAAAACTTTGTCTTTTTTTAATTAGTTTTAATCATTTTTTCCTTTTAGTTATTTCTTACATTTAATATGAAAATACCAAAAATAATAGAGATTTAGTTAAATTTTCTTTCTTTAAAACTTTTTCTTTTCATAAATAATAAAACACAAAAGAATAAAATATTTAATCTTCCTTTTTTAGAATAGATTTTTATTTATTTATACATGCATCTCATAATTTATTGATTTTCCTTATTTCTTAATTTGTTATAATTTTATATTTGATTGTGACAATTCGATTTGGTTGTAACACTTGATATTTGGACATTGTTATCTTTATGAGATTCATCCCCATTTGTAAATAATTGTACCCCCATCCCCAGATACTTTTGTAATAGTTTAGATTTTAATTCTCGCACTTTATGCTTTCAAATATACCATGACTAGAGATTAGGGTTTGTATGCGAAAATCTAAAATCAATCGCTAGATGACCTAATACAAGATCTAAATGCATGAAAATGACAAACACAATGCACACTTGCACCTCTAGGGTAACCTCGCTTGTTGCTTCGAAAAATGCAATCATGTCCCTCGAATATGAGACACTCTAGAAAATGCCACTTCGATAAACAAAGATCGTAGTCCCTCGATGACCCTCAATGTTACCTTCGATAAAACGATCTCGTCCCTTACAAAATTGCTAGAGCGTCTTACAAGTTGCTTTCAATGATTGTATGCGATTTCCCGTGCCTGTCCCGTTTAAACATCCTAACACAAGGTTGTTCACCAAATGCAATGGTGAAATAACACTGTCAAAAGGGTTAAAAACATAGTGTTGTACCCCAAAATTTGCCCTCTTCTTTTTCCACAAAGAATCACAGCTTCGGGTTTTCCCTGACTTTTCAGATTGGCGCGAGAAACAGTCAAACAGACTTTTTCTTATCAGTCCGTCCAAATTAAGGTTTTCATGGCTCTGGAACAGTTCAAACAGATTATTAGGGTTTGGTTGATTTTGGCTCAGATTTTGATCAGGCAGACGTTTCTTTGACATTTAATCAAGAACTAGGTTTTGTGCGCGCATTCTCAGAAAGGATTAATTCTACAGTTTCTTTTCAATTTATTCTGGGATATAAGCTGAGGCATTTGGATTGAGAGTTTGCAGTGTTTGATTTAATCAGTAAAAGGAAAAACATGTGGATGTTTGTTTGATTGACTGTGCAATGTTTTGGATTATTCGAAATGCCGGACGTTTATTAATTATTTACTTTTCTAAGTCAGAATAATTGGATTTACGTCCAATTGTTTTAATTTAAGAAACTCAAATGATTAAATAAACAGTGAATTGAAAAAAGGAATTAACTGACAAAAAAAGGATTTTTTATTCATCTTTAATTGTTTTGTTACAAATTATTATTTGAACAACTGTAAATTTATTTACATCTTTGTTTACAATAATAATGTTACAAATAATTGAAATGAAATAAAATTGCATCCTATTTTTTCTAAGTCTTCGTCTTCTATTTGACACTCCCCATTGCTCAATTATTTTTTACCTGCAAAAAGAAGAAAAAGGAAGTCAAATGCAGATGAAATAATCAAAGAAGCAGACAATTAATTATAAGGCTCATCATTAAAAGTAACTGGCCGGAATCAGTTTGTTTGCCTTCTCTGCAAATCACAAGATTGCTCTTGGTTCACAAAGAAGGATAGAAATATGCTTGCAATAAAAGTATGAAATGCACAAAGTTATAATTTTGCACAAATTCAAATTGTCAACAAGCTGCATAGTTTCAAAACAAACAACATGTACAAGTATAAAAGGCAAACTGAACTACACATGCCTAACCAAAGTCCAAACTGGACAGCAAACTAAGCCAAAGAGGTCAAACTATCCAAAATGTCCAAGAAATATCAAAAGGCCGTCAAAAGATATCAAGATATAAAACTGTCCACAAGCTGCCAAAAGGATATCAAAGCTGTCAACAAAGTACACAAAGTATTCAGGAAAATTGGAAAGTATGCAGAGGAAAAACAACTAATGCAAGCAAACATTGTTCATCATTTTCAAGGCCAATTACTTTTTCAGATTAGTACAGATGTAAGCAATATAAAAATGCCTTTTAATCTGTAGAGAGAGAGAGAGAGAGAAAAGAGAGAAGAGAAAGGCTTACAGCAGGCTTAGGCTTAAGATATAAACAATATACCAGAACAGTTTCAAAGGGGGCAGAAAAATACAAAGAAAAGAGAACCACGAGCTCTAAGCAAAAACAGCTAGCCTCACAAACTGTATCAAAACAGCCTGCCCCCACAAGCTCCAAATCTCACAAAAGCCTTAAACCAGACCTGTTTCAAAACCAACAAGCCAAGCCTCCAAGCTTCAAGCACATAACCTTCTTCTAACCAAAAGCCTAAATCTCTAACCTACACAAGCCTGAAACTCCAACCTATTCTAAGCTTAAACAAACTGCATTAGAAGCTTGCAACCCCTGCCTCTCAATAACAAAAACATACAGAGCTACCTCAAGCCATACAAGCCTGAAGCCTAAAACCTGTACCAACACAAAAGCCAGAAATAGCACAAAACCTATACCAGAGTCAAACCAACCAGCATAAAGCCATCATCCATATCCAACCAAGGTTCTCAGAACCAAAAGAGTTCATCATCGAAAACATACCGAGGCAAGCAACTAAAAATCAATATCAACATTTCCCAGATTCAGAGGCAAAAAGAAGAGGAAAAGAAGTGTTCAGAAGCAATAGGCCAGGCATCTCAGATAATCATCATTGAAAGCAAGCAAGCAAATAAGCAGAAGAGAGAATCAGAGGCTAAAGTTTTCAGAACATTCATCACAAAACCATAAAAGCTAAAGCAAGATACCGGATTTCCAAGCAAGCATACAGCGCATCACGCCTCTCTGCCCTGTCCACCCTAGGCGCCTCCAGCTCTCTCCTCCATTTTCAAAAGACAACGAAGGTATAACTTTTCTACCTTTTTCCTTCACACCTCACATAACAATAATAATGTTCATAGATTAGAAATTTATCAAAGAGTAAAAAACATGCACGAACTGGAAACCCTAAGACATAAACTATGAGTTCATTACCTTTGCAAACATCGCCCAGACATGACCATGGGGAAAGGAGAGAGGATGGCGCCTGGCAACGGGGACGGAGATTTCACCCAGAGATCTTGCTCGGGAGAGATGAAGAAGACGAAAGAAGCGATGAAGGAACGGCGCCGCGCCTTTGTAACTTGCCTAACCCTAATCCAAAATGAAACGAAACTGTGAGAACCCTAAGCAAAACAAATGTGTCAAACGTTGGGCCTTGCCCTTTCTAAACCCTTAAGCCCAGTGGATCAGGCGCCTCACACCCCCCTGTTTTTTATTCTCATTCAATTTCTGTTTGGGCCAGAATAAAACACTAAGCCCATTCCCTTTTTTGTTTTAAACTAACATCTTTTTTTACTTATCATCTTATTTTTTTTATAATTTAAACTAATATATGCCATTTTTGTTTATAAATAAAATGATACACTAAACTCTTTTTTTTATTACCTTTTTATTAGTATAATTAAAAATACATAATATTTTATTTATAAGATATCAATAAATACATAAGAAAATAGACTTTCCTTTATTTCTCTTTTTTTGATTAAACATTTATTTATAGACAAATACATAAACTTTAATTTTTCTCAAACTTAAAACACATTTTCTTTTCTTTTATTAAATCTCTTGTTTATACTTAATTAACAAAATACATAAACGATAGCTTTTTTTTATATGTTAAGTTAAAATTTTCTTTAATTAAAACTTTGTACATATTTAACAAAAAGACAAAAAGAATAAATAAAATACATAACAATACATTAAGTTAACATTCCACACTTGTAAATAAATCACATACACATTTACAATATACATTTTATTTCCCTTTGATTCTTATACATTGATACATTTTACATTGCGATTGATTCGATTTGGTTGTAAATATATTTGGACACTACTCTCCTATTAAAGTCTCATCCCCATTTGTAAATATTTGTACCCCCATTCCCGGATACTTATTTGTAATAGTGTAGACTTTAAATTCCCGCAATTTATCGCTTTCAAATATACCATGGTTAGACCTAGGGTTTGTATGTAAATAAAATCAACCGCTACATAACCTAATACAAAGATAAATGCATGAAAATCAATACACCATTCACACTTGCACCCCTAGGGTAATCCCACTCGTTGCCTTCCAAAATGGGCCATGCTTGCACGTTGAGTTTCTTTGGCAAAACAATTTAAATGATCATAAGTCCCTCGATGACGCTTTCGAAAGTTGCCTAATCAAAATGATCATAGTCCCTTCAAGCAAAATTGCCAAAGACGCTTGGCACCATTGCATTCATAGTCCATACGATGACCCGCGCCCGTCCCGTTAACATCCTAACACAAGATTGTCCACCAAATGCAATGGTGGAACAATACTGTTAAAAGGGTTAAAACATGAGAAAAACCTTTGAGTAAATTTAGGGGTAGACAACTCTTAGTTACTTGATCAACTTGCAAAACACACTTGCCTACTTTTCAAAATCCACTCCACAAACACACTTTCAAAAAACAAACTTTCAAAAAACATTTGAAACATCTTTTCGAAAAGATACACACCTTTGTAAAACATTCGAGTAAAGAATTGTTACAACGGTTGCCGAGACAAAGGCATCTTTTTCAAAACATTTTCAAACACACACACACACACAACCATTTCAAGCAATTGAAAATCAAAGGCAAGTGATCTAAAACCAAGTAACTAAGAGCCCATGGATAACCATGGATGAAAAGGGTGCTAATACATTCCCTTTTCATAATCTACCCCCCGAACCCACGAAACATCTCAAAAGGTTTTTCCTGTGCTTTTTAACCTTTCCTTTAGGATAAAATAAAAAGTCGGTGGCGACTCTTGCTAAACCGAACAAGTGCGAAAACAAACGCAAAACCTCAAGTCAGCTCTCCCACCATATCACGCATAGGAAAGATCTTTGAGTAAAATAGGGTAGATAAATCTTAGTTACTTGATCAAAAGCTTGCAAAACATCCTTGCTATTTTCAAACACACTTCACAACACAACTTCAGAACATTTCACAAATCAAACTTTCAAAACCTTGAAATATCTTTTCAAAAGACAAACACCTTTGTATATATTCAAACAAGAATCATTACAAAGGTTGCCTAGACAAGGCCTCTTTTTCAAAGCATTTTAAAAAACCACACACACAAAGCACCATTTCAAACAATTGAAAAGAAAAAGCAAGTGATCTAAACAAGTAACTAAGAGCCCATGGATAACCATGGATGAAAACAATGCTAACACCTTCGCTTTTCATAATCTACCCCCCGAACCCAAGAAAACATCTCAAAGGTCTTTCCTGTGCTTTTTGACCTTTCCTTTGAATAAAATAAAAAGTCGGTGGCGACTCTTGCTAAACCGCACAATTGCGAACACAAACGCAAAACCTCAAGTTAGTTCTCCCACCGTATCACATGGGGCAATGATCTTAACCACCATGGACGATGACGACCTGCCGCACCCTGCGAATACAGACATAGTCAAAAGATACTACGCATAAATGACCCGGCAAGTTGAAAACCCGAAAGGGCGACTTGGGCAAAAATGGGCATCCCGGTGAATCGAAAACCTGAAAGGGCGGTTTAGGCAAAAGTTAGGGATAAATTAAAAAAATCTGTACACCCGGCAAGTTGAAAACCTAAAAGGGCGACTTGGGCAAAAAAGGGTTTCCCGGTGGATCGAAAACCCGAAAGGGCAGTGTGATCGGTGGAAATAGAACTGACTGTTTTAAAATGTTGGTTCGCGAAATGTCACAGTAAGCAAGAGTCGCCATCGTCTTTTATGTTCTCCAACAAGGAAAGGACAAAAGCACAACAAAATTCCTTTTCGAGATGTTTCTCGGTTCGGGAGGTAGATTATAGAAAGGGAAGGTGTTAGCACCCTTTCTATCCGTGGTTATCCATGGGCTCTTAGGTACTTGCTCACTATGTTTTCAAAAATTGTTTGCTTTTCTTGTGTTTGTGGGTTTTGAAAAACGTTTCGTTTTGAAAACTTCAAGGTAACTCTTGTATCAGTCCTCAAGAGTATATGAAGTATTTGTTTGAAAACTTTTTGAAAGTGTAGGTGCGAAAAGTTGTTTTTGTTTTTTGAAAGAGCAAGTACCCAGGAGAAATCTACCTACTCTAAGGAATTAAGCTGTGTAAGAGTCCTTTAGACAGTACTATCCCACTATTGAGAAGTAGGTAGCACCGTCGTTGGAGTTATTCGGGTCAATTCGATTATAGGGACATGCGTGGTCACCAAAGCAATAGTAGGATGCCGTAGCGGTAACCCTAATGTCCTAGATCCTTTTTTATCCGAAGCAACCGTTTCGAGACAACTGGATCTTTAGACAGGAGGGCGACCTCTAAAACTCCCTATACTTGATGACCACCTCGAGGCAACCAAGTGAGGCGTACCCTAGGAGTGGCATGTACACGTGTGTCAGGTTTCAGTTTAAATTATCTTTGAACATGCATCATTGTGAGCTACGAGTTGATTTTATTTTTCATACAAGTCTTGTCATGCATAATTAACAGTTAATAATTGTGCGAAAAATAAATTGCGGAAAGTGAATCTACGCTATTACAAGGCGTCGGGTATTTACATCGCCAAAAACATAACCCTTGAAAATAAATGCGAGAAATTAAAGAAAGCGATAAAAGCCCTAATTATCTATTACATTCTCGGAAACAGTTACATAAATATAATCAAAATAATGAATTAAAAATAAATATGCGCGCGAAAGAAATTGAATCAGGACGTCCTTAGGGTTTTGACCCTTTTTGAGAAAAGAAAGAAATTTGGTCCTTTTTGCAATTAAATTAATATTAAACCTACAACTAATTAATTAGTTAATTAAAAGAAAAAGTATTTTTTAAGTTTTTTAAGTTTTAATGAAAATAAAATAAGATAAAAAAGGAAATTAAAAGTTATCAAAAGAAAAACCCTAATTCTAATTTATTTTAAGTTATTGAGAAAAAAGTCAAATTTAACCTAATTAAACTAAATTAATTATATTAGCATTTTATTTACAAAAATAATTAAAAGGTGAGATTAATAATAATAATAATAATAATAATTAATATTTACTGGATTTATTAGGAAAATAATAATTTGTGAATTAAATAATAATAATAGTAGTTAATAAAAGAAAATAAAAAGGAAAAAGAATAAAAGAATAAAAAGAAAACCAGGGGGGTGTGTTGACCCATTAGGAGGTGAAGCCTGGAATTTCTGGCCCTTTAACTCAAGCCTGCGTTGACTTTGATAATTCCCCATGGCACGGTTGACTGGGAGTATGGTGAGGCTCATCTCATGGCCATCAGATTCAATGTTATGGCCACTTGGCGCGCTAGCATGTGAGGTGCATGGTGTTTACCATCTGGAAGCCTGCACGTGAACACGTTAGAAAAAATGGAAACAAGCGTTTGGGGGACCTGGGAATCGAACCCAGGTCCCAATGGTTACCAGCCACCTCACTAGCCACTGAGCCATGCGCCTGCATTTGATATTATAGTGACAATTGAAAATAATATATGAAAACAAACCCATATGCTGTACAAACAAAACAAGCGCGCGTTGTTTGAATAAACCAACCAGGAGTCAGCACGTCATCATCGTCTTTCTTTTTCCTGTAAAACACAAACAAATAGCGGGGGTTTTTAACCCCCACAATATAGAACAAGGAATAATAGTGATTAGCTCCCTAGGCTATATAAATATGGCGCGATATGTCCTTTGAATTCGTATGATTCTCACGAGTTCAGTCATGTGCATTAGGGGTTCCAATTTTTCCTGAATAATAAAGCCCCAATTTGGAAGCTTGGAAACCCTAGAATTTATCAATGGCAATTTCTGTTTCAGGGCATTTCAATGCAATTAAACCACACCATTAGCTTCGTATGAGTCTTATTAACACAAAACAATCACAATAGCATGTTAAATATGCATGAATCAAAGTATACGATTTTGGAAAAATGCTTCAAACCGTGAAACTGTTTGCAACGATTCCTTGAGCTATGAAGCTTGGTTTTGATTGCAAATCGTTCCTCACACTCCCAGCAACATATTCGAATCACTATAATGCTTTGAATCACGTTGGAACCTGTAAAATAGTTTTCAAGTTTTCTTGATTTTTTTCAATATTGGCTATGGCTTTCTACAACAATTCTCACGTCCAATGCATTAGGGTTAGGTTCTGTATATATAATGGACTAAATTTAGGTTAAATCTTTGACCAAAAATCCATTGCATTGATGTTTCCATATTTGATTGAAAATCAAATATTTTTCAATCTTTTTGATTGAAGAAAGTTTCTAAATTTGGAGTTTTTGATATCCTTGATTGGCACACGAAGTCTCCAGCATATATTGGTCATCTTTGCTTCACCAAAAGATTGAGAAATCATATCTTTGAATTTCCTACATTTTAAATTAATTAAATAAATTAAAAATCAATTAAAAATCCAATTAATTAATAAAAATAAGAAAATAATTCAATTTAATCTCAATGGGTCGTGCATAAGCCTTGTATAAATATTCAAGAAGAAATTTGAGGCCCATTAGCAAAAACAAAGTATTTTGAGCAAAGTTGACTTTTGCAAATTCACAAAAATTTCCCAACTTCTCCAATGCATATCTTTCTCAATTTTGATCATATGAACATGTTCTTGGACATTTTGGAAAGGTATTGAAGTCCTCTAACCAATGCCTTTTGTCCCATGTCATTTGGATTTACCAATTTTAAGTTATGGTCTTTTACTTAAAGTGCCTTTTTGTTGACTTTTGAAAAGGACCTATAATGTAGAAATTGATAACTTTTTGCGAGAGCATTTATTGGGCTTGGAATGTGAAGATGAGTTGTAGGAAATGTCATCCCCTTCAAAATGAGCATTGGATGAGATTTTTCTGATGAACCATGAAAAAGTTATGCCCTGGTCAAGATACAGTTGACTTTTGTACTGTCCAAAAATAGTAACTTTTGCATCCTTGATGATTTTTGAGTCATGCTTGTGGAATCATGACCAAGACTTGATCAAATGATGATTGTGTGCTCAAAATAAGATGTTGACCAAATTTTTTGACTTTTGATTGCCAAATGACCATTTTTCCCCTGCAGTTGATTGTGGATCAAATAGGGCTTTTGACTGTGGATTTTGGCACTGTGAGTCTTGAGACTTGACATGTAGGTGCTTGACAATGTGTATAGGCATATGAGACTTGATTGAGCCATTGAAAACCTCAATTTCCTTGGAAGAAAAAAACCCTAATTTTGACTGGCTTAGGAGGCATTTGGACTGTGCAACCCTTGAGAAATCTTGAACCATTTGAAGATGATTTTTTGATAAATCTTAAAGAATATGGGAGGGAAAATTTTGGGGTACAACAGTTGCCCCTGTTCAATCTTCTTAAACCTGAGGATGTAGATTGGCTTTCGTGCCTTTCGTGATCCGAAGGTGGAAGATGATTGAACAGTAAAGTGCCCAAAAATTTGCACTCGCATGGTGGTATCAGCAATGTGATGTCGGGAATAGGCTTACAGATGCCATTTGGAGGTGTGACAGAACCTTGTCGGGAATGGGCTTATAGATGCCATTTGGAAGTGTAGTGGATAGTGAGGGAGATGGGCTTAAAGATGCCATCCGGGGTGTCGATCACGTAAGAGATTCCTTAGCGAGAACTTGCGTACCTGAGAAAGAAAGATAATTTCCTGGCCTGTTACAGGTGTTGATCTTCAAACTCTTCACGTAGATACTTCCCTGGCTAGTTACAGGTATATATCTACAATCAATCGCTCACAGATATGCCCTGGCTAGATACAAGTATCGAATCTGGAATTGGTCGTCTACAGATATGCCCTGGCTAGATACAGGTATCAAATATGGAATTAGTCGTCTACAGGTATGCCCTGGCTAGATACAGGTATCGAATCCGGAATTAGTCGTCTACAGATATGCCCTGGCTAGATACAGGTATCGAATCTGGAATTAGTCGTCCACAGATATGCCATGGCTAGATACAGGTATCGAATCTGGAACTTCAAAAGGTTGATCGAGATAGCTTTCCTGGCTGGATACAGGCGTAGACCTCTAATCAGTTGCTCACAGATATTCCCTGGCTAGATACAGGTATCGAATCTGGAACTTTCAAAAGGTTGATCGATATAGCTTTCCTGGCTGGATACAGGCGTAGACCTCTAATTAGTTGCTCACAGATATGCCCTGGCTGGATACAGGTATCGAATCCGGAACTTCAAAAGGTTGATCGAGATAGCTTTCCTGGCTGGATACAGGCGTAGACCTCTAATCAGTCGCTCACAGATATGCCCTGGCTAGATACAGGTATCGAATCCGGAACTTGTCGTCTACAGATATGCCCTGGCTAGATACAGGTATCGAATCTGGAATTAGTCGTCTACAGATATGCCCTGGCTAGATACAGGTATCGAATCTGGAATTAGTCGTCTACAGATATGCCCTGGCTAGATACAGGTATCGAATCTGGCATTAGTCGTCCACAGATATACCCTGGCTAGATACAGGTATCGAATCTGGAATTGGTCGTCTACAGATATGCCCTGGCTAGATACAGGTATCGAATTTGGAATTGGTCATCTACAGATATGCCCTGGCTAGATACAGGTATCGAATCTGGAATTAGTCATCCACAGATATGCCATGGCTAGATACAGATATCGAATCTGGAACTTGTCGCCCACAGATATGCCCTGGCTAGATACAGGTATCGAATCTGGAACTTCAAAAGGTTGATCGAGATAACTTTCCTGGCTGGATACAGGTGTAGACCTCTAATCAGTCGCTCACAGATATGCCCTGGCTAGATACAGGTATCGAATCTGGAACTTCAAAAGGTTGGTAGAGATAGCTTTCCTGGCTAGATACAGGTGTAGACCTCTGACCTGAGAATGAAAGATGATTTCCTGGCCTGTTACAGGTGTTGATCTTCAAACTCTTCATGTAGATATGCCCTGGCTAGATACAGGTATCGAATCTACAATAAATCGCTCACAGATATGCCCTGGCTAGATACATGTATCGAATCTGGAACTTCAAAAGGTTGATCGAGATAACTTTCCTTGCTGGATACAGGTGTTGACCTCTAATCAGTCGCTCACAGATATGCCCTGGCTAGATACAAGTATCGAATCTGGAACTTCAAAAGGTTGGTAGAGATAGTTTTCCTGGATGGATACAGGTGTAGACCTCTGACCTGAGAATGAAAGATAATTTCTTGGCCTGTTACAGGTGTTGATCTTCAAACTCTTCATGTAGATATGCCCTGGCTAGATACAGGTATTGAATCTATAATCAATCGCTCACAGATATGACCTGGCTAGATACAGGTATCGAATCTGGAACTTCAAAAGTTGATGGTGATATTTTTTGATTGACCTTTTCCTGAAAAGGCAAACATTAGTTGTATGCAATGTCATGATGTATGAAATGCATGAGGGCATGATGTTTTCAGGAATAGATGAGATTGTGTGTTATGATGCGTATATGCATGTGTCATGATGTATGACAATGTGATGTTTATGAATGTATTTTCATCTAGGAAAATAAATCCTTGACGACTGCCGGGAAGTTCGTTAGATCTTGGGCTGATGTTGAAGAGTAGAGTTATTCGTTTCCGCTGGGGATGATGATTGCAAGAATAAACCGGTAGGAGAAGATGACTCTGTTGGGGAATAAACCTGGTGAAGAGATTACTCTGCGGGGAACTACTCTGTGGGGAGAGATACTTCGCTGAGATTTTAACAATAACTCCGCTGGGGATTCCGTTGATAAGCTTGTTGGGGGAATTTTGATGAACTCCGCTGGGGATAGGAAGAACTTCGCTGGGGGATGATCTTTCCATTGCAACTTGTTGAGGATAACCCAGTTAGACTCTGGTGGGGAATAACCTTTGGATATGGTCGGGGAGAGATATTTGTACTCTGCAGGGGATAAGCTTCCAGAATCTGCTGGGGAGATGGTTCAACTCTCCTGGGGAAACTTTTTGGACTGCATTGGGGAAATGGCTCCATTGGGGTGTCTGTATTCCGCTGGGGAACAATCTTATATTTCTGTCGAGGAATATTAAGACTGCCGGGGATGCTTGTTGAGGAATATCTGTATACTCTGCTACGGAATATTGAGATCTTCTGGGGATATCCAACTTCCTTAGGGCTGACAGTAGCCTAACTCTGCTTGGGGAGAGTGTCACTGACTTGCTGGGGATACTGTGCCTTTTAGGGCTGACGGGAGACCAACTATGCTAAGGGGAGAGTATAGCTGAATCTTGTCTTACTCTGCAGGGAGTGGAGGTATCCTGGTTACATTCTTCAGCTGAATCTAACTCGTACCTGGTGGACAGAGCAGCTTGTACAGTTCGGACAATTCTTATTTTCCCCTGTTTTGTGGGAGAAGGTACCTGTGGAGGTGCTTGATGACTGCCGATTGACAAATCTTCTTCTGGTAGGCAAGTGACGAGATGACGGGACATAGTCGTACGCTTTGATCCCTAATTTTTGCCTGGACCTCCCTTTCGGGTTTTCAGTCCATCGGGATACCCTTTTTTGCCCAAGCCGCCTTTTCAGGTTTTCGACTTGCCGGGTGTACAGATTTTTTTCATTTTCATCCCTTATTTTTGCCCGAACCCTTTTGGTTCGCCGGGAAGCCCTTATTTTTGCCTAGGTCAGTCGACCTAGCGGGTCTTTGATTATGCGTGGTATTTTTCGACTATGTCTATGCCCTCAGAGTGTAGGGAGTTGTCACTATCAGTAGTTTCGTGTCGCCATACTACCAGAAGATGTTTTGATTGTGCAAGATTCGTCGCTGGAATTCATGTCCAATGCCCCAAGTGACTCAGGAGGAGATTTGCCCCTGGCTATTTGGCATTTGAGAGATTCTCTGAATCTTGACTTAACTGCCTCAGATGATGGACAATGATCATGTCTGCCCCTTGGTTGGAAGTGTTTTTCCATTTGAGGTGACCTTTTTGTTGAGAAGATTTTTGTTCACTGGATATTCGTCGTGCGAATTTCTCTGCTGTTGAACAAATAGTCATATGCAAACAACGTTATTTTTAAGAATGTAAAGCTTATGTCTGTCTTGAAGTTTTTGAAAATGCATTTTTCAGTAAAACAAGCAAATTTTGTAAAATGTGATGTCGACTCAAGATTTTACAGCAAGCCCTATAGGAGTCGGGATACCTTTGGTAACAATATGCTTTCGAACTAACCCATGCTTCAGCTAGGACTTTTAAGGGTTATAACGTGGCCTGGTTCACGGTTTAAGAAACAAAGGATAAAGGCTCAAAATTTATTTTTACCCACCCGTTCTTCGTGATGTTCTTCGATCTTAAACTCAGCTAATCGTGCATTAGATCTTGTTTGAGTCTTTGCTCTGATATTCCAGTGATGGTTCGGATACTGATAGTTTATTTTGAATAGGCAGTCATTTTGTTGAGAGCCTGTAGGACCTCTTTTTATTTTATTTTATTATCCATGTCTTTTTCCTGAACTGTTTATTTTGTGATTACAGTCAGCGGGATGCCCCAGTTTTGTAAGTCTCCTTCATAGGTTTTGACTTATTGGGTTTTTATTTTTTGAGAGATAATGACTGTCTGTCTTTATGATTATTCGGAACCATCACTATCTTTTGTTTTGTAAGGACTTCTTTGGTGCCATTCGTTGTGCACTTGGATCAACTGAGAGAACTACCCTGCCCCGGGTTATGATTAAGGGTTTTAATTTTTGAAAAGAAAAAAACTCCAACTTCTTTGGCTCAAAGGGGTTGACGAGGGATTATCTTCCTTATAACTCCAGTGTTTAGGATTTGAAACAATGCCTGTACCTCATCAGTAGGGTCTGTTCAAAAGCATACTGTAAAGATCATGGTATCGTTTTTGTCATCCTCCCTCAAAAGGCTTAGAATTTTTAATCGAGAGTCGAACATCACAAAAAATGAAAGAGTTTGAATATAGTGAACACGAATGGATTGATTCAAAACAGACATATGCGATGCATTGATAAAGTAATAAAGTTTGACATGAATAAATGTTTGAACAATCAAAAGAAAATTACAAATTGAAAATTCCAATGAACAAAAAGTCTTCTCGTCTCAGGACTTGTCACTTCAAATGGTGAACCTTGGAGGGATAGTAGAAGAACTCAGCCTGACCATCTTGGGTGAATTCCACTGCTCCTTCATCAATCAGGTCCTGAATCTTGTTCTGCAGAGTCTAACAGTCGTCGGTGTCGTGTCCGGGACTGTCAGAATGGTAGGCACATCTCACACTCGGGTTATACCTGGAAGAGGAAGTGTTGGGATTCTTAGGAGGGTCCCTTAACATTACCAGATTCAATCTCAACAGGCGTTGTAAAGCTTGAGACGGTGACACGTTGAGCTTGGTGAATTGCCTCTTAGGCTTGTCTGGCTTGCTCTGATCAACCCGTTGTTCTTGGCGAGGTCGTTGTTGGACCTGTGAAGTAGCAGCACCTTGGAGAGGTCTATTCATCGAACCAAACCTTTGACTTCTTGGAGGCTGATTACCGGTTTGGTCCCCAGCCTTGACTATTTGCTTCATACTGTTGTATCTGTCTTGATGAAGCTGGTTGATCATGGTTCTCAACTCTTCTTGCTCCCGAGCTAAGCCTTGAATAAGAGCCATCTTCCCCAGCATCTGGGTTTTCATTGCATCTACCTCAGCTTGAAGATGTTTCAGCAGTTCGTCCTTACTGTCTTCAGGACTTTTCTTGACCAAATTCCCCATGAGGAGTGTTCTCAACTCTTCCTGCCCCTTGGATAGGCTTAGGAAGATTTCCATGAACTGAGTCTCTTGAGTATGAAGATCCTGGTTGTCTTGTTGGAAAGCCATTGCTGAAATAAACAGCGAGAACGTGAGAGACCTGTAAAGGGTGACCTGTAATGCAATGATATGTATGATATATGTATGCAATGTTTTCAAGGATCTCGCGGGGTAAACAGGAAACTGTTAGAATTTGAATTTTGCAACTTGATTGAAGGAGCTTCCTGTTATTAAGAGTCCTTCTTCAAGAGTCAGGCTCACCATATCGAGTGGGTCATAGCCCCTGACTCAAGTCATCATGTTTTGATCTCTGAACAACCTTGGCTAGAGGAAAATAAATCCCCTTTGCCCCTTGCTAGACATTTGATTCATTATGACCTGCATCATAGACCCTTGAGATCCTTGAAATGAGTTAGTCCTTATGCAGGATGTATGCAATGGTATGATGTTATGCTATGCGTGGAGTGATGTAAGTAAACTCTGTAATAAGTCCAGATTAAGGACCGTAAACAAAACCTGCAAGGAACTCACGTGTCAGATAACAAGAATGTGCAAGTAGTTCAAGTTTGAAGGCACACAAGTCACACAAAAGAACCCTTAGATTTCAGGCCAGCATGAAGTTTAGGTACTACCCTCTTTCAGTTTCGTTGGTTAAGACCTGTCCTAGAAAATAGTAACCGGGTTCTAGAGGATATTAATATCACTGACTACCCTCGATCGGTCATAACTCTAGCTTCGCAATCTTTTCTTGCAGCCAGAACCATCGCGAGAGTTTAGCCTCAATGAGTGTAGCATACTGCTACTGTTCTATGGCCAAGTTGGGTCAATTTAGGGTTCTAAGGTCGGTTGGTGCTTAATGACTCCTCAGAAGACCCATATTCTCCTCGTTCCAACACAAGGGATATCGGTACAGACCAAGGTGTCACACCAACGTAGCTACTGCTTCACCCGTGTCGGTCTATGCTGGACAGGTCCCTCACAGCTTATGCTACCTAAAGGGTATTCCCCTGATCCTGGTTGGGATCTATGAAACTCCGATGCAAGCCCACAAATATAAAAGCAATCAAGGAATACCATTGAAAACATAAGAGTGGTCTAATCCTAAGGTACACCTCACTTATAAGTATCCCCAGCAGAGTCGCCAGTTCTGTGATCGGTGGAAATAGAACTGACTGTTTTGAAATGCTGGTTCGCGAAATGTCGCGGTAAGCAAGATTCGCCACCGTCTTTTATGTTCTCCAACAAGGAAAGGACAAAAGCACATCAAAATTCCTTTTCGAGATGTTTCTCGGTTCGGGAGGTAGATTATAGAAAGGGAAGGTTTTAGCACCCTTTCTATCCGTGGTTATCCACGGGCTCTTAGGTACTTGCTCACTATGTTTTCAAAAATTGTTTGCTTTTCTTGTGTTTGTGGGTTTTGAAAAAAGTTTCGTTTTGAAAACTTCTAGGTAACTCTTGTATCAGTCCTCAAGAGTGTATGAAGTATTTGTTTGAAAACTTTTTGAAAGTGTAGGTGCGAAAAGTTGTTTTTGTTTTTTGAAAGAGCAAGTACCCAGGAGAAATCTACCTACTCTAAGGAATTAAGCTGTGTAAGAGTCCTTTAGACAGTACTATCCCACTATTGAGAAGTAGGTAGCACCGTCGTTGGAGTTATTCGGGTCAATTCGATTATAGGGACATGCGTGGTCACCAAAGCAATAGTAGGACGCCTTAGCGGTAACCCTAATGTCCTAGATCCTTTTTTATCCGAGACAACCATTTCGAGGCAACAGGATCGTTAGATAGGAGGGCGACCTCTAAAACACCCTATACTTGATGACCACCTCGAGGCAACCAAGTGAGGCGTACCCTAGGAGTGGCATGTGCACGTGTGTCAGGTTTCAGTTTAAATTATCTTTGAACATGCATCATTGTGAGCTACGGGTTGATTTTATTTTTCATACAAGTTTTGTCATGCATAATTAACAGTTAATAATTGTGCAAAAAATAAATTGCGGAAAGTGAATCTACGCTATTACAAGGCGTCGGGTATTTACATCGCCAAAAACATAACCCTTGAAAATAAATGCGAGAAATTAAAGAAAGCGATAAAAGCCCTAATTATCTATTACATTCTCGGAAACAGTTACATAAATATAATCAAAATAATGAATTAAAAATAAATATGCGCGCGAAAGAAATTGAATCAGGACGTCCTTAGGGTTTTGACCCTTTTTGAGAAAAGAAAGAAATTTGGTCCTTTTTGCAATTAAATTAATATTAAACCTAAAACTAATTAATTAATTAATTAAAAGAAAAAGTATTTTTTATGTTTTTTAAGTTTTAATGAAAATAAAATAAGATAAAAAAGGAAATTAAAAGTTATCAAAAGAAAAACCCTAATTCTAATTTATTTTAAGTTATTGAGAAAAAAGTCAAATTTAACCTAATTAAACTAAATTAATTATATTAGCATTTTATTTACAAAAATAATTAAAAGGTGAGATTAATAATAATAATAATAATTAATATTTACTGGATTTATTAGGAAAATAATAATTTGTGAATTAAATAATAATAATAGTAGTTAATAAAAGAAAATAAAAAGGAAAAAGAATAAAAGAATAAAAAGAAAACCAGGGGGTGTGTTGACCCATTAGGAGGTGAAGCATGGAATTTCTGGCCCATTAACTCAAGCCTGCGTTGACTTTGATAATTCCCCATGGCACGGTTGACTGGGAGTATGGTGAGGCTCATCTCATGGCCATCAGATTCAATGTTATGGCCACTTGGCGCGCTAGAATGTGAGGTGCATGGTGTTTACCATTTGGAAGCCTGCACGTGAACACGTTAGAAAAAATGGAAACAAGCGTTTGAGGGACCTGGGAATCGAACCCAGGTCCCAATGGTTACCAGCCACCTCACTAGCCACTGAGCCATGCGCCTGCATTTGATATTATAGTGACAATTGAAAATAATATATGAAAACAAACCCATATGCTGTACAAACAAAACAAGCGCGCGTTGTTTGAATAAACCAACCAGGAGTCAGCACGTCATCATCGTCTTCCTTTTTCCTGTAAAACATAAACAAATAGCGGGGGTTTTTAACCCCCACAATATAGAACAAGGAATAATAGTGATTAGCTCCCTAGGCTATATAAATATGGCGCGATATGTCCTTTGAATTCGTATGATTCTCACGAGTTCAGTCATGTGCATTAGGGGTTCCAATTTTTCCTGAATAATAAAGCCCCAATTTGGAGGCTTGGAAACCCTAGAATTCATCAATGGCAATTTCTGTTTCAGGGCGTTTCAATGCAATTAAACCACACCATTAGCTTCGTATGAGTCCTATTAACACAAAACAATCACAATAGCATGTTAAATATGCATGAATCAAAGTATACGATTTTGGAAAAATGCTTCAAACCGTGAAACTGTTTGCAACGATTCCTTGAGCTATGAAGCTTGGTTTTGATTGCAAATCGTTCCTCACACTCCCAGCAACATATTCGAATCACTATAATGCTTTGAATCACGTTGGAACCTGTAAAACAGTTTTCAAGTTTTCTTGATTTTTTTCAATATTGGCTATGGCTTTCTACAACAATTCTCACGTCCAATGCATTAAGGTTAGGTTCTGTATATATAATGGACTAAATTTAGGTTAAATCTTTGACCAAAAATCCATTGCATTGATGTTTCAATATTTGATTGAAAATCAAATATTTTTCAATCTTTTTGATTGAAGAAAGTTGCTAAATTTGGAGTTTTTGATATCCTTGATTGGCACACGAAGTCTCCAGCCTATATTGGTCATCTTTGCTTCACCAAAAGATTGAGAAATCATATCTTTGAATTTCCTACATTTTAAATTAATTAAATAAATTAAAAATCAATTAAAAATCCAATTAATTAATAAAAATAAGAAAATAATTCAATTTAATCTCAATGGATCGTGCATATGCCTTGGATAAATATTCACGAAGAAATTTGAGGCCCATTAGCAAAAACAAAGTATTTTGAGCAAAGTTGACTTTTGCAAATTCACAAAAATTTCCCAACTTCTCCAATGCATATCTTGCTCAATTTTGATCATATGAACATGTTCTTGGACATTTTGGAAAGGTATTGAAGTCCTATAACCAATGCCTTTGGTCCCATGTCATTTGGATTTACCAATCTGAAGTTATGGTCTTTGACTTAAAGTGCCTTTTTGTTGACTTTTGAAAAGGACCTATAATGTAGAAATTGATAACTTTTTGTGAGAGCATTTCTTGGACTTGGAATGTGAAGATGAGTTGTAGGAAATGTCATCCCCTTCAAAATGAGAATTGGATGGGATTTTTTTGATGAACCATGAAAACGTTATGCCCTGGTCAAGATACAGTTGACTTTTCAACTGTCCAAAAATAGTAACTTTTGCATCCTTGATGATTTTTGAGCCATGCTTGTGGAATCATGATAAAGACTTGATCAAATGATGATTGTGTGCTCAAAATAAGATGTTGACCAAAATTTTTGACTTTTGACTGCCAAATGACCATTTTGCCCCTGCAGTTGATTGTGGATCAAATAGGGCTTTTGACTGTGGATTTTGGCACTGTGAGTCTTGAGACTTGACATGTAGGTGCTTGACAATGTGTATAGGCATATGAGACTTGATTGAGCCATTGAAAACCTCAATTTCCTTGGAAGAAACAAACCCTAATTTTGACTGGCTTAGGAGGCATTTGGACTGTGCAACCCTTGAGAAATCTTGAACCATTTGAAGATGATTTTTTGATAAATCTTGAAGAATATGGGAGGGTAAATTTTGGGGTACAACAGGCGGTCCAGGAAAAAGTTAGGGAATTATAGCGTATGACTATGTCTCGTCGGATCACTTTAAGGACAATCTCTTCACAGACAAGCTCCGGGCTTATGTTCAACTCAATCATCTTCGGACGAAGCAATGAATGGACAAGATATTCAGAGTTACGAAGGCTATAGCAGAATGGGAACCCCATGGAATCTTTACACATAGCCATCTTTATTTGTATAATTTTTTCTCATTTTTATGACAACATTCTCTTACTAGGATGTTTGTCTCCTTTGTACAAAATACTTACACAAAGTTAATACAAAGATACTTCAAAGTGCAGAAAACTATTTGCTCTTTCTTATTTTTAAACTTGTGTTTTATTTGAAAGCGTCCAATGATTTATTAATGAGCATATGCATTTGAATATACTCACTGTTTACAAATAAATGAAATGTGGAAGAATAATTACTGACAGGTTGAAAGTATAGGAAGACGTCTTTAGGCTATTCCAAGAGAAATCCCCTGCAGTACATCGTCTAGATCCCCAGCGGAGCTAAAATCTTGAAATACATGTCCCCAACGGAGCTAAATTTAAAAATCCCTATCAGAGTTAAAACTTCAAACTCCCAATCCTCAGCGGAGCCAAAACCTTTGAACTACAGACCCTCAGCGAAGATGAAACCTTCTTCCCCAGTCAAGTCAAGACTATCAATCGCCAGCAGAAACCATCCAGTTTTCCCCAGGTTCCCCAGCAGGTTGTCTTAAAATACGAGGATCAACCAGATAACAGTTAACTTTTTCTTTATCCCCAACCTAGGGTAATTCCCCAGTAGATTGGCATACAACCCAAGCTCCTGATATCCCAAACAAAATGAAGATTCTCATTCTTGACTTCCGAGTAGATTGGCATACAACCCAAACTCCTAAACTTTTTCCAAACAGGAATAAGCTTTTCCCCCAGGGTCTCGAACTTACTCTCCAAGAAAGATAGCTACTTCCCAGTAGTATAGCTACTCCCCACAGAGTTTTTCACCCCTGACAGAATGAAGATTCTCATTCTCGATTCCCCAGTGAAGTTTCCAGAACCTTCATTACTCCCCAACATGAATTTGTCAGAATTTTTAATCCCCTGCAGATCGAAGACTCTCATTCTTGACTCCTTAGCATGAAGTCCCCAAGGATTCAAATTCTCCTAGCAGAATGAAGATTCTCATTCTCAGTTCCCCGCAGAAGCCATCAGAGCCTTCCTTATTCTCCAACAGATCAAGGTTTTCCTTTGTTTGACCCCCAGTAGAGATTGCCAGAATTTTCCTTATTCCCCAACCGAGTAAGGATTCCCATTGTGTAATCCCCAGCCATAGTCTTCAAAGTTCTCTGGATTCTCCAAGCAGATTTCTCAAGCAGTACATGGCATTATTTCTCACAGCAGAATGTTTATCATCCTCCAACTCCAAAGGCTTGAAGGATCCCTATCCCCAGGAAAGTCGTAAAGGATTCTCACATCCCCACAGAAGTTGTCAAAGTTTTTGATAATCCCCGCAAGTTGCGAAGGATTTTCTATCCCCAACGGTGGTCCAAGGATTTCTTATCCTCAGCAATCAAAGTTTTTGAATCTCCAGCAGCGGTCATGGATTTATTTTCCCCGGCAGCAGTCAAAGATTTCATTATCCCCAGCTATCAAGGATTTATTTTCCTCAGCAATACAACAAATCAACTTACATGCGCATACATTACATTCATATATCATAAACATTGATAAAACACATTTTATTGCATCATATATTTCATGCAACATAACCTTGTGTTTCAGCTAACATTTTACCCTTTTCAGGATAAGATTAAAAGATATCATTAACGATATCCAAAGATTTCAGATATAGTAAAGATACACTCCAGACACGAAAGTCATTCTATTACTCATTCAGATCTCTTATTCAGATACAGTACGGATACACTCCAGACACAGAAGTCATTCTGTTACTCATTCAGATTCTATTTCAGATACGCTCCAAACACGGATGCCATTCTGGCCCTTACATCAGAAGTTTGATTCTCCCCAGTGCAGTCGCCACGTAAATCATTATGTCACTTATTCAGATCCCAGTTACAGTACGAATACACTCCAGACACGGAAGTCATTCTGCTACTCATACAGATCTCAATTTCAGATACAGTCCAGATACACTCCAGACACGGAAGTCATTCTGTCAACTTATTCTGACTTTTTCCCCAGCCCAGAGATGCTCTAGACACGGATGTTATTCTATCGCTTATTCAGATTTCAGATTCAGATACAATACAGATACACTCCAGACACGAAAGTCATTCTGTTATTCATTCAGATTCTAATACAGTTACAGCTCGGATACGCTCCAGACACGGACGCCATTCCATTGCTCATACAGACTCAGTCTCTAGATACAGATCAGATACGTACCAGACGCGGATACCATTCTGATACTCATTCTTTTGACTTACAACATGCAATTCAACAAACATTCTTAGATGGCATCTACAAGCCCATCTCCGACAAGATTCTATCACCTTTCCAAATGGCATCTTTAAGCCCATTCCCTCAACTATACTTTGACGAGTGCAAATTTACGGGCACTCTAGTGTCCAATCATCTTTTACCTTCGAGTCACGAACGGCAAATTCGCCAATCTAACTCTTCAGGTTCAAGAAGATTGAACAGGGGCAGCTATTGTACCCCAAAATTTTCCCTCTCATTTTATCAAGGTTCCCCTTACAAGACTCTTTGGGTTCAAGACCATATTAAGGTTTGCTCAGCTCAAGACCACTCCTTGCACTAATGACCTAAAATTAGGGTTTGAGTTTGCACAGGGATTTTTGGACTTCCAATGCTCAATGTGACTTTCATACTTCATGTTGGACTCCTAAGATTACTCATTCCAAATTTCAAGCCTTGAATCAAATTTTTGCCCAGTCAATTGGACAGTTGACCTAAAAATCAACTGTATTAGGGAAAAAGTCAACTGTGGCCAATTTACAGTCAAACCCCATAATTTTTTATCCACATCAACATTATAGACTCATATGAACCATTTGATCAAGTTTGGGCCACAACTTCTCAAGAAGTTTGATCAGATCATCAAAAGGGCAAAATGGTCATTTTTAGGGTTTTGACTGCAGAAGGGCAATTTCTGATTTTTCACCTAGCCAATGGCAAATTGGGTTTAAGAATGGATTCAAGGACTCAATGGAATCATCTTGACCTAATCACAAGGTTCAAAAGATCTCAAAAGCATTGAATTAACAGATGAATTTTCCAGTCAACTGATCAAAAATCAACTGTACACTGAAAAGTCAAACTTTGACTTTTTGGTCAAAATCAAGTGCCAAGGGTCATTTTTCACAAAGATGTGTCAAAACATGTAACTTGTTCACCAAGAAACCTAATTTTGGAAATTAGGGTTTAAAATGGAAAATTTTCATAACTTAGAAATTTTCTAAGTTATGAAAATTTCTTATTTTTCCCAACTTTGCCCAACTTTTTCACCATGATGCAATTGGATTCAAAGAAAACTTCCAACATGAAAGTTATGGTCCTCCACAAAAACTACAACTTTAATTCACAATTTTTTCCCAAAAGATACTTGGATCTCAAGTTATGAGTTTGTGAACAAGGGTCCATGAAACCTTTACCTTAGTGAAATTTTGCCCTAGTTTAGGCAGGATTTTGACCTATCTTCATGGAAACTTTTCTCCTAGTTCCAAGTGGAATCTCAAAATGGATTTCAAAGATGGATTGTAGAGCATGTTACAAGCTTTCCAAAATGTCCAAGAACTCTCCAAAATCATTTATGGTTAGGGAGAATCAAAGGTTTGAAAATGGGAAATTATCACTTTTGGCCAAAGCATTTTGCACATTGCTACAACTTGCAAATCTGCCCAAGGCATGCTTGTACTTGGTTTACAGGTTCTAATCCTTTCTACACTCATAAATTAAATGCAAATACATTGGTTAGAGACTTTGTTCTGAGCTTTAGAATATTACACATTGAATTAATCCATTTTTGGCAAAAAGATAACATTGCTACTTTGATAAAGCATGCTTTATGTCAAATTGTTTATCTTGAGCCATGGACCAAGCCTTTTGTTGCAAACAAAGTTCACTAATATCAGGCAAAGTTAACCAACTATGTGCAGCTAGAATACAGGCCTGTACAGGCCTTGGCATTGTCAACTTCAACTTTTACTTCAAAAGCAAGTAACTTGCAAAAGTCCACACAACTTGGAAATCTGATAAGAGCAAGTCTTGTACACATTTCAAACAACTTCATCATATCACACCAAGCCTGAAACACGATTGCCAAGCCTCTCAAACACCCTTAAACACAAAAATCACAAGTTCTTGCAAGAACAGGGCAAGTTCTGCAGATCCACTTCCAAAACAAATTTTCCTCGTGCGTTTTGTCCCAAACCACTTCAAACACATTGCATATATCCCATCCAAGCTACCAAAGTCCTTGTTCATCAACTGTAACTTCATTTTCAAGCTTCACCATTTTCAAATTCTGAATTTGCAGGTTGAGTTCTACAAGCACATTCAGGCAAGTTCAAGGCAAGCCAAGCATTGGGAAAGCTCAAAGGAACTTTAAGCAAGCTCACAAATACCTCAGGCCTCACTCACAACCCCTACATTGCCATACTCGAACTTGACTGAAACAGGTATTTCTCAAGTTTCTAACTCCTTATTTAGGCATCATTAGGCTTAGGTTTGTGAAGCAAAAATGTAGTCCTTAATGTCCTTGAGCTGTACATATGCATAGTTTGTATTTATATTATCTGAGCTAGGAGAATTTAGATGTTGAAGTTGCTGAAAAAATTAGGTTGTAAATTAGGGGCACTGAAATTCTCCCGGGTTTCTTAGAGTCAGGTCAAGTTTTTTACATGGTTAGAATCGTGTGATCATGATCTATAACTTTCATGTTGCAAGATTTTGTTTTTGAGCTCGTATGCAGGAGTTACAAGTTTGTACATGGTGCGCGCGCGTTTCTGTTTCAAGGACAGGGACGAAGTGAAAATGGGCTGGGCCTGGCTTGCCTTGCTGTTTGCACCCTCCATTGTGATATTTGCACCCCTGGCCCATTTTCTTTATTTATGCATATTTTTCATTTCTTTCTTTATTTTCTGACTTTATTATTTTTTCTTGAACATTTAAAATCACAAAAAATATTTTCTTTATTTTTGGCATTTTATCATATTTTTATTTTATTTTTATTTGCATAATAAATAATTATTAGGTTAATATTACTTTATTTTCTTAATTAAAACTTGTAAATAATATAAAAATACTTACATATTTTATTTTATTATATTATATACTTAAAATAATATTTTCTTACATAAATTAATTTTTTAACATTTTTGTATATATTTTTATTTATTTTCTTGTACTTAAAAATGAATAAATAAATAATATAATACATTTCCTTTTAAAAACAAAAACTAGGGTTTCCACCCTTTCCAAAAAAAATATATCATTTTTATTTTCTTATTTTTTTAAGACATTAAATAAATTCATTGTTATATACATAAAAATAAATATAAAAACATTTTGCATATTTGTATTTAATTACATATTTAAGTATTTATCTATTTATTTATTTGTGCAATATTTCAATTTGGTTGTAATAATAGTTTTAGGGTTTTATTTTGTGCAATATCCCCTTATTCAAAACTTGTATCCCCCTCCCCATATCAATGTCGTAATAGTCTTAGATTTATTTTTATGCATTTTATCGCTTTCAAATGCCATGATAGTAAATTAGGGTTTGTATGCAAAAACCAAAATCAAACAAATATCATGACTAAACACAAGAAAAAAATGCATGAAAAATGACAACACAATGCACACAAGCACCCCTAGGGTTTCATCCACTTTGTTGCCTTAAAATGGCCATGATATGCATGCTAGGTATCTTGGCAAAATCAATCAAAAACAAAAAGATCATAGTCCCTCGATGACGCTATCTTGGTTGCCTATACAAAAATGATCTAGTCCCTCAAAAAATTTGCTAAGATACTTGGCACAATTGCTATCATGGTCATACGATGACCCACACCCGTCTCGTTTAACATCCAAATACAAGGTTGTTTACCAAATACAATGGTAAAACAACAATGTCAAAGGGTTAAAAATGTGTAGGAAAGATCTTTGAGTAGGGTAGACAACTCCTACTTACTTGATCAATTTGAAAACCATCCTTGCTAATTTCTAAAACACACAACACAATTTCAAAACAATTTCCCAAAACAAACTTTCAAACATTGAAACATTTTTCAAAAGACAAACATCTTTGTATACATTCTTCAAACAAGAATCATTACAAAGATTGCCAAAAAACAAAGGCCTCTTTTCAAAATACTTTCAAAACCATACACAAAATCACCATTTCAAACAATTGGAAAAGCAAAGCAAGTGATCTAAACAAGTAACTAAGAGCCCATGGAAAACCATGAATGAAAAGGGTGCTAGCACCTTCCCTTTTCATAATCTACCCCCCGAACTCAAGAAAACATCTCAAAGGTATTTCCTGTGCTTTTTGACCTTTCCTTCAGATAAAATAAAAAGTCGGTGGAGACTCTTGCTAAACCGAAACATTTGCGAACACAAACGCAAAACCTCAATTCAGTTCTCCCACCATATCACAGAACTGGAGACTCTGCTGGGGATCATTCTAAAAGTGAGGTTACCTTAGGGTTTAGATCACCTTTACATGCTTACCTTGTTTGCTTTGATTGCTTTACATTTTGTTCTATTGTTTGGGTTTGAATCCTCTACCCGGATTTGGGAAACATTCATAAGTAAATAGCAATACGTTGTGGAAACTATGCGGGGTATACCGACATGGTTGAAGCAATAGCTATATTAGTGCGACATATTTGTGGGTACCGGTAGCCTTTGAGTCAATCAAAGAGAATACGGGGCCGCTGAGTGATGTCATGAAGCACTAATGGACATTTAGAACCTTTACTTGACCATCTTGGCCTTTTAGGATGTAGTGAGATAACCGGCTTTGGTGCAGTCCGAAGTTGGTAGATACTCGATACTACACTCGTTGAGGGTTATTTTCTTGGAATATTTCGGTCGCCAGTAAAGTGTCTAAACTGAAACAATGAACACAAAATAATCCAGTGATATTGAGCTCCTTAGAACCTGGTTACTATTTACAAGACAGGTTGAGCCAACTAAACTTCAAGAGGGTACTTACCTATGAAGCCCCATGCAAGCCTGAAACTAGGAACTTGTGTGATTTGCTTGTACATATATACTTGTGCATGGCATCATGAACATCATGAAGCATCATATGCATCCACTAACCATTTCAAGGATTTTGGATTTTCATCTTTGTTCCTGTTTTGTAGGTTATGGAATCACTCTGCAGGAAAACTATCCAGATCAACCTTGTGAGAGTTCCTCCTCAACTCAAGGAGCTTACTTCCAAGATTCCAGAGTATTCTCCATTCAATGAGAGACATGGACGACTTCTCAACTTGGTCAACTCCAACACAGAGGAAGACATGGTGAAAGTTCTCTTCCAGTTCTTTGACCCCCTACACCACTACTTTACATTTCCTGATTACCAGCTTGTGCCTACTTTGGAGGAATTTTCTCAACTCTTTAGGATTCCTATTCTCCATCAATTACCTTTCAACGGTACGGAAAGAGATCCAAAGCCTGAAGATGTTGCTCAAGCCCTACAATTGCAACTATCTGATGTCCTAGGCCATTGGGAAACTAGAAGTGGTGTCAAAGGCTTCTTATCAAAGTTTCTGTTTGAGAAAGCTCAAGAATGCTGGAATTCTCTAGATCTGCAAGCTTTTGAGGAGATTGTAGCTCTTCTCATCTATGGGTTGGTCTTGTTCCCAAACCCTGACCAGCTTATAGATGTCAATGCTGTCAAAATCTTCATGGCTCGCAACCCGGTGCCTACATTGCTTGGGGATATCCTCCACTCATTTCACACTCGAACAATGAGGAAAAGAGGTGTTCTCATGTGCTGTACTCCTCTACTGGCAAGATGGTTTATTTCTCATCTTCCCCAATCAGTTTTGAAGAATGAGCAAGGTCTAAGGTGGTCACAACGGTTGATGACTCTTACACATTTAGACATTCATTGGTGTTCTCGATCCAAAGAGAATGTTATCATTGTCTACCATTATGGGGAATTCCCTAATGTCCCTCTACTTGGCATTAGGGGAGGCATCACCTACAACCCCTGCTTGGCTCTAAGATAGTTTGGGTATGCCCGAAGGGATGGCCCACATGACATGCTGATTCCAGACTTGGTTTTTGACTTCGACAACGAAGCTCAAGGACTTCGACGAAGGTTTATCCGAGCTTGGAGGATGCCCAACAAGGTAGACAGTAAGACACTGGGACACAAGAATTCTATCCCCCTTGAGCCTTACCTCAAGTGGGTACGAACCCGCGCCCAGAGTCTTATGATGCCTTACCCCTACATTCTCCCTGTGATTAAAGAGCCCGTTATGGAAGGAGAGGTTCCATACACCCTCCTACATCCTGACATGCCAACATCATTGGAAGATTTACGAAGGAGTTGGATACAACTCAAGGGAGAACGCGATACGTTTGAAGCCCAATTCTACGCCAGTGAGAAGAAGGTTTTAGAACTTACTCGTCAACTTCACGAAGAGCAGACTCTCAACACCTACATTGCACCAAAGAGGATGCGCAACGTCTTTTTACATTAGAATTTTGTATTATTTTGCCCATGGGGAATTGATGTACTAATAAATTCTATCTTATTAATATGACGTGTGTTCCTTTTTTGTTTAAAACAAATTTGAATTTCTGAATCCTTAAATGCATTACATGAATACATATCATTCATCATATGCATAAACAGGTCTTCACACCAAGTTTCCTTATCTCTCTGCTATTTATTTCAGCAAGATGGATATTGAGCAGACGGTTAAAGATTTGCAAGCGCATAATTCACAATTCCAACAATTACTCATGACCTTGGCTATGGGTCAGGAGGAGCTCAAAACCTTGCAGGAAAAGGAAAAATAGAAAAATAAGAAGAAGAGAGTTGGTGTGGCTACTTTGGGTAGAAGATTTGAAGGTCAAACCAGAAGGGTCCTGGATTTCCCCTCAACATCTGATGAAGGAGTAGGGGCAACGTAGTGAGTTGTGAGAGTATATTGAGGCTTAGAGGCAATGTACGGAATTTTTGAGAATATGTTGAGGCTTAGAGGCAACGTAGTGAGCTATGAGAGTACATTGAGGCTTAGAGGCAATGTACAGAATTTTATGAATATGTTGAGGCTTAGAGGCAACATAGTGAGTTGTGAGAGTACCTTGAGGCTTAGAGGCAATGTACAGAATTTTGCGAATACGTTGAGGCTTAGAGCAAACGCACGGAGTTTTGCAAATATGTTGAGGCTTAGAGGCAATGTAGTGAGTTGTGAGAGTACATTGAGGCTTAGAGGTAATGTACGAAATTTTGCAAATATGTTGAGGCTTAGAGGCAACGTACGGAGTTTTGTGAATACGTTGAGGCTTAGAGGTAACGTAGTGAGCTGTGAGAGTACATTGAGGCTTATAGGAAATGTACAGAATTTTGTGAATACGTTGAGGCTTAGAGGCAACGTACAGAGTTGTGAGAGTACATTGAGGCTTAAAGGCAATGTATGGAATTCTGTGAATACGTTGAGGCTTAGAGGCAACGTAGTGAGCTGTGAGAATACATTGAGGCTTAGAGGCAATGCACGAAATTTTGTTCATTACTGCATGGAGACTTAGGTAATGGACTACTTTATTAGGAACCCATTACTGCCTGGAGACTTAGGTGATTGGTTGGATCATAGGAGGAGTGTTTGGTTGATTGACCCTTAGATGATTGAATCGAGGGTTAGATTGTTTGTTTGTTATATAATACATGTGTATGCATGCGTATTTGAATGTTTAGATGCATGTATAATGTATGTATGCTTTAGATATGAAAAATGTATGTATGAAGACGTATGCAAAATGCATGTATGTTTTATATGTGTGTCTTGAAATGTCATGCAGACTATTTCTGGCATTCTCTCCTTTAAACCCTTGACTTAGAGTTACCAATCCTCTCGCGTTGTATGTTGTGTCGTCGTAACTTTGTTGAATTTGATTTGAATGCGTGTATGTTTTGTATGTGTGTCTTGAATTGTCATGCAGACTATTTCTGGCATTCTCTCCTTTAAACCCTTGACTTAGAGTTACCAATCCCCTGGAAATGTATGTTGTGTCATTGTAGCTTTGTTGAATTTGATTTGAATGCGGTGAAAAAGTGTTAGGAAAGTTTTGAACGTTGGTTTTGTATTATGAGCGCGGGTGTAGACGTAGACGTAGACGTAGGTAATGGCATATGCATAAAGTTGTATGTTGTCAGCACAGGTGTAGACGTAGACATGTGTATAGACTTTGTATTGTGAGTGCAAGCATAGACGTGGACGTGTGTATAGAATTTGTATTATAGATGCAGGAGTAGACATGCGCGTGGACGTAGACGTGGATTTTCTTTCGATATTTTTCTAACCAAAATGTTTTTTCGATGTTTTATCAAAAGCTTTTATTTGTTAATCCCCGAAATGATTTTAAGACAATATTCACAAGCAATAATTGTAGTATTTTGCAGACAAGTCTGAGAAAAGAAAAATACAAATTGAAAGGGGAAAAGAAAAGTGAATGTTTTATTGATTATGCCTCTGAATAGGCGAATGTACAGGATGCAATTCCTAGAAAGAGGTAATTACAAAAAATTTCAAAACTGTAAATGGCAATGAAAATGACAATTGTTACCGCTGTTTCGCAAATATCCTTTTGATAGCCATTATCTCCTTTGCTTCTGAGTTATATGATTCTGATCTATCTCTCCCTTCGTGGTTCGTAGTCGCAGTTCTTAGATCACAGTTTTTTGTTCTTTATTTCTTTGTATGAAATCCCAAACTTTTTCCTGGATTGCCCTTTCGGGTTTTCAATCCACCGGGATAATTTTTTGTTATATGACCCTAATTTTTGCCTGGATCGCCCTTTAGGGTTTTCGATCCACTGGGACGCTCCTTTTTGCCTAAGCCTCCCATTTAGGGTTCGAGCTTAGCAAGCCTTTTTATACATAGTATTTTTGACTGCATCGGAATTGGTTGGATGTGGTAGTTCTTCCCTATCCATTGTTGTGAGGATAAGACCACCTCCAGAGAATGCTGTTTTGACTATGTATGGACCTTCGTAGTTGGGTGTCCATTTACCACGTGAATTGAGGCGAGGCAGCATAATCTTCTTGAGCACTATATCCCCTTCTTTGAATATTCGAGGATGGACTTTCTTGACGAAGGCTCTCTTTATCCGCTTCTGATGTAGCTGACTATGGCACAGAGCTATCAATTGTTTTTCATTAATAAGGTTGAGTTGATCGAGACGTGTCTGCACCCATTCTGCTTCTTCCAGCTTTGTTTCCATTAGAAGCCGAAGTGACGGTATCTCGATTTCAATTGGGAATACTGCCTCCATGCCATATACCAACGAGAAAGGAGTCGCGCCTGTTGATATGCATATCGAAGTGTGAGAGCCATGTAGAGCGAAGGGAAGCATTTCGTGCCAATCTTTGTATGACTTCACCATCTTCTGGATGATTTTCTTGATATTTTTGTTGGCTGCTTCGATGGCCCCATTCATATTTTGTATGTATGGTGAGGAATTATGATGCTCGATTTTGAAGTCATCGCACAGTTCCTTCATCATTTTGTTGTTTAAATTGGACCCCTTATTTGTAATTATCTGGCTTGGGACACCGTATCTGCATATGATATTCTGCTTGATGAAGCGTGTAACCACTTGACTTGTTACATTGGCGTAGGACGCCACTTCTACCCATTTGGTAAAGTAGTCGATAGCCACCACTATAAAATGGTGTCCGTTGGATGCTTTCGGCTCAATCATGCCGATCATATCAATTCCCCATATTGAGAATGGCCAAGGGGAGCTCATGATGTTCAAAGGAGTTGGTGGCACATTTATCTTATAGGAGTAGATATGATATTTATGACACATATTCATGTGGTGATAACAATTGGATTCCATTGTTAACCAATAATACCGTGCTCGCAGAATCTTTCTAGCCACGGCATTCCCATTTGTATGAGTCCCGAAAGTACCCTCGTGGATTTCTCTCATAAGCATATCAGCTGTTGCTTCTCCACGCACCTGAGTAGTACCATGTCGTAGTTTCTTTTGTATAACACCCCATTACTCAAAGAATTTTAAAGCTAACCTTCGCAGGGTTCATTTGTCAATGATAAAGGCAGTTTATGGATATTCCTGCTTTTCCAGGTACTTCTTGATGTCGTAGAACCAAGGCTTGTTTTCCGGCCCTTCTTCAATAGCAAGACAGTGTGCCGGCTCTTCGAAATGTCTAATTGTGATGCGTGGTTCATGATTCAGCCAGGTTACCTTGAACATAGCTGATAGATTTGCCAGAGCGTTTGCCATTTGATTTTCTTCTCGCGGGATGTAGCTGAAAGTGATCTCGGTGAACTCCGTGGCCAACTTCAAAACGTGATCCCGATATGGAATCAGTTTTGGGTGTTTTGTATCCCATTTGCCATTAACCTGATATATGACTAATGCAGAGTCCCCAAATACTTCGAGGTGCTTTATTCTCATATCAATGGCAGCTTCCAGTCCTAGTATGCAAGCTTTGTACTCGGCAAAGTTGTTGGTGCAGCCGAAACACAATCTTGCGGTATATGGCTTGTGATAGTTCTTTGGAGAAGTCAAAGTTTCCCCTATGCCGTGCCCCAGTGCATTTGAAGCCCCATCGAACGTGAGTGTCCAACGTGCCCCGGGTTCGGGTCCTGTTATTTCATAGTCGGTTATAACCATGACGTCTTCATCTGGAAAGTCGAACTTCATAGGATGGTATTCCGACAGTGATTGGTGAGCTAGATGATCAGCTAGTATACTACCCTTGATGGCCTTCTGAGTGACATATTGGATGTTGTATTCTAATAGTAGCATCTTCCATCGTGCGATTCTCCCGGTAAGAGCGGGTTTTTCAATCACGTACTTTAGAGGATCCATTATTGCTATTAACCACGTAGTGTGGGTTCAAATATATTGCCTCAACCTCTTGGAATCCCAAGCCAATGCACAATAAGTTTTCTTGAGGAGTGAGTACCTGGTTTCGCAGTTAGTGAATTTCTTGCTGAGGTAATAAATCGCATGCTCCTTTCTGCCTGTTTCATCCTGCTGTCCCAAAACATAACCCATTGATCCTTTATGCACTGTCAGATAAATGATGAGTGGTCTTCCGAGAACTAGCAGAATTAAGATTGGTGGCTCTTGCCGATACTGCTTTATTGTTTCAAAGGCTGTTTGACAATCATCATTCCATACTACCGTCTGATCTTTCCGTAATAACTTGAATATTGGCTTGCATGTAGCTGTTAGATGTGACATGAACCTTGAGATGTAATTCAATCGCCCTAAGAAACCATGCACTTCCTTTTCTGTCCTTGGTGCCAGCATCCCTTGTATAGCTTTTACTTTGTCAGGGTCCACTTTGATACCCCGCTATCTTATAATGAAACCCAACAATTTTCCTGATCTGATGCCAAATTTACATTTGTTTGAATTTAACCTCAGTCTGAACTTGCATAGCCGTTCGAATAGATTTTGTAAATGTATGATGTGTTCCTCCTCCGTATGGTATTTGGCGATCATATCATCTACATACACTTCAACCTCTTTGTGGATCATATCATGGAATAATGTGACCATTGCCCTCTGATAGGTTGCCCCTGCATTCTTGAGACCGAATGGCATTACTTTGTAGCAGAAAGTTCCCCAAGGTGTCATAAAGGTAGTCTTTTCCATCTCTTAGGGCTCCATTTTGATTTAATTATAGCCCGAGAAGCCGTCCATGAATGAGAATATTGAGGCTTGAGCCGTGTTATCCACCAGAACATCTATGTGGGGTAACGAAAAATCGTCCTTGGGGCTTGCTTTGTTCAGATCTTGATAATCCACACACATGCGTACCTTGCCATCTTTCTTGGGTACTGGTATAATGTTAGCTATCCAGGGTGGATAATCTACCACTGCTAAGAATCCTGCATCAAATTGTTTAAGAACCTCTTCTCTGATTTTGATGGACATATCTGGACGAGTTCTCCTGAGTTTTTTCCTAACTGGAGAACACCCTTCTTTGAGAGGTAGTCTGTGCACCATGATGTCGGTATATAACCCTGGCATGTCTCTGTAGGACCAAGCGAATATGTCCACGTACTCGTGCAGTAGTTTGATCAACCCTTTCTTGACGGTCTGCTCTAACCTTGCCCATAGCTTGATTTCTTTGGGATCTTCCTCTGTGCCCAAATTAATGGTCTCCACGGCCTCTTGGTATGGTTGTATGCTGGCAGCCGTTCATTCTATTTCCCTCGTCATTTCCTCAGAGAGTTCCGGATATTCATCATCTTCCTCTTCCACTTGGTTGATAGGAGCCTCAAAATTGTATCGGGTTACAACAGTAACATTATCAGTAGTTTTGGGCATGGATCTTCACATTTATCATGTTTTGGTGCATATTTTAGTATATGGGTTTTTGAAAATCCATATGCAGAGAAAGTATTGCCATTTTTAATTTTTAAGGAATAAATGCAAGAGAAAGACAAGGATCTTGATTGAAAACAAAATATAACTTTTATTGATTATAAATATTGTCTGAAACAAAATGAGGAACCCTTACAAGAAACCCCTATGCCTCGGGCTTGACATAGGTTCTTTTAAATCAAGGAAAATTACTTGGGAAAGAAAAAGATCTCGGGAATCTCCACGATAATCCAACTTTTGAGTTCTTCTCCTGGAGCGTACTCCCTGATAAAGTCTGTTGCCCTTCTATTGTGAACTTTGTTGGATGTCATCGCCATGTGTCTACCATGCTCTGTTCCCTTGTTGATAAAGGTCTCTTGAATCGGAGGGAAGCGTGCTTTGCCTTTTGGAGTAGCTTTTGATGATTCATAGCCCAATCCAAAGCGATTCTTCTTCTCAGGGATTTTTGGGAGCTTTCCCCAGCCTTTTGAGGCATCACATCCCATGGTTGCTTGCAGATCTCTCCATGATGTCACTTAGGCTTATTACCATTCTCGACTGGTGAAGTCACCATTAAAGTAATTTCCAAGGCTTGGAACGGGGTAGCTATACAGTCTTCGTCGACACTGATATATCTGTATGATTCAATGTGACTTACAAAGATATCTTCCTTGCCATCGATTATGATTAATTTCCCTTCCACTAGGAACTTCAATTTCTCATGCAGGATCGAGGTGGCCGCCCCTGCTGCATGGATCCAAGGTCTCCCTAGTAAGCAAGTGTATGCTGGTTCTATATCCATGACCTATAAAGTGATATTGAATATATGCAACCCAATTTTAGCTGGAATATCCACTTCTCCTAACACCGAGCTTCGAGAATCGTCAAATGCTTTCACTATTGTAGAACTTGGCCTCATCACAATGTTATATATTGTTAACTTTATCAGACTGGACTTTGGCAACACATTGAGGGAAGAACTAATATCAGTGAGAACCCTGGATAAATGGGTAGTACCTATTTGCATAGTAATATGGAGTGCCTTGCTATGAGCTCGACCTATGGAGGCAATTCATTATTGCTGAAACCCAGGTATGATCCAAATGTTAGGTTTGCTACGACATTGTCAAATTGATTTACCAAAATTTATTTCGCGATGTAAGCTAAACTTAGTACCTCATCAAGGAGTCTCGGTGCACTTCAGAGTTGATGAGTAGTGAGAGTATATAGATTTTCGCTTGAGTTTGGTGAAGCTGATCCACCACTCTGTAATCACTTCTTTTGATTATTTTCCGAAACTCTTCTGCCTCTTGATCAGTAAAGTTTTTTCTTGGAGGTTATGTCTCTTGACTTGTGTCAACCACTGCTTTTCCCTTGTCCTTTGTTGGAGTATCATCTTTCTTCTTTGATGGTTCAACTCCAAAAATTCGACTGCTTCGGGTCATACCCTTGTCCCTTCTATATTAGAAATTGCAGGTCCATGACTTGGTGAGGGATCACTTTCTTGTTTCACTCCATTAATGTATGCGATTGAGTCATAACTCCATGGCACTGCTTTTTTACTCCCATAAGGGATAGGTGAGGGTTCCTTAATCACCATTGTTACCTTTGGAATAGTTGGTATTAGGAGAGTCTTATTGGGTGCCATCCTTGTGGTCCCCGTTAATTCTTCCCACGGGATCACTAGAGTTTTCTTGTTAAGATTTGGGCCTTGGCATGGGATTACCAATGGCTTCTTTCCTTCAATCACGACTACATATTTTTCTTCAGGGTATGGTCCGAATTGGACTATCCCCTGGTCCATTAGCTTTTGCAAAGTTCTTTCGAAGGCTTTATCATGTTCCAACAGGAACCCACATTCGAACATATATTCTTTTAACAAGTTAATTGGGGTTTCTGCTTGTCTGATTGCCCCAAAGTCAGTGACTACTTCAATTGCATTTATTGTTGGCCCACCATGCAGAGGCATGAGATTTGTCTTGATGTTAGGTTTCTCAAAGGTGATATCTTGAGATTTTAACAAGTCTTGCACTTTGTGTTTGAATGCCCAACATTGCTCTATGGTGTGCCCCGGAGAATTAACATGGTGTTCGCATCTAGTGTCGATAATGTATATTTGCGGGAGTGGCCCGACTAGAGGAGCTAGAAGCTTGATTTCCACCAAGGATGCCTTAACCAAGTGTTATAATAACTGGCTAGGTGGCATGGGGAGTGGATTAAAGTTTCTTGGTGGCCTTGTAAATCTATCATGCTACTGCCCTTATGGGATCATTAGTGGTTGTGATGCCCTTGGTTGTGAGGCTACAACGTTAATTTCCCCCTCTTTTCTTTTCAGGTAGTTTGAAGCAGGTATTTTTGGATTATGGGGAGCGTTTGATGATCCCCCTGATATCTTCCCACTTTTTATTCCAGTATCGATTATTTCTCCAATAGTCACTAGATCCGAGAATCCCGAAGAGATACTCCCAACCATTTTCTCGTCATACAGCCCTTACAAAGTTTCCATGAACATGTCTACTAATTCCTTCTCTAATAGTGGTGGTTGCACACGGGATGCCATCTCCCTCCATCTTTGAGCAAATTCCTTGAAGGACTCTTCTTTCTTCTGGGACAGATTTTGGAGTTGCATGCGGGTAGGCGCCATGTCCAGGTTATATTTGTAATGCTTTAAGAAAGTATTAGCAAGATCTGCCCAGGTTTGAATGTGTGTTCGCTTCAATTGCATATACCAGTCTAAAGATGCTCCACTCAGGCTATCCTGAAAATAGTGAATCATCAACTTCTGGTTGTGGGCATTGGCATGCATCTTCCTACAATACATGCGTAGATGATTTCTTGGACAGGTGAGCCCCTTGTACTTTCCAACGTCAGGTAATTTTAAATTTGGTGGAATTAGCACATCAGGAACTAGGCCCATTTCGAGAGGGTCTACTTCGAAAGCGTCAAAACCCTCCATAACTTTCAATCTTTCCTTCAGATCTTTGTATTGATTCATTACCAGTGGATTATCAATAGCGTGAGTACCAATCATCTTTAAGGGTGCCTGGTTGGCATCCTCTGGGTCGTAGTCTCCGTATTGTAGGTCAAAGTAGTTATCCGTGTCGTTGACTGGGATTTGTAGGGTCCCTGCTTTTGATGGTGGTGGGACAAACCCTTCAGTCTCAGCTTCTTGTTGGGCCATGACGGACTTTTGGGGTCTTTCCTCTGGTTCTTTCCTTAGTTGGTGACTGCTTGATGCACCAATGGTTTGGGCTACTTCTTTGAAAGCTACCCTGGGAATCTGGTCCTTCCTGTCAATGATGTTCTTCAGAGCTAGAAGAACTTGGCTCCAATATCCCTTCATTGAACTCACATCACCTTTTACTTGGTCGAGATCTTCCTTCAACGCAGCCCGAGTCTCCTCAATTTGTTCCATTGCTTTTTACTGGTAGGCCCTTGTTTGATATGGAGGCCAATGAGGTGGAGATCTTCTTCTACCAATGGTTTACTGGAGAGATTTTGGAGAGATGAGTTTCCATATGATATACAGGTGTTTTATGAATGCATGCAGCCAGATGAATGTGTATGAACATGAAATGTCTTATTCAATTAGGTACACTGTTATCTTTTGTTTATTATTATTTTAATTTGTGACTGTCTTTGAAATGGATACACAAATGAGATATTGAAACAAAATGCCTTTATTGAAAGTAACATAATCCATATATTGAAAAATATTACAACTTTGAATCAAAACTTGTTTACATAAACATAAATGAAGGGAAATAAATCATCTAAGTGTGCCGGCGGATGTGTGCTCTAAAACCATCAACCATTGTTATAAAAAGATGGAGAAAGTCTTCAATGTCCTTTGGAAGAAGAACCATTACACTTTCTACGTCTCTCAGACTTCTAGGGATATCCTCAATAAGATTGTTGGCTAAGCAGACAAGATTTTCGATTCACTATCCATTGTGTTGATTGATAACGGATCTTGTGATACGGTGGGAGAACTGACTTGAGGTTTTGCGTTTCGTCGCAAATATCGCGGTTTAGTAAGAGTCGCCACCGACTTTTATTTTATCCAAAAGGAAAGGTAAAAAAGCACAGGAAAGACCTTTGAGATGTTTTCTTGAGTTCGGGGGGTAGATTATGAAAAGGGAAGGTGCTAGCACCCTTTTCATCCATGGTTTTCCATGGGCTCTTAGTTACTTGCTTAGATCACTTGCTTTTGCTTTGAAATTGTTTAAAATGGTGCTTTGTGTTTGGTGTGGTTTTGAAAGTATTTTGAAAAGAGGCCATCATTTTGGAAATCTTTGTAATGATTCTCGTTCGTAAGAATGTATACAAAGATGTTTTTCTTTTGAGAAATGTTTCAATGTTTTGAAAGTTGTTTGGAAATGTGTGTGTGTGTTTTGAAAATAGCAAGGATTTGTTTGGAAGAGAGCAAGTAACTAGGAGCTATCTACCCTACTCAAATGTCTTTCCTATGTATTTTTATTCCTTTGACATTGTTGATTTACCATTGATTTGGTAAACAACCCTATCTTTGGATGTTAAACGGGACGGGTGTGGGTCATCGTATGACCATGATAGCAATGTTGCCAAGTATATTAGCATGTTTGAGGGACCAAGATCATTTTGTTTTAGGCAACCTTTTGATAGCGTCATCGAGGGACTATGATCTTATTTTTGTATTGTTTTGCCAAGATACTTTGCATGCATACCATGGCCATTTTTGTTTAGGCAACCAAGTGGGTGAAACCCTAAGGGTGCTTGTGTGCAATGTGTGTCATTTTACATACATTTGTCTTGTATTAGGTTTTGTCTATTTGTTTGTTTTTTTTGTCTTATCATACAAAACTCTAATTTACTACACCAGTATATAAAGCGATAAATTGCGTAAATGTAAACTAAGCTATTACAACAATTATTATGGGAGGGGGGATACAAGTTTTTTGAATGGGGATATTGCACAAAAATAAACCCTAAAAATACTATTACAACCCAATTGAATATTGTGCGAAATAAATAAATATGCAAATATTTAAATATGCAATAAAATATATTTATGGAAAAAAGGTTTTGTATTTTTTTTTTTTTTGTATGATAAAAATAAATTATTTAAGCCCTAAAAAAAAGAGAAAAAAATAATATTGTTATTTTTGAAAGGGGAAAACCTAATTTTTTATTAAAAGAAAATATATGTTCTATATTTATTTTATTTTGTCCATTCTTGTACAAGAAATAATAAATAATATTATTAACAAATATTAAAAATTAAAATATGTATGAAAATAATATTTTATGTGTATGAATAATAAAAATAAAAATGTATGGTATTTCTAATGTATTTACAAATTATTTTAAGAAAATAAAGTATAATATCTTAATAAACTATTTTTTCATGCAAAAAAATAATTAAAAGAAATAAAATAAAATGCAAAAAATAAAGAAAATATTTTTCATGATTTTTTATGGTTCAGAAAAATAAATAAAAATAATAAACATAAAAATGAAAAGAAAATATGAAAAATAAACAAAATAAAGCCAGGGGGTGTGGATATCAAGTCAGGGGGTGTGAATAACAAAAATAGCAAGGCCCAGGCGCGCCAAGGCCCAGACAGGTCGTCCCTGTCCTCCAGCTCCCTCCTGCGCGCGTGTTTTTGCCTCAAACCTGTATCTTGCTATAGCTTGCATAAAAACAAAAACTTATAACACAAAAAATGTAGCTTGTAATCTCACGATTCCAATGATATAAGATTTGTAACCCCTAATTCCTGACCTAATTTTTTCATGAACTTCAAGCTTCAAATTCTCATGGCACAGTTAATATAAATGACAAATATGCATATGTACAGCTTCACCAAGTTAAAGACTACATTTTTGCTTCACAAATCGTGGCTTAAGGATGCTTAAATAGAGAGATAGAGTTTTGAAAAATACCTCCTTCAGCTGGATTTGGATATGGCAATGTGGAGACTTTGAGTGAGGCCTGAGGATCGTGTGAGCTTCCTTGAAGTTCCCTCAAGCTATTCCAATGCTTAGCTGGCTTTGTGGATGGTTGAAACTCCCTGTAGAAGTCAAGCTGCAACCTTCCAAAGTGAAAATGGAAATGGCTGAAACAGAGCACACAGTTGCAGGATGAATGCTTGGATAGCTTTGATATGATGTATGGAAGGTGTTTGAAGTGTTGAAACAAGAAACGCACGAGCCAAAAATGAAATGGCTAGTGTTTTGCAGAAACTGGTTGTTTGGACAGAAAAATGAGGTTTTTCAGTTTGGGAGAGTTTCAGATGCTAAGCATTCGTCTTTTGGCTTGTGATAAGTTTTTGAAGATGTCAAGAATGATACAAAGTCCACCCTTTATCAGCTTGTACAAGTTCTGATCTTTTGACAACTTTTCTTGCCTTTGAAGAAAAGTGAAGTGACTTAAGCCAACATGCTTGTACTGGCTAGTTCTAGGGCTGCCAAGGGTTAGTAAACATTGCTTGATATCTGTGGACATTGCTTGTAACAAAAGAACAGGTCCAAGGCTCAAGGTTTGTAAAGTTGGAAAAGCTTGCTTTATGAAAATGGCATTGTGATCTTTTGGCCATTTATGGAATTATTTCTTGTACAATGCTCCAAAAGCCAAAATAAAGCCTTTAACCCCTGAGTTATCATTTAATTATGGAGTGTAGAAGGAGTTTAGGACCTGTAATGCAAGGTACAAGCATGCTTGATCAGATTTGCAACTTGATGCATTGTGAAAATGGCTTGAACAAAAGTGACAAAATGCCAATTTCTCTTCTTCGATTCTCCCTAACCACAAATGATCTTGGAGAGTTCTTGGACATTTTGGAAATATTGCAACATGATTTACAATCCATATTTGAAATGAATTTTGAGATACCTCTTGGAACTAGGTGAAAAATGTCCATGAAGTTGGGTCAAAAACCTGCCTAAATTAGGGCAAATTTTCACTAAGTCATTTAGTTTATGGACCCCTATTCACAAATTTATATCTTGAGATCCAAGCATCTTTTTGGAAAACTTTGTGAATAAAAGTTGTATATTTCATGTAGGACTATAACTTTCATGTTGTAAGTTTTCTTTGAATCAAATTGCATCATGGTGAAACAGTGGTTAAAAGTTGGGGAAAAATAAGAAATTTTCCATACTTAGAAAAATTCTAAGTTATGAAAATTTTCAAATTCAAAACCCTAATTTTCAAAATTAGTTTTCTTGGTGAACAAGTTTCATTTTTTGACATATCTTGATGAATTATGACCCTTGATACTTGATTTTGACCAAAAAGTCAAAGTTTGACTTTTCAGTGTATAGTTGACTTTTAATCAGTTGACTGCAAAATTCATCTGTCAATCCTATGTACTTGAGATCTTTTGAACTATGCAATTAGTTCAAGATGATGCCATTGAGTCCTTGAAATCATGTTTGAACCCAATTGGTCATTGGCTAGGTTAAAAATCAGAAATTGCCCTTTCTCAGTCAAAACCCTAATTTTTACCATTTTGCCCTTTTGATGATTTGGTCAAATTTCTTGAGGAATTGTGATCCAAACTTGATCAAATGGTACATATGAGTCTAAAATGTTGTTGTGGATAAAAAATTATGAAGTTTGATTGTAAAGTGGCCATGGTTGACTTTTTCCCCAATACAGCTGATTTTTAGGTCAACTGTCCAATTGAATGAACAAAAATGTGATTCAAGGCTTGAAACTTAACATGAGCAATCTTAGGGGTCCAAGATGGTTTATGAAAGTCACATGAAGCATTGATGGTCCAAAAACCCTTGTGCAAACTCAAACCCTAATTTCAGGTTATTAGTGCAAGGTGATGTCTTGAGCTGAGCAAACCCTAATCTTGTATTGAGTCCAAGAAATCTTGTGAGGAAAATCTTGATAAATGAGAGGGAAAATTTTGGGGTACAACAGCTGCCCCTGTTCAATCTTCTTGAACCTGAAGAGTTAGATTGACGAGTTTTGTCGTTCGCGACTCGAAGGTAAAAGATGATTGGACACTAGAGTACCCGTAAATTTGCACTCGTCAAAGTGTAGTTGAGGGAACGGGCTTAAAGATGCCATTTAGAGAGGTGATAGAATCTTGTTGGAGATGGGTTTATAGATGCCATCCAAGAAAGTTTGAACTGTAAGTTGTAGGTCAAAAGAATGAGTATCAGAATGGTGTCCGCGTCTGGAACGTATCTGAACTGTATCTTGAATTTCACTCTGAATAAGTGACAGAATAGCAACCGTGTATGGAGCGTATCTGAATTGTGAGAAAATCAGAACAACTGACAGAATGGCAACCGTGTCTGGAGCGTATCTGGACTGTATCTGAAGTCTGAATCTGAATGAGAAATAGAATAATATCCGTGTCTGGAGTATCTCCGAGCTGTATCTGAATGAGTAACAGAGTGACTTCCGTGTCTGGAGTGTATCTGTACTGTATCTTGAAGTTGAAATCTGAATAAGTGACAGAATGGCATCCATGTCTGGAGTGTATCGTGTCTGGGGAAAAATTAGAATAAGTGACAGAATGGCAACCGTGTCTGGAGCGTATCTAAGCTGGGGAAAAATCAGAATAGGTGACAGAATGGCAACCGTGTCTGGAGCGTATCTGGACTATATCTTGACTTGAAATCTGAATAAGTATCAGAGTGACTTCCGTGTTTGGAGTGTATCTGTACTGTATCTTGAATAAGTAGCAGAATGACTTCCATGTCTGGAGTGTATCTGAACTGGAATCTGAATGAGTAACAGAATGACTTCTGTGTCTAGAGTGTATCTGTACTACAATCTGATAGTTGAAATCTAGAATGAGTATTAGAATGGCATCCTTGTCTGGTGCATATCTGTACTGTATCTGAAATCTTTGAACATTGTTAATGATATCTATTAATCTTATCCTGAAAAGGGTAAAATGTTAGCTGAAACACAAAGTTATGTTGCGTGAAATGTATGATGCAATATGTGTGCTTTATCAATGTTTATGATATATGAATGTAATGTATGCGCATGTAAGCTGATTTGCTGTTTTGCTGAGGAAAATAAATTCTTGACTGCTGCCGGGGAAAACAAATCCTCGACTGCTGAGGATGAGAAATCCTTGGTGACTGTTGGGGATTAAAAATCCTGGATGAATTTCCTGAAGATATAGGGATCCTTCATGTCTTCAAGTTGGAGTATTGACAAAAATCTGTTGCGAACAATGCCATATACTGCTTAAGTAATCCGCTTGGGGAATCCAGAGAATTTCGATTACTTCTACCGGGGATTACACAATGGGAATCCTTGTTCTACTGGGGAATAGAGAGAACTCTGATGACTTCTGCGGGGAATTAAGAATGAGAATCTTCATTCTAGCGACCTCACTGGGGAATAATAAAACTCTGCGGGGAAGAAGGCTTACTACTGGGGAGTAAGTCCAGGAGTTTGGGTTGTCTGCCACTCTAGTGGGGAATTATCCTAGGTTGGGGAGAGACAAAAGTTAACTACTATCTGGTTGATTTTCAGGCTTCAAGATGACTTGCTGGGGAATTTGGAGAAACTGGATGGTTTCCGCTGGGGATTGGTAGTTTAAAGTTTTATCTCCGCTGGGGATAGGGAGTTTGAAGGTTTGACTCCACTGGGGATTAAGATTTTGAAGTTTTAACTCTGACGGGGGTCTGTAGTTGGAAGTTTTGGCTCCGCTGGGGATCTCGATGACGTACTATAAGGATTGTTCATGGAATAGCCTAAGGACGTTTTCCTATCCTTTCAACCTGTCAGTAATTGTTCTTTTCCACTTTGTTTATTTGTAAACAGTAATTATGTTCAAATGCATATGTTCACCAATGAATCATTGGACGTTTTTTGCAAATAAAAACACAAGTGTAAAAGAAAAAGGCAATTAGTTTTTCTATACTTTGAAAGAGATATCTTTGTATTTACTTTGAATAAGTGTTTTGTACAAAGGAGACAAACATCCTAGTAAGAGGACGGTGTCATAAAAGTAAGAAAAATTTTATACAAAGAAATATAGCTATGTGTAAAAAACCCCATGGGGTCCCCATTCTGCTATAGCCTTCGTATCTCCGAATATCTGGTCCATTTTCTGCTTTGTCCGAAGATGACTGGATTGATCAGAAGCTCCAGGTTTGTCTGTGAAGAGATTGTCCTTAAAGTGATACGACGAGACATAGTCATACGCTTTAATTCCCTAAATTTTGCCTGAACCGCCCTTTCGGGTTTTCGATTCATCGGGAAACCCTTTTTTGCCCAAGTCGCCCTTTCGGGTTTTCAACTTGCCGGGTGTACAGAGATTTTTTTTATTTATCCCTAATTTTTGCCCAAACCTTTTGGTTCGCCGGGATGCCCTTGTTTTGCCTAGGTGTGTCAACCTAGCGGGTCTTTTATGCGTAGTATCTTTTGACTATGTCTGCGTTCACAGGGTGCGGCAGGTCGTCGCCGTCCATGGTGGTTAAGATCATTGCCCCACTAGAAAAGATATTCTTGATTACAAATGGTCCTTCATAGGTAGGAGTCCATTTGCCCCTGGGATTACTTTGTGGCAAGATGATGTGCTTGATCACTAGGTCTCCAACTTGATATACCTGGCGTCTGACTTTCTTGTTGAAAGCCTTGATCATCCGTTTTTGATACGTCTGACCATGACAAACAGCAGTAAGTCTCTTCTCATCAATTAAGTTCAACTGATCAAGTCGGGTTTGAATCCAATCGTCTTCACTTAAATCTGCATCCTTCATGATTCTCAAAGAGGGGATATGAACCTCAATAGGTAGAACAACCTCCATGCCGTAAACCAAAGAATATGGCGTTGCCCCAGTTGATGTGTGAGCCGTGGTACGGTACCCGTGGAGAGCGATTGGTAGCATCTCATGCCAGTCCTTGTAGGTGACTGTCATTTTCTGTATGATCTTTTTAATGTTCTTGTTCACAGCTTCGACAACACCATTCATCTTTGGCCGATAGGGGGATGAATTGTGATGTTGAATCTTGAACTACTCGCACAAGGCGGTGATCATAGTATTGTTAAGGTTTGTACCGTTATCAGTGATGATCCTTTTGGGGATACTATACCGGCAAATAAGATTATGCTTGATGAAGCGGGCAACAACATTCTTAGTAACGGATGCGAAGGAAGCTGCTTCGACCCACTTGGTGAAATAGTCAATGGCCACTAGAATGAAATGGTGTCCATTGGATGTTGTAGGCTTGATCTCCCCAATCATGTCGATTCCCCACATAGCGAAGGGACAAGGAGCTGTTAAGACATTTAGAGGAACCGGGGGCACGTGTACCTTGTCTGCATAGATTTGACATTTATGATAAGTCTGGGAGTGTTGATAGCAGTCTGTTTCCATGGTAGACCAATAATAGCCTGCCCGTAGAATCTTCTTCGCCATCGTATGCCCGCTAGAGTGAGTGCCAAAGGTACCTTCATGCAATTTAGCCATAATCCTTTCAGCTTCAATCTTGTCCACACAATGGAGTAGAATAGAATCATGATTACGTTTGTACAAGATGCCATTACTTAGGAAGAACTTAGCTGAGAATCTCCTTAAGAACTTTTTGTCATTGACTGAAGCTCCTTCAGGGTATTCTCGAGCCTCGAGATAGATTTTGAATGCATGAAACCTTGGCTGGTCCACTACTTCTTCAGTATTAATCTCGTGATAGTGTGCTGGTTCGTCCATCCGTTCAATGGTGATCTGGGGAGCCTCATTATCCCAATTAAGTTTAAACATGGATGACATTGTAACTAGAGCATCTGCTAGCTGATTTTCTTCTCGCGGGAAGTGCTCGAAGGTAATCAGCTCGAAATATGGTAACAATGTCAAGACATGTTCTTTGTAAGGGATAAGGTTGGGATGCTTAGTGTCCCATTCTCCTTTGATCTGACTGATGACCAAAGTTGAATCCCCAAACACAACTAAAGATTTGATTCCCAAGTCTATGGCAACCTTGAGTCCAAAGATGCATGCTTCATATTCTGCCATGTTGTTCGTACAGTTGAAGCAAAGTCTGGAAGTGAAAGGAGTATGGCAACCTTCTGGAGATATAAGCACAGCGCCAATACCGTTACCAAGCGCATTGGAGGCCCCATCAAAGTACAGGGTCCATCGGGATCCTTGTTCAGGTCCTTCATATGATCTGAAATCTTCAACGTTGTCCAATGTCATGATGTCTTCGTCAGGGAAGTCGAACTTCATGGATTGATAATCTTCTACAGCTTGATGTGCAAGATGATCAGCTAGCACACTGCCCTTTATAGCTTTTTGGGTTGTGTACTGTATGTCATATTCCGTTAGGATCATCTGCCATCTAGTTATCCTCCCAGATAAAGCAGGCTTCTCGAAGATGTACTTTATTGGATCCATCTTAGATATCAGCAAAGTGGTATGAGTCAACATATACTGCCTTAGCCGGCGAGCAGCCCATACCAAAGCGTAACAAGTTTTCTCGAGAGGTGAATATCTGGTTTCACAGTCGGTAAACTTTTTGCTAAGGTAATAAATAACATGCTCTTTTGGGCCAGACTCGTCATGCTGGCCCAATACGCACCCCATTGAGTTCTCCAAGACGATCAGATACATGATTAGCGGTCTTCATTTGACGGGTGGCATCAAGACAGGAGGCTCTTGTAAATACTCCTTGATTTTATCGAAAGCAAACTGACAGTCATCATTCTATTTAACTACCTGATCTTTCTTAAACAGTTTGAAGATTGGTTCACAGGTAGATGTTAGGTGAGAAATGAACCTAGCAATGTAGTTTAGGCGTCCCAAGAAACCTCTGAATTCCTTCTCAGTGCGAGGAGCAGGCATTTCTTGTATAGCTTTGACTTTGGCAGGATCAACCTCGATGCCTTTGTTGCTGACAATGAAACCTAAAAGCTTACCGGACCGAACTCCGAATGTGCACTTGTTTGGATTCAACCGTAGCTTGTACTCCTTCAACCTGACAAACAGTTTTTGCAAGTGATCAAGGTGTTCTTCTTTAGTTTGTGATCGGGCTATCATGTCATCTACGTAGACCTCTATCTCATGATGTATCATATCATGAAACAAAGCTACTATGGCGTGTTGATAGGTTGCCCCGACATTCTTTAGTCCGAATGGCATCACTTTGCAGTAGAACGTACCCCACTGTGTAACAAATGTAGTTTTCTCCATGTCCTCAGGTGCCATTTTGATTTGGTTATAGCCTGAGAATTCGTCCTTGAAAGAAAATACTTTGTGTTGAGCTGTATTATCAACTAGGATGTCGATGTGCGGAAGTGGAAAGTCATCTTTAGGGCTGGCCTTGTTTAAATCTCTATAATCCATGCACATTCTCACTTTGCCGTCCTTCTTAGGCACGAGAACAATGTTAGCAACCCATTATGGATAGGAAGTAACAGCCAGAAATCCAGCATTGAACTGTTTCATAACTTCTGCTTTGATCTTATTTGACATGTCAGGTCTCATGCGGCGGACCTTTTGCTTCACTGGTGGACAGTCTTCTCTTGTGGGTAGACGGTGTACCACAATGTCTGTATCAAGTCCTGACATGTCTTCGTATGACCAGGCAAAGATCTCAACATATTCATGCAACAGCTGAATTAGGCGCTCCTTGACACTCGGCTCTAGATTGGCACCCACTCTGATGTCCTTTTTGTCTTCCCCAGTGCCCAAGTTAATTGTGTCCAACAACTCCTCATGAGGCTGAATTGCTCTTTCCTCTTGTTGTAGTAATCTGGCCAATTCCCCTGGCACCTCACAATCTTCATCACCTTCGTATTCGGCTTGGTAGATCTGATCTTCAGAGTCACTGAAGGCTATAGCAGTATCTTTACCCATGGGTTCCAGAGCGGAAGGGTACCTGCATTTGTGAGTGTGGATGTGTGTAAGGTCATAGCCATCTTAAAACAAACAAAATGTAAAAGAAAGACAATGAGCACAAAAGGTTTATATATGAAAAAGCGTCCATGATTCATTAAATGACATATGAGAATGAAATAAGAATCCTTACAAATGGACCTATGTGCCCCGGGTAAGACACAAGGTTAAAAAAGTACGAATTGTTTGTGAATTATTACAGATCCAACAGAAATGGAAAAGATAAATTACTGCGGTATGAAAGTAATCGGAACAAAGTCTTTTGCTTCCCAGTTGCACAGTCCTCCGCCGACAGTAGGAAATATCCATTCTTCCAGGCTGCCCTCTTATTCACCGTCCTCTAGTGCATTAACCCCTTGGTGGCTGATCTTCACAGGTGGCCCTCCGGCACGGGCGCGACGCACGACCTTCTGAGCAGTCGAAGTAAATCCTAGGCCAAACTTGTCTGATTTGTAGGGAAAGTCTGGAAGCTTCCCCCAGATGGTGGATCCGCCTTCTTCCACCACTTCCTTTGCATCTTTTAGAGAAGACATTCGAGGTACAGGTCTCGTGATCACAGGAGTTGAGGATACCGCCTTGGTCGCTACTATTTCCTGAGAGACTTCTTCAAAATGTTGGAAAGGGGTTTCAATGAATTCACCATCCAATTCTACATATCGGAAAGAATTCAGATTACTAATCATGTATTCCTTTTCACCATGAACAATTATGATCTTCCCTTGGACGGGGTACTTCAGCATCTGATGCAAAGTGGAGGTGACAACACCAGCATTGTGAATCCAGGGGCGTCCCAACAGGAAAGAGTAAGAAGGACGGATGTCCATCACATAGAATGTTGAATTGAATGTCTGGGTACCCACCTTGATTGGGATGCCCACCTCCCTATGGACCATCCTTTTAGAACCGTCAAATGTTCTCACAATGATGTTGCTGGGTTTTAAAGTCAGCCCCTCAGAATCCAGTCTATCCAGGGCTTTCTTTGGCAAGACATTTAAAGATGATCCAGTATCAACCAAAACATGGGCTAGGGTGGTTCCCCTACACTCCACTGAGACATGTAGTGCGTCGTTGTGTTTTCTCCCCTTGGATGTCAAGTCAGCATAAGAGAAACCCAGACCATTGTCAGCTGTCAAACTAGCCACACACTCTTAGAATTGATCCGCATACGTCTCTTGCGGAACATGATCCGTCTTCAGAAACTTTACCAAAGGTTTAGCATGTGCCTCAGAGCACAGCAGCAGGGCTAACATAGAGATTTTGGAGGGGGTTTGCCCCAGTTGTTCAACCACATCATAATCACTTTTCTTAATGATCCTCAGGATTTCTTCCATCTCCTTCTTGGATGTTTCAGGAATAACCAGTGGTTGAGCCTTCGTCAAGACAAACTCCTCTTGAACATTCTTTCCTTTATTCTCAGCAGCGGAAGTAGGGATAGGAATTGCATTGTCATTATTAGTGGGTACACTTGCAGGTACAATCATCGGTACATATGTAATCTTCGGAACGGCTATGGGTCCAGAGACTGCCTTTGGAGGGGCAATCTCTGGAGAGAAAATTCTCCCGCTGCGGGTAATTTTGCTTGTTCCGACAATGTTATTGATATCGGAATTGTCCTCTTCGGAGTTCTCGTCTTCGGCAGTCTGTTCAATCTCTTTGACACCGTGGTAGTAGATTTCTCCACCATAATTCCATGGTACCATTTTATCTGATTTGTATGGGTAGGCCCGGGCATTGTTATCTTCAACGGAGTAGTCATTGGAGCAGACGTAATCCTAACGGGTTTTTTAGGAACCCTAGAAGGATTGGCGTATATGGTTATTATTGAAACTTCTGGAACTGGAATGGGTGAAACAGGAGCTTTCTCAAACAAAATTTCTTGATTATCAATCAATTGTTGGATACCTTTCTTCAACAGAGGGCAGTCAAATGATGAGGACAGGCAAGTATGGCAATCTTGGTCCCAACCTGGGAACACCCCAGCTTTCAGCAAATTCAACTTGATGGTTAGGAGAGGAGTTAATAGTTCATCCATAGTAGAAACAAATAGATCTTCTTCCACATCATTAGCATTGTGTCCATGCCTAGGCATCGGAGCAGAAATAACATTCAGTTTCTCAGGAGATTCAAATTCAACTTCCTTTGCATCAATTAGATCTTGAATCTTGTTCTTCAGAGCCCAACAGTTGTTGGTGTCGTGCTCTGGACGTTCAGAATGGTAAGCGCACCTGGCATTCGGATGGTAGTGTGGAGATGTAGTATTGGGATTTTTAGGGGCCTCTTTTAGTATGGCCAAATTCAACTTCAGGAGATGTGGTAGGACTTGAGCTGGAGTCATGTTTATCTTAGTGAATTGCCTTACAGGCCTTTCCACCCTTTGCTAGTTATTTCTCGGCTGATCATTTCTCGACTGGTTGTTTCTTGGCTGGGAAGATGCAGACTTTTGAATCATAACGGCCCCCACTGTTGGTCATCGTTCGGTTCTTCCCTGATTCCTCTGTGCATAGACAACAAACACTTCCTTCTTTCCAGTGAAGGGCTTTTTTGCAACTGCAGAGGTAGACACGTCTTTCTGAATTTTCCCGCTTCTAATACCGGCTTCCACCCTTTCGCCAGTTAAAATCAATTCAGTGAAACCTGCAGAGGAACTTCTAATCAGGTGATTAAAGAAAGGACCTGACAGAGTTCCCAGAAACATGTCCACTAGCTCCCTTTCAGATAAAGGTGGTTGCACCCTTCCGGCTAAATCCCTCCATTTCTGGGCGTAGTCTTTGAAGCCCTCATTGGACACCATAGCCATACTCTGGAGTTGAGTACGGGTTGGTGCCAAGTCAACGTTGTATTGATACTGTTTATAAAAGGCCGCTGCCAAGTCCTCCCAATTATGCACATCAGCCCTTTCCAACTGGTAAAACCAATCAAGCTGTGTTCCTGACAAACTGTCCTGGAAAAAGTGAACCCACAAGTCTTTGTCCGCAGAATGTGGCTGCATCTTCCTGACATATGAGCGGAGGTGCATCTTGGGACAAAACACTCCGTCATACTTAGAAAATAAAGGTACTTTAAACTTAGGAGGGATTACTATTCCAGACACCATCCCTAGTTCCTCTAAATCCAGCCCAGGTACTCTCTGTATCTCCATAGCAGTTAGACGCTCTTCCAGGTTTTTGTATTTGTCATCGGCTGGAGGGTATTGTTGTTCAGAGTAGTCCTCTTCCTCCTCTTCTTATGCTTCAGAATCAGATGGTACTGCTGTCTCCTTACCTTTTCTCTCCCCTTCCTCAGAGGTTGATGGAAATTCCAAGGTCCTTCTGGCTTGTCCTTGGAACCTTCTGCCCATAAGAACCACCCCAGCTGGTTTCTTCTTCTTTTTCTCTTTTTATTTTTCTAGCAGGGTCTTGAGCTCCTCCTGCCCCTTGGCCAAGGTCAAGAGTAGCTGTTGAAATTGTGAATTCTGAGCTTGCAAGTCTTTAAATGTTTGTTCAAGATCCATTTTACTGAAATAAACAGCAGAGGGATGAGGAAAATTCTTGCAAAGACCTGTTATGCTTATGATGCATGATATGTATTCATGCAATGTTTTCAAGGATTTGAAAATTCAAATTTGTGTTAAACAAAAAAAGAACACACGTTATATTAATAAAATAGAATTTGTGAGTACATCAATGCCCCTAGGGAAAATTAATACAAAATTCTAAGATAAAAAGACGTTGCGCATCCTCTTTGGTGCAATGTAGGTGTTGAGAGTCTGTTCTTCGTGAATTAATTGAGTAAGTTCCAAAACCTTCTTCTCGCTTGCGTAGAATTGGGTTTCAAAAGTATCGCGTTCTCCCTTGAGCTGTATCCAACTCCTTTGCAGGTATTCAAGTGATGTTGGCATGTCAAGATGTAGGAGGGTGTATGGAACCTCTCCTTCCTTAACAGGCTCTATAATCACTGGGAGAATAGAGGGGTAAGGCATCATAAGACTTTGGGCGCGGGTTCGTACCCACTTGTGGTAAGGCTCAAGGGGGATGGAATTCTTGTGTCCCAAGGTCTTACTGTCTACCTTGTTTGGCATCCTCCAAGCTCGGATGAACCTTTGTCGGAGTCCTTGATTGTCGTTGTCGAAGTCGAAAACCAAGCCTTGAATTAGCATGTCATATGGGCCATCCCTTCAGGCATAACCAAACTGTCTTAGAGCCAAGCAAGGGTTGTAGGTGATGCCTCCCCTAATGCCAAGTAGAGGGACATTAGGGAATTCCCCACAACGGTCGAAGATGATAACATTCTCTTTGGATCGAGAACACCAATGAATGTCTAAATGTGTAAGAGTCATCAGTCGTTGTGACCACCTCAAACCTTGTTCATTCTTTAAGACTGATTGGGGAAGATGAGAAATAAACCATCTTTCCAGTAGAGGAGTGCAACACATGAGAACACCTCTTTTCCTCATTGTTCGAGTGTGAAAAGAGTGTAAGATATCTCCAAGCAATGTAGGCACTGGGTTGCGTGACATGAATATTTTGACAGTACTCACATCTATGAGTTGATCAGGATTAGGGAACAAGACTATCCCATATATGAGAAGAGCTACAATCTCCTCAAAAGCTTGCAAATCCAAGGAATTCCAACAGCTTTGGGCCTTCTCAATCAAGAACTTTGCCAAGAAGCCTTTGACATCACTTCTAGTTTCCCAATGGGTTGTGACATCAGATGAGTGCAAGTACAGGGCTTGAGTAATCTCTTTTGGCTTTGGATCTCTTTCCGTACTGTTGAAAGGTAGTTGATTGATAATAGGAATCCTCAAGAGTTGAGAGAATTCTTCCATAGTAGGCACAAGCTGGTAGTCAGGAAATGTGAAGCAGTGATGCAAAGGGTCAAAGAACTGGAAGAGAACCTTCATCATGTCTTCCTCTGTGTTGGAAGTGACTAGGTTGAGTAGGCGACCATGTCTCTTGGTGAATGGATAGTTCTCAAGAATCCTTGAAGCTAGCTCCTTGAGTTGTGGAGGAATTCTTACAAGATTGACTTGGACAGTTTTCCTGCGAAGTGAATCCATAACTACAAAACAGGAACAAAGATGAATTTCAAAAATCCTTGAAATGGTTAGTGGATACATATGATGCTTCATGATGTTCATGATGTTATGCACAAGTATATATGTACAAGCAAATCACACAAGTTCCTAGTTTAGGATTGCATGGGGCTTCATAGGTAAGTACCCTCTTGAAGTTTAGTTGGCTCAACCTATCCTAGAAATAGTAACCGGGTTCTAAGGAGCTCAATATCACTGGATTGTTTCCTTGTTCATTGTTTCAATTCAAGCCTCTTACCGGCGACCAAATTATTCCAAGGAACCAACCCTCAATGAGTGTAGTATCGAGTATCTACCAACTTCAGACTGCACCAAAGCCGGTCATCTCACTACATCCTAAAAAGCCAAGTTGGTCAAGTAAAGGTTCTAGAAGTTCGTTAGTGCTTCATGACATCACTCAGCGGCCCTGTATTCTCTTTGATTGACTCAAAGGCTACCGGTACCCACAAATATGTCACACTAACATAGCTATTGTTTAGACCGTGTCGGTATACCCCGCACAGTTTCCACAATGTATTGCTATTTACCTATAATGTTTCCCAAATCCGGGTAGAGGATTCAAACCCAAACAATAGAACCAAAGTGTAAAGCAAACAAGGCAAACAATGTAAGCAAATAAAGGTGATCTAAACCCTAAGGTAACCCCACTTTTATAATTTTCCCCAGCAGAGTCGCCAGTTCTGTGATACGGTGGGAGAACTGACTTGAGGTTTTTCGTTTCTTCGCAAATGTCGCAGTTTAGCAAGAGTCGCCACCGACTTTTATTTTATCCAAAAGGAAAGGTAAAAAAGCACAAGAAAGACCTTTGAAATGTTTTCTTGAGTTTGGGGGGTAGATTATGAAAAGGGAAGGTGCTAGCACCCTTTTCATCCATGGTTTTCCATGGGTTCTTAGTTACGTGCTTAGATCACTTGCTTTTGCTTTGAAATTGTTTGAAATGGTGCTTTGTGTTTGGTGTGGTTTTGAAAGTATTTTGAAAAGAGGCCATCGTTTTAGCAATCTTTGTAATGATTCTCGTTCGTAAGAATGTATACAAAGATGTTTGTCTTTTGAGAAATGTTTCAATGTTTTGAAAGTTGTTTGGAAATGTGTGTGTGTGTTTTGAAAATAGCAAGGATTTGTTTGGAAGAGAGAAAGTAACTAGGAGCTATCTACCCTACTCAAATGTCTTTCCTATGTATTTTTATTCCTTTGACATTATTGATTTACCATTGATTTGGTAAACAACCCTATCTTTGGATGTTAAACGGGACGGGCATGGGTCATCGTATGACCATGATAGCAATGTTGCCAAGTATATTAGCATGTTTGAGGGACCAAAATCATTTTGTTTTAGGCAACCTTTTGATAGCGTCATCGAGGGACTATGATCTTATTTTTGTATTGTTTTGCCAAGATACTTTGCATGCATACCATGGCCATTTTTGTTTAGGAAACCAAGTGGGTGAAACCCTAAGGGTGCTTGTGTGCAATGTGTGTCATTTTACATGCATTTGTCTTGTATTATGTTTTGTCTATTTGTTTTTTTGTCTTATCATGCAAAACCCTAATTTACTACACAAGTATATAAAGCGATAAATTGCGTAAATGTAAACTAAGCTATTACAACAATTATTATGGGAAGGGGGATACAAGTTTTTTGAATGGGGATATTGCACAAAAATAAACCCTAAAAATACTATTACAACCCAATTGAATATTGTGCGAAATAAATAAATATGCAAATATTTAAATATGCAATAAAATGTATTTATGGAAAAAAAAGGTTTTGTATTTGTTTTTTTTTTTGTATGAGAAAAATAAATTATTTAAACCCTAAAAAAAAGAGAAAAAATAATATTGTTATTTTTGAAAGGGGAAACCCTAATTTTTTATTAAAAGAAAATATATGTTCTATATTTATTTGTTTTGTCCATTCTTGTACAAGAAATAATAAATAATATTATTAACAAATATTAAAAATTAAAATATGTATGAAAATGATATTTTATGTGTATGAATAATAAAAATAAAAATGAATGTTATTTTTAATGTATTTAAAAATTATTTTAAGAAAATAAAGTATAATATCTTAATAAACTATTTTTTTATGCAAAAAATTAATTAAAAGAAATAAAATAAAATGCAAAAAATAAAGAAAATATTTTTCATGATTTTTTATGGTTCAGAAAAATAAATAAAAACAATAAACATAAAAATGAAAAGAAAATATGAAAAATAAACAAAATAAAGCCAGGGGTGTGGATATCAAGTCAGGGGGTGTGAATAACAAAAATAGCAAGGCCCAGGCGCGCCAAGGCCCAGACAGGTCGTCCCTGTCCTCCAGCTCCCTCCTGCGCGTGCATTTTTGCCTCAAACCTATATCTTGCTATAGTTTGCATAAAAACAAAAACTTATAACACAAAAAATGTAGCTTGTGATCTCACGATTCCAATGATATAAAATTTGTAACTTAACTCTAAAAGATCAGGGAGAATTTTGTAACCCCTAATTTCTGACCTAATTTTTTCATGAACTTCAAGCTTCAAATTCTCATGGCACAGTTAATATAAATGACAAATATGTATATCTACAGCTTCACCAAGTTAAAGACTACATTTTTGCTTCACAAATTGTGGCTTGAGGATGCTTAAATAGAGAGATAGAGTTTTGAAAAATACCTCCTTCAGCTGGATTTGGATATGGCAATGTGAGGACTTTGAGTGAGGCCTGAGGATCGTGTGAGCTTCCTTGAAGTTCCCTCAAGCTATTCCAATGCTTAGCTGGCTTTGTGGATGGCTGAAACTCCTTGTAGAAGTCAAGCTGCAACCTTCCAAAGTGAAAATGGCAATGGCTGAAACAGAGCACACCGTTGCAGGATGAATGCTTGTATAGCTTTGATATGATGTATGGAAGGTGTTTGAAGTGTTGAAACAAGAAACGCATGAGCCAAAAATGAAATGGATAGTGCTTTACAGAAACTGGCTGTTTGGACAGAAAATGAGGTTTTTCAGTTTGGGAGAGTTTCGGATGCTAAGCATTCGTCTTTTGGCTTGTAATAAGTTTTTGAATATGTCAAGAATGATACAAAGTCCACCCTTTATCATCTTGTACAAGTTCTGATCTTTTGGCAACTTTTCTTGCCTTTGAAGAAAAGTGAAGTGACTTAAGCCAACATGCTTGTACTGGCTAGTTCTAGGGCTGCCAAGGGTTGGTAAACATTGCTTGATATCTGTGGACATTGCTTGTAACAAAAGAACATGTCCAAGGCTCAAGGTTTGTAAAGTTGGAAAAGCTTGCTTTATGAAAATGGCATTGTGAACTTTTGGCCATTTATGGAATTATTTCTTGTACAATGCTCCAAAAGCCAAAATAAAGCCTTTAACCACTGAGTTAGCATTTAATTATGGAGTGTAAAAGGAGTTTAGGACCTGTAATGCAAGGTACAAGCATGCTTGATCATATTTGCAACTTTATGCATTATGAAAATGGCTTGAACAAAAGTGACAAAATGCCAATTTATCTTCTTCGATTATCCCTAACCACAAATGATCTTGGAGAGTTCTTGGACATTTTGGAAATCTTGCAACATGCTTTACAATCCATCTTTGAAATGAATTTTGAGATACCTCTTGGAACTAGGTGAAAAATGTCCATGAAGTTGGGTCAAAAACCTGCCTAAATTAGGGCAAATTTTCACTAAGTCATTTAGTTTATGGACCCCTATTCACAAATTTATATCTTGAGATCCAAGCATCTTTTTGGAAAACTTTGTGAATCAAAGTTATAGATTTCATGTAGGACTACAACTTTCATGTTGTAAGTTTTCTTTGAATCAAATTGCATCATGGTGAAAAAATGGTGAAAAATTGGGAAAAAATAAGAAAATTTCTATACTTAGAAAAATTCTAAGTTATGAAAATTTTCAAATTCAAAACCCTAATTTTCAAAATTAGTTTTCTTGGTGAACAACTTTCATTTTTTGACATATCTTGATGAATTATGACCCTTGATACTTGATTTTGACCTAAAAGTCAAAGTTTGACTTTTCAATGTACAGTTGACTTTTAATCAGTTGACTGCAAAATTCATCTGTCAATCGTATGTACTTGAGATCTTTTGAACTATGAAATTAGGTCAAGATGATTCCATTGAGTCCTTGAAATCATGTTTGAACCCAATTGGTCATTGGATAGGTTAAAACTCAGAAATTTCCCTTCCTCAATCAAAACCCTAATTTTGACCATTTTGCCCTTTTGATGATTTGATCAAATTTCTTGAGGAATTGAGATCTAAACTTGATCAAATGGTACATATGAGTCTAAAATGTTTTTGTGGATAAAAAATTATGAAGTTTGACTGTAAATTGGCCATGGTTGACTTTTTCCCCAATACAACTGATTTTTAGGTCAACTGTCCAATTGACTGAGCAAAAATGTGATTCAAGGCTTAAAACTTAACATGAGCAATCTTAGGGGTCCAAGATGGTGTATGAAAGTCACATGAAACATTTATGGTCCAAAAACCCTTGTGCAAAGTCAAACCCTAATTTCAGGTTATCAGTGCAAGGTGATTTCTTGAGTTGAGCAAACCCTAATCTTGTCTTGAGTCCAAGAAATCTTGTGAGGAAAATCTTGATAAATGAAAGGCTAAATTTTGGGGTACAATAGATCTGCTTTGAACATTATACCAAGGAGTACACTTATGAAGTTGAAATATCAAGGAATGCCCATGCGCCCAAGTGGCATTATTGTGAAAGCGTTTGATGGATCAAGGAAATCTGTTATTGGTGAAGTGGACTTTCCTATTCATATAAGACCACATTTGTTTCAGATTACTTTCCAGGTCATGGATATTCTACCCTCTTATAGCTGTTTATTGGGACGGCTATGGATTCATGAGGCAGGGGCTGTCACTTCAACTTTATACCAAAAGTCGAAGTTTGTACGGGAAGGAAAAGTAGTGATCATAAATGGGGAACAGGCATTATTGATATCTCATTTGTCCTCTTTCTGCATTGTGGAGGCGGATGAAGCTGCTGTTGGGCCTCAGTTCCAAGATTTATCTATTGGCAACATAAAAGGAAATGAGAATTCCATGGTTTCGCTTAAGGATGTGCAGTAGGTTGTGCGTAAGGGTCATAGTGAAGTATGGGGATGGATTGTGGATCCACCTGTAAACAAGAACATAACCGGATTGGGGTTCTCTTTGAGGAATGATACAGGTAAGAGCATGAAGCTGAAGTCTGCTGCATGCAAGTATCAAGACATTTTCCATAGCGGGGGTTATCTTCATCCAACCATTTCCGGGATTAATGTCATTGTGGAAGATGAAGCAGAGCAGGAAATGCCATATTACATGACGCACGAAGTTAGGGTTCAGAACTGGATCACCATTGATGTCCCCTCTTACATGCATGTTTCAAAGTAATTTGATTTGTTAAATCTTTTTGAAAAGCTTTCACTCTGCCCTAGGTGGAAGTATTAATGTTGTAGGGCTTATCTGTTTGCTGTGACTTTTGAAATCAATAATAAAAGTTGTCTTTGTTTCCCAAATTGTGTCTTTATTTTCTGCTTTTTCTTGGAAAATGGTAATCAGAAAAAACCTTTCGAAATAAATAATAACTGAAAATAATATGCACGATCACTTGTTATATGTGTCAGTTTCTAAATGCAATCATAAATCATATGTGCAGATTAATTAAAAAACTCGTTGAACACATTGACCCTGCAGCCTCTCCCAACTTTGAATGTCATGTGTATGGGGCCGAAGAAGAAGACTATGATGAGATTCCAGAAGAGGTCTCACGGTTGTTTGAGCGCGAGGAGAATGCCATTCAGCCATATAAAGAGCCATTGGAAGTAACCAATTTGGGTTCAGAAAAAGATCTGAAAGAGGTCAAGATCGGAGCATTGTTGCATCCTGATGTGAAGAGCAGGTTGATTGAGTTGTTGAAAGAGTATGTGGATATTTTTGCTTGGTCTTATCAAGATATGCCTGGCCTAGATACAGATATTGTAGAGCACCATTTTCCGTTGAAGCCATAATGTCCACCAATCAAACATAAGTTGAGAAGAACTCACCCAGATATGGCAGTGAAGATTAAAGAGGAGGTTCTAAAGCAGATTAATGTCGATTTCCTTATGACGTCAGTGTAACCTCAATGGATCGCCAATATTGTCCCAGTGCCAAAAAATCACAGAAAAGTCCGCATGTGCGTAGATTATAGAGATCTAAATAAAGCTAGTCCAAAAGATGATTTCCCATTGCCACACATTATTATGTTAGTGGATAACACAACAAAATTCAGTTTTCTCGTTCATGGATGGATTTTCCGGTTATAATCAAATAAGAATGGCTTCATAGGACATGGAAAAAACAACTTTCATTACACCCTGGCGAACATTTTGTTACAGAGTGATGCCCTTCGGGTTGAAGAACGCTGGTGCAACGTGCCAGAGGGCTATGACAACCCTATTCCGTGATCTGATGCACAAGGAAATCGAAGTATATATTGATGATATGATTTCTAAATCTCAAGATGAAGAAGGGCATGTAGAAGATTTGTTAAAGTTGTTTCAGTGTTTGAGGAAGTATCGTCTCTGCTTGAATCCAAATAAATGCACCTTGGCTATGACAACCCTATTCCGTGATCTGATGCACAAGGAAATCTAAGTATATATTGATGATATGATTGCTAAATCTCAAGATGAAGAAGGGCATGTAGAAGATTTGTTAAAGTTTTTTTAGTGTTTGAGGAAGTATCGTCTCCGCTTGAATCCAAATAAATGCACCTTCGATGTTCGATCAGGAAAATTGTTGCGTTTCATTGTTAGCCAGAAAGGAATTGAAGTTGACCCTGATAAAGTCAAATAAATTCAAGAGATGCTAGCACCGAGAACTGAGAAGCAAGTCAGAGGGTTCCTCGGGGATTTGAATTATATTTCCAGATTTATTTCCCACATGACTGCAACGTGTGAACCGATCTTTAAGTTATTAAAGAAAGATCAAGGTTGTGTGTGGATGGATGACTACCAAAGGGCATTTTAAAGTATTAAAGAATATCTTCTTGAACCTCCTATCTTGCTCCCTCCTGTCGAAGGAAAACCATTGATTATGTATCTGATAGTGTTAGATAATTCCATGGATTGTATTCTGGGACAACAAGATGAAACAGGGAAGAAGAATATGCCATTTATTATCTCAGTAAAAAGGTTAGTGATAGTGAGTTGCGGTATTCCATGCTGGAAAATACATGTTGTGCTCTATCCTGGGCAGAAAAACGTTTGCGGCAGTATATGTTGAATCACACCACTTGGTTGATCTCCAAAATGGATCCAATCAAGTACATTTTTGAAAATCCTGCTCTTATTGGGAGGATTGCCCGCTGGTAGATGTTGTTATCTGAATATGACATTGAATACCGCACTCAAAAAGCTATTAAAAGCAGCATGTTAGCAGATTATCTTGCTTACCAACCAGTTGAGGATCATCAGTATGTGGAGTATGAATTCCCCGATGAGGATGTGATGTTCCTGAAAGCGAAAGATTACGATGAACCATTGCCTGAGGAAGGTCCTGATCCTGAATCTCGTTTGAGTATGATATTTGATGGAGCTGTGAATGCTTACGATAAAGGAATTGGTGTTGTGATCGTCACTCCACATGGATCACACACTCCTTTTACTACAAGGTTAACATTTGATTACACTAATAATATGGCAGAATATGAGGCTTTCATCATGGGTCTCGAGGAAGCCATCGGTCTCAGAACAAAATTCTTGATGTGTACGGCGATTCAGCTTTGGTCATAAATCAGATTAAAGGAGAATGGGATACTCGTCACCCCGGATTGATCCCTTACAAATATTATGCTAGAAGGTTGTTACCCTTCTTTAACAAAGTTGAATTCCATCACATTCCCAGAGAAGAAAATCAAATGGTGGATGCTTTGGCAACTCTGGCTTCTATGTATCAAGTGAATACTTGGAATGATATACCTCAAATTATGGTTTAACGACTGGATAGGCCCGGTGTTGTACCCCAAAATTTTCCCTCCCATTTCATCAACATTTTCTCATCACAAGACTCTTGGAACTGAAGATCAAGCTAGGGTTTGCTCTGCTCAAGACACTTCCTTGCACTGTTGACCTAAATTAGGGTTTGAGTTTGCACAGGGATATTTTGACCCACAATGCCCAAAGTGACTTTCATACTTCATGTTGGACTCACAAGTTTATCCATACCAAGTTTCAAGCCTTGATTCAAATTTTTGCCCTGTCAATTGGACAATTGACCTAGAAATCAACTGTATTGGGGAAAAAGTCAACTGTGGCCAATTGACAGTCAAACTTCATGATTTTTGACTCACATCAACATAATGAACTCACATATGTCATTTTATCAAGTTTGTATCACAATTCCACAAGAAACTTGATCAGATCACCAAAAGGGCAAAATGGTCATTTTTAGGGTTTTGACTGTACAAAGGCAATTTTTTACTGTTTGACCTAACCAATGGCAATTCAAGCTCAACCATGGACACAAGGACTCAATTACATTGTCTTGACCCATTCAACAAGTTCAGAAGATCTCAATTGCATAGGATTGACAGAAGAATTTTTCAGTCAACTGATCAAAATTTGACTGTATACTGAAAAGTCAAACTTTAACTTTTTGGTCAAAATCAAGTGCCAAGATTTATTTTTCATCAAGACATGTCAAATTATGAAACTTGTTCATCAAGAAACCCAAAAATGCAAATTAGGGTTTAAAATGGAAAATTTTCATAACTTAGAATTTTTCTAAGTTATGAAATTTTCTTATTTTTTCCTAACTTTGTCCCATTTTTTCACCAAGATGCAAATGGATTCAAACAAAACTTGCAACATGAAAGTTGTATTCCATCATAAAGTCTACAACTTTGATTCACAAATTTTTCTCAAAGGAAGCTTGTATATAAAGTTATGATTTTTGGAACAAGGGTACCTAAAACTTTTAACTAAGAGAAAATTTGCCCTAATCTAGGCAGGATTTTGACCCATCTTCTTGGCCATTTTTCACATAGTTCCATTTGGAGTTTCAAGATTCATTACAAATATGGATTGTAGTACATGTTCCAAGCTTTCCAAATTGTCCAAGAACTCCTCAAACACCCTTGTGGTTAGAGAGAATCGAATGCTTGAAGTTGGCAAAAACTCACTTTTGTCCATGGCCAATACATGTTCATAACAACTTGCAATTCTGATCTAGCTAGCTTGGTTCAACATTACAGGTCTCAAACCAATTTGCACTCCATAATTTAATTCCAATCCATCAGTCTAAGCCTTTGTTTTGTTCACTTGGACATTATACACAAGATTAAGCCTTAAGTAGAAAAAGGCAAATTGCCATTTTTGCCTAATTTCACTTTATGTCAAAACCAAATCCTTGAAGCATGGGGGCCAGATCTTTCAGGCAAGATCAAGTCCAATAATCCCAGTAACCAAGAACAAAAGTTGCAGCATGATAGGAGGGCTTGTACAGGGCTATAACATCATTTCCATCCTCTTGCTTCAGGTAGAAGAAAAGTGGCAAAACATAAGCAAGCTCACATATCTATTAACACCAGCTTACAAGAACTTTGCGAACAAGTTCCACACATCCCAACAAGCCTAAGGCACGACCCTTTTACCCCAAAAACCTCCTCATACTCAGAACCACTATTTTTCTACAAAATAGGGCAGGTTCTGCATTTTGCAAGTCACAACCAATTTCCATCGTGCGTTTTGTCCCAACATAGTTCCAACACCTTCCAATCAACTCACCTGAACTATCCCAAGCCCCCATTGCAAGCTGTAACAACTCTAACACACTTTGCCATTTTCATTTCAAAGCTCTGCAGGTTGAGTTCTACAACACGATTCAAGTTGTTTCAAAGCAAGCCAAGCATTGGAGAAGCTTCCTTGGACCTCAGGCAAGCTCAACAGAAGCTCAAACACCATTGGAGGTTGCTACATTGTCCAGCTCGAAGTCAACTGAAACAGGTATTTCATGGACTTCTATCTCTCTATTTAGGAATGGTTAGGCTTAAATTTGTGAATGAAATATTGTGAATGAAATATGTTGTACTCATAGCCCTGAAGCCATACATATGCTTAGTTTTCATTTACATTAATCGTGCTGAGAGAATTTCACTCATGAACTTTCTGAAAAAACTAGGTTAAAGATTAGGGCCAGAGAAATTCTCTCTGGTCTTTGAGAGTTAATCCAAGTTTTTTATATGGTTGAATTCGTTGTTTAATTCTCTACAATGTTCATGTTATGAGTTTTGTCAAAAAAAATCAAAGAATCAGGAATTAGCCATTGATGCACAGAAACGCGTGTTTTGTGAACAAGAGGAAGAAGAAGAAGTCTGGTGGGCTGGGCCTGAGTTGCTTTTGCTTCTCACACATGCATATTCAGTTTGCACCCCCCTTGGCCCATTTGTTTAATATTTATCATTTTTGACATTTTATTTTTTATCCTGACTTTATTATTTTTTGTATAAATATAAAAAATGCCAAAAATAATTTTCCATTTTTTTCATATTTATTTGATATTTATTTTATTTTACTAAGAATATATATGTAAATAAACTATTTTCTTTTTTAATAAAAACTCAAAAATAATACAAAAAATATACTTATTTTCATTTATTATTTTTATTTACATTTGAAAACATTTTCTTGAAAATATCCATTTTTGTAAATAATTAATTTTTATCTTTGTACATTTAATATGTTTAATAAATAAATAAATATATATAAATAAATATATATATATATATATATATATATATATATATATATATATATATATATATATATATATATATATATATATATATATATATATATATATATATATATATATATATATATATATATATATATATATATATATATATATATATATATATATATATATATATATATATATATATATATATATATATATATATATATATATATATATATATATATATATATATATATATATATATATATATATATATATATATATATATATATATATATATATATATATATATATATATATATATATATATATATATATATATATATATATATATATATATATATATATATATATATATATATATATATATATATATATATATATATATATATATATATATATATATATATATATAAAAAAAATACAAAAATATCACATTTTCATTTTTATTAATATTTTACACTAAAAAACATTTTTTACAATATACTTTTATTTTGTTAATATATAAATGTATAAAATTAATAAATAATATTATTTATTAAGAATTAGGGTTTCTTGCCCTAAATAGGAAAAATAATTAAAATTGATCTTTTTATTTTACTTTTCACATTGAAAAATACTTTTTACATACTAAAAAACATTTTGGCATAATACATTTTATTTACATTTATTTATTGTATTTATTTCAATTATTGTACATTTAAATATTGTATCTTGTACATTCAATTTGGTTGTAATAGTAATCTAGGGTTTAATTTCTTGTCAAATATCCCCAATTCAAATTTGTACCCCCCTCCCTATATCATGTTGTAATAGTATAGCATTTAAATTCTCGCACATTTAAAAGCTTTCAATTATGCCATTCTTAGACCTAGGGTTTGTATGCAAATAAAATCAACAATTAGTTTGACCTAATCCAAGATAAACATGCATGAAAAACAAACACAATGCACACTTGCACCCCTAGGGTTTCATCCACTTGTTGCCTTCAAAAATGGGCTATGGTTTCATGTCAAGTACTTTGGCAAAACAAAAAAAAACAAACAAAAAGATCATAGTCCCTCGATGACGCTATCTGAGTTGCCTAAACAAAAATGATCAAGTCCCTCAAGAAAATTGCCAAAGATACTTGACATTATTGCTATCATGGTCTATACGATGACCCGCGCCTGTCCCGTTAAACATCCTAACACAAGGTTGTTCACCAAATACAATGGTGAAACAACACTGTTAAAAGGGTTAAAAACATAAGAAAGATCTTTGAGTAAAATAGGGTAGATAGCTCTTAGCTACTTGATCAAGCTTGCAAAAACATCCTTGCTACTTTTCAAAAAACACTCCACAACACAAATTCAAAACCCTACTTTCAAATATTGAAAACCTTTCAAAAAACAAAAACACCTTTGTATACATTCAAAACAAGAATTATTACAAAGGTTGCCACAACGATGGTCTCTTTTCAAAGTATTTTCCAAAATCACACACAAAGCACCATTTCAAACAATTGAAAAGCACCATTTCAAACAATTGAAAAACACCATTTCAAACAATAGAAATGCAAAGCAAGTGATCTAAGCAAGTAACTAAGATCCCATGGATAACCATGGATAGAAAGGGTGCTAATACCTTCCCTTTCTATAATCTACTCCCCGAACCCAAGAAAACATCTCAAAGGTCTTTCCTGTGCTTTTTGACCTTTCCTTAGGATAAAATAAAAAGCCGGTGGCGACTCTTGCTAAACCGAAACATTTGCAAACACAAATGCAGAATCCCAAGTCAGTTCTCCCACCGTATCACAGAACTGGCGACTCTGCTGGGGAATTAATTATAAAAGTGGAGTAACCTTAGGTCTTAGATCACCTTTTGCATGATTATTGTTTGCTTTGATTGCTTTACATTTTGGTTCTCTTGTTTGGGCTTGAAATCCTCCACCCGGATTTGGGAAACATTCATAGATAACAATACGTTGTGGAAACTGTGCATGGTATACCGACACGGTTGAAGCAATAGCTATATTAGTGCGACATATTTGTGATTACCGGTAGCCTTTGAGTCAATCAAATAGAATACGGGGCCTCTGAGTGATGTCTTAAGCACTAATGAATTAGAACCTTACTTGACCATCTTGGCCTTTTATTAGGGGTAGTGAGATGACCGGCTTTGGTGTAGTCCGAAGTTGGTAGATACTCGATACTACACTCATTGAGGGTTGTTTTCTGAGAATATTTTGGTTGCTAGTTAAGTGGCTAAACCAAAACAATGAACATAGAAAACAATCCAATGATATTGAGCTCCTTAGAACCCAGTTACTATTTATAGGACAAGTTTTGAACCAACTAAACTCAAGAGGGTACTTACCTATGAAACCTCATGCAAGCCTGAAACTAGGGTTTTGTGTGACTTGCTTGTACATGTGCTTGTACATACATCATGAACATCATAAAGCATCATATGCATCCACTAACCATTTCAAGGGTTTGGATCTTCATCTTTGTTCTTGTTTTGTAGGTCATGGAATCTCTTCGCAGGAAAACAATTCAAGTCAATCTTGTGAGAATCCCTCCTTAACTCAAGGAGCTTACATCTAAGATTCCCGAGAATTCTCTCTTCAGTGAAAGACATGGTAGACTCCTCAACTTGGTCAACACCAACATTGAAGAAGACATGGTGAAAGTTCTCTTCCAGTTCTTTGACCCCCTACACCACTGTTTCATATTCCCTGACTACCAATTAGTACCTACTTTGGAGGAATTTTCTCAACTCCTGAGAATTCCTATTCTTAATCAACTACCCTACAACGGTACAGAAAAAGAACCAAAGCCTGAAGATGTTGCCCAAGCATTACACTTGCAACCATCTGACATCAAGGGGCATTGGGAAACCAGAAGTGGTGTCAAGGGATTCTTGGCAAAGTTTTTGTTTGAGAAGGCACAAGAATGCTGGAATTCTCTTGATCTACAAGCCTTTGAAGAGATTGTGGCACTCCTTATCTATGGGTTAGTCTTGTTCCCAAATCCTGACCAACTTATAGATATGAATGCTGTCAAGATTTTCATACCCAGGAATCCCATACCTACATTGCTTGGAGACATCCTACACTCATTTTACACATAAACAATGAGGAAAAGAGGTGTTCTCATGTTCTGTACTCCCCTCCTAGCAAGGTGGTTTATTTCTCACCTTCCACAATCAGTTCTGAAGAATGAGCAGGGTTTAAGGTGGTCACAACGATTGATGACCCTCACACATTTTGATGTACATTGGTGTTCTCGGTCCAGAGAAAATGTCATCATCATTGATCGTTGTGGGGAATTCCCTAATGTCCCACTACTTGGTATTAGGGGAGGCATTACCTACAACCCCTGTCTAGCTTTGAGACAATTTGGATATGCTCGGAGGGATGGTCCTCATGACATGCTGATTCCTGACCTAGTTTTTGACTTCGACAACGATGCGCAAGAACTTCGACAAAGGTTCATCAGAGCTTGGAGGATGCATAACAAAGTGGATAGTAAGACCATGGGGCACAAAAATTCCATCCCCCTTGAGCCTTACCTCAAGTGGGTACGTATCCGCTCCCAGAATCTTATGATGCCATATCCATACATTCTCCCCTTGATCAAAGAGCCTGTTATGGAAGGAGAGGTTCCATACACCATCCTACATCCTGACATGCCAACATCATGGGAGGAAATGCAAAAGAGTTGGATCCAACTCAAAGAAGAACGGGATACTTTTGAAGCCAACTTCTATGCCAGTGAGAAGAAGGTTTTAGGGCTCACCCGCCAACTTCATGAGGAGGAAACTCTCAACACCTACATCGCGCCAAAGAGGATGCGCAATGTCTTTTTACATTAAAATTTTTGTAATATTTCGCCCATGGGGCACTTATGTACTAACAATTTCTTTTAATATGACGTGTGTTCCTTTTTGTTTGCAACAAATTTGAATTTTTGAACCCTTGAATGCATTACATGAATAACATACCATTCATCATATGCATAAACAGGTCTTCAAGCCAGGTTTCCTTATCTTTCTGCTGTTCATTTCAGCAAGATGGATTTGGAGCAAACAGTAAAGGACCTACATGCACAAAATTCACAAATTCAGCAACTCCTCATGACCTTGGCAAAGGGTCAAGTGGATCTCAAAGTTCTTCTAGAGAAGAATAAAGAGAAGAAAAAGAAAAAAAGACTGGGGGTAGCCACTTTCGGAAGAAGGTTTGAGGGCGATGCTAGAAGGACTCTTGAGTTCCCTTCAACGTCTCACGAAGGGATTGGCAAGGGGAAAGGAGTTACTGTACCTTCTGAGTCTGAGGTAGAAGAAGAGGAAGAGGAAGAGGACGAAGACTACTCTGAACAACAATATCCACCAGCGGATGACAAATATAAGAACCTTGAAGACAGATTGGCAGCTATGGAGTTGCAGAGGGTGCCCGGATTGGATTTTGAAGAACTGGGATTGGTAGCTGGGATTGTTATCCCTCCCAAGTTTAAGGTGCCAACATTTGCCAAGTACGACGGTCTGTCTTGCCCTAAGATGCACTTGAGGTCGTATGTTAGAAAGATCTAACCACATTCATCCGATAAAGACCTTTGGGTACACTTTTTCCAAGACAGCTTGTCTGGCACCCATTTAGATTGGTTTTATCAACTCGAGAGATCAGAAGTTCACAATTGGGAAGACTTGGAAGCTGCTTTTTATCGTCAGTATCAGTACAACGCTGATTTGGCGCCTACCCGTACTCAGCTACAAAGTATGGGGATGGCTTCAAATGAAGGGTTTAAGGAGTACGCCCAGAAGTGGCGTGATCTGGATGGAAGGGTGCAGCCACCGCTATCAGATAGGGAATTAGTTGACATGTTTTTGGGGACCCTGTCTGGCCCCTTCTTCAACCATCTAATCGGGAGCTCTTCTGCGGGATTTACTGAACTGATTTTGACCGGCGAAACGGTGAAGGCCGGTATTAAAACTGGAAAGATTCAAAAGGATGCCTCCGCATCCACGGCCGTTAAAAAACCTTTTCCAGCCAAGAAAGAAGCATCTGCTGTGTATTCTCAGAAGGGATTGGGAAGAACTGAGCGTCGGCCGACTGTAGGGGCCGTGATGATTCAAATTTCGTCAAATGATCAACCTCGTAACAATCAGCCGAGACCTAATCAACAACGGGTAGAACGGCCGCAACGGAAGTTCACCCGCATCAACATGACACCCGCACAGGTTCTTCCCCATTTGTTGAAGCTGAATCTGACTAGTTTGAAAGAGGCGCCAAAAAACCCTAACACCTCCTCTTCGTACTATCACTCCAATGCCAAGTGTGCTTACCATTCCGACAGTGCTGGGCACGACACCAATAATTGCTGGGCACTTAAGAAATAAATTCAGGACTTAATTGATGCCAAAGAGGTTTAATTTAACGCTCCTGAGAATCCCAATGTTATATCCGCTCTGATGCCCAAGCACGGCCACAATGTGCATGCTATTTTGGAAAACCTCCATGTTACTGATGTTGCCAATCTGTTGACTCCTTTGATTGTGATTAAAGAAAATTTGTTGAGAGCCAGGATCTTTCCTGGTTGTGGTAAGGACTGTTATTTTTGTTCTAACATTCAAGGTGATTGTCCAATGTTGAAGTCGGGTGTCCAACGCCTGATGGATACGCAAGAGATACTTTTCCAGAAAACCCCTATTAACACTTTCAATCCGACTACTCCTGATACTTGTGATACTTCAACCAACGATATTGCTATCATAACCATTTCCGATAATCCTCCCAAGGCTTGCAAAAGGCCTGTCAGGATTACACCCAACTCTGAATGTGTACCTTTAAAGATCACCATGTCGGGACCTGTCCCGTACCAATCAAGTAAAATGATACCGTGGAACTATGGGGGAGAAATCTTCTACCACAACATCAAACAAATCGAAACAGTCCAAGAGATTTCTGAAGAAGACCATGATATAGGGAACATCGCGGGTACAAGAAAGATAACCCGCAGTTGCCGAATCTTTTCTCCGGAGATTGCTCCCCCCCGAGCAGTTTTCGGACCCTTAAAAGCTTCTGCACCTGTTGGACCCTCTGTGTAAGGCCCAGTGATTGAAGAAGTGGTTACTCCTGAAGAAAGAACATCTGCTGATAATACCGACAAGGGTAAGGGGATACTGGAAATGCCTATCAGGATGAAGGCTCATGCTGTGGTTATCCCCGAAACCACTCAGAAGGAAATGATTGAAATCCTAAAAATAATCAGAAAAAGTGACTACGATGTTGTAGAACAACTGGGGTAGACCCCTTCTAAAATTTCAATGTTAGCCCTCCTGCTCTGTTCAGAGGCCCATGCTAAGGCCCTGATTAAATTCTTGAAGACGGCACATGTACCCCAAGAGACCTCGGCTGACCAATTTCAAGATTGTGTGGCCAGTCTTACTGCTGACAATGGCCTGGGCTTTTCCGACGCTGACTTAACTCCCAAAGGAAGGAAGCACAATGATGCGTTACATGTTTCAGTTGAATGCCGAGGAACCACTCTCGCCCATGTCTTGGTTGATACTGGTTCTTCCCTGAATGTGCTACCAAAGAAGGCCTTAGACCGTTTGGATTGTGAAGGTTTGACCCTCAAACCTAGTAACATTGTCGTCAGAGCTTTCGATGGTTCCAAAAGAATGGTTCATGGAGAGGTTGATATTCCTATCAAGGTAGGCACCAAAGTGTTCAACTCCACCTTCTACGTAATGGAAATCCGTCCGTCATACTCATGTTTGTTGGGAAGACCGTGGATCCATTATACCGGGGCAGTTACCTCCTCTTTGCATCAAATTCTGAAATATCCTGTTAAGGGTAAAATCATAATTGTGCACGGCGAGGAAGAGTACATGATCAGTCATCTCAATTCCTTTCGATATGTGGAGTTAGATGGAGAGTTCATCAAAATTCCTTTTTAACATTTTGAGGAAGTTTCTCCCGAGGTAGCAGTTCCGAAGACAGTGGTTGAGGTACCTATCATTCCTAGGCATGTGGCTAGGATGGCATCTCTCAAAGACGCAGAGGCTGTGATTAAGGAGGGAAAGAGCATACTATGGGGACAATTGCCTGACTTTCCCCATAAGACGGACAAGTTTGGTTTAGGGTTTACTGCTGCAGGACAAAAGGCTATGCGTCGCTCTAAGGTCGGAGGACCACCCGTCAAGAACTCACACCACAAAATCAATGTTGTAGAAGATGAAGATGAGGAGAGCCATTTTGAAGATTGGATCTTTCCGACTGTTGAAGGGGGTTTGAGCAATTGGGAAGCAAAGGATTTTGTTCCTATCACCTTTATCAACCAATAATTTTATCTTTGAACAATTTCCCATTTTTATGGTCTGTAATAACTAAAACAATTCGTACACTACTTTCACCTCATGTCTTTCCCGGGGCACGTAGGTCCATCTGTAAGGGTTTGATTTTCTTCATAATCATATGCCATGTTTTAATGAATCATTGGACGTTTTTCATCTATAAACTGCTATGTTCGTTTTCTTTCCTTTTGCATTTTTGTTTGTTTAAGGATGGTTATCCCTTACACACACCCACACTCACAAATGCAGGTACCCATCCACTCCGGATTCCATGGGTGACTATTCTGCTTTAGCCTTCGATAACTCTGAAGATTTGGTCAATCATGCTGAGTACGAAGTTGATGAAGATTGTGAAGTGTCAGGAGAGTTAGCCAGACTTCTACAACAGGAAGAGAGGGCCATTCTGCCTCATGAAGAGCTGTTAGAAACCATCAACTTAGGGACAGAGGAAGACATGAAGAAAGTAAAAGTGGGTGCCAACCTGGAACCGAGTGTCAAGGAGCGCTTAGTGCTGTTGTTGAACGAATATGTTGAAATCTTCGCTTGGTCTTATGAAGACATGCCAGGGCTAGACACCGATATCGTGGTTCACCGTCTCCCCACAAGAGAAGATTGTCCACCGATCAAGCAAAAGGTTTACCGAATGAGGCTTGACATGTCTGAGAAGATTAAGGCTGAAGTAATGAAGCAATTCAACGCTGGTTTTCTGGCTGTTACAACCTATCCATAATGGGTTGCTAACATTGTGCCCGTACCCAAAAAGGACGGCAAAGTCAGAATGTGTGTGGACTATAGGGATTTGAACAGGGCCAGCCCTAAAGACGATTTTCCACTACCGCATATCAACATCTTGGTTGACAACACAACTCAACACAAGGTTTTTTCTTTCATGGACGGATTCTCGGGATATAATCAAATCAAAGTGGCCCCCGAGGACATGGAGAAAACAACCTTTGTTACACAATGGGGTGCCTTCTGCTACAAAGTGATGCCGTTCGGACTAAAGAACGCAGGGGCAACCTATCAACACGCCATGGTAGCTTTGTTTCATGATATGATACATCATGAGATCGAAGTTTACGTAGACGACATGATAGCTCGATCACAAACAGAAGAATAACACCTTAATCATTTGCAAAAGCTGTTTGCCAGGTTGAAAGAGTATAAACTCCGACTGAATCCAAGCAAGTGCACTTTTGGAGTTAGGTCTGGTAAACTCCTGGGATTTATTGTCAGCAACAAGGGAATTGAGGTTGATCCAGATAAAGTAAAATCTATACAAGAAATGCCTGTCCCCTGCACTGAAAAGGAGGTTAGAGGATTCTTGGGATGCTTGAACTATATCGCCAGGTTCATCTCTCACCTGACGTCTACCTGTGAGCCAATTTTCAAACTGTTGAAGAAAGATCAGGTAGTTGAATGGAACAATGATTGTCAAGTTGCTTTTGATAAGATCAAGGAGTACTTACTAGAACCTCCTATCCTGATGCCACCCATCAAAGGAAGGCCGTTGATCATGTATCTGACTGTTTTGGATAACTCAATGGGGTGCGTGTTGGGCCAACATGACGAGTCTGGTCGAAAAGAGCATGCCATTTATTACCTTAGTAAAAGGTTTACCAACTGTGAGACTCGCTACTCACTGCTCGAGAAAACTTGTTGCGCTTTGGTATGGGCTGCTCGTCGGCTAAGGCAGTATATGTTGACTCATACCACTTTGCTGATTTCCAAGATGGATCCGATCAAGTACATTTTCGAGAAGCCTGCTTTATCTGGAAGAATCGCTAGATGGAAGATGATCCTGACTGAGTATGACATCCAGTATACTACCCAAAAAGCTATAAAAGGGAGTGTACTAGCTGACCGTCTAGCTCATCAAGCCGTCGAAGATTATCAATCTATGAGATTCGACTTCCCTGACGAGGACATCATGACTTTGGACAAAATCGAAGGTAACGGACCGTATGACGGACCTGAACAAAAGATCCCGATGGACCCTGTACTTTGATGGTGCTTCAATTGCACTTGGCAACGGTATCGGTGCGGTACTCATCTCTCCGGAAGGTTTCCATACACCCTTCACTGCCCGACTTTGCTTCAGCTGTACCAACAACATGGCCGAATATGAAGCTTGCATCTTTGGTCTTAAGGCTGCTATAGACTTGGGAATCAAATCTTTGGTCGTATTTGGGGACTCGGCTTTGGTTATCAGTCAAGTCAAAGGAGAGTGGGACACCAAACATCCTAATCTTATCCCATACAAAGAACATGTCCTTACTTTGTTGCCTCATTTCGAGCAGATTACTTTCGAGCATTTCCCGCGAGAAGAGAATCAGCTAGCAGATGCTCTGGCTACAATGTCTTCCATGTTTAAACTCAACTGGGATAACGAGGCTCCCTAAATCACCATCGAGTGAATGGACGAACCTGCGCATTGTCATGAGATTGATACCGAAGAAGTAGTGGAACAACCCTGGTTTCATGAAATCAAAAGGTATCTCTAGACTAGAGAATATCCTGAAGGAGATTCCGTCAATGACAAAAAGTTCTTAAGGAGATTTGCTGCCAAGTTCTTCCTAAGCAATGGCATCCTTTATAAACGCAGCCATGATTGTGTTTTACTCTGATGCATGGACAAACTGAAGCAGAGTTGATCATGACTAAGATACAAAATGGCACATTTGGAACCCATTTAAGCGGACATACGATGGCTAAGAAGATTCTAAGGGCAAGCTACTACTGGTCTACCATGGAAGCTGATTGTCACCAACATTCCCGTACTTGCCACAAATGCCAAGTCTACGCCGACAAGGTACATATTCCTCTTGTTCCTCTCAACGTCCTGACAGCTCCTTGGCCATTCGCAATGTGGGGCATTGACATGATTGGAGAGATCAAGCCCACGGAGTCCAATGGACATCGCTTCATCTTGGTCGCTATTGATTATTTTACCAAGTGGGTCGAAGCAACTTCCTTTGCCTCTGTTACGAAGAATGTGGTTGCCCATTTCATCAAGCAGAATCTCATATGCCGGTATGGTGTCCCCGACAGGATCATCACAGACAACGATACAAATCTGAACAATACTATGATCACCGCTCTATGCGAACAGTTCAATATTTATCATCACAATTCATCTCCCTATCGGCCGAAGATGAACGGTGTTGTTGAAGCCGCGAACAAAAATATCAAGAAGATCATTCAAAAAATGACAGTTACCTACAAAGACTGGCATGAGATGTTACCGTTTGCTCTGCATGGATATAGTACCACGGCACGTACTTCAACAGGGGCAACGCCATTTTCTTTGGTGTATGGCATGGAGGCTGTCCTACCCATGGAAGTTCAGATTCCTTCCTTAAGGATTATGAAGGAAGTTGGTTTGAGTGAAGACGATTGGATTCAGACCCAGCTTGATCAACTTAATTTGATCAACGAGAAGTGACTTACTGCTGTTTTCCATGGTCAGACGTATCAAAAACGGATGATCAAGGCTTTCAACAAGAAAGTCAGGTGTCAGATATATCAAGTCGGAGATCTTGTAATCAAGCGGATCATCCGAAAAGTGATCCCAGGGGAAAATGGACTCCTACTTACGAAGGACCATTTGTGATCAAGAGCATCTTTTCTGGTGGGGCAATGATTTTGACCACCATGGACGACGACGATTTGCCACACCCTGCGAACGCAGACATAGTCAAAAGATACTACGCATAAACAACCCGACAAGTTGAAAACCCGAAAGGGCGACTTGGGCAAAAATGGGCATCCCGGTGAACCGAAACCCCGAAAGGGCGGTTCAGGCAAAAATTAGGGATAAAACAAAAAAATCTGTACACCCGGCAAGTTGAAAACCCGAAAGGGCGACTTGGGCAAAAAAGGGTTTCCCGGTGGATCAAAAACCCGAAAGGGCGATTCAGGCAAAACTTAGGGAATTAAAGTGTATGACTGTGTCTTGTCGAATCACTTTAAAGAACAATCTCTTCATCAACAAGCTCTGAGCTTCTGATCGACCTAGTCATCAGCGGACGAAGCAGTGAATGGACAAGATATTCAGAGTCATGAAGGCTATAGCAGAATGGGAATCCCATGGAATTGTTACACATAGCCATCTTTCTTTTGTATAAAATTTTCCAATTTTTACGACAACATTCTCTTACTAGGGTGTTTATCTCCTTTGTACAAAGATACTCACACAAGTTAATACAAATACACTTCCAAGTGCAGAAATTTACTTGCCTTTCTTTTCTTTTTTACACTTATGTTATATTTGAAAACGTCTAATGTTTTGTTAAATAGGCATATGCATTTGAACATAATCATTGCTTACAAATAAAACGAAATTGAAAAAAGATAGTTACTGATAGGTTGAAGGTGTAGGAAGATATCTTTATGCCATTTCAGAAGAAATCCCCTACGATACATCATTTGGATTCTCAACAAAGCTAAATTTAGAATATATTTCCCCAGCGGGGTTAAGCTTCAAGATCCTCGATAGAACCATTGCTTTCTAAAATCTTGATTCCCCAGCTAAGCTGAATTTCAAAATTCCCATCAGAGTCAAGTTTCAGGATCCCTAGTGGCGCCCAAAAACCCTGAAAATCCTATCCCCAGCAGAGCCAGAATAGTGAGCATTTCCCCACAGATTTATTTCCCAGCAGATTGAAGATTCTCAGTCTCATTTCTCCAGCAGAAGTCTCCCAGGTTTTAACCCCCCAGTAGAGATTTTTCAGAGTTTCCTTTATTCTCCAAGCAGTCATCCAAGGCTTCTCATCTTCAACAATCAAAGATTTTTGAATCCTCAGCACCGGGCAAGGATTTATTTTCCCCGGCAGCAATCAAAGAATTTATTATCTCCGGCTATCTGGATTTTATTTTCCTCAACAAGACGACTACTCAGCTTACATGCATAATCATTACATCCATATATCGTAAACATGGATTATAATTCATTGCATCATACATATCATGCAATATAACTTCGTGTTTTAGCTAACATTTTACCCTTTTCAGGATAAGATTAAAAGGCTATTGTTAACAATTATTCAGATACAGTATGGATACACCCCAGACGCGGCGGTCATTCTACTACTCATTCAGAACTTCAAGTCAAAATACAGTATGGATACACCCCAGACGCGGCGGTCATTCTACTACTCATTCAGACTTCAGCAATCAGATACAGACTAAATATGCTCCCAACACGGCTGCCATTCTATCTCTCATTCAGATTCAACTATCAACTACAAGTTCAGATACGCTCCAAACAAGGATTCCGTTCTGGCCTTTACACCAGCAGTTTGATCCCCCTAGTGCAGTCGCCACAGAGGTCTTTCTGTCACTTATTCAGATCCCAGTTACAGTACAGATACACCCCAGACACGACAGTCATTCTACTACTCATACAGATCTCAAACTTCAGATACGGTCCAAATATGCTCCAGACACGGTTGCCATTCTGTCACACATTCATAGTTTATTTTGCTCCATACGCAGATGCTGCTCTGTTACCTAGATACAATACAGATACACTCCGGACACGGTAGTCATTCTGATATTTATTCAAAATTCAAATACAGTTACAGCTCAGATACGCGCCAGACACGGACGCCATTCTTTTGCTCATACAAACTCAGTCTCTAGATACAGTTCAATGCATTCCAAACACAGATACCATTTTGACGTTCATTCTTCTGACCTTCAGCATTACAATTCAAAAAACATTCTTGGATGGCATCTGTAAGCCCATCTCCAGCAAGATTCTACCATATCCAAATGGCATCTTTAAGCCCATTTCCTCGGCCATGTTTTGACAAGTGCAAATTTACGGGCACTCTAGTGTCCAATCCTCTTTTACCTTGGAGTCGCGAAAGGAAAACTTGCCAATCTAACTCCTCAGGTTCAAGAAGATTGAACAGGGGCAACTGTTGTACCCCAAAATTTGCCCTCCCATTTCATCAACATTTTCTCATCACAAGACTCTTGGAACTGAAGATCAAGCTAGGGTTTGCTCTGCTCAAGACACTTCCTTGCACTGTTGATCTAAATTAGGGTTTGAGTTTGCACAGGGATATTTTGACCCACAATTCCCAAAGTGACTTTCATACTTCACGTTGGACTCACAAGTTTATCCATACCAAGTTTCAAGCCTTGATTTAAATTTTTGCCCAGTCAATTGGACAGTTGACCTAGAAATCAACTACATTGGGGAAAAAGTCAACTGTGGCCAATTGACAGTCAAACTTCATGTTTTTTGACCCACATCAACATAATGAACTCACATATGTCATTTGATCAAGTTTGGATCACAATTCCACAAGAAACTTGATCAGATCACCAAAAGGGCAAAATGGTCATTTTTAGGGTTTTGACTGTACAAAGGCAATTTTTGACTGTTTGACCTAACCAATGGAAAATCAAGATAAACCATGGACAAAAGGACTCAATGACATTGTATTGACCCATTCAACAAGTTCAGAAGATCTCAATTGCATAGGATTGACAGATGAATTTTTCAATCAACTGATCAAAATTTGAATGTATACTGAAAAGTCAAACTTTGACTTTTTGGTCAAAATCAAGTGCCAAGATTTATTTTTCATCAAGACATGTCAAATTATGAAACTTGTTCATCAAGAAACCCAAAAATGCAAATTAGGGTTTAAAATGGAAAATTTTCATAACTTAGAATTTTTCTAAGTTATGAAATTTTCTTATTTTTTCCTAACTCTGTCCCATTTTTTCACCAAGATGCAAATGGATTCAAACAAAACTTGAAACATGAAAGTTGTAGTAAATCACAAAGTATACAACTTTGATTCACAAAGCTGTATCAAAGGAAGCTTGTATCTCAAGTTATGATTTTTGGAACAAGGGTACCTAAAACTTTTAACTTAGAGAAAATTTGCCCTAATCTAGGCAGGATTTTGACCCATCTTCTTGGCCATTTTTACATAGTTACACTTGGAGTTTCAAGTTTCATTACAAATATGGATTGTAGTACATGTTCCAAGATTTCCAAATTGTCCAAGAACTCCTCAAACACCCTTGTGGTTAGAGAGAATCGAATGCTTGAAGTTGACAAAAGCTCACTTTTGTCCATGGCCAATACATGTTCATAACAACTTGCAATTCTGATCTAGCTAGCTTGGTTCAACATTACAGGTCTCAAAACCAATTTGAAATCCATAATTTAATGCCAATCCATCAGTCTAAGCCTTTGTTTTGTTCACTTGGACATTATACACAAGATTAAGCCTTAAGTAGAAAAAGGCAAATTGCCATTTTTGCCTAATTTCACTTTATGTCAAAACCAAATCCTTGAAGCATGGGGGACAGATCTTTGAGGTAAGATAAAGTCCACTAATCCCAATAACCAAGAACAAAAGTTGCAGCATGATAGGAGGGATTATACAGGGCTATAACATCATTTCTATCCTCTTGCTTCAGGTAGAAGAAAAGTGGCAAAACATAAGCAAGCTCACATATCTGTTAACACCAACTTACAAGAACTTTGTGAACAAGTTCCATACATCCCAACAAGCCTAAGGCACGACCCTTTTACCCCAAAAACCTCCTCGTACTCAAAACCTCTGTTTTTCTGCAAAACAGGGCAGGTTCTGCATTTTGCAAGTCACAACCAATTTCCATCGTGCGTTTTGTCCCAAGATAGTTCCAACACCTTCCAATAAACTCACCTGAACTATCCCAAGCCCCCATTGCAAGCTCTAACACCTCTAACACACTTTGCCATTTTCATTTCAAAGCTCTGCAGGTTGAGTTCTACAGCACGATTCAAGTTGTTTCAAAGCAAGCCAAGCATTGGAGAAGCTTCCTTGGACCTCAGGCAAGCTCAACAGAAGCTCAAACACCATTGGAGGTTGCTACATTGTCCAGCTCGAAGTCAACTGAAACAGGTACTTCATGGACTTCTATCTCTCTATTTAGGAATGGTTAGGCTTAAGTTTATGAATGAAATATGTTGTACTCATAGCCCTGAAGCCATACATATGCTTAGTTTTCATTTACATTAATCGTGCTGAGAGAATTTCACTCATTAACTTTCTGAAAAAACTAGGTTAAAGATTAGGGCCAGAGAAATTCTCTCTGGTCTTTGAGAGTTAATCCAAGTTTTTTATATGGTTGATTTCGTTGTTTAATTCTCTACAATGTTCATGTTATGAGTTTTGTCAAAAAATAAAAAAATCAGGAATTAGCCATTGATGCACAAAAACGCGTGTTTTGTGAACAAGAGGAAGAAGAAGAAGTCTGGTGGGCTGGGCCTGAGTTGCTTTTGCTTCTCACACATGCATATTCAGTTTGCACCCCCTTGGCCCATTTGTTTAATATTTATCATTTTTGACATTTTATTTTTTATCCTGACTTTATTATTTTTTGTATAAATATAAAAAATGCCAAAAATAATTTTCCATTTTTTTTCATATTTATTTGATATTTATTTTATTTTACTAGGTATATATATGTAAATAAACTATTTTCTTTTTTAATAAAAACTAAAAAATAATACAAAAAAATACTTATTTTCATTTATTATTTTTATGAAAACATTTTCTTGAAAATATCCATTTTTGTAAATAATTAATTTTTATCTTTGTACATTTACTTATATACTTATATACTTGTTATTAAATAATTAGGTTAAAAAATACAAAAATATCACATTTTCATTTTTATTAATATTTTACACTAAAAAACATTTTTAACAATATACTTTTTATTTTGTTAATATATATTTGTATAAAATTAATAAATAATATTATTTATTAAGAATTAGGGTTTTTGGCCCTAAATAGGAAATATAATTAAAATTGATCTTTTTATTTTACTTTTCACATTGAAAAATACTTTTTACATACTAAAAAACATTTTGGCATAATACATTTTATTTACATTTATTTATTGTATTTATTTCAATTATTGTACATTTAAATATTGTATCTTGTACATTTAATTTGGTTGTAATAGTAATCTAGGGTTTAATTTCTTGTCAAATATCCCCAATTCAAATTTGTACCCCCTCCCTATATCATGTTGTAATAGTATAGCATTTAAATTTTCGCACATTTAAAAGCTTTCGATTATGCCATGCTTAGACCTAGGGTTTGTATGCAAATAAAATCAACAATTAGTTTGACCTAATCCAATATAAACATGCATGAAAAACAAACACAATGCACACTTGCACCCCTAGGGTTTCATCCACTTGTTGCCTTCAAAAATGGGCTATGGTTGCATGTCAAGTACTTTGGCAAAACAAAAAAAATAAACAAAAAGATCATAGTCCCTCGATGACGCTATCTGAGTTACCTAAACAAAAATGATCAAGTCCCTCAAGAAAATTGCCAAAGATACTTGACACTATTGCTATCATGGTCTATACGATGACCCGCGCATGTCCCGTTAAACATCCTAACACAAGGTTGTTCACCAAATAAAATGGTGAAACAACAATGTTAAAAGGGTTAAAAACATAAGAAAGATCTTTGAGTAAAATAGGGTAGATAGCTCTTAGCTACTTGATCAAGCTTGCAAAAACATCCTTGCTACTTTTCAAAACACACTCCACAACACAGTTTCAAAACCCTACTTTCAAATATTGAAAACCTTTCAAAAAACAAAATCACCTTTGTATACATTCAAAACAAGAATCATTACAAAGGTTGCCACAACGATGGCCTCTTTTCAAAACATTTTCCAAAATCACACACAAAGCACCATTTCAAACAATTGAAAAGCACCATTTCAATCAATTGAAAAGCACCATTTCAAACAATTGAAAAGCACCATTTTAAACAATAGAAATGCAAAGCAAGTGATCTAAGCAAGTAACTAAGAGCCCATGGATAACCATGGATAGAAAGGGTTCTAATACCTTCCCTTTCTATAATCTACTCCCCGAACCCAAGAAAACATCTCAAAGGTCTTTCTTGTGCTTTTTGACCTTTCCTTAGGATAAAATAAAAAGTCGGTGGCGACTCTTGCTAAACCGAAACATTTGCGAACACAAACGCAAAATCCCAAGTCAGTTCTCCCACCGTATCACACCCGGTCATGTGTTTATAACAGAGGAGGTAGCAGATGAGAAACTTTGGTATTATGATATCAAGCATTTTCTCCAAACTCAGGAATACCCGATTGGTGCATCGAATAAAGATAGAAAGACATTGAGAAGATTGGCTGGCAGTTCTTCCTCAGTGAAAATGTGTTGTACAAGAGAAATTATAACATGGTCTTGCTCAGATGCATGGATAGACACGAAGCAGACGTGTTGATGCATGAGATCTATGAAGGTTCATTTGGCACTCATGCCAATGTACATTCGATGGCTAAAAGGATGCTAAGGGCAGGTTACTATTGGTTGACAATGGAATATGATTGTTACAAATTTGCAAAGAAGTGTCATAAATGCAAGATTTATGCGGACAAGGTTCATGTGCCTCTGACACTTCTTAATGTGATCTCTTCCCCATGGCCTTTCTCTATGTGGGGTATTGACATGATTGGGTGATAGATCACAAAGCTTCGAATGGACACCGTTTTATCTTGGTAGCAATTGATTACTTCACCAAGTGGGTGGAGGCTGCTTCATATGCTAATGTTACTAAGTATGTGGTTGTGCGCTTCATTAAGAATAATCTTATATGTCGGTATGGTATGTCGAGTAGAATCATCGCCGATAATGACTCGAATCTAAACAACAAAATGATGACAGAACTGTGTGAAGAATTCAAGATTGTCCATCATAACTCATCTCCGTACAGGCCAAAGATGAATGGGGCTGTTGAAGCTGCTAATAATAATATAAAGAAGATTATCCAGAAAATGGTTGTTATACTTATAAGGATTGGCATGAAATGCTCCCTTTTGCTTTGCATGGACATCGAACATCTGTCCATACTTCAACATGAGCAACCTCGTTCTCCCTTGTGTATGGAATGGAAGTTGTGCTCCCAATCGAGGTTGAGATTCCCTCTTTGCGTGTGATAATGGAAACCAAGTTGACAGAGGCTGAATGGGTCCAAAACCAGTTTGACCAATTGAATTTGATCGAAGAGAAGAGAATGACAGCTTTGTGTCATGGACATTTATATCAGAAGAGAATGAAGAAAGCTTTTGATAAAAAGGTCAAACCTCGTGAATTCAGAGAAGGCGACCTTGTGCTCAGGAAGATCATGTCTTTTAACGTTGATTCTAGGGGCAAGTGGACTCCCAATTTTGAAGGCCCGTATGTTATCAAGAAATCCTTCTCTGGAGGTGCATTAATTCTTGAAACTATGGATGGCGAGGAGTTCACACGTCCCATGAATGTTGATGCAGTCAAGAAATACTTTGCCTAAAGAAATAAAATAACAGCTCGCTAAGTTGAAAACCCGAAAGGGCGACTTAGGAAAAAATGAGTGTCTCGGTAGGCCGAAAACCCAGAAGGATGGTCTAGGCAAAAATTAGAGACATAAATAGAATAAATTTCCCGCTAAGTTGAAAACCGGCAAGGGCAGCTTAGGAAAAAGTTAGGGACTTTCTTGGCAAGTAACTACATCAGACAAGACTTGATCATTGAACAACAATCTTCTCAGATCCTCATCATGCTTCAACAGAAGTTGCTGCTCAGGATTTCAAAAGTTGTTAGAGGGGATAGTGGTCATTGTATCTCAATGTATCTTTTCCATTATATATTAACATTTTCGGAACTTTGTTATTATCCATGAAGTCTCGCCATTCGCAGACTACCATTCTATTAATGAAATTTGAGCTTTTACCCAATTCTTTGTATTTCTTATTTTTATTTAGATTGAAAAGATTCCATTTATTATTGATAATAACTTTCAAAGTGAAAAAGATTGAATAACAAAATTGATTTTCAAAAAGAATTTACAATTTGTTTTTGCTTTAAAATTTATGACGCAAGAGAAACAACAAAAGTGGTGATCCCAGGAATGGATGAACTCCAATTGCTTCTCGGAGAAGTTTTGCTCAAGATGTTTCGTCGTATAGGGTTTGCAACTCTAGTATCCTCGGTCAAGTTTTGGTTCATTTCTCCTCTTTTCTGAGTTTGAATGATAAGAAGATTCAATCCAAGATTTCTCCAGTGAAGATTTCATTTGATTAATAGAGGTTCTTTCTTCCCAGAGAAGTTGGTACATTAATCACTCTCGAAGAACACATGTCTCTGGTTCCTCCAGTAAGGAACTCATATTGGTTTTTTCTTTGAGAATGTGGTGTTGATCTCCCCAATAAAGTCAACACGAATTCCCCAGTGAATGTTTTGATGATTTGATGTCTGTCTACTCTACTTGAAATTGATTTTGCAATCCCCAATAGAAGTGTTACTTTTGAAAACATTTGTTTCCCCGTTGAAGTCTGAATGCTATTCCATGGCGAAGTCGGGAGAAAGATGTTATATCCCTGAATCTATATTATTTTTGTCACTTGGATTTGTTTGCTTTTGGATTATGTTTCTCCCCAGTGAAGTTAAACCAGGCAGTAGGTTATGTTTCCTCAGTTGGCGCTTAATTTTTCTTGGATTATTCACCTTGGATGTGATTTAGCCAAGTGTTAATTATGCCCGAGTTGGTTTTTGCCTGGTTACTCCCAGTGTTATATGTCTATTTTATCAGCATATACATGATAACACTCATACATTCGTCATGCATAGTTAAATTTATCAAATCATTGCTCATTCACATTCATTAATTTTTGTTGTTGACATATTATCCTTTTTTGCAGAATTGTGTTATCCTCTCTCCAATAGAGTGTCATTCATAAGCAGATAGTGTATGTTCTTTCAAGTTCCCCACTGAATTATCCCTCATAGAAGATTTTTGCTTTAGCCTTCCTGCACAACTCTTTGTCTGGATGATTTGGGTTTCCCTCTTGAGTTTATTTCTCAAAGGATATATTTTGGACGACTGTCTCATTACAGTTTATTTCTGGTTTGAATCTTTGATCCTCAGCAATATTATTACTTATGATATCTGCAGACTTTGAGCCTTGGTTTGAGAATGTGCATTTATTTTGCACGAGAAGACTTTATCTCCTTAGAAGAAATATATTGGCATCTCCCCAGGAAGTCATACTTCTTTCCCCAGGAAGCCGTATTGCTTTCCCCAGGAAGTCATTTCTACAAATCTTCCTATAACAGCAAGTAGCAGGTCTCTTTATTTGAGCAACTCATGCTTCTCCATAAAAGTCGATGTTACTTTTTTGTTATCTTCTCTATGAGTGGATAGTTTGCAGTTTGTTGTCAAATTACTCCAGTGGATGACAAGTCTTCCAATATCACAGAGACAGTTCGTTGTGAAATATTTGCAAGTGGAAGTCTATTTATTTGAGACAACTTATATATTACCCTTTACGGGAGGAGTGTCTCGATTAAAGAAGAAGTTGAGACCCATTCTAGGTGAAATGCCAGAATTTTGGGGAAAACTTGTTATCTTTTTGCTACCTTCACTGAACGTTGGTAGTTCATTGTCAGTGAACGGCGATGCTATGATATATTCTCTTTTTACCTTCAGTGAAATTTGGTAGGTCACCTTCAGTGAAAGTTAGTGATTGTTATCTTTTTGCTACCTTCAGTGAACATTGGTAGTTCATCATCAGTGAACGGCGGTGCTATGATATATTCTCTTTCTACCTTCAGTGAAAGTTGGTAGGTCACCTTCAGTGAAAGTTGGTGATTATTATCTTTTTTCTACCTTCAGTGAACGTTGGTAGTTCATCATTAGTAAACAGCGGTGCTATGATATATTTTTTCTCTACCTTCAGTGAATGTTGGTAGGTCACCTTCAGTGAAAGTTGGTGATTGTTATCTTTTTTCTACCTTCAATGAAAGTTGGTAGTTCATCGTCAGTGAACGTCGATGATTCTTTCTCTCTACCTTCAGTGAAAGTTGGTATCTCACCATTAGTAAACGTTGGTGTTGTTATTTCTTTCCTCTTTCTACCTTCAGTAAACATTGGTAGTTTCGCCTTCAGTAGAAGTTGGTGTATCCTTTGACTTTTTATCATCTTCTATAAGTCAGGTCTTTTGATCCACCCGTGATTTAGTTTCCTGGTCGGGTTTCTCTTTTGTTTCTTTATTTCCTTTGTTACATCCCAGTGGTGTTTTGTGTCTCTTTGATTTTGTTCATATGCATTCATGTTCATAAGCATTGCATGGCATCTTAGGGCCAAAAATAGGGTTTGTTTTATATTTAAGTATCTTCGATCGCATCAACACGAAAATTTTCAACCTTCGTATCTCCGGATAGGAGAAACATAAATAAGGGAAGTTGTTGTACCCCAATTTTTCCCCCTAAGATCCCTTTATCATACCATGTTGATTCAATCAAAACAAGATCACATTAGGGCTTTTGGTTTTTCTCCCTATCTTTAGTTTTTCTATTTGAGGAATCACCAAGCACCTTGACTTGTTTTCTTTTGTGATCATGTATATTTTGTCTTATTTTTCCTTTGAATTAATAAAATTCAATGTTGGTTTGTCTTGCTTGTTACTAATGTAGGTAAAGACAATGAGGATTAGCAAGTTGATCCATGGGTTCATGAGTTTATTTCCATGCCCTAGTCAATAAAGCTTGAGAAGTCCAAACCTCACAATTGGGGTTGTTTTGGAAGAAATGGAATGGCAAGGTTATTTTGGTTCACCACATTTCAAGATTATCAAATTTGGTTCAAAAGTACAAGAGATTGATTGGAGAAGTTGTCATGCTTGGACAAGGCTTTGTTCCCATTGGTCACAAATGCATATGTCTCTCAATTCTCAAGATATGGAAGTGTTTTTGGTGACTATGAGTTCTAATTTTCATCCTAAACAACTTCTATTTGCAAAGCATTTGTGTTGGTATAAGAAGTTTGTTCAAAATTGTCAAAGTTCCTCAAGGCATTTTCTTGATCTAGGAGCTAGGGTTTTGGACTTTAAAGAAGCATATCTTTATCATCTTTTGGTATTTTTGAGTGATTCCAAATAAATCCTTCTCTTCAAAGGTTTATCAACAAATCACTTCAAAAGTTTCAAGGATTTTTCGTGTTGAAGAAGCTTGATGATGAAGAAAGTTTACAAGTCCTCCAGATGAACCCCCAATTTCTTATGTGAGACTTCAAATGATCATAACTTGGTCAATTTTTATCACCTTTAGACCACTCATTTTCCAAAATTATCTTGAAGATGTTAACTTTATGCCTTCTTTTATGTGTAAAGTGAGAAAATGGATGGAAGATGCCCTGGGGATACAAAAGATTATAGGTCATTTCATGATTTTTTTGCTAACTTTAACAAGTCATAACTCTCTCAATTTTTGGAGATTTTGAATGTTTCAAGTTTAAAAATGTCACTAAAAGGGTCTATCTCATGCCATCTTTTTTGGTCAACAGCAAATTCCAAGTGGAAGGCCATGTTTGTATGCAAAACATTATAGGTCACTTTTGAAGAAAAATTTGAAATATTTCTAAGTATGGAAAGTCAACCCTTTTTCTCCAACTTTGACTCAATAAAACTTCTTGCTCAAACATCTTTTTGATATCATTCCTTACACATTGAAAAGCTTGCAACTTCATCTTTCAAATGCTTCAAGAATCACATCATAAGGTGCCCTACATTGTTGGCACCATGGTTATGAAAGTGGCATCATGAAATGGAAATTCCAAGTTCAGTCTGATTTGAAAATCAGTTTAAATCTAATTACAAGCCTATTTAAGGATCAATTTCGTGTCTAATCATGTTTAGTAACTTGCCATAACAAGAAATGACCCTTAAACCATCCAATTTGCTGCGTTTTGAGCCATATGAAGTCACACTTTTCACATTTAGTAGGTCCACACGATTTCACTCATTTTGCCTCCAATTCATATGCTTGAGCCTTGCATCATAATCAGCTATAAATAAGGATAATCCCTCACTCTTTTTCTCAAGCTTTTGATAGCCAATTGACCCTTGTTCAGATCCCACACGAACTCTGAATTTGAAATTTTGATTTCTTACATTCTCACCTTAAAACACCAAAAACTCCATTCAGTTAGCTTCAATGAATTTCTCTGAAGCTAAATGTTGTACCCCAAAATTTTCCCTCTCATTTTATCAAGATTCTCCTCACAAGACTTCTTGGATTCAAGACCATATTAGGGTTTGCTCAGCTCAAGACATCTCTTTGCACTGATGACTTGAAATTAGGGTTTGAGTTTGCACAAGGATTTTTGGACTTCCAATGCCTCATGTGACTTTCATACTTCATTTTGGACCTATAAGTTTGGTCATACAATGTTTCAAGCCTTGAATCACTTTTTTGCCCAGTCAATTGGACAGTTGACATAAAAATCAGTTGTATTGGGGAAAAAGTCAACCATGACCAATTTACAGTCAAACTTCATAATATTTTATCCATATCAACATTATGGACTCATATGAACCATTTGATCAAGTTTGGACCACAACTCCTCAAGAAATTTGATCAGATCATCAAAAGGGCAAAATGGTCAAAATTAGGGTTTTAATTGTAGAAGGGCAATTTCTGATTTTTCACCTAACCAATGGCAAATTGGATTCAAGCATGGTTTCAAGGACTCAATGGAACCATCTTTACCTAATCACAAGGTTCAAAAGATCTCAAATGCATTGGATTGACAGATAAATTTTCCAGTCAACTGATCAAGAATCAATTGTACACTTAAAAGTCAAACTTTGACTTTTTGGTCAAAATCAAGTGCTAGGGTCATTTTTCATCAAGATGTGTCAAAACATGAAACTTCCCAACTTTTCCCAACTTTTTCACCATGATGCAATTAGATTCAAAGAAAACTTCCAACATGAAAGTTGTAGTCCTCCACATAATCTAAAACTTTGATTCACAAAGTTTTCCCAAAAGATGCTTGGATCACAAGTTATGATTTTGTGAATAGGGGTCCATGGAACTTTTAACTTAGTGAAAATTTCCCCTAGTTTAGGCAGATTTTTGACCTAACTTCATGGCAACTTTTCACCTAGTTCAAAGAGGAATCTCAAAATGCATTTCAAAGATGGATTTTAGAGCATGTTACAGGCTTTCCAAAATGTCCAAGAGCTCTCCAAGATCATTTATGGTTAGGGAGAATCAAAGGAAAGAAAATGGAAATTTCTCACTTTTGTCCATGGCATTTTTCACATTGTTACAAGTTGCAAATCTGTCCTAAGCATGAGTGTACTTGTTTTACAGGTGTTAATCCTTTCCACACTCCAAAATTGAATGCAAATACATTGGACAGTGGCATTGTTCTGAGCTATGGAGCATTGCACAAGGAAGTATTCCAAAAATGGCATAAAGGTTACAATGCTACTTTGATAAAGTTCACTTTTAGCAACTTTGTTTATATTAAGTCATGGACCTAACCTCTTGCTGCAAACAAAGTCCACAAATATCAGGCAAAGTTCACCAACTATGTGCAGCTAAGGAACAGGCCTGTACAGGCTTTGAGCATTGTCATCTCACATTTTCTTCAAAAACAAGCCAACTTACAAAAGTCCACATAACTTGTGTATCTGATAAAACCAAACCTTGGCATCATTTGAAACAAGTTCAACATATTGTAGCAAGCCAGAAACATGATTTTCCAAGCTCTCAAACACCCTAAAACACAAAATCACAAGTTCTTGCCCAAACAGGGCATCATCTGCAGAACCATTTCCAAAACCAAATTGGCTCGTGCGTTTTGCTTGGAACCACTTCAAACACATTCCATACATCACACCTAAACTATCCAAGCCATTGTTCAGCAACTGTAACCTCATTTTCACACTTCACCATTTTCATTTTGAATCTTTGCAGATTGAGTTCTACAAGGAGTTTTAAGCAACTTCAAAGCAAGCTGAGTATTGGGAAAGGTTGAAGGAACTTCAGGCAAGCTCAAAAGAACTTCAGGCCTCACTCAATGTTGCTACATTGCCATATTCAAACTTGACTGAACAAGGTAATTTTCAAAGTTCTATCTCCTTATTTAGGCATCCTTAGGCTTAGGTTTGTGAAGCAAAAATGTAGTCTTTAATGTGCTTGAGCTGTACATATTCATAGTTCTTATTTATATTTACTGAGCTAGGAGAATTTGGATGATGAACATGCTGAAAAAACTAGGTTAGAATTTAGGGCCACTGAAATTCTCTCTGGTTTCTTAGAGTTAGGTCACAAAATGGATATGGTTGGAATCGTGATTGAAAATGCTATAACTTTCATGTTGTAAATTTTTGATTTCATGCAAGCATGAGCAAGAACAAATTTCAAGCTCAGAAGCGTGCACGCGAAGGAGACAGAGGTCAGGGACGAAGTCGTTTGGGCTTGGCGTGCCTAGGCCTGGCTTTTCCTACTTTTGACACCCCCTTCTTTACTTCTGCGCCCCACCTTTGCATTTTCTTTTATTTTTTTATATTTCTTGCATATTTCATATTTCTGACTTTATTTATTTTTTTCTAAACATTTAAAATCACAAAAAATATTTTCTTTATTTTTGGCATTTTATCATATTTTTTTATTTTTTATTTTTTGCATAATATTTAGTTTATTAGGTTTAATACTTTTATTTTCTTAATTAAAACTTGTAAAATAATAAAAAATACTATACATTTTATTTTTATTATATTATATACATAAAATGATATTTTCATATAATATTCAATTTTTTTTAATATTTTGTATATATTATTATTATTTTTCTTAAACAAAAAGGATAAATAAATAATTAGAAAACATTATTTTCTTAAAACAAAAATTAGGGTTTTCACCCTTTCCAAAAATAATCATTTTTATTTTCTTATTTTTAAGACATAAATTTATTTTTTACATACATAAATTAATACAATACAAAAACATTTTTTTGCATATTTACATTTTGTTGCATATTTAAATATTTGCTTATTTATTTATTTGTACAATAAATTCAATATGGTTGTAATAGTTTTAGGGTTTTATGTTGAACAATATCCCCCTATTCAAAACTTGTATCCCCCTTCCCATAATATTGTTCTAATAGCTTAGATTTACATTACACAATTTATTGTATTGTACGCATGATAGTAAACTAGGGTTTTGTATGCAAAGACCAAAATCAAACAAATAGCATGACTTAATACAAGACAAAAATGCATGAAAAATGACAACACATTGCACACAAGCACCCCTAGGGTTTCATCCACTTTGTTGCCTTAAACATGGCCATGGTATGCATGCTAGGTATCTTGGCAAAACAAAAATAAAACAAAAAGATCATAGTCCCTCGATGACGCTATCTTGGTTGCCTAAACAAAAATGATCTTGAGTCCCTCAAAACTTGCTAAAGATACTTGGCAATATTGTTATCATGGTCATACGATGACCCACGTCTGTCTCGTTTAACATCCAAAGATAGGGTTGTTTACCAAATGCAATGGTAAACCAACAATATCAAAGGGTTAAAAATATGTAGGAAAGACTTTTGAGTAGGTAGACAAGCTCCTAGTTACTTGATCAAATTTGCAAACCATCCTTGCTATTTTCAAAAACACACACACACACAATTTCAAAACATTTCCCAACAAACTTTCAAACATTGAAACATTTTTCAAAAGACAAACATCTTTGTATACATTCTTACGAATGAGAATCATTACAAAGATTGCCAAAACGATGGCCTCTTTTCAAAACCACACAAAGCACCATTTTAAACAATTGGAAAAGCAAAGCAAGTGATCTAAACAAGTAACTAAGAGCCCATGGAAAACCATGGATGAAAAGGGTGCTAGCACCTTCCCTTTTCATAATCTACCCCCCGAACTCAAGAAAACATCTCAAAGGTTTTTCCTGTGCTTTTTGACCTTTCCTTTGGATAAAATAAAAAGCCGGTGGCGACTCTTGCTAAACCGAAACATTTGCAAACACAAACGCAAAACCTCAAGTCAGTTCTCCCACCGTATCACACTAACCATACGATTACTTTCAAGAATCGTGACCAATATTGATCTGTGGAAGTTCAGTTTCAGAGCAACTTCACACTACTTTGTTCAGGTAGATTTCTTGGCCAAATTGATTCAAATAAAAGACTAACCCACTCCTTGTGTTCTTCTGATCCTCGTGCTTTTTATAGTTTGCAATTTCATTGAGAATTGAGCAAGATATCCCAGATTTTCATGATCGCTATTTTTTCTGGTTTTTTTCAAACACAACCTTGCATAATTTATATAAATTTGGCACGATGGTACCATTAGAATCGTCTTGAAGAGACGAATCTAATGGTACCGGTCTGGTTTGCTTATTTTACAGTTTGGAAAATCCAATTTGGGGATGGCTGAAGGTTGAAGACGATGACATGTCTGTCTTTAACCAATGACATGAAGCCACATTATTTTTTTTGAAATGGATACAATGTGCTTGCCTTACAATGCGCGTGCCTCAGGAACCCTTGGATCTGATTACTTTTGTGAGTCAGACTCCATCCAACGCGCCAGATTTTAAGTTGTTTTATTTTAAAAACGTTAGATCCGGTGTGATATTTAGTAATGACCATGATATGCACAGTGCGCCAGATCCCTTGGATTTGATTACTAACGCGTTTTGACTCTCATCCATTGGTCCACATCTTTTTGGTTTTTATTTTCTTTTCTGATTTTTGCATTAAATTGTTTAAATTTCAAAAAATCATAGAAAATTCATTTTTAGTCCAAAAAATCTAAAAATTTATGAAAAACATTTTTGATTATTATTTTTCCAATTTTTATTTTTTTGCAATTTAATTTTGTGTTATGGTATTTTTTTATAAATTTTCACTTTATTTGAATTGTTTTAAATGTTTAAAAATACTTTTGTACATTTTTAAATTCTGAAAAAATTATGGAATGATCCAATGACATTGTAACAAATATTGGCGACCTCATTTTATTTTTGTTTCTGAATTTGTTATTTTTTTGTCATTTTTGGTTTATTTTACTCATTTCTTTTAATTTTAAAAATTATTTCCGACCTTAAAAAATTACCAAAATTTTTATAAAAGTATTTGAGTCCTTTTCTGATTTTTCTATGGTCCTACTTTTTATTTCTTGATTAATTTGAATATGTTTGATATTTTTATCCATAATTTCTATTTTAAAACATTTTAAAACCCTTTAAATGTATATATTAAATGCAATATTAGTTTTTGATTATTTTCTGGATGATCTTGGGTAAAATTTTTGATCATAGACTTTATTTACATCATTGGATCCATGGTATTGAGTCTAACTCCACAAAAATGGATGAATAATTTTAATAATAGTTTGATTAAAATTCAATTCAAATATGGTTTGTATATTCTTCCCCACCCCTCTCTATCTCATCCCTTTCTTATTGCACTAAGTGTTATTGGAGCATGATCTCTATATCATGTCTCAAAACAAATTATACATAAATTGCTATTGACTGACCTCAAAATAGGTGCGACTTCTATATAAGTCCACTTACGATTGCTTAACATAACGCTAAATTTTGTCCCGATTCGAATAAATGATCATTCGTGGTCCAAACCTATGTTTGCAAGCCCAAGTATGTTAATTTGATCTCTTTGATCCAATAACCTTGAGATTCATTGTGTGGAGGCTTTGGTTCTACCAATCCTCTAATGGATCTACAACACTTTTGGTCAACGCGGATCACTTAAATATCGTTGATCATTAAATGACACTTGTGAGGATTCCAAATGGGTGATATACTTGACAAAAAGCAAATGCAACTTGTTATGTGGAGGATTTGGTTCTACCAATCCTCTAATGAGTTCTAAATGCAAGTTTCAAGATGATCATCAAACTAACCACTAATCACTAATAATTGATTTTACCTTTTATTTTTACTTTATGCCCCTTTATTTTTTTTATGCTTTATTCACCATTTACTTTTAGCATTTACATTTCATGCTATCTTCATCTTTGCTCATTTGAGCCTTTTCTTTCCTCCTCTAAGACACCTAATAATCAACATAAACCATATAAAAATTTAATGGTACTTGGACTATTTGGTTACTATCCTTGGCATTATGGAGTATTGGACTTCTTGGACTTAGGATTAGAAGCCTTGGCTTATGTTGGAGACCTTGTGACCTTAATTGATATTTTATCTGGAGTTCTTTAGGTTTACCTCAAGACATTGGGTTGTTTGTTTGTTTGTTTAGTGTGCAGGTTATTATGATTACATTCTTTGTTTGTAATCTGGAATTCACCCGTATGCAGCCGTTACTCTGCCCAATTTTTTGTGAAGACTTAATACACTTGAAGTTTGGTTCTCACAAGAGGTCTAGTATCTTTACTTTCCTGGTTTTAATCCAAAGAATGGGAATTCTAACTTGGCTCATAATGTTAAGTATTGGCTTTTTGTTGGTTAGATGGTTCCTATCCCTAGTTTTTACCTTATGCTTTAGGATAGTCTCTTCTTTTCCTCCCATCTTCTTTAATTTCAAAAATCTTCTCCCTCCTTTTGAAAACTCTTCTTGCTTTTAAACTTGAACCACTTTCATAATAAACTTGGACTTAGGTCCATGCATTTTCAAAACTTTTTCATAAATAAACTTCAATCAACATTAATAATACCTTAACATTTTTTTGTGAGAAGACTAAAAATCAATCAACCTCATTCAAACCATTTTGCCATCTTGGCTTTCATCTTAAACTTTTTTCCAAAAGATTAGACTCTTTTCAATCCTTGTAGTGATGCAGGCAATTATACTTCTACAATATGTAGTAAAGAGGGATATTTTCCACTTGGGTGTTGAGTGAAGCATTGTTGATTTTAAAATCCAAGCCATATCCTCCACTTTGAGATGATGCAAATTCTCCTTTCTCATGATTGTGGGTAGTAAGTATATTTTCCATACGGAGAATGACAATGATGTCTTATCTCATAAAATTAACCAACACACTTGTGTTCTAAAATTTTTAAAGAGGAACTACGTGTACCCTGATCCCCTATTGCATGAAAGGTGGTACGTAAGCACTAGAGATTCGCAACCGCGGCGGGTGCAAAAATCATAAAAAATACTTTTATTCTCATCTCCGCCATCTATTTTACACACAACATTTTATAGCCAAAATATACAGATTTTACAAAGAGGTTCATGTGGAGTATCGTAGATGTTTAGGGTGCTAATACCTTCCCTTTGCATAACCAACCCCCTTACCTTGAATCTTTCCCCCCCTCTTTTTAAGTTATTCTCTCTTTTCCCATTCCTTTGGAAACAATAAAGTGCGGTGGCAATTTCTATTTTGATCTATATAAGTCTAGTCAATCCAATGGCTTAGTCTTAAACATTTCTACTGCTATAGTGACGTCGTATCCCCAATGGGTTGCAATTGTTTTTCTAGTGCGGAAGAAAGACGGTAAGGTTTGTATGTGTGTGGACTACTTGGATTTAAATAGGGAAAGCCCCAAAGACGACTTCCCACTACCACATATTGATGTCTTGGTTGACAACACTGCTCAACACAAGGTATTTTTCTTCATGGATGGCTTGTCGGGTTACAACCAAAACAAAATGGTTCCCGAAGACATGGAGAAGACAACTTTTGTCACACAGTGGGGCACCTTATGTTATAAGGTCATGTCTTTTAGGCTGAAGAATGCAAGCGCAACTTATCAACGAGATATGGTGGCTTTGTTTCATGACATGATTCATCATGAGATAGAAGTCTATGCGGATGACATGATAGCCAGATCACAAACTGAGGAAGAACACCTTGTTCATTTGCAGAAATTGTTTGAGAGACTGAAGAAATACAAACTGAGGTTGAATCCAAGCAACCGCATCTTCGGGGTAAGGTCTGGAAAGCTCCTAGGCTTTATCGTTATTGGAAAAGGAATTAAGGTCGATCCTGCCAAAGTCAAAGCTATCCAAGAAATGCCAGCTCCTCTTACTGAGAAGGAGGTTAGAGGTTTTCTAGGATGACTAAACTACATTGCTTGATTCATCTCTCACTTGACTGTTACTTGTGAGCCACTCTTCAAGCTGCTGGAGAAAGATCGAGTAGTAAAACAGAATGACGACTGTCAAATAGATTTCGACAAGATTAAAGAGTACCTTCAAGAACTGCCAATTTTGATGCCACCATTCAAAGGAAGACCTATGATAATGTACTTAACCGTGTTATAGAATTCAATAGGGTGTGTGCTAGGGCAACATGACGAGTCTGGTCGAAAAGAGCATGCAATATACTACCTTAGAAAAAACTTTACCGACTGTGAAACAAGATATTCACTGCTCAAGAAAACTTGTTGTGCTTTGGCATGGGCTTCTCGCCGACTAAGAAAGTATATGTTGACTCATACCACTCTATTGATCTCTAAGATGGATCCCATCAGTATATCTTTGAGAAGCCAGCTCTCTCCGGAAGGATAGCCCGATGGAAAATGATCTTAACTGAATATGATATACAGTACAGTACTAAAAAAAATCAAAGGAAGTGTACTGGAAGATCATTTGGTGCATCAAGCTGTAGATGACTACCAATATATGAACTTTGAATTCCCTGATGAGAATATCTTGCTGATTACAGATTGTGAAAAGATTAGACTGTATGAAGGACCTGAGCAAGGATCTCGATGGATAATGGTTTTTGATGGAGCTTTCAACGCACTGGGTAATGGAATTGGTGTTGTGATCATCTCCCCAGAAGGTTTCCATACACCTTTCATTACCATACTTTTCTTTGATTGTACCAACAACATGGAAGAGTACGAGGCATGCATCTTGGGTCTTAAAGCTGCTATTGACCTAAGAATCAAATTCTTAAGTGTATATGGAGACTCAACTTTGGTGGTCAGTCAACTTAAAGGAGAGTGGGATACAAAACATCTCAATCTTATCCCTTACAAAGAACTTATTCTAGCCTTGATCCCATACTTTGAAGAGACTACCTTTGAACATATCCTAAGGGAAGAAAATCAGTTGGCGGATGCTTTAGCTACCATGTCATCCATGTTCAAGGTCAAGTGGGACAACGGAGCTCCCATAATTACTGTCGAAATATTTGATGAACCTACTCACTGCCCTGAGATTGAAACTGATGGAGTAGAGGAGAAGCATTGGTTTCATGAAGTGAGAAGATATCTTGAAGCTCAAGAGTATCCTGAAGGGGAATCAATCAATGATAAGAAATTCTTGCGGAGGTTCTCTTCCAAGTTTTTCCTGAGCAATGGGATTTTATACAAATGCAACCATGATTCAACTCTGCTTCGTTGTGTGGACAAGAAGGAAGCAGAGAAAATTATGGAGGACATGCACAAAGGCATCTTTGGTACTCACTCTAGGGGAAATATTATGGCCAAGAAGATTCTGAGAGCTGGCTACTATTGGTCGACCATGGAAATCGATTGTCACCTCTACTCGAGGACTTGGCATAAGTGCCAAATTTGTGGTGATAAGGTTTACATGCCTCCAATACCTTTGAATGTCATGATTGCTCCTTGGCCATTTGCAATGTGGGGAATCGATATGATTGGAGAAATCAAACCTACTGCCTCTAATGGACATCATTTCATTCTTTTCTCCACTGACTACTTTACTAAGTGGGTTGAAGCGACTTCATTTGCCTCATTTACCAAGAACATCGTGGCCCGGTTCATCAAACATAACCTCATCTGCCGATATGGTATCCCTGAGAGGATCATCACTGACAATGGTACCAACCTTAACAACACCATGATCACTGAACTCTGCATGTAGTTCATGATCAAGCATCACAACTCTTCTCCATATAGACCTAAGATGAATGAAGAAGTGGAAGTTGCCAACAAAAACATAAAGAAGATTGTGCAAAAGTTGGTGGTGACCTACAAAGACTGGCATGAGATGTTACCATTTTCTCTTCATGGCTACGTACCTCGGCGTGAACATCAACTAGGGAAACCCCTTTCTCTTTGGTCTATGGCATGGAAGTTGTCCCTCCTGTCGAAGTTCAAATCCCTTCTCCAAGGATTATGAAAGAAGTAAACTTAGACGAAGACGAATGGATTTAGACAAGGTTGGGTCAGTTGAATTTTATTGACGAAAAGAGGCTGGCTGCTATTTGTCATGGTCATATGTATAAAAATCGTATGATTAAGGCATTCAACAAGAAGATCAAGCATCGAGTATACCAGGCTGCTGACTTGGTAATAAAGCACATCATTCTACCACAAGACGATCCCAGGGGAAAATGGACTCCCACCTACGAAGGGCCATTTGTTGTCAACAAAGTATTCTCGGGCAGTGCTATGATGCTAACCACTACTGATGGCGAAGATTTCCCACACCCTGTGAACACGGACATAGTCAAAAAAATACTACGCATAAGAATGACCCACTGAGTTGACACACCTAGGCAAAAATAAGGGCATCCTGGCGAACCAAAAGGGTTTGGGAAAAAATTAGGGATATATACAAAAGATTGTACACCTGGCAAGTCAAAAACCTAAAAGGGCGGCTTGGGCAAAAAAGGGTATCCTGGTGGACTGAAAACCAGAAAGGGCGGTCCAGGCAAAAATTAAGGATTTAAAGCGTACGAATATGTCCCGTTAGATCATTTACATGCAAGCTTTATTACCAAAGTCGAAAGTTTAAATGGTTCACTCAACTTCTTCCAATGGAAAGGGACGAGATGTTCGAAGACATAGGGGCAATAGCAGAGTTTGGAACCTAATGAGATCACTTCCACATGGCTATAAATTTTGTTTTCACTTTGTACTTTTTCATTTCACGACGACTTCCTCTTACTAGGATTTCTGTCTCTTTGTACAAAATCGCCTGTTTATAGGCAAATTATTAATAAAAATATATCTTAAAGTTCAAACTTTTGGTTTTTTCTATTTTGTTTGCAAAAATATCCAATGACTAAAATTGAATGAACATATGCATAAGAACATGATTAGCAATTAACAAATATATGCATAAGAATATGAATAAACATTTACTCAAAATTCTAGGAGTTGGGATGACACTCAAGCCACCCATAAGTCCCCACAGAGCTACTTCAAAGAGACTATCCCCACAGAGTAGTCTTCACAAATAAGGGTACATTTCCTGTAATCTCCTTGGAAGATCGCTCCAGCAAACAAAGGAGTATAATCTCTTTCCCGAAAATATCACCAACTTACGGAGTTTCCAATCAGTATAATGCATGCAAATTCTCTACCCTAGCTGAGTTTGGTCCTCCAGAACTGTAAAACCCCTACAAAGTTTCTTCTTTTTAGCAAATTTAATTTCCCCAATAGGGTTTATTTCCCCAACAAACTATAGTTTCCACAGCTACTGCAAATCACTAACGAAATTCTTCTCCCCAATAAAGTTACCACTATCCTCAGAGACTTGCTGCAAAATGACTAGATACCAGTTAAATTTTATCCTCCCCAAACGAGTCGAAAGGTTATCCATCTCTTTTATCCCCAATCAGGATATATAAGAATTAAACTCCCCAGTAGAGTAACGGACGACCAAGGTTCCTAACAGAAATCAATACATCCCCTGCAGAGTTCCTTCAAACAAGTAAACAGGACTCCCCAGCGGAAGCATTCTAGACAAGATTGAAGATACACATACTCTTTAGCCCCAACAATAGTCATGGATTTATTTTCCCAGACAAAGATACACTTCAAAAACATTTCACATTCATACATCATAGCATATGCATACGAAACGTATATAGCACAATCTCATTTATTTTGAGAACATCATTATGAAATGCATTTCATACATCATGACATTGCATACAACTAACTCTTTACCTTTTCAGGAAAGATCAATCATCATACCGATATCATCAATAAATCTTCAAAACAGATTGTAGGACATTCCCTAGAACAAGACAGGGAAAATATCTACATGATGAACACTCCTTTCAAACCTCTGCTAGCTTAGATTAGATTGACGAATGATTTATTCTGATACTTGTCTCAGTAGACCTTTTTCTGGCTCAGATTAAATTGACCAAAGATTTATTCTGATACTTCTCCCAGATAAATATTTAAAGATATCTGTTGGCTCAAATTAAATTGATCAAAGATTTATTCTAATACTTCTCTCAGCAGATCTTTTTCTGGCAGATTAAATCGACCAAAGATTTATTCTGATACTTCTCTCAGTTAATTCTTTAAAGACCTCTACTGGCTCAGATTAAATCGACCAAAGATTTGTTTTGATACTTTTCTCAATAGACCTTTTTCTGGCTTAGGTTAAATAGACCAAAGATTTATTCTGATACTTCTCTCAGTTAAAGATTTAAATACCTCTGCTGGTTCAGATTAAATCGACCAAAGATTTGTTCTGATACTTCTCTCAGTAGACCTTTTTCTGGCTCAGATAAAATCAACCAAAGATTTATTTTGATACTTCTCTCAGTTAAAAATTTAAATACCTCTGTTGTCTCATATTAAATCGACCAAAGATTTGTTCTAATACTTCTCTCAGTAGACCTTTTTCTGGCTCAGATTAAATCGACCAAAGATTTATTCTGATACTTCTCTCAGTTAAAGATTTAAAGACCTCTGCTGGCTCAGATTAAATCGACCAAATATTTTTTCTGATACTTCTCTCAGTAGTCCTTTTTCCGGCTTAGATTAAATCGACCAAAGATTTATTCTGATACTTCTCCCAATTAACGTTGAATGTAGACTTAGTCTAATTTCTCTATCAACAGTTACTTTAGATGGCATTTATAAGTCCATCTCCAGCGACTCTCAATCATCTCTCTAAATGGCATCTTTAAGCTCATTCCCAATATAATCAACAAACAGATTACTTCGTACACAGGCGAGTGCAAATTTCTAGGCACTTTAGTGTTCAATCCTCTTCTACCTTCAAGTCACGAATGGCGGACAAGCCAATCTAACTCTTCAGGTTTAAGAAGATTGAACAGGGGCAAATTTTGTACCTAAAAATTTTCCCTCTATTTTCTCAAGACATTCTCACCAAAAGATCTCAAATACTCAAGGGTTCTCAAGGGTTGATCAGGCAAGCTCACCTCCTAAGCACTGAGCCCACAAAATAGGGTTTTGGTTTACTCAAGGAAAATTGGACTTTTGATGCTTCAAGGGACTTTCATGGTTCATTATAGGTCTATAATAATACTCATTCCAAGTTTCAAGTCTTGCATCACGAATTTGCTCAGATGACTGAAAATCAGTTGTATTGGGTAAAAAGTCAATTGTGGTCAACATACAGTCAAACTCGTGATTTTTGGCCAACATTAACATTTTTAAGTGATATTTATCAATTGATCAAGGGTTGATCATAATTGCTCAAGAAAAGCATTCAAATCATCAAAGGGGAAAAATCATCAAAATTAGGGTTTTGATTGAGAATGACTGATCATTAACTTTTGACCTAGTACATGACATAATGTCTTGAAGCATGACCTCAAGGATTCAAATACAACATCTTGACCTACTTTCATGGCTCAAATCGTTTTTCTCAAGATCAATGGATTGATAGTTGAAATTTGATCAACTGATGAAAAGTCAACTGATACACAAAAAGTCAAACTTTGACTTTTTGGTCAACATTAAATTTCAAAGATCAAGATTCATCAAGACATTCAAAAATATGAAACTTGATCATAAACAATCAAGAAAGTCAAGAAAGTCAACAAAAAGTCAATATTTTCAATACTTAGAAAAATTCTAAGTGTTTTTAACCTTGATAATTTCACTAATTCATGACAATTTTTCATCAAGATGCAAGATGATTCAAGGAAAACTTTCAACATCTAAGTTGTAGATCTTGATAAATTCTACAACTTTTCCCCTTATGGTTGATGTCCAAAAATGGCTTGTATTTGAAGATATAGGCCCATGAAGTCATGACTTTTTATCAAAAACACTTAGTGAAATTTTCATCAAGTTAGGCAACTTTTTTGTCCCAACTTCTTGGCAATTTTTCACCAAGTTCCAAGATGATTTAGGTAAAATGGTCAACATAAAGGTTGTAGAAAATGTTTCAAGCTTTCCAAAAGGTTCAAGAACTTGAATAGATCATACTTGATCTAGGAGAATCAAAGAGAAGAAGTTGGATATCCATTCTTGAATTATAGGCCATTTTCGTGAAGAACACTTGAACAAATCTCAAGCCATGCTGCATAAATCTTGCTTTGTAGGCTTCTAACTTGCATATCTATCCATAATCATATGTTAAAACAACTGATTGATCCATTATCCAAGCATTTGAGTCATTGTCCAAGTGATCATTCCATTTAGGGAAGAAAGTCAAGACTTCCATTTTGGAAAAGTGGCTTTAATCACAAAGTCCATTCTCCTTGAGCCTTGCACTTGTTTCTTATGAGCATACACAATTTGAAAGCCAAGAATCAACCATCTACAACCTTTTAACCACCCTACAAGCCCTTGTACTTCACATTGAAACCATGAATTTCAAGTTTACTTCAAAATCAAGTCACATAGCCATAACATGTGATTCTTGATTTCTGATTGCTAGAGCCTTCAAAACCTTCCCTCTATAAATAGAGGAGTCATTTGCAAGCTAATACACGAGTTTACAAGCCCTATAACCCTCTCAAACTCCCTCAAACCATAATTTGCACAAAAATCTCCATAACTTGTCATTTCTGACATTAAACACCAATCTCACAATCCACTCGTGTGTTTTCACTTTTAATCAATCACAAAGGTTTCATACCTCATATATAACTCATCCTCATCCATGTTTCGGCACTGTAACTCCATCTTCATCATCCTCCATTTCCAAATATTCAAACCTGCAACTTGACTTCTCCAGCACGATTCAGGCATTTTCAGCATAAAGTAAGAGTTGCATTAGCTTGCTAGGAGTCTAATGAAGTTATCCAAATCATCACCACACTTCCAGGAGTGCTCAAACTCCAAACACGATTTCCAGTTTTTAGGTAGGTTTTCTCAACTTTGAACTCCTTGTACAAGCATCATTAATGATTAATTTGTGAATGAAAAATGTAGACATCATAGCCCTGAAGCTAACCTTGCCTTTAGTTTTCATTTATGTTGTCTGAGTGATGCGAATTTTGAGTTTGAACTTTCTGAAAAAAAATAGGTTTCATTTGGTACCAAAAAAAATTCATGTTTATCTTTGATTTATAGTTTTAGTTATTTACATGGTTGAATCCATGGTGAAAATGGAGCAAGTTTCATGTTTACACTTTTGAAAATGGTTGAGAAATGAGCAAGTTCAGAATTTTGAAAAATATGACAATGGAGGTTGGCGCGAGGTTAGGGATGAAGTGCAATCATGAAAGGGTTTATTTTAAATTTATTTCAACTTGTATTATTAACGGATGAAACAGCCACCCCAGTGGCAAAGGAAGCGCGCGTAAGGCATTAGTGTATAGGGGCTTAGGTTTGAGCCCCAGTGGTACCCTTTTGTTTTTTACTTATTTTATTATTTCAGATTCGATGCATACAAGCCACGCGCGCCTACCATGGACTTCATATCAACACCATCATATCAACCAAGCATCTCATCCAACACTCCACAAAACAAGAGCATGATGCACCACCAAAGGGCCAACCACACGTGATCAATAGGCGCTGGACTTCTTCTTCTTGGGCCTTGTCATTTTTGTTAAAATCTCACCCCCTGAATTACTTTTGTGCGCAGGCCCAATACTTTTTTATTATTACAAACATTTTCTTTTTTCCTGATTTCAGGGCTTACGTTGGGCCTGAAAAAATTGTTTTTTCACACCTCTTTTACTTTTCAACATCCCAGCCCGTTTATTTTTATATTTTCATTATTATTTATTTATTTATTTATTTTATTAAAACCAAAAAGTACAAAAATCATATATATTTTTTAAATAATTTAATTTAACACTTTATTTTATTTTTTAAATTAAATTTTATTATTTCTTTTAAATTGTAAAACATTTTCTTTATTAATATTGACATTCAAATTATTTTCTAAACAAACTATTTAGAATTAGGTTTTATTTTCTTCTTAAAACTCAATTAACTTAGATTTTAGGTTTTGATTAAATAACTAATTAACTCTTCTTGTAATTAAAATTAATTAGTTTAGTTAGATTAATCTTTAAACCTTCTCCATCAAAAAACCCTAAAAACAATTTCCTTCTTCTTCTTTATATTTTGTATTTTATTATTATTCATGATTCAATGGTTTGTAATAGATAATTAGAATTTATTGCTTTCTTCCCCCTATTCACAAACTTGTACCCTCATTCCCAAAGCATTGTAATAGCGTAGGACATTTAAATTCCGCAATTTATCGCTTTCCTTATTATTGTTAGTAATTAGAGTTTGCATGACAAGATTAAAAATCAAACATTAGAAAATCCTAATTCAAAGACAATATATATGAAATCAACACACTTTACACACTAGCACCTCTAGGGTAAACCTCACTTGTTGCCTCAGATTTAAACAGTCATGTCCCTCGAATATGGGATGTTTTAGCAAAGACCCTCAATTAAAAGATCGTAGTCCCTCGATGACCCTGCAATGTTTCGTTCAATAAATGATCTTAGTCCTTACGACAATTGCTAAAACATCTTAATAGTTACCTTCTATGATTGTACGATGACCCACGCCCATCCCTCACATCCAATGTTGGATCCTTACCAACCAATGATAAAATAACACTATCTAAAGGAGGAGGAAAAGTAAAAAGCTTTTTGAGTAGGTAGATTGCTCGTAATTGATTGCTCACAAACTAAAACCATTTTCACACCTCACACTTTCAAAAACAAACATCTTTTCAAACACTCTCCTTTCAAACAAATATGTCCAAAACAAGCATTTTTATATACATTTTCAATGATAAAAGAATCATTACAAAGTTTTCCGTATTAAGGCGTTTTCAAATATTTCCAAAACAAAAATTTTACATACATTCTCAACGATACGAGAATCATTTCAAAATCACCACTTTCAAAACATCTTAAAAAACATATTTCAACATACACAAACACAGCGCATTTTTAAGTGATCAAGCAATTAAGAGCCCGTAGATAACTATAGATGAAAAGGGTGCTAACACCATCCCTTTTCATAACCTATCCCCCAAACTCAAGAAAATTCCCAAAAGGTCTTTCCTATTCTTTTAACCCTCTACTTTATTTGATAAAAGAAAAGTCGGTGGCGACTCTTGCTATCCGTAACATTTGCGATAAAATGGAAAACAACCAAGTCAACTCTCCCACTATATCACATGTGTAAATACCTTCCCCTTATGTAATCGACTCCTGAACCTGAATATTGACTGTACGACCATGTTCTTCCCTTTCTTTGAGGTTTTCTTGATATTTTCCTTTCCCTCTCTGAGATAAATAAATTTTAGTGGCGGCTCTGTTTGTTTTAGTATTTTTCATGTAGAGACAAAAGCTACCAACATTGAATATATGGAATCAGAAGATGAAGATTGTCAGAGTGAGATTAATAAATTCGTGAGGCTCATGTTTTAAAAACTCAAGGAGTTCCTAAGGCATAGAAAAAGAACTTCAAGACTCCATAAGAAAAGTAAATAAATTTCATCATACATTCCTACATGTCATCAATTCAAAGAGAAAGGCAATATAAGGCCAAACTACCCTCAAAACCCAAGAAAAATCCAAAACCAAAGAAAGTTCAAGAAATCCAAAAAGAGAGCATACATATTATGGGATAACAATAATATGAAATCTTCAGATAAAGAAGAAGCAAACCTCTGTCTCATAGATAATAATAAAGATGATAAGGTAACTTCTCACTTTTCCTATAACTACTTATTTCACATTTGTAAGTGTTGTACCCCAAAATTTGCCCCACGAGTTTCAACCATATGTAACTTATGCTTAATATACATTTGCATCTCCACATACATTTTCATCTGCATCACAACCATTCATAACATGTGTTCTTAGAGCATGAGATCACATTTCTCTCAATATTATGGTTATTTAAGAAAATAGGTTCCCCTCTCAAGAGAGTGTATCATCATGATCATCATCTTCAAGGCATCTTTAAGTGTTTTTGAAGGAAATTAGGGTTTTTGACATTCATTAGTGTAAATCAGGAATTAGGGCTCTGTGGTTTAATATTCAAGGGTGTTCACTTCTAAGAATCATCAACAACATCATTTCATGGTCTCAAGTTATTTCAATTTCCTTACAATCACAAGATTCCATTGATTATAGAAGATTTTGGGTTCATCTAAGAAAAGTCAATCACAAAGTCAAACTTTGACTTTTTGGGTTTTTTGGTCAACTATGGAATTCTCAAGTCAAGGATCATGAAAATGAAGTCAAAGGAGTCATTTGATCAAAGTAATCAAGAGAAAGAATCAAAAATTCATAAATTTGGATTTGAAAATTTCACTAAGTATGGTGAAATTTCATGTTCAAATGCCATACTTTGCAAGACCATAACTTCCTCATTGAGTCATAATTTTTCATGCTACAATGCTCAAATTGAAGAGAATAATGCATTCTACAACACTTAGAAATATAAGTCCATAAATTCATGACTTAAAAATCCAACACTTAGAAAAAATTCTCAATTGAATTTGCCCTAAAAAATGACTGACTTTATGGCCATTTTTCACTAAGTTCCCATTTGATTCAACCAAAGTGGTCAACATGAAAGTTGAAGAGCATGTTATAATATTTCCAAAATGTCAAATAGCACAATTTTATCATGCTTGAGCAAGGAGAATCGAAGATATGAAGTTAGGAATTTCATGCTTGAATTTCAAGTCATTTTGTGAAGAACTCAAGACCAAATCTCATAACCATACTATACAATCTTACTTTGCAGGCCTCTAAACCCATAAGTCCTTCCATAATCAGATGATTTCATAATATTTTGAGCCATTATCTAAGTGATTAAGACTTTATATAACTTGCCATTTAAGGAGGAAAGGTTACACTTCCATTTTGGAAAAGTGACTTTATACACAATGTCTGAAGGTGTGAAAAACACAAGAAAGGGGGGAATTGAATTGGGTTTTAAATCAAAAAACTTTCCTTTTAATAATTTTTTTATTCCCCTTTAAGTTAAAATACTTTTTCCTTCACTCTTGATAATAACAATAAGTAAGAACAGGAAGTAAAGAACAAGGTATGTTTATACTAGTTCACTTGAAAATTATCAAGCTAGTCTAGTCCACCCGCCAAGGTGATTTCGCCTAACTCAATTGAGAACTTAATCCACTATAACTAAACTGATTACAATTTTCATAAGCTACCCACAAGTGACTAACAACCTCTAAAACATACAAGTCCTAGACTTCTTAAGGATACAAACCTACCCGATCCCTTAAGGAAAATACTGCACAAGCTACCCGCAGGTGACTAACAACCTCTAAGACAAACAAGTCCTGGACTTCTTAAGAATATAGACCTACCTGGTCCCTTAAGGAAAAATCAAACAATTGTTTGAATACAATTTTTGTTTACAAGAGTATTGCTTCTACACAAGTTGAATATGTAAATTATTTTAAGAACAATGACAAAAATATGAAAGTTATGAACAATGCTTTGTATGTGGATATTTCATTGATTGGAAGCTTTCTCTCTTAGTCTTCAAGCCTTTATATATCCAATAAAATAATATATTCGTTGAGGGGTACTCTTAGGATTTCCAGAAACATTGCCAGCTTGAGCAATCACGTGGGGGACAATATCGTACAATGTGTCCATCCTTTCATGGTAATGGAATGAAACGTTGATTATACCATGTACTATTTGTACCAAATTAACATTATCTTCTTTCCTTATTCACTTTAGAGACTTCTGCGAGCATGAGTTTAGAAGCGAGAACATAACACAAGGTCATCAGAACCTGAAGTCCTTAGAGTCTTCAGAAGTGTGTCTTCAGAGTCTTCACCACTTGGTCGTGAGAACCTTTTCTTAAAACCTTGGCTCTTTAGATCTTCAAGTCTTTATAATCTTTAGAACTTATGTCTTTAGAGTCTTCAGCACTTGGTCTTTAAAACCCTTATCTTTAGAACCTTGGGTCTTCGGAAACTTGAGTCTGTAGCATTTGGACTTAAGTAGAAACTTCTGTCTTCAGATCTTCTGATTGTTTCTTTATAGCCTGTTGTCTTCAGAAACATAAGTCTTCAACATATGGACTTAAGTAGCAACTTCTGTCTTCAGATCTTCTAACTTGTTTCTTTTGAACATGTTATCTTTAGAAGCATGAGTCTTCAGCATCTGGACATAAGTAGAAACTTTTGTCTTCAGATCTTCTGACTGGTTTCTTCAGACAAACATCAGAGCCTTTTTGAGTGTATTTCTATTGTTCAATAGAACTTGTGTAGCACATAAGAGGAACTAATTATCTTCTAATGTCTTGGTCACGCCATCCATCAAAAGTAGAACTTGTTTGTTAAATACTCAAAAATAACAAACATTAGAGTATCAAAATTGTTCATACAAACATACTCATTTGTTATCATCAAAACTCAGAGATTATATTGTAGAACCAAATCTTGTTCTTACAATCTCCCCCTTTTTGATGATGACAAAACTATGTATTTTCATGACACAATTTTGTTCATATAATCAGAAAAAGTTAAAATAAAAAGGTAAGAAATACTTATCCTTTTTATGAAACTCCCCCTGAGTCAATGACTTGATGAAGATTAAATATCCTGACTCTGAACCATTTGAGTAGAACTTCACCTAGTTCCAATAGATCAGATATGGAGATCTTTAGATTCTTGACTCCATATGCCAATGGAAAAAATTTGAGATCTTGATGCCACTAGAATAATTGAGATCTTGATTTCTCATAACTTCTTCTTATTGAATCTTGACTTTAGATGCCAATGAGAATGAAATCAAATTGTAATAGTTGAAACTATAATGTCACTAATGTTTTCTCAATTCTTGGAGTCTGATTATGAAACACATCTTCAGAGTTAGACATAGGTCTTGCATAATGCTTTCTGATCTTCTTTAATCAGAGTTCTCATTTCCTGAAAAGGAAAAACAATTCTAACAGAAACAAAAGTTTAACTGGGTTAGAATGTAAGAAGCTCTTTTCAGAGAACATTTACCAGAACTTGATTATTTAAATCAAAACTATGTTCATTTGATTACCCCCCCCCCCCCCCCCCCCTTTTGTCATAATCAAAAAGGTAATTATGTGTGAAAAACATAAAAAACTAGAAGAAATAACAGGAAAAGATAAGAAGTTTCATTGATATTTGAAGGTGATTACAATCATAAGGAGAAACAACAGAGGGAACATAGACAGAGAAAACTATCTAAACTTCAAACACATCACAACTCTCATCAAATAGAGCATTGCTTCTGATGAACGTATTTCTTAGAATAGTTTCAATTATACCCGCTAACTCAAACAGTTCAAATAATACACGCCCATAAGGAATGAATGATTTTTGAGAGTTTCTGGATGCTAGGATTGATAGCTTCAGATGATTAAATATTATTTCCGAAAGATGAATTGGAATACTTTTGTGAATGCAATAAATAATACACATATCCCTAGGAAAAACATTATCAATATCTTCTCCTCTGGGATGAAGACTTTTCAACAAGAACTGAAACCAGATTTTTGCAAGTGGTTTCAAATAATATGAATTAAGGGGCTCATATCTAAGTGAAGAGTTAGGAACATTTGGAAACATGTCAACATTCACGCAGGAGTTAGGTAAAGGTGTGTAAGTACGAAGTGCGCCTAAGAGAGGGGGTGAATTAGGTACTTTAAAAAATTTATGGTTTTAGTGATGATGGATATTATTTTTCTGGTTTATGGTGAGTGTTGCACCCCAAAATTTGCCCTCCCATATTCTTCAAGATTTGTCAAGATCAACCTCCAAATGGTTCAAAATCTCTCAAGGGTTGCACAGTCCAATTGCCTCCTAACACAGTCAAAATTAAGGTTTTGGTTCTTGCAAGGAAGTTGAGGTTTTCAAGGGTCCAATCAAGTCCCATATGCCTATATACATTGTCAAGCATCTACATGTCAAATTTCAAGGCTCACAACATCAAATTGCATAGTCAAAAGCCCTAATTGCTTCACAGACAATTGTAGGGGCAAAATGGTCATTTAGAAGTCAAAAGTCAAACTTTTTGGTCAAACATCTTATTTGGAAGCCACAATCATCATTTGATCAAGTCTTGATCATGATTCCACAACAATGGCTAAAAAATCATCAAGATGCAAAAAGTTGCTATTTTTGGACAGCTGAAAAGTCAACTGTAACTTGACAAAGGCATAACTTTTTCATGGTTCTTCAGAAAATTCCCATCCAATTCTCATTTTGAAGGGGATGACATTTCCTACAACTCATCTTCACACTCCAAGTCCAAGAAATGCTCTCATAAAAAGTTATCAATTTCTACATTATAGGTCATTTTCAAAAGTCAACAAAAAGGCACTTTAAGTCAAAGACCATAACTTGAGATTGGTGAATCAAAATGACATGGGACCAAAGGAATTGGTTAGAGGACTTCAAGACCTTTCCAAAATGTCCAAGAACATGTTCATAGCTTCAAAGTTGAGCAAGATATGCATTGGAGAAGTTGGGAAATTTTTGGGAATTTGCAAAAGTCAACTTTGCCCAAAACACCTCATTTTTGCTAATGGGCCTCAAATTCTTTCTTGAATCTTTACCCAAGGCTTATGCACGAACCATTAAGATTAATTTGAATTATTTTCTTATTTTTATTAATTATTTGGATTTTTAATTGATTAATAATTCATTTAATTAATTTAATTGTAGGAAAATATCAAAACATGGTTTTCAAATCTTTTTATGAAGCAAATGAGATCAGGGCAAGCTGGCAATTCGTGTACATATCAAGGACATCAAAATCACCCAATTTTGGCAAGTTTTATCAATCAAAAAAGTTGGAAAAGATTTAATTAAAATCAAATATTGCAAACATGAAAACAATGGATTTTTGGGCCTAAAGTTGACCTAATTCCCTTCCCATACAAATGCTGAAGCAAACCCTAAAGCCTTTCACGTGCAAAAGCTGCTGAGAACACCATAACCAAATTGCAAAAAGTCAAGAAAAAACTCAAAACCGAAATCAATCTTCCAGACGAATTCCAAACCTTTTCTTGATTCAAACATCTTGCATAAGTCTCCAGAAACAATTTGCAACCAAGAACGAGCCCTAACACTCAAAGAATCATCCACAACAAGTCCCACAGTTTGAATATTTTTCCACAATCGCATATCCTTATTCATGCATTTTTAACCTCTTTTTTGGATTGATTTGTGTTAATATGACCATTCTGAAGCTATTGGTATGATCCAATTTGATTATGGTGTTCTGAATCAAAAACCACCATTGAAGAACTTTAGGGTTTCGAAGCTTGAATTTTAGGGCTTTCCACATACAGAAAAATTGGACATTGAAACGTACATGGTTGAATTCGTCAAGGCCAGACGAATTCAACCCAACCATCGCGCCTTTTTTATATTACCTCTAGCCCTAATCGCTATTTTTGACATTTGCATTTTGTGGAGGTTTAAAACCCCCGCTATTTTATTCTTTTGGTTACAGGCCAGGTGAAGAAGATGATACGTGGAAGCATGTGACTGGGGAATTCAAACTCTTGGTGCATTTTTTCTGATTTCCAGCATAGTTATCATTATTAATATATTATATTTGTTGGTTATTACGTTAACAAAGACAACGCAATGGCTCAGTGGTTGATGACATGCTTGGTAATTGTTGGGACCTGGGTTCGATTCCCAGGTCCACCCAATATTTGTTTCTATTTTTCATAACATGATCTCATGCATCTTTCCAATGCGTTCCACCATGCACTTCAACCAGCAATGCGCCATGTGTCTCTCAGCATACATCCAATGGCCAGGAGATGAAGAGCATGGTACTCCCTAGTCAACAAGCGTGTGGTCAATCCCCAAGGTCAACGAGACTTGCTTCTTAATGGGCCTAAATTCCAGAATAACACCTCCACATTGGGCCATCAAACCCCCCCTGGTTTTGCTATTTTATTTCCTTTTTCCCTTTTAATTATCTCATAACTAATTATTATTATTATTAACCAATAAACTAATTTTTCATAATAAATTCAGAAATCAAAAATTGTAAATATATTTTATAATTTTTACTATTAACTATTATTTTTGTAAATAAATATTGACAATTAACTTAGTTTAATTTAGGCTTAATTTTCACCTTTTTCTCAATAAATAAAAGTTATGTAGAATTAGGGTTCGACAATTTTCAATTATATTTTATTAATTAATCATTATTCTTATTAATCATTATTATCTTTGTAAATAAAAAATAAATTAATTAATTTAGTAAATTAGGTTAACTTTAACATTTTTTTTAATAATAATTAAAATAAACTTAGAACTATGGTTTTTCTTAACTTTTAATTTTAATTCTTTTTTATTTTCATTAAAAAACGTAAAAACATTTTTATTTTTAATTAATTGATTAATTAGTAAACTAGGGTTAATTTTAATTAAATGCAAAGAACCAAAAAAAACTCATATTTTCTCAAAAGGGTCAAAAACCCTAGGACGTTCCAATTTAACTCTTTCACGCACTATCTTATTTTGATTATTTATGTATCTGCTCAATGGATGTAATAGTAATTAGGATTTACCGCTTTCTTTACTTTCCGCACTTTTTTTCCAAAACGGGTTATGTTTTTGGCGATGTATAAACCCGTGCCTTGTAATAGCGTAGATTCATATTTCCGCACTTTAATTTTCCGCACTCTTAACTGTTAATATGCATGAAGGACTGAATGACAAATTAAAAACAACTCGTAGCTCACAACGTTGCATGTTCAAAGATAAACATAAACTGAAAAACAACACACATGCACATGCCACTCTTAGGGTACGCCTCACTAGTTGCCTCGACGTGGTCGTCATGTATATGATGTTTTAGAGGTCGCCCTCCTGTCTAAAGATCCAGTCGCCTCGAAACGGTTGCCTCGGATAAAAGGATCTAGGACATTAGGGTTACTTCTAAGGCGTCCTACTGTTGCTTCGGTGACCATATTGTCCCTAATAATCGAATTGACCCGAATAACTCCAATGATGGTGCTACCTACCTCTCAATGGTGGGACGGCACTATCTTAAGGACTCTTACACAACCTAATTCCTTAGAGTAGGTAGACTCTCATAGGTACTGGCTCTCTTCAAAAACAAACAAAACATCTTTTCACACTGACACTTTCAAAAGTTTTCAAAACAAATTTTTTTCATACACTCTTGAGGACAGATACAAGAGTCACTTAAAAATCTTTCAAACAAAACTTTTTTTTTTAAAACCCACTCACATTTGAAAAGCAAACATCTTTTGAAAACATAAGAGCAAGTACCTAAGAGCCCGTGGATAACCATGGATAGAAAGGGTGCTAACACCTTCCCTTTCTATAAATCTACCTCCCGAACCGAGAGACATCTCAAAGAAGGAATTTTGCTGTGCTTTTGTCCTTTCCACGTTGGAGAACATAAAAGACAATGGCGACTCTTGCTTACCGCGACATTTCGCGATCCAGCTTTAAACAGTCAGTTCTATTTCCACCGATCACAGAACTGGCGACTCTGTTGGGGATACTTAAAAGTGAGGTGTACCTTAGGATTAGATCACTCTTATGTTTTCAATTTCCTGTTTTGATTGCTTTAATATTGTGGGCCTGTTTTGGGAGTTTCATAGATCCTAACCCGGATCTGGGGGATACCTTTTAGGTAGCAACAAACTGTGAGGGAACTGTGCGGGGTATACCGACACGGTTGAAGCAGTTGCTACGTTGATGTGGCACTTTGGTGAGTACCGGTAACCCTTGAGTCAAGTCAAGGAGAGTACGGGGCCGCCGCGTGGTGTCGTGAAGCATCAACTGACCTTAGGAACCTTACTTTACCATCCTGGCCTCTTTAGGATAGTGAGATGACCGACTTTGGTGCAGTCCGGAGTTGGTAGATACTCGATACTACACTCATTGAGGGTTGTTTTCTTGGAATATTTTGATCGCCAGTTCAGTGGCTAAATCAAAACAATGAACATAGAAAACAACCCAATGATATTGAGATCCTTAGAACCCGGTTACTTTCGATAGGACAGGTTTTTGAGCCCACCAACTTCAAGAGGGTAGTACCTAGACCTCATGCTGGCCTAAACTCTAAGGGCTGTCTGGTGTGACTTGTGTGCCTTATCATGTTTGCCTTTTGTGAATACTTGTGGTGTGTTTTTATCATAACATCATAACATCATACAGCATCATATGCATCCACTAACCACTTCAAGGGTTCGAATCTTCATCTTTGTTCTTGTTTTGTAGGACATGGAAACTATCCACAGAAAGACAATTCAGATCAACCTTGTAAGGATCCCTCCTCAGCTTAAGGAGCTTACATCCAGGATTCCCGAGAACTCTTCCTTCAGTGAAAGGCATGGTAGACTCATCAGCTTGGTCAACACCAACATTGAAGAAGATATGATAAAAGTTCTCTTCCAGTTCTTTGACCCTTTGCACCACTGTTTTACGTTCCCGGATTATCAATTGGTGCCTACCTTGGAAGAGTTTTCTCAGCTTCTGAAGGTTCCCATTCTCAGTTAACTACCCTACAACGGTACGGAAAGGGAACTAAAACTTGAAGAGGTTGCTAAAGCATTATGCCTACAACCATCTGACATCAAGGGACATTGGGAAGTTAGAAGTGGTATCAAAGGATTCTTGGCAAAGTTCCTGTTTGAGAAAGCACAAGAATGTTGGAATTCCCTTGACTTACAAGCCTTTGAAGAAGTTGTGGCACTCCTTGTCTATGGGTTGGTGTTGTTCCCGAATCCAGGTCAGCTTATAGATATCAATGCTGTCAAGATCTTCATGTCCAGGAATCCTATACCTACGTTGCTTGGGGACATCCTTCACTCATGTTACACTCGAACCATGAGAAAAAGAGGTGTTCTCATGTGCTGCACTCCTCTCCTGGCAAGGTGGTTTATTTCGCACCTTCCACAATCAGTTTTGAATAACGAGCGGGGTTTGAGATGGTCACAACGGTTAATGACGCTTACACATGCTGATATACATTGGTGTCCTCGGTCCAGAGAGAACGTCACTATCATTGATCGTTGCGGAGAGTTTCCAAATGTTCCTTTACTTGGAATCAGAGGAGGCATTACTTACAACCCGTGTCTGGCTTTGAGACAGTTTGGATATGCTCGGAGGGATGGCCCTCATGACATGTAGATTCCTGACATAGTTTTTGACTTCGACAACGATGCGCAAGGACTTCGCCAGAGATTTATCAGAGCTTGGAGGATGCCTAACAGGGTAGATAGCAAGACACTAGGGCACAAGAACTCCATCCCTTTGGAGCCTTATCTCAAGTGGGTACAAGCCCGCTCCCAGAAGCTGGTGATGCCATATCCTCATGTTCTCCCTGTGATCAAAGAGCCAATGTTGGAAGGAGAGGTCCCGTACACCATTCAACATCCTGACATGCCTACATCCTGGGAAGAAATGTAGAAGAGCTGGATCCAGCTTAAGGAAGAACGGAATTCTCTTGAAGCCAGTCTACATGCCAGTGAGAAGAAGGTCTTGGAGCTCACCCGCCAGCTTCACGAGGAAAAGACTCTCAATACTTACATAGCTCCAAAGAGGATGCGCAATGTCTTTTGGGATTAAATTATTTTGTAATATTTTGCCCATGAGGCCTTGATGTACTGAACAAATTATTTCTTAATAATAACGTGTGTTCCTTTTTGTCTACAACAAATTTGAACTTTCGAACCCTTGAATGCATTGCATAAATAGCATATCATGCATCATGTGCATAACAAGTACTCTTTTCCTACAGGTTGCTTAATCTTCTTCGCTGTTTATTTCAGCGGTCTCATCATGAATCCTGAATCATCTACTGAGCAATCCATCAAGGCCCTCCAGGCCCAGAACGCCCAGTTCCAAGAGTTGATCATGAGCTTAGCCCAAGGTCAAGAGGAATTGAAGGCTCTGCTGGTGAAGAAGAAGAAGAAGAGAATTGTACTGTTCAACACTGGACAGAGGTTTGGTAATACACTGCATAATGAGGTTGATCAAGCTGCTTCCTCTGTAGGGAAAGACAGCCCCCAAGGGGGAAGGGTTCCTAGTCCTGTGGTCTCCGACAACGAGATAGATTTCAATGATGAGCAGTACCCTCCCGCTGAAGACAGGTACAAGCAGTTAGAGGATCGTCTGAGTGCCATGGAAATTCAACAGGTGCCTGGGTTGGATTTTGGAGATCTGGGTTTATCTTCTGGGGTGGTGATCCCACACAAGTTCAAGGCACCTTCTTTTGCGAAGTGTGACGGGGCTTCCTGCCCTAAGCTACATCTCAGATCTTATGTGAGGAAGATTCAGCCTTACACGGTAGACAAGAACTTATGGATCCATTTCTTCTAGGATAGCCTTTCAGGGGCTCAACTCGAGTGGTTCTATCAGCTGGATGGAGCCAGTATTCGAAACTGGGAGGACTTGGCTACTGCTTTTTATAAGCAGTATCAGTATAATGCCGACCTCGCTCCTAGACGTACCCAACTCCAGGGTATGTCGCTAGGATCGGGAGAAGGTTTTAAGGAGTACGCGCAAAAGTGGAGAGACCTGGCCGGCAGGGTGCAGCCACCGTTGACTGACCGTGAACTCGTGGACATGTTCTTGGGGACCCTGTCTGGGCCGTTCTTCAACCACCTGATTGGTAATTCTTCTGTAGGGTTTACAGACCTCATTCTGACTGGTGAGAGGATAGAAGCTGGTATGAAGTCGGGGAAGATACAGAAAGGTGCATCCTCAAGTTCTGAAAAGAAGCCTTTCAAGAAGGAAGCTAGTGTTGTGTATAGTCCCAGAAGACAAAATAAACCGGAACGCTGCCAAGCTGTCAACGCGGTGGTAATTTCAAAGCCTGTTGCTGCTCCTCAGCAATATAACCAACCAAGAGGTGAGAGGCCCAAAAGGCAGTACACTCGGCTCAGTATGACCCTGTCTCAGATATTGCCGCAACTACTGTCAACCAATCTGGTAACTGTCAAGGAAGCTCTGAAGGTAGTAAACACAACATCTCCAAAATATAATCCCAATGCCCACTGCGCTTATCACTCTGACAGCCCGGGGCATTCTACGGATGATTGTTGGGCTCTGAGGAATAAGGTTCAGGACCTTATTGATGCTAAGGAAATACAGTTCGAGGCGCCCGAAAGGCCCAATGTTGTGACTGCTCATATGCCCCAGCATGGAGTGAATGTTGTGGAAGAAGACCTGTATGTAGTCTCTGTGGATGAGATTGTTACTCCGTTGTTGACCGTCAAAAGGAACCTGTTGCTAGCCGGTTTATTTCCGGGTTGTAGCAAAGGTTGCCTTCTATGTGCTGTTTCACCTGCTGGTTGTCTGTTGCTGAAGTCAGGCGTCTAAAACCTGATGGATAGCAAAGAGATCTTGTTCAAGAAGATTGTTGTTCCTGTTATCCCTACTGAAGAAGTGTTCGTTGTCACCATTTTCAACAATCCTACCAAGGCTCCCCCGAGGAAGCCTGTCCAAATTATGCCTGTTCAGAAGATTGCACCTATCATCATTACTGTTCCGGGGCCCCTCCCCTATACATCCGACAAGGCTGTCCCATGGCACTATGGGGCAGATGCTTATGTGCTCGGGGTAAAACAAGAATTTGATACCAGTACCGGCATCACCAACATCACCGGACCCGCTAAAGTCACTCGCAGTGGTAGGCTCTTCTCGCCTGATATTGCACCTCCATCTATTCAAAGACCTCTTGTTATCACACCTGCAAGTGTGCCTGTTTCCCTTCCTGATCAAGTTTCTACCCCTACTGTCGAGCCATCTGACGCTCGGGGCAAAGGGATTGCTACTAATGTGCCTGCCCGGACGGAGGCACCAAAGACAACCACTGTTGAGGCTTCCCAGCAAGAGATGGAAGAGATTCTCAAGATTATCAAAAAGAGTGATTTCAACATCGTTGAACAGCTGGGGCACACCCCCTCTAAGATCTCTATGCTATCACTGTTGTTGTGTTCAGAGGCCCATGCCAAGGCCCTGATTTCCTTCCTGAAGACGGCCCATGTGCCACAAGAAATGTCTACTGATCAATTTACTGATTGTGTGGCCAACTTGACCGCTGACAATGGGTTGGGTTTCTCTGATGCTGATCTGACCGCTAAGGGAAAGAACCATAATGACGCCCTGTATGTCTCCATTGAATGCAGGGGCACTACTCTTGCCCATGTGTTGGTAGACACCGGTTCTTCGTTGAACGTATTACCCAAGAACGCCCTAGATAGGTTGGATTGTGAGGGTTTAGAGCTCAAGCCTAGTAACATTATTGTCCGGGCCTTTGACGGGTCGAAGAGGATGGTACATGGTGAAGTTGACATTCCAATCAGGGTTGGTTCTCAAGTTTTTGATTCAACGTTCTATGTGATGGACATTCGTCCATCCTATTCTTGTTTGTTGGGTCGTCCTTGGATCCACAAGGCTGGAGCTGTGACCTCCACCTTACAACAGAAGCTTAAGTACCCGGTCAGAGGGAAGATTGTTACAGTGCAAGGGGAGGAGGAATATATGGTTAGCCACCTTAACTCGTTCCGGTATATAGAGATGGACGGGGAGTTCATTGAGACCCCCTTTCAACACTTTGAAGAGGTGCCTCCAACATTGGCGTCAGCAGAGACTGTGACTGAAGAAGACTCTCCTTTGAAGATGGCTTCCTTAAAGGATGCCCGGGCTGTGATTGAGAAGGGTGAGTGTGCAAACTGGGGCCGACTTCCTGACTTTACTCCGAAGACTGACAAGTTTGGGCTGGGTTTCACTGCAGAGGCTCAGAGGGCTGTACGTAAAGCAAGGATTGGAAGACCTCCTGTATTCATCACCAACCCGGGAGTGAATGCTATTGAAGACAATGCGGAGGAATCTGAATTCGACAACTGGATCTACCCAACGACCGACGGTGGACTTAGCAACTGGACCGCTAAAGACCACATACCTATTACTTTTGTCACTCAGTAATGAACTCCTTTGTTTTAAATTTGTAACGAATAATAATTTGAAACTTTATGGCTCGGTGTCTTACCCGGGGCACCATGGCTTCATTTGTGAGGGCTTATTATTTGTCATTTTCATATATCATGAATAAAAACATTGGACGTTTTTCGCATTTCAAATTTTGTGCTCCCTTTCTTTCTTTATCTATTGCAAAACAGCTATATTTACACACACTCACTTATACAGGTTCCAATCCACTCTGGATCTCACTGGTAACGACTCTGTTACTGCCAGTTATGACTTCGAAAATCCGATCAACTTAGCCGAAGATGAAGGTGAAGATGATTGCGAAGTGCCTGGTGAGCTAGCAAGGCTGCTACTCCAGGAAGAGAGGGCCATTCAGCCACATGAAGAGCCAGTGGAAACGGTAAATCTGGGTACTGAGACAGACATAAGGGAAGTCAATATTGGTGCCAATCTAGAGCTCGGTGTGAAACAACGGTTGATTCAAATGCTGCATGATTATGTGGAAATATTTGCCTGGTCTTACGAAGACATGCCTGGTTTGGATACCGACATTGTGGTTCATCACCTGCCTACCAAGGAAGACTGCCCTCCGGTTAAACAGAAGGTTCGCCGTATGCGTCCAGAGATGTCCGAGAAAATCAAAGTTGAGGTTATGAAACAATTTGATACCGGGTTTCTAGCAGTGACTTCTTACCCTCAGTGGGTTGCCAACGTGGTTCCAGTGCCGAAGAAGGATGGTAAGGTCCGAATGTGTGTTGACTACAGGGATTTGAACAGGGCGAGCCCTAAGGATGACTTCCCTCTGCCCCACATCGATGTTCTGGTTGACAATACTGCTCAGCACAAGGTGTTCTCCTTCATGGACGGTTTCTCCGGTTATAATCAGATCAAGATGGCTCCTGAAGACATGGAGAAGACCACTTTTGTTACTCAGTGGGGCACCTTCTGCTACAAGGTCATGCCTTTTGGGTTGAAAAATGCTGGGGCAACCTACCAACGTGCCATGGTTGCTTTATTTCATGACATGATCCATCATGAGATAGAAGTATATGTCGACGATATGATTGCAAGGTCCCAAATTGAGGAGGAACACCTTGACCATCTACAGAAGTTGTTTGACCGTCTGAAGTTGTACAAGCTGAGGTTGAACCCGAACAAGTGCACCTTTGGGGTGAGATCTAGAAAATTGCTAGGCTTCGTCGTGAGCGACAAAGGTATTCAAGTGGACCCTGCCAAGGTGAAAGCCATACAAGAGATGCCAGTTCCCAAGACAGAGAAAGAAGTCAGAGGCTTTCTAGGACGGCTGAACTACATTGCCCGATTCATCTCGCATCTAACTGCTACCTGTGAACCAATCTTCAAGATGCTGAAGAAAGATCAAGTAGTACGTTGGAACGATGAATGTCAGGCTGCTTTCGACAGAATCAAAGAGTATCTCCAAGAACCACCCATTCTTATGCCACCAGTTGAAGGGAGACCTCTAATCTTATACTTAACAGTACTTGACAGCTCAATGGGGTGTGTGCTGGGGCAGCATGACGAGTCTGGCCGAAAAGAGCACGCTATTTATTACCTTAGCAAAAAGTTTACCGACTGTGAGACCAGATACTCACTGCTCGAGAAAACTTGTTGCGCTTTGGTATGGGCTGCTCGCCGGCTGAGACAGTATATGTTGACTCACACTACTCTCTTGATTTCAAAAATGGATCCAATCAAGTACATATTCGAAAAGCCTTCCTTGTCCGGAAGAATAGCAAGATGGCAAATGATCTTGACCGAATACGACATCCAGTACACTACGCAAAAAGAAATCAAGGGAAGTGTATTGGCAGACCATTTGGCACACCAGGCAGTGGACGACTACCAATCTATGAACTTTGAGTTTCCAGACGAGAACATCATGGTAGTGACTGATTGTGAAGTACCTGGACCGGATGAAGGACCTGAGGAAGGATCCCGATGGTCTATGCACTTTGACGGAGCCTCAAACGCTTTGGGTAATGGTATCGGCGCTGTGATCATATCCCCTAAAGGCACTCATACTCCACTTACCGCCCGACTATGTTTCAACTGAACCAATAATATGGCGGAGTATGAAGCATGTATCATGGGTCTTCAAGCTGCAATTGACTTAAGGATCAAGTTTCTGAGTGTCTTCGGAGATTCCGCTCTCGTGATCAATCAGATCAAAGGCGAGTGGGATACGAAACACCCAAATCTTATTCCTTACAAAGAGTGTGTGTTGACGTTGACCCCCCATTTCACGGAGATAACTTTTGAACACTTCCCAAGAGAGGAGAATCAGTTGGCGGACGCGTTGGCTACGATGTCTTCTATGTTCAAAGTCAAATGGGACAACGAGGCTCCCCGAATCATTATCTGGAAATTGGATGAACCTGCATATTGCTGTGATCTTGAGGCTGAAGAGGTAACCGAGAAACCTTGGTATCATGAAGTGAAGAGGTACTTGGAAGCTCAAGAACACCCCGAAGGCGCATCTGTCAACGACAAAAAGTTTCTGAGAAGATTCGCGGCAAAGTTCTTCCTCAGCAACGGCATTCTCTACAAGCGAAACCATTATTCAACCTTAATGCGTTGTGTGGATAAAACTGAAGCAGAAAGAATCATGGCAGAGCTGCATGAAGGTACCTTCGGAATGCATTCTAGTGGACATACCATGGCAAAGAAAATCCTTCGGGCAGGATATTTCTGGTCCACAATGGAAGCCGACTGTTACCAACACTCTCGGACATGTCACAAATGCCAGATATATGCAGATAAGGTGCACATTCCTCCAGTACCTCTGAACGTCTTGACAACACCTTGGCCTTTTGCAATGTGGGGCATTGATATGATCGGCGAGATCAGACCTACGGCATCCAACGGGCATCGCTTCATCCTGGTAGCGATTGATTACTTCACAAAGTGGGTTGAGGCAGCTTCCTATGCTACGGTAACCAAGAACGTCGTGGCACGGTTCATCCGGCACAACCTGATCTATCGATACGGCGTCCCGGAGAGGATCATTACGGACAATGGTACCAATCTCAATAACAAGATGATCACTGAGCTCTGCGAGCAATTCAAGATACAGCACCACAACTCTTCTCCCTACCGGCCGAAGATGAATGGGGCTGTAGAAGCGGCAAATAAGAATATCAAGAAGATTGTGCAGAAAATGATAGTGACCTACAAAGATTGGCACGAGATGTTACCGTTTGCTCTTCATGGGTACCGCACCTCAGCACGGACGTCAACAGGGGCAACACCCTTTTCCTTGGTCTATGGTATGGAGGCAGTCTTGCCTATCGAAGTCCAGATACCCTCTCTCCGGATAATGAAGGTTGCAGGTTTGAGCGAAGATGACTGGATCCAGACTCGACTTGATCAATTAAACCTAATTGACGAAAAGAGACTCACTGCTATGTGTCATGGTCAGATGTACCAAAAACGGATGATCAGGGCATTTAACAAGAAAGTCAGACCACAAGAGTATCAAGTCGGAGACCTGGTAATCAAGCGCATCATTATTCCTCAAAGTGATCCCAGGGGCAAATGGACCCCTACGTACGAAGGGCCATTTGTGGTTAAACATATCTTCTCAGGAGGAGCTATGGTTCTAACCACCATGGATGGTGACGACCTTCCTCACCCTGCCAATGCAGACATAGTAAAAAGATACTACGCATGAATAAAGACCCGCTAGGTTGACACACCTAGGCAAAAATAAGGGCTTCCTGACAAACCAAAAGGGTTCGGGCAAAAATAAGGGACGGAATGAAAAAATATGTACACCCGGCAAGTCGAAAACCTGAAAAGGCGGCTTGGGCAAAAATGGGTATCCCGGTGGACTGAAAACCCAAAAGGGCGGTCCAGGCAAAAGCTAGGGATAAAGCGTAATACTATGTCTCATTGGATCACCTTGCATCCAGAATCCGGTATCAACTATCAGGTTCAGACGGCATCGATCAATCAGCTTTATCTTCAACTAAGCAGCCAAGTGATGAGACGCTTGAAGACATAAAGGCGATAGTAGAGTTGGAACCCAGTGGGATTTTTTTTCACATAGCTGTTTTGTTTTCCTTTTCACAAAATTGTAAACTCTATGTTGTTCGGCGGCGTTCTCTTACTAGGACGTCAGCCTCTTGTACATAAACGCCTATTTACAGGCAAATTTCAAAATCAATACAAGTTCATCTTTTCCAGACAAATTGCCAATTGTTTTTCCTTTTTTTGTTTCGTTTTTCAAAGAACGTCCGATGTTCATTTTTGATATATGCATTTGACATTAATTGCTAACTCATAAATATTTGCATGCGAAACAAAGGACTAATTACAAGTGACAATGGAAACAGGGGCAATAATGAGTTGTCTAAGCAATCTAATTGTTCCGTCCACCAAGGTACCAAGGTAGGTTCAGCTGAAGAACATGACCAAGATACCTTCGCTCCCCGCAGAGTAAGACAAATCAACAATACTCTCCCCAAGCAGAGTTGGTCTCCCAGCAGCCCTAAAAAGGCACAGCATCTCCAGCAAGTCAGCGGCACTCTCACCAAGCAAAGGTAGTCTATTGTCAGCCTTAAGGAAGTGGGTATCCCCAGAAAATCTCAACATTCCCCAGCGGAGTATACAGATATTCCTTAACGAGCATCCCCGGCAGTCTTAATATAAGATTGTTCCCCGGCAGAATACAAGACACCCAGTGGAGCCATTCCCCAGTGCATTCCAAAAGGTACCCCAGGAGAGTTGAATCCATATCCCCAGTAGATTCTGGAAGCTTATCCCCAGTAGATTCTGGAAGCTTATCACCTGCAGAGTACGAACGCATCTCCCCGGCTTTATTCAGAAGGTTATTCCCCACCAGAGCTTATAACTGGGTTATCCTCAGCTAATTACCATGGAAAGATCGTCCTCGGCGAAGTTCTTCCTATCCACCAGTGGAGTTATCACCTCAGCGAAGCATCTCTTCCCACAGAGTAATTCCCCGCAGAATAATCTCTCCAACAAGTTTATTCCCCAACGGAGTCGCCTTCTCCTACCGGTTTATTCTTGTAACCATCATCCCCAGCGGAGACGAAGAACTCTACTTTTCAACATCAGCCCAGGATTTGACTTCCCGGCATCCGTCAAGGATTTATTTTCCCAGACGAAAATACATTCATAAACATCACATTGTCATACATCATGATACATGCGTATACGCATCATATCATATAATCTCATTTATTTTGAGAACGTCATGCATTTCATACATCATGACACTGCATACAACTAATGTTTTGCCTTTTCAGGAAAAAGGTCAATACAAAGATGATTACTATCAACTGTCGCAATTCCGGATTCGATACCTGTATCTAGCCAGGGCATATCTGTTGACGACTAATTCCAGATTCGATTCCTGTATCCAGCCAGGGCACGTCTGAAGAGTTTGAAGATTCGATTCCTGTATCCAGCCAGGGCATATCTGTTGACGACTAATTCCAGATTTGATTCCTGTATCCAGCCAGGGCACGTCATAAGAGTTTGAAGATTCGATTCTTGTATCCAGCCAGGGCATATCTGTTGACGACTAATTCTAGATTCGATTCCTATATCCAGCCAGGGCACATCTGAAGAGTTTGAAGATTCGATTCCTGTATCCAGCCAGGGCATATCTGTTGACAACTAATTCCAGATTCGATTCCTGTATCCAGCCAGGGCACGTCTGAAGAGTTTGAAGATTCGATTCATGTATCCAGCCAGGGCATATCTGTTGACGAGTAATTCCAGATTTGATTCCTGTATCCAGCCAGGGCAAGTCTGAAGAGTTTGAAGATTCGATTCCTGTATCCATCCAGGGCATATCTGTTGACGACTAATTCCAGATTCGATTTCTGTATCCAGCCAGGGCACGTCTGAAGAGTTTGAAGATTCGATTCCTGTATCTAGCCAGGGCATATCTGTTGACGACTAATTCCATATTTGATTCCTGTATCCAGCCAGGGCACGTCTGAAGAGTTTGAAGATTCGATTCCTGTATCCAGCCAGGGCATATCTGTTGACGACTAATTCCAGATTCGATTCCTGTATCCAGCCAGGGCACGTCTGAAGAGTTTGAAGATTCGATTCCTGTATCCAGCCAGGGCATATCTGTTGACGACTAATTCCAGATTCGATTCCTGTATCCAGCCAGGGCACGTCTGAAGAGTTTGAAGATTCGATTCCTGTATCCAGCCAGGGCATATCTGTTGATGACTAATTCCAGATTCGATTCCTGTATCCAGCCAGGGCACGTCTGAAGAGTTTGAAGATTCGATTCCTGTATCCAGCCAGGGCATATCTGTTGACGACTAATTCCAGATTCGATTCCTGTATCCAGCCAGGGCACGTCTGAAGAGTTTGAAGATTCGATTCCTGTATCCAGCCAGGGCATATCTGTTGACGACTAATTCCAGATTCGATTCCTGTATCCAGCCAGGGCACGTCTGAAGAGTTTGAAGATTCGATTCCTGTATCTAGCCAGGGCATATCTGTTGACGACTAATTCCAGATTTGATTCCTGTATCCAGCCAGGGCACGTCTGAAGAGTTTGAAGATTCGATTCCTGTATCCAGCCAGGGCATATCTATTGACGACTAATTCCAGATTTGATTCCTGTATCCAGCCAGGGCACGTCTGAAGAGTTTGAAGATTCGATTCCTGTATCCAGCCAGGGCATATCTGTTGACGACTAATTCCATATTCGATTCCTATTTCTAGCCAGGGCACGTCTGAAGAGTTTGAAGATTCGATTCTTGTATCTAGCCAGGGCATATCTGCAGATGATTGTTTGTAGATTCGATACCTGTATCCAGCCAGGGCACGTCTGTAAGCAACCTTTTGAAGTTCCGGATTCGATTCCTGTATCTAGCCAGGGCATATCTGTGAGCGATTGTTTGTAGATTCGATACCTGTATCCAGCCAGGGCATATCTACATAAAGAGTTTGAAGATCAACCCCTGTAACAGGCCAAGTAATTATCTTTCTTTCTCAGGTATGCAAGTTCTCGTTAAGGAATCTCTTACGCGATCGACACCTAGATGGCATCTATAAGCCCATCCACATACCAATAGTCTCCAAATGGCATCTATAAGCCCATTCCCGACAAGGCTCTGTCACAGCTCCAGATGGCATCTATAAGCCTATCCTCCTATCCATCATCTCTCCAAATGGTATCTGTAAGCCCATTCCCGCTGTGATCGGTGGATCTGGAACTGACTGTTTAACGCTGGTTCGCGAAATGTCGCGGAAGCAAGAGTCGCCACCGTCTTTTATTTTCTCCAAATGGAAAGGACAAAAGCACAGAAAAATTCCTTATAGAGATTGCTCTCGGTTCGGGAGGTAGGTTATAGAAAGGGAAGGTGTTAGCACCCTTTCTATCCATGGTTATCCATGGGCTCTTAGATACTTGCTCATTGTGTTTTCAAAATTGTTTGTTTGCTTTTCAATTATGGTTTTTAAAAAAAGTTTCTTTGAAAATTTCAGTCCGACTCTTGTATCGGTCCTCAAGAGTGTTTGAAAAATTGCTTTCGAAAGCTTTTTGAAAATGTGTTGGTGTGAAAAGTATTTTTGAATTTGTTTTGAAATTAGAGCAAGTATCTACGAGAACCTACCTACCCTAAGGAATTCGTCTGTGTAAATGTCCTTTAAAGTAGTGCCATCCCACCATTGAGAGGTAGGTAGCACCACCGTTGGAGGTGTTCGGGTCAATTCGAGGTTCGGGACATGGTGATCACCAGAGCAATGGGAAGACACCTTAGAAGCTACCCTCATGCCAGGTTCCCGGATCATGAGGACTTACTAAGACATCCGCTACTCGATGATCACCTTTCGAGAGGCAAGGCAACAGTGAGACGTACCCTAGGGGTGGTGTGTGCGATTCGTGTGTCGTTTTTCATTCGCATTTGTCTTGTCAGGTTATTGGTGTTCTACGCTTGATTTTATTATGTCCATTCATTCTTGCATGCTTTGTTTAACAGTTAAAAAGATGCGGAAAATAAAAGTTCTAAACTATTACAAAGGCGCGGGTCCACATCGCCAAAATTAAACCGGACCCGATTTGACAGAAAAATAAAGAAAGCAAAGTAAATAAAGAATTAAAAGGGAGAAAAGGGATTATTTACAAGGCCTTGGGAGAGATACATAAATATAAAGAATAAAAATAAATATGTGAATTAAATAAGAATTACGAACGAGGGCGTTGGACCCTTTTGCCAAAAAATTAAAATTACATGAATTAATTAATTAAGAAAAGAAATTGTTTTTTTGTTTTTTTTTTTTGAGTATTTTTATGTATTTTGAGATTTAATAAAAAGGAATTAATTAAAATTAACTACTAACCCTAATTCTATTTATTTTTAAATTTATTAAGAAAAATGTTGAAGTTTTTAACCTAATTTAAACCTAAGTTATTTATGTATCATTTAATTATAAAAATAAATAAATAAATAATATTATGGTAAAAAGGAAAATTAGAAGGAGTAAAAATTATCAATTAAACCTAGTTCTACATTTTTTAGATTTTTTATGAAAAGAATTAATATTGCAAACCCTAATTTAAACTAAATATATTTACATGCATTCATTTATAAGAAAACATTAAAATAAAATACTTATTATATTTTTTATCTTTTCTGATTTTTTTAGGCATTTTTTTTATATTTTGTAAAAAAATAATTAACTAAATCAAAGCAATAAAATAAATAAAACAATAATTGAAAAAATAAAATATGAAGAAAATTGCAAACCAGGGGGGGGGGGGGGGGTTCAGGCCCCAATTGTGAGGTATGCTTTAGGAATTCAGGCCCAATGCTCTGAGGCCTTTTTTGACTTTCATGGCTTGCGTGCATCAACGTTGACCGGACCTCATGCTGTTCCTCAATCCTGAGCCTTTGATCTGATTCCATGGGACGCGTGGCTGGCTTGATATGATGAATGTATGGTGGTCCACAATATTATGCCTGCACCTGAATATCCTTTGAAAAAAAATATATGGAAAGTGTGGGGACCTGGGGTCGATCCCAGGTCCTGAATATCACCACTCACGCCCTCCACCACTCAGGCCATTGGCTTTCTTTGTATATTAGTCAACAAATAATAAATATAATGCAAATATGGCAATTAATGGATTTCTGGCGCGAAATTTTGAATGAGCCAATCCTCGCTTGACATGGCATCGTCTTCTCCATTGTTTCATTCTTCCTGAAAAATAATAAACATTTAACGGGGGTTTTGAACCCCCTCAAAACAAGCTTAATTCAATAATAGCGACTAGGCCCTGAAGGCTCATAAATTGAGCGCGAGCGTCTCAATCTGTTCGTTCTAACCTGCAGATTTCATTCATGGCATTATTACATCTTAATTTTATAGGAATTGAAAACGCCCAATTTGAAAACCTTGGAACCCTAAGTATCAAACATGGTGAAATCGCGTTGAGAGCACAAAAACACAATTAAATTGTACAGTTAGCATCAAAACTTCATCAGGAATATGAATCAATGAATAATATGTCATGAAGATGCATAAATTTTAAAACACGATCACAAATTTTTCACAAGGTATTCCAGGTTCTGTATACCAATTCTTTGCGTTTGGATGGCTATTCTTGACTGGAATGTGTTCAAGGGACCTTGAGCAAGCTATTGGAATCAAAATTATCCTTTGAATCGCCCTATAAAGATGATTTCAGTTTTGAGTTTTTAGGGAATTTTTCAAGTTTGCAATGGAGTTTCTTGCGCAGCTTTTGTGTGTCTTAGCATTAGGTTTTCACTCAGGCTTATGTACTGAATAGATTAGGTTAACAAAATTGATCCAAATATCTTTCATTCATGGATTTGGAGATTTGATTTTTCACCATTATGCTTTCAATCTTTTCCATGTGCTCTTGTATCAATTATGCTCAAATCAAATCAAATCTTCCTATTTTTGAATGTGCACGAAATATTGAGGGCAAAACATGCATGAAAAGATTTATTAGGTCAAGTTATATATTTTTCATATATTTAAATGATTTAAATGAATTAATATAAATAATAATTCAAATAAATAGATAAAAAATGAGGAAATACTTCCCTTTGGGCCAAGTGGTCGTGCATATGTCATGGATGATGAATCATGGAAGAAAAATGGGCCCATTAGCAATTTTAGACCATTTGAATCAATGTTGACTTTTCAAAATATCCAAAAATTTCCCAACTTCCACAAGGCATAACTTGCTCAATGTTTAAGCTTTTCTCATGTTCTTGGACATTTTGGAAAGGTCTTTGAGTCCTCTAACCAATGTCTTTGGTCCCATGTCATTTTAATTTACCAATCTCAAGTTATTGCCTTTGACTTAAAGTCTCTTTTTGTTGACTTTTTAAAATGACCTATAATGTTGAAATTGATAACTTTTTGTGAGAGCATTTCTTGGACTTGAAGTATGAAGATGAGTTGTAGGAAATGTCTTTCTATTCAAAATGAGCTTTGGATGGGATTTTTATGATAATCCATGTGAAAGTTATGCCCTGGTCAATTTCAGTTGACTTTTTCAACTATCCAAATAAGGAAACTTTTGCATCTTTGATGATTTCTGAGCCAAATTTTGAGAATCATGATCAAGCATTGATCAAATGATGTTTGTGGCTTCAAAATGATATGTTGACCAAAAATTTGAACTTTTGACTGCCAAATGACCATTTTGCCCCTATAGTTGACTGTAGTGCAATTAGGGTTTTTGACTGTGCAATTTTGAGCTGAATGCCTTGAAACTTGATATGAAGATGCTTGACCACATTTGTAGGCATGTGAGACTTGATTGGGCCTTTGAAAACTTCCTTTTCTTGACCAGAACACAAACCCTAGTTTTGACTGTATAGGAGACCTTTGCACTGTGCAACCCTTGGGGAATTTTGTGACTTGGCTTGGCAATTTCTTGAAGAATATGGGAGGGCAAATTTTGGGGTACAACAGTTGCCCCTGTTCAATCTTCTTAGACCTGAGGATGCAGATTGGCTGACGTGCCTTTCGTAATCCGAGGGTAGAAGATGATTGGACACTAGAGTGCCCAGAAATTTGCGCTCACATGTTAGCAGTGTGATGGGGGGAATGGACTTATAGATGCCATTTGGAGCTTGCTGGATAGGATGATGGGCTTATAGATGCCATCTGGATGTTGATCGCGTAGGAGATTCCTTAGCGAGAACCTGCATACCTGCAAAAGAAAAATGAGTACCTGACACGTTGCAGGAGCTAGTTTTCAGATGCTTGGCATAGATGTGTCCTGACTGGTTACAGGAGCTGAGTCTGGAGCTTCAAACGGCGATGAATGAACCAGGGATGGTTACTGCCTTAGCATGAATGGTAAGAGAATCTTGGGTGATTTTAACTTCAACAACGCTCGTTGAGAAAATCTTGGGTGTCTTCTACTGGGATAAGAATCAGGGAGATCTTAGGGTCGATCTGACTGAACCAGAGAAAGCCTTTGACTGGATAAGCATCAGAAAAATCTTAGGGTCGATTTAACTGAACCGGACAAGGTCTTGGAATATCTTCAACTGGATAAGCATCAGGGAGATCTTAGGGTCGATCTGACTGAACCAGAGAAGGCCTTTGACTGGATAAGCATCAGGAAAATCTTAAGGTCGATTTAACTGAACCGGACAAGGTCTTGAAATATCTTCAACTGGATAAGCATCAGGGAGATCTTAGGGTCGATCTGACTGAACCAGAGAAGGCCTTTGACTGGATAAGCATCAGGAAAATCTTAGGGTCGATTTAACTGAACCGGACAAGGTCTTGAAATATCTTAACCTGGATAAGCATCAGGGAGATCTTAGGGTCGATCTGACTGAACCAGAGAAGGCCTTTGACTGGATAAGCATCAGGAAAATCTTAGGGTCGATTTAACTGAACCGGTCTAGGTCTTGAAATATAGTTGAGAATTTAACTGGATCTTTCCTGAAAGGTAAAGGTCAGTCATATGCAATGCATGATATGGATCAAGCAATGATGTTCTCAACATAAATGAGACTTGTATGATATGATGCGTCTATGCATGTTATAATGATGTATGTGATGTTTTATGTATGTTTTTGTCTAGGAGAGTGAATCCTTGACGGGTGCCGGGAAGTCGTATCCTGGGCTGATGTTGAGGAATAGATTTTGCTTCTGCTGGGGATGATAACTGCAAGAATACCGGTAGGAGAAGATGACTCCGTTGCGGAATAAACTTGGCGAATGGGAGATTCTGCGGGGAGAAAAGATACTCTAGCGACCATGCTGGGAAGCAATACTCTGTGGGAAGAGGGATGCCTTGCTGAGTGTTGATAATAGTTTGCTGAGGATGTCTTGTTGTTGGAAGTGTGAATAGATTTCGCTGGGGATAGGAAAGAACTACGTTGACGACGACCTTTCCGTGGCTTTTGGCTGAGGATAACCCAGTTATATCCTGTTAAGGAAATAACTCTTTGAATAAAGCCGGACGACGCGTTCGTGCCCTGCGAGGGGATAAGCTTCCAGAATCTACTGGGGATAAGCTTACTGTTTGGGGATTTTGAATTCCAAATTTCCTGGGGAAATTGGATTGGACTCTTCTGGGGAGTTTTGAACTGCGGGGGAAGTGATCCCTTTGAATGTTGATACGCCACCGGGGAACAATCTTTAGGCCAAGATTGCCGGGGATGCTTGTTAAGAATATATGCTGCTGGGGAAGTATTGAGATCTACGGGTGGATACCCAATCTCTTTGAGATTTGATAATTTTGCTTGGAGAAGAATGTACTGGCTCTCTGGGGAATTAAGATGTACTGATCATGTTCTTTAGCTGAACCTACCTTGGTACCTTGGAGGATAGAACGATTAGACTGCTCGGACAACTCTTTTATTGCCCCTGTTTCTAGTGTCACATGCAATTAATTCCTTTGTTTCGTATGCAAATATTTATGAGTTAGCAAATTATTGTCAATGCATATATCACAAATTGAACCTTGGACGTTCTTCGCAAAAACAAAACAGAAAAAGAAAAACACTTGGCACGTTTAGCTGAAAATATATTTGTATTGATTTTTGAATGGCCTGAAAATAGGCGTTTGGTGTACAAGAGGCTGACGTCCTAGTAAGAGAACGCCGCCGAACAAGAGAGTTTATACAAATTTTGTACAAGATAAAATAGCTGTGTGAAATATGAATGATCCACTGGGTTTCAACTCTGCTATTGCCTTTATAACTCCGAGCGTCTCATCACTTGATGACCTTGGTTGAAGGTGAAGCTGACTGATCGATGCCGTCTGAACTCGACGTAGATACCGGATTCTGGATGCAAAGTGATCAATGAGACATAGTATTACGCTTTTATCCCTAATTTTTGCCTGGACCGCCCTTTCGGGTTTTCAGTCCACCGGGATACCCATTTTTGCCCAAGCCGCCTTTTCAGGTTTTCGACTTGCCGGGTGTACAGATTTTTTTTCATTTCATCCCTTCATTTTGCCCGAACCCTTTTGGTTCGACGGGAAGCCCTAATTTTTGCCTAGGCATGTCATCCTAGCGGGTCTTTTTTCATGCGTAGTATTTTTTTACTATGTCTGCATTGGCGGGGTGAGGAAGGTCGTCACCATCCATGTTGGTCAGTATCATGGCTCCTCCTGAGAACACATGCTTAACCACAAATGGCCCTTCGTACGTAGGGGTCCATTTGCCCCTTGGATCACTCTGAGGAAGGATGATTCGTTTGATTACCAGATCCCCAACTTGATATTCCTGTGGTCTGACCTTTTTGTTAAATGCCCTGATCATCCGTTTCTGATACGTCTGACCATGACAGATAGCAGCAAGTCTCTTTTCGTCAATGAGGTTGAGTTGATCAAGTCGTGTCTGGATCCAATCATCTTCGTTCAGATTTGCATCCTTCATTATCCGGAGAGAGGGTATTTGTACTTCGATTGGCAAGACCGCCTCTATACCATAAACCAGAGAGAAAGGAGTTGCCCCGGTTGACGTCCTAGCTGAGGTACGGTATCCATGTAGAGCGAACGGTAACATCTCGTGCCAGTCTTTATAAGTCACTGTCATCTTCTGCACGATCTTCTTGATGTTCTTATTTGCTGCTTCTACAGCCCCATTCATCTTCGGTCTGTAAGGAGAAGAATTGTGGTGCTGTATCTTGAACTGTTCGCAGAGCTCAGCAATCATCTTATTGTTCAGATTGGTACCGTTGTCTGTAATAATCCGCTCAGGGACGCCGTACCGACAGATCAGATTGTGTCGAATAAACCGTGCCACAACAGTCTTGGTTACCGTAGCATAGGATGCTGCCTCAACCCACTTCGTGAAATAATCAATCGCCACTAGGATGAAGCGATGTCCATTAGATGCTGTAGGTTTAATCTCGCCGATCATGTCTATGCCCCACATTGCAAACGGCCAAGGCGCAGTCAGAACATTCAGGGGAATCGGAGGAACATGCACCTTGTCTGCATAGATTTGGCACTTGTGGCATGTCCTGGAGTGTTGGTAACAGTCAGCTTCCATTGTGGACCAGTAATATCCTGCCCGTAGGATCTTCTTAGCCATAGTGTGTCCACTGGAATGTGTACCAAAGGTCCCTTCATGTAGCTCTTCCATGATCCTTTCTGCTTCAGTCTTATCCACACAACGCAGTAAAGTTGAATCATGGTTTCGCTTGTACAAGATGTCGTTGCTTAGGAAGAACTTTGCTGCAAACCTCCTCAGAAATTTCTTATCATTGACAGATGCACCTTCAGGGTATTCCTGAGCTTCCAGATATCTCTTCACTTCGTGGTACCAAGGCTTCTCAGTCACCAATTCAGTTTCGAGATCACAACAGTATGCCGGTTCGTCCAGTTTCCAGATGATGATCCGGGGAGCCTCATTATCCCATTTGACCTTGAACATTGAAGACATTGTAGCCAACGCGTCCGCTAGCTGATTCTCTTCTCTTGGAAAGTGCTCAAAGGTTATCTCTGTGAAGTGGGGAATCAGGGTCAACACACATTCTCTGTAAGGAATCAAGTTTGGATGTTTCGTATCCCACTCTCCTTTGATCTGATTGATCACAAGAGCGGAATCTCCGAAGACACTTAGAAATTTGATCCTTAGGTCGATCGCAGCTTGAAGACCCATGATGCACGCCTCATACTCCGCCATGTTGTTGGTACAGTTGAAACATAGCCGGGCAGTGAGTGGAGTATGAGTACCTTGAGGTGATATGATTATAGCGCCGATACCGTTTCCCAAAGCATTGGATGCCCCGTCAAAGTGCATAGACCATCGGGATCCTGGTTCAGGTCCTTCATCCGGTCCAGGTACTTCACAATCTGTTACTATCATGATACTTTCATCCGGGAATTCGAAGTTCATTGACTGATAGTCATCTACAGCTTGATGCGCCAGGTGGTCTGCCAATACACTCCCCTTGATGGCTTTCTGGGTTGTGTACTGAATGTCGTATTCCGTCAAGATCATTTGCCATCTTGCAATTCTCCCAGACAGAGCAGGCTTTTCGAATATGTACTTTATAGGATCCATTTTTGAGATCAACAAAGTAGTGTGAGTCAGCATATACTGTCTCAGCCGGCGAGCAGCCCATACCAAAGTGCAGCAAGTTTTCTCAAGCAGTGAGTATCGGGTCTCACAGTCGGTAAACTTTTTGCTAAGGTAATAAATGGCATGCTCTTTTCGGCCAGACTCGTCATGCTGCCCCAGCACACACCCCATTGAATTGTCTAGCACTGTCAGATATAGTATCAGAGGTCTTCCTTCAACCGGTGGCATAAGGATAGGTGGTTCTTGGAGATACTCTTTGATTTTGTCAAAAGCAGCCTGGCATTCATCATTCCAACGTACTAACTGATCTTTCTTCAGCAGCTTGAAGATTGGCTCACAAGTAGCAGTCAAATGTGAGATGAAACGAGCGATGTAATTCAGACGTCCTAAAAAGCCTCTGACTTCCTTTTCTGTCTTAGGAACTGGCATCTCTTGAATAGCTTTGACCTTAGCAGGGTCCACTTGAATACCTTTGTCACTGACCACGAAGCCTAGCAATTTTCCTGATCTTACCCCGAAGGTGCACTTGTTCGGGTTCAATCTCAGCTTGTATAGTTTCAACCGGTCAAACAATTTCTGCAGATGATCTAGGTGCTCTTCCTCAGTCTGGGACCTAGCGATCATGTCGTCAACATACACTTCTATCTCGTGATGGATCATATCATGAAATAAGGCAACCATGGCACGTTGGTAGGTTGCCCCAGCGTTCTTTAATCCGAATGGCATGACCTTGTAACAAAAGGTCCCCCACTGAGTAACAAATGTAGTCTTTTCCATGTCTTCAGGTGCCATCTTGATCTGATTGTAACCTGAAAAGCCATCCATGAAAGAGAATACCTTGTGCTGAGCTGTGTTATCAACAAGGACATCAATGTGAGGTAAAGGGAAGTCATCCTTGGGGCTGGCCCTGTTCAGATCCCTGTAATCGACACACATTCTGACCTTACCGTCCTTCTTTGGTACCGGCACCACATTAGCAACCCACTGAGGGTAAGAAGTTACTGCAAGGAACCCGGCATCAAATTGTTTCATGACCTCGGCTTTAATCTTCTCAGACATCTCTGGACGCATCCGACGGACCTTTTGCTTAACTGGAGGGCAGTCTTCCCTAGTTGGCAAATGATGGACCACAATATCGGTATCTAACCCTGGCATGTCTTCGTAGGACCAGGAAAACATCTCCATATAGTCATGTAACATCTTGGTTAACCGTTGCTTCACGCTGAGCTCTAGGTTGGCACCAATCTTTACCTCTCTCCTATCTGCTTCAGTACCCAAGTTTATTGTTTCCACTGGCTCTTCGTGGGGTTGAATTGCCCGCTCTTCCTGAAGTAACAGTCTTGCAAGCTCGCCAGGCACTTCGCAATCATCTTCACCTTCGTCTTCGGCTAAGTTGATCGGATTTTCGAAGTCATAATTGGCAGTAGCAGAGTTGTTATCAGTGAGATCCAGAGTGGATTGAAACCTGTATGAGTGAGTGTGTGTGTAAATACAGCCGTTTTGAAATATATGTAAAGGAAAGAAAGACAGAAAAGGAGCACAATATTTGCAATGCGAAAATACGTCCAAGATTTTCATTCCTGATATATGAAATGACAGTTTGTATGCCCTCACAAATAGAACCACGGTGCCTCGGGTAAGACACCGGGCCATAGAGTTTATCATTGTTTATTACAAAATAACAAAACAAAGAAATTTATTACTGCGTCACAAAGGTAACAGGAGTATGATCCTTAGCAATCCAGTTGTTCAATCCGCCTTCAGTTGTCGGATAGATCCAGCTATTAAATTCCGCTTCATCCACTTCGTGGTCTTCCTCGACAGCATTCACTCCTGAACTTTTAATAAATACCGGAGGTCTTCCGATCTTCGCTTTCCTCATAGCTCTTTGACCTTCTGTGGTAAAACCCAGCCCAAGTTTATCAGTCTTCTGAGTAAAGTCTAAAAGTCTGCCCCAGTCGGCACATTCACCCTTCTGAACCACAGCCCGGGCATCCCTCAGGGAAGCCATCTTCAAAGGACCACCTTCTTCTGTTGTTGTTTCTGCTGCAATTGGGAACACCTCCTCGAAATGCTGAAAGGGGGTTTCAATAAACTCCCCATCCATCTCAATGTATCTGAAAGAGTTTAGGTGACTCACCATATATTCTTCCTCTCCTTGCACAGTGACAATCTTCCCTCCGACGGGGTACTTCAGCTTCTGATGCAAGGTAGAGGTCACTGCCCCAGCCTTATGTATCCAAGGTCGACCCAATAGACAAGAGTAAGATGGACGGATATCCATCACATAAAAAGTGGAGTCGAACACCTGAGAGCCCACACGAATCGGAATGTCAACCTTTCCATGAACCATTCTCTTTGAACCATCAAAGGCCCTGACGATGATGTTGCTGGGTTTTAATTCCAGTCCTTCACAATCTAAACGGTCCAAAGCCTTCTTGGGTAGCACATTCAAAGATGACCCAGTATCCACCAACACATGTGCCAAGGTAGTGCCCCTGCATTCAATAGAGACATGCAGAGCATCATTATGGTCTCTTCCGTTTGCGGTCAAGTCAGCATCTGAGAAACCCAAGCCATTGTCTGCCGTCAGATTTGCTATGCAATCAGTGAACTGGACTGCAGATGTCTCATGTGGCACATGGGCCGTCTTGAGGAATGAGATTAAGGCCTTAGCATGGGCCTCGGAGCACAACAGTAAAGAGAGCATGGAGATCTTGGAGGGCGTGTGCCCCAGCTGTTCCACAACATTAAAATCACTCTTCTTTATAATCTTCAGAATCTCCTCCATCTCTTGTTGAGAGGCCTCAGCAGTTACAGGTACAGGTGCCTCCATCTGGGCAGGCTCAACTTCAACTCCTTTGCCCCGAGCATTGGATGACTCGGCAGCAGGAGAAACAATTGGATCAGCAGTAGGAATAGGTACACTTGCGGGGGTTATGAGAAGCGGTCTTCGGGCAGCAGGCGGTGCAATGTCAGGCGAGAAGAGCCTGCCACTGCGGGTAACTTTGGCTGGGCCAGTAATGTCACAAATGCTGGCGGCAGCGTTGAACTCTTGTTTAATCCCGTTTACATATACATCTGCCCCATAATGCCAGGGGACAGCTTTGTCAGATACATAGGGCAGGGGCCCTGGAACAGTGATAATAACAGGCGCAACAGTCATGATTTGGACGGGCTTCTTCGGGAGAGCCGGGATCGGATTATTGAAGATAGTCACCACAGAAACTTCTTCCACTGGAACCAACCGAACAGCAGACTTCTTGAATAGAATCTCCTTGCTATCCATTAAGCTTTGGATGCCTAACTTTAGCAAGGGACAACCAGATGGGGACACAGCACAGAACAGGCAACCCTCACTACAACCCGGAAATAAACCGGCCTGCAGTAGGTTCTTCTTGACAATCTTTAGAGGAGTGGCTAGATCATCCACAGAAACAGCATAAACGTCTTCATCAATAGCATTTACCCTATGTTGAGGCATAAGGGCAGTAACTACATTCGGCTTCGCAGGCGCTTCGAACTGTATCTCCTTTGCGTCGATAAGGTCTTGCACCTTATTTTTTAACGCCCAACAGTCATCAGTAGAGTGCCCCGGGTTATCTGAATGGTAGGCACAATGAGCATTCGGGTTGTATTTGGGGGATGCAGTATTTGGAAACTTCGGCGCCTCCCTGACAGTCACTAAATTGGTTGAGAGCAACGGTGGCAGGATTTGCGACAAAGTCATGCTTAAGCGGGTGAATTCTCTTTGGGGTCTTTCAACCTTTTGGGGATTATTTGGCCGGGGAGCGGCAGCAGGCTTAGCAATCATTACCGCATTGACAGATTGGCGGTGCTCTTGTCTCTCTGATCTCCTGGGACCATATACGGCACTAGACTCCTTCTTGAAGGGTTTCTTCTCAGAACTAGATGATGCACCCTTCGGAATTTTTCCAGACTTTAACCCGGCTTCAATCCTCTCTCCATTCAGAATCAAATCAGTGAACCCAGCAGAAGAATTCCCAATGAGATGGTTGAAAAATGGCCCAGATAGGGTCCCCAGGAACATGTCTACCAACTCTCGATCAGTCAATGGTGGCTGCACCCTACCAGCCAGGTCTCTCCACTTCTGAGCGTACTCCTTAAAACCTTCGCTTGCACCTAACGACATACCCTGGAGTTGGGTACGTGTGGGGGCAAGGTCGGCATTATATTGATACTGCTTATAGAAAGCAGTAGCCAACTCCTCCCAGTTACGAACTTTGGTCCCATCCAGCTGATAGAACCATTCGAGATGAGTCCCTGAAAGACTCTCCTGGAAGAAGTGGATCCATAAATTCTTATCCGCAGAGTACGGCTGAATTTTCCGAACATAGGACCTCAGATGCAGCTTGGGACAAGACGCCCCGTCATACTTAGAGAAGGATGGTGCTTTGAACTTGTGAGGGATGATCACACCAGTCGACAAACCCAGATCTCCGAAATCCAGCCCAGGTACTTGTTGCACCTCCATAGCCTTCAACCTGTCCTCCAGTTGCTTGTATCTGTCGTCTGCAGGAGGGTACTGCTCTTCATCAAAATCTGTCTCGTTGTCGGAGACTACCGGACTAGGAACCCTTGCTTCTGCTTGAGGAGAATTCTTGTCAACAGAAGAACCAGCCTCTTCCTGTTGCAGAGTATTGTTAAACCTTCGGCCCGAGTTGAACAGAACAGTTCTTCTCTTCTTCTTCTTCTCCTTCTTCAGGAGCATAGCCTTCAGTTCTTCTTGGCCTTGAGCCAGACCCTTGATTAATTCTTGAAACTGCGCATTCTGCGCCTGAAGAGCCTTGATTGAGGTCTCAGTTGATGAAGAATCAGTATTCATGATGCTGAAATAAACAGCGAAGAACTGTAAGCAACCTGAAAAGGGGAAAAACCTGCTATGCACATGATGTATGAAATGCGTATGCAATGCATTCAAGGGTTCGAAAGTTCAAATTTGTTGTAGACAAAAAGGAACACACGTTATCATTAAGGAAATCATTGTTTAATACATCAAGGCCTCATGGGCAAAAGTACAAAAATCAAATCAATCCCAAAATACACTGCGCATCCTCTTCGGAGCTATGTAGGTGTTGAGATTCCTCTCCTCATGCAACAGACGGGTGAGCTCCAAGATCTTCTTTTCACTGGCATGCAGACTAGTCTCAAGAGAATTCCTTTCCTCCTTAAGCTGGATCCAGCTCTTCTGCATCTCTTCCCAGGATGTGGGCATATCAGGGTGCTGAATAGTGTAGGACACTTCTCCTTCCAAGACTGGTTCTTTGATCACTGGGAGCATATGAGGATAAGGCATTACTAACTTCTGGGAGCGGGCTCGTACCCACTTGAGATAAGGTTCCAACGGGATGGAATTCCTGTGCCCCAGTGTCTTGCTGTCTATCCTACTGGGCATCCTCCAAGCTCTGATAAATCTCTGGCGAAGTCCTTGAGTATCGTTGTCGAAGTCAAAAACTATGTCAGGAATTAACATGTCATGAGGACCATCCCTCCGAGCATAACCAAACTGTCTCCAAGCCAGGCATGGGCTGTAAGTAATACCTCCTCTGATTCCAAGTAAAGGAACATTAGGGTACTCCCCGCAACGATCAATGATAGTGACATCTTCTCTGGACCTAGGGCACCAATGTATATCTGCATGTGTAAGAGTCATCAATCGCTGTGACCATCTCAAACCCCGCTCATTCTTCAAGACCGATTGTGGAAGGTGCGAAATAAACCACCTTCCCAGGAGAGGAGTGCAACACATAAGGACACCTCTTTTTCTCATGGTTCGAGTGTAACATGAGTGAAGGATGTCCCCCAGCAATGTAGGTATAGGATTTCTGGACATAAAGATCTGAACCGCATTGATATCAATAAGCTGATCTGGATTAGGGAACAACACCAAACCATAGACAAGGAGGGCCACAACCTCTTCAAAAGCTTGCAAGTCAAGGGAGTTCCAACATTCATGGGCTTTTTCAAACAGAAATCTGGCTAAGAACCCTTTGATACCACTTCTAACTTCCCAATGTCCCTTGAGGTCAGATGACTGTAGGTGCAAGGCTTTAGCAACCTCTTCAAGCTTAGGTTCCTTTTCTGTACCATTGAAGGGTAGCTGATCAAGGATAGGGATCTTCAGGAGTCGGGAGAACTCCTCCAATGTAGGTACCAACTGATAGTCCAAGAAGGTAAAACAATGATGCAGAGGGTCAAAGAACTGGAACAAGACCTTTATCATATCCTCCTCAATGTTAGTGTTGACCAAGCTGATGAGGCTTCCATGCCTTTCACTGAAAGACGAGTTCTCAGGAATCCTGGACATAAGCTCCTTGAGCTGAGGAGGGACCCTTACAAGACTGATTTGAATTGTCTTTCTACGAACAGTTTCCATGTCCTACAAAACAAGAACAAAGATGAAAATTCGAACCCCTGAAATGGTTAGTCAATGCATATGATGCTGGATGATGTCATGATGCTATGATTAAACACACCACAGATATTTACAAAGACAAACATGTAAGGCAAACAAGGCACACAAGACAAGCCCTTAAGGTTTAAGGCCAGCATGGGGTCTGGGTAGTACCCTCTTGGAGTTGGTGGGTTCAACCTGTCCTAATCAAAGTAACCGGGTTCTAAGGTTCCCAATATCACGAGACTGCTTTCATTGTTCATCGTTTCGATTTAGCCACTGAACTGGCGACCGAAATATTCCAGGAAAGCAACCCTCAATTGAGTGTAGTATCGAGTATCAACCAACCTCGGACTGTACCAAAGTCAGTTATCTCACTACCCTAAAGAGGCCAAGATAGTTCAATTAAGGTTCCTAAGGTCTGTTGATGCTTCACGACACCACGCGGAGGCCCCGTACTCTCCTTGACTGAACTCAAGGGTTACCGGTACACACCAAAGTGCCACATCAACGTAGCAGACTGTTTCAACCATGTCGGTATACCCCGCACAGTTCCCTCACAGCCTTGTTGCTACTTTCTAAGAAGGTATCCCCCAGATCCGGGTTAGGATCTATAGAACTCCCAAGCAACCCACAATAATAAAGCAAGCAAAGAAAACAATTGAAAACACAGTTATGAACTAACCCTAAGGTACACCTCACTTTAAGTTTAAATCCCCAGCAGAGTCGACAGTTCTGTGATCGGTGGATCTGGAACTGACTGTTTAACGTTGGTTCGCGAAATGTCGTGGAAGCAAGAGTCGCCACCGTCTTTTATTTTCTCCAAATGGAAAGGACAAAAGCACAGAAAAATTCCTTATAGAGATTGCTCTCGGTTCGGGAGGTAGGTTATAGAAAGGGAAGGTGTTAGCACCCTTTCTATCCATGGTTATCCATGGGCTCTTAGATACTTGCTCATTGTGTTTTCAAAATTGTTTGTTTTCTTTTCAATTGTGGTTTTTAAAAAAAGTTTCTTTGAAAATTTCAGTCCGACTCTTGTAACGGTCCTCAAGAGTGTTTGAAAAATTGCTTTCGAAAGCTTTTTGAAAATGTGTTGGTGTGAAAAGTATTTTTGAATTTGTTTTGAAATTAGAGAAAGTATCTACGAGAACCTACCTACCCTAAGGAATTCGTCTGTGTAAATGTCCTTTAAAGTAGTGCCATCCCACCATTGAGAGGTAGGTAGCACCACCGTTGGAGGTGTTCGGGTCAATTCGAGGTTCGGGACATGGTGATCACCAGAGCAATGGGAAGACACCTTAGAAGCTACCCTCATGCCAGGTTCCCGGATCATGAGGACTTACTAAGACATCCTCTACTCGACGATCACCTTTCGAGAGGCAAGGCAACAGTGAGACGTACCCTAGGGGTGGTGTGTGCGATTCGTGTGTCGTTTTTCATTCGCATTTGTCTTGTCAGGTTATTGGTGTTCTACGCTTGATTTTATTATGTCCATTCATTCTTGCATGCTTTGTTTAACAGTTAAAAAGATGCGGAAATTAAAAGTTCTAAACTATTACAAAGGCGCGGGTCCACATCGCCAAAATTAAACCGGACCCGATTTGACAGAAAAATAAAGAAAGCAAAGTAAATAAAGAATTAAAAGGGCGAAAAGGGATTATTTACAAGGCCTTGGGAGAGATACATAAATATAAAGAATAAAAATAAATATGCGAATTAAATAAGAATTACGAACGAGGGCGTTGGACCCTTTTGCCAAAAAATTAAAATTACATGAATTAATTAATTAAGAAAAGAAATTGTTTTTTTGTTTTTTTTTTTTGAGTATTTTTATGTATTTTGAGATTTAATAAAAAGGAATTAATTAAAATTAACTACTAACCCTAATTCTATTTATTTTTAAATTTATTAAGAAAAATGTTGAAGTTTTTAACCTAATTTAAACCTAAGTTATTTATGTATCATTTAATTATAAAAATAAATAAATAAATAATATTATGGTAAAAAGGAAAATTAAAAGGAGTAAAAATTATCAATTAAACCTAGTTCTACATTTTTTAGATTTTTTATGAAAAGAATTAATATTGCAAACCCTAATTTAAACTAAATATATTTACATGCATTCATTTATAAGAAAACATTAAAATAAAATACTTATTATATTTTTTATCTTTTCTGATTTTTTTAGGCATTTTTTTTATATTTTGTAAAAAAATAATTAACTAAATAAAAGCAATAAAATAAATAAAACAATAATTGAAAAAATAAAATATGAAGAAAATTGCAAACCAGGGGGGGGGGGGGGTTCAGGCCCCAATTGTGAGGTATGCTTTAGGAATTCAGGCCCAATGCTCTGAGGCCTTTTTTGACTTTCATGGCTTGCGTGCATCAACGTTGACCGGACCTCATGCTGTTCCTCAATCCTGAGCCTTTGATCTGATTCCATGGGACGCGTGGCTGGCTTGATATGATGAATGTATGGTGGTCCACAATATTATGCCTGCACCTGAATATCCTTTGAAAAAAATATATGGAAAGTGTGGGGACCTGGGGTCGAACCCAGGTCCTGAATATCACCACTCACGCCCTCCACCACTCAGGCCCTCCACCACTCAGGCCATTGGATTTCTTTGTATATTAGTCAACAAATAATAAATATAATGCAAATATGGCAATTAATGGATTTCTGGCGCGAAATTTTGAATGAGCCAATCCTCACTTGACATGGCATCGTCTTCTCCATTGTTTCATTCTTCCTGAAAAATAATAAACATTTAACGGGGGTTTTGAACCCCCTCAAAACAAGCTTAATTCAATAATAGCGACTAGGCCCTGAAGGCTCATAAATTGAGCGCGAGCGTCTCAATCTGTTCGTTCTAACCTGCAGATTTCATTCATGGCATTATTACATCTTAATTTTATAGGAATTGAAAACGCCCAATTTGAAAACTTTGGAACCCTAAGTATCAAACATGGTGAAATCGCGTTGAGAGCACAAAAACACAATTAAATTGTACAGTTAGCATCAAAACTTCATCAGGAATATGAATCAATGAATAATATGTCATGAAGATGCATAAATTTTAAAACACGATCACAAATTTTTCACAAGGTATTCCAGGTTCTGTATAACAATTCTTTGCGTTTGGATGGCTATTCTTGACTGGAATGTGTTCAAGGGACCTTGAGCAAGCTATTGGAATCAAAATTATCCTTTGAATCGCCCTATAAAGATGATTTCAGTTTTGAGTTTTTAGGGAATTTTTCAAGTTTGCAATGGAGTTTCTTGCGCAGCTTTTGTGTGTCTTAGCATTAGGTTTTCACTCAGGCTTATGTACTGAATAGATTAGGTTAACAAAATTGATCCAAATATCTTTCATTCATGGATTTGGAGATTTGATTTTTCACCATTATGCTTTCAATCTTTTCCATGTGCTCTTGTATCAATTATGCTCAAATCAAATCAAATCTTCCTATTTTTGAATGTGCACGAAATATTGAGGGCAAAACATGCATGAAAAGATTTATTAGGTCAAGTTATATATTTTTCATATATTTAAATGATTTAAATGAATTAATATAAATAATAATTCAAATAAATAGATAAAAAATGAGGAAATACTTCCCTTTGGGCCAAGTGGTCGTTCATATGTCATGGATGATGAATCATGGAAGAAAAATGGGCCCATTAGCAATTTTAGACCATTTGAATCAATGTTGACTTTTCAAAATATCCAAAAATTCCCCAACTTCCACAAGGCATAACTTGCTCAATTTTTAAGCTTGTCTCATGTTCTTGGACATTTTGGAAAGGTCTTTGAGTCCTCTAACCAATGTCTTTGGTCCCATGTCATTTTGATTTACCAATCTCAAGTTATGGCCTTTGACTTAAAGTCTCTTTTTGTTGACTTTTGAAAATGACCTATAATGTTGAAATTGATAACTTTTTGTGAGAGCATTTCTTGGACTTTAAGTATGAAGATGAGTTGTAAGAAATGTCTTTCTCTTCAAAATGAGCTTTGGATGGGATTTTTCTGATAATCCATGTGAAAGTTATGCCCTGGTCAATTTCAGTTGACTTTTTCAACTGTCCAAATAAGGAAACTTTTGCATCTTTGATGATTTCTGAGCCAAATTTTGAGAATCATGATCAAGCATTGATCAAATGATGTTTGTGGCTTCAAAATGATATGTTGACCAAAAATTTGAACTTTTGACTGCCAAATGACCATTTTGCCCCTACAGTTGACTGTAGTGCAATTAGGGTTTTTGACTGTGCAATTTTGAGCTGAATGCCTTGAAACTTGATATGAAGATGCTTGACCACATTTGTAGGCATGTGAGACTTGATTGGGCCTTTGAAAACTTCCTTTTCTTGACCAGAACACAAACCCTAGTTTTGACTGTATAGGAGACCTTTGCACTGTGCAACCCTTGGGGAATTTTGTGACTTGGCTTGGCAATTTCTTGAAGAATATGGGAGGGCAAATTTTGGGGTACAACACCCGTCATCATGCTGCTGATACTCTACTATGTGAGTGCAAATTTCTGGGCACTTTAGTGTTTAATCATCTTCCACCTTCGGATCACGAAAGGCATGCCAGCCAATCTACATCCTCAGGTCTAAGAATATTGAACAGGGGCAACTGTTGCACCCCAAAATTTTCCCTCCCATATTCTTCAAGATTTGTCAAGATCAACCTCCAAATGGTTCAAAATCTCTCAAGGGTTGCACAATCCAATTGCCTCCTAACACAGTCAAAATTAGGGTTTTGGTTCTTGTAAGGAAGTTGAGGTTTTCAAGGGTCCAATCAAGTCCCATATGCCTATATACATTGTCAAGCATCTACATGTCAAATTTCAAGGCTCACAGCATCAAATTGCATAGTCAAAAGCCCTAATTGCTTCACAGACAATTGCAGAGGCAAAATGGTCATTTGGCAGTCAAAAGTCAAAAAATTTGGTCAAACATCTTATTTTGAAGCCACAATCATCATTTGATCAAGTCTTGATCATGATTCCACAACCATGGCTCAAAAATCATCAAGATGCAAAAAGTTGCTATTTTTGGACAGCTGAAAAGTCAACTGTAACTTGACAAAGGCATAACTTTTTCATGGTTCATCAGAAAAATCCCATCCAATGCTCATTTTTAAGGGGATGACATTTCCTACAACTCATCTTCACATTCCAAGTCCAAGAAATGCTCTCATAAAAAGTTATCAATTTCTACATTATAGGTTATTTTCAAAAGTCAAAAAAAGGCACTTTAAGTCAAAGACCATAACTTGATATTGGTGAATCAAAATGACATGGGACCAAATGCATTGGTTAGAGGACTTCAAGACCTTTCCAAAATGTCCAATAACATGTTCATAGCTTCAAAATTGAGCAAGATATGCATTGGAGAAGTTGGAAAAGTTTTGGGAATTTGCAAAAGTCAACTTTGCCCAAAACACCTCATTTTTGCTAATGGGCCTCAAATTCTTTCTTGAATCTTTACCCAAGGCTTATGCACGACCCATTAATATTAATTTGAATTATTTTCTTATTTTTATTAATTATTTGGATTTTTAATTGATTAATAATTCATTTAAGATTAATAATTCATTTAATTAATTTAATTGTAGGAAAATATCAAAACATGGTTTTCAAATCTTTTTATAAAGCAAATGAGATCAGGGCAAGCTGGAAATTCGTGTACATATCAAGGACATCAAAATCACCCAATTTTGGCAAGTTTTATCAATCAAAAAAGTTGGAAAATATTTGATTAAAATCAAATATTGCAAACATGAATACAATGGATTTTTGGGCCTAAAGTTGACCTAATTCCCTTCCCATACAAATGCTGAAGCAAACCCTAAAGCCTTTCACGTGCAAAAGCTGCTGAGAACACCATAACCAAATTGCAAAAAGTCAAGAAAAAACTCAGAACCGAAATCAATCTTCCCGACGACTTCCAAACCTTTTCTTGATTCAAACATCTTGCATAAGTCTCCAGAAACAATTTGCAACCAAGAACGAGCCCTAACACTCAAAGAATCATCCACAACAAGTCCCACGGTTTGAATATTTTTCCACAATCGCATATCCTTATTCATGCATTTTTAACCTCTTTTTTGGATTGATTTGTGTTAATAGGACCATTCTGAAGCTATTGGTATGATCCAATTTGATTATGGTGTTCTGAATCAAAAACCACCATTGAAGAACTTTAGGGTTTCGAAGCTTGAATTTTAGGGCTTTCCACATACAGAAAAATTGGACATTGAAACGTACATGGTTGAATTCGTCAAGGCCAGACGAATTCAACCCAACCATCGCGCCTTTTTTATATTACATGTAGCCCTAATCGCTATTTTTGACATTTGCATTTTGTGGGGGTTTAAAACCCCCGCTATTTTATTGTTTTGGTTACATGCCAAGTGAAGAAGATGATACGTGGAAGCATGTGACTGGGGCATTCAAACTCTTGGCGCGTTTTTTCTGATTTCCAACATAGTTATCATTATTAATATATTATATTTGTTGGTTATTACGTTAACAAAGACAACGCGATGGCTCAGTGGTTGATGACGTGCTTGGTAATTGTTGGGACCTGGGTTCGATTCCCAGGTCCTCCCAATATTTGTTTCTATTTTTCATAACATGATCTCATGCAGCTTTCCAATGCGTTCCACCATGCACTTCAACCAGCAATGCGCCATGTGTCTCTCAGCATACATCCAATGGCCAGGAGATGAAGAGCATGGTACTCCCTAGTCAACAAGCGTGTGGTCAATCCCCAAGGTCAACGAGACTTGCTTCTTAATGGGCCTGAATTCCAGAATAACACCTCCACATTGGGCCATCAAACCCCCCCTGGTTTTGCTATTTTATTTCCTTTTTCCCTTTTAATTATCTCATAACTAATTATTATTATTATTAACCAATAAACTAATTTTTCATAATAAATTCAGAAATCAAAAATTGTAAATATATTTTATTATTTTTACTATTAACTATTATTTTTGTAAATAAATATTGACAATTAACTTAGTTTAATTTAGGATTAATTTTCACCTTTTTCTCAATAAATAAAAGTTATGTAGAATTAGGGTTCGACAATTTTCAATTATATTTTATTAATTAATCATTATTCTTATTAATCATTATTATCTTTGTAAATAAAAAATAAATTAATTAATTTAGTAAATTAGGTTAACTTTAACATTTTTTTTTTAATAATAATTAAAATAAACTTAGAACTATGGTTTTTCTTAACTTTTAATTTTAATTCCTTTTTATTTTCATTAAAAAACGTAAAAACATTTTTCTTTTTAATTAATTGATTAATTAGTAAACTAGGGTTAATTTTAATTAAATGCAAAGAACCAAAAAAAACTCATATTTTCTCAAAAGGGTCAAAAACCCTAGGACGTTCCAATTTAACTCTTTCGCGCACTATCTTATTTTGATTATTTATGTATCTGCTCAATGGATGTAATAGTAATTAGGATTTACCGCTTTCTTTACTTTCCGCACTTTTTTCCAAAATGGGTTATGTTTTTGGCGATGTATAAACCTGCGCCTTGTAATAGCGTAGATTCATATTTCCGCACTTTAATTTTCCGCACTCTTAACTGTTAATATGCATGAAGGACTGAATGACAAATTAAAAACAACTCGTAGCTCACAACGTTGCATGTTCAAAGATAAACATAAATTGAAAAACAACACACATGCACATGCCACTCTTAGGGGGCGCCTCACTAGTTGCCTCGACGTGGTCGTCAAGTATAGGATGTTTTAGAGGTCGCCCTCCTGTCTAAAGATCCAGTCGCCTCGAAACGGCTGCCTCGAATAAAAGGATCTAGGACATTAGGGTTACTTCTAAGGCGTCCTACTGTTGCTTCGGTGACCACATTGTCCCTAATAATCGAATTGACCCGAATAACTCCAACGATGGTGCTACCTACCTCTCAATGGTGGGACGACACTATCTTAAGGACTCTTACACAACCTAATTCCTTAGAGTAGGTAGATTCTCATAGGTACTGGCTCTCTTCAAAAACAAACAAAACATCTTTTCACACTGACACTTTCAAAAGTTTTCAAAATAAATTTTTTTCATACACTCTTGAGGACAGATACAAGAGTCACTTAGAAATCTTTCAAACGAAACTTTTTTTTCAAAACCCACTCACATTTGAAAAGCAAACATCTTTTGAAAACATAAGAGCAAGTACCTAAGAGCCCGTGGATAACCACGGATAGAAAGGGTGCTAACACCTTCCCTTTCTATAAATCTATCTCCCGAACCGAGAGACATCTCAAAGAAGGAATTTTGCTGTGCTTTTGTCCTTTCCATGTTAGAGAACATAAAAGACGGTGGTGACTCTTGCTTACCGCGACATTTCGCGAACCAGCTTTAAACAGTCAGTTCTATTTCCACCGATCACAGTGAGTTTATGAAAGAGTAAAGTGTAGAAAAATAAAGAGACACAAGTGATATATCTTGGTTCCCCTCACAGTCCGAGGGTACTCCAGTCCCCTTTCAACATGAAACAGATTTCCTTATTGTTAGATCTCTAGACAAGACACCCTAGTCCTTCTATACAAGACTCTAACCAATAAAACCACCAAGGACAATCCTCTTGGACCAATAACAATCCTCTTGGATTTTCACTATGTCAACAATGAGAATAATCCTCTCAAGGTGACCTTACTTGTATCCAACAATCCTGGAAAAACAAGATTTCAAAATCACTTGAACTTATTTTCAACAATCGTGAAAAATAAGCAAGTGTAGCAATATTTGATTTGAGTGAGTTTGTGTGGAAATGGTCACTTTGAGTGATTTAATCAATGAATTGATCTTCTCTTCCAATGATAATAGTATACAATGACTCAAGATATATAATGCTCAAAGTTTTCTGGTTAACAATATGTGAAAGCGTGCAGAAAACTTGTGTATGAAAATGTATAACAACTTGAGTTTGATATTTGAAAAATTCAGAGAAAATGATTGGAAGAGGTGTTTAAAATGATTTTGAAAATGAGTATTTATATGTTCATAGCACCCTTTTGAAACAGCATAAAGTTCTGTAAATGAATCATGAATAATTTGCAAGATTGAGTGAAAGGTTTCCATGAATTTGTGTTATGAACAGGCATGTGTAAAGCTGATGTTTTTCAAAATCGTTCAGCATGCAATCGATTGCACCCTTTGTGTAAATCAATTGCACGGGGTTTCAACGGCTAGAAATTCAAATATTTTGAGTGTGCAATCGATTGCACAAGTGTGTAAATCTATTGCACTTAAAGTCAGTAGCAAAAATTGATTGAGAGCAATCGATTGCACAAACATGCAAATCGATTGCACTTAGAAACAGTAGCAAATGTTTTGAAAAATTGAAGTGCATTTGTCATCAATTTTCTTAGAAAATGTTTTACTCAAGTGAAAATTGAATTTTTTGATACAAGTTTTATATTGTCATTGAATTTTTGCTTAGAAAAACTTGAGTAAAGATTTGGACAATATAAAATATTTCTTTTGACCATTAAGCATCTATGTCTTAAGTTCAAAGTAAGTATTATCATTATACCTTGAAATTTGCTAAGTGCTTGAACCAAATACTTCATCCATATATACTTTTAGCTTGATCAATCATCTTTTCCTTCTTATCAACATGGTTTGTCTTCATCAAAACAGAAGTGCATTTGAGAGGCTTGATTTTACATTCTCCCCCTTTTTGATGATGACAAACGATCTTGCTTGATGCGTTGTATTTTCAGGAAAGAAGCTTCTCCCCCTAAGATGCATAACTCCCCCTTTGTATGAGAAGGTTGGAATCCTTTGAATTTGTTCATCTTGGTTGAAGAGTACCTTAGAAATTTAAGACATGAAATATACAAGCATAAAGTATAACATCCTTCTCCCCCTTTGAGATTATCAAAAAGAAGGGAAAGATGCATAAAAAATGGACAAAATACATATAATAATATTGAAAGCTTAACCATAGCCATATTGCTTCATGATGCTTTTTCTCATCCTTTGATAAATGTACATAGTAGTTATCTTCATCAAAATATAATGTTGAAGATGCTTGACTCTTTTAGAAGAAATGAGAAACTCTTATGTGAATGCTCCCCCTATCTTTGATAACTCCCTCTTGATCAAAGTTCTCCCTTGAATCATAGAGATTTTTCATCTTTCTTTGGGCTGCAATAGTTAGAGACAAGCACACACACACACACACACACACACACACACACACACACACACACACACACACACACACACACACACACACACACACACACATACACAGATATATATATATATATATATATATATATATATATATATATATATATATATATATATATATATATATATATATATATATATATATATATATATATATATCTTCTCCCCCTTTGTCTTTAGCAAAAAAGGAATGGGAAGGACTTAAAATATATAATGAAATTATAAACACACACACACACACACACACACACACACACACACACACACACACACACACACACACACACACACACACACACACACACACACACACACACACACACACACACACACACACACACACACACACACACACACACACACACACACACACACACACACACACACACACACACACACACACACACACACACACACACACACACACACACACACACACACACACACACACACACACACACACACACACACACACACACATATATATATATATATATATATATATATATATATATATATATATATATATATATATATATATATATATATATATATATATATATATATATATATATATATATATATATATATATATATATATATATATATATATATATCTTCTCCCCCTTTGTCTTTAGCAAAAAAGGAATGGGAAGGACTTAAAATATATAATGAAATTATAAACATAAAAACAATTTTTACCTATGAGTTTTACCTCAAGAGTGAATTCATAAACCATTCATCCTTGATGAATTTTAAGCCTTTTCAACAAAGTTGTGTTTTACTTAGAAGTTGTCTTCTGTTCTTCAACATAAAGTATATCTTCAATGGATATGAAAGTTAGTGTATGAATTTTTCCAATGCCAAGAATTATTCCTTTAAGGTATTTCCCATATGTGGAATAATCCTTGGACTTGAACTAGATTTGAAAGTTAGTGTATGTCTCCCATCATATGCTTTGAACAACCACTGTCAAGATACCAAAGATTGCATGTGGTCTTCAAGCATACCTACAAAACAAATTAAGTTTGATTTTGTGCCCAATGTGCTTTGGGTCCATCATAGTTAGTTCCCTTCTTAACCCACACATAATGTTCACTTGCTACACTAAAGTTTCTAAAATAGCAAGCATTAGGTGTGTGGCCAACAATACCAAAATAAAAACAAGTAGGTTCAAAGTTACTTCTATATCTAGAAGGGTAAGATTTCTTCTTAACAAATCTTTTCTTTTTAGTATATTGATGAACTACTTTAGGTTTGTTCACTTTCTCTTCGGATGATTGATCACTAGCCTTAACAAAGATAGTTTTATTAGAACTTGGTTTTGAAAACTTTGAATATCCAAGTCCATTTTTATCATTGGAATATCTTTGTTGGCTAAGAACACCTTACAATCCAATTTGACCTTTTTCATATCTTTCAATAACTCTTTTTAATTGGACAATTTGGAAAGGGATTGATTCACAATTTTTGCATACAAAATTCTATTTTTGTTCATCACTTAATTTTTGTTTTTCTTCTTTGAAATCTTTTTCCATAGTTTCACATTTTTCTTCTAAAGATGACATTTGTTTCTTTTGAGATGAAATGGTTTTATACAGAATTTTTCATTCATTTAATAGTTCATCTATAGCACCTTGTGCATCATTATCATAAAGAGAAAATTCATTACTAATCTCGTCATCTTCACTATCGGAATGGTGTGAGGTCATCAATGCAAGATTAACACGTTGATTGTTTTCGGAATCGGAAGATGAACTTTCTTTGACTTCTGATATTTATTTCTCTTGAAATATTTCTTCTTCTTTTCAAATTTAGGACATTCACTTTTAACATGTCCCTTTTCTCCACATTCAAAGCATATAACCTTCCTTGTTGGTGCTTCCTGTTTTCTTTCTTTTCGTAGAACCTTTTCAATCTTCCTGATGAGATCATCATCTTCACTACTAGTGGATTCATCCTCTTGATTGCTATCATGATTTTTTATCCTTGTATTTAAAGCAATGTCTTTTGAATCTTTTACTTGGATTTTATTCTTTTCAAGTCTTGCAAGTTTTGTCTCATATTCTTGAAGTTTTCCGAACAAAGTGGCGGAAGTCATTGTGGATAGATTCTTCTTCTCGGATATTGCTGTCACTTTTAGTTGCCATTCCCTGGATAAAGATCTAAGCACTTTAAGATTAAATTCATCATTAGTTAAAGTCTTACCGAGTGCTTTCAAATGATTTGTCAAGTGTATAAATCTTTTCTGCAAGTCGATGATTGATTCTCGGGGCTGCATTCTGAATAGTTCGTATTCTTGACTCAATGTATTTAATTTCGATCTTTTAACTTCAGCGGTTCCTTCATGAGTTTCTACCAAGGTATCCCATATTTCTTTCTTCGTTTTGCATGCCGAGACACGAAAGAATTCATCCATTCTAAGTGCACCTTGAAGAATATTTATTGCCTTTTTATCATAGAGAACCTTCTTCTTATCATCTTCGTCCCATGCAGCTTTAGGCTTTGATGAGCCAGCACCATTGATTACCGTTTTAGGAATAAATGGACCATTCTCGACGGCATCCCATATTTCTTCTCCTTGTGCTTCTAGATGTTCCTTCATGCGTATTTTCCAGAAGTCAAAATATTCACTACAAAATAGAGGAGGCTTGTTGTTACTACCACCATCTCTGAAAACGAGACTTTGATTTGCGGAAGCCATTCTAGATCTTTTAGGAGAAGGTTACCTATAACCTGCTCTAATACCAATTGTAAGTATGAAGCGCGCCTAAGAGGGGGGTGAATTAGGTACTTTAAAAAATGTATGGTTTTAGTGATGATGCATATTATTTTTCTGGTTTATGGTGAGTTTATGAAAGAGTAAAGTGCAGAAAAATAAAGAGACACAAGCGATATATCCTGGTTCCCCTCACAGTCCGAGAGTAATCCAGTCCCCTTTCAACATGAAAGAGATTTCCTTATTGTTAGATCTCTAGACAAGACACCCTAGTCCTTCTATACAAGACTCTAATTAATAAAACCACCAAGAACAATCCTCTTGGACCAAGAACAATCCTCTTGGATTTTCACTATTTCAATAATGAGAACAATTCTCTCAAGGTGACCTTACTTGTATCCAACAATCCTAGAAAAACAAGATTTCAAAATCACTTGAACTTATTTTCAACAATCCTGAAAAATAAGCAAGTGTAGCAATATTTGATTTGAGTGAGTTTGTGTGGCAATGATCACTTTGAGTGATTTAATCAATGAATTGATCTTCTCTTCCAGTGATAATAGTATACAATGACTCAAGATATATAATGCTCAAATTTTTCTGGTTAACAATATGTGAAAGTGTGCAGAAAACTTGTGTATGAAAATGTATAACAACTTGAGTTTGATTTTGAAAATTTTAGAGAAAATGATTGGAAGAGGTGTTTAAAATGATTTTGAAAATGAGTATTTATATGTTCATAGCACACTTTTGAAACAGCATAAAGTTCTGTAAATGAATCATGAACAATTGCCAAGATTGAGTGAAAGGTTTCCATGAATTGGTGTTTGTTAGAACATAATTTGGTTCTACATCCCAGCAAGAGTTTTGATGATAACAAACACATGATATAAAGAACAAATATGCTTTCTATTAAAAAGTATCTTTACATGCAGGATGTTCTGATGTTAAAAAGATGTTCTGATGCAACTGGAAGTTCTGCCAGAACATCACCAGAAGTTCTGATTATGCGAGCACAGAAGTTGAGAGGACAAAGAAAGATTCAGACGCATCAAATATGCATGACACGCTTATATGAAGAAGATCTAATTGAACTTTTGAATGCACCAGCGCTACGAAACAGAATCTCTGATACTCTGATGTGCAAAATTTTGATCAAGCTGTAAAGAACTCTCAACGGTAATGTTCATCCTCTTATGTGAGAAGCTCTGAAGCGTTACAATTCCATCAATGCAAGATCATAAGTAACGGATGCAAACAGACAAGGATCTCCTGATTTGGAAATCTCATTAACTCGTGTTATGGACTTACCAAAAGTATCTTCTCATGTCTCTATTGCAAGGCCTATATAAAGCAAACCAGAAGAATATTTCAACATCATGAACAACTGCTCTCATAAAGAAAAACTCACGTGATAAAGTAAACAACGCAGCTTTCATTCTTCGTCTTCAATGATTCAATATTAAATTGTGTAATACATCACATGTTTGTGATACTGTTTATTCAGAAACATCATTGTACACTTTTATTCAATTAAGTGTTTAGTGAAATTCCTTGAGAAATTCGGGTTGTGGTTTTGGACTCAAGAAGACTTTAACAGTTGTTAAAGTAGAATTGTAATCGATTTGATTAGTGAATTAAGTCCTCGTTGGAGAGAGGCGAAATCACCTTGGCAGGTGGACTGGAGTAGTTTGAGATCAAACGAACCAGGATAAAAATAAACGTGTTCCTTACTCCATTGATTTTTAAGTTTCAATTCAACCCCCCTTTTTGTGTTTTTCAGTTCTTCAATTGGTATCAGAGCACCTGGATCTGGGTGCAAAGACTTAACCGTGTCAGGTAAATATCCAAGGGGGAAAACACTATCATGGGAACAAGTCATAACATCAGCAGCAGCCCTCCAATATTTGACGGTGAAAATTTTGACTACTGGAAGGATATGATCTGAAGTTTCTTCCTAGCCTATGACGCTGACCTCTGGGATGTGCTAACTGATGGATACATACATCCTGTTAATGAAAGCAGTCAAAAGATTGACAGAAAAAGGATGACAAATCATCAAAAGCAAGACTTCAGAAATCATCACAAGGGTAGAACGATTCTCTTTAGTGTCATCTCATATTCAGAGTATGAGAAGATCACAAACAGAGAAACAACTAAGAACATGTATGATTCTCTGAGAATGACGCATGAAGGCAACGTGCAAGTAAAATAAACCAAAGCCCTTGCGCTCATTCAGAAGTATGAATCCTTCAGAATGGAAGAAGACGAAACCATTGAAACAATGTTCTCTAGATTCTAGACTCTGGTGGAAGGGCTAAAGGTGATGGACAAAGGGTACTCAAGTGCTGATCATGTAAAGAAGATCATCAGAAGTTTACCAAAACAATGGAGACCAATGGTCACGACTCTCAAACTGGAAAAAGATCTGAACATAATATCTCTAGAAGAACTTGTCAGCTCCCTCAGAAGCCACGAGATAGAGTTAGAAGATGATGAGCCTCAGAATCAATGTAAGTATCTCTCTCTGAAATCTAACAAATATAAAACCAAAATTTTGCAGGCAGAAGCAGAAGTAGAAAACTCTGGATAATCCTTGTCAGAAGAAGACAAATTGTTCTTTCTATCCAGAAGAATCAATCAGTTGTGGAAGCATTGGCAGAAGAATTTCAGAAACTCCAGAAGAACAGGAAATGACTCTGAACAATCCTCTGGATACAGAAAATCAAGTAACAGAATCATTACTTGCTATGAATGCAATAAACAGGGTCACTACAAAAGTGATTGTCCAAGGCTTCAAAAGGAGAAACATAAAAGGAAGTTCGTTAAGGAGAAGAAGAAAAGTCTTATGGCAACAAAGGATGACTCTAAATCTTCTGAAGACGGAAAAAATTAGAAGATGAACAAGCCAATATAGCTCAAACGAACAACTTATTTGATGTCTCAGAATCTTCAGAATCAGAATCAGGGTTAGAATCAGAATCAGATGCTGAAGAGGTATTTCCTGACTTTACTGTTAATTTTACTAAAGCTGAACTAGGAGAAAGTATGAGTGAAATTCTAGAAAGATATCAGCAGCTTCGAGTCAAATTCAGGAACCTGAAAAAGGATCTTGCTTCTGACTCTGAAGAAACTGAGAGTCTGAGATTAGAAAACTCTGAGTTAAAAGAAAAGATTTCAAAACTAGAAAATGATTTACAAAACTCTTAGAAGGAATCATCTCAGAGGATCCCAGTAATGATGATAAGATCATAAAGGAATATGATAAAAGCTTTCAGAAGTTTCTGGCTAAAAACATAGATAGAAGAAAAATGGCTTCAATGATATATGGAGTTAGCAGGAATGACAGAATAGGTATAGGATACAAAGGCAAAGTATCCCAACCTAAGAAAGTTAAGGATCTGGTTATCAAACACACTCCTCTCTATTCTCACTTCACCACTGGGCAAACACATGATATAAAACATGTTAGTAAGGCGCTTTATACTAAACCAAAATTCAAACAGAATTTTGGAAACTCTAACAGTCATGGACCCAGAAAGATATGGGTACCAAAAGACAAAATCATCTATGTTGCAGATATTTTTAACAGCAAGGTTGAAACTCCAGTATTAACACCTGGACTCTGGATGCTCTCTACACATGGAGGAAAGAAAGCATATGTTCCAAAACCTGGAATTTAAAGGATTCCCAGATTTCAGAGGCAATCAGAAACAAAAGTTACTGGCTCCAAATCTATTGGAGATTGGAATGGAAATAAAGCACCAGAAGCTCTCTAACGAATCTCAGATGTATCCAGGAGCAGATGTCACACCTTTTCAAGCAACTTATGTCAGAGCAAGCCAAACAGAGTCTTTTCCACTTTTTGATTCTCGATAAAAAGGGGGAAAATGAAGAATATTTTAACTCATAATCAGAAGATATTCAGGGAAGTATTTTATTTTCTCGTTAGCTGAGTACTCTACTCAGGGGGAGCCTTCCTTTTAATTTTTGTTCTTTATATTCCATCAAAATATACTAGTTTTTGTCATCATCAAAAAGGGGGAGATTGTTAGAACATAATTTGGTTCTACATCCCAACAAGAGTTTTGATGATAACAAACACATGATATAAATAACAAATATGCTCGCTATTAAAAAGTATCTTTACATGCAGGATGTTGTGATGTTAAAAAGATGTTCTGATGCAACTGGAAGTTCTTCCAGAACATCACCAGAAGTTCTGATTATGTAAGCACAGAAGTTGAGAGGACAATGAAAGATTCAGATGCATCAGATATGCATGACACGCTTATATGAAGAAGTTCTGATTGAACTTCTGAATGCACCAGCGCTGCGAAACAGAATCTCTGATACTCTGATGTGCAAAATTCTGATCTAGCTATAAAGAAATCTCAACGGTAATATTCATCCTCTGATGTGAGAAGCTCTGAAGTTTTACAATTCCATCAATGCAAGATCATAAGTAACGACTACAAACAGACAAGGATCTCCTAATTTGGAAAGCTCATTAACTCATGTTATGGACTTACCAAAAGTATCTTCTCATATCTCTATTACAAGGCCTATATAAAGCAGACTAGAAGATGATTTCAACATGATGAACTACTGCGCTCATAAATAAAAACTCATGTGAAAAAGTAAACATCGCAGCTTTCATTCTTCATCTTCAACGATTCAATATTAAACTATGTAATACATCATAAGTTTGTGATACTAATTATTCAGAAACATCATTGTACACTTTTATTCAATTAACTGTTTAGTGAAATTCCTTGAGAAAACCGAGTTGTGGTTTTTGACTCAAGAAGAATTTAACAGTTGTTAAAGTAGAATTGTAATCAGTTTGATTAGTGAATTAAGTCCTTGTTGGAGAGAGGCGAAATCACCTTGGCGGGTGGACTGGAGTAGTTTGAGATCAAATGAACCAGGATAAAAATAAACGTGTTCCTTACTCCATTGATTTTTAAGTTTCAATTCAAACCCCCCTTCTTGTGTTTTTCACTTCTTCAGTGTTATGAACAGGCATGTGCAAAGCTGCTATTTTTCAAAATCGTTCAGCATGCAATCGATTGCACCCTTTGTGTAAATCGATTGCACGGGGTTTCAACAGCTAGAAATTCAAATATTTTGAGTGTTCAATCGATTGCACAAGTGTGTAAATCGATTGCACTTAAAGTCAGTAGCAAAAATTGATTGAGAGCAATCGATTGCACAAACATACAAATCGATTGCACTTAGAAACAATAGCAAATGTTTTGAAAAATTGAAGCATGCAATCGATTGCACCAATATGCAAATCGATTGCACTCAAGTGAAAATTGAAATTTTGGTTAGAAAAACTTGAGTAAAGATTTGGACAATATAAAATATTTCTTTTGACCATTGAGCATCTATGTCTTAAGTTCAAAGTAAGTATTATCATTATACCTTGAAATTTGCTAAGTGCTTGAACCAAAGACTTCATCCATATATGCTTTTAGCTTGATCAATCATCTTTTCCTTCTTGTCAACATGGTTTGTCTTCATCAAAACAGAAGTGCATTTGAGAGGCTTGATTTTACAAGGTGGACTCTAGATGGCTTCATCAATGGAGGAGCGAGTGATGGTAATCAGAACACCAAAGATACATGAACAAATGGCGTTTTCATCAGGACTAACAAAAACATGAAGCCAAAAATTCTTTAAGATATTAGGATAAATAGGACCTGTCAGCATCGTTTCATACCCAGACCATCCTTGATTATTAATAAACTCGTTGATGAAACCATCATCAGACACATAGTTGGGTCTTTTCTCTTTGATTACCTCGAGAAAATTTGCATCTCCTTGAAAGGCTCTAACAACCATGATGTGCAGACAAGATTGAAGAGAAGAGACAATAGAAGATGATACATGGATTACGACTTGATGAATGACTATAGATGAGAAGAGATATAAATAGTCAGTCAAGTAGTTCACGAGGTAACACGATTGAAACACTCAAATGACATCATGGATTGCTAAATCAAGGAAATGAAAGGATAAGTAGATTAAACGTTAATATGAAAGAACACGAAAACATTTAATTGGAACACGATAGGGAATATCATACAAAGGCATAGGGGTATGACATGAAACGATTGTTCCCAAGACATAGTGGAGAGGAGTAGTTAATAAATGTAATCATGATTAATCAATTTCAAGAAAAATAACTGCTCGTGCATAACCTAGGTAGAGTGTGATAGACACTAAGTCTATTTAGGTAATGCGTTTGATATTCTCATCATCTTGAAAACCATGAAGAATTCCATCTGATCAGGGACATTTCTGACTGAAACATCTTCTGACGACTGAGATAAAACAAATTAGAAGTCTTTTGTTTAAGTCGGAATTTTATCCCTTCAGACTACGACTAAAACACGTTTAATTCTAATGACATCTTACTCTGGACATAGATCTATTTTCAGATTCCTTAGAATAAATAGAAAATTATCTTCAGCTTAGGGTTTTGTAAAAATATGAGCCCACTGATGGTCTATATCTATGAATTTCAAAGATAGAATCCCTTTCTGAACATAGTCTCTAATAAAATGATGTTTGACTTCTACATGTTTAGCCCTAGAGTGTAGGATAGGATTCTTACTCAAGCAAATAGCAACAGTATTATCACATAAGATAGGAATGTTACTCTCATAAATATGATAATCTTCCAGCTGATTCTTCATCCATAATATCTGAGTACTGCATAATGCTGCTAAGATGTACTATGATTCTGCTGTTGAAAGATCAATTATTAATTGCCTCTTTCTTGACCATGAGATCAGATTCTGGCCTAAAAACTGACAGTTTCCAGAAGTACTCTTCCTCTCTAGTCATCTTAGCATAGTCTGCATCACAGAAACCAGAAAGAGAATACTCTGATGTTTTCACATACATCAAGCCAAGATTAGAGGTTTCTCTTAGATACCTTAGAATTTTCTTAACAATAGTTGAATGAGATTCCCTAGGATCAGATTGGAATCTAGCGCAAAGATGAACACTAAATAAGATATCAGGTCTAGATGCAGTCAGATACATAAGAAAACCTATCATACTATAATAGAGCTTCTGACAAACCTTTCCATTTACCTTTTCTTTCTCCATAATACATGTTGGAAGCATTAGAGTCTTTGCTACAATGTAGTCTGTCATGTTAATTTCTTCAGAAGTTCTTAGGTGTACTTACTTTGATGAATGTAAGTAGCTTCTAGTTTTTGATCAATCTGGATTCCCAGAAAGAACTTTAGTTCTCCCATCATGGTCATTTCAAACTCAGCCTGCATTAGCTTAGAGAATTCCTCGCAGAGGGATGGGTTAGCAGAACCAAAAATAATATCATCAACATAAATTTAAATAATTAGAATATCATTTTTGAAAGTTTTACAGAAGAGTGCGGTGTCAACCTTTCCTCTAGTAAATTTATTTTCTAGAAGAAAATTACTCAATCTGTCGTACCAACCTCTGGGAGCTTCTTTCAAGCCATAAAGAGATTTCTTTAGTTTAAAAACAAAGTCTTCTGAAATATAATCATTCAGAAATGCACTCTTAACATCCATATGATAAAGGATAATGCTATGATTTACAGAAAAAGATACTACCAAACGAATAACTTCTAACCTGTGACTAGTGCAAAGGTTTCTGTATAGTCTATCCTTTCTTGTTGTCTATAACCTTTTTCAACCAGTCATGCTTTGTTTCTGACAACTTCACCCTTCTCATTGAGCTTGTTTCTGAACACATATTTGGTTCTAATGACGTGGGCACCTTTAGGTTTCTGAAGAAGATCCCATAAATCGTTCTTTGAGAATTGGTTCAGTTCTTCTTCCATAGCCAGAATCCAATCTTTATCTAGAAGGGATTCTTCAATAGATGTAGGTTCTATTAAAGAAACTAAACCCAGAAGCACTTCATCAGAAGGTTTGAGAGCTGATCTTGTTTTTACTAGAGCATATTTACTTCCAAGCATGAGATTTTCAGGATGGGAGAATGTGATTTTTTCTTACTTGGTTGAGGTTCATTAGAAGGATTATCAACAATATCCAAAGAAGGAACTTCTGATTCTTTATATTCTTGAATCTTCTCCTTTGGTTCAACAAACATTACGGTTATATCTGCAAGCTTTTCACACAACTTTGACTTTTCATAGTCAAGCTTATCATCAAATTTGGCATGGATTTATTCCTCCACGACTCATGATTTTGTGTTATAGATTTTGAAGCCTTTGTAGCTTTCAAAGAATCTTAACAGCAGACACTTATGTACCTTGGAATCAAACTTACCCAGATTCTCTTTAGTGTTTAACATATAACAAGTACATCCAAATGGATGGAAATAAGAAATTTTAGGCTTTCTATTCTTCCATAATTCTTAAGGAGTCTTACTCAAAATAGGTCTTATGGAGATTTTATTTTGAATATAATACGTTGTATTCACTGCTTCTGCCCAGAAGTGCTTAGCCATCTGAGTTTCTTGAATCATGGTGTGAGTCATTTCTTGCAGTGTTCTATTTTTCCTTTCTATAGCCCCATTTTGTTGTGGAGTTCTAGGTCAAGAAAAATCATGAACTATGCCATTTGAATCCAATTTTTTTTTCAAATTCTCCACCATGATCGCTTCTAACTCTGAGTATTTTGCAATATTTTTTATTTTTCACTTGGGAACAAATGGAAGCAAATACAAAGTATGACTCATCCTCGTGTTTCAAGAATTTTACCCATGTCCATATGCTATAATCATCAACGATGACAAGTCCATATTTCTTATCATTGACAGAAGTAGTTTTCACTGGTCCAAATAAGTCAATGTGAAGAAGTTCTAATGGCCTAGAAGTAGAAAAAATCTGTTTACATTTGAAAGAGGTTTTTGAAAATTTGCCTTTCTGACAAGCTTCACAAAGGGCGTCTGAAGTATACTTCAGATTGGCCAAGCCTCTGACTAATCCAAGTTTATTTAGTTGAGAAATTGTTCTCAAGCTAACATGACCTAGACGTTGATGCCATACCCATTTCTCTTCTTGAACAATCAGAAGACATTTTACATTTTGATTTTTTAAATCTGATAATCTTATTTTGTAAATATTGTTCTTCCTCTTGCAATTGAACAGAACTGAGCCATCCTTCTGACTAACAACTTTACCGGACGTTTGATTAAAAATGACGTCATAACCATTGTCACTAAGATGACTAATTGACAATAAGTTATGCATCAGACCATCGACTAAAAGAACACTGTTAATATAAGGGAGTTTAGCATTACCAATCATTCCAGAACCAATGATCTTTCCCTTTTGATTTCCTCTGAAACCAACAACGCCTTCAGACTTAAGTTCCAAATCTTGGAACATATGCTTTTCACCTGTCATGTATCGCGAGCAAACATTGTCCAAGTACCATGATTGGTGTTTCAGTGGTGCCATCAAGGACATCTGCAACATAGATTATTTGATCGTTAGGTACCCATTTTCTGGGTCCTTTCTTGTTAGCAATTCCAGAGGTTCTAACACCTTTGGACTTATGTGCAACAAGATAATCATGTGAAATTTATGCATGATACTTTGGTTTAGAAGTTTCCTTATGTGTTTGTGTTTGTGCTACAGTAGTATCAGAACCTTCTTGTTCTGGACATTTCAATTTTGTGCCAGCAAGCACGAAATGTTCAGAAAGAGGTTTTGGTTTGACCTTCAGAGTCTCGTCAATTTTCTTTGATGGTCCTGAATATCACAAGCCTCTGCTTCCATTTCTACTAACACCATATATCATTGAAGCCATTTTGCTTCTATCTATGCTCTTAGCTAGGAAATGTTGAAAAGCTCTATCATATTTGATTACTTTATCAGTAATAGATGTGGTAGATATTATGTATTCTTCCAACCTAGAAACTTTACTTTTGAGAGCTAGATTTAACTTTTCAAAAACAAATAATTTTTCATTTAAATTAGAAATGTTTTGCTCATCATTAGTAGAGTTTTCAGAAGTAACTACAAACTTCTTTTTCAGAGTTTTGTGTTTACTTAGTGTCATACCCCAAATTTTCCCTACCATTATATTATATTTGGGTTTCTAAATAAATATATCATATTGTGTAAATGGAGGTTTAAACAGGAAAAAATGTGTATTTATCTAAGATGGACCATCAATATCTGATGGCCCATTAAGGTTTCATTCCTTTTTGGAGAAGGGTGCATTTTTATACAGAGGGGGGCATGCTATTAAAAATCTTGGGCCATTTCTAAATCAAAATGGCCCATTTAGGTGGGATGATGTATAAAAGAATTCGTTTGTTAGAGGCCCAAATAAATTAAATCTTTTGGCCCATTAAGGTTTTAAGAGTCCATTAAAAATATGGGGTAGTTTTTGTTTAAAATTATCAGGTCCAATAGCTCATACCATTTTTGGAAGGCCCATTTATAAAAGGGGGTGTGTTAGTTAAAGTTTTGATCTATTTTAGATTTTTTTAGAAAAAAGGAGGTGCCCTAGTTAAAAAGGTTGTTGTTAAGAGGAGAGGCCCATAAAGTATTTCGTTTTAAGGCCCATCAAGGTTTTTCTTAAATGGCCCAACTATTTTTCAAAATAATTGGAAGTCAATTTATGACTCTTTATTATTACTCCATTTTTACTAATTAATATAATCAATTATTATTATTAATATTATTCTTTATTTTTTATTGAAATTATATTCATTGTTTTAAAAAACGTCTGATTAAATGAAAGGCCCAAACTCAAAAGCATTTTCATACGGTTCATCTCCAAAGCCCAAAATGAGATGGCCTAGTCCAAGTCCCAAAAAACACATGTTCCAAAAATCAAACAAACAGTTACAATACCAATCTTGAGAAATAACGCACGAAACCAGTTACTATTCAGATTTGCATTCATCAAATAATGATCCATACATTCAATTTTTTCCAAATCAAGAATGAAATAAAACAGAAACAAGTTGATATTAAACTAATGCAGGACTAAATCAGACCATAATAAAAAATAAGATCAAACGAAAACAGAAATGAATCATAATCTTATCAAAGCAATTACAACGAAAATCAAATACAGTCAAAACAAATTCCTAATAAAAAACAACATAACTCTATTTCCTAAAACATAAACCCTAATAACATCTCATAATTTTAGTTCCTAATATAACCTAATCAAAAATACTATAAAGAGAGAAACAATTACAGACGAGAGGGGGGGGGGGAGATTGTTACAGTGGGACAAAAAAAAATCAGAAAAAAATCATTACAGGTGGAGAGGATTACATACAGAGGAAATTTTTAGACCGGGGAAAGGGATTGATAAGAAAAAAATATAGAAAATAGAATAGGGAGAGATTGTCTCCATCGCCTCTGCGGACCCATACCCACGCTCCAGTTTAGAGTTTCAATAACGAAAACCCTAAATTCGCCGCCTTCACCTTCTTCGTCATCATCCGTCGTTGCTATCACCTTCATCACCGCCTCACCTTCCAAACAGAAACAGAAGATTAGAAAAAGGCCCTCAATTGAAGCAAACATAAAGCACGGATAACGGTGACGGCCAGAGGTAAAACGACTTAGGTTTTTTTATTGTTGTTGTTGTACGATTTGGGTTGTAAGGGATAAAGTAGATATAGGAGGTAAGGGAAGAAGAAGGGTTGCCGCCAGCTCTGTTTAGGGTTGGCTCTATTTAGGGTTGATAGGAGAAGAAGAGAAAGAGGATAGAAACGCGAAGAGAGAGAGAGAGAGAAGAGGATAAACAGAAAGAATGAAACAATGTTGTTTTGTAAAGTGAAAAATATAATGTCGCTGAGATATAATACGTGCGGTCCTATGACCGTTATTATGCACCCTCATCCATACCCACGTGATCTCAATCATATGACCCAAGACGCGCGCATTCATGATATCACCGTGCACTCTCCCATACGCTGTCTAGCAGACTCCCTGCCATTTGTCGTTTTGGCCATGGCCCGTGTCTAAACAAACCCCCTTGTTTTTTTTTCACTCAGCAACACAAAAAAGCGCACCCCCCTTGGCTTATTGGGCCAAGTCTAAAACCTGGACTTGGGCCCTGGCTCCGTGCACCCTCCATTTTACTAAATAATTCAAACCTACACCCCTTGTATTTTGCGCCTGAATTCAGTATTTGAATTCAGGCTCATGCTGTTAACACCTCCCTATTTTACTACCTTAACCAAATCCACACCCCTCTGTATTTTTTAATTCATTTTCTTTATTATCTTTTTTTATTATTTTTATATTTTCTATTTTTATATATTTATAATTTTAATATATTTTTTATTATAAATCAAATATGTTATTTTTCCAACCCATAAAATATTATTTATTTTATTTGCATTAAATTATCTTTTAGTCATGCATTTTAAATAAGATATTTTTTTTTATAATTAAATACTTAAAAAAATATCCAATCAAAAACCAAATCATTTTGTGTAAATAAATTAATTCAACAATTAATTTTCGAAAAGGAGTACGAAGCATATTTTAATTAATTGCGCATTTGGTCCAAAATTTCCGCTATTCACACAACCGGACTAAGTATAGAGAAGAATTAAAATATCTGCATAATTAATTAAAAAAAACACAAACCCCGCGAACTACGAATTGGAACTCTAATTTCTCATAAGAGGATACATAATCATACGTCTAAAATCGTGGCGAGTTCCCCTAATAAAAACTAAAACACTATTGCTAAAAATCGCGCTTCTAAACCTAGTATCCTTGTGAACAAGGTAGATGAGGGGTGCCTAACACCTTCCCTTCGTCTAGAACCGGGTCAACAACCTAGAATATCTAACTTTTTTAGGGTTATCCTTTATATTCCCTTCCTTAGGATAAAAATTAAGGGTGGCGACTCTGTATTAAAAACCAGTTACAACACTTAGAAGAGTTTGATATTTTCTTATTATTTCAGAGAAGCAAGATTCAAGTTGAAAACGAGAAAGAAAAGCAATTACCTCAGGTTCATCTTTGGAGTATGACACATTACTAGCCATGCGTGCCATGTTTGCATGCTCTTCATCAGAATCTTCATCTTCTATTTCAGATTCATCCCATGTTGCCATGAGACCCTTATTAGCTTTGTAAACCTTCTTAGGCTTCTTGTCTTTCTTAAGATTTGAACAATTATTTTTGTAATGTCCAGGCTCGTTGCATTTAAAGCAAGTAACTTCTTTTCCAGAAGTATTCATCTGACCGGAAGTGGATTCACCTCTTCCATGTGTCCTTCATTGACCTCTGAACTTGCTTTGTCTGTTTTTCCAGATTTTACTTATTCTTCTAGATATCATAAAGAGTTCTTCATCATCTGAATCTTCTTCAGTTTCTTAAAATTCTTCTTTAGCTTGATAAGCCTTGGTTTTCCTAGAATTAGACTTTAAATCAACTGATTTTACCCTCTTTTGAGGTTCATCTTATTCCAGCTCTATTTCATGACTTCTTAAAGAGCTAATCAACTCCTCAAGAGAGGTGTTGTTCATATCCTTTGCCAATTTTAAAGCACTTACTATTGGTCTCCATTTTACAGGGAGAATTTTGATAATCTTTTTAACATGATCTGTGGTGGAGTAACCTTTATTCAGAACCTTAAGTCCTGCCATAAGAGTCTGAAATCTTGAAAACATCGTTTCCATAGATTCTTCGTCTTCCATCTTGAAGGCTTCATATTTTTGAATTAAGGCCAAAGCCTTTGTTTCTTTTACTTGTGCATTGCCTTCACGTGTCATCCGAAGAGAATCAAATATAGACTTTGCAGTCTCTCTATCTTTGATTTTCTCATATTCATTATATGAAATAACACTTAGAAGAATGGTTCTTTCTTTGTATTGATTTCTAATACTTTCTTATGTGCTTCTATCATTACGATTCTTGCAATATTATGACCTTTATCATCTACTGGGTAAGTGTAGCCATCAACTACCAAGTCCCATAGATCCAAGTCATATGCCAGAAATTAACTTTCTATTTTATCCTTCCAATAGTCAAATTTCTCCCCATCAAACATGGGAGTTTTTAAACTATAGTTATCTCTATCATTATCCCTATTATCAACAGTGGAAGTAGGTGTAGCCATTGGTTTTTCACATACACTGGATCGATACTAAACACTGTTAAGTGTTGATAAAAATTCAAACTTTTTATCTCCTCAGAACCATAGCTCTAACCCCAATTGAATGTGTGAAAAACACAAGAAAGGGGGGAATTTGAATTGGGTTTTAAATCAAAAAAATTTCCTTCAAAAAAATTATTCCCTTTTAAGTTAAAATACTTTTTCCTTCACTCTAAATAATAATAATAAGTAAGAACAGGAAGTAAAGAACAAGGTATGTTTATACTAGTTCACTTGAAAATCATCAAGCTAGTCTAGTCCACCCGCCAAGGTGATTTTTCCTCACTCAATTGAGGACTTAATCCATTATAACCAAACTGATTACAATTTACACATGCTACCCGCAAGTGACTAACAACCTCTAAGACACACAAGTCATAGACTTCTTAAGGATATATACCTACCCGGTCCTTTAAGGAAAATCCTGTAAAAGCTACCCGCAAGTGACTAACAACCTCTAAGACAAAGAAGTCCTAGACTTCTTAAGAATACAGACCTACCTGGTCCCTTAAGGAAAAATCAAACAACCATTGAATACATGTTTTATTTACAAGAGTATTGCTTCTACACAAGCTAAATATGTAAACTATTTTAAGAACAATGACTAAAAATATGAAAGCTATGAACATCGCTTTGTGCATGGATATTTTGTTGATTTTAATATTTCTCTCTTATTCTTCAAGCCTTTATATATCCAATAAAATAATATATTCATTGAGGGGTACTCTTGGGATTTCCAGAAACATTGACAGCTTGAGCACTCACGTAGAGGACAAGATCGTTCAATGCGTTTGTCCTTTCATGGTAGTGGAATGAAACATTGATTGTAACATGTACTATTTGTACCATGTTAGTGTTATCTTCTTTCCTTCTGCACTTCAGAGGCTTCTGCGAGCATGAGTTTATAAGTGATAACATAACATAAGTTAATCAGAAGTTCAAGTCTTCAGAGTTTTCAGAACTGCGTCTTCAGAAACTTCAGCACTTGGTCATGAGAACCTTTTCTTAGAACCTTGGGTCTTTAGAACTTCAAATCTTTAAAATCTTTAGAACTTTTGTCTTCAACACTTGGTCTTTAGAACCATTATCTTTAGAACCTTGGGTCTTTGGAAACTCGGGTCTTTACCATATGGACTTAAGTAGAAACTTATGTCTTCAGATCTTCTGACTGTTTCTTTAGAACCTGTTGTCTTCAGAAACATGAGCCTTCAATATCTAGACTTAAGTAGCAACTTATGTCTTCATATCTTCTTACTTGTTTCTTTCAAACATATTGTCTTTAGAAGCATGAGTCTTCAGCATTTGGACATAAGTAGAAACTTCTTTCTTCAGATCTTTTGACTGGTTTTTTCAGATAAACATCAGAGCCTACACTTCAGAGCCTTCTAGAGTGTATTTCTACTGTTCAACAGAACTTGTGTAGTGCAATAAGCGGAACTAATTCTCTTCTAATGTCTTGTCCATGCATCCATCAGAAGTAGAACCTGTTAGTTAAATACTCAAAAATAACAAACATTAGAGTATCAAAATTGTTCATACAAACATACTCATTTGTTATCATCAAAACTCAGAGATAATATTGCAGAACCAAATCTTGTTCTTACAATGTCAACTCTCCTTGAGCCTCTAACTTGTTCCTTCGACACATACACAATCCTAACATCAGAAGTAACCCATCTAAAAGATATCAACCACCCTAGAGGAGTTGTACCATGCCTTGTGTGATACGGTGGGAGAACTGACTTGAGGTTTTGCGTTTGTTTTCGCAAATGTTTCGGTTGAGCAAGAGTCGCCACCGACTTTTTATTTTATCCTAAGGAAAGGTTAAAAAGCACAGCAAAAACCTTTTGAGATGTTTTCTTGGGTTCGGGGAGTAGATTATAGAAAGGGAAGGTATTAGCACCCTTTCTATCCATGGTTATCCATGGGCTCTTAGTTACTTGCTTAGATCACTTGCCTTTTGTTTTCAATTGTTTGAAATGGTGCTTGAGTGTGTGTGGGTTTGAAAATATTTTGAAAAGAGGCCAATGTGGTGGCAACCTTTGTAATGATCCATGTGGGGATGTATACAAAGATGTATGTCTTTTGAAAAGGTTTTCATTTGTTTTTGAAAGTTGTTTTGAAAGTGTTGTGAGGTGTGTTTTAGAAATTAGGCAAGTGTTTTGTTTGCAAGATTGGTTCAAGTAACTAAGAGGTTATCTACTCCTAAATTTCTCAAAAGATTATTGCTACGTTTTAACCCTTTTAACAAGTTTGTTCCACCATTGAATTTGGTGGACAACCTTATGTTAGGATGTGAAAGGGACGGGCGCGGGTCATCGTTTAGACCATAATTGCAACGGCGTTAAATGTCTTTGGGCAATTTTCTTTAAGGGACTTGATCATTTATTTTTGTTTGTTTTGAAAAGTTTTATCGAGGGACTATGATCATTCAAATTGTTTGCTTTGCCCAAAGAAGTTCAACATACAATATGGTCCAATTTTGAAAGGCAACAAGTGGAATACCCTAGGGGGTGCAAGTGTGATTTGTGTGTCCATTTTCATGCTTGTTTATCTTGAGATTAGGTCATAACTATTTTTATCGTTTTTTCGCATACAAACCCTAATTCTAACATGTTATCATTAGAAAGCAATAAAGTGCGAAAATAAATTTACTAAGCTATTACAAAACCAAATATGGGAAAGGGGGTACAAATGTTCAAATGGGGATATTGACAAGTAATGTAAACCTAAATTATTACATCATTTTGAATATTTGCAATTTAATCAATGTACAAAAATTAAATAAGAATGCAAGATGCAAAAGAAATGTTTTGTATATGTATGAAAAAATATTATTTATGTAAAAGAGAAAAGAAAATAAAAATATATTATTTTTTGGAGTATTTTGAATTTAGGGCAAAAACCCTAATTTTAATGGAAATGGATATTAATTGATTTAATACAAACATTTATTTATTATTTGTAAAAATGAAAATAAAATGAAGTACATCATGAAAAAAAGTATTTTTGTATCAAATATTAATAAAAATGAAAAATTCAAGTATTTTTATATTTTAACTTAAATATATTAATAAACATATATCCATATATACATTAATTTCTTAAATATGCATTATGTGCAAAATATTCAATATTTAATAAAATAAGTAAATAAAATAAAGTATTTTTTTATGGGAAATATTTTCAGAAGGTAAACAAAAATAAAAAGTGTATTTACACTATTTTTCTATTTATTCTAATAATAGTATATATATAATATTTATATACAAACAAAAGGAATAAACCAAATAAATATGCCATATATTCAAAAAATGATGGAAAAAATATTTTTATTTTTTTAATGTCATGAGAAAAAATAAACAAAGTCAATCAAAAAAGAAAAAGTCAAAAAAGAATAAAAATAAAGCAAATGGGCTCAGGGGGTGTAATAGCAAATGTGTGGTGTGAATAAGAAAAATATACAGGCCCAGCCCAAGGAACACTGTCTTCAACCTCCAGCAACAAAATTCAAAAAAACGCGCGCCCCTGTTCTTCAATGTCCAACTCTCGATTCCTGGCTTTTCAGCAAAAACTCATAACACAACAAATGTTCAGCATGAAGAGACGGTTCTAACCATGTATGGAACTTGACCTAACTCTCTGAGATGAGGGAGAATTTCTCCTCCCCCAAATCCTAACCTAATTTTTCTGCCATTTTCAAACTCCAAATTCTCTCTACTCAGGCAAAAGAAATGAAATGTAAAGATATGTACATGTTCAGGGCTATGAGTAGAACCTTGTTTCTTCACAAACTTAAGACTAAAGATGCATGATAAGAGAGATACGAGTTCAAAGTTTTACCTGTGCAGTTGAACTTCTATCTGGAGAATGAGGAACTTCTAGTGCAAGGTAATGATTGGAAAAGCTTCCTTGAGGTCCAGGGATGCTTTTTCAGTGCTTACTTTGTCTTGAAACTTCTTGTATCGAGCTGTGGAACTTCAATTGCAAGAGGAAAAAATGAAAATGGTGGAAACTGTTAGAGAGATTACAGGTCAGGTTTTAGGTCATGGTTAGCTTGCATATATGCTAGGGAATGTGTATGGATTGATTTTGGTAAGAATGCTCGAGGGAAATGGGAGTTGGCACTCAAACTGCAGAGGCAACTCTGTTTTTGCAGTTTTAGGATGATTCTGAGATGGAGGGTGTTTGAAAGGTCAATGACTCGTGCCAAAGCTTGGATATGTTCTTTGGAATGTGTTTGATAGCTTTTTGTGTTGTGTTTCTAGGCTGAAGAGAGAGTTGGTATAAGTTATGCAATGTTACTTGAATTTGAAGCAAGCAATGGTCACTTGGTGTTTTAGGTCAGTAGGGGGCCTCTAATCCTGCTGCATAATCTTCTCTTGATCAGAGCAACTTGTCCATAATCTTGTGCCAAAAGGATTTTGCTTGTACTTGCTTGGATTTCAATTTGACATAAAGCTAGCTTTTTACAAAAATGGATAAAGCACTTTATCTAGTTTAGGATTAATCTTGCATACAATGCTTGCACTCAAAGAACAACACCTTAACACATTGAATATGCATTAAATTATTGAGTATGGAATGGTTCAAGGACCTGTAATCAAGCCTAAAGCATGCTGAGTTCAAATTTGCAAAGTTATGGACATGTTTTGATGAAGAACAAAAGTGAATTTTTGCCAACTTGTGAAATTCGAATCTCTGAAGTTATGAGGTTGTTTGATGAGTTCTTGGACATTTTGGAAAGCTTGGAATGTGTATTACAATCCATATTTGAAATGCAAATTGAAATTCCTATTGGAAGGGTATGGAAAATGGCCTTGAAGTGGGGTAGAAAACCTTGTCAAAATAGGTTAAAATTTCACTAAGTTAAAAATGGTTTAGTGCCCTTATTCAAAAAATTGTAACTTGAGATACAAGCTTCAAATGAGAAAACTTTGTGAATCAAAGTTGTAGATTATGCAACAAGCTACAACTTTCATGTTTTGACTTTTGTTTGAATCCAAATGGATCTTGGTGAAAAGGTGGGGCAAAGTTGGGAAAAAATTAGGGTTTTTCATAACTTAGAAAAATTCTAAGTTATGAAAAATTCCATTTTCTAACCCTAATTTGCATTTTGTGATTTCTTGGTGAACAAGTTTCATGATTTGATATATTTTGATGAAAAATGAATCTTGACTCTTGATTTTGACCAAAAAGTCAAAGTTTGACTTTTCAGTATACAGTCAAAATTGATCAATTGACTGGGAAATTCAACTGTCAATCTTGTGTACTTGGGATCTTTTGAGCTTGATGAACATGTCAAGATAATTCCATGGGGTCCTTGAGTCCATATGTGAGCTTGATTTGCCATTGGCTAGGTCAAACAGTCAAAAATTACCTTTGTGCAGTCAAAACCCTAAAAATGACCATTTTGCCCTTTTGGTGATCTGATCAAATTTCTTGTGGAATTGTGATCCAAACTTGATCAAATGGTCCATATGAGTTCAATATGTTGATGTGGGTCAAATTTCATGAGTTTTGACTGTCAATTGGCCACAGTTGACTTTTTCCCCAATACAGCTGATTTCTAGGTCAACTGTCCAATTGACTGGGTAAAACTTGGAATCAAGACTTGAAACTTGGTAAGGATAAACTTGGGAGTCCAATATGAAACATGAAAGTCATCTTAGGCATTTTAGGTCAAAACATCCTTGGGCAAACACAAACCCTAATTTGGGGTTAGCAGTGCAAGGAGGAGTCTTGAGCAGATGAAACCCTAACTGGATCTTGAACTTCAAGAGTTTTGTGATGAGAAAATGTTGAGGAAATGGGAGGGCAAATTTTGGGGTACAACAGTTGCCCCTGTTCAATCTTCTTGGACCTGAAGAGTTAGATTGGCAAGTTTGCCTTTCGTGACTCGAGGGTAAAAGGAGATTGGACACTAGAGTGCCCGGAAATTTGCACTCGCATGTTTGAAGTATCAGCAACGTGATGTCGGGAATGGGCTTATAGATGCCATTTGGAGAGATGGTGGACAGGGAGATGGGCTTATAGATGCCATCTGGAGATGTGACAGAAACTTGTCGGGAATGGGCTTATAGATGCCATTTGGAAAGTGTCGATCGCATAAGAGATTCCTTAGCGAGAACTTGTGTATTTGAGAAAGACGGATGTTTTCCTGGCTTGTTACAGGTGTTTGATCTTCAGTCTCCTTATGCAGATGTGCCCTGGCTAGATACAGGTATCGAATCTACAATTGGTTGCTCACAGATGTGCCCTGGCTGGATACAGGAGTCGAATCTGGAAATAGTCGTCAATAGATGTGCCCTGGCTGGATACAGGAATCAAATCTTCGAACTCTTCAGACGTGCCCTGGCTAGATACAGGAATCGAGTCTGGAAACGTGGTCAACAGATATGCCCTGGCTGGATACAGGAATCGAGTCTGGAAACTGGTCACTCTCAGATGTGCCCTGGCTAGATACAGGTATCGAATCTGGAATTGTGACAGTTGAAGGTAGTTGTCTTTGGGATTGTCTTTTTCCCTGAAAAGGCAAAAACATAAGTTGTATGCAATGTCATGATGTATGATATGCATGATGTCATGATGTTCAACATGAGACAGTGTTGTATGCACTTTATCATGTATGTAAGCAAAATGTATGAACATGTGAAATGTTTATAAATGTATTTTCGTCTTAGGAAAATAAATCCTTGACGACCGGCCGGGGAAGTTGCTCCGTGGAAGAGGTATTTGGCCGAAGTTTTGAGAGGTCTGTTGAAGACTTTAATGATGGATTCCGCTGAGGACAATGATGATAAACTCCGTTGGGGATTGAAGGAACTTTGCCGAGGGCGGTCTTCCGTGGTTTTTAGCTGAGGATAACCCAGTTATAAGTCCTTGTGAGGAAATAACTCTAAATAAACTCGGGAGAGACGTCCGTACTCTGCAGGGGATAAGCTTTCAGAATCTACTGGGGATGAGCTTTAAGACCTAACGGGGAATGTTGTGCTTTTTTAGGATTGACGGGGAGTCAACTCTGCTTGAGGAAAGTATTGCTGAATCTTGTTTTACTCTGCGGGGAATTGAGATGATTCAGCCACATTCTTCAGTTGAATCTACCTTGGTACCTTGGCGGACAAAACAACCAGACTGCATTAGACAACCTCATATTGCCCCTGTCTCTGATGTCACCTGTAATCAATCTCTTGTTTTATATGTAAACATTTATGAATCAGCAATTTAATGTCAAATGCATATATCAAAAAATGAACATTGGACGTTCTTCGCAAGACAAAACAGAAAAAAGGAAAACAATGGTAATTTGTATGGACAAGTGAATTTGTATTGATTTAAACTTTGCCTGTGAATAGGCGTTTTTGTACAAGAGACTGGCATCCTAGTAAGAGGACGCCGCCAAATAACATAGAGTTTACAATTTGAAAAAGGAAACAAAACAGCTATGTGAACAATCCCACTGGGTTCCATCTCTGCTATCGCCTTTATGTCTTCAAGCGTCTCATCGCTTTGCCGCCTGGTCGAAGATGAAGCTGATTGGTCGATGCCGAAATATGAGCCAGATAGTTGATGCCGAACTCTGGATGCGAAGTGATTCAATGAGACATAGTGTTACGCTTTTATCCCTAACTTTTGCCTGGACCGCCCTTTCGGGTTTTCAGTCCACCGGGATACCCATTTTTGCCCAAGCCGCCTTTTCAGGTTTTCGACTTGCCGGGTGTACAGATTTTTATTCATTTCATCCCTTATTTTTGCCCGAACCTTTTTGGTTCGCCGGGAAGCCCTTATTTTTGCCTAGGTATGTCAGCCTAGCGGGTCTTTTATTCATGCGTAGTATTTTTTCACTATGTCTGCATTGGCGGGGTGAGGAAGATCGTCACCATCCATGGTGGTTAGGATCATGGCCCCTCCTGAGAACACACGTTTAACCACAAATGGCCCTTCGTATGTAGGGGTCCACTTGCCTCGGGGATCACTTTGAGGAAGGATGATGCGTTTGATCACCAGGTCCCCAACTTGATACTCTTGTGGTCTGACTCTCTTGTTAAATGCTCTGATCATTCGTTTTTGATACGTTTGACCATGACAGATAGCAGTGAGCCTCTTTTCGTCAATCAGATTTAATTGATCAAGTCGAGTCTGGATCCAATCATCTTCATTCAAGTCTGCATCCTTCATTATCCGGAGAGAGGGTATCTGGATTTCAATTGGCAAGACTGCCTCCATGCCATAGACTAAGGAGAAGGGAGTTGCCCCGGTTGACGTCCTTGCTGAGGTGCGGTACCCATGAAGAGCGAATGGTAACATCTCGTGCCAATCTTTATAGGTCACTGTCATCTTCTGCACAATTTTCTTGATATTTTTATTGGCTACCTCTACAGCCCCATTCATCTTCGGCCGGTAGGGAGAAGAATTGTGGTGCTGTATCTTGAATTGTTCACAGAGTTCAGTGATCATTTTGTTGTTGAGATTGGTACCATTATCCGTAATGATTCTTTCCGGGACGCCGTACCGACAGATCAGATTATGCCGGATGAAACGTGCCACGACGCTCTTGGTTACTGTGGCGTAGGAAGTTGCCTCAACCCACTTCGTGAAGTAATCGATCGCCACCAAGATGAAGCGATGCCCATTGGATGCCGTCAGTCGGATCTCACCGATCATATCGATGCCCCACATTGCGAAAGGCCAAGGTGCCGTTAGGACGTTCAGAGGAACCGGAGGGATATGCACCTTGTCAGCATAGATTTGGCATTTATGACAAGTTCGGGAGTGCTGGTAACAATCGGCTTCCATTGTGGACCAGAAATATCCTGCCCGAAGGATTTTCTTAGCCATGGTGTGTCCACTGGAATGTGTTCCAAATGAACCTTCATGCAGTTCTATCATAATTTTCTCTGCTTCAGCCTTATCCACACAACGTAGCAGAGTTGAATCATGATTCCGTTTGTAGAGAATGCCGTTGCTGAGGAAGAATTTTGCAGCAAACCTCCTCATGAACTTCTTATCATTGACAGACGCACCTTCAGGGTATTCCTGAGCTTCCAAGTACCTCTTCACCTCATGATACCAGGGTTTTTCAATAACCTTCTCAGCCTCGAGCTCGCAGCAGTATGCCGGTTCATCCAACTTCCAGATAATGATTCGAGGAGCCTCATTGTCCCACTTAACTTTGAACATTGAAGACATCGTAGCCAGGGCGTCCGCTAGCTGATTCTCCTCTCTAGGGAAGTGTTCGAAAGTTATTTCTTCAAAGTGGGGAAGCAAGGTCGACACATACTCCTTGTAAGGAATAAGATTCGGGTGTTTCGTATCCCACTCGCCTTTGATCTGATTGATCACGAGAGCGGAATCTCCGAAGACACTTAGAAACTTGATCCTCAGGTCGATTGCAGCTTGTAAACCCATGATACATGCCTCGTATTCTGCCATGTTGTTGGTGCAGCTGAAACATAATCGGGCGGTGAGGGGAGTATGAGTTCCTTTGGGAGATATGATTACAGCGCCGACGCCGTTACCCAAAGCATTGGAGGCTCCATCAAAATGCATAGACCATCGGGATCCTTCCTAAGGTCCTTCATCCGGTCCAGGTACTTCACATTCAGTTACCACCATGATGTCTTCGTCCGGAAAATCAAAGTTCAATGATTGGTAATCGTCCACAGGTTGGTGTGCCAAATGATCCGCCAGTACACTTCCTTTAATTGCTTTCTGAGTTGTATACTGGATATCATATTCTGTTAAGATCATTTGCCATCTCGCTATTCTTCCAGACAGAGCGGGCTTTTCAAATATGTATTTAATGGGATCCATTTTTGAAATCAATAAGGTAGTGTGAGTCAGCATATACTGTCTCAGCCGGCGAGCAGCCCATACAAGAGCGCAACAAGTTTTCTCAAGCAGTGAGTAACGAGACTCACAGTCGGTAAACTTTTTGCTCAAGTAATAAATAGCGTGCTCTTTTCGGCCAGACTCGTCATGCTGCCCCAGCACACACCCCATTGAATTGTCCAGCACTGTCAAGTATAGTATCAGAGGTCTTCCTTCCACCGGTGGCATAAGAATGGGTGGCTCTTGGAGATATTCCTTTATCTTTTCGAAGGCAGCCTGACATTCATCATTCCAGCGTACTACTTGATCTTTCTTCAGTAATTTGAAGATTGGCTCACAAGTAGCAGTCAGATGTGAGATGAATCGGGCAATGTAATTCAGTCGTCCCAGGAAGCCTCTGACTTCTTTCTCTGTTCTTGGAGTCGGCATCTCTTGTATGGCTTTTACCTTGGCAGGGTCCACCTGAATACCCTTATCACTTACAATGAAACCTAGCAATTTTCCGGACCTCACCCCAAAGGTGCATTTGTTGGGATTCAACCTTAGCTTGTACAACTTGAGTCGGTCAAATAACTTCCTCAGGTGGTCAAGGTGCTCCTCCTCAGTTTGAGACCTTGCAATCATGTCATCAACGTATACCTCAATCTCATGATGGATCATATCATGAAATAAAGCAACCATGGAACGTTGATAGGTTGCCCCAGCATTTTTCAATCCGAATGGCATGACCTTATAACAGAAGGTGCCCCATTGAGTCACAAAGGTAGTCTTCTCCATATCCTCTGGAGCCATCTTGATCTGATTATACCCTGAAAAACCATCCATGAAGGAGAACACCTTGTGTTGAGCTGTATTGTCAACAAGGACATCAATGTGAGGTAGGGGGAAGTCATCCTTGGGGCTGGCCCTGTTCAGATCCCTGTAATCAACACACATTCTGACTTTACCGTCCTTCTTCGGCACTGGCACCACATTGGCAACCCACTGAGGGTAAGAAGTCACTGCAAGGAACCCGGCATCAAACTGTTTCATAACCTCGGCCTTGATCTTTTCAGACATCTCTGGACGCATCCGTCGGACTTTTTGCTTTACCGGAGGGCAATCTTCCTTGGTTGGCAGATGGTGAACTACAATGTCGGCATCCAAACCAGGCATATCTTCATAGGACCAAGCAAAAATCTCCATGTAGTCTTGTAGCATCTGGATCAATCGTTGCTTCACGCTGAGCTCTAGATTGGCACTAATCTTGACCTCTTTCCTATCTGTCTCGGTACCCAGGTTAATTGTCTCCACCGGCTCTTCATGTGGTTGAATAGCCCTCTCTTCCTGGAGTAGCAGTCTTGCGAGTTCACCAGGCACTTCGCAATCATCTTCACCTTCGTCCTCGGCCAAGTTGATCGGATTTTCGAAGTCATAACTGGCGGTAGCAGAGCTGTTACCAGTGAGATCCAGAGTGGATTGAAACCTGTATAAGTGAGTGTGTGTAAATATAGCTGTTTTGCAATATATATAACACAGAAAGGAAAAGAGCACAAGATTTGAAATGCAACAAACGTCCAATGTTTTGATTGATGATATATGAAAATGTCATACAAAAAGCCCTCACAAATGGAGCTACGATGCCCCGGGTAGGACACCGAGCCAACAAAGTTTTAACATATTGTTTGTTACAAATTGGAAATCAAAAGAAATTAATTACTGCGTGACAAATGTGATAGGGGTAAAATCCTTTGCCGTCCAGTTGCTTGGTCCGTTGCTGGTAGTCGGGTAGATCCAACTGTCAAACTCTGCTTCCTCTACATCCTCCTCGATAGCATTCACCCTTGAGCTGGAGATAAACACCGGAGCCTTTCTGACCTTCTCCTTGCGCACAGCCCTCTGAGCCTCTGCAGTAAAGCCTAGCCCAAACTTGTCATTCTTTTGAGTAAAGTCAGGAAGCTGACCCCAGTTTGCACAATTAGCTTTCTGAACCACAATCCGGGCATCCCTTAGGGAAGCCATCTTCAAGGAAACATTCTCTTCGACCGCTGTTTCTGCCGCTGCTGAAATTGGATGCACCTCCTCGAAATGCTGAAAGGGGGTTTCAATAAATTCCCCATCCATCTCAATGTATCTGAAGGAATTCAAATGGCTCACCATATACTCCTCTTCTCCTTGCACAGTGACAATCTTCCCCCTGACGGGATACTTCAGCTTCTGGTGCAAGGTGGAGGTCAATGCCCCAGCTTTATGGATCCAAGGTCGCCCCAGTAGACAAGAGTACGATGGACGTATATCCATTACATAAAAAGTAGAGTCAAACACTTGAGAGCCCACACGAATAGGGATGTCAACCTATCCATGAACCATCCTTTTTGAGCCGTCAAAGGCCCTAACGATGATATTGCTGGGCTTCAGTTCTAGGCCTTCATAATCCAAACGGTCTAAAGCCTTTTTCGGTAGAACATTCAAGGAGGAACCAGTGTCTACCAATACATGCGCCAGAGTAGTGCCCCTGCATTCGATAGAGACATGCAGGGCATCATTGTGGTCTCTTCCCTTCGCAGTTAGGTCAGCATCTGAAAAACCCAAGCCATTGTCTGCTGTCAGATTTGCTACGCAATCAGCGAACTGGACTGCAGACGTCTCCTGCGGCACATGGGCCGTCTTGAGAAATGAGATCAAAGCCTTAGCATGGGCCTCGGAGCATAGCAATAAGGAGAGCATGGAGATCTTGGAAGGCGTATGCCCCAGCTGCTCGACAACATTGAAATCACTTTTCTTTATTATCTTCAGGATTTACTCCACTTCTTGTTGGGAGGCCTCAGCATTTATAGGTATTGGTGCCTCCATCCGGGCAGGCTCTTCTTCAACCCCTTTGCCCCGAGCATTAGATGACTCGGCGGCAGGGGAAACAACTTGATCAGTAGCGGGAACAGGTAAACTTGTAGGTGTTATAAGGAGGGGTTTTCGAATAGCGGGCGGTGCAATGTCAGGCGAGAAGAGCCTGCCACTGCGGGTGACCTTGGCTGGACCCGTGATATCGCAGATACTGGAGCCAGTGTCGAATTCTTGTTTGATTCCATTTACATATACGTCTGCCCCATAATGCCAGGGAACAGCTTTATCAGACACGTAGGGGAGAGGCCCCGGAACAGTAATAATCACAGGTGCAACAGTCATGATTTGAACAGGCTTCTTTGGGAGAGCCTTGATTGGATTATTGAAGATGGTAACCACAAAAACTTCTTTTACCGGAACCAACTGAACAGCAGACTTCTTGAATAGAATCTCCTTGCTATCCATTAGGCTTTGGACGCCTAACCTCAGCAAGGGGCAACCAGATAGGGAAACAGCACAGAACAGGCAACCTTCACTGCAACCCGGAAATAAACCGGCCTGCAGTAGGTTCTTCTTGACGGTCTTCAGAGGGGTAACAACTTCATTTACCGAAACAGCATACAATTCCTCCTCAATGGCATTTACCCTATGCTGGGGCATAGGAGCAGTTACAACATTTGGTCTCTCCGGCGCTTCAAACTGAATTTCCTTTGCGTCGATCAGATCTTGCACTTTGTTTCTCAAGGCCCAGCAATCATCAGTAGTGTGCCCGGGACTATCAGAATGATAAGCACACCGGGCATTTGGGTTGTACTTAGGAGACGCAGTGTTGACGACCTTAGGAGCTTCTTTGAGATTCACCAGGTTGGTGGATAACAATTGGGGTAAAATTTGAGATAAGGTCATACTCAGTCGAGTATACTGCCTCTTGGGCCTTTCGCTTCTTTGTTGATTGTACTGCTGAGGGGCAGCAACAGGTTTTGAGATGACCAAAGCATTGACGGCTTGGCGACTTTCGGGCTTGACTTGTCTTCTAGTACCATAGACGGCACTTGCTTCCTTCTTAAACGGCCTCTTCTCAGCACTTGTGGAGGCAGCCTTTTGTATCTTGCCTGACCTGATGCCAGCTTCAATTCTCTCTCCCGTCAATATCAAATCTGTAAACCCAACGGAGGAGTTACCAACCAAATGATTGAAAAACGGACCAGACAATGTCCCTAGGAACATATCAACCAGCTCTCGATCAGTTAATGGAGGCTGCACCCTGCCAGCCAAATCTCTCCATTTTTTAGCGTACTCTTTGAACCCTTCACCCGTTCCTAGAGACATACCCTGAAGTTGGGTACGCGTAGGAGCGAGGTCAGAATTGTATTGGTATTGTCTGTAGAATGCGGTTGCCAAATCTTCCCAGTGTCGGATGCTAGTTCCATCTAATTGGTAGAACCATTCAAGCTGTGACCCCGAGAGGCTATCTTGGAAGAAGTGAATCCAAAGGTTCTTATCCGCCGTGTAAGGTTGGATTTTCCTTACGTACGACCTCAGATGTAGCTTTGGGCAGGAGACCCCATCATACTTGGCGAAGGCAGGCGTATTAAACTTGTGTGGAATTACTACCCCAGAAGATAACCCCAAATCTCCGAAATCCAGTCCTGGCACATTCTGAATTTCCATGGCGCTCAAGCGGTCCTCCAATTGCTTGTATCTGTCAGCAGCAGGTGGGTATTGTTCGTCGTTATAGTCCGTCTCGTTGTCGGAGACTGCGGGACTAGGAGCTCCTCCCCCTTGGGGACTATTCTTCTCAGCAGAAGAAGTAGTTGGATCAGCTTCATTATGGAGTGTGTTCCCAAATCTGCGTCCGGTGTTGAACAATGCAGTCCTCTTTTTCTTCTTTTTCTTCAGGAGTAGAGTCTTCAACTCTTGCTGTCCTTGGGCCAGGCTCAGGACCATCTCTTGAAACTGTGCATTTTGGGCCTGAAGGGCCTTGATTGCTTGCTCACTGGAGGAGTCTGGATTCATGATGACTGTGCACACAAACAGCGAAGAAAATTAAGCAACCTGTGAAATAGGGTACCTGCTATGCATATGGTGCAATGGAATGCGTATGTATGCAATGCATTCAAGGATTTGGAATATTCAAAATTTGTTGCAGACAAAAAGGAACGCACATCATATTAATAAGGAGAAATTTGTTAGTACATAAATGCCCCCCATGGGCCAAATATTACAAAATGACCCCTCAAGGTAAAAAAACATTGCGCATCCTCTTTGGTGCGATGTAGGTGTTGAGACTCCTCTCCTCGTGCAGTAGGCGAGTGAGTTCCAGGACCTTCTTTTCACTAGCATGTAGACTGGTCTCAAGAGAATTCCGTTCTTCCTTAAGCTGGACCCAGCTCTTCTGCATTTCTTCCCAGGAGGTGGGCATGTCAGGATGTTGAATGGCGTAGGACACCTCTCCTTCCAAGACTGGTTCTTTGATCACAGGGAGCATGTGAGGATAAGGCATCACTAATTTCTGGGAGCGGGCTCGTACCCACTTGAGATAGGGTTCCAACGGGATGGAGTTCCTGTGCCCCAGTGTCTTGCTGTCTATCCTACTTGGCATCCTCCAGGCTCTGATAAATCTCTGACGAAGTCCTTGAGTATCGTTGTCGAAATAAAAAACTATGTTAGGAATTAACATGCCATGAGGGCCATCCCTCCGAGCATAACCAAATTGTCTCCAAGCCAGGCATGGGTTGTAAGTAATACCTCCTTTGATTCCAAATAAAGGAACATTAGGGTATTCCCCGCAACGATCAATGATAGTGACGTCTTCCCTGGACCTAGGGCACCAATGTATATCTGCATGCGTGAGAGTCATTAACCGTTGTGACCATCTCAAACCCCGCTCGTTTTTTAAAACTGATTGTGGAAGGTGCGAAATAAACCACCTTCCCAGGAGAGGAGTGCAACACATGAGGACACCCCTTCTTCTCATGGTTCGAGTGTAACATGAGTGAAGGATGTCCCCCAGCAACGTAGGTATAGGATTCCTGGTCATGAAGATCTGGACAGCACTGATATCAATAAGCTGATCTGGGTTAGGGAATAACACCAAACCATAGACAAGGAGGGCCATAACTTCTTCAAAAGCTTGTAGGTCAAGGGAGTTCCAACATTCTTGGGCCTTCTCGAACAGAAACCTGGCTAAGAACCCCTTGATACCACTTCTAACTTCCTAATGTCCCTTGAGGTCAGACGGTTGTAAGTGCAGGGCCTTAGCAATCTCTTCAAGCTTGGGTTCCTCTTCCGTACCGTTGTAGGGTAGTTGATTGAGGATAGGAATTCTCAGGAGTTGAGAAAATTCCTCCAGAGTGGGTACCAACTGATAGTCAGGGAAAGTGAAACAGTGGTGAAGAGGGTCAAAGAACTGGAACAGGACCTTCATCAAATCTTCCTCAATGTTGGTGTTAACCAAGCTGATGAGTCTTCCATGTCTCTCACTGAATGAAGAACCCTCGGGAATCCTGGACATAAGTTCTTTAAGCTGAGGAGGGATCTTTACAAGACTAATCTGAATTGTCTTTCTGCGAGCAGTCTCCATGTCCTGTAAAACAAGAACAAAGATGAAGATTCGAAACCCTTGAAATGGTTAGTCAATGCACATGATGTTTGTATGATGTCATGATGTTATGATTAAACACACCACAAATATTCACAAAGGCAAACATGGTAAGGCACACAAGTCACACAAGACAATCCCTTAGGGTTTAGGCCTGCATGGGGTCTGGGTATTACCCTCTTGAAGTTTGGTGGGCTCAACCTGTCCTATTAGAAGTAACCGGTTTCTAAAGGTCCCAATATCACTGGATTACTTTCATTGTTCATTGTTTCGATTTAGCCACTGAACTGGCGACCGAAATATCCCAGGAAAGCAACCCTCAATTGAGTGTAGTATCGAGTATCAACCAACCTCGGACTGTACCAAAGTCAGTTATCTCACTACCCTAAAAAGGCCAAGATGGTTCAATTAAGGTTCCTAAGGTCAGTTGATGCTTCATGACACCACGCGGCGGCCCCGTACTCTCCTTGACTGAACTCAAGGGTTACCGGTACACACCAAAGTGCCACATCAACGTAGCAGACTGCTTCAACCATGTCGGTATACCCTGCACAGTTCCCTCACAGCCTTGTTGCTACTTTCTAAGAAGGTATCCCAAGATCCGGGTTAGGATCTATAAAACTCCGATACAAAGCCCACAAATGTAAAAGCAAACAAGACAATCAATTGAAAACAAAGGTGATCTAAGCCCTAAGGTTACTCCACTTTAAAAACTTCCCCAGCAGAGTCGCCAGTTCTGTGATACGGTGGGAGAACTGACTTGAGGTTTTGCGTTTGTTTTCGCAAATGTTTCGGTTGAGCAAGAGTCGCCACCGACTTTTTATTTTATCCTAAGGAAAGGTTAAAAAGCACAACAAAAACCTTTTGAGATGTTTTCTTGGGTTCGGGGAGTAGATTATAGAAAGGGAAGGTATTAGCACCCTTTCTATCCATGGTTATCCATGGGCTCTTAGTTACTTGCTTAGATCACTTGCCTTTTGTTTTCAATTGTTTGAAATGGTGCTTGAGTGTGTGTGGGTTTGAAAATATTTTGAAAAGAGGCCAATGTGGTGGCAACCTTTGTAATGATCCATGTGGGGATGTATACAAAGATGTATGTCTTTTGAAAAGGTTTTCATTTGTTTTTGAAAGTTGTTTTGAAAGTGTTGTGAGGTGTGTTTTAGAAATTAGGCAAGTGTTTTGTTTGCAAGATTGGTTCAAGTAACTAAGAGGTTATCTACTCCTAAATTTCTCAAAAGATTATTGCTACGTTTTAACCCTTTTAACAAGTTTGTTCCACCATTGAATTTGGTGGACAACCTTATGTTAGGATGTGAAAGGGACGGGCGCGGGTCATCGTTTAGACCATAATTGCAACGGCGTTAAATGTCTTTGGGCAATTTTCTTTAAGGGACTTGATCATTTATTTTTGTTTGTTTTGAAAAGTTTTATCGAGGGACTATGATCATTCAAATTGTTTGCTTTGCCCAAAGAAGTTCAACATACAATATGGTCCAATTTTGAAAGGCAACAAGTGGAATACCCTAGGGGGTGCAAGTGTGATTTGTGTGTCCATTTTCATGCTTGTTTATCTTGAGATTAGGTCATAACTATTTTTATCGTTTTTTCGCATACAAACCCTAATTCTAACATGTTATCAATAGAAAGCAATAAAGTGCGAAAATAAATTTACTAAGCTATTACAAAACCAAATATGGGAAAGGGGGTACAAATGTTCAAATGGGGATATTGACAAGTAATGTAAACCTAAATTATTACATCATTTTGAATATTTGCAATTTAATCAATGTACAAAAATTAAATAAGAATGCAAGATGCAAAAGAAATGTTTTGTATATGTATGAAAAAATATTATTTATGTAAAAGAGAAAAGAAAATAAAAATATATTATTTTTTGGAGTATTTTGAATTTAGGGCAAAAACCCTAATTTTAATGGAAATGGATATTAATTGATTTAATACAAACATTTATTTATTATTTGTAAAAATGAAAATAAAATGAAGTACATCATGAAAAAAAGTATTTTTGTATCAAATATTAATAAAAATGAAAAATTCAAGTATTTTTATATTTTAACTTAAATATATTAATAAACATATATCCATATATACATTAATTTCTTAAATATGCATTATGTGCAAAATATTCAATATTTAATAAAATAAGTAAATAAAATAAAGTATTTTTTTATGGGAAATATTTTCAGAAGGTAAACAAAAATAAAAATTGTATTTACACTATTTTTCTATTTATTCTAATAATAGTATATATATATAATATTTATATACAAACAAAAGGAATAAACCAAATAAGTATGCCATATATTCAAAAAATGATGGAAAAAATATTTTTATTTTTTTAATGTCATGAGAAAAAATAAACAAAGTCAATCAAAAAAGAAAAAGTCAAAAAAGAATAAAAATAAAGCAAATGGGCTCAGGGGGTGTAATAGCAAATGTGTGGTGTGAATAAGAAAAATATACAGGCCCAGCCCAAGGAACACTGTCTTCAACCTCCAGCAACAAAATTCAAAAAAACGCGCGCCCCTGTTCTTCAATGTCCAACTCTCGATTCCTGGCTTTTCAGCAAAAACTCATAACACAACAAATGTTCAGCATGAAGAGACGGTTCTAACCATGTATGGAACTTGACCTAACTCTCTGAGATGAGGGAGAATTTCTCCTCCCCCAAATCCTAACCTAATTTTTCTGCCATTTTCAAACTCCAAATTCTCTCTACTCAGGCAAAAGAAATGAAATGTAAAGATATGTACATGTTCAGGGCTATGAGTAGAACCTTGTTTCTTCACAAACTTAAGACTAAAGATGCATGATAAGAGAGATACGAGTTCAAAGTTTTACCTGTGCAGTTGAACTTCTATCTGGAGAATGAGGAACTTCTAGTGCAAGGTAATGATTGGAAAAGCTTCCTTGAGGTCCAGGGATGCTTTTTCAGTGCTTACTTTGTCTTGAAACTTCTTGTATCGAGCTGTGGAACTTCAACTGCAAGAGGAAAAAATGAAAATGGTGGAAACTGTTAGAGAGATTACAGGTCAGGTTTTAGGTCATGGTTAGCTTGCATATATGCTAGGGAATGTGTATGGATTGATTTTGGTAAGAATGCTCGAGGGAAATGGGAGTTGGCACTCAAACTGCAGAGGCAACTCTGTTTTTGCAGTTTTAGGATGATTCTGAGATGGAGGGTGTTTGAAAGGTCAATGACTCGTGCCAAAGCTTGGATATGTTCTTTGGAATGTGTTTGATAGCTTTTTGTGTTGTGTTTCTAGGCTGAAGAGAGAGTTGGTATAAGTTATGCAATGTTACTTGAATTTGAAGCAAGCAATGGTCACTTGGTGTTTTAGGTCAGTAGGGGGCCTCTAATCCTGCTGCATAATCTTCTCTTGATCAGAGCAACTTGTCCATAATCTTGTGCCAAAAGGATTTTGCTTGTACTTGCTTGGATTTCAATTTGACATAAAGCTAGCTTTTTACAAAAATGGATAAAGCACTTTATCTAGTTTAGGATTAATCTTGCATACAATGCTTGCACTCAAAGAACAACACCTTAACACATTGAATATGCATTAAATTATTGAGTATGGAATGGTTCAAGGACCTGTAATCAAGCCTAAAGCATGCTGAGTTCAAATTTGCAAAGTTATGGACATGTTTTGATGAAGAACAAAAGTGAATTTTTGCCAACTTGTGAAATTCGAATCTCTGAAGTTATGAGGTTGTTTGATGAGTTCTTGGACATTTTGGAAAGCTTGGAATGTGTATTACAATCCATATTTGAAATGCAAATTGAAATTCCTATTGGAAGGGTATGGAAAATGGCCTTGAAGTGGGGTAGAAAACCTTGTCAAAATAGGTTAAAATTTCACTAAGTTAAAAATGGTTTAGTGCCCTTATTCAAAAAATTGTAACTTGAGATACAAGCTTCAAATGAGAAAACTTTGTGAATCAAAGTTGTAGATTATGCAACAAGCTACAACTTTCATGTTTTGACTTTTGTTTGAATCCAAATGGATCTTGGTGAAAAGGTGGGGCAAAGTTGGGAAAAAATTAGGGTTTTTCATAACTTAGAAAAATTCTAAGTTATGAAAAATTCCATTTTCTAACCCTAATTTGCATTTTGTGATTTCTTGGTGAACAAGTTTCATGATTTGATATATTTTGATGAAAAATGAATCTTGACTCTTGATTTTGACCAAAAAGTCAAAGTTTGACTTTTCAGTATACAGTCAAAATTGATCAATTGACTGGGAAATTCAACTGTCAATCTTGTGTACTTGGGATCTTTTGAGCTTGATGAACATGTCAAGATAATTCCATGGGGTCCTTGAGTCCATATGTGAGCTTGATTTGCCATTGGCTAGGTCAAACAGTCAAAAATTACCTTTGTGCAGTCAAAACCCTAAAAATGACCATTTTGCCCTTTTGGTGATCTGATCAAATTTCTTGTGGAATTGTGATCCAAACTTGATCAAATGGTCCATATGAGTTCAATATGTTGATGTGGGTCAAATTTCATGAGTTTTGACTGTCAATTGGCCACAGTTGACTTTTTCCCCAATACAGCTGATTTCTAGGTCAACTGTCCAATTGACTGGGTAAAACTTGGAATCAAGACTTGAAACTTGGTAAGGATAAACTTGGGAGTCCAATATGAAACATGAAAGTCATCTTAGGCATTTTAGGTCAAAACATCCTTGGGCAAACACAAACCCTAATTTGGGGTTAGCAGTGCAAGGAGGAGTCTTGAGCAGATGAAACCCTAACTGGATCTTGAACTTCAAGAGTTTTGTGATGAGAAAATGTTGAGGAAATGGGAGGGCAAATTTTGGGGTACAACACCTTGGAACCATGATTTTTCAAGAAACTCCGAAGTTCCATTTCAACCAAACCTTAACTCCACAACTTGTAAACCAAACCTTCTTATTACTTCAAAATTTTCCTATAAATAGAGGCACTCCCTCACTGCATAAACAACTAATTCACAGCTTAGAAACACTCTCAAATCCTCCCAAATTCAAAATTAGAACAAAAATCTCATTTTTGAGCTTTGAAGTCCTTATCTTCGAAACTCATAAGCCTTGCAATTCTTTTACAAACCAACCATCAATTCATCATCAATACACCACATATACCCTACTATATGCACTAGTTCATAACTAAATCAAGACAAACACTCCCTCCAACCCATGGCCATATAGACTTGCACTTGAACTTGAGTATAAGGATTGAGACCATCATAGAGCAAAGTATCTATATCATTAGCTTCATGAAGGTCCCATGAAGCTAATCTTATCACTTGTTTGCACTTGGAGCTGCTGAAAGAAACGTTGGACTTTCTCCAACTTGGTAAAAAAACTCAAACTTTAAACTCCTCATTCACGCATCATTAATGCATACTCTCTGAATAAAAAATGTAGATATCAATGTCCCAAAGCTAACCATGTAATTAGTTTTTATTGATTTTGTCTGTGAGATGAGAATCTTATCTCTGAAATTTTTTAGGGTTTATTTGGTATGAGAAAAATCCGCATTCATCTTTGATTTATAGCTTCTGAAAATTGTACCATTGCATTCCTTATTAAATTTCAAGAAACTGGTCTTTAAAGTTTTCAAAATGGTTTAGAATTGAAGAAGTTGGAAATTTAAAAATGGAGGTTGTGTTGTTGTTGTCTCAGGGAAGAAGAAGAAGGACATAGCACCATTTCTCATTTTAAAAATTGAGTTTATAGTAAATTTATTTTTTGGTGTTTAAACCAATGGATGTATCACCACTCCAGTGGTTAGTGCGCATGTTTTCAAGTCTCTTTGTTCCTAAGAGCGCGGGTTCGAACCAGTGTGAACCCCCCCCCCCCCCCCCTTTTGCATTTTTCATCTTTTTGTTTGTTTTGTCAACTTCAGTCACTTGATTTCAAATATAATTGTGTGTTGGTGTTTATTATCACCACTGGGCACGTGGCCCAGTGGTTAGTCTTTTAACCATTGAGAGGGAGGGTGTGGGTTCAACATCCTTCAAGCCCATTCAATTTTTTGAAACACTTGTTTATATCATTTATTTTTTGTAACACCCAAATTCTACCCCGAGAAATTACTGGAAAATCAAAGTATAAAAATTTCCATTATAATCAGGATGTCACATATTCAACAAAACACATAAACCTGTCATGCTTTTAGAATGGATACATAACACTTAAAGAAGTGGAATGAACACAACATATGAATATAATCTTCATAACATAAACCAAACTTTGATTAATCACGCAGCGGATTCATAATAATTCTCTAAATAAGATATAGCATCTTTTGAATCATGAAATAACAGCAATACAATAAACTCCTCAAATAACAACATAAGGTTCAATAAATAAACAACAAAATAAGACAAGCGTTTATTTCCCCCTGAGTGCTACGTATCAGAGCAAATGACACCGAACTCGAACTAACAAAGCTATCGGCTACTCATCTTGGTTACCTGCATGTTACCAACGAAGGGAAACATTCAAACAGAAGGGATGAGATATCAAACTACACAAATAGAGTTATGATAAAAATTATATTAGGTAAAGAATAAAAAGAATCACCATGTCACAAAACAACAACATAAAGCAACACAATTCACCTACACATCAATTCAACTTATAACATTGCCAGGCATAAATAATACTTCAAATAAGCAATAAAACAACGACTCCAAATGCGACTCAACCGTGCAAATGCATGTGATATCATTGGAGTAAAACTCCCAACATAAATATTTTCCAGTAATTCTGAGGCACAAGGCATAAGCCTTCTTCACAATTCATTTTTGCCAATGTAGGCCTTCATAAAATCCGCCAATATAGGCCTTCATAAGATGCAAATGTATGAATGTACAACACATACAATGATATCATTAAACACTTCATGAGGCATACACCTATATCACTACTTTACTAGCCATAAGCCTACAACGTCATCATCGTAATCAACAACAATTCATGGCAACAACATATTCATTATATATTCACTAGGATTCACACCATAAGGCTACCCACAAAAATAATTCATAATCACATTATCATGAGCGAATTCCACATATACTGATATCTCAAAACAATAACACATTCATCAATCAGTACAAAATAACACAACATTGATCATAAGACCTATAATCAACAATGTCCATAAACCAGACGGAATGACTTAACCAACTGTACCGGAAATTCGGCATAATCGACATAATTTCAACAAAAGACATATCTACAATTACCTACTAATTAAACTTAGTTACCCGGTCAAATTTTGTTAAATTCCGGACAACTAATTATACCGCCTAATTCGGCTACTGATCAATGGTTCTACACAGGAATTTAGTAGTTACTTAATCATTTCTTCATTCAACTAATTAATGTTTTATTCCCTATCACCATATTTTATGCTTTGATTTGCAGAAGAATCAAACAGGACGAATCGGGTAAGAAAAGTGCATAATTCTAATTTTTCAGAAAATTTGCTACAATAGCTGACATGGGTGGCCGTGTTGCCTGACACGGCCGGGTCAGAAGAAGGAAAGGGGAATGGCGTGGAGTGCAGGGGCTGACGTGGGTGCCTGTGTCAGGAGGCTTGGAGCTAAAAAAACCAGTTTTTGCCTCCCTTTAGACATATGCCCAGTTCTTGTTCATTCTTATTTCAATTCATCCATTTATCCTAGTTTAGCATTAACCCGACACAGTTTAAATACAACAAACAACAACACAACTCAAATCAATTGTTAATTTTAATAGCAACCCAACCAATCTTTTTGCACAACATAGTAGAAAAACTAATACCCTAAACCCCAAATAAAATCCATCGTACTCCCATTTATTTAGCAAGAACCCCACCCTTACTTTGGATTGAGTGTAGCTCTAAGAAACTTAAATGGAATTTTTGAGAATTTGGCACAAGTAGAAACCTCCTCTTGTTCTTCTTCTCCTCTCAAAACCTTATTCCTCTTTCTCTTCTTTTTCTTCTTTTCCCGATAACACTATCTTCTCTTTCTCCTCTAATTATATTTCTAATATAATAGTGTTATTCTACTTACTCTCTTAATAAATCCAAATGGGCCTAAGAGACATACCCCCTTACTACTTCACAACACCACAAATTAAGCCCAATATCATATTTAAGCTTAATAATAAAAATAATACCTCAACTTAATTCCACCAAATTAAATCCGATTATTTATCATGCCACTAAATAAAATAATTTCAACTTCGACGATAAAAACTCGAATTAATATAAAATATTCAAAAATATTTAATTAAATAAATAATTAAATATCGGGGTGTTATATTTTTCACCATTTTCATTTAGTAATTTTATCAAGCAAATTAACTTATTTCAAGCTGATTTTTTTGCACATTTCTAATTGGTCACCCTTATTTTATGAATACTAAAAAAATCACAAAAATGTTATTTATTTCATCTTTTTTTAATTAAATCAAACCTAGACCTTTTTAGGTTTTTAAAGGACTTTTTCACGATCTTTTGATTAATTTTCCATTTTTTCTCACAAGACTTGATCTTACCATGATAGATATTGATTCTCAGTTGATATCTTAACTCTGGAGTAAGAATTTCATGATAGCTTGAGTTTGTCATACCCCAAATTTTTCCTATTAATTTTAAATAAATTATTCTTTATTATAAACTAATGTTACCATTGTTTTATATATATATATATATATATATATATATATATATATATATATATATATATATATATATATATATATATATATATATATATATATATATATATAAACTTTAGAATATTGTTCATCATGGGGTTTTAAATGAATATAAGGGGGTGTATTATTTCAACCCGGGCCACCAAAATTTGATGGCCCATTTGGTTTACGCTTACAATCAAGAAAGGGGTGTACTTGTCATTTGTATCTCAGCCCATTAAGGTGTTTCTCACAATCAAAAAGGGGGTATGTTGTTACAATATGGGGGTATGGTATTTTGGACCATTAAACTATGATGGCCCATTAAAGATTTATTTGTTCTTCACAAAGGAGAAGTACACATTTTTTTCTTCTCAATTGGGCCCATTTCAATTTTGGAACAGCGGCCCATTCTTAATATTCTGGCTTTATGACATTCGTTTTGTTACTATTTTTATTCAATTTATAATATTTATTATTATTATTATCAAAATTTTATTTATTTTTCCAAATAGTTTTACCAAAGTCATCAGGCCCAATGAACATGTATTGTGAAAATAAAAAAGAAACGCTTATTCATCAAAAACAAGATCAAATCTCAGTAATTTACACATAATAAAATCAAATCAAATCTCATTACAACCAAGTTACAAACAAATCTGCAATAGAACCTCAATCTAATCTCTAATTTCTAAAACTAAAACAATTATACAAAAATCAAATCAAATCAAATCCCTGAATGAATACAATTATAAAAGTAAATATAATTACATATTAATTTCCTAAATTGAATTTAAAACCTAACTATAAAATATCCTAAAAGTTCTAAAGAAAGAGAGAGAAAATATACAAAAGAAGAAGAGAAAGAGGCTTGTGGTCTTGAGTCTCCAACCGAAGCCATCTTCATCCAGGATCTGGGTTTTAAAATCTGAAACCCTAGATCTGTGAGGTTCACCAACGCCACGCCTTCTTTTCTATTGTCGTCATCATCACCCGGGGTACCTGCAAGACAGGGAGAAGAAGAGGGAGATTGAGAAGGAAAACCAGAAAGACAAAAAAGGAATTGATACGAAAAGAGTCACTATGGAGAGGTAAGTCTAATACTTAGCATATGGTTTTTTCTTGAATCTGTGATTTGTTGTTTGGTTTGAAATTCTGGAAATTCAGGGATAAGGTTTATCATGGTTGAAGGTTCTGGGTTTTAGTTGGTTAGGGTTCATCATAAACCCTTAGAGTTCTTATGGTTCATAGAACCCAGATGAAGATACGGTGGGGGGGTATGAATGTTTGAAGTTTCCGGTTGAATGTCAATTGGAAAACTAGGCAGAAATGGTGGTTTGTGGTGACTTGTGGTGGTGACCACCGGCTGGGCGGTTTTCGAAATGGCGAAATTCTAGAGGGGAGAGCCTCTCTCTCTAGAAATAACAAAGGGTTTTGTTGTTTGTTTTAGAGAGAGGAAGAGAAAAGAAAAAATGGGCTCTCAGCCCAATAATTTGTTTAGATAGCTCTCGTTGATCATGTGCTTGCACCACCACGAACCCTTGCCATACACCTTTGCTATACGTCCTCTGATTATAATCCAACACCCTTAAAACGTGCATCCATCGTAACCAGGTATACCTTCTCGTACGAGGTCCAAATGGACATCCCAAACATGTGAAAATCTATGGTCTTGCCCATTCCTAATTGCGCCCTCCCTATTGCCTCAGTTTGCCACCACACTGGAATGAATACCCCCTGTTGCATTCTGGGCCCATGTCAATATTTGAACTTGGGCCATTGCTGAACAAACACCCCATGTTTGTTGTGTAGTTCAAAACAACACCCCCTTGTGATCTGGGCCTGAATTCAATATCTTAGTTCAGGGCCCTATTTTCCACACCCCCTGTTTTACTTATCCCAAACAAAATACACCCCCTACGTTTTTATTAAAACTATTTTATTTTTTTATTTATTTATATAATTATTAGAATTATATATTTAATATATTTATAAATGCTGAAATCATTTTATTTTTATAAAATTTAAATATTTATTTTTTCTACTAAATCATATTTACTATTAAAAATTGCATTAAAATTATTTTTGCCATGCATTAAAATTATTTTTTATATATTAATATATTTAGAAAATACTTAACAAACATCAAATATATTTTTCTTAATAATTTAATTAAACCTAAGATAAATTTCAAAAAGGATTATGAAGATACTTTAAATCTACTGCGAACTTCATCTAACAATTCTGCTATTTACACACCCATGCTTGGTTCAAGGGGAATTTAAAATATTTTCGTAATTCATAAAAAACACCAACGAACTGCGAATTACGATTTGGGACTCTGATTCCTCCTAAGAGGATACATAGGCATATGACTAAATTTGTGGCGAGTTCCCCTAATAAAAATTATAACCCTATTTCCTAAGTCGTAATTCTAAACCCTAATATGCTTGTGAACAAGGTAGATGAGGGGTGCCTAACACTTTCCCTTTGTCTAAAAACGAGTCCAACAACTTAGAAATCTGACCAAATTAGGGTTATCCTTTATATTCCCTTCCTAAAGATAAAAATTAAGGGCGGTGACTCTCAATTTAAAACCGGTTACAACAGTTGGCGACTATGCTGGGGACTCAACCTTAGGGTTTAGAAGCCTTCCTCTTAGGTTTAGGGTTTTTGTTTGGATCTTTAATGTTTTCATTTAATACTTTGATTTATTTATTTTTATCATATTGTATTCATTTGATAATGGGATTTTTATTTTTAAAAAAATATATTTCAAAAACCCTTAAAAATAATGTTCGTCTATTAGCCAAGGGGATACATCATCCTTACGAGTTTATGTGACGACTTCGCCTAGAGTCGGTGAAATTCCAAGGAATATATCTCAAGAGACATCCTCTTGGTAGTAGGACGTTGGAATGAAACATATGACTCTTTGTATAACCCTTTGTTGTACCCCAATTTTTGCCCCTAAGGTTCCCCTATCATATCATATTAACTCGATCATAACAAGATCACATTAGGGTTGGTTCTTCCTCTTTTTCTATCTCCTATTGTAGTTGTTTAGGTATTGGCTTGCATTTTTGGTAAAACCAGGTGTTTGTATGAATGTCATGACTGATGTCATAACATTCTAGTTTATTAGGTACTGATTCATTAGGTACCTTTGCAGAAAAATAGTTTCATACAGGTGCTGCTGTTTATAAGTGTGTATCTGAGCATTTTGCAAAAAGATCACATTTACCTAAATCAGTGGACAGGTTTTCAGATGTCATAACAGATGTTAAGACATTCTGGTCTGAACTAACAGTTATGCAGTTTGGGTAATTCTGAGTTTTTTCAGGATTATGACTCAGTCTTTCCAGAACAGAAAATGTCGTGGACTAGGGGTTAACCTAGCTCAACCCTAACCTGGTTGATATAGTCCTGTGACCTAGTCTTAAGGTCAAACGGAATTAACCCTATCTTTTTGTGGAAACCCTAACTGAAGATGCAGCTGCTATATATTCAACAGAGCTGCTGTTTTGGAATGCATCCCTTTTTGACAGAAGATCATTTAGAAACTGTATAGTTTTAACTATTGTAATCCAAGCAATTATCATTGTGATAAGTGACTTGGAATAGGTTTTAATTGTAAGGGTTGTGTAACACTCAAAGCTTTGAAGCAAGAGTGTTTGTATGTCTCTTGACTAAAGCTGTGAAGCAAAGTCAAGTTAGGTTTGTGTATCACTCAAAGCTGTGAAGCAAGAGTGTTTGTGTTGCTTGATTAAAAAGCTGTGAAGCATAATCAAGTGTATGTTTTGAAGAGTGTCTTCAACAATTCATTAGTCAAATTATTTTATGTATCACTGCTGTGATTGAGGGGGAGTGAGTAGGAACTCAGGTTTAAGTTGTACTTAGATTGAAGTTGCATTGGGTAGGTCTTAAGTGAAGGAGATAAACTGGTTGGTTTATTCCTGAATTAACATCTCTTATAGTGGATTTCCTCCCTGGCTTGGTAGCCCCCAGAGTAGGTGTTGTTGCACACTGAACTGGGTAAACAATTGACTGTGTTCTTTACTGTTTTTGTATTTACTGTCTTATAGAAAGTCAGATACGGTGTCACAACATTGAACGTGACATTGAGTATCTGCAGCCATAATTTCAATTGGCATCAGAGCAGGCACCCTGCCTGTATTACTGGGTGAGATCTAGGGATATCACTTTCTGGCACTATGGACAAAGAAGAAGTTTTTGGAAATAGACCACTCATTCTGGATGGAACTAATTATGACTACTGGAAACCTCGTATGATTGCCTTCTTAAAATCTCTGGACAAAAAGGCTTGGAGAGCTGCTGACAAAGGATGGATCCATCCCACCATAACTGAGAAAGATGGGACAATCAGTCTGAAGCCTGAGGAAGATTGGAGTAAAGAAGAAGATGAGTTAGCCTTGAGAAATTCCAAAGCCTTAAATGCCCTGTTCAATGGAATTGATAGAAACATTTTCAGACTAGTACATCAATATGAACTGGCCAAGGAAGTTTGGGACACTCTCAAAACTACTCATGAGGGCACTTCCAAAGTGAAAATGTCAAGGCTTCAGATGTTGACTACCAAGTTTTAGAATCTAAAAATGATGGAAGATGAAACCATTCATGAGTTTCACATGAACATCTTGGAGATTGCCAACACCTCAGGAGCACTGGGAGAAAAGATGTCAGAAGAAAAATTGGTAAGAAAGATTCTCAGATCCTTGCCTAAAAGATTTGCTATGAAGGTAACTGCCATAGAGGAAGCCCAGGACATCAGCAAGTTGAAAGTGGATGAACTAATTGGGTCTCTTCAGACTTTTGAGATGGGGATCACTGAAAATGGTGACAAGAAGAACAAGAGCATAACACTTGTATCCAACACTGATGTTGAAAACAACGAGGATGACGAAGAAAATATTTCAGAAGCTATTGCCATGCTTGGAAGACAGTTCAACAAACTCATCAAAAGAATAGATCCAAAGTCAAGGTCTAATGCTCATAACATTCCCTCTGACATTGATAGTTCCAGCAGAAGACCAAGGTCAGAAGAGAAGGGAAATCAAGGCAGAGGTATCCAATGCCATGGCTGTGAAGGATATGGGCATATTCGAGCTGAATGTCCTACCTTTCTTAAGAAACAAAAGAAAGGAATGACCGTTACTTGGTCTGACTATGATTCAGAAAGTAATTCTGAAGAAGAATCTGCAAAACTAGTTACTGCTCTAACTGGTGTTTGTACCTCTGAAAGTGACACTAGTAATGAAGAGGTGACATTTGAAGAACTGGTTGATACTTACAAGAAATTGTGTATCAGAAGTACTGAAGTCTGTGTGCAGAATGAGAAACAATCAAAACTCATCATAAAGCTGGAGGATGAAAAAAGGGCAAACCTTGAAACTATAAGTCATCTAGAAGGGGAAGTTCAATTGCTGAACTCACAACTGAATCAAATGACCAAATCTGTCAAGATGCTGACTAATGGAACAAACAAATTGGAAGAGATCCTTCAGGTTGGACAAAATGTGGGAAATAAATCTGGACTAGGATTTATGGTAGCAAAGAAATCTGGTACAGACAAGAAGATCAGGCCTGATAAGCAAATGTCAAAACAGATGTCTCAACACAACTCTCAACATCAGGAACAGAGACATATGAAGAAAAGGTACCAAAGATGGAGCTGTCATCATTGTGGGAGATATGGCCACATAAAGCCTTTCTGCTTCAGATTGCATGGATATCCTAATCAGAACTCAGGTGTCAAACCTAAGTCTAAAAAGGTACCACATGCGCCTAAATGGAAGAAAAAGGCTACTGCTCTAATAGCCCACACTTCCCTGAGGGTCTCTGCAAAGGAAGACTGGTACTTTGACAGTGGGTGTTCCAGACACATGACTGGAATCAAGAACCTCCTCAATAATGTTAAACCTCACACCACCAGTTTTGTGACCTTTGGAGATGGTGCTAAAGGTGAAATCAAAGGAGTTGGAAATTTGGACTGCCCTGGAGTTCCAAGTCTGAATGAAGTACTGCTGGTAAAAGGGCTGACTGCTAATCTCATTAGTATCAGTCAATTGTGTGATCTAGGATTCAAGGTCAATTTCTCAAAATCTGAATGTCTTGTAATTAATGAAAAACAAGAAATTGTAATGAAAGGAGTCAGATCTAAAGACAACTGTTACTTGTGGGAGCCTGAGAACACTAATTTCTCCTCTGTGTGCTCCATTGCAAAAGAAGAAAAAGAGGTGAAACTGTGGCACCAAAAACTTGGCCATCTTCATCTAAGAGGTATGAAAAGGATTATCTCCATGGAGGCAGTCAGAGGGATTCCAAGACCGCAAATTGATGAAGGAAGAGTTTGTGGTGAATGTCAGGTTGGTAAGCAGACTAGGATGTCACATCCAAAGTCAAGACATCTGACCACCTCTAAGGTTCTAGAACTTCTTCATATGGATCTGATGGGACCAATGCAAGTGGAGAGTCTTGGAGGAAAAAGATATGCCTATGTGGTTGTAGATGATTTTTCCAGATTCACCTGGATTAACTTCATTAGGGAAAAATCTGATGTATTTGAAGTTTTTAAAGAATTGTGCAAAAGAATTCAAAGAGAAAAGGAAGGGTGTATTGTCAGAATCAGAAGTGATCATGGCAAGGAATTTGAAAACAGCAAGTTTGATGATTTCTGTTCCTCAGAAGGAATTAGTCATGAATTTTCTTCTCCTATAACTCCTCAGCAAAATGGAGTTGTGGAAAGAAAAAACAGGACCATACAGGAATCTGCCAGAGCAATGATACATGCCAAAAGACTTCCTATGTATTTTTGGGCTGAAGCTATGAATACAGCATGCTATGTCCATAACAGGGTCACCTTGAGAAAAGGAACCTCATCCACCATATATGAACTCTGGAAAGGAAGAAAACCAACTGTGAAGTACTTCCATGTGTTTGGCAACAAATGCTATATTCTGGCAGATCGTGAACAAAGAAGAAAATTGGACCCTAAAAGTGATGAAGGCATATTTCTAGGATACTCCTCAAACAGCAGAGCTTATATAGTATTCAATTCCAGGACCAAAGCCATGATGGAATCAATAAATGTTATAATTGATGATTATCATGAAGAAATAGATGTCCCTTGTAATGTTGAGACATTCTTTGAGACTTCAACTCAACAGAATGATCTACCCAAGACCACCACAGAAGAATCTGAATCAAAGGAAGCTAGTAAGATCCCTTCCATCAGAATTCAAAAGGATCATCCAAAAGAGCTCATCATAGGAGATCCCAATAGTGGAGTCATTACAAGATCTAGAGAAATCATCTCAAACTCTTGTTTTGTGTCTAAAATGGAACCAAGAAATGTCAAGGAAGCTTTAACTGATGAATACTGGATTGGAGCAATGCAAGAGGAACTGAACCAATTCAAGCAACATGAAGTTTGGGAACTAGTTCCTAGACCTGAAGGAACTAACATCATTGGCACAAAATGGATTTTCAAGAACAAATCAGATGCTGAAGGAGTTGTCACCAGGAACAAGGCAAGACTTGTTGCTCAAGGATACACTCAGGTTGAAGGGGTTGATTTTGATGAAACCTTTGCACCTGTAGCCAGGCTGGAATCAATCAGACTCCTATTGTCAATTGCTTGTCTTCTGAAGTTCAAGTTATTTCAGATGGATGTGAAAAGTGCCTTTCTAAATGGGTACTTGAATGAGGAAGCTTATGTGGAACAGCCTAAAGGCTTTATGGATCCAAACCACCCTGATCATGTCTACAAATTGAGAAAAGCTCTATATGGCCTGAAACAAGCTCCTAGAGCATGGTATGACAGGTTAACAAAATTTCTCTCAGACAAAGGGTACAGAAAAGGAGGCTTGGACAAAACTCTCTTTGTCAAAACTGAAGGAGGGAAGTTGATGGTAGCCCAAATATATGTTGATGACATAGTGTTTGGAGGAATGTCAGAACCTATGGTTAAACATTTTGCTGACCAGATGCAGGCTGAATTCGAAATGAGTCTCATGGGAGAACTAACTTATTTTCTTGGACTGCAAGTCTCACAGATGGAGGACTCAATCTTCTTATCTCAAAGCAAGTATGCTAAGAACATTGTAAAGAAGTTTGGTATGGAGAATGCCAGTCACAAAAGGACTCCTGCTCCTACTCATTTAAAGCTTTCCAAAGATTCAAGTGGGGTTAAGGTGGATCAAAGTCTGTACAGAAGCATGATAGGAAGCTTGTTGTACTTAACAGCCAGCAGACCTGATATTTCTTTTGCAGTTGGAGTTTGTGCAAGATACCAAGCTGATCCCAAAGTCAGTCATATCAATCAAGTGAAGAGAATTTTGAAGTATGTGAGTGGAACTTACAACTATGGGTTGCTATATTCTCATGGCTGTGAACCAACTCTGACTGGTTACTGTGATGCTGATTGGGCTGGTAGTGCTGATGATAGAAAAAGCACCTCTGGAGGATGTTTCTTCTTGGGAAATAATCTGATTTCCTAGTTCAGCAAGAAACAGAATTGTGTGTCTCTCTCTACTGCTGAAGCTGAATACATTGCAGCTGGTAGTAGCTGTTCTCAAATGATCTGGATGAAACAGATGCTTACTGAGTATAATGTCACACAAGATGTTATGACATTGTACCATGACAATCTGAGTACAATCAACATTTCCAAGAATCCCATTCAGCATAGTAGGACCAAACATATTGACATAAGACACCACTTTATCAGAGATCTTGTAGAAGAGAAGACAATCAAATTGGAACATGTTGCCACTGAGCTACAGCTGGCTGACATTTTTACCAAGGCTCTTGATGCAAATCAATTCGAAAACTTGAGGGGTAAGTTGGGTATTTGCCAACATGAGGAATTGTAGCAATTAATTTTGCTTAAAACAAGGGTTAAAGGAGTTATGCTTGTTCTGATTGGGTTAAAATTATATTTTCCCATTTCCCTCAATTCTTTTAAGAAGTTGAATAGACACTCCTTTTCTTCCTTCCCCTCTCGTCTCCTCATCAAAACCCAGTCTCTCAATCAGAATTTTCTCTTCAGTTACTGTTGGTCTTCTAAGACTGTCAAAATGTCTCAAACACCATCATCATCCAATACGACTATTTCAACCTCTTCCTCTGATCAAGATTCTAGGACAATCTCTTCTTGTCTGGACTCTGAAGTCCTGGAGATCTCTTCTCTTAGAAAAATGGAAACTAACCCCAGCAAGGTCAAAGAGCTGAGAACAAGACATGCAGGAAGGTCCCAAGCCTCTGCCTCTGGTAATCCATCTCATCCTTCTTCTTTTGTTCCCTCTGAAATTGCAAATAGGGAAGGGTCAGCCTATGTTAGTCAAGCAATAGCTAAAATTGTTACAAGAATTCTGAATGAGAACCACTTAGTTCCTGGCATTTCTGTTCCTTTAAACCAAGAAAGTTCAAATGCTAAAACAAATCCAGATGCCTCTAAGGATGTTGAGACATCAGTCAAAGAGAAGAATGCTGACACTGCTCACAAGAAAAGGAAGAATCCCGAACCTTCTGAGTCTGATAACAGTGCTTAAAGGTTGGTGGAGTTGCTGGCTGGTGGTGTTGCTGTTTCCTGGTGGAGTTTGCAAGTGTGTTCAGTTTTTAGTTGTTGTGTTTAATACTTTTGGGATGACTGTATAACTTTTAAGAACATGTTTCTTTGGCCCATTTGTGGCTAAAGAGGGGGAGATATATTTTGGTAGACTTAATTTGCCATTCTATTTTTCTGCAGTCAATTCTTTCTGCTGCTATCTATCTCTGATTGCTTAGGGTCTTTAGCCAAAAATCTGCCAAAGGGGGAGTTTGTAGTTGTTTAGGTATTGGCTTGCATTTTTGGTAAAACCAGGTGTTTGTATGAATGTCATGACTGATGTCATAACATTCTAGTTTATTAGGTACTGGTTCATTAGGTACCTTTGCAGAAAAATAGTGTCATACAGGTGCTGCTGTTTATAAGTGTGTATCTGAGCATTTTGCAAAAAGATCACATTTACCTAAATCAGTGGACAGGTTTTCAGATGTCATAACAGATGTTAAGACATTCTGGTCTGAACTAACAGTTATGCAGTTTGGGTAATTCTGAGTTTTTTCATGATTATGACTCAGTCTTTCCATAACAGAAAATGTCATGGACTTGGGGTTAACCTAGCTCAACCCTAACCTGGTTGATATAGTCCTGTGACCTATTCTTAAGGTCAAACGGAATTAACCCTAGCTTTTTGTGGAAACCCTAACTGAAGATGCAGCTGCTATATATTCAACAGAGCTGCTGTTTTGGAATGCATCCCTTTTTGACAGAAGATCATTTAGAAACTGTATAGTTTTAACTATTGTAATCCAAGCAATTATCATTGTGATAAGTGACTTGGAATAGGTTTTAATTGTAAGGGTTGTGTAACACTCAAAGCTTTGAAGCAAGAGTGTTTGTATGTCTCTTGACTAAAGTTGTGAAGCAAAGTCAAGTTAGGTTTGTGTATCACTCAAAGCTGTGAAGCAAGAGTGTTTGTGTTGCTTGATTAAAAAGCTGTGAAGCATAATCAAGTGTATGTTTTGAAGAGTGTCTTCAATAATTCATTAGTCAAATTGTTTTATGTATCACTGCTATGATTGAGGGGGAGTGAGTAGGAACTCAGATTTAAGTTGTACTTAGATTGAAGTTGCATTGGGTAGGTCTTAAGTGAAGGAGATAAACTGGTTGGTTTATTCCTGAATTAACATCTCTTATAGTGGATTTCCTCCCTGGCTTGGTAGCCCCCAGAGTAGGTGTTGTTGCACACTGAACTGGGTAAACAATTGACTGTGTTCTTTACTGTTTTTGTATTTACTGTCTTATAGAAAGTCAGATACGGTGTCACAACATTGAACGTGACATTGAGTATCTGCAGCCAGAATTTCACCTATCTTTAAGTTTGCTCTTGAGGAATCTCCAAGCACCTTAGTTGTGTATTTTGTATATGTGTTGTTGACTAACTTCTAATCAAAATACAAAAAATATTTGTCTTTGTCTTTGTATATTTATGTTTGTAGGTACCGAGTCAAAGCATCTAACGAATAAGGTTTTCCAGTATTATTTCCCTAAAATCTCTATTTGCAAAGAAAAATAATTAAATTTTTTCATTTTTTTAATTGTACAGTCGATTGATCTTAGAGTGCAATCGATTGCACAAAGTGCATTTTGTGCAATTTTTGAAAAAAAGAACAGGGTGCAATCGATTGCTCCCAGATTGCAATCGATTACACAATGTGAAATTTTGAAGAAAAAAATCAGCAATTTCAAGCTTGTCATTTTAAGTCTCCAATTTTTCTTCATGTTTTTTAAAGTTATATCATTAATTCAAATTTTGGCTCCATTTTTTCATTTTTTGAAAGATATATCATTAATTCAAATTTTGGCTCCAATTTTTCGTTTTTGAAAGATATATCATTAATTCAAATTTTGGCTCCAAGAATTAATTACCAAGCCTAATTTCATTTCCCAAACCAAACTCCAAACCACCACTAATCCCAAGCCTAAACTCTATAAATAGATCCCTCATTTTATTTGAATCTCAAGCTTTTGATAACCAAACTCATTTTGCTAAGAAATCTCTCAATTCTCTCCATCTACCAAATTCACTCAAAGCTCCATTTTTAAAAAAAAGTTAGTAAGTTTTGCATTGAAGATTACTAATCTTTGAGCTAAACCTTCATCCAAACACTTTCTATCTACCAATTCTCTACATCCAAGCTTGGGAAATTGATTCTTGGGGTTGAATTGAAGCAAATTCTTGAAGTTGTTTTGATAGTTCTCTAGATCTACCTTTGGTAAGTTGGATTTTTCATCTTTCACAATGTGATCTCTTGTTAATCTTTGGGTTTGATTCATTGATCATTGTTTTGTGATTCCATTGGTGCCATTTTCTCATAATTTGATGAATTTTTCGTGCTCAATTGAATCCATGATCATAAGGTGTTTGATGGAAAGTTTGAACAAGAATTTGGCCTTTTGATGTCGTTTTCTGATTTTAACAGGGTGCAATCAATTGTTGTAAGAGTGAAATCGATTGCCACTGAAGAATTTCATATTTTTTTGAAAAAATACACTGATGCAATCGATTGCTGTCAGAGCGCAATCGATTGTAACAGTGTCAAACTGCTTTTTCTGCCTTGTTTTGGGGTTGTTTTGATCCAACTATATTTTTCTACTCACTCCTTTTGATTGTTGATTTGGATTGCAATTTTAAACGTCCAATTTCTCTTTAAATTCAATAGACTTTGGGTGTAGATGAAGTTGGATAAATGTTCATTAATTCAAATCTACCAAAGAGTGAATTATTTAATTCATTTTTGGTGCTTTGGATTAATGATATGTTTAGTAATTTAATCCATCTAGATGAGTGATTGAATTTAAATATGAAAAGAAATTTGAGGTAGCGATCCAAATTAGCTTATCATTCCCCTCCCTCTTCATCTTATCCCTTTCTGTTTTATTTGTGCTACATGTTATGGGATGATGTTCTCTATATCATTTATCCAAACATGAAGTACATAGATTGCTATTGACCGGCCTCAAAATAGGTGCGAATTCAACATAAGTCCACTTATGATTGCTTAACATAGCGCTAAATTTTGTCCCGATTCAATAAAGAATCATTTGTGGCCCAAACCTATGTTTGCAAGCCCGAGTATGTTAATTTGAACCCTTTGATCCAATAACCTTGAGATTCATTGTTAGGAGGCTTTGGTTCTACCATTTATTTTAGCATTTACATTTCATGCTATCTTTCATCTTTGCTCACTTGAGCATTTACTTTTATGTCATTTTTATTTTGCTCACTTGAGCTTTTCTTTCTTTTTGAAGATACTTAATAATCAACATGAACCATAAAAAACTTTAATGATACTTAGACTACTTGGTTACTATCCTTGGCATTATGGAGTATCAGACTTCTTGGACTTAGAATAGAAACATTGGCCTATGTTGGAGACCTTGTGACCTTAATTAATATTTTGGTTGGAGTTCTTGAGGTTTACCTCAAGACATTGGGTTGTTTGTTTGTTTTGTGTGCAGGTTATTGTGATTACATACTTTGTTTGTAATCTGGAATTCATTTGTATACAGCCGTTACTCTGTCCAATTTTTGTGAAGACTTAATACACTTGAATGTTGGTTCTCTCAAGAGGTCTAGTATCTTTTCTTGCTTGGTTTCAATCCAAAGAATTGGAATTCTATCTTAACTCATAATGTCAAGTATTTTCTTCTTGTTGGTTAGATGGTTCTCTTCCCTGGCTTTTACCTTATGCTTTAGGATAGTCCCTTCATCTCCTCCCATCTTCTTTAATTTCAAAAATATTCTCCCTCCTTTTGAAAACTCTTCTTGTTTCTAAACTTGAACCATTTTCATAATAAACTTGGATTTAGGTCCATGCATTTTCAAAACATTTTCTTAAATAAACTTCAATCAACTTAATAATACCTTGACATTTTTGTGAGAAGACTAAAAGTCAACCAATTCAAACCATTTTACCATTTTGGCTCTTTTTAAAACTTTTCTCAAAAAGATTAGACTCTTATCAATCCTTGTAGTGATGCAAACAACTATACTTATAAAATATGTAGTGAAGTGAGATATTTTTCACTTGGGTGTTGAGTGGGGCATTGTTGATTTTAAAATCCAAGCCATATCCTCCACTTTGAGACAATGTAAATTCTCCTTTCTCATGATTGTTGGTAGTAAGTATGTTTTCCGCACGGACAATGACGATGATGTCTTATCTCATAAAATTAACTAACACACTTGTGTTTTAAAATTTTTATAGAAGAACTACGTGTACCCTGATCCCCTATTGCATAGAAGGTGGTACGTAGGCACTAAAGGTTCGCAACCGCAGAGGGTGCAAAAATCATAAAAATAAATTTATTTTCTCACCTCCACCATCTATTTTTATACAATATTTTATAGTCAAAAATATACAGATTTTACATAGAGGTTCCTAAGGAGTACCGTAGATGTTTAGGGTGCTAATACCTTGCCTTTGCATAACCAACCCTCTTACCTTGATTCTTTCTCCCTCTTTTTGGGTTATTCGCTCTTTTCTCATTATTTGGAAACAATAAAGCACGATGGCGACTTTTATTTTGATTTGTACAACTCTAGTCAATCCAATGGCTTAGTCTTAAACATTTCTTCCGCTACAGAAAAAAAATGGTGTCTTCACTGGGGAAAGATTGACCTCTTGTTGGTCCATCACTAAGTGGGTTTAGCCTATTTTGTTTATATCTGTATATGTGCTATTATGTGTTATATATTATATGTTGTATATATGTTTGTCTGGATTTTTCCTGGTTTTCAGGGTGCTTGGGGATTTCTCATAAGTCCTATACCCTGACTTGGGCAAACTTTAGATAGGACGGGTGGTATAGTCATGTTAACTTTGAGGGAGTAATCCAAAAAAAGGACACATGAGATCCCACACTAAGTGGAGGCCCATTTGACTGTAGTGTTGTTTACCGATTAATCGGGAAGACGTACTACTTTTGACCTGGGAGCCTGCTAAAACTGAGGACCATAGAATACCTAACCCATCTTAGCCTTTTAGGTGTAGTGTAGAAGCTATGATGGAGTAATCTAGAAATAGTTGTCACGCGATACTACGCTCGAACGAGTTTTTCTTAAGAATATTACTAATTACCGAGTTAATCAAGAAGTTGGTAATATCCGAAGGAAGGATGTAGACTATGGGAACCTCTAGAACCTTGTCCAGCAGGTGATAAACTTTTAGATCATACATTATGGGTAGTACCTTCGACCTCATGCTCGTGACGTTGAGCTTATGAGCCTTATGCTTGTGATCTTGTGTGGGATTGTTGCATTATGCATCCATGCACTCATGAGCATTATTTTAACCAAATTTTAAGGAACTTAAGACTTTTGCTTGCAAAAATCACAAGTTTTATAATTATGGATTTTGGAAAGAGTACTAAGAAGTACAATGTCAAGAGTCCTGATTCAGAAGAATTGATAAAGCCTTAATCCTTGGTATCTAGTTCTTGGGACTTTAAATTCTCCTAGCTATCTTGAAGATGGATTTCTCCACGCTCTTAATCTAGTTCCTAAATACTTTGTATCGGTGATTTATTTTCCGGATTATCAGCAAAGTAGAAGAGAAGAGTGCAAGAGGATTTATTTTCCTTTAGCATTCCAAATCCAGGCTCAAGAAGATTTTACAACACGGTGTTGGATCTTAATTGGATGTAGTTCATTTGGACCTGAGGATTTAGCTTTCTCTTTCTTATATTTAGGATTAGTGAAGTCGTGTACTTCCGATGTAATCCTCCCAATATTAATGAAATGAGTTTTTCAGTTATCCCAATTATGTCTTTTAATTGATGTTTGCAATTCGTTTATAATGTTCCAAAGTTCTTTGAAAACTTGGTTTTAAAACTTTTAAACAATCATATGCATTGCATATCATGCATCATTCTCACTTTTGTCTTGATTTCGAGAGTTTCCTGTAGTCTTATCATCTTCTCTTTGTCTTCAGAAGTTAAGTTATCGTTTGTGCAACACTCGTGCTAAGAGAAGATGGAAAACATTAATAAAGAGATCTTTGAACTCCACAAAGAGGTAACTACTTTGAAGGCTGGTATGGAGTATCTAACTGCTTTGGTTGAAACTTTGGTTGCTGCCCAAGTCAATCCTTCTAGGAAGGAAGAAGATATGGCAAAGGTCTTCACAGAAACTCTGAAATCATTCTTTCACAAGAAGGTGATAGTCGATGCGCCCAGTGATTTCCCTGAAAAAGTGAATGTGGGAGTGCTTCTAGAAGAGGATGTTTGAAAGGGATGTTCATCTAAAGACGGTGGCTCAGCTAGTGGTGTGAAGAAGTTTGATAATAACTTTTCCAAGAATAGAACCAGAGGAAGAAACAATTATCGTCAGAATCAGCATGTTTCTCCTGTCACCCTTGTGTTTAACTTACCTCTTGTTGCTCTAGTTTGTCAACAGACTCAGCAAGTTACTGATCAAAGGAAAACTCTGTTTGACCCAATTCCTATGACATATGCTAAATTATTGCCTAATTTTTTACAAAATAATTTGGTTTATACAAGATCCCCACCAGCTATCCCATAAGTAATTCCTTGGTGGTACAAGGCTAGTGCTTTCTGTGACTTTCACCAAGGCGCCCCTGGGCATGACATTGAGAATTGTATTCCATTGAAGATATAAGTACAAAAGTTGATAAAAAGTAGGATCTTATCCTTCAAAGATGTTAACCCACTGCTCAAACATGATTGAAGAATGCCTTGGAGTTTAAGGATGATTAGCCATCTTAGTTTATTAGCATTTTTACTGCTTTATCAATTGTAATTTTTCTTGTTTTTCATTGCACTATTTACATGTAAGAACTTGTTTGCATTTGAATGTTTAATCTTAATAAAACGAGTATGTTTGTCTTGAAGAAATTCATTCATTTTACTCGTATTTGTTTTCAATTTTAAATTGCTTTATGATACTAACGTATTACCCATTTTCTCGTCTAGGCAGAGATTTGAGGGAGGATGATGATATTAAAACGCAAATTTTCTGGTTGTATGCTTTTGGATAAAACCCTGTTGACGATGTACAAGCATTGTTTCAAATCCCAAAACACCGGGGATATAAGGGAGTAAAACCTTTGTTAACCCCTTTGAGCCTTGAAGTAGGAGTTTCTTTTTCTGTTCAGAAAAACCCTCATTTTAACCCGGGGCAGGGTAGTGTTCAGTTAATCTGATTGAGTATTCAGATCTCATCAAGAGTGCACATCTAAGGATATAACAATGGTTATCCCTCGAAAGGTTAAGGAAAGTCAAAACCGCAATGGTTAATCTTCACTTATTAGGAGGGTGCGTCAAGTGAAGATGTCTTAATGGCTATCTTTTGCACACCAGGAGATCAACAAATGAAGATACAATAATGGTTATCTTTCATCTACCCAGAAATAGAGAAGTCACAATTCTTCCGACAAGTCACAAATGACTCGAAGTCACACGACATGTTCAAAAAGAAAAAAAAAGAAAAAGATGATATGAATAAAAAGATGATAATGAAAAAGAAAGATACGAAAAGCCCCGCTAAGTCGGAACTTGAAAAAACAAGCCGCTTAAGCAAAAGTCAGAGCATCTCGCTGCACTTCAGAGTCAAAGTCAAAAGGAATTTGTCCAAAAAGGAAGGAAGAAATGGAAATCCTGAAATGCGATAAAGAATTACAGTGTGAAATCCTCAGCAGAGAACAGAGTCGTGTGACAAGAAACCCAAAAGAAGCAGGAATGCGTGACTTGCATGTCAAAAGAAAACCTTGTTTGATTCCTCAACCATCTCGAAATTTCTTTTGAGAAATGAATGTTCGTGTCAAGTTAATTGAACTTAGGACTGAATAACATCACGAAAGGGGTGGGCACCAAATATTTTTGAGCCTTAAATATTTTATTTCTAAAACCGTGAACCAGACCACGTCACAACCCTCAAAAGTCCTAATTGAAACAAGGTTTATCTCGAAGGCATACTCCAATGAGATAGTGTTTCCTGACTCCCATTAATTTTGTTAAATTATTGTGATTGGTATCATACGCTTTTGTTATCTTTCATACAAAAAATCCATGTCGCATCCTGACTAGTGATTCATTCTTTAGGTTTTGCGACATCTTTTCAAATAAAATCTTCAAGACTTACATAATTGTTGCATTAGAATTTTCATTCTTAGAATAAACATTTTTCTGCTTGTAAAACAACTGCTCGGTATCATGGAAGTTTACATTTGAGTATTAGTAAAAGGCATGTTGCCGAAAAGAGTTGCGGAGCAAAGAGGATGCAATGTTCAGCTAATCTAAGGCAGTTACGTCGAGATTCGACAAATATCTAGAAACCATTTGATCAGAAAGGTTATCTTAAAAGCATGAATCCAAGGGCAAATTATGAAAGTTACCTTGATCAGCACGGTAAGCTTGGGACACCATATTGGTTTTCGAGGGCATATCCATATTTCGTCAAGATAACTGTTATGTCTACCCCAATTCGAGAATCCTCCTCAAGTAGGATTGTTTCTTGTGATCTGTTTTATAGATGTGTGTCTGGCTTCCTCTAACATTTGTTGATCAATTAAAGGGTTTCCTACAGGTTGTGTTATGGTGTTGGGTTTATAATCCCATTTTTCCAGTCTCGTTGCAGACTTCTCCAGCTGAGTGTGATTCTTTACCCAACCAGGTGGTGATCAAACAGAGTTTAAAAAGAGCTATGAAGCCTTTGCTCATTTGATGGAGTTCTTTCTCCCTTTTGTGTATTTAGAATTGATATGAAATCTCTTGTAGAGAATTTCTCCCTCCAATTACGACATTATTGTTGTTATGTGCTCCCTAAGTAGCTAGACAAGGGCAGTATCTTTTCTAAGAAATGTTGAGACAGTTGTCAACTTTTTGGGTTTTCTCTCACCAAGTGTTGAGTTTGATTTAAAACTCCCATAATTTTGACTTCTTACTGTAATGTTAACTTCTTGATTCCCCGGGAAGGTTCTCCCAGGTCACTTTCGCTGGTGTGTGTGTGATTTTCTTGTGTTTCTCAGATAGTTAGAGATAATACCAATTGATGTATGATGCGGCATCGGGTTTGTGATCCTATTGTCCCTAGTCAAGTCTTAGTTCATTTTTGATTTTGGGTTTGCATGGTCTGAAGCCTTTATCCCAGATTCCTTAGTAAAGGCTTCACTCATATGACAATAGTTCCTTATCCCCTTGCGTGCTGAGATGGAACTATTTGAAAAATGTCGTTATTTTTGGTAGAGTTGGCATTATTGTTGTTGTTTGTTTCCCATGCAACTAGGCCATGGCAATATCTTTTCTAAGAAGTTTTGAGACATTTGTCAACTTTTTGGGTTTTCACCCGCCAAGTGCTGGATTTGATTTAAAATCCCCAAGAGTTTGATTTCTTGCTGTAATGTTTGACTTCTTAACTCCCCAAGTTGTTATCCCCATAAGCTTTCATACCTTCTGTAACACCCTAATTCTACCCAAAGCAATTTACGGAAAATTAGAGTATAAAAATTTCCAGAATAATCAGGATGCTACACATTCAACAGAGACACATAAACTTGTCATGATTTTAGAATAGATATATAACACTTAAAGAAAATGGAATGAACACAACTCGTGAATAAAGTCTTCATAACATAAACCAACTTTGATTAATCATGCAGCGGATTCATAATAATTCTCCATATGAGATATATCATCTTTTGAATCATAAAACAACATAAATACGATAACTCCTCAAATAACAACATAAGGTTCGATAAAAAAATAAAAAAATAAGACAAGTGTTCATTTCCAACCGAGTGCTACGTATCAGAGAAAATGACACCAACTCGAACTAACAACGCTAACGGCTACTCCTCTTGGTTACCTGCACGTTACCAACAAAGGGTAACATTCAAACAGAAGGGGTGAGATATCAAATACTATAATAGAACATATGATAAATAATATATCAAAATCAATTTATGTAAAATCAGCACTTCATACCAAATTAACATAAAGCAATACCATTCTCCAACACCTAAATTCAACTTATAACATTATCGTGCATAACAACACTTCAAATAAGCAACAACTCAATGACTCCAAATGTGACTCAACTATGCAAATGCATGTGGTACCATTGGAGCAGAACTCCCAACTTAGAAAATGCCAATTTACAGAGGCATAAGGCATAAGCCCTCAACATAAATCTTGCCAATAAAGGCCAACATGGTGAGCATTCGCTCCAACTTAGAACATGCCAATCCATGCCAACTTTAATGCTCTGCGATGATGTAAACAACCATAACCTGGCAACGCAACAACATAATAAAGGTCAACATAACAACAATTCACACCTTCAACATTGGCCAAAGGCCTATATCACCGTTATTACCAATTAATCAAGGGTAAATCACAACATTTACTTACTACGGAGATATCGAAACAAAACGACATTTCGGTCAAATTCGCAAAAGACATCAAAATACCAACATACCGAATTAATCAACTCGTCTCCAATTATTTACCAACTTAATCAATTAACTCCATTGCTAAATTATTTTCATCACTAATAAAATACTAATTCAACCATTTAAATATATATAATCCACTGTTAATTGTTCTCCCTAAAATTGCTAACTTATTATACAACTAATGGGTGTGCCATTTTTCCATATAAAACTAGCTTCTAGCAACTTAATTTAATTTACTGCTACTGAATACAGTGACATTTATATATACTGCTACTAGCTATTACTGATATTATTTGAGAATTATGCAGCATAGTGCATTAGAAGGACAAGCAGAAAAACAAAGAAAATAGAGAAAACAAGTGCCCCTGCCTCACAGTGCCAAAGTGGCACTTCCCTCAACCCACTACACATGTGCCGATCGGCACCTCTCCCTTTCCCAAAGGTTGTCGAAAGGCAACCTCCCCATATACATAAGTTCTGAACGGCACTTTCACTCCCAGTTTCGTTTCATTCCTTCTTCTTATTTCCTATACTTAATTTCTATGCGTAGTTCCTATACTGCTTCAGTAATTCTTCTGTCTCCTAATCCAAACTCAACCCAGACAATAACACAGCAACCCACATATTTTCCTTGGCAGTTCTATAACTAAAACAATATTAATCTTTATTATCACAACAACACAGGCCAAGCACAAGTCAATAAAACAATAATAATTTCACATACAGATTCCCACATACAAAGTATCATACACCCCATTATAGTATAGGAAATCCACCCTTACCTGGTTTGATTTCGAAACAATCAAGGAAGCTTCAATGGAATTTCTGGAAACTAGCCCTAGCAGCAGCTTCCTCGTTCTTCTCCTCTTCTCACAAAAACCCTATTCTCTTTTCTCTTCTTATTTTGTTTTTCCTGATAACACCACTTTCTCTCTTTTTTCTATTTTTTAATAAAATATTATTATTTAACCCTTAGTAACTTAAATGGGCCTAAACAAAACACCCCTTTATTACTTCGCGACACCATACTTAAGCCCAACAGCAATTCTAAACTTACTAGTAAAATGATACCTCAACTTATTTATACCTATATAAACCTGATTAAATTATTATTCCAACTTAATAAAATAATCCTAACTTCAACGATAAAATTAGAATTAAAGATAAAATAATCAAAACAATATTTAATTAAATAAATAATTAAATATTGGGGCGTTACAATCTCCCCCACTTAGAATATTTTCATCCTCGAAAATAAAAGTTTACCTGGTTCAAATAACTCGGGATAGGAGTCTCGCATCTTGCTCTCCAACTCCCAGGTCATACTCTCTCCAGCAGCTCCTAACCAGATAACTTTCACCAATGCAATCTCCTTCCCCCTCAGATTCTTCATCTCGCGATCCGTGACTCGCACATGCATCGTCTCCACAGTTACATTATCTCGTACTTGCACATCGTCCATCTGAATCACATGAGACGGATCAGGAATATACTTCTGAATTTGCGATACATGAAACACGTCATGCAAATTAGCAAGGTTTGGCGGTAACGCCACTTGGTAAGCAACCTTCCCAACTTGATCCGATATATGATATGGACCAATAAAATGAGGAGTGAGCTTCTTAGACTTCAGAGCTCGCCCAACACCAGTCACAGGCGTGACTCTCAAAAACACATGATCACCAGCTTGGAATTATAAATCTTTCCTTCTCTTGTCATGGTAACTTTTTTGTCTACTTTGAGAAACCTTCATCTTGTCTCAGATAAGCTTCACTTTCTCAGTAGTCTCTCGAACAATCTCAGGTCCAAGTACCACACTCTCACCAGATTCATGCCAAAACAATGGAGTCCTACACCTCCGACCATACAATGCCTTAAAAGGTGCCATCCCAATACTAGAATGGTAACTGTTATTATAAGTGAAGTCAATCAACGGAAGATAAGTATCCCACGAACCTCCCTGTTCAAGAACACATGCTCTCAACAGATCCTCCAACGAATGAATAGTCCTCTCGGTTTGACCATCCGTCTGAAGATGATACGCCGAACTCAATCTCAACTTAGATCCCAACGCCTCTTACAAATTTTTCCAGAAATCAGAAGTAAATCTTGGATCTCTATCCAACACAATACACAAAGAAACACCGTGCAACTTCACAATTCTTCTGGGGTAAATCTCTGCCAACTTCGAAATCTGATATGTGATGTTAATAGGTATAAAGTGTGCTGACTTCGTAAGCCTATCAACAAACACCCATATCGAGTCATGTCCTCTCAAGGTACTAGGTAATCCCGTTACTAAGTCCATTGAAATGTTGTCCCATTTCCATTCTGGAATCTCTAACGGTTGCATCAACCCCGCAGGCTTCTGATGCTCAACCTTGGACTTCTGACAAGTCAAACAAGCATACACAAACTGTGCCACATCTCGGTTCATACCAGGCCACCAAAATAAACCTTTCAAATCTTGATACATTTTAGTAGCTCCTGGATGAATACTCAAACTGCTTCTGTGACTTTCCTCAAGAATCACTTTCTTAATCTCTTCATCATCAGGAATGCAAATACGATCTCTGAATCTCAACACACCTTGTGCATCTATCTTGAAATCATCATTCTCAGATCGATCGATTCTCATCATCTTATCCACCAACTTCATGTATAGCTTTTGAGCCTTGCTGATACTGTTGAGAAAGTCATTATTAATCTTTAACATTCCCAACATAACGCTCTGCAGTGTCACTTCACAAACTAGACTCAAATCTTGAAATTGCTCAATCAACTCCAACTCTCTAACCATTATTACCAACATATGCAATGTCTTTCGGCTTAAAGCATCGGCCACAACATTACCTTTTCCTGGATGATAATTCAAACTGAAATCATAATCCTTCAGTAATTCTAACCACCTTCGTTTCCTCATATTCAACTATTTCTGATCAAAAAGATACTTCAAATTTTTATGGTCACTAAACACTTCGAATCTAGAACCATAAAGATAATGCCTCCAGATTTTCAACACAAAGACAACTGCAGCCAATTCTAAATCATGCGTAGGATAATTCTTTTCATGGGTCCTTAATTGCCTCGACACATAAGCGACCATCTTACTATTCTGCATGAGTACACCACCTAACCCCATCAGACAAGCATCACAATACACAATAAAAGGTTCCCCCGGATTAGGCAAGGTCAAAACTGGAGCCGACGTCAACCTCTTCTTCAACTCGGTAAAACTTTCTTCACATCGACTATCCCACACAAAGGCTTTACCCTTACAAGTCAACTTGGTCAACGAAAGTGCCAACTTAGAAAAACCTTCTATAAACCGCATATAGTAACCGACTAATCCCAAGAAACTTCTAATCTCATTAACCAACTTCGGAGCTTCCCATTGCAACACAACATCAACTTTAGAAGGATCCACAGCGATGCCACTACCAGAAATGACATGACCAAGGAAACTAACCTCATGCAACCAAAATTCAGACTTGGACAAATTCGCATACAACTTCTTCTCTTTCAAAACATGCAATACAACTCTTAGGTGCTTTTCATGTTCCTCTTCTGACTTAGAGTAAATCATAATGTCATCAATGAATACCACCACAAACCGATCCAAATAAGTATGAAAGATACGATTCATGTACTCCGTGAATACTTCCGGTGTATTGGTTACACCGAAAGGCATCACTAAATACTCGTAGTGTCCATACTGAGTCCTGAATGCGGTCTTCTGAATATCATCTTCTTTCACTCTAATCTGGTGATATCCTGACCTTAAATCAATCTTAGAAAACGCACTTGCACCCACCAATTGATCCATCAACTCATCAATCCTCGGGAACGGATACTTGTTCTTAATCGTCACTTTATTCAACTGCCTGTAATCAACACAAAGACTTATACTTCCATCTTTCTTCTTTACTAACAACACAGGCGCTCCCCACGGCGATACACTAGGTCTTACAAACTTTTTCTCAATTAGCTCTTCTAACTGCTCCTTTATTTCATACAATTCATATGCAGGCATCCTGTACAGTGCCATAGAAACAGGTCTGGTACCATGTACAAGATCAATTGCAAATTCAACCTCTCTCTCTGGCGGTACATCAGGAAACACTTCAGGAAATTCTCGCACCACCTGTAACTCATCAATCCTAACTTGGTTCTCCATTGCAGCGATGTGTGATACGGTGACAGAACCGACTATTTTTACTGGTTTGTGTTTTGCGTTTTTTATTTGCAAAATGTCGCGGTAAGCAAGAGTCGCCACTGACTTTTATTTTATCCAATCAGGAAAAGGAAAAAGAACAGAAAAAACCTTTTTTGAGATGTTTCTGAGTATGGGGGGTAGATTATAGAAAGGGAAGGTGTTAGCATCCTTTCTATCCATAGTTTTCCATGGGCTCTTAGGTACTTGCTCATTTTAAAATTGCTTGTGTGTGTACGCTTGTTTTGAAAAAAGTTTTACTTTGTATAACCCTTGTATCAGTCCTCAAGGATGTGACGAAGTTGTTTTGAAAATTGTTTTGAAAGGTGTTTGTGGGAAATTTGTTTGTTTGAGCAAGTACTTAAAAGTTAATCTACTTACTCGAAAAAGGTTGTTCATTTCCCTTTATACAACGCTATCCCATTATTAAGGAATAGGTAGCACCGTCGTTAGAGTTTTAAGGGACATTTGAAGGGACAAATACGGTCACAAAAGCAATGTTAGGAGGTGTTAGTAATCATTCTAAAACCTTAAAGATATGTTTCCGAGGCAACATTTGAATGGGTCATTTGAGATCTTTCGGGGCAAGAGAACGACCACTAACAAACCCTATACTTCATGACCGCTTAACCGAAGGCAACCGAAGTGGAGTAAACCCTAAGAGTGAGCATGTGCGAGTGAGCTTTTTTCACTTAATTTATCTTTGCACATTTAGGTTATCTACCGTTTTAATTTTCAAATATTCTTGTTATACAATCTTATTAGCATACATCTAACAGTTTATAATTGCGGAAATTTAAAGGTGCAGAAATATAAAACCTAACTATTACATGGCTTTCGCAGATACAAAGTTATTTAACTGAAAATAAAATGCGAAAATTTAAAACCCTAATTAAAATCTATTACAACCTCGAAATAGTTACATAAATAATAATCGAAAAGGTAATTAAAACGCGCAACGAATTAAATGCGAAGAATTAATTAAGAGACCTAAAATCTAATTAAAAAAATAATTTGGTTATTTTTTGGAGAAAAATTAATTATTTACAACCCTAATTTCTAATTAGTTTTAATTATGAAAAGGCACTAAACTAACCTATTTTAAACTTAATTAATTAATTAAAGAAAATAACTATTTTATGAAAAAATGATTTTTGGGTGTTTTTTTGTGATTTTATGGTTTTTTGTAGTTAATAAAATAATTAATTAATTTGTGAAAGTAAATAATTAAATAAAACAAAATAAATAAAAGAAATAAAAAATTAGATTGGGCCTGTGATGAAGAAATTAGGGGGGGTGTTACTTAATTATTGAGCCCAAGATGTGCTGAGCCCAAAGCCTTGCACTGATCCAGTGAGGAGTCCTCCTAATGGTACACAATGGTCCCTGGAAAGTGGAGTCATTGGGTCTGTTGATCATGAACGTGCTTAGATCTTGTGGTTGGATGATGGAGGTGTATGGTGAACGTTGGAGATAGCAACGCATAGGATCCTGTAAAGAAGAATAAAAACAAGGAAATTGCTGGGACCTGAGATCGAACCCAGGTCCTATACCCTTTCCAACATGTTTGCTTGCCATCTGCGCTACGTGATTTATTTGTTAATAAAATAACAACAATTCATAATATGTGTTAAAACGTAAGCTAATGGACAAAACAGAAAAAACGCGCGCCAGCCTGAATGGCCCAATGATTGGCTGCCATGTTATCACCTTCTTCCTCAGTCCGTCGTTTTAGGTATAATACTTATACCTACGGACATCTTCCATAGCTACAAACCTACAACCTTGAAAAATCAACAGAATTCATGATAAATGAATTCCAGTTACATGGATTAACCCGTCTTGATGCCACGAGCATCCTAGTACCCTTTTCTATGGCCAATTTTACCTGTATGAAAAAACCCTAAAACAAACAAATAAAACCTAACAATGGAAAACCTCAGTATGTGCATCAAAAATCCAATTAAACAATCCAGACATGTTAGAAATACATCAATGGTCACAAATATATCATCAAATCATGCTAATGATGCGAGAATGATTGTAATTGATTTGAAATAAGTAGACAAACTGTGACGGTCGTGTAGTGCGCTTCTGGGATTGTGGAGGCTTGGTGATGCTTGCAATCGCTTCAAAGGATGTCCAGGAGTGGATTGGTGGCTTTTAATCACCTTGAATCGTCCTCTAATTTGAAATTTGATCCACAATTTTTCTTCAAAAATTTGAGTTTGCTTGATGACTTTCACGACCTCAATCCTTGTTTTCTTGCCTTGGTTGCGCTATGTATTTGTACTAGAGTGAATTAGGGTTGTAAAAACCACTAGTATCTTTGCAAATTTGGAAGATTTGATTTGGTTTTCATGTTGTATGATATCATTCCAAATTTGGCCTAACCATGCCATTCTTGTGCCAATTAGCTTTGATATGATTTGATTCTGATATGCCAGCATAACGAGCTTGTGATTCTGTCCAAAAATCCAATCAAAACAAATCTTTTCTATTATTTACCAATTATTTGATTTAATTCAATTTTTAATAAATAAAAAATCAAAATAAAATAAATAATGAAGCAAATAATATGTGAGTGAACATTTGGGTCATGGACCATGTCATTAGTGAGGTGCAAGCATAAAAAGTTAGGCCCATTTGGCAAAAAATGCATTCTTGAGCACATTTGACTTTTGGCAATTTTGCAAAAAGGGTCAACTTTGACAAGGCATATCTCTTCCAATTTTAACCCTAATGAAATTCTGGCTGCAGATACTCAATGTCACGTTCAATGTTATGACACCGTATCTGACTTTCTATAAGACAGTAAATACAAAAACAGTAAAGAACACAGTCAATTGTTTACCCAGTTCAGTGTGCAACAACACCTACTCTGGGGGCTACCAAGCCAGGGAGGAAATCCACTATAAGAGATATTAATTCAGGAATAAACCAACCAATTTATCTCCTTCACTTAAGACCTACCCAATGCAACTTCAATCTAAGTACAACTTAAACCTGAGTTCCTACTCACTCCCCCTCAATCACAGCAGTGATACTTAAAACAATTGACTAATGATTTAATGAAGACACTCTTCAAAACATACACTTGATTATACTTCACAGCTTTTTAATCAAGCAACACAAACGCTCTTGCTTCAAAGCTTTGAGTGATACAAAACCCTTACAATTAAAACCTATTCCAAGTCACTTATCACAATGATACTTGCTTGGATTACAATAGTTAAAACTATACAGCTCCTAAATGATCTTCTGTCAAAAGGGATGAATTCCAAACAGCAACCCTGTTGAATATATAGCAGCTGCTTCTTCAGTTAGGGTTTCCACAAAAAGCTAGGGTTAATTCCGTTTGACCTTAAGACTTGGTCACAAGACTTTATCAACCAGGTTAGGGTTGAGCTAGGTTAACCCAAAGTCAACGAGAGATTCTGTTCTGGAAAGACTGAGTCATCTTCCTGAAAAATCTCAGAATTAACCAAACTGCATAACTGTTAGATCAGAACAGGATGTCTTAACATTTGTTATGACATCTGAATTCCTGTTTACTGATTTTGGTAAATGTGATCATTTTGCAAAATGCTCAGATACACACTCATAAACATCAGTACCTGTATGCCACTATTTTTCTGCAAAGGTACCTAATAAACCAATACCTTATAAATCAGAATGTTATGACATTAGTCATGACATTCACACACCTAGTTTTACCAAAAATGCATGCCAATAACTAAACAACTACAAACTCCTCCTTTGGCAGATTTTTGGCTAAAGTCCCTAAGCAATCAGAGAATAGATAGCAGCAGAATAAATATGACTGCAGAAAAATAGAGTCTAATAATGTCTACCAAAATATATCTCCCCCTCTTTAGCCACAAATAGGCCAAAGAGACAAGTACTTAAATGTTTATACAGTCATCCAGAAAAGGTAATAGAAACAACAACTAAAATCTGAACACACTTGCAAACTCCACCAGGAACCAGCATCAACTCCATCAACCTTTAGGCATTGTCCCCTTCAGAGGAGCTACTTTCTTCAGTATTGAGTTGATCTTCAGCAACACCCTCTTCCCTTCTGTTTCCTTCAGCCTCCTCCTGTTCTAACCTGGCAATTAGGTTTTCTAGAGTCTTTTTCCTAGTCTCTAGCTCTTTGCAGGTCTCTTTCAATATAGCTATAACATCAGATGTTTTGGACTGAGTTTTTACAGATGATGTCTCAGCTGATGTTATGACAATATCAGGAACATGAGATCCCTGAAAAATCTTGTAGTGTAACCCAAGAGCAGGAGCTCTTTTGCAAGCAGTATCTCTTGCCACCAGGATATCAGGGTACTGTGCAAGGATAATTCCACAAAGGAGGGAGGGAAAGGCAATAGGGCCTTTGACAGCAAAGCTACCAGCATGCTTTAAAGTTTGTTCAAAAATATACCTGCCATAGTCAAATTCAGCCTTGGTTCCCACAACATAAATGAATCTCCCCAATCCTGTGGAGATAGTTGATTTGTGGTTGGTAGGGACCCAGTTGGCTGCACCAATCTTGTGCAGGATGGAAAATTTCATGCTTAGTTTGCTGGCATTCAGCTTGCCTTTCAAGGGCCAACACTTGACTTGTCTTGCTGTGATGGTTTGGCATACTTCATTGTCAGTGACTTCCAGTTCAGGGCAATCCTCATTTGATCTTCCAAGAAATTTGTTAATTTCTGATGGAGAGAAATTAACCCTTCTTCCTCTAACATAAACACATTCAAAGTCAGTTGAACTTCCATCAGCACATTCATCAGACAAGTTCACTATAAATTCCTTGACCAGATTTTCATAGCACTTGGTAAATTTTACCACAGTCTTCATCAGTCCAGCAGCTTTGATCAGGTCCATGATTTCCTTGCAATCCATGGCACCATTGTTTAGTTCTCTTTCTAAAGCTATTCTCTTTAAGCAAACATACTTCCATCTGTTGGCATTGTCAGGGTGGTGAAAAGAGATGTTGTCTGTTGGGACTTCAGGAACTCTAGCCATTTTGCTGGAAGGGAGTTTCCTTCTGATAGGAATCTCTTCAGCATTAATTTCAAACTCTGATTCCTCATCAGAATCAGAAGTCTCAGGTTCTTTTCTCTTCTTTGTAATTGGTTGTCTAGCAGGTTTTGAGAGACTCCCAGTATGCACTTGAGCTTTCACCTTCCCTTTGGACATTCCAGTCTTCACAGTACCAGTCTTCCTTTCAGACCTGGTTTTCTTATCAGCAGGTTTTTCTTTGTTCAGACCTTTTGCAGCATCTTGATTGCCCTTCCTGTTCATCATTCTCCTAGCTATGCTAGGGTTGATATTTGCAATCAGGTCATTGTCTGAGTATTCCTCATCCACGTCAATAACAGGTGGTTCAACATTCTTCTCTGAAGGGTTCTGAATGTCATCCAGGTTTTCAGATGGTTTTTGAATGTTTTCATCTGGTGTCTCAACATTCTCAGAGACATCTGGATTTGCTTCAACATTTGGGCTTGCTGATTCTTGATTTAATGGAACAGAAATCCCCGGTACAGAGTGGTTCTCACTCAAGATTCTTGTAACAAGCCTAGCTATTGCTTGGTGTACATGAGCTGATCCTTCCCTATTAGGTACAAAAGATGAAGGTTGAGAGGGATTATCGGAAGACGTCGCCTGAGACCTTCCTGCATGCCTTGTTCTCATCTTTTTGACCTTGGAAGGGTTAGTTGCAATTTCTCTGAGAGGAGTAATCTCCAGGACTTCGGAATCTATGCATGTGGTGATTGCTCGAGAATCTTGATCAGATGATGAAGATGAAACAGTTGTCTTGGATGAGGATGAAGTTTGAGACATTTTGATTGACTTGGAAAACCAGTAGCAACTAGGGAGAAAACTTTGAATGAGTGAAAAAGAGATGTTGCAAAGTCGAGAGTGGAAGGAGGCAAATGTGTGTCTATTCAACTTCTTAGTAATTTTGAAAGAATTTGGGAAATATATGATTAACCCACTTAAAATAGACTTAACACAAATAACTCCTTCAACCCTTGTTTTGAGCAAAATTAATTGCTATAATTTCTCATGTTGGCAAATACCCATCTTGCCCCTCAAGTTTTCAAGTTGATTTCCATCAAGAGCCTTGGTAAAAAAAGTCAGCCAGCTGTAGCTTAATGACACCATGTTCCAGTTTAATTGTCTTCTTCTCTACAAGGTCTCTGATAAAGTCAATATGCTTGGTCCTGCTATGCTGAATAGGGTTCTTGGAAATATTGATTGTATTCAGATTGTCACAATACAATGTCACAACATCTTGTGAGACATTATACTCAGTGAGCATCTGTTTTGTCCAGATAATTTGAGAACAGCTACTACCAGCTGCAACTATTTCAGCACAGAGTTGAAAAGGCATTCTTTTGACATGAATCATAGCTCTGGCAGATTCCTGTATGATCCTATTTTTCCTTCTGTCAACTCCATTTTGTTGAGGAGTTATAGGAGAAGAGAATTCATGACTCATTCCTTCTGAGAAAAAGAATTCCTTGTCATAATCACTTCTGATTCTGACAATACATCCTTCTTTTTGAGTTCTTTTGCACAGTTCTCTAAAAACTTCAAGTTTATTCACCATATCATAGACATATCTCTTTTTACCAAGCCTTTCCATTTGATGTTCATCACAAACCTTCCTTTTATCAATTTGCAGTCTTGGAATCCTTCTGACTGCTTCCATAGAGATAGTTCTTTTCATTCTTCTTAGATGAAGATGGCCAAGTTTTTGGTGCCACAGTTTCACCTCTTTTTCTTCTTTGGTAATAGAACACATAGTGGAGTGATTAGTGTTCTCAGGCTTCCACAAGTAACAGTTATCTTTAGATCTGATTCCTTTCATTACAACTTCTAGATTTTCATTAATTACAAGACATTCAGATTTTGAGAAGTTGACCTTGAATCCTAGATCACACAATTGACTGATACTAATGAGATTAGCAGTCAGGCCTTTTACCAATAGTACTTCATTCAGATTTGGAACTTCAGGGCAGTCCAAATTACCAACTCCTTTGATTTCACCTTTAGCACCATCTCCAAAGGTCGCATAACTAGTGGTGTGAGGTTTAACATGATTGAGAATGTTCTTTATTCCAGTCATGTGCTTAGAGAACCCACTGTCAAAGTACCAGCCTTCCTTTGCAGAGACTCTCAGGGAAGTGTGGGCTATCAGGGCAGTAGCCTTTTTCTTCCATTGAGGAGTATGTGGTACCCTTTTAGACTTAGGTTTAACACCTGGGCTCTGATTAGGGTATCCATACAATCTGAAGCAGAAAGGCTTAATGTGACCATACCTCCCACAATGATGACATCTCCATCTTTGGTACTTTTTCTTCATATATCTCTGTTTCTGATGTTGAGAGTTGTGTTGAGACATCTGCTTTGACATTTGTTTAACAGGCCTGATCTTCTTGTCTGCACCAGATTTCTTTGCTTCCACAAATCCTAGTCCAGATTTGTTTCCCACATTTTGTCCAACCTGAAGGATTTCTTCCAATTTGTCTGTTCCATTTGTCAGCATCTTGACAGATTTGGTCATCTGGTTCAGTTGTGAGTTCAGCAATTGAACTTCCCCTTCTAGATGATTTATAGTTTCAAGGTCTGCCCTTTTTTCAGCCTCCAGCTTTATGATGAGTTTTGTTTGTTTCTCATTCTTCACACAGACTTCAGCACTTCTGATACACAATTTCTTGTAAGTATCAGCCAGTTCTTCAAAGGTCACTTCCTCATCACTAGTGTCACTTTCAGAGGTACAAACACCAGTTAGAGCAGTAACTAGTTTGGCAGATTCTTCTTCAGAATTACTTTCTGAATCACAGTCAGACCAAGTGACCGTCATTCCTTTCTTTTGTTTCTTAAGAAAGGTAGGACATTCAGCTCGAATATGCCCATATCCTTCACAACCATGGCATTGAATTCCTCTGCCTTGATTTCCCTTCTCTTTTGACCTTGGTCTTCTGCTGGAACTGTCAATTTCAGAGGGAATGTTATGAACATTAGACCTTGACTTTGGATCTATTCTTTTGATGAGTTTGTTGAATTGTCTTCCAAGCATGGCTATAGCTTCTGAAATATTTTCTTCTTCATCCTCCTTGTTTTCATCTTCAGTGTTGGATACAAGTGCTATGCTCTTGTTCTTCTTGTCAACATTTTCAGTGATCCCCATCTCAAAAGTCTAAAGAGACCCAATGAGTTCATCTACTTTCAACTTGCTGATATCCTGGGCTTCCTCTATAGCAGTTACCTTCATTGCAAATCTTTTAGACAAGGATCTGAGAATCTTTCTCACCAGTTTTTCTTCTGACATCTTTTCTCCCAATGCTCCTGAGGTGTTGGCAATCTCCAAGATGTTCATGTGAAACTCATGAATGGTTTCATCTTCCATCATTTTTAGATTCTCAAACTTGGTAGTCATCATCTGAAGCCTTGACATTTTTACTTTGGAAGTGCCCTCATGGGTAGTTTTGAGAGTGTCCCAAACATCCTTGGCCAGTTCATATTGATGTACTAGTCTGAATATGTTTCTATCAATTCCATTGAACAAGGCATTTAAAGATTTGGAATTACCCAGGGCTAACTCATCTTCTTCTTTACTCCATTCTTCCTCAGGCTTCAGACTGATTGTCCCATCTTTCTCAGTTATGGTGGGATGGTTCCATCCTTTGTCAGCAGCTCTCCAAGCCTTTTTGTCCAGAGATTTTAAGAAGGAAATCATACGAGGTTTCCAGTAGTCATAATTTGTTCCATCCAGAATGGGTGGTCTATTTCCAAAAACTCCTTCTTTGTCCATAGTGCCAGAAAGTGATATCCCTAGATCTCACCCAGTAATACAGGCAGGGTGCCTGCTCTGATACCAATTGAAATTCTGGCTGCAGATACTCAATGTCACGTTCAATGTTATGACACCGTATCTGACTTTCTATAAGACAGTAAATACAAAAACAGTAAAGAACACAATCAATTGTTTACCCAATTCAGTGTGCAACAACACCTACTCTGGGGGCTACCAAGCCAGGGAGGAAATCCACTATAAGAGATATTAATTCAGGAATAAACCAACCAGTTTATCTCCTTCACTTAAGACCTACCCAATGCAACTTCAATCTAAGTACAACTTAAACCCGAGTTCCTACTCACTCCCCCTCAATCACAGCAATGATACTTAAAACAATTGACTAATGATTTAATGAAGACACTCTTCAAAACATACACTTGATTATACTTCACAGCTTTTTAATCAAGCAACACAAACACTCTTGCTTCAAAGCTTTGAGTGATACAAAACCCTTACAATTAAAACCTATTCCAAGTCACTTATCACAATGATACTTGTTTGGATTACAATAGTTAAAACTATACAGCTCCTAAATGATCTTCTGTCAAAAGGGATGAATTCCAAACAGCAGCCCTATTGAATATATAGCAGCTGCTTCTTCAGTTAGGGTTTCCACAAAAAGCTAGGGTTAATTCCGTTTGACCTTAAGACTTGGTCACAAGACTTTATCAACCAGGTTAGGGTTGAGCTAGGTTAACCCAAAGTCAACGAGAGATTCTGTTCTGGAAAGACTGAGTCATCTTCCTGAAAAATCTCAGAATTAACCAAACTGCATAACTGTTAGATCAGAACAGGATGTCTTAACATTTGTTATGACATCTGAATTCCTGTTTACTGATTTTGATAAATGTGATCATTTTGCAAAATGCTCAGATACACACTCATAAACATCAGTACCTGTATGCCACTATTTTTTTGCAAAGGTACCTAATAAACCAGTACCTAATAAATCAGAATGTTATGACATTAGTCATGACATTCACACACCTAGTTTTACCAAAAATGCATGCCAATAACTAAACAACTACACCTAAAGAGGTGTTCTTGGACTTTTTAGAAATCTTAGGATGTCCCCTAAGCAACCCTTTTGGTCTCATCTCAATTGGGTCTTCCATGTTTATGTAAGAAGCTTTGACCCAAAAAGTGTTTTTGTTGACTTTTCAAAAGGACCTATAATGTGGAAATTCATATCTTTTTGTGAGTGCAAATTTTTAACTTGAGGGATGAAGATGAGTTTTAGGGGATTGCGTCATCTTCAAAATGAGCCTTGGATGGAAAATTTCTGATGAAGTATGAAGTAGTTATGCTTGGTCAAAATTTGGTTGACTTTTCCTAAGAAACCCTAATTTAGCAACTTTTGGGTTTTGATGAATTTAGAGAATTCCTTGAGGAATCATGATCAACCATTGATCAAATGATTGATATAACTTCAAAATGTTGATATTGAACAAAAATCTTGAAGTTTGACTATATGTGGGCCATATTTGACTTTTGACCTAATACAGTCGATTCTCAAGCATCTGAGTAGTTGACTGAGCAAACTTCTTGTGCAAGGCTTGAAATTTGACATGGAGGGTCTTGAGAAAATATTAGGACCACGGACATAGTCGAAAAAATACTACGGGCAATAAAAGACCCGCTAGGTTGACACACCTAGGCAAAAATAAGGGCCTCCCGGCGAACCAAAAGGGTTCGGGCAAAATAAGGGATGAAAATGTACACCCGGCAAGTCGAAAACCTGAAAAGGCGGCTTGGGCAAAAAAGGGTATCTCGGTGGACTGAAAACCCGAAAGGGCGGTCCAGGCAAAAATTAGGGATTTAAGCGTACGACTATGTCCCGGTATCTCGTCACTTGCCTACCAGAAGAAGAATTGTCAACCGGCAGTTATCAAGACCTCCACAGGTACCTTCTCCCACAAAAACTGGGGCAATAAGAATTGTCTAAGTGATCTAGCTGCTCTGTCCACCGAGGTACCAAGGTAAGTTCAGCTGAAGAACATGACCAAGTTACCTCCACTCCCCGCAGAGTAAGGCAGGATTCAGCAATACTCTCCTCAAGTAGAGTTGGCCTCCCATCAGCCCCGAAAAGGCACAGTATCTCCAGCAAGTCAGCAACACTCTCCCCAAGCAGAGTTAGCCTACTGTCAGCCTTAAGGAAGTTGGGTATCCCCAGAAGAACTCAACATTCCCCAGCGGAGTATAGATATTCCTCAGCAAGCATCCCCGGCAGACTTAATATAAGATTGTTCCCCGGCGGAATCCAGACACCCCAGTGCAGTCCAAAAAGTTTCCCCATGAGAGTTGAATCATTCTCCCCAATGGATTCTAGAAGCTTATCCCCAGTAGATTTTGGAAGCTTATCACCTGCAGAGTGCATACGTCTCTCCTCGACCATATTCAAAGGTTATTCCCCACCAAAGCCTATAACTGGGTTATCCTCATCTAATTACAACGGAAGGACCGTCCTCGGCGAAGTTCTTCCTATCCCCAGCGGAGTTCATCAAATTCCCCAACATAACTTATCAATGGAATCCCCAGCGGAGTTATCATCAAATTCTCAGCGAAGTATCTCTTCCCACAGAGTAATTCCCCGCAGAGTAATCTCCCTAACAAGTTTATCCCCAACGGAGTCATCTTCTCCAACCGGTTTATTCTTACAATCATCATCCCCAGCGGAAACGAAGAATCTTACACTTCAACATCAGCCCAGGATTCAACAAGCTCTCGGCATTCGTCAAGGATTTATTTTCCTAGACGAAATACATTCATAGACATTTCACATTTCATACATCCTGCTTACATACATGATAAAGTGCATATGACACTATCTCATTTTGAACATCATGACATCATGCATTTCATACATCATGACATTGCATACAACTGATGTTTTGCCTTTTCAGGAAAAAGGTCAATCCAAAGATGATTACTATCAACTGTCGCAATTCCAGATTCGATACCTGTATCTAGCCAGGGCATATCTGTGAGCGATTGATTATGGATTCGATACCTGTATCTAGCCAGGGCATATCTACATTAAAGAAATTTTAGAGATAGCTTAGAGATGCTCCGGACACAGATGCTATTCTATTGCTTATTCAGATATCCTTCTAGAGATGGTTCAGATGCGATCCAGATATGGCTACATTCTGATACTTATTCAGATTCCCTCTCAGAGATAGCTTAGAGATGCTCCATATATGGATGTTATTCTTTTGCTTATTCAGAGTTTCATGTCAGAGATGGCTTAGAGATGCTCCAGATATGGATGCTATTCTTTTGCCTATTCAGATTTCTCTCTAGAGATAGCTTGGAAATGCTCCAGATATGGATGTTATTCTTTTGCTTATTCAGAGTTTCCTTTCAGAGATAGCTTGGAAATGCTCCAGATATGGATGTTATTTTATTGCTTATTCAGAGATAGTTCATATGCGACCCAGATTTGGCGACATTCCGATACTTATTCTAGAGTTCCTTTCAGATATAGCTTAGAGATGCTCCTGAATCGGATGTTATTCTATTGCTTATTCAGATTTCCCTTCAGAGATAGCTTAGAGATGCTCCTGACCCGGATGTTATTCTACTGCTTATTCAGATTCAAACTTCTAAAGACAACTTAGAGATGCTCCAGACCCGGAGGCTATTCTATTGTTTAGTCCAGATTCATTCAAAAGACATTCCAGATACGATCCAGGTTCAGATGACATTCTGTCACCCAGTCAGATGCAGTATGGATATACCCCAGGCAAGGCGGTCATTCTACTACTCGTTCAGACGTCAGCAATTAGATATAGACTAGATATGCTCCATACATGGAAGCTATTCTATTTCTTACTCAAATTCAACCATCCCTAACAGTCTCTAAATGACATCTATAAGCCCATTCCCGACAAGGTTCTGTCACACCTCCAAATGGCATCTATAAGCCCATCCTCCTATTCATCATCTCTCCAAATGGCATCTGTAAGCCCATTCCCGCCATCACGCTGCTGATACTCCACTATGTGAGTGCAAATTTCTGGGCACTTTAGTGTTCAATCATCTTCCACCTTCGGATCACGAAAGGCACGCAAGCCAATCTACATCCTCAGGTTTAAGAAGATTGAACAGGGGCAACTGTTGTACCCCAAAATTTGCCCTCCCATATTCTTCAAGATTTGTCAAGAGTCATATTCAAATGGCTCAAGATCTCTCAAGAGATTGCACAGTCAAACATCCTCCTAAGCCAGTCAAAATTAGGGTTTTGTTTCTTGCAAGGAATTTGAGGTTTTCAGTGGCTCAATCAAGTCCCATATGCCTATATACATTGTCAAGCATCTACATGTCAAGTCTCAAGTCTCACAGAGGAAAATTCCACAGTCAAAAGCCCTATCTGGTTCACAATCAACTACAGGGGTAAAATGGTCATTTTGCAGTCAAAAGTCAGAATTTTTGGTCAACATCCTATTTTGAAGCCACAATCATCATTTGATCAAGTCTTGATCATGATTCCACAAGCATGGCTCAAAAATTATCAAAGATGCAAAAGTTTCTATTTTTGGACAACTGAAAAGTCAACTGTAAATTGACCAGGGCATAACTTTTTCATGGTTCATCAGAAAAATCCCATCCAATGCTCATTTTGAAGGGGATGACATTTCCTACAACTCATCTTCACATTCCAAGTCCAACCCGGTGCGTCATATTCAGGTGTTCTTTCGCCAAGATATCTCTGATAACGTATTCTCAAATTCAGGTTTGGCTCAAGAGTCAATTCTTTAAAGAAGGTATCCGAATGTGTGAGTTTTTCTCGAAGAAATATGGTGAAAAAAGTGTGCTGAAAGTGCAGTTTTTACGCGCTAAAAAATTCATAACTTGAAGATCGTGGCTCATTTTGAACCCGTTCCGGTGGCCAAAATTCCGTCTTGACATTATCTACGTTTTCATCTCTCACGGCTGGAAGCCAATTTCGATCAGAAGGTATTCAAAAATGTGGATTTATCAAGTATTTTCATACAAAAAATTTGTGACAGAAGTTTATTTGCGTCATGTTCAGAAAATCATAACTTGGTCGATTTTCATCGTATCGAGCTGGTTCCGGCGCCAAAATTTCAAAAATTGAGTTGGCTACATTTTCACAGAAGGTATTGAGTTCAAACGGTATTCAAAAGGCCTTCGTTTTTTTGCTCAGAGTGCATGACATGCCAAAAATCCTGAATGCTGAATATTATTTTATCTGGGCCGAAACTTCGAAAATTCATAACTCGGTCAATTTTTATCGGATTGGGCTCATATTTTTACACAAGGTCACTGACTCAGAGATCTACAACTTTTCTTAAAAAGTCGAGACCAAATTATGCACCGATCAATACCAGTTTTTTATTGAACGTGTCAGAGTCGACACTGGAGCCCAAGATAAGTTTGTTTGAGCTGAAACTTCAAAAATTCATAACTAATTCACCGTTTATCCGATTGAGCCGATTTTTGGACAGGAGTTAGTTCTCGATATCGGCTACATTTTGTTTTCACATTTCAACTTCAAAAATTGCACTTAAGTCCCTGCGATTTAGCCTGGAAAGTGACGAACTCATGTGAACATTGGAGGCCCAATTGCACATTCAAAGCCCATTTTCTTTATCCTAATTTCCATTATATAATCACCTTCTTTTCACACAAACCAGGGAGGAGAAAAAAGGAGAGAAAAAAACCTTGCCACAACACTGTCAGAATATCAAATTCTTTCAAGAACCCTAAAACCTTGAAATCCTTATTACAAATCTCTCTGTCACTATAAACAAGCCATCTCAGTTACAAACCAACATCTCACTACTTCTTCAGTAAGGGTAAGGCTGGCTTGATCTCCATGATCAAAAGGGCATAAAAGCATTCGTGTCACTACTTTTCCAGTAAGGGTAAGGTTGATTTGATCTCCATGACCAAAAGGGTATAATCATTCACACATGCCATATTGACCTAAACATTAAATTTCTTCATATATTGGCTTTATTTGTATTTTATGATATATATTAATTTATTTAATATGTTCATGAGATTCAACACTTCAGATTTAGACAGGATCCCATGCAGGTTCATTAAGGAACGTTGAGGCCAAAACACAAATGGGCAAAAGCCAAAAGCCAAATGGCCAAAACAGAACAGCTTACACATGACATCAATACATGGCGAGATAGATATCCTGAGAAGGTTAAGGAACGTGGAGGTCAGAACACAAATGGCCAAAAAGCCAAAACATAAATGGCCAAAACAAAACAGTTTACACATGACGCAATAGCTGTTTCACCCCTCCAATCAGGCTCGTATACTCCTAAACTCTCTCTCTATTTGTATTATGTTCCTTTAATTAATTAATCGTTATTCTTTTTATTAATCACTAACCAATTAACATTTTTTCCTAATAAAATCAAAAACACAAAAAAAAATATTTTATTTATTAAAATTAAATTCAGCACTTTATTTTTGTAAATAAATATTAATTCAATTAATTTAGTTTAATTAGGAAATAACTTTAATATTTTTTGCAATAATTAAAATTAATTTAGACGATTAGGTTTTTATTAACTTTGATCAAATTTATTTTTATTTTCTTAAATATCAAAAACTCCAAAAATATTTTAATTAATTAATTAGTTTATTAATTTAATTAGTAACTTAATTTAATTTCTTTTAATCCAAAAATAACCAAAAAAACCACTTTCTTTCAAAAAAGGGTCAAAACCCCAAAAAACTCACATCCGATTTAATTTCCCGCATGCGATCCATTTTATCATATTATTGTATCTGTTTCCCGGTTTGTAATAGATAATTAGGACTTTAATTATTTATCGCTTTATTTTACTTTCCGCAATTTAAATTAAAGGGTTTGTTTTTGGCGATGTAAATACCCGACGCCTTGTAATAGTTTAGATTTAATTTCCGCAATTTAAATTCCGCAACTATTAACTATTAGATGTATGCTAATTAGGCTATGCATAACAAGACTTATCTCTAAAATTAAAATCAACCCGTAGCTCCCAAAATGCATGTACAAGATAATATAACATGAAAACAACACACAAGCACATGCCACTCTTAGGGTACGCCTCACTGGTTGCCTCGACGTGGTCATCAAGTATAGGGTGTCTTAGAGGTCGCCCTCCTGTCTAAAGATCCAGTTTCCTCGAAACGGTTGCCTCGGATAAAAAGGATCTAGGACATTAGGGTTACCACTAAAGTGTCCTACTATTGCTTCGGTGACCACACATGTCCCTTAATCGAATTGACCCGAACAACTCCAACGACGGTGCTACCTACTTCTCAATAGTGGGCTAGCACTATCTAAAGGACTCTTACACAGCCTAATTCCTTAGAGTAGGTAGATTCTCCTGGGTACTTGCTCTTTCAAACAAACAGAAAATATTTTTTCACACTGACACTTTCAAAAAGTTTTCAAACAAATTTTTCATACACTCTTGAGGACAGATACAAGAGTTACTTAGAAATTTTTCAAACGAAACTTTTTCAAAACCCACACACACTTGAAAAGCAAACATTTTTGAAAACATAAGAGCAAGTACCTAAGAGCTCGTGGGTAACCACGGATAGAAAGGGTGCTAACACCTTCCCTTTCTATAAATCTACCTTCCGAACCGAGAAACATTCTCAAAGAAGGAATTTTGCTGTGCTTTTGTCCTTTCCATATTGGAGAACATAAAAGACGATGGCGACTCTTGCTTACCGCGACATTTCGCGAACCAGCTTAAAAAACAGTCAGTTCTATTTCCACCGATCACAGAACTGGCGACTCTGCTGGGGACACTTGTAAAGTGAGGTGTACCTTAGGATTAGATCATACTTATGTTTTCAATTGAATGTTTTGTTTGCTTTATTATTGTGGGCATTGTCTTGGAGTTTCATAGATCCTAACCCGGATCTGGGGATACCCTTTTAGGTAGCATAAGGGACCTGTCCGGCGTAGACCGACACGGGTGAAGCAGTGGCTACGTTGGTGTGGCACCTTGGTCTGTACCGATATCCCTTGTGTTGCAACGAGGAGAATATGGGTCTTCTGAGGAGTTATTAAGCACCAACCGACCTTAGAACCCTAAATTGACCCAACTTGGCCATAGAACAGTAGCAGTATGCTACACCCATTGAGGCTAAACTCTCGCGATAGTTCTGGCCGCAAGAAAAGATTGCGACGCTGGAGTTATGACCGATTGAGGATAGTCAGTGATATTGGGATCCTTTAGAACCCGGTTACTATTTTCTAGGACAGGTCTTAACCAACGAAACTGAAAGAGGGTAGTACCTAAACTTCTTGTTGGCCTAAACTTTGAGGGCTTTCTGGTGTGACTTATGTGCCTTCATACTTGAACTACTTGCATACTTGTTATCTAACAACACGAGTTCCTTGCAGGTTTTGTTTACAGTCCTTAATTGGGACTCATTACAGGGCCTACTTACATCACTCCATGCATAGCATAACATCATACCATTGCATGCATCCTGCATAAGGGCTAACCCATTTCAAGGATCTCAAGGGTCTGTGATGCAGGTCATGATGAACCAACTATCTAGCAAGGGGCAAAGGGGATTTATTTTCTTCTAGCCAAGGTTGATAACTTGAGTCAGGGGCTATGACCCACTTGATATGGTGAGCTTTGACTCTTGAAGAAGGACTCTCAACAACATGAATTTCCTTCAATCAAGCTACTGTATTCCAATTCTAACAAGCTTCTCTGTTTACCCCGCGAGATCCTTGAAAACATTGCATGCATATCATACATATCATTGCATTACAGGTACCCTTTTGACATGTCACTTATTTTCTTTGCTGTTTATTTCAGCAATCATCATGAATCCTGAATCAGCCAATGAACAAGCCATCAAGGCCCTCCAGGCCCAGAATGCCCAGTTCCAGGAGTTGGTTATGAGCGTAGCCTAGGGTCAACAGGAATTGAAGACTCTGCTTATGAAGAAGAAGAAGAAGAGGATTGTGTTGTTTAACCCTAGGTGCAAATCTGGGAATGGATCACAAAATGAAGCTGAGCTGACTACCCCATCTGTTGGGAAAGACAGTCCCCAAGAAAGAGAGGTTCCTAGTCCAGTGGTCTCCGACAACGAGACCGATTACAATGATGAACAGTACCCTCCAGCTGAGGACAGATATAAACAGTTAGAAGACCGGCTAAGTGCTATGGAGATATAGAAAGTGCCCGGCCTAGACTTCGAAGATCTAGGTATATCCCCCGGGGTGGTGATCCCACATAAGTTCAAGGCACCTGCCTTTGCAAAGTACGATGGAGCCTCCTGTCCTAAGTTGCACCTCCGATCATACATAAGGAAGATCCAGCCCTACACGGCTGACAAGAAATTGTGGATTCACTTCTTTCAGGATAGTCTGGAAGGGACTCAACTCGAGTGGTTCTATCAGCTGGATGGAGCCAGTATCCGCAGCTGGGAAGATTTGGCTACTGCGTTCTATAAGCAGTATCAGTACAATTCCGACCTCGCTCCTACGCGTACCAACTCCAGGGTATGTCACTTGGGACGGGTGAAGGATTCAAGGAATATGCTCAGAAGTGGAGAGACCTTGCTGGAAGGGTGCAACCACCTTTGACTGACCGTGAGCTCGTTGACATGTTCTTGGGGACCCTGTCTGGTCCATTCTTCAACCACCTGATTGGGAATTCTTCTGCTGGGTTTACAGATCTGATCTTGACTGGGGAAAGAATTGAAGCTGGTATCAAGGCTGGGAAGATTCAAGAGGCCACACCTTCCGACACTCATAAAAAGCCTTACCACGGGAAGAAGGAGTCCAATGCTGTGCATGGTAAAAAGAGTCGTCATGATCAACATGTAGGGGCAACCCAAATCTCTAATCCTATGCCTGCTCAACAAAGACAGGGGCAGCAACGTAAGGAGGTCGCACCCAAACGACAGTTCACTAAGATCGACATGTCACTGGATCAAGCGCTACAACAAATGTTGAAGGCAGGGCTGATTACCTTAAGGGCTCCTCTCCGGAATCCAAACACTTCTGCTCCTAACTATCACCCCAACGATAGGTGCGCATACCATTCTGATAGCCCGGGGCATACTACGGACAACTGTTGGGCTATGAAGAACAAGGTCTAAGACATGATTGACGCCAAGGAAATCCAGTTTGAAGCACCAGAGACTCCAAACATAATCACTGCTCCTTTGCCAAATCACTGAAGGCTTTTGTTTTATTTAAATTTCCGAGTTGTATTTTTCTTTGCTTACACAAACAATTAATGTCATAGCAAACTCTTTTATTCCATTAATGCATCGCATATGTCTGTTGAATTAATCCAATTATATTCACTATATTCAAATTGCTTTCATATTTTTTGTGATGATCAACGCTGGGTTAATAATTCTAAGCCTCTTGAGGGAGGATGACGAAAACGATACCACAATTTACAGTATGCTTTTGAACAGACCCCGCTGATGAGGTACATGCATTGTTTCAAATCCTAAACACTGGAGTTATAAGGAAGATAATCCCTCGTCAACCTCTCTGAGCCAAAGAAGTAGGAGTTTTTCTTTTCAAAAATTAAAACCCTTAATCATAACCTGGGGCAGGGTAGTCTTCTCAGCTGATCAAGGTGCACAACGAATGGCACCAAAAAGAGTCCTTACAAAACAAAAGACATTGATGGTTCCGAATAATCATAAAGACAGGCAGTCATTACCAAAAAAAAAAACTAAAGCCCAATAAGTCAAAACCTATGAAGGAGACTTACAAAACTGGGGCATCCCGCTGAATATAATCACAAAAGAAACAGTTCAGGCAAAAAAAACAGGGATAATGAAATAAAAAAAAGAGGTACTACAAACCCTCAACAAAAAAAGGGAAATGACTGCCTATTCTAAACTGTCAAAATCCGAACCATCACCGGAATATCAGGACAAAGACTCAAACAAGGTCTAATGCATGATCAGCTGAGTTTAGGTTTGAAGAACATCACGAAGAGCGGGTGGGTACAAATAAACTTGAGCCTTTATCCATTGTTTCTTAAACCGTGAACCAGGCCATGCTACAACCTTTAAAAGTCCTAGCTGAAGCATGGGTTAGTTTGAAAGCATACTGTTACGAAAGGTATCCTGACTCCTTAAGGCTTGCGGTAAAATAACGAGTTGACATCACAGTTTACAAAAAAATTCACTTGTTTTTATAAATAAAAAAAAAGCATTTTCAAAAACTTCAAGACAGACATAAGCTTCGCATTTCTGATATAACATTGTTTGCATATGATTATTTGTTCGAACAACTGAGAAATTCGCACGATGAATATCTTATGAACAAAAATCTTCTCAACAAAAAGGTCATCTCAAGTGGAAGAAACACTTCCAACCAAGGGGCATGGCATGATCATTGTCCATCATCTGGGGTAGTTAAGTCAAGATTCGGAGAATCTCTCAAAAGGCCAACCAGTCTGGGGAAAATCTCCGCCTGAATGACTTGGGGCATTGGACGATCAAACGAAGATCTTCTGGTGGTATGTGTGATCGGTGGATCTAGAGCTGACTGTTTAACGCTGGTTCGCGAAATGTCGCGGAAGCAAGAGTCGCCACCGTCTTTTATTTTCTCCAAATGGAAAGGACAAAAGCACAGAAAAATTCCTTAAAGAGATTGCTCTCGGTTCGGGAGGTAGATTATAGAAAGGGAAGGTATTAGCACCCTTTCTATCCATGGTTATCCATGGGCTCTTAGATACTTGCTCATTGTGTTTTCAAAAATGGTTTGTTCGCTTTTCAACTGTGGGTTTAAAAAGTTTCTTTGAAAATTCCAGTTCGACTCTTGTATCAGTCCTCAAGAGTGTTTGAAAAATTGCTTTCGAAAGCTTTTTGAAAATGTGTCGGTGTGAAAAGTATTTTTTTGATTTGTTTTGAAGTTAAAGCAAGTATCTATGAGAACCTACCTACCCTAAGGAATTCGTCTGTGTAAATGTCCTTTAAAGTAGTGCCATCCCACCATTGAGAGGTAGGTAGCACCACCGTCGGAGGTGTTCGGGTCAATTCGAGGTTAGGGACATGGTGATCACCAGAGCAATGGGAAGACACCTTAGAAGCTACCCTCATGCCAGGTTCCCGGATCATGAGGACTTACTAAGACATCCTCTACTCGACGATCACCTTTCGAGGCAAGGCAACAGTGAGGCGTACCCTAGGGGTGGTGTGTGAATTTGTGTGTCGTTTTCAAATATTTTGTCTTTTTGTCATGTTATTGGTGATCTAGCGTTTGTTTTTAGTTTTGTCCATACATTCTTTCATGTCATTATTTAACAGTTAAAAATTGCGGGAAAGTAAAAATTCTAAGCTATTACAAAAGGCGCGGGTCCACATCGCCAAAATTTCTCGAACCCGATTTGACAGAAAAATAAAGAATTAAAGAAAATAAAGAATTAAAAGTGCCAGAAATTAATTACATGGCTTCGGGAGAGATACATAAATATTTAAACGAAATAAAATAAATATGCGAATTAATAAGAATTAAAAACGAGGGCGTTGGACCCTTTGGCAAAATTAAAATTACATGGAATTAATTAATAAAGAAAAAGAAAAGGAGATGTTTTTGGTATTTTTTAGTATTTTAGGATTTAATATGAAAAAAGAATTAATTGAAATTAAATGCTAACCCTAATTCTATTTGTTTTTTAAGTTATTAAGAAAAGAAGATTAAAACCTAATATTAACCCTAATTAATTTACATGCAAATTTAATTATAAAAATAAATATCTAATATTTAATTATTATGGAATAAAAGAAAAAAGATGAAAATTAACTAAACCCTAGTTCTATGTTTTTTTAGATTTTTATTAAAAGAATTAAAATTAAAACCTAATTTAAAAACTAATTTAATTATATGCAATTTAATTACAAAAATATTTAAAATAAAATATTTATCATTTTTTTCTCTTTTTTGACTTTTTTATGTTTTTTGTGTTTTTATGAAAATATAGTTAAATTAACAGAATTAATTAAAAATAATCATTGAAAATAAAGAAATAAAGAAAAATAAAAAATAATGAAAAGGATTTGTAAACCTGGGGGGTTCAGACCCCAAATAGGAGGTGAAATTGTGGTAATTTGGCCCAAGATTTTGAGGCCTTGTGGACTTTCCCAGGACACGTACTCAAACGTTGACTAGAGCCCATCGTGTTCCCCGGACCTGTGCCTTTGGATTGACGTAATTGACGCGTGGACGGCTTGATCTTGGAGGTGTATGGTGCGCTCTTTAGGCTGAAACTGCATATAATTATTAATTGAAAAATAACGTGAAAGGGGGTGAGGACCTGGGGCTCGAACCCAGGTCCTGAACGTTACCAACAGTAAGCCTTGGCAACCGTTCCAGATGCGTGCTTTGTACATTAAACAACACACAATAAATATAAAATAAATAATAGTTAGTGGAGCCTTCTGCGCGCGAAAATTTGAATCAACCATCCATGCCTCGCCACCTAAGCATCTTCTTCTTCGTTCCCTGAAATATAAAATCATAAGCAACGGTTTTTTAACCGTTCCAGAAGGTACCATTCCAGAAAATAGCGATTAGGAATTCTTGCGTCAGAAATTAGGCGCGACACATGAATTCTTTTCGTCCAGGCATGATCGTTTTAATGGTCAAGGTCCCAAGTCTCAATTTTTCCTTGGATGGAAAGCCCCAAATTGCAATTCCTGCAACCCTAAAAAACGATAATGGCGAAATCTCCAATATCACATGAAAGCTCAATTAAATGATAGGGTTAGCTTCAGAATGCTTCACTTAGTATGAATCCACAATTAAAATGCCATGAAAATGCATAGATGTTAAAACACGATTATGAAAAAAAAAGTGGAAAAGTGTGACTTCTGTACAATGATTCAAGGCGTTAGGGGCGTGGAAATCTATTCAGGCACGTTGCTGAAAGTCTCAGGAAGGTGATGAGATGAATATCTCAGCTTGAATCGCCCTCTAACCTTGTTTTCAGAATTGAGTTTTTTGCCAAAATTTCAAGTTTGATGGATGCTTTTCTGCGCAGCTTAGAGGTCCCTCGCATTAGGTTTTGATTCCTTGTATAAGTATGAGTGAATTAGGTCAAGAAAAACAAACCAAATCATTTGCATTCATGGTTTTTGAAATTTGATTTTCAAAGATCTTTTTCAATCTTTTTTATGCACTTTTTGTACAAATCATGATCAATTCTCTCCAAATCTTCCCATATTTGATTATGCACGAATTATTGAGTAGATTTCATGCACAAAAAGATTGTAAAGCTTAGGTTAAATATTTTTCATGTATTTAATTTGATTTAAATGAATTATTATTAATAAAAATTCAAATAAATAAATAAAAAATGAAGAAATACTTCCCTTTGGGCCAATTGGTCGTGCACATGTATTGGATGATGAATTATGGAAGAAAAATAGGCCCATTAGCAATTTTAGGTCATTTGAATCAATGTTGACTTTTCAAAATATCCAAAAATTTCCCAACTTCCACAAGGCATAACTTGCTCAATTTTTAAGCTTTGCTCATGTTCTTGGACATTTTGGAAAGGTCTTTGAGTCCTCTAACCAATGTCTTTGGTCCCATGTCATTTTGATTTAACAATCTCAAGTTATGGCCTTTGACTTAAAGTCCCTTTTTATTGACTTTTGAAAATGACCTATAATGTTGAAATTGATAACTTTTTGTGAGAGCATTTCTTGGACTTGAAGTACGAAGATTAGTTGTAGGAAATGTCTTTCTCTTCGAAATGAGCTTTGGATGGAATTTTTCTGATAATCCATGTGAAAGTTATGCCCTGGTCAATTTACAGTTGACTTTTTCAACTGTCCAAATAAGGAAACTTTTGCATCTTGATGATTTTTGAGCCAAGCTTTGAGAATCATGATCGAGCATTGATCAAATGATGTTTGTGGCTTCAAAATGATATGTTGACCAAAAATTTGAACTTTTGACTGTCAAATGACCATTTTGCCCCTACAGTTGACTGTAGTGCAATTAGGGTTTTGACTATGCAATTTTGTGCTGAATGTCTTGAAACTTTGTATGAGGATGCTTGACCATGTTTATAGGCATGTGGGACTTGATTGGACCTTTGGAAACTTCATTTTCTTGATCAGAACCAAAACCCTAATTTTGACTGTTAGGAGGCCCTTGAACTGTGCAACCCTTGGGGAGATTTTAAAGCTTGACTTGGCAATTTCTTGAAGAATATGGGAGGGAAAATTTTGGGGTACAACAGTTGCCCCTGTTCATTCTTCTTAGACCTGAGGATGCAGATTGGCTGACGTGCCTTTCGTAATCCGAGGGTGGAAGATGATTGAACACTAGAGTGCCCAGAAATTTGCGCTCACATAGTAGCAGTGATGGTGGAAATGGGCTTACAGATGCCATTTGGAGATTGATGAAATAGGATGATGGGCTTACAGATGCCATCTGGATGTTGATCGCATAAGAGATTCCTTAGTGAGAACTTGCGTACCTGTAAAAGAAAATGAATACCTGACATGTTGCAGGAACTGGTTTTAAGATGCTTGGTATAGATGTGTCCTGACTGGTTACAGGAGCTGAGTCTGGATCTTCAAAAGGTGATGAATGAAACAGGGATGGTTACTACCTCAGCATGAACGGTGAGAGAACCTTGGGTGACTTTAACTTCAACAACGCTCGTTGAGAAAATCTTGGTGGGAATTACCATCTTCGCAGTATCGGGAAGAGAACCAATAGGCAATTATAATCTCCAAAAGCGGACGTCTGAGAAAAACCTGGAATGGAATTATCATCTCACGCACCGTCAGGGAGAGAACCATAGGAAATTATAATCTCAAAAGCGGACGTCTGAGAAAAACCTGGGCTGGAATTATCATCTCACGCGCCGTCGGGGAGAGAACCATAGGAAATTATAATCTCAAAAGCGGACGTTTGAGAAAAACCTGGGATGGAATTATCATCTCACGCACTGTCGGGGAGAGAACCATAGGAAATTATAATCTCAAAAGCGAACGTCTGAGAAAAACCTGGGATGGAATTATCATCTCACGCACCGTCGGGGAGAGAACCATAGGAAATTATAATCTCAAAAGCGAACGTCTGAGAAAAACCTGGGATGGAATTATCATCTCACGCACCGTCGGGGAGAGAACCATAGGAAATTATAATCTCAAAAGCGAACGTCTGAGAAAAACCTGGGATGGAATTATCATCTCACGCACCTTTGGGGAGAGAACCATAGGAAATTATAATCTCAAAAGCGAACGTCTGAGAAAAACCTGGGATGGAATTATCATCTCACGCACCGTCGGGGAGAGAACCATAGGAAATTATAATCTCAAAAGCGGACGTTTGAGAAAAACCTTTGATAACTTCTACTGAGTCTTCATCAGAAAAATCTGTTGGGAGTCGATTTAGCTGGACTAGAGAAGGCCTTGGACTGGATAAGAAATCTTTGGAGTCGATTAACTGAACCGGTCTAGGTCTTGAAATGTCTTCAACAGATACACTCTGGCAAGATACATGAATCGAGTCTGGAATTAGTAAGGTTGGTGAGTTGTCTCTACCGACAGGTTATCTCCATGGACGGGTGGTCTATGACGACGAGTGTCTATGACGACGAGTGTCTATGACGACGAGTGTCTATGACGACGAGTGTCTATAACGACGAGTGTCTATAACGACGAGTGTCTATAACGACGAGTGTCTATAACGACGAGTGTCTATAATGACGAGTGTCTATAACGACGAGTGTCTATAACAACGAGTGTCTATAACGACGAGTGTCTATAACGACGAGTGTCTATAACGACGAGTGTCTATAACGACGAGTGTCTATAACGACGAGTGTCTATAACGACGAGTGTCTATAACGACGAGTGTCTATAACGACGAGTGTCTATAACTACGAGTGTCTATAACGACGAGTGTCTATAACGACGAGTGTCTATAATGACGAGTGTCTATAACGACGAGTGGAAGTAATTTAACTGGACATGTCTTCTTTGACTGGATGAGCATCAGAAAAAACCTTTGGGATTTAACTGGGCTTGTCTTCTTTGACTGGACTTGTCTTCTTTGACTGGATTGGTCTCTTTTGACTGTATTTGTCTACTTTGATATAGCTGATTATTTAACTGTATCCTTCCTGAAAGGCAAAGGTCTGTCGTATGCAATGCATGATATGGACCAAGCAATGACATCCTCAACATAAATGAGAATGTATGACATGATGCGTATATGCATGTATCATGATGTATGTGACGTTTAGGAATGTATGCTTTCGTCTAGGAAAGTAAATCCTTGACGGGTGCCGGGAAGTCACTCCTGGGCTGATGTTGAAGAATAAGCTTTTGCTTCTGCTGGAGATGATAGTTGCAAGAATACCGATAGGAGAAGATGACTCCGTTGAAGAATAAACTTGGCGAATGGAAGATTCTGCGGGGAGAACAGTACTCTAACGATCTTGTTGGGAAACAAAACTCTGTGGGGACAGAGGTACATTGCTGTGCATTGACAATAACTTGCCGGGGATACCCTTGTTGTGCTGGAAGTGTTTAATAGACTTCGCTGGGGATAAGAAGACTTGTGTTGACGACGACCTCTCCGTGGCTTTTGGCTGAGGATAACCCAGTTATATCCTGTTAAGGAAATAACTCTTTAAATAAAGTCGGGCGACGCGTTCGTGCTTTGCGAGGTATAAGCTTCCAGAATCTACTGGGGATAAGCTTACTGCTTGGGGAGATGAATTCCAACTTTCCTGGGGAAATTGGATTGGACTCTCCTGGGGAAGTTTTGATATGCTGGGGAAGTGATTCCTTTGAACGTTGATATGCCGCCGGGGAACAATCTTTAGACCAAGACTGCCGGGGATGCTTATTAAGAATATATGTATTGCTGCTGGGGAATGTTGATATCTGCTGGAGGATACCCAACTTCCTTAAGATTTGATAGCTTTGCTTGAGGAAAGTGCACTGACTTGATGGCCTACTCTCTGGGGAATTAAGATATCTGGTTATGTTCTTTGGCTGAACCTACCTTGGTACCTTGGAGGACATAACAATTAGATTGCTTGGACAGCTCGTCATTGCCCCTGTTTCTGAGGTGGGAGAGGAAGACCTGTGAGGTGCTGATAGTTGTTGATGGACCAACCTTCTTCTGGTAAACAGGTGACAAGATAACTGGACATAGTCGTACGCTTTGATCCCTAACTTTTGCCTGGACCGCCCTTTCGGGTTTTCAGTCCACCGGGATACCCATTTTTGCCCAAGCTGCCTTTTCAGGTTTTCGACTTGCCGGGTGTACAGATTTTTTTCATTTCATACCTTCATTTTGCCCGAACCCTTTTGGTTCGCCGGGAAGCCCTTGTTTTTGCCTAGGTATGTCAACCTAGCGGGTCTTTGATTTTGCGTAGTATCTTTTCGACTATGTCCACGTTCTCGGAATGTAGGGAGTTGCCCCTGTTAACAGTGTTTTGTCATGCCACTAGAAGATGTTTGATCAGGCAAGATTCGTTGTTGGAGTGCCCTAAGTGACTCAGGCGGAGACTTGTCCCAGGCTATTTGGCCTTTTGAGAGATTCTCCGAATCTTGACTGGACTGCCCCAGATGATGGACAATGATCAGGCCATGCCTCTTGATTGGAGGTGCTTTTGTTCATTAGGCATTCGTCGTGCGAATTTCTATGCTGTTCAAACAAAAAGTCATATGCAAACAAAGTTATGTTAAAAATGCAAAGCTTATGTCTGTCTTGAAGTTTTTGAAAAATGCATTTTTCAGTAAAACCAACAAATTTTGTAAAATGTGATGTCAACTCAATATTTTATAGCAAGCCTTAAGGAGTCAGGATACCTTTGGTAACAGTATGCTTTCGAACTAACCCATGCTTCAGCTAGGACTTTTAAGGGTTGTAGCGTGGCCTGGTTCATGGTTTAAGAAACAAAGGATAAAGGCTCAAATTATTTGTACCCACCCGCTCTTCGTGATGTTCTTCAAATCTAAACTCAGTTGATCATACGTTAGACCTTGTTTGAGTCTTTGCTCTGATTTTCCGGTGATGGTTCGGATGTTGATAACTTATTTTGAATAGGCAGTCATTCCTTTTTTGTTGAGGGTATGTAAGACCTCTTTCTTGTCTGATTTTTTGTTATCCCTTTCTTTTTTGCCTGAACTGTTTCCTTTTTGGAATTACAGTCAGCGGGATGCCCCAGTTTTGTAAGTCTCCCTCATGGGTTTTGACTTAATGGGTTTTTCATTTATGAATTTTTTTGATAATGACTGCCTGTCCTTATGATTATTCTGAACCATCACTGTCTTTTTTTTTTGGTAAGGACCTCTTTGGTGCCATTTGTTATGCACTTGGATCAACTGAGAGACTACCCTGCCCCAGGTTATGATTAAGGGTTTTAAATTTCGAAAAGAAAAACTCCTACTTCTTTGGCTCAAAGGGGTTGACGAGGGATTATCTTCCTTATAACTCCAGTGTTTAGGGATTGAAACAATGCCTGTACCTCATCAGCGGGGTCTATTCAAAAGCATACTGTAGATTGTGGTATCGTTTCATCATCCTCCCTCAAGAGGCTTAGAATTTTAGATCAAGAATTGACATCACAAAAATATGAAAATAGTTTGTATATAGAATACAAATATATTGCTTCAAAACAGACCTATGCGATACATTAATGAAATAACAACGTTTGATATGAATAAATGTTTGAACAGTCAAAAGAAAATTACAAATTGAACATTCGAATGAACAAAAAATCCAGTCCTAGCCATATTTTGGCAAGGGAGCAGTGATCACATTGGGAGCCTCTGGAGAGTCGAGCTGGACTTCCTTTGCGTTAATCAGATCCTGAACCCTGTTTCTCAAAGTCCAACAGTCATCTGTAGCATGCCCCGGGCTGTCGGAGTGATAGGCGCAGCGAGCATTGGGATTGTACCTTGAAGGTGTCCTATTAGGATTCTTTGGAGGGTCCATGAGAGTTACCAACTTGGTTTCCAGCAACTGTGGCAATATCTGTGACAAGGTCATACCGAGGGGAGTGAATTGCCTTTTGGGTCTCTGTTCCCTTTGCTGATTGTGACGCTGAGGAGCACCGGCCGACTTTGCAATAGTTACCACGTTGACAGCACTAGATTATCTCTTGGATGGTTTCTTCTCAGTGCTCGAGGAGTCACCATTCTGTATTTTCCCTGACTTGATGCCAGCTTCTATTCTTTCCCCAGTCAAGATCAGATCTGTAAACCCAGCAGCAGAATTCCCAATCAGGTGGTTGAAGAATGGACCAGACAGGGTCCCCAAGAACATGTCAACGAGCTCGCGGTCAGTCAGAGGTGGTTGTACCCTTCCAGCAAGGTCCCTCCATTTTTGAGCATATTCTTTGAAACCTTCACCCGTACCCATAGACATCCCCTGAAGCTGAGTGCGCGTGGGAGCGAGGTCGGCATTGTACTGGTACTGCTTGTAGAATGCAGTGGCTAAGTCTTCCCAGGTATGGATGTTGGCTCCATTCAGTTGATAGAACCAGTCAAGCTGAGTCCCTGAAAGACTCTCCTGGAAAAAGTGGATCCATAAGTTCCTGTCGGCCGTGTAGGGCTGGATCCTCCTCATGTATGACCTGAGATGCAGCTTTGGACAGGATGCCCCGTCGTACTTTGCAAAGGCAGGTGCCTTGAATTTGTGCGGGATCACTACCCCAGAAGACAGACCTAGATCCTCGAAGTCCAGGCCAGGCACTTTTTGTATCTCCATAGCACTTAGCCGGTCTTCCAACTGTTTATACCTATCCTCAGCCAGAGGGTACTGCTCGTCGTTGAACTCTGTCTCACCATCGGAGACCACTGGACTGGGAACCCTTTCCTCTTGATGACTGCCTTTCCCCACAGATGGAGTTGTCCTCTCAGCTTCATCCTGAAGTGTGTTCCCAGATCTGCGTCTAGGGCTGAACAAAACAGTCCTCTTCTTCTTCTTTTTCGAGAGCAGGGTCTTCAGATCTTGTTGCCCCTGGGTCAAATTCATGATCAGCTCTTGGAACTGGGCGTTCTGAGCCTGGAGGGCCTTGATAGTGTGCTCGGTTGAAGATTCAGGATTCATGACGAGACTGCTGAAATAAACAGCGAAGAAGGTAAGCAACCTGCAGAGAATGGGTACCTGTTATGCAATGATATGTATGATATGCATGCGATGTTTTCAAGGACCTTGTAGGGTAAACAAGAAAATTGTTAGCATTTGGGGAACTGGTAACTTGATTGAAGGCACTGCATATTGTTGAGAGTCCTTCTTCAAGGGTCAAAGGCTCACCATATCCAGTGGGTCATAGCCCCTGACAACCTTGGCTAGGGGAACCTTCTTCTTTGCCCCTTACTGGGATAGTTGATTCACCATGACCTGCATCACAAGCCCTTGAGATCCTTGAAATGGGTTAGGATGTATGCAATGGTATGATGTCATGATGCATGGGGTAGTATGGATAAACCATGTTATGAGTCCTTATTAAGGACTGCAAACCAAAACCTGCAAGAAACTCAAGTAAAACCTGTTATGAGTCCTAATTAAGGACTAAAACAAACCCTGCAAGAAACTCGGTAAACCTTGTTATGAGTCCTAGTTAAGGACTAAAACAAAAACCTACAAGAAACTTAGTAAGCCTTGTTATGAGTCCTAGTTAAGGACTAAAACAAAAACCTGCAAGAAACTTGTGTTAGATAACTGGCATGCAAATAGTCAAGTACGAAGGCACACAAGTCACACAAGAGAAGCCCTTAGAGTTTAGGCCAGCATGGGGTCTGGGTATTACCCTCTTGAAGTTGGTGGGCTCAACCTGTCCTATTAGAAGTAACCGGGTTCTAAGGGTCCCAATATCACTGGATTGCTTTCATTGTTCATCGTTTCGATTTAGCCACTGAACTGGCGACCGAAATATTCCAAGAAAGCAATCCTCAATTGAGTGTAGTATCGAGTATCAACCAACCTCGGACTGCACCAAAGTCAGTTATCTCACTACCCTAAAGAGGCCAAGATTGTTCAATTAAGGTTCCTAAGGTCTGTTGATGCTTCACGACACCACACGGAGGCCCCGTACTCTCCTTGACTGAACTCAAGGGTTACCGGTACACACCAAAGTGCCACATCAACGTAGCAGACTGTTTCAACCATGTCGGTATACCCCGCACAGTTCCCTCACAGCCTTGTTGCTACTTTCTAAGAAGGTATCCCCCAGATCCGGGTTAGGATCTATAGAACTCCCAAGCAACCCACAATTTAAAGCACACAAGGAAAACAATTGAAAACACAGTTATGAACTAGCCCTAAGGTACACCTCACTTTAAGTATGTCCCCAGCAGAGTCGCCAGTTCTGTGATCGGTGGATCTAGAGCTGACTGTTTAACGCTGGTTCGCGAAATGTCGCGGAAGCAAGAGTCACCACCGTCTTTTATTTTCTCCAAATGGAAAGGACAAAAGCACAGAAAAATTCCTTAAAGAGATTGCTCTCGGTTCGGGAGGTAGATTATAGAAAGGGAAGGTATTAGCACCCTTTCTATCCATGGTTATCCATGGGCTCTTAGATACTTGCTCATTGTGTTTTCAAAAATGGTTTGTTCGCTTTTCAACTGTGGGTTTAAAAAGTTTCTTTGAAAATTCCAGTTCGACTCTTGTATCAGTCCTCAAGAGTGTTTGAAAAATTGCTTTCGAAAGCCTTTTGAAAATGTGTCGGTGTGAAAAGTATTTTTTTGATTTGTTTTGAAGTTAAAGCAAGTATCTACGAGAACCTACCTACCCTAAGGAATTCGTCTGTGTAAATGTCCTTTAAAGTAGTGCCATCCCACCATTGAGAGGTAGGTAGCACCACCGTTGGAGGTGTTCGGGTCAATTCGAGGTTAGGGACATGGTGATCACCAGAGCAATGGGAAGACACCTTAGAAGCTACCCGCATGCCAGGTTCCCGGATCATGAGGACTTACTAAGACATCCTCTACTCGACGATCACCTTTCGAGGCAAGGCAACAGTGAGGCGTACCCTAGGGGTGGTGTGTGAATTTGTGTGTCGTTTTCAAATATTTTGTCTTTTTGTCATGTTATTGGTGATCTAGCGTTTGTTTTTAGTTTTGTCCATACATTCTTTCATGTCATTATTTAACAGTTAAAAATTGCGGAAAAGTAAAAATTCTAAGCTATTACAAAAGGCGCGGGTCCACATCGCCAAAATTTCTCGAACCCGATTTGACAGAAAAATAAAGAATTAAAGAAAATAAAGAATTAAAAGTGCCAGAAATTAATTACATGGCTTCGGGAGAGATACATAAAAATTTAAACGAAATAAAATAAATATGCGAATTAATAAGAATTAAAAACGAGGGCGTTGGACCCTTTGGCAAAATTAAAATTACATGGAATTAATTAATAAAGAAAAAGAAAAGGAGATGTTTTTGGTATTTTTTAGTATTTTAGGATTTAATATGAAAAAAGAATTAATTGAAATTAAATGCTAACCCTAATTCTATTTGTTTTTTAATTTATTAAGAAAAGAAGATTAAAACCTAATATTAACCCTAATTAATTTACATGCAAATTTAATTATAAAAATAAATATCTAATATTTAATTATTATGGAATAAAAGAAAAAAGATGAAAATTAACTAAACCCTAGTTCTATGTTTTTTTAGATTTTTATTAAAAGAATTAAAATTAAAACCTAATTTAAAAACTAATTTAATTATATGCAATTTAATTACAAAAATACTTAAAATAAAATATTTATCATTTTTTTCTCTTTTTTGACTTTTTTATGTTTTTTGTGTTTTTATGAAAATATAGTTAAATTAACAAAATTAATTAAAAATAATCATTGAAAATAAAGAAATAAAGAAAAATAAAAAATAATGAAAAGGATTTGTAAACCTGGGGGGTTCAGACCCCAAATAGGAGGTGAAATTGTGGTAATTTGGCCCAAGATTTTGAGGCCTTGTGGACTTTCCCAGGACACGTACTCAAACGTTGACTAGAGCCCATCGTGTTCCCCGGACCTGTGCCTTTGGATTGACGTAATTGACGTGTGGACGGCTTGATCTTGGAGGTGTATGGTGCGCTCTTTAGGCTGAAACTGCATATAATTATTAATTGAAAAATAACGTGAAAGGGGGTGAGGACCTGGGGCTCGAACCCAGGTCCTGAACGTTACCAACAGTAAGCCTTGCCAACCGTTCCAGATGCGCGCTTTGTACATTAAACAACACACAATAAATATAAAATAAATAATAGTTAGTGGAGCCTTCTGCGCGCGAAAATTTGAATCAACCATCCATGCCTCGCCACCTAAGCATCTTCTTCTTCGTTCCCTGAAATATAAAATCATAAGCAACGGTTTTTTAACCGTTCCAGAAGGTACCATTCCAGAAAATAGCGATTAGGAATTCTTGCGTCAGAAATTAGGCGCGACACATGAATTCTTTTCGTCCAGGCATGATCGTTTTAATGGTCAAGGTCCCAAGTCTCAATTTTTCCTTGGATGGAAAGCCCCAAATTGCAATTCCTGCAACCCTAAAAAACGATAATGGCGAAATCTCCAATATCACATGAAAGCTCAATTAAATGATAGGGTTAGCTTCAGAATGCTTCACTTAGTATGAATCCACAATTAAAATGCCATGAAAATGCATAGATGTTAAAACACGATTATGAAAAAAAAAGTGGAAAAGTGTGACTTCTGTACAATGATTCAAGGCGTTAGGGGCGTGGAAATCTATTCAGGCACGTTGCTGAAAGTCTCAGGAAGGTGATGAGATGAATATCTCAGCTTGAATCGCCCTCTAACCTTGTTTTCAGAATTGAGTTTTTTGCCAAAATTTCAAGTTTGATGGATGCTTTTCTGCGCAGCTTAGAGGTCCCTCGCATTAGGTTTTGATTCCTTGTATAAGTATGAGTGAATTAGGTCAAGAAAAACAAACCAAATCATTTGCATTCATGGTTTTTGAAATTTGATTTTCAAAGATCTTTTTTAATCTTTTTTATGCACTTTTTGTACAAATCATGATCAATTCTCTCCAAATCTTCCCATATTTGATTATGCACGAATTATTGAGTAGATTTCATGCACAAAAAGATTGTAAAGCTTAGGTTAAATATTTTTCATGTATTTAATTTGATTTAAATGAATTATTATTAATAAAAATTCAAATAAATAAATAAAAAATGAAGAAATACTTCCCTTTGGGCCAAGTGGTCGTGCACATGTATTGGATGATGAATTATGGAAGAAAAATAGGCCCATTAGCAATTTTAGGTCATTTGAATCAATGTTGACTTTTCAAAATATCCAAAAATTTCCCAACTTCCACAAGGCATAACGTGCTCAATTTTTAAGCTTTGCTCATGTTCTTGGACATTTTGGAAAGGTCTTTGAGTCCTCTAACCAATGTCTTTGGTCCCATGTCATTTTGATTTACCAATCTCAAGTTATGGCCTTTGACTTAAAGTCCCTTTTTATTGACTTTTGAAAATGACCTATAATGTTGAAATTGATAACTTTTTGTGAGAGCATTTCTTGGACTTGAAGTACGAAGATTAGTTGTAGGAAATGTCTTTCTCTTCGAAATGAGCTTTGGATGGAATTTTTCTGATAATCCATGTGAAAGTTATGCCCTGGTCAATTTACAGTTGACTTTTTCAACTGTCCAAATAAGGAAACTTTTGCATCTTGATGATTTTTGAGCCAAGCTTTGAGAATCATGATCGAGCATTGATCAAATGATGTTTGTGGCTTCAAAATGATATGTTGACCAAAAATTTGAACTTTTGACTGTCAAATGACCATTTTTCCCCTACAGTTGACTGTAGTGCAATTAGGGTTTTGACTGTGCAATTTTGTGCTGAATGTCTTGAAACTTTGTATGAGGATGCTTGATCATGTTTATAGGCATGTGGGACTTGATTGGACCTTTGGAAACTTCATTTTCTTGATCAGAACCAAAACCCTAATTTTGACTGTTAGGAGGCCCTTGAACTGTGCAACCCTTGGGGAGATTTTGAAGCTTGACTTGGCAATTTCTTGAAGAATATGGGAGGGCAAATTTTGGGGTACAACAGTATGGTAACACTGCACTACTGACAGTGACAACTTCCTGTATCCTAAGAGCACGAACATAGTCGAAAAAATACTACGCGCAATCAAAGACCCGCTAGGTTGACACACCTAGGCAAAAATAAGGGCCTCCCGGCGAACCAAAAGGGTTCGGGCAAAATAAGGGATGAAAATGAAAAAATCTGTACACCCGGCAAGTCGAAAACCTGAAAAGGCGGCTTGGGCAAAAAAGGGTATCCCGGTGGACTGAAAACCCGAAAGGGCGGTCCAGGAAAAAATTAGAGATTTAAGCGTATGACTATGTCCCGGTATCTCGTCATTTGCCTACCAGAAGAAGAATTGTCAACCGGCAGTTATCAAGACCTCCACAGGTACCTTCTCCCGCAGAAACTGGGGCAATAAGAATTGTCTAAGCGATCTAGCTGCTCTGTCCACCGAGGTACCAAGGTAAGTTCAGTTGAAGAACATGACCAAGTTACCTCCACTCCCCGTAGAGTAAGGCATGATTCAGCAATACTCTCCTCAAGTAGAGTTGGCCTCCCATCCGCCCCGAAAAGGCACAGTATCTCCAGCAAGTCAGCAACACTCTCCCAAAGCAGAGTTAGCCTACTGTCAGCCTTAAGGAAGTTAGGTATCCCCAGAAGATCTCAACATTCCTTAGCGGAGTATAGATATTCCTCAGCAAGCATCCCCGGCAGACATAATATAAGATTGTTCCCCGGCGGAATCCAGACACCCCAGTGCAGTCCAAAAAGTTTCCCCAGGAGAGTTGAATCATTCTCCCCAATGGATTCTGGAAGCTTATCCCCAGTAGATTCTGGAAGCTTATCACCTGCAGAGTGCATACGTCTCTCCCCGACCATATTCAAAGGTTATTCCCCACCAGAGCCTATAACTGGGTTATCCTCATCTAATTACAACGGAAGGACCGTCCTCGGCGAAGTTCTTCCTATCCCCAGCGGAGTTCATCAAATTCCCCAACATAACTTATCAATGGAATCCCCAGCGGAGTTATCATCAAATTCTCAGCGAAGTATCTCTTCCCACAGAGTAATTCCCCGCAGAGTAATCTCCCTAACAAGTTTATCCCCAACGGAGTCATCTTCTCCTACCGGTTTATTCTTACAATCATCATCCCCAGCGGAAACGAAGAATCTTACTCTTCAACATCAGCCCAAGATTCAAAAAGCTCCCGGCATTCGTCAAGGATTTATTTTCCTAGACGAAATACATTCATAGACATTTCACATTTCATACATCCTGCTTACATACATGATAAAGTGCATATGACACTATCTCATTTTGAACATCATGACATCATGCATTTCATACATCATGACATTGCATACAACTGATGTTTTGCCTTTTTAGGAAAAAGGTCAATCCAAAGATGATTACTATCAACTGTCGCAATTCCAGATTCGATACCTGTATCTAGCCAGGTCATATCTGTGAGCGATTGATTATGGATTCGATACCTGTATCTAGCCAGGGCATATCTACATTAAAGAAATTTTAGAGATAGCTTAGAGATGCTCCGGACACAGATGCTATTCTATTGCTTATTCATATATCCTTCTAGAGATGGTTCAGATGCGATCCAGATATGGCTACATTCTGATACTTATTCAGATTCCCTCTCGGAGATAGCTTAGAGATGCTCCATATATGGATGCTATTCTTTTGCTTATTCAGAGTTTCCTGTCAGAGATGGCTTAGAGATGCTCCAGATATGGATGCTATTCTTTTGCCTATTCAGATTTCTCTCCAGAGATAGCTTAGAAATGCTCCAGATATGGATGTTATTCTTTTGCTTATTCAGAGTTTCCTTTCAGAGATAGCTTGGAAATGCTCCAGATATGGATGTTATTTTATTGCTTATTCAGAGATAGTTCAGATGCGACCCAGATTTGGCGACATTCCGATACTTATTCCAGAGTTCCTTTCAGATATAGCTTAGAGATGCTCTTGAACCGGATGTTATTCTATTGCTTATTCAGATTTCCCTTCAGAGATAACTTAGATATGCTCCTGACCCGGATGTTATTCTACTGCTTATTCAGATTCAAACTTCTAAAGACAACTTAGAGATGCTCCAGACCCGGAGGCTATTCTATTGTTTAGTCCAGATTCATTCAAAAGACATTCCAGATACGATCCAGGTTCAGATGACATTCTGTCACCCAGTCAGATGCAGTATGGATATACCCCAGACACGGCGGTCATTCTACTACTCGTTCATACGTGAGCAATTAGATATAGACTAGATATGCTCCAGACACGGAAGCTATTCTATTTCTTACTCAGATTCAACCATCCCTAACAGTCTCTAAATGGCATCTATAAGCCCATTCCCGACAAGGTTCTGTCACACCTCCAGATGGCATCTATAAGCCCATCCTCCTATCCATCATCTCTCCAAATGGCATCTGTAAGCCCATTCCCGCCATCACGCTGCTGATACTCCACTATGTGAGTGCAAATTTCTGGGCACTTTAGTGTTCAATCATCTTCCACCTTCGGATCACGAAAGGCACGCAAGTCAATCTACATCCTCAGGTTTAAGAAGATTGAACAGGGGCAACTGTTGTACCCCAAAATTTGCCCTCCCATATTCTTCAAGATTTGTCAAGAGTCATATTCAAATGGCTCAAGATCTCTCAAGAGATTGCACAGTCAAACATCCTCTTAAGCCAGTCAAAATTAGGGTTTTGTTTCTTGCAAGGAATTTGAGGTTTTCAGTGGCTCAATCAAGTCCCATATGCCTATATACATTGTCAAGAATCTACATGTCAAGTCTCAAGTCTCACAGAGGCAAATTCCACAGTCAAAAGCCCTATCTGGTTCACAATCAACTGCAGGGGTAAAATTGTCATTTTGCAGTCAAAAGTCAGAATTTTTGGTCAACATCTTATTTTGAAGCCACAATCATCATTTGATCAAGTCTTGATCATGATTCCACAAGCATGGCTCAAAAATTATCAAAGATGCAAAAGTTTCTATTTTTGGACAGCTAAAAATTCAACTGTAAATTGACCAGGGCATAACTTTTTCATGGTTGATCAGAAAAATCCCATCCAATGCTCATTTTGAAGGGGATGACATTTCCTACAACTCATCTTCACATTCCAAGTCCAACCCGGTGCGTCATATTCAGGTGTTCTTTCGCCAAGATATCTCTGATAACGTATTCTCAAATTCAGGTTCAGCTCAAGAGTCAATTCTTTAAAGAAGGTATCCGAATGTGTGAGTTTTTCTCGAAGAAATATGGTGAAAAAAGTGTGCTGAAAGTGCAGTTTTTACGCGCTAAAAAATTTATAACTTGAAGATCGTGGCTCGTTTTGAACCCGTTCCGGTGGCCAAAATTCCGTCTTGACATTATCTACGTTTTCATCTCTCACGGCTGGAAGCCAATTTCGATCAGAAGGTCTTTAAAAATGTGGATTTATCAAGTATTTTCATACAAAAAATTTGTGACAAGTTTATTTGCGTCATGTTCAGAAAATCATAACTTGGTCGATTTTAATCGTATCGAGCTGGTTCCGGCGCCAAAATTTCACAAACTGAGTTGGCTACATTTTCACAGAAGGTATTGAGTTCAAACGGTATTCAAAAGGCCTTCGTTTTTTTGCTCAGAGTGCATGACACGCCAAAAATCCTGAATGCTGAATATTATTTTATCTGGGCCGAAACTTCGAAAATTCATAACTCGGTCAATTTTTACCGGATTGGGCTCATATTTTTACACAAGGTCACTGACTCAGAGATCTACAACTTTTCTTAAAAAGTCGAGACCAAATTATGCACCGATCAATACCAGTTTTTTATTGAACGTGTCAGAGTCGACACTGGAGCCCAAGATAAGTTTGTCTGAGCTGAAACTTCAAAAATTCATAACTAATTCACCGTTTACCCGATTGAGCCGATTTTTGGACAGGAGTTAGTTCTCGATATCGGATACATTTTGTTTTCACATTTCAACTTCAAAAATTGCACTTAAGTCCCTGCGATTTAGCCTGGAAAGTGACGAACTCAAGTGAACATTGGAGGCCCAATTGCACATTCAAAGCCCATTTTCTTTATCCTAATTTCCATTATATAATCACCTTCTTTTCACACAAACCAGGGAGGAGAAAAAAGGAGAGAAAAAAACCTTGCCACAACACTGTCAGAATATCAAATTCTTTCAAGAACCCTAAAACCTTGAAATCCTTATTACAAATCCCTCTCTCACTACAAACAAGCCATCTTAGTTACAAACCAACATCTCACTACTTCTTCAGTAAGGGTAAGGTTGGCTTGATCTCCATGATCAAAAGGGCATAAAAGCATTCGTGTCACTACTTTTCCAGTAAGGGTAAGGTTGATTTGATCTCCATGACTAAAAAGGTATAATCATTCATACATGCCATATTGACCTAAACATTAAATTTCTTCATATATTGGCTTTATTTGTATTTTATGATATATATATTAATTTATTTAATGTGTTCATGAGATTCAACACTTCAGATTTAGATAGGATCCCATGCAGGTTCATTAAGGAACGTTGAGGCCAAAACACAAATGGCCAAAAGCCAAAAGCCAAATGGCCAAAACAGAACAGCTTACACATGACATCAATACATGGCGAGCCAGATATCCTGAGAAGGTTAAGGAACGTGGAGGCCAGAACACAAATGGCCAAAAAGCCAAAACATAAATGGCCAAAACAAAATAGTTTACACATGACGCAATAGCTGTTTCACCCCTCCAATCAGGCTCGTATACTCCTAAACTCTCTCTCTATTTGTATTATGTTCCTTTAATTAATTAATCGTTATTCTTTTTATTAATCACTAACCAATTAACATTTTTTCCTAATAAAATCAAAAACACAAAAAAATATTTTATTTATTAAAATTAAATTCAGCACTTTATTTTTGTAAATAAATATTAATTCAATTAATTTAGTTTAATTAGGAAATAACTTTAATATTTTTTGCAATAATTAAAATTAATTTAGACGATTAGGTTTTTATTAACTTTGATCAAATTTATTTTTATTTCCTTAAATATCAAAAACTCCAAAAATATTTTAATTAATTAATTAGTTTATTAATTTAATTGGTAACTTAATTTAATTTCTTTTAATTCAAAAATAACCAAAAAAACCACTTTCTTTCAAAAAAGGGTCAAAACCCCAAAAAACTCACATCCGATTTAATTTCCCGCACGCGATCCATTTTATCATATTATTGTATCTGTTTCCCGGTTTGTAATAGATAATTAGGACTTTAATTATTTATCGCTTTATTTTACTTTCCGCAATTTAAATTAAAGGATTTGTTTTTGGCGATGTAAATACTCGACGCTTTGTAATAGTTTAGATTTAATTTCCACAATTTAAATTCCGCAACTATTAACTGTTAGATGTATGCTAATTAGGCTATGCATGACAAGACTTATCTCTGAAATTAAAATCAACCTGTAGCTCACAAAATGCATGTACAAGATAATATAACATGAAAACAACACACAAGCACATGCCACTCTTAGGGTACGCCTCACTGGTTGCCTCGACGTGGTCATCAAGTATAGGGTATCTTAGAGGTCGCCCTCCTGTCTAAAGATCCAGTTGCCTCGAAACGGTTGCCTCGGATAAAAAGATCTAGGACATTATGGTTACCACTAAAGTGTCCTACTATTGCTTCGGTGACCACACATGTCCCTTAATCGAATTGACCTGAACAACTCCAACGACGGTGCTACCTACTTCTCAATAGTGGGCTAGCACTATCTAAAGGACTCTTACACAGCCTAATTCCTTAGAGTAGGTAGATTCTCCTGGGTACTTGCTCTTTCAAACAAACAAAAAATATTTTTTCACACTGACACTTTCAAAAAGTTTTCAAACAAATTTTTCATACACTCTTGAGGACAGATACAAGAGTTACTTAGAAATTTTTCAAACGAAACTTTTTCAAAACCCACACACACTTGAAATGCAAACATTTTTGAAAACATAAGAGCAAGTACCTAAGAGCCCGTGGATAACCACGGATAGAAAGGGTGCTAACACCTTCCTTTTCTATAAATCTACCTCCCGAACCGAGAAACATTCTCAAAGAAGGAATTTTGCTGTGCTTTTGTCCTTTCCATATTGGAGAACATAAAAGACGATGGCGACTCTTGCTTACCGCGACATTTCGCGAACCAGCTTAAAAAACAGTCAGTTCTATTTCCACCGATCACAGAACTGGCGACTCTGCTGGGGACACTTGTAAAGTGAGGTGTACCTTAGGATTAGATCATACTTATGTTTTCAATTGAATGTTTTGTTTACTTTATTATTGTGGGCATTGTCTTGGAGTTTCATAGATCCTAACCCGGATCTGGGGATACCCTTTTAGGTAGCATAAGGGACCTGTCCGGCGTAGACCGACACGGGTGAAGCAGTGGCTACGTTGGTGTGGCACCTTGGTCTGTACCGATATCCCTTGTGTTGCAACGAGGAGAATATGGGTCTTTTGAAGAGTTATTAAGCACCAACCGACCTTAGAACCCTAAATTGACCCAACTTGGCCATAGAACAGTAGCAGTATGCTACACCCATTGAGGCTAAACTCTCGCGATGGTTCTGGCCGCAAGAAAAGATTGCGACGCTGGAGTTATGACCGATTGAGGGTAGTCAGTGATATTGGGATCCTTTAGAACCCGGTTACTATTTTCTAGGACAGGTCTTAACCAACGAAACTGAAAGAGGGTAGTACCTAAACTTCATGTTGGCCTAAACTCTGAGGGCTTTCTGGTGTGACTTGTGTGCCTTCATACTTGAACTACTTGCTTACTTGTTATCTAACAACACGAGTTCCTTGCAGGTTTTGTTTACAGTCCTTAGTTGGGACTCATTACAGGGCCTACTTACATCACTCCATGCATAGCATAACATCATACCATTGCATGCATCCTGCATAAGGGCTAACCCATTTCAAGGATCTCAAGGGTCTGTGATGCAGGTCATGATGAACCAACTGTCTAACAAGGGGCAAAGGGGATTTATTTTCTTCTAGCCAAGGTTGATAACTTGAGTCAAGGGCTATGACCCACTTGATATGGTGAGCTTTGACTCTTGAAGAAGGACTCTCAATAACATGAATTTCCTTCAATCAAGCTACTGTATTCCAATTCTAACAAGCTTCTCTGTTTACCCCGCGAGATCCTTGAAAACATTGCATGCATATCATACATATCATTGCATTACAGGTACCCTTTTGACATGTCACTTATTTTCTTCGCTGTTTATTTCAGCAATCATCATGAATCTTGAATCAGCCAATGAACAAGCCATCAAGGCCCTCCAGGCCCAGAATGCCCAGTTCCAGGAGTTGGTTATGAGCGTAGCCCAGGGTCAACAGGAATTGAAGACTCTGCTTATGAAGAAGAAGAAGAAGAGGACTGTGTTGTTCAACCCTAGGCGCAAATCTGGGAATGGATCACAAAATGAAGCTGAGCTGACTACCCCATCTGTTGGGAAAGACAGTCCCCAAGAAAGAGAGGTTCCTAGTCCAGTGGTCTCCGACAACGAGACCGATTACAATGATGAACAGTACCCTCCAGCTGAGGACAGGTATAAACAGTTAGAAGACCGACTAAGTGCTATGGAGATACAGAAAGTGCTCGGCCTAGACTTCGAAGATCTAGGTCTATCCTCCGGGGTGGTGATCCCACATAAGTTCAAGGCACCTGCCTTTGCAAAGTATGACGGAGCCTCCTGTACTAAGTTGCACCTCCGATCATACATAAGGAAGATCCAGCCCTACACGGCTGACAAGAAATTATGGATTCACTTCTTTCAGAATAGTCTGGCAGGGACTCAACTCGAGTGGTTCTATCAGCTGGATGGAGCCAGTATCCGCAGCTGGGAAGATTTGGCTACTGCGTTCTATAAGAAATATCAGTACAATTCCGACCTCGCTCCTACGCGTACCCAACTCCAGGGTATGTCACTTGGGACGGGTGAAGGATTCAAGGAATATGCTCAGAAGTGGAGAGACCTTGCTGGAAGGGTGCAGCCACCTTTGACTGACCGTGAGCTCATTGACATGTTCTTGGGGACCCTGTCTGGTCCATTCTTCAACCACCTGATTGGGAATTCTTCTGCTGGGTTTACAGATCTGATCTTGACTGGGGAAAGAATTGAAGCTGGTATCAAGGCTGGGAAGATTCAAGAGGCCACACCTTCCGACACTCATAAAAAGCCTTACCACGGGAAGAAGGAGTCCAATGCTGTGCATGGTAAAAAGAGTCATCATGCTCAACATGTAGGGGAAACCCAAATCTCTAATCCTATGCCTGCTCAACAAAGACAGGGGTAGCAACGTAAGGAGGTCGCACCCAAACGACAGTTCACTAAGATCGACATGTCACTGGATCAAGCGCTACAGCAAATGTTGAAGGCAGGGCTGATTACCTTAAGGGCTCCTCTCCGGAATCCAAACACTTCTGCTCCTAACTATCACCCCAACGATAGGTGTGCATACCATTCTGATAGCCCGAGACATACTACGGACAACTGTTGGGCTCTGAAGAACAAGGTCCAAGACATAAGTGACGCCAAGGAAATCCAGTTTGAAGCACCAGAGACTCCAAACATAATCACTGCTCCTTTGCCAAATCACTGAAGGCTTTTGTTTTATTTGAATTTCCGAGTTGTATTTTTCTTTGCTTAGACAAACAATTAATGTCATAGCAAACTCTTTTATTCCATTAATGCATCACATATGTCTGTTGAATTAATCCAATTATATTCACTATATTCAAATTGCTTTCATATTTTTTGTGATGATCAACGCTCGGTTAATAATTCTAAGCCTCTTGAGGGAGGATGACAAAAACGATACCACAATTTACAGTATGCTTTTGAACAGACCCCGCTGATGAGGTACAAGCATTGTTTCAAATCCTAAACACTGGAGTTATAAGGAAGATAATCCCTCGTCAACCCCTCTGAGCCAAAGAAGTAGGAGTTTTTCTTTTCAAAAATTAAAACCCTTAATCATAACCTGGGGCAGGGTAGTCTTCTCAGCTGAACAAGGTGCACAACGAATGGCACCAAAAAGAGTCCTTATAAAACAAAAGACAGTGATGGTTCCGAATAATCATAAAGACAGGCAGTCATTGCCAAAAAAAAAAACTAAAGCCCAATAAGTCAAAACCTATGAAGGAGACTTACAAAACTGGGGCATCCCGCTGACTGTAATCACAAAAGAAACAGTTCAGGCAAAAAAAAACAGGGATAATGAAATCAAAAAAAAGAGGTACTACAAACCCTCAACAAAAAAAGGGAAATGACTGCCTATTCTAAACTGTCAAAATCCGAACCATCACCGGAATATCAGGACAAAGACTCAAACAAGGTCTAATGCATGATCAGTTGAGTTTAGGTTTGAAGAACATCACGAAGAGCGGGTGGGTACAAATAAACTTGAGCCTTTATCCATTGTTTCTTAAACCATGAACCAGGCCATGCTACAACCTTTAAAAGTCCTAGCTGAAGCATGGGTTAGTTCGAAAGCATACTGTTACGAAAGGTATCCTGACTCCTTAAGGCTTGCGGTAAAATAACGAGTTGACATCACAGTTTACAAAAAAATTCACTTGTTTTTATAAAATAAAAAAAAGCATTTTCAAAAACTTCAAGACAGACATAAGCTTTACATTTCTGATATAACATTGTTTGCATATGATTATTTGTTCGAACAGCTGAGAAATTCGCACGATGAATATCTTGTGAACAAAAATCTTCTCAACAAAAAGGTCATCTCAAGTGGAAGAAACACTTCCAACCAAGGGGCATGGCATAATCATTGTCCATCATCTGGGGCAGTTAAGTCAAAATTCGGAGAATCTCTCAAAAGGCCAACCAGCCTGGGGCAAATCCCGGCCTAAATCACTTGGGGCATTGGACGATCAAACGAAGATCTTCTGGTGGTATGGTAACGCTGCACTACTGACAGTGACAACTTCCTGTATCCTAAGAGCACGGACATAGTCGAAAAAATACTACGCGCAATCAAAGACCCGCTAGGTTGACACACCTAGGCAAAAATAAGGGCCTCCCGGCGAACCAAAAGGGTTCGGGCAAAATAAGGGATGAAAATGAAAACATTTGTACACCCGGCAAGTCGAAAACCTGAAAAGGAGGCTTGGGCAAAAAAGGGTATCCCGGTGGACTGAAAACCCGAAAGGGCGGTCCAGGCAAAAATTAGGGATTTAAGCGTACGACTATGTCCCGGTATCTCGTCACTTGCCTACCAGAAGAAGAATTGTCAACCGGCAGTTATCAAGACCTCCACAGGTACCTTCTCCTGCAGAAACTGGGGCAATAAGAATTGTCTAAGCGATCTAGCTGCTCTGTCCACCGAGATACCAAGGTAAGTTCAAGTGAAGAACATGACCAAGTTACCTCCACTCCCCGCAGAGTAAGGCAGGATTCAACAATACTCTCCTCAAGTAGAGTTGGCCTCCCATCAGCCCCGAAAAGGCACAGTATCTCTAACAAGTCAGCAACACTCTCCCCAAGCAGAGTTAGACTACTATCAGCCTTAAGGAAGTTGGGTATGCCCAGAAGATCTCAATATTCCCCAGCGGAGTATAGATATTCCTCAGCAAGCATCCCCGACAGACTTAATATAAGATTGTTCCCGGGCAGAATCCAGACACCCCAGTGCAGTCCAAAAAGTTTCCCCAGGAGAGTTGAATCATTCTCCCCAATGGATTTTGGAAGCTTATCCCCAGTAGATTCTGGAAGCTTATCACCTGCAGAGTGCATACGTCTCTCCCCGACCATATTCAAAGGTTATTCCCCACCAGAGCCTATAACTGGGTTATCCTCATCTAATTACAACGGAAGGACCGTCCTCGGCGAAGTTCTTCCTATCCCCAGCGGAGTTCATCAAATTCCCCAACATAACTTATCAATGGAATCCCCAACGGAGTTATCATCAAATTCTCAGCGAAATATCTCTTCCCACAGAGTAATTCCCCGCAGAGTAATCTCCCTAACAAGTTTATCCCCAACGGAGTCATCTTCTCCTACCGGTTTATTCTTACAATCATCATCCCCAGCGGAAACGAAGAATCTTACTCTTCAACATCAGCCCAGGATTCAACAAGCTCCCGGCATTCGTCAAGGATTTATTTTCCTAGACGAAATACATTCATAGACATTTCACATTTCATACATCCTGCTTACATACATGATAAAGTGCATATGACACTATCTCATTTTGAACATCATGACATCATGCATTTTATACATCATGACATTGCATACAACTGATGTTTTTCCTTTTCAGGAAAAAGGTCAATCCAAAGATGATTACTATCAACTGTCGCAATTCCATATTCGATACCTGTATCTAGCCAGGGCATATCTGTGAGCGATTGATTGTGGATTCGATACCTGTATCTAGCCAGGGCATATCTACATTAAAGATATTTTAGAGATAGCTTAGAGATGCTCCGAACACAAATGATATTCTATTGCTTATTCAGATATCCTTCTAGAGATGGTTCAGATGCGATCCAGATATGGCTACATTCTGATACTTATTCAGATTCCCTCTCGGAGATAGCTTAGAGATGCTCCATATATGGATGCTATTCTTTTGCTTATTCAGAGTTTCCTGTCAGAGATGGCTTAGAGATGCTCCAGATATGGATGCTATTCTTTTGCCTATTCAGATTTCTCTCCAGAGATAGCTTGGAAATGCTCTAGATATGGATGCTATTCTTTTGCTTATTCAGAGTTTCCTTTCAGAGATAGCTTGGAAATGCTCCAGATATGAATGTTATTTTATTGCTTATTCAGAGATAGTTCAGATGCGACCCAGATTTGGCGACATTCCGATACTTATTCCAGAGTTCCTTTCAGATATAGCTTAGAGATGCTCCTGAACCGGATGTTATTCTATTGCTTATTCAGATTTCCCTTCAGAGATAGCTTAGAGATGCTCCTGACCCGGATGTTATTCTACTGCTTATTCAGATTCAAACTTCTAAAGACAACTTAGAGATGCTCCAGACCCAGAGGCTATTCTATTATTTAGTCCAGATTCATTCAAAAGACATTCCAGATACGATCCAGGTTCATATGACATTCTGTCACCCAGTCAGATGCAGTATAGATATACCCCAGACACGGCGGTCATTCTACTACTTGTTCAGACGTCAGCAATTAGATATAGACTAGATATGCTCCAGACACAGAAGCTATTCTATTTCTTACTCAGATTCAACCATCCCTAACAGTCTCTAAATGGCATCTATAAGCCCATTCCCGACAAGGTTCTGTCACACCTCCAGATGGCATCTATAAGCCCATCCTCCTATCCATCATCTCTCCAAATGGCATCTGTAAGCCCATTCCCGCCATCACGCTGCTGATACTCCACTATGTGAGTGCAAATTTCTGGGCACTTTAGTGTTCAATCATCTTCCACCTTCGGATCACGAAAGGCATGCAAGCCAATCTACATCCTCAGGTTTAAGAAGATTGAACAGGGGCAATTGTTGTACCCCAAAATTTGTCCTCCCATATTCATCAAGATTTGTCAAGAGTCATATTCAAATGGCTCAAGATCTCTCAAGAGATTGCACAGTCAAACATCCTCCTAAGCCAGTCAAAATTAGGGTTTTGTTTCTTGTAAGGAATTTGAGGTTTTCAGTGGCTCAATCAAGTCCCATATGCCTATATACATTGTCAAGCATCTACATGTCAAGTCTCAAGTCTCACAGAGGCAAATTCCACAGTCAAAAGCCCTATCTGGTTCACAATCAACTGCAGGGGTAAAATGGTCATTTTGCAGTCAAAAGTCAGAATTTTTGGTCAACATCCTATTTTGAAGCCACAATCATCATTTGATCAAGTCTTGATCATGATTCCACAAGCATGGCTCAAAAATTATCAATGATGCAAAAGTTTCTATTTTTGGACAGTTGAAAAGTCAACTGTAAATTGACTAGGGCATAACTTTTTCATGGTTCATCAGAAAAATCCCATCCAATGCTCATTTTAAAGGGGATGACATTTGCTACAACTCATCTTCACATTCCAAGTCCAACCCGGTGCTTTATATTCAGGTGTTCTTTCGCCAAAATATCTCTGATAACGTATTCTCAAATTCAGGTTCGGCTCAAGAGTCAATTCTTTAAAGAAGGTATCCGAATGTGTGAGTTTTTCTCGAAGAAATATGGTGAAAAAAGTGTGCTGAAAGTGCAGTTTTTACGCGCTAAAAAATTCATAACTTGAAGATCGTGGCTCTTTTTGAACCCGTTCCGGTGGCCAAAATTCCGTCTTGACATTATCTACGTTTTCATCTCTCACGGCTGGAAGCCAATTTCGATCAGAAGGTCTTCAAAAATGTGGATTTATCAAGTATTTTTATACAAAAAATTTGTGACAGAAGTTTATTTACGTCATGTTCAGAAAATCATAACTTGGTCGATTTTCATCGTATCGAGCTGGTTCCGGCGCCAAAATATCACAAATTGAGTTGGCTACATTTTCAAAGAAGGTATTGAGTTCAAACGGTATTCAAAAGGCCTTCGTTTTTTTGCTCAGAGTGCATGACACGCCAAAAATCCTGAATGCTGAATATTATTTCAACTGGGACGAAACTTCGAAAATTCATAACTCGGTCAATTTTTATCGGATTGGGCTCATGTTTTTACACAAGGTCACTGACTCAGAGATCTACAACCTTTCTTCAAAAGTCGAGACCAAATTATGCACCGATCAATACCAATGTTTTATTGAAGAACGTGTCAGAGTCGACACTGGAGCCCAAAATAAGTTTGTCTGAGCTGAAACTTCAAAAATTCATAACTAATTCACCGTTTATCCGATTGAGCCGATTTTCGGACAGGATTTAGTTCTCGATATCGGCTACATTTTGTTTTCACATTTCAACTTCAAAAATTTCACTTAAGTCCCTGCGATTTAGCCTGGAAAGTGACGAACTCAAGTGAACATTGGAGGCCCAATTGCACATTCAAAGCCCATTTTCTTTACCCTAATTTCCATTATATAATCACCTTCTTTTCACACAAACCAGGGAGGAGAAAAAAGGAGAGAAAAAAACCTTGCCACAAAACTGTCAGAATATCAAATTCTTTCAAGAACCCTAAAACCTTGAAATCCTTATTACAAATCCCTCTCTCACTACAAACAAGCCATCTCAGTTACAAACCAACATCTCACTACTTCTTCAGTAAGGGTAAGGCTGACTTGATCTCCATGATCAAAAGGGCATAAAAGCATTCGTGTCACTACTTTTCCAGTAAGGGTAAGGTTGATTTAATCTCCATGACCAAAAGGGTATAATCATTCATACATGCCATATTGACCTAAACATTAAATTTCTTCATATATTGGCTTTATTTGTATTTTATGATATATATTAATTTATTTAATGTATTCATGAGATTCAACACTGCAGATTTAGACAGGATCCCATGCAGGTTCATTAAGGAACGTTGAGACCAAAACACAAATGGGCAAAAGCCAAAAGCCAAATGGCCAAAACAGAACAACTTACACATGACATCAATACATGGCGAGACAGATATCCTGAGAAGGTTAAGGAACGTGGAGGCCAGAACACAAATGGCCAAAAGCCAAAACATAAATGGCCAAAACAAAACAGTTTACACATGACGCAATAGCTGTTTCACCCCTCCAATCAGACTCGTATACTCCTAAACTATCTCTCTATTTGTATTATGTTCCTTTAATTAATTAATCGTTATTCTTTTTATTAATCACTAACCAATTAACATTTTTTCCTAATAAAATCAAAAACACAAAAAAAATATTTTATTTATTAAAATTAAATTCAGCACTTTATTTTTGTAAATAAATATTAATTCAATTAATTTAGTTTAATTAGGAAATAACTTTAATATTTTTTGCAATAATTAAAATTAATTTAGACGATTAGGTTTTTATTAACTTTGATCAAATTTATTTTTATTTCCTTAAATATCAAAAACTCCAAAAATATTTTAATTAATTAATTAGTTTATTAATTTAATTGGTAACTTAATTTAATTTCTTTTAATCCAAAAAATAACCAAAAAAACCACTTTCTTTCAAAAAAGGGTCAAAACCCCAAAAAACTCACATCCGATTTAATTTCCCGCACCCGATCCATTTTATCATATTATTGTATATGTTTCCTGGTTTGTAATAGATAATTAGAACTTTAATTATTTATCGCTTTATTTTACTTTCCGCAATTTAAATTAAAGGGTTTGTTTTTGGCGATATAAATACCCGACGCCTTGTAATAGTTTAGATTTAATTTCCACAATTTAAATTTCGCAACTATTAACTGTTAGATGTATGCTAATTAGGCTATGCATGACAAGACTTATCTCTGAAATTAAAATCAACCCGTAGCTCACAAAATGCATGTACAAGATAATATAACATGAAAACAACACACAAGCACATGCCACTCTTAGGGTACGCCTCACTGGTTGCCTCGACGTGGTCATCAAGTATAGGGTGTCTTAGAGGTCGCCCTCCTGTCTAAAGATCCAGTTGCCTCGAAACGGTTGCCTCGGATAAAAAGGATCTAGGACATTAGGGTTACCACTAAAGTGTCCTACTATTGCTTCGGTGACCACACATGTCCCTTAATCGAATTGACCTGAACAACTCCAACGACGATGCTACCTACTTCTCAATAGTGGGCTAGCACTATCTAAAGGACTCTTACACAGCCTAATTCCTTAGAGTAGGTAGATTCTCCTGGGTACTTGCTCTTTCAAACAAACAAAAAATATTTTTTCACACTGACACTTTCAAAAAGTTTTCAAATAAAATTTTCATACACTCTTGAGGACAGATACAAGAGTTACTTAGAAATTTTTCAAACGGAACTTTTTCAAAACCCACACACACTTGAAAAGCAAACATTTTTGAAAACATAAGAGCAAGTACCTAAGAGCCCGTGGATAACCACAGATAGAAAGGGTGCTAACACCTTCCCTTTCTATAAATCTACCTCCCGAACCGAGAAACATTCTCAAAGAAGGAATTTTGCTGTGCTTTTGTCCTTTCCATATTGGAGAACATAAAAGACGGTGGCGACTCTTGCTTACCGCGACATTTTGCGAACCAGCTTAAAAAACAGTCAGTTCTATTTCCACCGATCACAGTAGGGCTGTGAGAAGGAACCTGGGTCGTAGGGTTACTTCAAAATGAAATCCTAGATAGTAGGGCTTTGAGAAGCAACCTGGATAGTTGGGTTACTTCGAAATGAAATCCTGGATAGTAGGGCTGTGAGAAGGAACCTGGATAGTAGGGTTACTTCGAAATGAAAGCCTGGATAGTGGGGATGTGAGAAGGAACCTGGGTCGTAGGGTTACTTTGAAATGAAAGCCTGGATAGTAGGGCTGTGAGAAGGAACTTGGGTCGTAGGGTTACTTCGAAATGAAAGCCTGGATAGTAGGGCTGTGAGAAGGAACCTGGGTCGTAGGGTTACTTCGAAATGAAAGGCTGGATAGTAGGGTTGTGAGAAGGAACCTGGGTCGTAGGGTTACTTCGAAATGAAAGCCTGCATAGTAGGGCTGTGAGAAGGAACCTGGATAGTAGGGTCACTTCGAAATGAAAGCCTGGATAGTAATGATGTGAGAAGGAACCTGAATAATAGGGTTGTGAGAAGGAACCTGGGTCGTAGGGTTACTTCAAAGCGATAATGTAGATTAGTTGACCCGTTTAGTTTAGGGAACTGAGTTTCCGTTATTCGTCTGCAGATGTGACTTGCATAACTACTGGATTTGTTGAAGCTAATCATCTTTCCTGAAAAGATTACGGGGTTAGTTATATGCGATGCATGAAATGCAGGGTGAGATGATGTTCTCAAAATAAATGAGATTATGATGTATATGATATGTATGCGCATGTCATGATGTATGTTCATGAAATGCTATCGGGGTATGCTCGTGTATGGGAAAATAAATCCCTGACTGTTGCTGGAGATTTGTAAATATTTTGTCGGGAAGAGACGCTGCTTGAGAATAAATGCTACGGGGAACGAACTTAGGAAGTGGATTATTGTAGCTGAAGTGATGAACTTTGTCGGGGATTTAGCTTCTGTATCCAGAGAAATAAACTCTGCTTGGGGAATGAATTTTACTGACTCGCCCGTGATCACGAAATTCGGCTGGAGGATATAGCTGTCAGGTTTCAAAATGACCCTGGCTGGGGAGGTTACGTCCTGTTTCGGGAAAGCTGACATCAATGTTTTCGAATACTTTTACTCTATAGGGAGTGTATGTACTAATGATTATACTCCAAAGCTGACTCTTTCCCGATACCTGCTGGGCAGAGTAACTGTCGGGTTTGGCACTTCTTGTTTTTTTTCCTGTTTCTGGAATTTAGAGTAATTGTCTTTTGTTTCTTATGTAAATATTTATGAGCAGCAATCATTTTCAAATGCATATATAAAAAATAAGTCATTGGACATTCCTGCAAAACAAAACAGAAAAAGAAAAAGAAACTCGAAGTTTCTTGTGAAAATGATTTGCATTGATTTTTGAAGTTGGCCTGTAATAGGCGTTTTTGTACAAAGAGGCTGACACTCTAGTAAGAGAACGCCGCCGTAAAAATAGAAACTATACAATTTGTGTAAAAGAGAAAAAAAAACAGCTATGTGAAACAACCCCATTGGGTTCCAACTCTGTTATTGCCTTTATATCTTCAAGCGTCTCATCACTTTACTTCTTGGTTAAAAGTTGATCAGATTGATTGGCATCGTCCGAGCTTGATAGCCGATATGTAAATCTAGTCGCAAGATGATGCAATGAGACATAGTTGTATGCTTTATATCCCTAACTTTTGCCTATACCTCCCTTTCGGGTTTTCAGTCCACCGGGATACCCTTTTTTGCCCAAGTCGCCCTTTCAGGTTTTCGACTTGCCGGGTGTACAGATTTTTTTCATTTTCATCCCTTACTTTTTCCCGAACCATTTTGGTTCACCGGGAAGCCTTTATTTTTTCCTAGGCCAGTTAACCTAGCGGGTCTCTTGATTAGGCATAGTATCTTTTCACTATGTCTGCATTGACAGGGTGAGGAAGGTCGTCACCATCCATGGTGGTTAGAATCATAGCTCCACCCGAGAAAATGTTCTTAACCACAAATGGTCCTTCGTACGTGGGGTCCACTTGCCCCTGGGATCACCTTGCGGCAGTATCATGCGTTTGATCACTAGATCCCCGACTTGATATTCTTGACGCCTGACTTTCTTGTTTAAAGCCTTGATCATTCGCTTTTGATACGTCTGACCATGGTAGATAGCAGTAAGTCTATTTTCATCAATTAGATTTAACTGATCAAGTCGGGTTCAGATCCAGTCATCTTCTTTCAAACCCGCATCCTTCGTAATCTTGAGAGAAGGTATATGGACTTTGATGGGTAGGACTGCCTCTATGCCATATACCAGAGAGTAGGGTGTTTCCCCTGTCGATGTCTGTGCTGAGGTACGGTACCCATGAAGAGCAAATGGTAACATCTCATGCCAGTCTTTGCATGTCACTGTCATTTTCTATACAATCTTCTTGATGTTCTTGTTAGCTGCTTCAACAGCGCCATTCATCTTTGGCCAATAGGGAGAAGAATTATGATGCTATATATTGAACTATTTACAGAGCTCGGTGATCATTGTGTTGTTGAGATTCGTACCATTGTCAGTAATAATTCTCTCTAGCACACCATATCGACAAATCAGATTATGTCAGATAAACCGCGCCACAATGTTCTTGGTTATTGTAGCAAAAGAGGCTGCCTCAACCCACTTCGTGAAGTAATCAATGGCTACTAGGATGAAGCAATATCCATTAGAAGCGGTGGGCCTGATTCCTCAATTTTGACTCTTTGAAAGTGTTCTTGGACTTTTTAGAAATATTGAGTTGTCCTATAAGCAACCCTTTTAGTCTCATCTCAATTTGATATTCCATGCTCATGTATGAAGCTTTGAAAAAAGGTGTTTTTGTTGACTTTTCAAAATGACCTATAATGTCAAAATTCATAACTTCTTGTGAGTACATATTTTGAACTTGGGAGATGAATATGGATTATAGATAATTTCATCCCCTTCAAAATGAGCTTTGTATGGGTAATTTCTCATAAAGTATGAGAAAGTTATGCTTGGTCAAAGTTGAGTTGACTTTTCCTACAAAACCCTAATTTAGCAACTTTTGGTTCTTGATGAATTGTGAGCAATCCTTGATGAACCATGATCAACCCTTGATCAAATGATGAATGATACTTCAAAATGAGGATGTTGACCAAAAATCTTTATTTTTGACTGTATGTGGGCCACAGTTGACTTATGCGCTAGCACAATCGATTTTTAGGCCTTTGAGCAATTGACTGAGCAAATTTTCTCTGCAAGGCTTGAAACTTGACATGGATGATCTTGAGAACATATTAGGACAATGGTGAGAATTTGGGATCCCTTGGACTCAAGTATCTTGATGCAACATGAAACCCTAATTTTGAGGTAGACTGCCCTAGGAGGGAGTTTGTCTGGTCCACCCTTTGACTTCCTTGAGCAATTTGAAGATCTTTCTTGAAATGTTTTGAGAAATATGGGAGGGAAAATTTTGGGGTACAACAATACTGCTTATAGAAAGCAGCATCCAGATCTTCCCAATTTCAGACATTGGCTCCCTCCATCTGGTAGAACCATTCAAGCTGAGTACCTGACAGACTATCTTAAAAGAAATGAACCCACAAATTTATATCAACGGTGTGGGGCTGTATTTTTCTGACATAAGAGCGGAGATGGATTTTTGGGAAGGACACCCCATCATACTTAGAAAAAACTGGAGCTTTGAACTTCTGCGGGATGACCACTCCCGATACCAATCCCAATTCTTTGAAATCCAGCCCAGGTATCCTCTGAACTTCCATGGCACTCAAACGATCTTCCAACTGCTTGTATCTATCCTCGGCAGGAGGATACTGCTCATCATTGTAGTTGATATCATTGTCAGAAACTGCAGGACTGAGATCCTTCTCCCTTGTCTCTTCTTCTTGATTCTCCCCTTCTTTGGATGAAAAGGTCAGATCGACTTGTCGCTTCAGCCGCTCTCCAAACCTTCTGCCCATATTCAGAGTACCGACAACCTTCTTCTTTTTCTTTTTCTCTTTCAGGATGAGGGCTTTCAAATCCTCCTGCCCTTTTTCCAGACTTATGAACATTTGTTGGAACTGGGCATTATGTGCCTGAAGGTCCTTGATGCTTTGTTCGGAAGACATTTCTGCTGAAATAAACAGCAAAGAAGAAGAGAAATCTGTAATGGTACCTGTACATGCAATGCTATGCATGGGATGCGCATGCAATGATTTCAAAGAATTTGGGAAATTTAAATTTGTGAACCAAAATAAAACAAAAAATTTATTAGCTGAATTCAAAGTTCAAACGCCTTTTAGACGTTACAATTAAAAACAAAGCTAAAACTAGAAAAGAAATAAAAAATCCCATGGATGCTTCCTCTTTGTGTCGAGATAAGCATTGAGTCCTTTTTCCTTATGGAGCTACTTCGTGAGCTCTAAAACCTTCCTCTCCTGAGCATGGAACTGATCCATGTAAGTATCCTGCTCCTTCTTTAACTGGATCCAAGACCTCTGTAACACTCCAAGATCAGTGGGCATATAAGGTTAGAGAACCGTGTAAGGAATACCCTCTTCAGTAGTGGGTTCCACAATCACTGGTAAAACGGCTACATAGGGAATCATAAGCTTCTGGGCGCGAGCTCGTACCCATTGGAGGTAAGGTTCCATAGGAATGGAAGCCTTTGGCCCTAAATCCCTTGTGCCAGATCGGTTTACCATGCCCCAAGCTCGTATGAACCTCTGGCGATACTCGTGAACATCATCCTTATAGTTGAATACAATGCCCTCGATAAGTAACTCATGGGGACCATCTCTTCGAGCGTAACCAAATTATCACAGAGCTAAACAAGGATTGTAGCTTATGCCCCCTCTGATGCCAAGCAACGGGACATTAGGGTACTCCCCGCAGCGGTCAATAATAGCAATGTTTTCCATAGCTCGGGAACACCAGATAATATCCATATGAGCGAGTGACATTATCCTTTGCGACCAAGCTAAACCTTCTTCATTCTTCAGTATGGACTTAGGGAGGTGAGAAATAAACCACCTCGACAGCAATGGCATGCAACACATAAGAACCCCTCTTTTCTTCATGGTACGAGTATGGAGAGTGTGCAAAATATCTCCGAGTAAAGTAGGCACAGGGTTTCAAGAGAGGAAGATCTTGATAGCATTCACATCTATGAATGAGTCCGGATTAGGGAATAGAACTAACCCATAGATTAGAAGAGCCAAGACCTCCTCAAAAGCCTGAAAATCCATATCATCTCACAACAGTTGGGCTTTATCTATTAGAAACTTGGCTAGAAAACCCTTGACTCCACTTCTTATTTCCCAATTGGATACCACGTCGGCCCGTTTCAGATGCAAAGCTGAGGCAATGACTTCTAGCTTAGGAACTTCTTTCAGACTTGTGAAAGGCAACTGTTCAAGAATGGGTATATCCAACAGCTGAGAGAATTCTTCCATGGTAGGCACCAACTGATAGTCTGGAAAAGTGAAGCAGTGGTGCATGGGATCAAAGAAATGAAAGAGTACACTCATCATATTTTCATCAAAGTTTGAAGTAACCAGGTTGAGAAGTCGACCATGTCTCTTAGTTAACGCAGAAGTTTCAGAAACCTTTGATACTAGCTCTTTGAGTTGGGAAGGTATCTTTACAAAGCTGATTCGGATAGTGTTTCTACGGACGGAAGCCATGACCTTCAAAATAGAACAAAGATAAATTCCCTTGGTCTTTGAAATGGTTAGTGCAATAAGAATGGATGTTATGTTATGATGCATGATGTCATGATAAACCACAGGTATAGCAAACACAGACAAATCACACCAAGTCCTTAGGTTTAAGGCTTGCATGAGGTTAAAGGTCATACCCTCTTGAAGTTTAGTTGGTTTCAAACTTGTCTTAAAAAGTAACCAGGTTCTAAGGGATCTCAATATCACTGACCTTTCTTTTAGGCATTGTCTCAGCTCAATCAATATTTTCTTGCGGCTGAGATATCCCAAAAGTCTAGTCTCAATGAGTGTAGTATCGAGTATCAACCAATTTTCAGCTTTCCACTGAAACCGGTTATCTCACTACGTCCTAATTGGTCAAGTTTGTTCAACTAAGGTTCTAAGGTCCGTTAGTGCTTCATGACACCACACGGAGGCCCCGTATTCTCCTCGTTTCCCCACGAAGGATACCGGTACAAACCAAAGTTCCACACCAACACAACCATCGCTTAAATCATATCATTTTATGACGTACAGTCTCCACGATCTATTGCTGTTTACCTAATAAGTTCCCCCCAGATCCGGGTGTAGGATCTATAGTAACCCAAGTAATCCCTTAAAAATAAAGCAATCAAGACAAGCAAGAGAACAAATTAGATAACCTAGATCCTAAGGTATACCCGCTTTATTTAAATCTCCCCAGCAGAGTCGCCAGTTCTGTAATATGGTGGCAGAACCGACTATTTTTACGGGTTTTCATTTTGCGTTTTTTATTCGCAAAATGTCGCGGTAAACAAGAGTCGCCAACGACTTTTATTTTATCCAATCAGGAAAAGGAAAAAGAACTAAAAAAACCTTTTTCGAGATGTTTCTGAGTACGGGGGTAGATTATAGAAAGGGAAGGTGTTAGCACCCTTTCTATCCATGGTTTTCCATGGGCTCTTAGGTACTTGCTCATTTTAAAATTGCTTGTGTGTGTATGCTTGTTTTGAAAAAAGTTTTACTTCGTGATAACCCTTGTATTAGTCCTCAAGGATGTGACGAAGTTGTTTTGAAAATTGTTTTGAAAGGTGTTTGTGGTAAATTTGTTTATTTGAGCAAGTACATAAAAGTTAATTGTGATACGGTGGGAAAGAACTGACTGTTTTTTTTAATGCTGGTTTGCATTTTGCGTTTGTATTTGCAAAATGTCGCGGTAAGCAAGAGTCGCCATCGACTTTTATTTTATCCAACAAGGAAAGGAAAAAAGCACAGAAAAATTCCTTTTTCGAGATATTTCTCGGGTTCGGGGGGTAGATTATAGAAAGGGAAGGTGTTAGCACCCTTTCTATCCGTGGTTATCCATGGGCTCTTAGGTACTTGCTTATAATGTTTTCAAAATTGCTTTTCTTTGTGCTTGTGGGTTTGAAAAAGTTTTTGTTTGAAAAGGAGTGTAAGTGTGAAAAAGATTTTTGTTTTTGAAAGAGCAAGTACTTAAGAACCATCTACCTACTCGAAAAAGGAATTGTTTTATGCTATTGTCCTTTAGACAATGCTATCCTACTATTGATGAGTAGGTAGAACCGTCGTTGGAGTTTAAGGGTCAATTCGAATTTAGGGACTTACGGTCACCAAAGCAATGTTAGGATGCCTTAGCGGTAACCCTAATGTCTTAGATCATTTGTTTTGAGGCAACAATATTTGAGGCAACCGTTTTGAGGCGAATATGATCTTTAGACAAGAGGGCGACCTCTAAAGTGACCAATACTCAATGACCGCGTACGAAGGCAACCAAGTGAGGTGTACCCTAAGAGTGTGCATGTGCGAGTGTGTCGTTTTCAGTTTATTTTTATCTTTGTACATGTTAATGGTTATCTAAGTTGATTTTAGGTTAAACATTCATTCTTGTCATGCATGCCTATTATCAAACATTTAACAGTTATATTTTGAGGAAAATAAATTGCGGAAATTAATTTACAAGGCGTCGGGTATTTACATTGCCAAAAGCAACCCTTTGAAATTTAAATGCGGAAAAATAAATAAAGCGATAAAATAGTTAAATGGTCCTAATTATCTATTACATTCCGGGAACAAATACAATATTGAATAAATAGATCGCGTGCGGGAAATTAAATCGAGTGCGAATTCTAGGGTTTTGACCCTTTGTTAAAGAAAAAGATTTTTTTGTTTATTTTTATTTTAAGAAAAAAGAAACTATCCTAAATTAATTATTAAACTAAATTAAATTAATTAATTAGTAAAAATAAATATTTTTGGGTTTTTTGTTATTTAAAGAAAGAAATAAAAAATTAATCAATGTTAATAAAAACCTAATTATATCTAAGTTAATTTTAATTATTTAAAAAAATATATTAAAGTTATTCCTAATTAATGGCCTAAATTAATTAAATAAACATTTGTTAATAAAAATAAAAATTTGATTTTATGGAGAAAACATTTTTTATGGTTTTAATTTTATAAAAGAAAAAAAATTATTTGATTGGTTAGAAAATAATAAAAATAATAACAAAACAATTAAATAAACTAAATGAAAATAGAGAGAGATAGAGGTATATGGGCATGTTTGGAGGTTTGATCAATAATTCTGAGGCCCAATTACATTGGCCTAGCTTAACTTTTTGAGATCCCCTATGTGCATGTTGACTGGACTCCATGGTGGACCATCAACCTGGATCACCAGATTTGGCCTTGGGTCATCTGGCGCTTTGATACTTGAGGACATATGATAGGCATCATGCTTGGAGATACACAGGATTACCTGGAAAATAATGATAACGAAGAAGTGAAGGACCTGGGATTCGAACCCAGGTCCTGTGGATGCTTGGATCACTCGCTTCGCCACTAGGCCAATGTGCTTTAGTTTTCAATATATTAAACAATAGTAATAATAAGAGTAAACGCGTTATATGCCAGAAAAGAAAAAAAATTGCGCGAAAATTTGAAAGGACCAATCAGAGGGGGCACGTTGTCGTCCCTGTCCTCAGACCTGTAAAGAAATTACCTGCGGATTTGAACCCGCAGCTAAATGCCTAGGTCATTCCCAAAATTCATCTCAAGCCATATAAACTCCTCCCAAGACCATGGTTGTGTTCGTCTTTCTCTTCCGGTCATGTCCATGGCCATCATTGGGGCTAATTTTACCTGTAAGAGAAATACCCAAAAACAAACCACGAAACCCTAGATATGGTGCTTGGATTTACAGGTCAGATAAATGAAATTGGATAATACAGAAAGCTTGGAAACTTGATGAGGATTATGAATATGCAAATAGTTTGTACAAAAGGTGCATGAATAAAGATTTACGATTTCAAATGCAGAGCGGTTTTCTGTGACACTTACAGTGTGTTTGAGCGTGTATGGAGGCTTGCTAGGGATTGGTTCTGACTCAGTGAACCTCCAGCAATCGATTGGTATCAAGCTTTGCTTCTGAAAACACCTCAAAGTATGATTTTGGTTTCACACTTTTTACCATTTTTTCAAGTTTTGTTTGCTTGGTTCTTGCAGCCTTTAGCCTTGTTTTCGTTCCCTCTAGTTTCCTTATGTATTATAGAATGCATTAGGTTAAGAATTATGGATTGAATCCTTCCACATCAATGCCATGAGATTTGATTTGATTCACCATTACAAAACCTTCTAAAATTGTCAAAACTCAATCTTTTTGCACATGGATTGCTTGATACGAGTTTGATACCCTTGATGATGATGATTCAGTCCTGAAATAGTCAAAAAGATATCAAGTAATTAATATTTGGATTTTATTTGATTTAATTTGATTTAAAATGAAATAATTCAATAAAAAATCAAATAAAATAATAAAAAAGAAATATGATCTCAAGGCTGAAGCTAGGACACGTGTGTAATGGGGAAAGTTCAAATCAAGTGGAAAAGAATGGGCCCATTTGACAAAATTTGAAGTTTTGGGGATAGTTGACTTTTGGCAATTTTGCAAAAATGCCCAACTTCAACAATGCATAACTTCTTCAATTTTGAACTTTTGGAAGTGTTCTTGGACTTCTTAGAAAGCTTGATATGTCCTCTAACAAAACCTTTTGGTCTCATATCATTTTGATATTCCATGCTCAAGTTATAAGCTCTGGAAAAAAAGGTGTTTTTGTTGACTTTCAAAAATGACCTATAATGTCCAAATTTATAACTTCTTGTGAGTGCATTTTCTGATCTTGGGGTATGAAGATGGATTGTAGGAAATTTCATCCCATTCAAAATGATCTTTTTATGGGTCATTTCTTATAAAGTATGGGAAAGTTATTCTTGGTCAAAGTAGAGTTGACTTTTCCTACAAAACCCTAATTTAGCAACTTTTGAGTCTTGATGAATTTTGAGCAATCTTTGATGAATCATGATCAACCCTTGATCAAATGATGAAATACCCTTAAAAATGAGAATGTTGACAAAAAATCTTGAAGTTTGACTATTTGTAGGTCACAGTTGACTTTTGCCTTACCACAGTCAATTTTTGGACCCTTTGAGCAATTGACTGAGCAAACTTCCTCTGCAAGGCTTGAAATTTGACATGGATGACCTTGAGAACATATTAGGACATTAGGGAGAACTTGAGGTCATTTGGACTCAAGGACCTTGATGCAACACAAAACCCTAATTTGGGGTTGACTGCCTTAGGAGATAACTTGATTGTCCAACTCTTGAGCAATCTTGAGCCACTTGGAGATTTTTCTTGCAATGTCTTGAGAAATATGAGAGGGAAAATTTTGGGGTACAAAATTAATCTACCTACTCGAAAAGGCTGTTCATTTCCCTTTAGACAACATTATCCCATTATTAAGGAATAGGTAGCACCGTCGTTGGAGTTTTAAGGGACGTTCGAAGGGACAGATATGGTCACGAAAGCAATGTTAGGAGGTGTTAGTAATCATCCTAAAACCTTAAAGATCTGTTTCCGAGGCAACATATGAATGGGTCATTTGAGATCTTTCGGGGCTAGAGGACGACCACTAACAAACCCTATACTTTATGACCGCTTAACCGAAGGCAATCAAAGTGGAGTAAACCCTAGGAGTGAGCATGTGCGAGTGAGCTTTTTTCAATTAATTTGTCTTTGCACATTTAGGTTATCTACCGTTTTAATTTTCAAATATTCTTTCCATACAATCCTATTAGCATACATCTAACAGTTTATAATTGCGAAAATTTAAAGGTGCAGAAATATAAAACCTAACTATTATATGGCTTTCGTAGATACAGAGTTATTTAACTGAAAATAAAATGCGGAAATTTAAAACCCTGATTAAAATCTATTACAACCTCGAAACAATTACATAAATAATAATCGAAAAGGTAATCAAAACGCACGAAGAATTAAATGCGAAGAATTAATTAAGAGACCTAAAATCTAATTAAAAAATAATTTGGTTATTTTTTGGAGAAAAATTAATTATTTACAACCCTAATTTCTAATTAGTTTTAATTATGAAAAGGCATTAAATTAACCTATTTTAAACTTAATTAATTAATTAAAGAAAATAACTATTTTATGAAGAAGAAAAAAAATGATTTTTGGGTGTTTTTTGTGATTTTATGGTTTTTTGTAGTTAATAAAAAAATTAATTAATTTGTGAAAGTAAATAATTAAATAAAACAAAATAAATAAAAGAAATAAAAAATTAGATTGGGCCTGTGATGAAGAAATTAGGGGGGTGCGTTACTGAATTGTTGAGCCCAAGATGTGCTGAGCCAAAAGCCTTGCGCTGATCCAGTGAGGAGTCCTCCTGATGGTACACCATGGTCCCTGGCAGGTGGAGTCATTGGGTATGTTGATCATGAACGTGCTTAGATCTTTTGGTTGGATGATGGAGGTGTATGGTGAACGTTGGAGATAGCAACACATAGGATCCTGTAAAGAAGAATAAAAACATGGAAATTGCTGGGACCTGGGATCGAACCCAGGTCCTCTACCCTTTCCAACATGCCTGCTTGTCATCTGCACTACGTGATTTATTTGTTAATAAAATAACAACAATTCATAATATGTGTTAAAACGTAAGTTAATGGACAAAACAAATAAAATGCGCGCCAGTTTGAATGGCCTAGTGATTGGATGCCACGTTATCACCTTCTTCCTCAGTCCATCGTTTTAGGTATAATACTTATACCTACGGACATCTTTCATAGCTATAAACCTACAACCTTCAAAAATCAACACAACGTATGATAAATGAATTCCAGTTACATGGATCAAACCGTCTTGATGCCACGAGCATCTTAGTACCCTTTTCTATGGCCAATTTTACCTGTATGAAAAAACCCTAAAATGACCAAATAAAACCTAACAATGGCAAACCTCAGTATGTGCATCAAAAATCAAATTAAACAATCCAGACATGTTAGAAATACATCAATGGTCACAAATATATCATTAAATCATGCTAATGATGCGAGAATGATTGTAATCGATTTGAAATAAGTAGACAAACTGTGACGGTCGTGTAGTGCGCTTCTGGGCTTGTGGAGGCTTGGTGATGCTTGCAATCGCTTTAAAGGATGTCCAGGAGTGGATTGGTGACTTTTAATCACCTTGAATCGTCCTCTAATTTAAAACCCGATCCACACTTTTTCTTCAAAAATTTGAGTTTGCTTGATGACTTTCACGACATCAATCCTTGTTTTCTTGCCTTGGTTGCGCTATGTATTTGTACTATAGTGAATTAGGGTTATAAAAACCACTAGTATCTTTGCAAATTTGGAAGATTTTATTTGGTTTTCATGTGGTATGATATCCTTCCAAATTTGGCCTAATCATGCCATTCTTTTGCCAATTAGCTTTGATATGATTTGATTCTGATATGCCAGCATAACGAGCTTGTGATTCTGTCTAAAAATCCAATCAAAACAAATCTTTGCTATTATTTATCAATTATTTGATTAAATTCAATTTTTAATAAATTAAAAATCAAAATAAAATAAATAATGAAGCAAATAACATGTGAGTGAACATTTGGGTCGTGGACCATGTCATGAGTGAGGTGCAAGCATAAAACGTTAGGCCTATTTGGCAAAAAATGCATTCTTGAGCACATTTGACTTTTGGCAATTTTGCAAAATGGGTCAACTTTGACAAGGAATATCTCTTCCAATTTTAACCCTAGAGAGGTGTTCTTGGACTTTTTAGAAAGCTTAGTATGTCCCCTAAGCAACACTTTTTGTCTAATCTCAATTGGGTCTTCCATGTTCATGTAAGAAGCTTTGACCTAAAAAGTGTTTTTGTTGACTTTTCAAAAGGACCTATAATGTGGAAATTCATATCTTTTTTGTGAGGGCATATTTTGAACTTGAGGGCTGCAGATGAGTTGTAAGGAATTGCATCCTCTTCAAAATGAGCCTTGGATGGAAAATTTATGATGAAGTATGAAGAAGTTATTCTTGGTCAAAGTTTGGTTGACTTTTCCTAAGAAACCTTAATTTAGCAACTTTTGGGTTTTTATGAATTTAGGGCATGCCTTGAGGAATCATGATAAACCCTTAATCAAATGATGGATATAACTTCAAAATGTTTATGTTGACCAAAAATCTTGAAGTTTGACTGTATGTGGGCCACAATTGACTTTTGACCTAATACAGTCGATTCTAAAGCATCTGAGCAGTTGACTGAGCAAACTTCTTGTGCAAGGCTTGAAATTTGACATGGAGGGTCTTGAGAACATATTAGGACCATGGAAAGCATATGAAATCTTTGGAGTTCACCCATCCTGATAAAAATGGAAACCCTAGATTGAGGTACATTGCCTTAGGAGAGAGTTTGTCTGGTCAACTCTTGGGCTACCTTGCGCAAATTGAGGATCTCTAGAGGTATGTTTTGAGTAAAATGAGAGGGAAAATTTTTGGGTACAACACGATTCCATCAACGTGAACATCTATGCTTTGTCTTACATCAACTGCCTCAACTGTTTACCGGTCAACAAACCAACTCTTTCCTCTTCAAGAGTAGAAAACCTCACAGACTTGTTATAGCAATTGATATGAACATAGTTATCACTAACCAATTCATAACAAAGATCACCTTTAACCCGCTTAACGGAAAAAAAATCAAATCAACAGCAAAGTCTTTGCCTAAGATCGAAAAAGGACAACTCAAACACACACGAGAAGTAGTCACCGATCCCTTAGTCGGGGTCTCGACGACCATTTCTCCATCCATAGAAGACAACACAAGACCCAATATTTCAACTTAATCTGCAACAATAAAACAATGAGTAGAACCAGTATCAATAATAGTAATTAAAAGAGTACTATTAATGAAACATGTACCTCTAATGAGTCTGTCCTCACTAGTTGTCGAAGTCCCAGCCAAAGCAAACACCTTGCCACCAGTTTGTGCCTTCTTTGGTTTCGGAAAATTACTAACAATGTGTCCTTCTCCACCACAGTTGAAATAGATCATCTCCCTATGCTTGCAGTCAAATATCGTATGCCTAATCTTACCACAACGGAAACACTTCTTCCCATCAGCAGTAGTTTACACATTACTCTTGTGACCAGGTTGCCCATATTTGAAACATACCACCCTAGTAGGAGAATCTCCCCCACTAGTCCTCTGACCATGAGCAACTCTTTGCTTACCTCTACCATCATCATAAGGCTTGCCACGGTTCTGTTGATTCTTTCCTCTCTTATCACTAACAATCTTGTGATGAGCATTGCTATCCTCTTCAAAGATCCTGAAACTATCAACCAAATCGGAAAAGACGCGAATCTTCTGATATCCAACAGCCTTCTTGATTTCCGAGCGCAACCCATTCTCAAACTTGATGCACTTAGAAAATTCAGCACCTTCACCATCAAAATGTGGATAGAACTTAGCTAGCTCAATGAACTTAGCAGCATACTCAGTGACAGATTTGTTCCCTTGCTTCAACTCGAGGAACTCAATCTCTTTCTTACCCCAAACATATTCAGGATAATACTTCCTCAGAAACTCCCTCCGGAACACAACCCAAGTGATTTCCTCACTGGCAGCTTCCAACCTTGCACGCATATCTAGCCACCAGTCATCAGCTTCAACTGCTAGCATGTGAGTGCCATACCGAACCTTCTGTGTCGGGGTGCAATCCATCACACGGTAAATCCTCTCGATTTCCTTCAACCAATCTAGTGATCCATCAGGATCATGCCTACCCTTGAACACCGGCGGATTCTCCCTTTGGAAAGTCGCCAAGCTACGAGATTCGGCATTCTCGTCCGCAATCGGCTGATTCTGCATAGCCTAAGCCATCGCTTGTAGAGCAGCAACAATCGCATCATCGTTCCTCCCAGCCATCTTATCTTATCACTGCAACACAAACAACGATTAAGAAAACTAACAATGCTCGATTGTTACACAACTACGACTCGATAACTAGACCGGAAGGACCGATCTGCTCTGATACCACTAATGTAACACCCCAATTCTACCCCAAGCAATTTACGGAAAATCAGAGTATAAAAATTTCCAGAATAATCAGGATGCTACACATTCAACAGAGACACATAAACCTGTCATGCTTTTAGAATAGATACATAACACTTAAAGAAAACGGAATGAACACAACTCATGAATAAAGTCTTCATAACATAAACCAACTTTGATTAATCACGCAGCGGATTCATAATAATTCTCCATATTAGACATAGTATCTTTTGAATCATAAAACAACATCAATACAATAACTCCTCAAATAATAACATAAGGTTCGATAAATAAACAACAAAATACGACAAGCGTTCATTTCCCCCCGAGTGCTACGTATCAGAGAAAATTACACCAACTCGAACTAACAACGCTAACGGCTACTCCTCTTGGTTACCTGCACGTTACCAACAAAGGGTAACATTCAAACAGAAGGGGTGAGATATCAAATACTATAATAGAGCATATGATAAATAATATATCGAAATCAGTTTATGTAAAATCACCACTTCATACCAAATCAACATAAAGCAATACCATTCTCCAACACCTCAATTCAACTTATAACATTACCGTGCATAACAACACTTCAAATAAGGAATAACTTAATGACTCCAAATGCGACTCAACTATGCAAATGCATGTGGTACCATTGGAGCAGAACTCCCAACTTAGAAAATTCCAATTTACCGAGGCATAAGGCATAAGCCCTCAACATAAATCTTGCCAATAAAGGACAAGATGGTGAGCATTCGCTCCAACTTAGAACATGCCAATCCAGGCCAACTTTAATGCTATGCTATCCTATGCGATGATGTAAACAACCACAACTTGGCAACGCAACAACATGATAAAGGTCAACATAACAACAATTCACACCTTCAACATTGACCAAAGGCCTATATCACTGTTATTACCAATTAATCAAGGGTAAATTACAACATTTACTTACTACGGAGATATCGAAACAAAACGACATTTCGGTCAAATTCGCAAGATACATCAATATACCAACATACCGAATTAATCAACTCGTCTCCAATTATTTACCAACTTAATCAATTAATCTCATTGCTAAATTATTTTCATCAATAATAAAATACTAATTCAACCATTTAAATATATATAGTCCACTGTTAATTGTTCTCCCTAAAATTGCTAACTTATTATACAACTAATGGGTGTGCTATTTTTCCATATAAAACTAGCTTCTAGCAAATAAATTTAATTTACTGCTACTGAAAACAGTGACATTCATATATACTCTTACTAGCTATTACTGATATTATTTGAGAATTATGCAGCATAGTGCCTTAGAAGGACAAGCAGAAAAATAGAGAAAACAGAGAAAACAAGTGCCCCTGCCTCACAGTGCCAAAGTGGCACTTTCCTCCACCCACTACACATGTGTTGATCGGCACCTCTCCCTTTCCCAAAGGTTTCCGAACGGCAACCTCCCCATATACACAAGTGTCGGACGGCACTTTCACTCCCAGTTTCATTTCATTCCTTCTTCTTATTTCCTATACTTAATTTCTATGCGTAGTTCCTATACTGCTTCAGTAATTCTTTTGTCTCCTAATCTAAACTCAACCCATACAATAACAGAGCAACCCACATATTTTCCTTGGCAGTTCTATAACTAAAACAATATAAATCTTTATTATCACAACAACACAAGCCAAGCACAAGTCAATAAAACAGTAACAATTTCAGATACAAATTCCCACATACAATGTATCATACACCCCATTATAGTATATGAAATCCACCCTTACCTGGTTTGATTTCGAAACAATCAAGAAAGCTTCAATTGAATTTCTAGAAACTAGCCCTAGCAGCAGCTTCCTCGTTCTTCTCCTCTTCTCACAAAAACCTTATTTTCTTTTCTCTTCTTATTTTGTTTTTCCTGATAACACCACTTTCTCTCTTTTTTCTATTTTCTAATAAAATATTATTATTTAACCCTTAGTAACTTAAATTGGCCTAAACAAAACACCCCCTTATTACTTCGCGACACCATACTTAAGCCCAACATCAATTCTAAACTTACTAGTAAAATGATACCTCAACTTATTTATACCTATATAAACCTGATTAAATTATTATTCTAACTTAATAACATAATCCCGACTTCAACGATAAAATTAGAATTAAAAATAAAATAATCAAAACAATATTTAATTAAATAAATAATTAAATATTGGGGTGTTACACCTTCTCCCCAGAGAAGTGGATGCAATACTCGCTCTCAATATTGAAGAATGTATGTTGGTTTCCCCTCAACAATGTGGTGTTGTCCTCCCCAATAAAGTCAGTGCGAGGTCTCCAGTTGATATCTCGATGATGAAGCACTATCTCCCCTAGTGAAGGTTGTATGATATTTCCCCAATGAAGTCAGCACGAGATCCTGAGTTGATGTTTTGATGATATGGTTTTCATCTGCCTTATTGAAATCAGTATTTTAGTTCCCAGTAGAAGTACGGATTGTAAAACATTTATTTTCCCTATTGAAGTCTGTGTGATATTCCCGGGTGAAGCCTGGAGAAGGATGTTATATCCTTGTATCTGTACTGATTTGTTGCTATGATGTGATTACTTCTGGACTGTGTTCCTTCCCAGTGAAGTTAAGCCGTGAAGTAGGAATCTATTCCTTAGTTGGTGGTTACTTTCTTATGAAATTTTCATCTTGGATGTGATTTAGCCGAGTATTGGTTGTACCCATGTTGGTTTTGTCTGGTTATCCCCAGTGTTATATGTTTGTTTTATCAGCATATACATAATAACACTCATACATTCATACATACATCATGCATAGTTGAATTTAGCAAATCATTGCTCATTTGCATTCATTAATTTTTTGTTAGTCTATTACCCTTTTTTGCAGAGTTGTGTTATCCTCTCTCCAATAGAGTGGCAAACTTAAGCAGAAAGTGTATATTCTTTCAACTTCCCCACCGAGTTATCCCTCGTGGAAGATTTTTGCTTTAGCCTTCCTGTACAGCTCTGTCTTGATAGAATATGATTCCCCTTTGAGTTTATTTCTCATGAGGTGTTATTTTGGTTGACTTATTCATTCCGGTTTATTTCTGGTTTGAATATGTGATCCCCAGCAATATTATCACTTTGGATTTCTGCAAGCTTCGAGACCTAGTTTGAGGATGTGCATTATTTTGGCACGAGAAAACTTTATCTCCTCAACACAAGTACGTCGGAATTTCCCCGGGAAGCCATATTTCTTTCCCAAGGAAGCCATATTTCTTTCCCCGTGAAGTCATTTTTACAATCCTTCCTATAACAGCAAGTAGCAGGTCTCTTTATTTAAGCAACTTATACTTCCCCATAAAAGTCGACGTTACTATTTTGCTATCTTCTCTATGAGTGGATAGTTTGTAGTTCATTGTCAAATTACTCCAATGGATGGCAAGTCTTTTCAATATGACAGAGACAGTTCGTTGAGAAATCATTATAAGTGGCAGTCTATTTATTTGAGACAGCTTATATATTACCCTTTCCAGGAAGAATGCCTTGGTTAAAGAAGAAGTTGAGACCCGTTCTAGGTGAAAGCCATAATTTTGGGAAACTTGTTATTGTCAATGTTGTACCCCCAAAATTTTCCCTCTCACTTATCAAGAATTTGCTCACAAGATCTCCTTTGGCTCAAGACTCCACTAGGGTTGATCAACTCAAGACACCTCCTTAAGCACTGATGACCAAAATTAGGGTTTGAGATTGCATAAGGATATTTGAAATTCCAATGCTTCATATTACTTTCATGGATCATTATGGACCCCCCAAGATTACTCATGTCAAGTTTCAAGCCTTAGATCACATTTTTGCTCAGTCAATTGAGTAGTTGACCTAAAAATCAACTGTATTGGGGAAAAAGTCAACTATGGCCAATTTACAGTCAAACTTCATAATTTTTATCCACATCAAAATTTTAAACCCATATGTATCATTTGATCAAGTTTGGACCATAATTCCTCAATAAATTTGATCAAATCACCAAAAGGGCAAAATGGTCAAAATTAAGGTTTTGACTGGGAAAGGGCAATTTCTTATTTTTGACCTAGCAAATGATAAATTGGTTTAAGGCATGATATCAAGAGTCCAATTGCATCATTTTTACCTAATGATGTCTCAAAACATTGCTCAAGTCCAATGGATTGACAGATGAATTTTCAGTCAACTAATCAAAAGTCAATTGTATACAGAAAAGTCAAACTTTGACTTTTTGGTCAAATTCAAATGTCAAAGATCATAATTCATCAAAGCAAATATGAAACTTAATAATCAAGAAATCCAAAATTCAAAATTTCATTTTGAAAAGTGAAAATTTCTAAACTTAGAAATTTTTCAAAGTGTTGGAAATTTCTTATTTTTTTCACAACTTTGAGCAAAAATTTTACCATGATGCAAGATGATTCAAGAGAAACTTCCAAAATGAAAGATGTAGATCTCCATGAAATCTACAAGTTTTCTTTACACAACTTCTTCCAAAAGTGCTTAGATCTCAAGTTATAGTTTTAAGAACATGTGGTCATGAAACAAAACACTTAGTGAAATTTTGCCCTAATTTGGTCAGGATTTTGACCCAACTTCATAGAACTTTTTCATATATTTCCAAGGGGAATATTCAAAATCAATTCAAAGATTGGTTGTAGATCACATTAAAAGCTTTCCAAAATGTCCAAGAACTCCTTGAGATCATTCTTGAGTAGGAAGAATCGAAGAGATGAAGTTAGAGTTTTATCACTTGATTTACAAGGCATTTAGTGATGAACAAAATTCAAATTCAAAGTTATGTTGCATAAACTATAATTTGCAGGCCTCAAACTTGTTAGGCACTCCATAATTAATTGTTTACACAGCTATTAGAGGTCTCATTTCAAGCATTCAATGCATGGACATACTTTATATCCATTTTGGGAAGAAAGTGTACATTGCCATTTTGATAAAGTGCTTTTTTACACAAAACTTGTTCTTGAGCCTTACACTTGTTCTCTTCTAATCATACAAGTTCTATAACCCATAAGAAATGGTTTAGACACTTACTATCACCCAGCCTATGCTTGTACTTCACATTGAAACTTTGTTTCACATTTTTCTTGAAAATCAAGTAACCTAACAATTAGTTGAAAACTTGTACTTCTGATTGTCCAATGCACTCCAATCCTTTTTCTTATAGATATACAAACCATTTGCCACAAAATACACGAATGCTTAAGCCCTGAAAACACCTAGAGCTCTGAATCACATCTCATACCTCCATTTTTACATAAACTGACCAAAAAACATGAAACTCATAACTCCCCCGTGTGTTTTCAAGCCTTTTGGTTCCTAAAGCTTCTAAACATCATTTAGAGTTGATCCCACACCCTGTTACAGATCTGTAACACCATTAACACCATCCACCATTTTAAAAAATAGAGCTTTACACTTGGACTTCTCCAGAACTCCTCAGGTACTTTCAGCTCAAGCGAAGAGTGATACGGTGGGAGAACTGACTTGAAGTGTTTGTGTTTGTGTTCGCACTTGTGCGGTTAGTAAGAGTCGCCACCGAATTTTCTTTTATCCAAAAGGAAAGGTAAAAAAGCACAGGAAAGACCTTTCGAGAATTTTCTCGGGTTCGGGGGGTAGATTATGAAAAGGGAAGGTGTTAGCACCCTTTTCATCCATGGTTTTCCATGGGCTCTTAGTTACTCGTTTATATCACTTGCTTTTGTTTGATTGTATGCTTGTGGCGTGGGTTTTGAAAGTATTTTGGAAAGTTTCTTTGTAATGGTTTTCGTCTCTATAAGAACATATACAAAGTTTTGTTTCGAAAAATAGTTCAAAGAGGTGTTTATGAATTGTGTTTTGAAAAGTGTTTTGAAAAGAGCATTTGCCATGGTTCTCGTCTCTATAAGAATGCATACAAAATGTTTTGTCTTTTGAAAGTGTTTTGAAATGGAGGTGCAAGTGTAAAAGTTTTTTGTCGTGAGCAAGCGAGTAACTAAGAGCGAATCTATCTACTCGAAAGGTCTTAAGTTATTCTTTTCTTCTTACTTTTAATGGTGCTATCTTACCATTTATTTGGTAAGAAGCCCCATCATTGGATGTAAAGGGACAGGCGCGGGTCAATTTTACAATCATTGAAAGCAACTTGTGGGACGCTCTAGCAATTTTGTAAGGGACGAGATCATTTTATCGAAGGCAACCTCGAGGGTCATCGAGGGACTACGATCTTTGTTTATCGAAGGGTCATTTACTAGAGTGTCTCATATTCGAGGGACATGATTGTATTTCCGAGGAAACATGCGAGGTTACCCTAGAGGTGCGCGTGTGAGAAGTGTGTTGATTTCAAGTTATTTGTTCTTGGATTAGGTCATCTAGCGATTGATTTTTTGAATCTTGCCATACACGCCTAGTTACTATACAGTATATGGAAAACAGTAAATTGCGGGAATTGAAAATTCTACGCTATTACAAAATGTTCGGGAATGGGGGTACAATTGTTACAAATGGGGATGAATCAAATAAAAAAAGCAATGTCCAAATATCAAATAATACAACCAAATCGAATTGCTACGCAATTTAATACAAAGCTATGACAATTTATGAAATAAAATCAACAAAGTATGAAATGTATATATTTACTTGAAAATAAAACCTATTCTAAAAAAGAAATGATTTAAACTAAATAAAATAAAATCTTTATTATTACTCTTTTGTATTTTTAATAATTTTGAAAGAAACGTTTAAAGAAAGAAAATTAACTAAACTAATTCTTGATTTTTTTTTTGTATTTTATTAAATGTAACAAATTAAAAAAAAGTTATAAAAGAAGAAAATAGTAAAAGAAAGATTTCTAGGACTTAAAAAAAAAGTATAGAAGCAAACTAAGTTTTAATTAATAATTTTCAAAACAAATAAAAAACAAGTTTGAAGGAAGAAATGGGCTTAGGATATTTGAAGGTGTTAGGCCCAAAGGTGCATTGTCATTGCTGAAAGAAACAAGGCCAGATGAGGGGGTGTTTAGCAATTACGTGTGGGCTTTAAGAATAACTGGCCCAATACCTTAAACTCTGCTTAACATTTTTTTGATCAGGGGAAACGTGAATTAGAGTTGCAAAGAACAATTAGGGTTTTTTGAACCCTTGGTACAGCGGCACCGCTCTGTTCCGTTCTCTCACTTCTTTCTCTCGTTCATCTTTCTCACTCTGTCGTCCCTATTCGTCCCTGTCCCTCTTTGTAAACGAAACTATTCTTGGCCTCTCTAACTCAATTTGGTTCGTGTTCTTCTAGAAACCCTAGGTTATGAATTGAACTTATCTAAAGGGTTTGAAATGTGTTTCGATCTGATCCTCCCTCTACCTCCGTTGCCGGAGCGCCTCTCATATCCTCACCTCCTAACCAAGTGCTAGCGACTTCGTTTTTGCAAGGTATGGTTCGGTTTTGGACTTAACAGTTTCGTTGGTTTTATACGTTTTGCACATATTTTGCTTGTTAATCGTGCTTATTGCCTTATTTAGATGCAGAAAAATTTGTAAGAAGGGCGAGGAAGCTATACCTGTTTAGGGCTTTCTGGAATGGAAGGTAATGGTGAGGCTTGAGGGAGGTGCTCCCTGGTGGCGGATCTCGTGAGGGAAGAGAAATGATGATGTGAAGAAGGCACGCTTCTGGTAACCTTTTCTTTTTATATCTTCTATGATGATGATGATGATGATGCTTTTGACTTTGTGATGGTGTTATTGTGCCTTTGTTGGTTTGGATACTGATTTTTGACAGTTTTGTTTAGACTGTTTGATAGTTTGATGATTTGAATGTTTTTGATGGTTTACTGGTTTTTGAACTGTTGAAGATTGTTGGACGGTTTTGATACTTTTCTGTTTCTTTGGTTTGAACTTGTCGGAAATGAGTTACAGTTGAAAGTTTGATTTTGTTGGAATGTTGGGACTTGGTATATTTGGTTAACAGGCTTGGGATTTCTGTTGTTTTAGGCTTGTTTGGTGTATTGACAGTTTGAGGGGCTTTTGAAATGAGTTGTAAGTTTGTGTTGGTGTTGAACTGAGATACAGGTTTTGTTATGTTTGAACTGAGTTATGCAGGTTTGGTGTTTTAGAAATGTTATGCAGGTTTGGATGTTTGGTCTTGTTAACAGGTTTTGGTTGTTTGAACTTGTTAACAGGTTTTGGTTGTTTGGTCTTGTTAACAGGTTTTGGTTGTTTGAACTTGTTAACAGGTTTTGGTTGTTTTGTCTTGTTAACAGGTTTTGGTTGTTTTCTTGTTAATAGGTTTTGGTTGTTTGAACTGTTTGACAAAATGTTCTCCTCTCTTTTCTTACCGTTTTCCTACTGTTATATCTTGGTTTCTTTTTTACAGCCTGTGGGCAGGATGGCCAAGTTGTACCTTTTGTGAAGTTCCAAGAAAATAGGTGACCTCTTTCCTCTTTCTCCTCTCTCAATGATAAAAGCAAAATGCTTCTTTCACCTTTTTCTGAAAAGTTTCCCAAAATCTTGGAAAATGATGAAAATCTTTTGAAACAAGCCCCTTGCTTGTTGTTTGGTTTACCATACTGCTGTACTTATTCTTCTTGCCTGTTGTTTGTTTGTACTTTGTTTGTACTGCTATGCTTGTTCTAGTTGTTGCTTGTTCTGGCTGTTTAGACAGCTTGCTTAGACAGTTTGCTTAGACAGCTTGCTGCATTGTACTTGTCTAGTTACTGGACATTGTTGTTGTCTAGTTACTTGCCATGCTGCATTGTTTAGCCATTGGGCCTTGCTTGCTTTTTTATGATGTTTGGACATCATGCTGCAGTTTGGAATATGTTTTGGCCATGCATTTCTTGTTTGGATAGCTTGCCTCTATTTCCCTTGTTTGTGAACCAAGAAAAATAAACTTCTTGTGATTTGCAAACAAGAATGTGATGAATTAAAAAAAATATCCCATATGATTCCAAGTCGCAAACTTTAATGATGAACATTTTTCTTTCTTTTGAAAATTCTTGCTTATGCCCAATTAACTGTGCTAATTATTTTTCTGTCTTTCTTTCATGTGAGCGCAAACTGGATGGTGATAAAGCAGAGGAAGCAGGAGACTTTGTGGCAAGCATGGAAGCAATAGAAGCTTAGTCATTCTTAGGCTTAGACTTTTCTTTGTAACTTAGAGAGAAATACTCAAACAATTGTACTAATTCATTTTTCAAATACAATAAGTTGTAAAACTTAAAGCATTTAAATAATAAATTGTATTGTAACAATTTTTTGAAATAAATGAAAAAGTCTTTATGAGATAATATGATGTTCAATAAAATCCATTACTGTTAGTAACTTGTAATTCTCTCTTTGTGTCTTCACTGATTCTTAAAGATTCCCTGATCAAGATAATTGAACTGCATTCCAATAGTTCCAATCAAGACAACTTAAACTCCAAGTAATCCAATAACTTTGTAATCTTGTAACCTTGCAACTGTACTCCAATCAAAACACGCACTGTGTATTCCAATAAACAAGCAAATGTTTATTCCCTAAACGAGCAAATGTTTTGAAAGACGCAAATTATCTGGTTAACCTGGATCAAATAAACACTGCCTTTTTCCAGTAAATTTGAGAGAGCGTGAAAACATGTAAAAATCAATTGAATTTATGAGAACTCAATTTCTTCTGAGAAATGCGAGAAAAACCCTAATTCCTGATTTACTGCCATAGGAGAAAATCTGTCTGATCGATTCCTGAGCCAGTCTTGGATATTTGAGAAATCCTAGGGTTGTGCTTTTCTTATGAAAAATGGGAGGGCAAATTTTGGGGTACAACACTAAGCATCCCATTAGCTTCCTGGGAACTTGAGGAAGCTAACCCAATCATTGGAACTCATTGAAAGTTTCTCAAACTTCAAACCCGATATCCTCTTGCAAGGTAAGTTTTCTAACTTTGGAACTTTTTATACAGGTATCATCAATGATTTATTTGTGAATAAAAAATGTAGATATCATTGCCCTAAAGCTAACCATGTCTATAGTTTCCATTAATTTTTCTTGAGCTTGGAGAATTTTAAGATTGAAGTTTTTGAGATTTTTAGGGTTCAGATTAGGGCCATTGAAATTCATGCTTATCTTTGATCCATAGTTTTAATGCTTTACATTTCTAAAACTGTGAGGAAATTTGCTACAAGTTTCATGTTTACAGTTTTCATTTTTGTTGAGAAATGAATAAGTTACAGTTGGTCTGGCTGGAGGTTGAAGATGAAGTGTAAATCAGGGCGCGTTTTGTATCATATATTTATTGTTTTGCTTATGTTAACGGATGTATAGCCACCCCAGTGGTAGAAGCGCGCGCCTGTAACCTTTGGGACCTGGGTTCGAGCCCCAGTGGTACCCTTTTGATTTTTTCACATTTTTTGCTTTCTGACTTCGTTTCTTGGACAAGCGATGGGCCTCATTTGGGCTTTGTTGTTTTTGTTTAGTTTTTGCTTTCTAACCCCTTGCAGGCTATCAGCACCCCTGACCCTATTTTATTTTCTTATTTTCTTTTTATTTGTTTTCTTAATTATTTTTCTAATACTAAAAATCATAAAAAAATACAAAAATAGTAGATTTATATTTTAACTTAGTTTATTTATTTTTTCTCACAAAAAATATTTTATTTAACCACACTTTATTTATTTTACTAATTATTCTTGTAAATTTAATTAAAACTAGGATATTTTTTATTTTCTTTTACACCAATTAAATTATATTATTTTAATATAAAAAAGGGCCAAAAATATTTTATAATACTATAAATTATTTTCAAGACAAAAATACAAAAATACTTTTCTTAAACTTAATTTCCTTTTAATCAATTAATAGACTTGGGGTTTTATTTAAAATCTTTTCTTATTAAATTAGGTTTACTTTCATTATTTTAATTAATTATTTTCTTTTAATTAATTAAGTTAAAACAAATTCACTTTTCCTAAAAAATCCAAACAAAAATATCCATTTTTTTTATATTTGCATTCTTGCATATTTATTCATCTTGTACATTCTTTATTTCAATTCTTGTACAAACTCAATTTGGTTGTAATAGATTAATTAGGTTTATATTCTTGCAATCCCCATTTACAATTTGTACACCCCCTCCCACAAGTATTGTAATAGCGTAGAAACTTTAAATTCCGCAATTTATTGCTTTATATACAAATGCTAGTAATTTGGGTTTGTATGGAAAGACTAAAACTAATACTTAGAAAACCCTAATTCAAGACAAAAACTAGCATGAAAACAATACACTTGCACACAAGCACCCCTAAGGTAATTCCACTTGGTTGCCTTTACACAATTGCCATATTACGCATGTGAGGTATCTTGACAAAAACAAGCAAAGTATAAGATCATAGTCCCTCGATGACGCTATCTAAGTTGCCTTTCAAATAATCTTAGTCCCTAAAAGAGAATGCTAAGATACATTGCAACATTACTAATCATGGTTATACAATGACCCACGCCCGTCCCGTTTACATCCAAAGATAGGGTTATTTACCAAATCAATGGTAAGATAACAATGTCAAAGGAAAAGAAAATGAACAAGAAAGACATTTGAGTAGGTAGAATGCTCCTAATTACTTGCTCCATTTCAAAACAAACATCCTTGCTATTTTCAAAACAAACACCTACACTTTCAAACATCTTACAAACTTGAAAACATTTTTAAAAGATCAACATCTTTGTATACATTCTTATGAACGAGAATCATTACAAAGATTTCCTAAACAACGGCCTATTTATAAAATACTTTCAAAAACCACACAAAGCACAATTTCAAACAAAAATCAAGTGGTCTAGAAAGTAACTAAGGGCCCATGGAAAACCATGGATGAAAAGGGTGCTAATACCTTCCCTTTTCATAATCTACCCCCCGAACTCAAGAAATAATCTCAAAGGTCTTTCTTGTGCTTTTTCACCTTTCCTTTTGGATAAAAGAAAAGTCGGTGGCGACTCTTGCTAACCGCAACATTTGCGTTCAAACGCAAAACCTTCAAGTCAGTTCTCCCACCGTATCACAGAATTGGAGACTCTGCTGGGGAATTTTCTAAAAGTGGGGTTACCTTAGGGTTAGGTCACATTTACTTGCTTTCATTGTTTGACTTGTATGCTTTACTTTATGGTTCTTTGTTTGGGTTTGAATCCTCTACCCGGATTTGGGATACCTTATAGGTAAGTAGCAATACATTATGGAAACTATGCGGGGTATACCGACATGGTCTAAGCAATAGCTACGTTAGTGTGACATATTTGTGGGTACCGGTAGCCCTTGAGTTAATCAAGGAGAATACGGGGCCGCTGAGTGATGTCATGAAGCACTAATGAACTTTTAGAACCTTTACTTGACCAACTTGGCCTTTAGGACGTAGTGAGATGATTGGCTTTGGTGTATTCCGAAGTTGGTAGATACTCGACACTACACTCATTAAGGTTTGGTTTCTTGGGATATTTCGGTCGCCATTAAAGAGGCTTGTGCTGAAACAATAACCAAGGAAAGAAACCAGTTATATTGAGCTCCTTAGAACCCGGTTACTATTGCTAGGACATGTTTGAGCCAACTAAACTTCAAGAGGGTACTTACCTATGAGACTCCATGCAAGCCTGAACCTAAGGATTTGTTTGCTTTGTTTGTGTATACATAATTGTACATAACATCATGAACATCATAACATCATATTCATTCACTAACCATTTCAAGGATCTTGGGATTTATCTTTGTTCTGTTTTGTAGGAAATGGATTATATTCGTAGGAAAACTATTCAAGTCAATCTTGTGAGGATTCCTCCCCAACTCAAAGAGCTAGCTTCAAGGATTCTTGAAAATTCTCCATTCACCGAAAGACATGGTCTCCTACTAAACTTGGTCACCACCAACACTGATGAAGACATGATGAAGGTGCTCTTTCAGTTCTTTGATCCTTTACACCATTGCTTCACATTTCCCAATTATCAACTTGTGCCAACTTTGGAAGAATTCTCCCAACTCTTGAGGATTCCCATTCTCAATCAACTACCTTTCAACGATGCGGAAAGAGATCCAAAGCCCAGAGAGATTGCTCAAGCTCTACACTTACCACCATCTGATATCACAACTAATTGGGAAACAAGGAGTGGTGGCAAAGGTTTCCTAGCAAAGTTCTTGTTTGAGAAAGCCAGAAATTGTTGGAACTCTTTGGATTTGCAAGCTTTTGAGGAAATTGTGGCTCTCTTCATCTATGGAATGGTTTTGTTTCTAAATCTTGACCAACTCATAGATGTGAACGCCGTCAAAATCTTCCTATCCCTCAATCCGGTGCCTACTTTGCTAGGGGACATCCTACATTCTTTTCACACTCGCACCATGAGGAAAAGAGGTATCCTTATGCGTTGCACTCCTCTCTTGGCAAGATGATTTATTTTTCATCTTCCCTGATCTGTATTAAAGAACGAGCAAGGTTCAAGGTGGTCACAAAGGTTGATGACGCTCAAACATTCAGACATTCATTGGTGCTCCAGATCTATAGAGAATGTTATCATTGTTGACCGTTATGGAGAGTTCCCTAATATCCCCCTACTTGGCATTATAGGAGGTATCACCTACAACCCCTGCTTAGCCCTAAGACATTTTGGTTATGCCCGAAGGGATGGTCCACATGAGATGCTCACTCAAGGTTTGGTATTTGACTACGAGAACGATGATCAAGGTCTTCGCCAGAGATTTATCCGAGCTTGGAGGATGTTGAACAAGGTAGATAGCAAGACATTGGGGCATAAGAATTCCATCCCTCTTGAGCCTTACCTCAAATGGGTACGAGCTCGTGCTCAAAGTCTTATGATGCCTTATCCCTCCATTCTCCCGGTAATCATTGAGCCTGTTATGGAAGGAGATGTTCCATACACTATCCTGCATCCTGACATGCCCACCTCTCTTGAAGACTTACAAAGAGATTGGATACAACTCAAGGGGGAGCGAGATACTTTCGAAGCCCAATTCTACGCTAGCGAGAAGAAGGTTTTGGAACTCACTAAGCAACTTCATGAGGAGCAGAATCTGAATGCCTACATCGCACCAAAGAGGATGCGTACCACCTTTTTATCTTAGAGTTTTTGTATTATTTTTCTCAAAAAGGCATTGATGTACTCGAGCTTTAATTTATTAATATAACATGTGTTTCCTTTTTGTCTAAAACAAATTTGAATCTTTAAAATCCTTGAAATTATTGCATACGCATTTACCATTCATCATAACATAAGCAGGTTTCTTGCAACAAGTCTCCTCATCTTTCTACTGTTTATTTCAGTAAGATGGATCTCGAGCAAATGGTGAAGGACCTCCAAGCTCATAATGCACATTTTCAATAGATGTTCTTAACTCTATCCAAAGGACAAGAAGAGTTAAAAACCTTGTTGGTTGAAGAGAAAAAGAAGAAAACAAAAAAGATAACTGGAGTTCTAAACATGGGAAGAAGATTCCAAGGACAAGCAAGAAGGACCCTAGACTTTGCAACGACATCTGGTGAGAAAGACAAACAAGATAGGAAGGGCAAAGAAACAGTTGTCCAATCAGAGTCAGAAGAGGAAGAGGAAGAAGAAGACTATTCTAAAGAACAATATCCCCCAGTTGGCGATAAGTATAAGCTATTGGAAGAATGGTTAAATGTAATGGAAATCCAAAAAGTATCTGGATTGGACTTTGAGGAGTTGGGGTTAGTATCTGTGATTGTCATCCCTCCAAAATTCAAAGCACCTGTGTTTGCCAAATATGACAAAGTTTCATGTCCCAAAATGCATCTCCGGTCCTATGTGAGGAAAATACAGCCTCATACTACCGAAAAGAATTTATGGGTACACTTCTTCCACGACAGTCTGTCTGGAACTCAACTTGATTGGTTTTATCAGTTAGAAAGAGCCAATGTTCATAACTGGGAAGATCTTGCTGCTTCCTTTTACAAACAATACCAATACAACGCTGATTTTGCGCCTACCCGTACTCAACTCTAGAGCATGGCCATGGTTTCAAGTGAGGGCTTCAAAGACTACGCAATAAAATGGAGGGACTTAGTAGGAAGAGTCCAGCCTCCACTATCTGAAAGAGAATTAGTAGACATGTTTTTGGGCACCTTGTTCGGACCTCTCTTCAATCACTTAATTGGGAGTTCATCAGCAGGATTTACTGAATTGATATTGATCGGAGAAAGGGTAGAAGCCGGGATAAAGAATGGGAAGATTCAGAAAGATGCATCTTCTACTGCTGTAAGGAAACCATTCATTGGAAAGAAGGAAGTGGTTGTTGTGTATCCTCAGAGAAACCAAGATAGGGCTGAACACCGTCCAATGGTGGGGGCTGTCATGATTCCTAACCTTGCACCCCGCTCAGCAAAGAAATAACCAACCAAGAACAGAAAGACCAGTCAAACAGTTCACTCGAATTAATATGACACTATCTCAAGTATTTCCACATTTGTTAAGATTCAATTTAGTGACTTTGAAAGAAGCTCCAAAGAACCCTAACACAACATCTCCTCACTAACAATTGTTGGGCTCTAAAGAACAAAGTACAAGATCTTCTTGAAACCAAAGAGATTGAATTCGATGCGCTAGAAAAGCCCAATGTCATTACTGCCCCTATGCCCAAGCACGGCCATAATACCAATGCCATTGAGGAAGATATGTTTGTTACTTCAGTTGATGAACTTATGACCCCACTCCAGACTATCAAAGAGAACTTGTTGAATGTCGGTGTTTTTCCGAGTTGTGATGAAGGCTGTCATATATGTTTGTCCTTACCAACCAGCTGTCCTTTGTTGAAAGTAGGCGTTCAGTGCCTAATAGATAACAAGGAAATTTTGTTCGAAAATACTTTTGTTCCAACTATTTCTTATAATGATGTTTCCATCGTGACCATTTCCGAAAATTCTTCCAGGGTCTCCACCCAAAGACCCGTTAAAATTACATCAGTTCCTAAAGTAGCTCTGTTGAGAATTATAATGCCTGGACTAATCCCGTATTTGTCAGACAAAACCGCCCCATGGAATTATGGAGGTGATGTCTACTACCACGGTATCAAGCAAGATTGGCCAGCTGCTGAAGATTCAAGTTCTGAGAAAGTTGATTCTGATATCAGTAATATCGCAGGGACTAGCAAGATCACTCGAAGTGGAAGGGTTTTCTCTCTAGAGATAGCTCCTCCAAAAGTTGTTTCTGGACCCGTAATCATTCCTGTTGTTGTTGCTCCTCCAAAGGCTATTCCCAGTCCTACAAACATCTCTGCAACTACTCCTATTGATAAAACTGTTACAATCCTTGTTATCACCCCTACTGACATTCCTACTGCCGAGTCAACCGAGACTCGAGGTAAAGGTATTATGGTTGAGCCTGTCCGAATGAAGGCACAATCAGTAGCTATCCCTGAGACCTCCCGGAAAGAGATGGAGAAAATTCTAAAGATCATAAAAAGAAGCGACTACAACGTAGTCGAGCAACTGGGGCAGACTCCATTTAAAATTTCCATGCTGGCTTTATTACTATGTTCCGAGGCTCATGCAAAGACTTGGTAAAATTCCTCAAAACTGCCCATGTACCCCCAAGAAACATCTGCCGATCAGTTCCAAGACTGCGTAGCCAGCTTAACTGTAGATAATGGTTTAGGTTTTTCGAATGCTGATTTAACACCAAGAGGGAGGAAGCATAATGAGGCATTACATATCTAAGTTGAATGCAGGGGCATAACTCTGGCTCATGTCTTGGTGGACACTAGTTCGTCTCTGAATGTGTTGCCTAAAAAGGCTCTTGATAGACTTGACTGTGAATGATTGACATTGAAACCGAGCAAAATAGTAGTGAGGGCCTTTGATGGCTCAAAAAGGATGGTGCATGGGGAAGTGGACATCCCCATAAAGGTTGGAACCCAAACATTTGATTCAACTTTTTATGTAATGGATATCCTCCCTTCATACTCTTGCTTATTAGGCCGACCGTGGATCCACAATGCTGGTGTTGTTACCTCTACATTGCATGAAATGCTGAAGTATCCAATTCAGGGGAAGATCATCACTGTTCATGGAGAAGAAGAGTATATGGCCAGCCATCTAAATTCCTTCAGATATGTGTAATTAGATGGGGAATTTATTGAAACTCCATTCCATCACTTTGAAGAAGTCCCGCAAGATGTGGCAGTAACTAAGGTTGAGTCTCAAGTCCCCAAGATTACAAGGCCTCCGCTCAAGATGTCGTCTTTGAAGGATGCCAAGGCAGTGATAGAAGAAGGTGGGTGCACTATTTGGGGACAGCTCCCAGATATCCCATACAAATTTGACAAATTTGGTCTAGGTTTCACTTTAGGTGCCCAGAAGGTTGTACACTGTGCTCGTGCCAGAGGACCACCCTTGAAGATCAACAATCGCGAAGTCAACACAGTAGAGGATGATGAAGACAGTTATGACCTAGAGGATTGGATTTTCCCAACTGTCAATGGAGGGCTCAGCAATTGGGAAGCTAGAGATTTCATCCTCATCACTTTTATCCCGCAATAATTTGTCTTTAAAATTTGTCAGATCTGTAATGTTAAAACAATTCAGACTCTTAAAACCTTGTGTCTTACCCGAGGCATAATGGTCCATTTGTAAGGGTTATTATCTCATTTCCATATGACATCAATGAATCATGGACGTTTTTGCATACAAACTTTATGCTCATTGTTTTTCTTTTTACATTTTTATTCCTTTCAAAGATAGATATACTCTTACACACACTCACACTCACAATGCAGGTCTACATCCATTCGGGATCCCATGGGTAACGATTCTGCTATGGCCTTCTGTGATTTCGAAAATCTAATCTATCAAGCCGAAGATGAAGGTGATGAAGATTGTGAAGTGCTAGGGGAACTCGCCAGGTTTCTATAACAAGAAGAGAGGACCATTCAGCCCCACGAGGAACCAGTGGACACAATCAACCTAGGTACTGAAGAAGACAAAATAGAAGTCAAGGTGGGTGCCAACCAGGAACCCAGTGTCAAAAAGCGTCTGATTCAGTCGCTACACGAGTATGTTGAGGTCTTTTCCTGGTCGTATGAAGACATGCCAGGACTTGATGCAGATATCATGGTACATCATCTACCAACAAAAGAATATTGTCCACTGGTAAAACAAAAGGTTCATCGCATGCGACCAAACATGTCAGAGAAGATCAAAGCAGAAGTCATGAAATAATTCAACACCGGATTCTTGGCCATCACTTCCTACCCAAAATGGGTTGCCCATGTCGTTCCCGTGCCCAAAAAGGACGGCAAAGTGTGAATGTGTATGGACTACAGAGATTTGAATAGGGAAAGCCCTAAGGATGATTTCCCACTTCCCCATATTGATGTTCTAGTTGACAATACGGAACAACATAAAGTGTTTTCCTTCATGGACGGTTTATCAGGCTACAACCAAATCAAAATGGCGCCTGAGGACATGGAGAAAACAACTTTTGTCACACAGTGGGGCACATTCTACTACGAGGTTATGCCATTCAGGCTGAAGAATGCTGGGGAAACCTATCAGCGTGCCATGGTAACTCTATTTCACGACATGATACATCATTAAATATAGGTCTATGTGGATGACATGATAGCTAGATCTCAAACAGAAGAAGAGCATCTCGACCATTTACAGAAACTGTTTGAGAGGCTAAAGAAATACAAAATTTTGTTGAACCTGAATAAATGCACATTTGGGTTGAGGTCTGGTAAACTCCTAGGCTTTGTCGTCAGCAATAAAGGTATTGAGGTAGATCCCACCAAGGTAAAAGCGATACAAGAGATGCCTGCTCCTCGTACCGAGAAGGAAGTCAGAGGATTATTGGGAAGTTTGAACTACATTTCCAGATTCATTTCTCACCTGACAGCTACTTGTGAACCAATCTTCAAATTACTGAAGAAAGATCAAGTAGTCAAGTGGAATGATGAGTGCCAAACTTCTTTTGACAAGATCAAAGAGTACCTGCAAGAGCCTTCTGTTTTGATGCCACCAGTCGAGGGAAGACCATTGATCATGTATCTAACTGTTTTGGAAAACTCAATGGGGTGTGTGATGGGGCAGCATGAAGAGTTTGGCCAAAAAGAGCATGCTATTTATTACATGAGCAAAAATTTTACCGACTATGAAACAAGATATTCACTACTCGAGAAAACTTGCTTCACTCTGGCATGGGCTGCTCGCCGGCTAAGACAGTATGATACAGTGGGAGAACTGACTTTAGGTTTTGCGTTTGTGTTTGCAAATGTTCCGGTTTAGCAAGAGTCGCCACTGACTTTTCTTTTATCCAAAAGGAAAGGTGAAAAAGCACAGGAAATACCTTTAGAGATATTTTCTTGAGTTCGGGGGGTAGATTATGAAAAGGGAAGGTATTAGCACCCTTTTCATCCATGGTTTTCCATGGGCTCTTAGTTACTTGCTAGATCACTTGCTTTTGTTTGAATGTGCTGGTGGTGTGTGGTTTTTTGAAAGTATTTTGAAAATGGAACTTCGTAATGGTTCTCATTTCTATAAGAAGGCCTACAAAGTGTTTGTTTCGAAAATAGTTCAAAGGTGTGTTTGTGAGATGTGTTTTTGAAATTATTTTGAAAATGGAACTTCGTAATGGTTCTCGTTTCTATAAGAACGCCTAAAAAGTGTTTGTTTCGAAAATAGTTCAAAGGTGTGTTTGTGAGATGTGTTTTTGAAAGTATTTTGAAAATGGAACTTCGTAATGGTTCCCGTTTCTATAATAACGCCTACAAAGTGTTTGTTTCTAAAATAGTTCAAAAAATAAGAGTGTGGGTAAAAATGTTTTTGTTGTGAGCAAGCGAGTAACTAAGAGCGAATCTACCTAATCGAAAGGTATTAAATGTGCTTTTCCTCCTCCTTTAGATGTGGCTGTCTTACCATTGATTTGGTAAGAAGCCCCATCGTTGGATGTGAGGGGATGGGCGTTGGGACGTTTGTATAGTCATAGAAGGCAACATATGGGACGTTTTAGCAATGTCGTTTTAGGGACTAGATCGTTTACCGAAGGCAACATCGAGGGTCATTGAGGGACTACGATCTTTTATCGAGGGTCTTTTGCTAAAACGCCCATGTTCGAGGGACATGACTATTTTCTGATAGGCAACAAGTGGAATTACCCTAAGGGTTTAAGTGTGCAAATGTGTTTTATTTACATGCATTTAGTCTTGATTAGGGTGGCCTATTTGTTGGTTTTATCTTACCATACATCCTAGTTACTAACATTTGTATAAAGCAATAAAAAAGCAAGAAATAAATATCCTACATTATTACAACCATATTGAAAGGCATGAAAATGTAAAGGCAAAAACAAAATAAAAGAAAGGAAAATGATCTCTTCGACCCAGGCAGTAGCACCCTTCGACTTGCATTCTGTTGGCCTACTTCAATTGGGGCTAGCACCAATGAGGTCAAGGCCTTCGATTGGTCTGGAAGTCAATGTATGGCAAAGCCTTCTGGTTCTGCCTTGTTGCCTTGTTGCCTTCTTCGACTGGAGGTTGAAAGCAATGAGGGAATTCCTTTTGTCTGGGCCTGCAGGTCAGTGTATTCGAAGCAAGTGTGTGTGTGTTGAACATGTCTGTATCGAAGTGTAGCGATAAAAATGTAGCGGGGTAAATCGGAGATCGAATTATTGATTAATTCGTCTCGCAAAAAGCAAGAGTCGCCACCGCGCTTTATTGTTTCCAAAGGAAAAGGGAAAAGAGCGAAATAAAACCCTAAATATGCAATGTAAATAAAATACAAATGCAAAGCGTTTTTGAAAAGAGATCTATGGTTCTGGGGTTCGTTATACAATGGGAAGGTACTAGCACCCACTGTATCTATAGTACTCTATAGGAACCTTTTGAAATATCTGTTTTATTTAAAATTGATCGCTTGATTGAAAATAAATCGTTTTGGCCGAAAAAGGGATACGGACGGGTTTTTGAAGATACGACAACCTAACGTTGAAGTTTTTGACTTAAAAAGTGTGAGTTTTGGAGAAATCGGATATTTGGAAAAATTATCCTAAGTTTCAATGAAATGAGGGTACTCGCTCGATCATTTTTGAGGACATGAAGTCAACAAAATTAGACAATTTCCTTTGGATTGGTGCAAATAGAATAAACAAGTGCAATGGAATAATTGACAGAAAATGATACACAACAATTAAATATGAACATGCATTTTATATGATTTTGTTTAATAGGCGAAAAGAAAAAGTTTAATTGATTTCCCTTTTTTACGCATTTTTAATGATAAAAGGTAATGAGAATTAATAGAAATATTTTTTAAGGTTTTATATGTTTCTATTTTTTTTGTTTCTATTATATTGGTATTTAATCAAAATGAGGGGAATAAAATAAAATGTCTTTTAGTTTTCTCATTTTTTACTTTCACATGTTTTTTAAAGATATTAAATATTTTTCAAATTAAGTAAAACTTATAAATCAAATATCTAATTAAAATAAGGAAGACTAAAGTTATTAAAATAACCTAAACTTAGATTAAATAAGATTTAGGTAAAGTGTTATAATTATCTATTTAAAAAAATATGTTATCCCTAAGAACACTAACTAGTATAAATTAATATAAGTTAAGAATAGAATTAAACTAAGAGTAAATAAAAGATGGGCTTAAGCAAAAAGGAAACGAACTGGGTTTAAGGGAGATGGGCCGGGTCAGGTCGTGGGCTTAAGGGTCCAAGGGATTAAATGTTGATTAGGGTTGTGTTTGTTATTACAAAGGGATTTAGGGTTTGGTTTAAGGCAGAACGGCGCCTCTTCACGATCTTCATCTCTCTCGCGCAGCTTCTTCGTTTTCTTTGCCTCCATTGTTAATGTTTCCTTGTTCCGGCCACCCACACCAAGTCTCTCTTCCCTCCATTGTTGACACGGCGGCTTCAAGCGGAGACGGTAATGACAAAACGTTTTCGTTAAAGTTTGATTTAATACGCGTATAAACTTTACAGTTTCGTTGTTGATTTTTACAATTTCTTGGTTGACTTTAAGGTTTTTTGGTTGATTCTGACTAGTTTTCCATTTTCAATGTCCATGTCGATTTGAATGATGTTTTAAGGAATAAGAATGGAAGAAAGCGTTACCTAGGTGGAGAAGGAGGAGGGTTTGGGGTGATGGAGGCCGGACAGCAGGGAGACAGCAGGCGCACACGGGGGTGAACGGTATTTGTGATTTCCTTCCTTTTGCTTGAATGTTACTGTGTTTGCTATTGTTGGAACCCGTTGAACTGCACTTTGGCTCTTTCTTCTTCTTCTTTTCTGATTTTTGCACGATTCTAGAGTTTTGTCTATGATGGACTCTGGGGTTTGGGTATTTGATCTTTAGTTTTGGTTTTATGAGGGGTGATATTGGCTTTTGTGGCTCAATCAGATTCTTTGAGATTTAGGCCATGTTTACTGGTTTGACAGCAGCAGGTTAACGGTTTTAGCAGTATGTTTTCACTGGTTTTTTTGAAAATGGGTTAGGCCATGTAGATAGGCATGGTGTTTATGCTGTAAGCTCTATAGTTTTTTTGGTTTAGGTGTATTGTGTTTTGAAGAATGGCTATAAGGCTTTAGGTTTGTGCAGGTTATTTTGATATGGTGAACTGGTTTTCGGTTAGGTTGGACAGGGCCAAGGTTTTCTGATATGAGGCCATTGCAGGTTTTTGTTGGTTTGGTGATGGCTATCAGGTTTTGAATGATGGTTCTACAGGTTTTGAAAATGGTTTGAGGGTTGTTTTTGTGTTTTTGTGATAGACAGGTTTATGGTTGTGTATGCAGGATGTTTGAAAATGGTTGGTATCTTTTTTTGTTGACAGCCGTTTTTCTAAGTTTTTCAAGGCTTGGAGATTCACTTTTTTTCTGTTCTGAAGTGATCCTAACGTTATATCACTGCCTCCTTTGTTACAGGCTGAAGATTGAAATATAATTTTTTACCCTCCTCTTGGCCTTCTGCGTCAAACTGTTACATTTAGTTTGTCTCTATTCCTCTTTTATGTTTTACTCCCTACTGGCCATATTACTGCAGTTTGTCTTGTATCTCTTCCTGCCTAAACCAAACCTGCAAAACCAATTCTCTATCTCTCTTCTCTCTCTTCAATGCAAATTTGACATAAAATGATGTTTGCATTTGTTCTGAAAAAGCACCCCTGCTGGAAAATGATGAAAATAGGAAACAAACATTGCTTGCATATTGGTTAAACTGCATATTCTCTTTGCATGGTACAGTGGGTTTACGTTGGCATTTGCTTTATTCTTGATGCTGCTGCTACTTTGTATGCTGTATGCTCTTTTGAAATAGGCATTTGGATTTTTGAAAATGCAATTACTTTCAAATATGCAGTTTTGAAAAATAAAAAAGAGTTTGTGCATGTTTTAAATTGCATTCATTTATGAAATAAAATTCCTCCCTTTTTTGTGAACCGGGAGAAATCCCGTGATTTGCAAAAAAGGTAAACTGATTCCGGCCAGTGCTTTTAATGATGAGCATTAAATAATTTTGCTTTTAATCGTTTATTCAATTCTGACTTTCTTTTAATCGTTTTCGCAGGTAACATTAAATGAGCAGACAAGAGCGAGCATTGGATTGGAAGCTTTAGAATTAAAATAGATTAGTTTTTCATTTCATTTTAATTTCGTCAATTTATTATTGTAATTTACTGTAATATATATACAATATTTACATAATAACTTGTACAATAAGAAAATGAATAAAGAAAACTATTTGTCCATTAAATTCTTCTTCTTTATTTATTTATCGTTTATTATTTCTCCGAACGAATAATAATTGAAAACAAATTTCCAATTACCTACATTCAAAATAATAAGCAGATAAATAATAATTATCATTGATCAACTAATATCTTCGGTTATTTAATTCATCATTCCCAACTAAATTATAATAATTAAAACAGGGTTTCAATTATTTAACTTAGAACGACGAGTGATTAAACAATCGTTATTGACCAATGAATTCTTCGAATGCTTATTATATTATTCATGACTTTTAAATTATGTAATAACTAAAAAATAAATTCTAGTTACTTAAATTTAAAATAATGAGTAATAAATAAATACTATCCACACAATTAATGCGCTTCTTCTCTGATGTTCATTTTATTATCCATACATCTTTAAACTAAATAATAATCAAAATGAATTTCAATTATTTAAGTTTTAGATAATAGATAATTAATAAACATCATTTTTTGCACGAATCGGTTAAATGATTTAATGTTCAGCATAAATAGCTCTTGGCCTGAAAAAGTCATGAAATTTAAAATCGATGGATCAAAACAAATGTAATGTAAAGATGCAGATAGGAGACGACGTCTTAGGTCAAAATTTGGGGTACAACAGCTGCCCCTATTTAAGTTTCTTCTATCCGGAGATATGAAGATTAAAATCTTCGTGTCGACGAGATTGAAGGTACTTAAATACATAACTACGCAAATTTTGTCCTAAGATGCCGTCGTCACGTTGGGTATGAATGCAGCGATCTACCTCACAGAGAAAGACATTGTGAAAACGAGACAATGTTGAGGGAATCGAACGTCAACAAAACACAAAGACATGAATTATACGCTACTGGGAGAACGAGCTATCGACTTCAAACGACAGACTCCTGACAGCGAATAAAACCGAGGAATCACGACCTCTAACCCTAACAAAGAGAGTGTCTTGCATAGGCCATAACAAATCATTGATCCAACACAGTGAATTCGCAACTCGAGGTCGACGATAGACAGAGAGTATCAAATTGCGGATAACTGATTACCGACTTCTGGAGGTATAGATTCGTACCAGACTTCTCTGCGAGATTTCAGAGGTATACTCATTAATGCTGAGGTGATAAGACTGTAGATACGAAGGTTGTTCAAATAAAGAAAATTGCCAGCTGTTGGCGTCCAAAGAAAATACCGATAACAAACAAGTTGCTCAAATAAAGAAGCTACCACTTGCTGTCGTCCAAAGAAAATAACGATAACGAACAAGTTGCTCAAATAAAGAAGCTACCACTTGCTGTCGTCCAAAGAAAAGTAATAACGTACTGGTAACTCATGAAGAGTTTGCTGCTTGTCGCTTTCAAAAAGAGTAAATGACGCACTAGTAGTTCATGAAGAACTGCTGCTCGGCGCTTCCCAAAAAGGATAAAATGACGATGACGCACTAGTAGCTCATGAAGAACTGCTGCTCGGCGCTTTCACAAAGTCATAACTGACGCACTAGTAGCTCATGAAGAACTGCTGCTCGGTGCTTTCCAACGGAATAAAATGACGCACTAGTAGCTCGTGAAGAACTGCTGCTTGGCGCTTTCCGAAAGATAAAATAACGCACTAGTAGCTCATGAAGAACTACTGCTCGGCGCTTGTCGAAGATAGTAACGTACAAGTTGCTCGTGAAGAGCTACCGCTTGTCGTTTTCCAACATAATTCAGAGGGAAACTGCGATGATATTGGCAGAGAATAAAATCTTCATCAGAGAGAACCCTGAATCAATCCTTCCCGAGGAGATCATATACTTTAACGTGCAAAATAAATGCACCAACTGTCTGGGTCGCGATTTCACTGGGGAAAATCAAAGAGATAGCCTATGCAAGAGGCAACAACTTCATTCAGGAGTAACCAGAGAGAGAACAGTCAAACAAGACTCTACCCAATGAGAAAGTAACTCGATTGGGGAATTTATCCTATCCAGAAATGGACAAGGTAAGCTGAATCAAAAAAATCATCCACGAGGATTAGCTCAGTTGGGGAATTAGAAAGGAGGCGCACTTTATGCTTAAGTTGACACCCTATTTGGAAAGATCAAATACGTTATTTGACAAGACACCACTAAGGTGTACGAATTTAATGACATTAACAAATACAACTGTGTGTGCATGATGCGAGTGTGGATGAATAAATGAATGTCATGTATATGCTGACAAAACAGACAGATGGGATATCTTGGAGATAATAAGGTGTCACAGCAACGTAAATGCTCGGCCACTCTTGAAAAGATGGAAGGTAAACGGAATACAAAGCAACGTCGGAAGATGTCACGCTACAAGGCCCAAGTCTTCTGAAGAGACGAACAATCAAATCCAATCTTCTAGCACCAATAAACCACTGGCATGAGACGAAGTGTACCGCACTTCAAAATCTCCCAAACAAAGGTAGCTAAAACCACACTTAACTGGGACAACTGGGGAGTCACCAAATTTAGCACCACCGTAACCAAGCACGTACACAGCCAACACTTCATGACGATTTTGAAAGAAAACAAATTCATCATGCAAGTAAAAAAACTGTATTGTTTTGCATTTCATGGCTTGACCATCTTCGGAACGACTATTAATATTCCTTTCGTTATTCACGACACATTTTAGAAATAAGAAAATTTTAAGTAAATTTGCTTCGAGTATTTCCATAAAAATTAAAATTTTGCCCACAAAAGGTAAATGCTCAAATTTCATTAATAAGATGGTAGTTCGCTAACAATGCGACTCCAACGGTTTACAAAAGTTTGGGGAAATAGTATGTGAAATAAGAGGTCATACAAAAACAATGATCACTATTCTCCCTAACAAACTTTGAATTCCAGAATGTGTTCAGATGCCAAGACTGATTTGACCAGAGATTTGCCTAAGCGAAATACTTCTTGACTGCATCGGCGTTCAAGGGACGCGGGAGGTCTTCGCCATCCATATTGGCGAGAATCATGGCACCTCCAGAGAAAACTTTCTTAACAACATACGGTCCCTCATAGTTAGGAGCCCATTTGCCCCTAGAATCAGGTTGGAAAGATAATATCTTCTTGAGCACGAGGTCACCTTCTCTGAACTCGCGCGGTCGAACCTTCTTATCAAAAGCCTTCTTCATTCTTTGCTGATACAACTGACCGTGACACAAAGCTGTTAATCTCTTTTCTTCGATTAAATTCAACTGATCGTACCTACTTTGACACCATTCGGCCTCAGAAAGCTTGGCTTCCATCAACACTCTCAGAGACGGAATCTCAACCTCCACGGGGAGTACTGCTTCCATACCATAAACCAGGGAGAAAGGGGTCACGCCTGTTGAAGTTCGAACCGAAGTACGATACCCGTGTAAAGCAAACGGAAGCATTTCATGCCAGTCCTTATAAGTTACCACCATCTTCTGGACGATCTTCTTGATATTCTTGTTAGCAGCTTCAACAGCCCCATTCATCTTCGGCCTGTAAGGAGAGGAATTATGATGCTCGATTTTGAACTCTTCACAAAGCTCCTTCATCATCTTGTTATTCAAATTCGACCCATTGTCAGTGATGATCTTACTCGGGATACCATACCGACAAATAATCTGATTCTTGATAAATCTGACTACCACCTGTCTGGTTACATTAGCATAAGATGCGGCTTCCACCCACTTAGTAAAATAATCGATCGCTACCAAGATGAAACGATGACCATTTGAAGCTTTGGGTTCAATCATCCCAATCATATCAATGCCCCACATGGAGAAAGGCCAAGGTGAAGATATAACATTGAGGAGGGTCGGCGGTACGTGCATCCTGTCCGCATAAATCTGGCATTTATGACACTTCTTCACATACTTGCAGCAATCAGATTCCATGGTCATCCAGTAGTAACCAGCTCTCAACATCTTTCTAGCCATTGCATGTCCATTGGCATGAGTGCCAAAGGATCCTTCGTGCACCTCTTGCATCAGCATGTCTGCTTCACGTCTGTCTACACATCTGAGCAAGACCATGTCGTAATTCCTCTTATACAACACTTCTTCATTGAGAAAGAAACTGCTTGCTAATCTCCTCAACGTCTTCTTATCCTTATTGGATGCCCCAGGCGGGTACTCTTGAGTTTGAAGGACACGTTTGATGTCGTAGAACCAAGGTTTGTCGTCGGTGACCTCTTCTACTGCGAACACATGAGCAGGTCGGTCGAGGCGCATAACTCGGATTGTAGGCACGTCGTTCCAATCATTCACTTGAAACATTGAAGACAAAGTAGCCAAAGCATCCGCCATTTGATTCTCATCCCTAGGGATATGATGCAATTCCACCTTGTTGAAGAAGGTTAACAACCTTCTAGCATAGTCTCTGTACGGGATCAAACCAGGATGACGAGTTTCCCATTCTCCTTTGATTTGATTAATCACCAATGCCGAATCTCCGTAAATATCAAGAATTTTAATCCTCAAGTCCACTGCTTCTTCGAGACCCATAATACACGCTTCATACTCCGCCATGTTGTTCGTACAGTCAAACTTCAGTCTTGCCGTGAACGGGATATGAGTACCTCGGGGAGTAACGATGATTGCCCCAATTCCATTTCCATAGGAATTCACAGCTCCGTCAAATATCAAACCCCAACGGGATTCAGGATCAGGTCCTTCTTCAGGTAACGGCTCTTCACAGTCTTTAGCTTTCAAGTACATAACATCTTCATCGGGGAAGTCAAACTTGATGGACTGATAGTCTTCAATTGGTTGGTGAGCCAAATGGTCGGCCAAAATACTCCCTTTGATTGCTTTCTGAGTGTGATACTCAATGTCATATTCAGATAACAACATCTGCCAACGGGCTATTCTTCCAGATAAGGCGGGCTTCTCAAAGATATACTTGATTGGGTCCATTTTGGAGATCAACCAAGTAGTGTGATTAATCATATACTGGCGCAGACGACGAGCAGCCCAAGCTAAAGCACAACAGGTTTTCTCAAGCAATGAGTATCGAGACTCACAGTCTGTGAATTTCTTACTCAAATAATATACGGCATGTTCCTTTCTTCCAGTCTCGTCTTGCTGACCAAGCACACATCCCATGGACTCTTCTAATATGGTCAAGTACATGATCAAGGGCCTTCCTTCCACCGGAGGAATCAAAATGGGAGGCTCGAGCAAATATTCTTTGATACTATCGAAAGCTTTCTGACAATCCTCTGTCCACACACATCCTTGGTTCTTGCGGAGAAGCTTAAAAATCGGCCCACAAGTAGCAGTCATGTGAGATATGAACCTAGAAATGTAATTCAATCTCCCAAGGAATCCTCTTACTTGTTTTTCCGTCTTGGGTGCGGGCATTTCCCGAATAGCTTTGACTTTATCGGGATCCACTTCAATACCTTTTTGACTGACAATGAACCCTAAAAGTCTTCCTGAACGAACGCCAAAAGTGCACTTATTGGGATTCAGACGGAGTTTGTACTTCCTCAAACGCTGGAATAGCTTAAACAAATGCTCCAAGTGATCTTCTTCAGTCTGTGATTTGGCAATCATGTCATCCACATACACTTCGATCTCCTTATGCATCATGTCATGAAACAAAGCAGTCATGGCCCTTTGGTACGTTGCACCAGCATTCCTCAAACCAAACGGCATAACTCGATAACAGAAAGTTCCCCACGGTGTAATGAAAGCGGTCTTTTCCATATCTTCCGGTGCCATCTTGATTTGGTTGTAACCAGAGAAACCATCCATGAAAGAAAAGACTTTGAACTTGGCAGTACTGTCGACCAATACATCAATATGAGGTAATGGGAAATCATCCTTCGGACTAGCTCTATTCAAATCTCTGTAGTCTACACACATCCGAACCTTACCATCCTTCTTAGCAACAGGCACGATGTTGGCTAACCACTGAGGATAGACCGACGTCACAAGAAAACCTGCGTTGATCTGCTTCTGAACTTCTTCTTTAATCTTGTCGGCCATGTCAGGACGAGTCCTTCTCAACTTCTGCTTGACCGGTGGACACTCAGGTTTCAACGGTAAACGATGCTCCACAATGTCGTTGTCCAACCCTGGCATATCTTGGTAAGACCACGCAAACACATCAACATACTCTCTGAGAAGCTCCAACATCTTCTCCTTAACTTCCGGGATAAGCAAAGCTCCGACTTTGACTTCCTTTCTAACTTCTTCATCACCCAAATTGACCAACTCTACAGGTTCTTCAAATGGTTGAATGACCTTCTCATCTTGCTCGATCAAACGGGAAATCTCAACAGGAACCTCTTCATCATCCCCTTCTTCGGCTCTGAACACAGGGAATTCAAAATTGGGAGAGGGCATAGGATCATTGTTTCCGATGGTTAAGTCATGAAGTAATCTGCACACATGATTATGCTTTATTTTAGAAATCGATTTGTGCAAATAAAACAAAATGCTCTTAATCAAATTTCATTATTATTTCCCGAAAAATGAAAAATAAAACAGCAGTGGACAAAATAACATTTTTATTCATTAAAGAGGAAATACTTGAAACAACAAGCCCAGACATTTCTCTTTTGCCTTGGGCAGAGCAAAAGGAGTTATTTTTCATAGCCCGACACAAAATACGTTTCGCCTTGGGCAGAGCGATTTTTTTTTAAAAGAAAAATGAACAAAACATTACTCGGAAACGTGCATAACCACAGGAATATCAACAGCTATCCAGTTTTGGCAAGCCAATCCAGGCGTCACAAACACGGGCAAATCATCCTCGGAATCATCATCTATGACAGCATCAACCTCAGGATGCACAAACCCTGCACTCCGAAAGACCTCTTGAATTGGACGAACAACCACCTCTTCCTTGACCCTTGCAGCTATTGGATGAAAACCCAAACCTTCCCCAGACTTGTTCTCGGGTAACGTCAACACCTGGCCCCATCCTTCGGCCGAACCACTCTCCACTACTCGCCGTGCATCCTCAAAAGAAGAGATGGATGCCCCAGGCTTCTTCACGGTATCCTTAGCAACAGATAAGCCCTGAAACTGGGTCCCGACGTCCTCGTCAGCATCAATAAAAGAAAACGATGATAAATGACTTACCACCATGGCCTGCTCTCCCCCAATCATCACTAGTTTCCCATGCCTCACAAATTTTAATCTCTGATGGAGCGTGGAGGTGACTGCCCCGGCATCATGGATCCAGGGACGGCCCAATAAACAACTATAAGCAGCACGGATGTCCATCACTTGGAAAGTGATTTGAAAAGTATGGGGACCAATCACTATGGGAAGATCCACTTCACCGATAACGGTCTTCCTGGAACCATCAAAGGCTTTAACAATTACTCCGCTAGGCCTCATAGGAGCACCTGGATATGAAAGTCGAGACAACGTGGTCTTGGGCATCACATTCAATGACGAGCCGGTATCCACTAACACGCTTGATAAGGTATCGTTCCCACAACTTACTGAAATGTGCAGAGCCATATTATGGTTTCTCCCCTCCTCCGGGAGTTCTTCATCACTGAAACCCAAGTTGTTACACGAGGTTATATTCCCCACAATCCCGTCAAACTGATCAACTGTCACATCATGGTCTACGAACGCCTGGTCCAACACTTTCATCAAGGCTTCTCTGTGTGCCCCAGAATCTCTCAATAAGGCAAGCAAGGAAATCTTGGAAGGTGTTTGCAGAAGCTGGTCCACAATTTTATACTCGCTTCTTTTGATAAGCTTTAAGATTTCATCTTCTTCAGGGTGAGGGATAGGTTCACTGGATCGACCTACCTCAACCCTTGGTTCATTTCTTACAGGGATCTCCGCCGGCATGGGCCTCCTTACTTGAACTTCTGGTCTTCTAGTCGGTACCGCGGCAAAAACACGCCCACTTCTTGTCACTCTACTTACATCGGCAATATTAACGAAAGACGGTCTAGTTGGGATGGGGATCTCTACCCCGTTCTCGATCATGGTGGCGTTATACTTGTACGGCACGGCTTGGTCTGAGCTATAAGGCACAGGGCCAGGTGGGTAAATAATCAAAGGCTCAGCAGACGCAGTCTGGCTGTTGTAAGCAATCTCTACTGATTCTGGCAAATTAAACTGTGGGGTTATCACATTCACTTCGTCTTCAGGATTTCGGTCATAGGTAATGGTAATAATTCTCTGATCTAGCAACTTCTGAATGTCCTCCTTCACAATAGGACAATCCTCTTCTCTTGAACAAAACTGGCAAACGTCATAGTCATGTTGGTGCCTAACAAAGGCAAGTCTTCTCAAACTTTGGTGTAACCTGATCAATGATTCTCTGATGTGCTCGACTTGGAAAACTCGGAACTTCCCCGGGCAACCCTCCACCATATTCACAGAAGCTGCCCCATGTCGGGGCAAAGGGTTATCTCTGACATTTGGATTCACATCCTTAAAAGACAAGATGCCATGCTTAATTAATCTCTGCACATCCGCCTTCAACGCAAAGCAATTCTCAAGGTTGTGCCCCGGCGACCCTTGATGATATTCGCAGAATTGATCCGCCTTATACCACGGGGAAGCACTGTTCGGTGCGACAGGAGGTGGTTTTGTTGTGATGAGATTCTTTCTAAGGAGAGCGGGAAACAATTCAGTATACGTCATAGGAATGGCATCAAACTGCGGCTTTCTGGGCGAGCGATTCTGATTGTTGAGCGGATAGGCCTGTTGTCGAGGCTGCTGTTGAAAAGGTCGTTGTTGAGGTGGCGGAATCTGATGAGATGGGGTTACCAAAGCTGGGCGGACAGCCGGAGTGACTGCCGCGACGTGAGAGTAGCCTCTCCTAGGCCTACCTGGAAACAAAGCACTAACATCTTGCTCTTTCCTCTTCGGGAAAACACCTCCGAACTTCTTCACACTGCTGGACGTACTCCCTTCTTTAATCAAACGTCCTTCACGAATTCCTTCCTCTAATCGCATACCCATGCTCACCATCTCGGTAAAGTCACTGGGCGCGCTGGCTATCATCCTCTCATAGTAAAAGGATCCCAAAGTCTTCAAAAATATCTTAGTCATCTCTTTCTCCTCCAGAGGTGGATGGATCTGAGCAGCAATTTCACGCCACCTCTGGGCGTACTCCTTAAAAGATTCTCGGTCTCTCTGCGACATTGCCCGGAGTTGATCCCGGTCCGGCGCCATGTCAACATTATACTTGTACTGATGGACAAAGGCTTCACTGAGATCGTTAAAATTGCGGATTCGAATGCTGTCCAATCCCATATACCACTTCAAGGCAGCACCCGTCAAACTATCTTGAAAATAATGAATCAATAAATCATGATTATCAGAATACGTGGACATCTTCCTCACGTACATTGTCAAATGGCTTCTAGGACACGAATCCCCCTTGTATCTTTCAAAGTCTGGTGTTTTGAACTTCGCCGGAATCTTGACATTCGGAACCAAACAAAGATCATGTGTGCTCTTCCCAAACAGATCCTTCCCCTTCAAGGCTCTAAGCTCTTTCTGCATTTCCTGGAACTGATCCTGAAATTCCTCCATTCTATCAAAAAGGCCCATACTTTCAGCAGGTTCGGCAGGATAAACTGGTTCATTCAAGTATGGCACTGAGTGGACCACTGGAGCAACGGTCGTCATGATCGGTTGCGGAAAAGGTGTTACCGACGGAATTACTGGCGGCAGTGCCGTCGTCTCTGGTTGAGGAAGAGACAATGCAGGCTGAAATATAGGTTGGGCGATAGGCTGACACCCTTCTGGCATAAAGTTGTAAGGCATTCCCCAAGGAAAACCTTTCGACATCTGATGCTGGATCGGAGAGTTGATTTGAGTTGCGGAGGCAGGAGCGATAACAATCTCGGAAACCACTGGAGTTGAAGTCTGAATCTCGGCAGCCGTAGTCGATGGCTGATTCTGAACAGCCACCAGACTTTCCACCAACGCTGTTAACTTTTCCATCTCGGCACGAAGCGTAGCAACTTCCCCACGAAGCTCGTGATTTTCCTGTTCCAAATCTTCCATTCTTTTCTGACGACTGGCCCGAGTGTCGTGTTGGTGAGACAGCTTGGCAACCTTTGGTGGAAAAAAGAACAAGAATGAGACTCTAGAAAACATGCGACGTGGAATGTGAAATGATGCATGATGGTGATGCAAATGATGACTCATTTTAAAAGTTTTTTCAAGGAACTTTTAGTAACTTTGCATACATCAATAGTAAAGGAATTTGGAACAACAAAAACTCAATCCGTCAATCGAAAGCGATAAATTACAACTTATAATTTGGAATAGTAAATTACAACCTTGGAATAACAAGTCCACTAATAAAAGCAATAAATTACAACTTGCAACCTGAAAACCATAATAAAGTGATAAATTACATTTTAAAACATGAAGCAGTAAATTACAACTTGGAGCATGAAGCCCAAAATAAGACAATAAGTTACAACTTCGGAGCATGAAGCCCTTAAGAAAACAATAAATTACAACTTCGGAGCATGAAGCCCTTAAGAAAACAATAAATTACAACTTCGGAGCATGAAGCCCTTTTACATAGTTTTACAAAATGACATCAATAAAATAAACTAAAGCTAAAGCTCACTCAGAAACCTCAGATGACGGACCAAACACCAGCTGTAGTCGGAGCTTCTTGATCTTTTCTTCATAAAAGTCTTCCAATTCTTTCTTTTCCGCTATCAGTCGATCGATGATTTCTTCTTGTGGATTAGGAACGAGAGCCACGTTTACTGAACATTCCCTTTTCCTCTTCCTTTCACTCGCGTATTTCTTCAACAAAGCATCCTTCTGGCGAAGTTTCTCATTGTGGTCAACGAACCGGCCGTCTTGAATAAGCAACAACTCCTTCTTTTCTTTCAGCTGTCGAGCCAGGACTCGATTCTCGTATTCGGACATATGGTACTTTTCCTTCCAAGCATCCCTCTCGGACTTCATCCTAGCCAGGTTCCCTTGATATTCTCCTACATCTGCGATTGGGATAGCAACTGATGATGGTGCGATGGCAGGGAACAAAGGTTTCTCAAGTTTATATGGCATCTTGAGAGCACAAGCCCTAGCACGGACCCACTGTAGGTAAGGTTCCAAAGAGACGGCACCTCTATGTCCCAGCATATCTCTCCCTTTCTTGTGGATATGGCGCCAAGCTCCTTCAATCTCTCTCCTAGCAGTTTGATGATCTTGTCCTTCCTGAAGAAAGAAACCACTCACATGGATACTGTTCGGCTTATCTCTCATTGGGTACCCGAACTGACGGCGCGCTAGAACAGGGTTGTAGTTGATTCCACCCCTCGTACCAAGAAGAGGTACATTGGGAAAAGCACCACAGCTGTCAATGATCTCTACGTCATGGTAAACTCGATTGTACCAGTCAATGTCGAAATGAGTGAGAGCCATAATCTTTGGCGCCCAACGCGGTTCTTTCTCGAGATCCCAGAAAGCATCGGACCCAGGTAAATGCGAAACGTACCACTGATACAGCAACGGTGCGCAACAAATAATCATTCCTCCTTGACGAGAGTTTCGAAGATGGATAGAGTAATACGTGTCCCCTAGCAGCGTAGGGACCGGATTTCCAATCAGGAAAACTCTGATGGCATTGACATCCACAAATTTATCAATGTTAGGGAATAAGAAAAGACCATACGCGAGTAAAGCAAACACGTCCTCGAAGGCAACGGCGTCCTTTGTATCAGCAAAATGACGAGCTTTCTTCAACAGAAACTGAGCCGGCAAACCCCGGATTCCTCCTTTCGTAGTCATATTCTCTTCTATCTCTGACTTCTTCAGATGGGTGATGGCTGCTATCTCATGAGATTTAGGCTCCTCTTCTAATCCAGAAAAAGGAACACGGTCGACGATCGGCAAACCAAGGATATAGGAGTACTCCTCTAAGGTAGGCATCAACTGATAATCCGGGAAGGTGAAACATCGATACAAGGGATCATAGAACTGAACCAAAGTGTTGAGGATGCCTTTCTTCATCTTGCGCTTCATGAGCGGTACGATGGATCCATATTTCTTCTGAAAATCTGTCGGACTCTCTATCTTCGGAATCAAACTCTTCAATTCTTCAATCTCGGGCTCCTTGAAGCTAAAGCTTCGAGTATTTCTCCTTCCAAGTTCCATAGTACCCTAAGACGTTTGCAAAAATCATTCCAAAGTTCCTTGAAAAACGAGTTTTTACAAAGATGTTGATGAATGCATGAATGAATGATAATGCGACAGTCACACACAAGTTTGCAAACATGGGGTTTAAAGGTTCAAAGTTCAGCATGGAGTCGAGGGTAAAGCCCACCCAAAGGTATGTACTAATGTTTCGATCACACCTGTAAGACAAGGTTCTAAGAGTTCCCAGAGTCTGCATCCCTCTTTCGGATATTACCAACGTCTTGATTACTCAATAATTAGCAATATTCTCAAGAGAAACTCGTCCGAGCGTAGCATCGCGTAACAACTACTTCCGAATTACTCCGTGGTAGTCTCCGCGCTACACCTAAAAGGCCAAGATGGGTTAGGGTTCTACGGTCCTCAACTTCTCGGGCTCCTAGGTCGAAAATAATAATGTCTTCCCGATTACTCGGTAAACAAATATTAAGTTCAAGAGGGCCTTCCATTGAGTGGGGGATCTCATGCCTCCTTCTTCGGGATTACTCCCTCAAAGTTAACATGACTATACCGCCCGTCCTATTCCTTAGGTGTTACTTAATCCGGGTATGGGATTCGTCCTTCAAAAAAACCCAAACACCCCAATTTAAACATATAATCAAGCAAATCAAATAATAGTAAAACAGATAAGACAAATTAGGCTTAACCCACTTAGGGATGGACCAGCAAGAGGTCAATCTATCCCCAGCAGAGTCGCCAATTCTGTAGCGATAAAAATGTAGCGGGGTAAATCGGAGATCGAATTATTGATTAATTCGTCTCGCAAAAAGCAAGAGTCGCCACCGCGCTTTATTGTTTCCAAAGGAAAAGGGAAAAGAGCGAAATAAAACCCTAAATATGCAATGTAAATAAAATACAAATGCAAAGCGTTTTTGAAAAGAGATCTATGGTTCGGGGGTTGGTTATACAATGGGAAGGTACTAGCACCCACTGTATCTATAGTACTCTATAGGAACCTTTTGAAATATCTATTTTATTTAAAATTGATCGCTTGATTGAAAATAAATCGTTTTGGCCGAAAAAGGGATACGGACGGGTTTTTGAAGATACGACAACCTAACGTTGAAGTTTTTGACTTAAAAAGTGTGAGTTTTGGAGAAATCGGATATTTGGAAAAATTATCCTAAGTTTCAATGAAATGAGGGTACTCGCTCGATCATTTTTGAGGACATGAAGTCAACAAAATTAGACAATTTCCTTTGGATTGGTGCAAATAGAATAAACAAGTGCAATGGAATAATTGACAGAAAATGATACACAACAATTAAATATGAACATGCATTTTATATGATTTTGTTTAATAGGCGAAAAGAAAAAGTTTAATTGATTTCCCTTTTTTACGCATTTTTAATGATAAAAGGTAATGAGAATTAATAGAAATATTTTTTAAGGTTTTATATGTTTCTATTTTTTTTGTTTCTATTATATTGGTATTTAATCAAAATGAGGGGAATAAAATAAAATGTCTTTTAGTTTTCTCATTTTTTACTTTCACATGTTTTTTAAAGATATTAAATATTTTTCAAATTAAGTAAAACTTATAAATCAAATATCTAATTAAAATAAGGAAGACTAAAGTTATTAAAATAACCTAAACTTAGATTAAATAAGATTTAGGTAAAGTGTTATAATTATCTATTTAAAAAAATATGTTATCCCTAAGAACACTAACTAGTATAAATTAATATAAGTTAAGAATAGAATTAAACTAAGAGTAAATAAAAGATGGGCTTAAGCAAAAAGGAAACGAACTGGGTTTAAGGGAGATGGGCCGGGTCAGGTCGTGGGCTTAAGGGTCCAAGGGATTAAATGTTGATTAGGGTTGTGTTTGTTATTACAAAGGGATTTAGGGTTTGGTATAAGGCAGAACGGCGCCTCTTCACGATCTTCATCTCTCTCGCGCAGCTTCTTCGTTTTCTTTGCCTCCATTGTTAATGTTTCCTTGTTCCGGCCACCCACACCAAGTCTCTCTTCCCTCCATTGTTGACACGGCGGCTTCAAGCGGAGACGGTAATGACAAAACGTTTTCGTTAAAGTTTGATTTAATACGCGTATAAACTTTACAGTTTCGTTGTTGATTTTTACAATTTCTTGGTTGACTTTAAGGTTTTTTGGTTGATTCTGACTAGTTTTCCATTTTCAATGTCCATGTCGATTTGAATGACGTTTTAAGGAATAAGAATGGAAGAAAGCGTTACCTAGGTGGAGAAGGAGGAGGGTTTGGGGTGATGGAGGCCGGACAGCAGGGAGACAGCAGGCGCACACGGGGGTGAACGGTATTTGTGATTTCCTTCCTTTTGCTTGAATGTTACTGTGTTTGCTATTGTTGGAACCCGTTGAACTGCACTTTGGCTCTTTCTTCTTCTTCTTTTCTGATTTTTGCACGATTCTAGAGTTTTGTCTATGATGGACTCTGGGGTTTGGGTATTTGATCTTTAGTTTTGGTTTTATGAGGGGTGATATTGGCTTTTGTGGCTCAATCAGATTCTTTGAGATTTAGGCCATGTTTACTGGTTTGACAGCAGCAGGTTAACGGTTTTAGCAGTATGTTTTCACTGGTTTTTTTGAAAATGGGTTAGGCCATGTAGATAGGCATGGTGTTTATGCTGTAAGCTCTATAGTTTTTTTGGTTTAGGTGTATTGTGTTTTGAAGAATGGCTATAAGGCTTTAGGTTTGTGCAGGTTATTTTGATATGGTGAACTGGTTTTCGGTTAGGTTGGACAGGGCCAAGGTTTTCTGATATGAGGCCATTGCAGGTTTTTGTTGGTTTGGTGATGGCTATCAGGTTTTGAATGATGGTTCTACAGGTTTTGAAAATGGTTTGAGGGTTGTTTTTGTGTTTTTGTGATAGACAGGTTTATGGTTGTGTATGCAGGATGTTTGAAAATGGTTGGTATCTTTTTTTGTTGACAGCCGTTTTTCTAAGTTTTTCAAGGCTTGGAGATTCACTTTTTTTCTGTTCTGAAGTGATCCTAACGTTATATCACTGCCTCCTTTGTTACAGGCTGAAGATTGAAATATAATTTTTTACCCTCCTCTTGGCCTTCTGCGTCAAACTGTTACATTTAGTTTGTCTCTATTCCTCTTTTATGTTTTACTCCCTACTGGCCATATTACTGCAGTTTGTCTTGTATCTCTTCCTGCCTAAACCAAACCTGCAAAACCAATTCTCTATCTCTCTTCTCTCTCTTCAATGCAAATTTGACATAAAATGATGTTTGCATTTGTTCTGAAAAAGCACCCCTGCTGGAAAATGATGAAAATAGGAAACAAACATTGCTTGCATATTGGTTAAACTGCATATTCTCTTTGCATGGTACAGTGGGTTTACGTTGGCATTTGCTTTATTCTTGATGCTGCTGCTACTTTGTATGCTGTATGCTCTTTTGAAATAGGCATTTGGATTTTTGAAAATGCAATTACTTTCAAATATGCAGTTTTGAAAAATAAAAAAAGAGTTTGTGCATGTTTTAAATTGCATTCATTTATGAAATAAAATTCCTCCCTTTTTTGTGAACCGGGAGAAATCCCGTGATTTGCAAAAAAGGTAAACTGATTCCGGCCAGTGCTTTTAATGATGAGCATTAAATAATTTTGCTTTTAATCGTTTATTCAATTCTGACTTTCTTTTAATCGTTTTCGCAGGTAACATTAAATGAGCAGACAAGAGCGAGCATTGGATTGGAAGCTTTAGAATTAAAATAGATTAGTTTTTCATTTCATTTTAATTTCGTCAATTTATTATTGTAATTTACTGTAATATATATACAATATTTACATAATAACTTGTACAATAAGAAAATGAATAAAGAAAACTATTTGTCCATTAAATTCTTCTTCTTTATTTATTTATCGTTTATTATTTCTCCGAACGAATAATAATTGAAAACAAATTTCCAATTACCTACATTCAAAATAATAAGCAGATAAATAATAATTATCATTGATCAACTAATATCTTCGGTTATTTAATTCATCATTCCCAACTAAATTATAATAATTAAAACAGGGTTTCAATTATTTAACTTAGAACGACGAGTGATTAAACAATCGTTATTGACCAATGAATTCTTCGAATGCTTATTATATTATTCATGACTTTTAAATTATGTAATAACTAAAAAATAAATTCTAGTTACTTAAATTTAAAATAATGAGTAATAAATAAATACTATCCACACAATTAATGCGCTTCTTCTCTGATGTTCATTTTATTATCCATACATCTTTAAACTAAATAATAATCAAAATGAATTTCAATTATTTAAGTTTTAGATAATAGATAATTAATAAACATCATTTTTTGCACGAATCGGTTAAATGATTTAATGTTCAGCATAAATAGCTCTTGGCCTGAAAAAGTCATGAAATTTAAAATCGATGGATCAAAACAAATGTAATGTAAAGATGCAGATAGGAGACGACGTCTTAGGTCAAAATTTGGGGTACAACACGAAGCATGCGTATGCATCGAATCAAGTACATCGAAGCATGTATATTTTGTATTCCAACATTTTTAGGGGACTGTACAGATTAGTTCTTAAAGTAAAACACAAAAGATTAACATCGAAGGTCGTGATTATTACATGTTGGTTTAGTAGATGAATCAATAAAGATGTTTGAAATGAAAAAGTTAAAGTTAGAAAGACTTACCTCAAAGTTGGTGTGTGGGATTCGAACTTGAACTGCTACCTGGACGTTTCTGGAATTCGAAGAGTAGTCACAGGAGGTTTGCCTTTGGTTCGAAGAGTTGTCACAGAAGGTTATCTTTGAGTTTGAACAAACTTCTATGTGTGGGGTGTTCTTCAGAATCGAAAGAGGTGAGTGTTTGGGATTCTGTTTTTTTTATTTCTCAAGTGTTGATGAACTTGAGAGTTTTGTTGTGTTTGAGAAAATTTTGGGGGTTCGTTCTTCTGGTCCAAAGATCCTCCCTTAGCTTTGCAAAAATTCCTCTATTTATAGAGAAAAAGAATGGACATGTTTTCAATATCCAGCCTTGCAAAATAATAAAATAATAGGTAACGTGAAAGTACATGTGGTGGGAGCCATTTGGCAGTTGGGGTGCAGGAGATGTGACTTATGCTTTTTGGCGTTGCTTGTGCTCAGACCAAATTCAGGTGGAAAGTTGTTTTTGTGATAAAAGTACTTTCTATGAAAAGAAAGGGTATGTAGCCTTTAACCAAAGATAGTATTATCCAAGAGACAAAGTTTAAAACCCTTGTACAAACCTCTGATTATGTAAAGATTCAAAACAACATAGCCTGGAAAATGAGATTTGGTCTTGAGTCGAATGAAATAATGAGATCGAAGCGTACTTGTTCGAAAGGGTGCTGAATCGAAGGAGACCTGTTTTCCTCCAAATTTGTCAAAATGTTATTTTTATCTATTTTCTCCCTTTTTGACAGTTTCCTTTTAATTTTGGTATTGGAAAATCCCAATGAACTTGTTCAAGCTTGAACCTTGAAAATCCTTGTAAGAAAGGCCTTAAGAATTGAGAGGGCAAATTTTGGGGTACAACAGACAGTATATGCCGACCCATACTGCCTTGTTGATATCCAAGATGGATCCTATAAAATACATCTTCGAGAAACCTGCCCTCTCTGGGAGAATAGCAAGATGGCAGATGATCCTGACAAAATATGACATACAGTATACTACCCAAAAAGCAATAAAGGGCAGTGTAATGGCTAATCACCTTGCTCACCAAGCTGTGGAAGACTACCAGTCCATGAAGTTAGAATTCCCAGATGAAGACATCATGATGGTAAACAACTGTGAAGAATTCAGACCATATGACGGACCTGAACAAGAGTTCCTGATGGACCCTGGTTTTTGATGGGGCATCCAATGCACTCAGCAATGGTATTGGTGATGTTCTCATATCTCCTGAAGGATGTCATACTCCCTTTACGGCAAGACTCTGCTTCAATTGTACAAATAACATGGCAGAATATGAAGCGTGCATTTTTGGTCTCAAAGCTGCCATAGATTTGGGGATCAAATCCTTAAATGTATTCGGAGATTCAGCTTTGGTCATCAGCCAGATCAAAGGGGAATGGGACACCAAACACCCTAACCTTATCCCATACAAAGAACATGTGCTGACATTGGTCCCACATTTTGAGAAGATTACCTTCGAGCATTTCCCGCAAGAAGAAAATCAGCTAGCAGACGCACTAGCCACAATGTCATCCATGTTTAAACTTAAATGGGATAACGAGGCTCCCCAGATCACCATTGAATGAATGGATGAACCAACTCATTGTCACGAGATTAATACTGAAGAAGTAGTGAACCGGCCTTGGTTTCACGAATCAAAAGGTATCTTGAGGCTCAAGAATATCTGAAAGGAGATTCTCTGCTAAATTCTTCCTTAGTAATGGCATTCTCTATAAACGCAACCATGACTCTGTGTTACTCCGTTGCGTAGATAAGGTTGAGGAGGAAAAGATCATGGCTGATTTACATGAAGGCACTTTTAGCACCCATTCCAGTGGGCATACGATAACAAAGAAGATCCTACGGGCAGGCTATTATTGGTCTACCATGGAAGAAGATTTCTATCAACACTCTCGAATCTGCCATAAGTCTCAGATCTATGCTGACAAGGTGCACGTACCTCCGGTTCCTCTGAATGTCTTGATGGCTCCTTGGCCCTTTGCTATGTGGGGCATCGATATGATTGAGGAAATCAAGCCAACAACCTCCAATGGACATCGCTTCATCTTAGTGGTCATTGACTATTTTACAAAGTGGGTTGAGGCAGCCTCTTTCGCTTCCGTCACCAAGAATGTTGTCGCCCGGTTCATTAAACAGAATCTCATCTGCTGGTATGGTATCCCGGAGAGGATCATCACAGACAACGGTACGAATTTAAAGAATATTATAATCACTGCCCTGTGTGAGCAATTCAAGATCCAGCATCACAATTCTTCCCCTTACCGGCTAAAGATGAATGGTGTTGTCGAAGCCGCAAATAAGAATATCAAAAAGATCATATAGAAAATGACAGTCACATACAAAGACTGGTATGAGATGCTACCATTCGCTCTCCACAGGTATCGTACCACAACACGCACGTCAACCGGGGCAACACCCTAATCTCTGGTATACGGCATGGAGGTTGTCTTTCCTATTGAGGTTCAGATCCCCTCTCTAAGAATCATGAAGGATGAAGGGATGAATGAAGAAGATTGGATCCATACTCGACTTGAACAACTGAACTTGATTGATGAGAAAAGGCTTACTACTGTCTGTCATGGTCGAATGTATAAAAAATGGATGATCAAGGCTTTCAACAAAAAGGTCAGACGCCAAGTGTATCAAGTTGGGGATCTAGTTATCAAACGTATCATACTACCGCAAGGCAATCCCAGGGGAAAATGGACTCCTACATACGAAGGACCATTTGTGATCAAAAGCATTTTCTCTGGTGGAGCAAGATCTTAACCACCATGGATGGTGATGACCTTCGGCACCCTGTGAACGTAGAAATAGTCAAAAGATACTACGCATAAGAGACCCTCTAGTTTAACACACCTAGGAAAAACAGGGGCATCCCGGCGAACCAAAAAGGTTTGGGCAAAAATTAGGGATAAAACAAAAAATCTGTACACCCGGCAAGTTAAAAACCTGAAAGGGCGACTTGGGCAAAAAAAGGGTATCCCATTGGACAAAAAACCCGAAAGGGCGGCCCAGGCAAAAGTTAGGGAATTAAAGCGTATAACTATGTCCCATTGGATCACCTTACAGAAAACCCGCAAACTCGACGTTTCTGATAATTTTAATCAGCTTCGTAATAGGCAACAAATAGACAAGAGGCTCAGAGGCACGAAAGCTATAGAAGAATGGGAACCCCATGGGATTATTGCACATAGCTATCTTTTCTTTGTATCAAATTTCATTTTTTTTACGACGCCATTCTCTTAATAGAATGTTTGTCTCATTGTACAAAAATACTTAATCAAAGTCAATACAAAGATATCTCTTTGAAAGTGCAAAACTATCTGTTTTTCTTTACTCTTGTGTTTTGTTTGCAAAAACGTCCAATGATTTATTCTTGAACATATGCATTTGAACATAATTACTGTTTACAAATAAACAAAATAAAAAGATAATCACTGATGACTTTAAGGTAGGGAAATCTCTCTAATCTATTTCTATAAATCCCCCGCAGTGTGCAGTTTAATCCCCGGCAGTACAAAGCTTCCAGTTATCAATCCCCAGAAGAAGTCGTCCAATTTCTCATGATTCCCCAACAGGATTTTACAAGCAATACACGGCATCTCCCTTACAACAGAGTTTATTTCTCTAAGCGGAAATTCGTAAACACTTTAACTTCACAACATAAATACTTGCACTCCCTATCCTCAGTAGCAATCAGGATTTTATTTCCCCCAATTCAAGCAAGCAGTCTAGCAGATTAGCTCACATACGCATACATCACATCCATATATCATAAACATTGATAATATGAATGCATGTATCACAATCTCATTATACGATGCATTTCATACAATATGACATTGCATATTAGCTAACATTTTACCCTTTTCAGGATAAGGTTAATCAATAGCTACCATTAACAATGTTCAAAGGATTTTCATATACAATTCAGATACGCTCCAGACACGGACGCCATTATGATACTCATTCAGATCCAGCTTCTCAGATACAGTTCAGATATGCTCCAGATGTGGATGCCATTCTGATACTCATTCAGATTCAATCTCTCAGATACAGTTCAAATACGCTCCAGATACGGATGTCATCCTGATACTCATTCAGATCCAGTCTCTCAGATGCAGTTCGGATACGCTCCAGACACGGATGCCATTCTGATACACATTCAAAATTCAACTTTCAGATACAATTCAGATATGCTTTAGACACTGTGCGATTCTGATACTCATGCAGATTCAACTTTCAGATACGGTTCAGATACGCTCCAGACACAGACTCCATTCTGATACTTATTCAGTTGCAGCTTACAGATACTGTCCAGCAATCATTTCTAGATGGCATCTACAAGCCCATCTCCAACAACTTTCTGTCATCTCTCCAAATGGCATCTTTAAGCCCATTCCCTATACCATCAACCATCACATCTTCGAGTGCAAATTTTTGGGCACTCTAGTGTCCAATCATCTTCCACCTTCGAGTCACGAATGGAAAAACTCGTCAATCTAACTCTTCGGGCTTAAGAAGATTGAACAGGGGCAGTTGTTGTACCCCAAAATTTTCCCTCTCACTTATCAAGAATTTTCTCACAAGATCTCCTTTGGCTCAAGACTGCACTAGGGATGATCAACTCAAGACACCTCCTTAAGCACTGATGACCAAAATTAGGGTTTGAGATTGCATAAGGATATTTGAACTTCCAATGCTTCATATGACTTTCATGGATCATTATGGACCCCCCAAGATTACTCATGTCATGTTTCAAGCCTTGGATCACATTTTTGCTCAGTCAATTGAGCAGTTGACCTAAAAATCAATTGTATTGGGAAAAAAAGTCAACTATGGTCAATTTACAGTTAAAATTCATAATTTTTTATCCACATCAACATCTTAAACCCATATGTATCATTTGATAAAGTTTGGACCATAATTCCTCAATAAATTTGATCAAATCTCCAAAAGGGCAAAATGATCAACATTAGGGTTTTAAATAGGAAAGGGCAATTTCTGATTTTTGACCTAGCAAATGATCAATTGAGTTAAGGCATGATCTAAAGAGACCAATTGCATCATTTTGACCTAATGACATGGCTCAAAACATTTCTCAAGTCCAATGGATTGATAGATGAATTTTCAGTCAACTGATCAAAAGTCAACTGTATACTAAAAAGTCAAACTTTGACTTTTTGGTCAAATTCAAATTCCAAAGATTATAATTCATCAAAGCATGTCAAAATATGAAACTTATTCATCAAGAAATACAAAATTCAAAATTTCATTTTGAAAAGTGAAAATTTCTAAACTTAGAAATTTTTCTAAGTGTTGGAAATTTCTTATTTTTTTCACAACTTTGAGAAAAAATTTCACCATGATGCAAGATAATTCAAGAGAAACTTCCAACATAAAAGTTGTAGATATATATGAAATCTATTACATTTCTTTACACAACTTTTTCCAAAAGTGATTGGATCTCAAGCTATAATTTTACGAAGATGTGGTCATGAAACAAAACACTTAATGAAATTTTGCCCTAATTTGGTCAGGATTTTGACCCAACTTCATGGTACTTTTTCATATATTTCCAAGGGGAATATTCAAAAGTAATTCAAATATGGGTTGTAGAGCACATTACAAGCTTTCCAAAATGTCCAAGAACTCCTTGAGATCATTCTTGAGTAGGGAGAATCGGAGAGAGGAAGTTAGGGTTTTATCACTTGATTTACAAGGCATTTAGTGATGAACAAAATTCAAATTCAAAATTATTCTGCATAAACTCTACTTTGTAGGCCTCAAACTTGTTAGGAACTCCACAATTAATTGCTTGCACGGCTGTTAGAGGTATCATTTCAAGCATTCAATGCATGGACATGCTTTAATCCATTTTGGGAAGAAAGTGTACATTGTCATTTTGATAAAGTGCTTTTTTACACAAAACTTGTTCTTGAGTCTTGCACTTGTTCTCTTCTGATCATACAAGTACCATAACCCCTAAGAAATGCTTTAGACACTTACAATCACCCATCCTATGCTTGTACTTCACATTGAAACTTGGTTTCACATTTTTCTTGAAAATGAAGTAACCTAGCAATTAGCTGAAAACTTGTACTTCTGATTGTCCAATGCACTCCAATCCTTTTGCTTATAGATATACAAACCATTTGCCATAAAATACACGAATGCTTAATCCCTGAAAACACCTAGAGCTCAGAATCACATCTCATACCTCCATTTTTACATAAACTGACCAAAAAACTTGAAACTCATAACTCCCTCGTGCGTTTTCAAGCCTTTTGGTTCCTAAAGCTTCTAAACATCATTTAGAACTGATCCCACACCGTGTTACAGATCTGTAACACCATTAACACCATCCTCCATTTTCAAAAATAGAGCTTTGCACTTGGACTTCTCCAGAACTCCTCAAGTACTTTCAGCTCAAGCTAAGCATCCCATTAGCTTCCTGGGAACTTGAGAAAGCTAACCCAATCATTGGAACTCATTGAGAGTTGCTCAAACTTCAAACTCGATACCCTCTTGCAAGGTAAGTCTCCTAACTTTTGAACTTTTCATACAGGCACCATCAATGATTTATTTGTGAATGAAACATGTAGATATCATTGCCCTAAAGCTAACCATGTCCATAGTTTCCATTAATTTTGCTTGAGCTTAGAGAATTTTAAGATTGAAGTTTCTGAGATTTTTAGGGTTCAGATTAGGGCCATTGAAATTCATGCTTATCTTTGATCTATAGTTTTAATGCTTTACATTTCTAAAACCGTGAGGAAATTTGCTACAAGTTTCAAGTTTATAGTTTTCATTTTTGTTGAGAAATGAACAAGTTACAGTTAGTTTGGCTGGAGGATGAAGATGAAGTGTAAATCAGGGCGCGTTTTGTATCATATATTTATTGTTTTTCTTATGTTAACGGATGTATAGTCACCCCAGTGGTAGAAGCGTGCGCCTGTAACCTTTGGGACCTGGGTTCGAGCCCCAGTGGCACCATTTTGATTTTTTCACATTTTTTGCTTTCTGACTTTGTTTCTTGGACAGGCGTTGGGCCTCATTTGGACTTTGTTGTTTTTTTTTTGTTTTTACTTTCTAACCCCTTGCAGGCTATCAGCACCCTGGCCCTATTATATTTTATTTTCTTATTTTCTTTTTATTTGTTTTCTTAATTATTTTTATAATACTAAAAAATCATAAAAAATACAAAAATAGTATATTTATATTTTAACTTAGTTTATTTATTTTTTCTCACAAAAAATATTGTATTTAACCATACTTTATTTATTTTACTAATTATTCTTGTAAATTTAATTAAAACTAGGATATTATTTATTTTCTTTTACACCAATTAAAGTATATAATTTTAATATAAAAAAGGGCCAAAAATATTTTATAATACTATAAATTATTTTCAAGACAAAAATACAAAAATACTTTTCTTAAACTTAATTTCCTTTTAATCAATTAATAGACTTAGGGTTTTATTTAAAATCTTTTATTATTAAATTAGGTTTACTTTCATTATTAGAATTAATTATTTTCTTTTAATTAATTAGGTTAAAACAAATTCACTTTTCCTAAAAAATCCAAACAAAAATATCCATTTTTTTTATATTTGCATTCTTGCATATTTATTCATCTTGTACATTATTTATTTCAATTATTGTACAAATTCAATTTGGTTGTTATAGATTAATTAGGTTTATATTCTTGCAATCCCCATTTACAATTTGTACACCCCTCTCCCACAAGTATTGTAATAGCATAGTAACTTTAAATTCCACAATTTATCGCTTTATATACAAATGCTAGTAATTAGGGTTTGTATGGAAAGACTAAAACCAATACTTAGAAAACCCTAATTCAAGACAAAAACAAGCATGAAAACAATACACTTGCACACAAGAACCCCTAAGGTAATTCCACTTAGTTGCCTTTACAAAATGACCATATTACACATGTGAGGTATCTTGGAAAAAACAAGCAAAGTATAAGATCATAGTCCCTCGATGATGCTATCTAAGTTGCCTTTCAAATGATCTTAGTCCCTAAAAGAGAATGCTAAGATACCTTGCAACATTTCTAATCATGGTTATACGATGACCCACGCCCGTCCCGTTTGCATCCAAAGATAGGGTTATTTACCAAATCAATGGTAAGATAACAATGTCAAAGGAAAAGAAAATGAACAAGAAAGACATTTGAGTAGGTAGAATGCTCCTAATTACTTACTCCATTTCAAAACAAACATCCTTGCTATTTTCAAAACAAACACCTACACTTTCAAACATCTTACAAACTTTAAAAAATTTTCAAAAGATCAACATCTTTGTATACATTCTTACGAACGAGAATCATTACAAAGATTGCCTAAACAACGACCTCTTTATAAAATACTTTCAAAAACCACACAGAGCACAATTTCAAACAAAAAGCAAGTGATCTAGCAAGTAACTAAGACCCCATGGAAAACCATGTATGAAAAGGGTGCTAATACCTTCCCTTTTCATAATCTACCCCCCGAACTCAAGAAATAATCTCAAAGGTCTTTCCTGTTCTTTTTCACCTTTCCTTTTGGATAAAAGAAAAGTCGATGGCGACTCTTGCTAATCGCAACATTTGCGATCAAACGCAAAACCTTCAAGTCAGTTCTCCCACCGTATCACAGTCAATAATGTTTGTTTCTATCTTCAGTGAAAATTGGTAGATCACCTTCAGTGAATGTTGGTGTTATTATTTTCTATCTACCTTCAACTATTAAGTTGGTAGTTTACCGTCATCTGTGAGTCGGTATCTTTTTGATCTTCTACCTTCAACTATTGAGTTGGTAGTTCACTGTCATTTATGAGTCAGTTTCTTTTTTATCTTCTACCTTCAACTATTTAGATGGTAGTTTACCGTCATCTGTGAGTCGGTATCTTTTTTATCTTCTACCTTCAACTATTGAGTTGGTAGTTCACCATCATCTGTGAGTCGGTATCTTTTTGATCTTCTACCTTCAACTATTGAGTTGGTAGTTCACAGTCATCCTTGATCCGGTATCTTTTTGATCTTCTACATTCAACTATTGAAATGGTAGTTCACCGTCATCTGTGAGTCGGTATATTTTTTATCTTCTACCTTCAACCATTGAGCTGGTAGTTTACCGTCATCTGTGAGTTGGTATCTTTTTTATCTTCTACCTTCAACTATTAAGTTGGTAGTTTACCGTCATCTATGAGTCGATATCTTTTTAATCTTCTACCTTTAACTATTGAGTTGGTAGTTCACCGTCATCTATGAGTCGACATCTTTTTGATATTCTACCTTCAACCATTGAGTTGGTAGTTTACCGTCATCTATGAGTCAGTATCTTTTTTATCTTCTACCTTCAACCATTGAGTTGGTAGTTTACCATCATCTATGAGTTTATATCTTTTGATCTTCTACCTTCATCCATTGAGTTGGTAGTTCACAGTTATCTGTTGAACATTATCATTATTTTCTTTATCCTCAATATTTGAGTTGATTCTACCTTGTCTCTTCTTTGGGCTTTACCATAATAGAGTCGGGTTTTTTGCTCACCAGTGATTTATTTTCCTGGCCGCGTTTCTCTTTTGATCCTTGTTTCCTTTACTACATCCCCAGTGGTGTCTTGCATACCTTTAGACTTTTTCATCTACATTCATATTCATAAGCATTGCATGGTATCTTAGGGCCAAAAATAGTGCTTGTTTTATATTTAAGTATCTTCTATCGCGTCAACACGAAGATTTTTAATCTTTATATCTCCGGATTGAAGACACTTAAATCCGGGAAGCTGTTGTACCCCAATTTTCCCCCTAATATTCCCCTATAATATCATATCAACTCGATCATAACAAGATCACATTAGGATTTATTCTTCCTCTTTTTCTATCTCATATCTTTAAGTTTGCTCTTGAGGGATCTCCAAGCACCTTAGTTGTGCATTTTGTATATGTGTTGCTGACTAACTTTTAATCAAAATACAACAAAAAATTGTCTTTGTCTTTGTATATTTGTGTTTTGTAAGTACCGAGTCAAAGCATCTGACAAATAAGGTTTTCCGGTATTATTTCCCTAAAATCTCTATTTGCAAAGAAAAATAATTAAAAATTTTTATTTTTTTCATTGTACAGTCGATTGCTCTTAGATTGCAATCGATTGCACAAAGTGCATTTTGCGACATTTTTGAAAAAAAGAACAGCGTGCAATCGATTGCTCTCAGAGTGAAATCGATTGCACAATGTGAAAATTTGAAAAAAATCAGCAATTTCAAGCTTGTCGTTTTTTGGCTCCAATTTTTTTTCATTTTTTGAAAGATATATCATTAATTCAAATTTTGGCTCCATTTTTTCATTTTTTAAAAGATATATCATTAATTCAAATTTTGGCTCCAATTTTCATTTTTTGAAAGATATATCATTAATTCAAATTTTGACTCCAAAAATTAATTACCAAGCCAAATTTCATTTCCCAAACCAAACTCTAAACCACCACTAATCCCAAGCCTAAACTCTATAAATAGAGCCCTCATTTCATTCAAATCTGAAAATTTTGATAGTCAAACTCATGAAGAATGGAAAAACACAAGAAGGGGGGATTGAATTGGGATCTTAAAACTTAATGAAAAAGAACACGTTGGTTTTTATCCTGGTTCTTTTAAACTCAAACTACTCCAGTCCACCCTCCAAGGTGATTTCGCCTCTCTCCTGAAACAACCGGTCGAACCGTCATCTGATAATAAAATCAATGTAGTCATCACCGAACGTCTTTTATCCCACAAGAAGGGAAAGGTAAACATCGAGAAAACCTGAGAAGGGTGAAATCAAGATCAAACAACCGAGAGATCGGGTAAGGGAGTCTGTTATGCAAGGGGATGGTATTAGCACCCCACATGCCTGTAGTACTCTATGGTATCCACTCTTGTTTGTTCTAATCTAAGGGTGTGTAAAAATCTATATCTAAGCTGTACAGGGAATGCATGCAAAATAAAGGAGAAAAGAATGTAGGGAAAATAAAAGTTATGCTCGTTCGGGCCCTGCCCCGATGCCTACGTATCCCTTTTAAGGAATCAGAGCAGTCGTAGTTCGGCTCATATATTTTGGTTGGTTTGTGTTTTTTAGTTAAGAGGACAAAATAAATAATCAATATGGAAAAACATCAGATAAAATGATAAAACATTAACAACAATGATAAAACAACAAAGAAGAAACAACAATGGCAACACAAACTCAGATAAGACGATAACATGTCAACATGATAACAAAATATCAGACAAGACGATGAAACATTACACCTAACAATGATATCGAAGATCAAAGTAGGATGACAAACATACGCGATGGCGAAACATCGGTAATAAACATATGTGATGGCGAAACATCGGCAAAAAGATAACAAGATAGCATGGCAAATATGATAAGACATCAACAATCCAGATGATAAAACAACACAACTAACAATGATATTGAGAATCAAGGTAGGATATCAAACATGTGCGATGGCGAAACATCGGCTACAAACATATGCGGTAGCTAAACATCAACATAACAGATAACAAGATAACATGGCAAAGATGGTGAAACATCGATAATGCAGATGATAAAACATCACACCTAACAATGATATTAATAATCAAAGTAGGATAACAAATATGCGTGATGGCGAAACATCGGCTACAAACATATGCGATGGCGAAACATCAATTTGACAAGGTTCAAAACAAAGCCAAAAGGTGCACAAACAAATAAGATTGGTTTGTATTTTTTACCTTGAAGAAGGATTTAAGTTTATTAAAGATGTTTTATGATTTTCCAAGTAGAAGTTTTATTTTTAAGATGCAGTATGTAAAGAAAGAAAAAATAACTAAGGGAGACTAGCCTAGCTCTACTCCTAATGTTATCATACAATGATTGACCCTGAGGTTGAGGATGAAAGGGGAAGTTTCTACCCTATGTTAGCATGCATGGATATATATCCTAATGTCTAGCTCGAAAGCTAACCTAATCGAGCAATCCTAAGGGTGCATGGTAAAAATGTCACAGATCATGTGACAAAAAAAACAAGCAAACAGATGGAAAAACATCTGGATAAGCAAAAGCTCGAGCATCACTCGAATACCAAAAACCTACAAGGCGTAAGCCTAATAGTAGAAAGGGTGGTCCCGCCATAGACAAGCAACCAAGCATCAGACCGAGGGTCAATCCATAGCCAATTGGAGCGTATCACCTGATTCAATCAAGCTATAGAATTATAGGAATACAAAAGGGTCCTTAACTGTGATATCAATTACCATGGCAAGAAAGATCTGGGGAAAAGACATAGTGCATGCATACACTAAGCATCAGTGTTGGTCAACATGAGCTAAAGATATCATGGGGATCCGATTGTGGGAACCCTTTTCACTCGCCTTTAAAGGACTTAAATTCATTCGGATCTTGGGCACATGTTCGGAGTATCTACTTGTAGAAAGTGAGCATAGGAACGACCTACACTGGAATGTGTGGGGGTCGATTATGAACCCTTTCCCCTCGCCTCCTTTTGTGGACTTATCATCTGTAATACAATGCAGGCACAAATATAAACACACATGCATAATACCTACTTCTAAGGTAGGATTTTAAACAATCACAATTAGCACACCGACAGAATTGCCTTAAACTGGTCTTTAAATAAACTAGAGGGACACCTAACATATATCAGCAGCGGAGGTCCCATCATGCAATTGAAAGCAATAAAGAGAGGAAACAGTAAAAAAGAAATAGTGCAATACCAAACGAATAACTATCCGCAGCAACTGAGCAAGGAAAAAAAAGAAACCCAGAGAACTTCAAGTAAGCTAGCATCAACAAATAAATCAAGTCAGAAATCACACAATCAAATATAAGCATTGTGGCTTCAAATATGAACATATCCCACAGGTGGTGTATAGCAGTCACAATCACATACATATATCCTACAAAAGAATAACAAATATACAAAGCACACGAGTGGTGCAGGCACAAAAAATTGTGTTCCACAAATAAAGTGGAACACTACAGCATCAAGTCAAAATGGAAAACTTTTCTCAGAGTACCTCGCACATTCAACCGACAAATTAGTAATCTCAAAGAGAAATGATGAATCAAATAAGGGATGGATGATGACATAACAAGGCAATGGAAAAGAATGATATCAAATATCAAAGCATTAGATATGAGAAATGCCAAGTAGGCATAGGCACCAATTAGGTCAAAGCTAAAAAATGGTTGCTCTTTTTTATCACCATGTTGAATTAACAAGTAAATATCAATCAAGGATCAAAGGATCTAGAGAAGAATACAATCAAAGACCTTGGAAGTCAGTAGAAAACACTACTCAACCATACCCATTCGCTTCATTATGGTTCACAAGCATAATAGAAGAGGGATTCCACAAAATATATTACAAATCTTGGATCACAAGTTAGCAATGAAAGGAGTTCAAACAAAAGCAAAGTTGGAGGGCTTAAACCATTCAAAGACTTGAAATCAAGCCTCTAACATGCTATGAGGATATGATAAAAAATTTAGAAAGTTAATTCTAATACATGTTGCACAAGTGCATTCCTCAACATGTTATCATTGGTCATTTGATGACCTCAAACTCAAGCCAAAAGTTTAAAGTTCAAAGCAAAAACAAGAAGAGAACATTACTTAGGAGGCATGAATCAAAAGGGCTCATCAACCAATTATGGGAAATCAAGAGGATCGATTTGAATTGGTGTGAGGAAACATAAGCAACATGATAATTAAGTGCCAAATTATAGGCCACACACAAGTTCACTGGCCATCAAACAAATTGCAACAAGATATGCAACATCTATTGGGCACTTTCACTTTGAAAATTCATCAAAAATAGAAAGGTACTTCAATAATTCAAACCATAATTTCCTTAACATCTTTGAGATGCATAGAAGTTAGAAAGAAAGTCTCAAGTTCATGGATGCATGAGGAAAGGATCAAATGAACTTCAAACATAAAGACTAACTGATCAAAATGTCAAACTTGACAAGTTTTCAAAATAAATAAATGGAAAATACCAAACCTTATTAATTAATTCAAGCAAAATATTTTTAAGATCCTCAATCCATCTATGAACTTTAGACAAGAGCTAACTTCAATTGAAACTCAAGGCAAGTTCATTTTGAAATGGAAACTTGCTATGTAAGCAACAAAACCCTAATTGTTTGAATTTTAGTCTTAACTATTAATTAGATAAGATCAACATTCAAACAACTCAAACCAAAATCATACAAATCAAAAGGAAACCCTAAAGATCAGAAGACATATTTTTCCACATTTTTTGAATTAAAGAAAAGTCAAAAATAAAATCAAATCCAAGCAATTAATCAATTAAACAATTAATCAAACCACAAAAATAAAAACCCTAATCAAAAGTCAGAAAAATATTCGACCAAAATTGTATTCAAATATTAGAATTAAAAACAAGCATCCTTGATTTTTTGGATCAAAGGGAATATCAAAATAAAATAAAATTTCAAACAAACAATTAATTAATCACACGAATTTTAAAACCAGTCAAAAAATTTTCAAAAATTCTGGAAAAAAAACACATAAGGTCAGTAATATTATTTTTAAGTTTCACGAATTTTTTCAGAATTTTTAGATTAAGAAAAATATTAAAAGAAAAAATTATGAAACAAAATAAATCAAATAAAACTCTCAAATTAATTTCCTAACCAAAAATAGGAAAGATACCAAACAAATTTCTGAATCAACTTCCAAGTAATCTTAGGAGTCTAAAACATTTTTTGTGGCATTTTTGGATCAAAGGAAATATTAAAACAAAAATAAACATCAAACAAAAATTCATTAAACTCAGGAAATTTTTTAACCAATCAAATGATATTTAAAAATTCAAGAAAAATTAAAATCAAATACTACATGAAATTCCGAGCCTATGACATTTTTTTCATAATTTTTGAAATTGTTTTGATTAGAAAATAAAATCAAACAATATATCAAATAAACCAAATAATTCAAATGAGATAAAATTCAAATGAACCAATAGAATCGCAACACCACATCATCTTCAACCTCCGGACAAGTTCAAAAACGTGTGCAAGAACAGTCCTAGGGCTCATGTTCAGATCCATCGTACATACTCATTTCTACACCATTTTCATGAAATTTTGTGCAAATCAAGGCCAAAAACAACATCTACATCATGCTATTCGAATCACATCAAATGATTAATCATAGACCAAGAATGGATCTCATGAAAAATGCAAAAACACACTAAGCAGAAATTTCAGAAGCATCATACATGCATATGTCATCAAATCAAAAGCTCTAAAGTTGCAGAAACACTTAATGAACATCAAACAACACGATTCTAAACTCAAATCACACAATGCACGGCTAGAAATCAAGATCCAAAGTTAAGGATTCTAACCTTTGAGGCAAAAATGAATCTATTATCTCCTTCACTCCAATTGTAAACCAAGCATCGATCTACAATCCTTATCACTTGGAGAAGAGAATGCAAAAAAAATCACTCAAAATGCACAAGAAAATTGGGAGAATCGAAGAGATTTGCAAAGCAAGTGACTATGGATTCTTCTGAGCTCAGGAGCAAATGAGGCTCAATGAAGTTTGCCTCTCAATATATAGAGCATGAGGAGGAGGGTAGCATAGGCTTTTCACACTGAAAACGGTTAGAAAGAATGAATCAAAGTTTTTTGCAAAAGTGGGGTATGCACATGAGACACTCAAATCCCTCATGCATTTTCAAGCCTTTCATGTGCATTTCAGGCCATTTTATCTCAGGAAGAGATTAGCAAAAGATAAAGAATTAATTCCTTGTGTTAATCAAGTGTTGGTGATTAGGCATTTTCATGTCACTTTTTGCAAAACCATGGATTGTCTTTGTACTTGCCCATGTGCAACTCAAACTTTGGCATGATGGACCGTAGTACATTGCAAATGAGTCATGGGCCAAGTTTGAAGTGAAACAAATGGCCACAAAACAAGTTATCAAGAATTTGTAAATTGCATGGTGTGCATGAATTCACAAAAAAAAAGTCTCAACTTCACCTCTTAGATTTGAGCTCATGCTTTTGAATTAAGAGGCCTATGAGTACAATTGGGAAAGCTCTTGAAAAGATATACAATGTTGTAGTTTTGAGTTTTTTCATTTGAATCCATCAAATTTCTCAAAATTGAGCTTGAAAAACTTGCCTTTTGAAATGACCTATAATTTCACCTTGAGGCATGAACTTCTAAAGACCATAACTCTTGATTACTTGACAATTTGGACATGAGACCAAAAGGAGATGAAAGATCATCCACTTAGATTTCCAAGAATATTACATTTGTATTTTTTTTATCAAGGGTGAATAAATGGTGAATTTTTAAGTTTAATCCTTATTTTCCATTTTTAGAAACTTTGTAGGGTCTCTTCATGAACAAGTTTCAACTCAACACTCCACTTTTTGTTGATTTTATGACCAAATTGATGTTTAAATATGAAAATTATATCCTTGAATTGATGGTTGACCAAAAGTTCACTTGGTCAACTTTGACTTTGACTGATTTTGGCTAAAATGACCATTTTGCCCCTTTGAATCAATTGATCCACTTATCTTCAAAGTTGATGATCAAAGCTTCAAACATATGATCTTCTAAGCATATAGAGGCCATGTACAAAGTTTCATCTCAAAATTCTCAAGAAACCCTGATGAAATCCCAAACCCTAGTTTTGGTCAGCACCTTAGGAGAATGATGAATCATCTTCAAAACTTCAAATCCTCTAGATATCTTGGCCAATTTCTTGCACAAAGATATTTTAAATGTCAATGAGGAGTTGTAGCTTCAAAATCAAGACTTGTACATTCATTAATAACCTTAATCAACCAGAATCCCAATTTTGCACTGATGAATCAAAAGGATGTGATTCTCCTTATAATCAACACAAAGTTTAATCTTCTGATGATCCACTGAGGTGGATAAGATATATTGAGATAGATGAAACCATTGGGATTGAAAGATCCAGAGGTTTAGATAATAATGCTCTCCTTGTGCCACTTGTCAATACAATCAACTTCCAAAGCTTGAGGAAAACTTGATAATCAAAATACTTGATCCTACTACAATGTATGAATGTAATGAAATATGATGCTTATGATGAAACATAATCCTAAATCAAGAGGGTAAATTTTGGGGTGCAACAGCTGTCCCTATTCAATAATCTTTAACTGGATAAGTGAGAAAAGTGACAACTTTCGAGCATTCAGAGTTGAAGATGATTGAATACAAAAAGAACCCGAAAATTTACACTCTTGAAAAAGAAGCATAACCTTCCAAGGATAAAGAATGCCAATAGACGCGGGATTTAGATCATACCCAACAAAATTGGATTTAGAAAACAAAAGGTTTAATGAACACTGCACTTCCTAAGATGTGCGCCAGAATGAAGTTGTAATGCAGATTTTACCAAAATTGAAACAGAACTAAAACTTAGAAGAGCAGACGAAACTAAACTTCATAATAGATGTGTCAGGATAAAACCGGACCACAAAAGGGGTGAGATAAGACTCTAACTATAGAGAATAGGCGAAACTAAACTCTGGAAAAGTACGTGGGGCAAAGTGGCTAGAGTGCGTGATTATAGGAGCACCTGTTAATATCAACCTAAGATAGACAGTATGAAGGAACTGAAAGAATCCCAAGAGTAAGGAACAAAATGAGACGAAACTCGACCTATAAAAACTAGTTAGACAAAACTAAACTAGATGAGTACAAGGACGAAACTGGATTTCACGCACGGGTAACGAGGAAAAACTCGACCCATAGAAAAAGTGATAAGAGTGCATGTTTCTCAGAGAACCTGTTGGTCTCAGATCAATGGATAAATAGTAACGAAAACTGATAGAAGATTCCAAGGAACAAAAGAGACTGATTTCAACCAGGGACGCAGTACGAGCACTACAAAGAGACTCGGTAAACAAAAACCAATAAAGGGTACAAGGTATGAAAACAAAACGAGACGAAACTCGACTCATTATAACTAGTTAGACGAAACTAAACTAGATGAGTACCGGGACGAAACTGGATTTCATGCGCGTGTGAGGAGACGAAACTCAAAGCTCGACCCAAATTAAGGTGATTAGGGCGTACAACTACAAACCTGCTGAAAGCGAATATCAGGATGAAACTGGTATTAAAAAGGTACATCAATAGACATTGGAATGAACCGACGAGGGTAGTGAAGACTAAATCCGAGAAAACTGTGTTAGGGCAAAACTGAACTACAATCAAGAGTAGACACTCAACCAATCAAATGATTAACATCAAAAGGATATTTGTATGGGGTGAAACTGAGATGATAAGGATGAATACCTCGTTGGGGATATAATCTGAATAATTATAAAATTCATTGGGGGGAAACAGAAACAGTAATGGCTTATGTTCCGATGCATGTTTGAATTTTTTAATATAGCGCAATGCTCCATATAATGGAAATGCTACGCGTTTTGGTAGATGAAATATAATGATGCATGTTTAAAATGCTTCACTGGTAAATGGCTAATCGAGAAGCCAACAACCAAGAAGTCAGAATCTGACAAGACTTGCAAAAATAAATTGCAAAATTTGCTGGAGAAAAGAACATATAAGTAACTGCTGGAAAGAAAACCCTTGAAGAAATGAAACTCTGTGGGGACTAACGACTGAGTAACCGGTAGAAACAGGCTACAAAAACTGAGAGGAGTTGCAAAAATAAATTGTGAACTCTACCAGAAAAGATCGGGTCAAAACTGATCAACTCCAAGAAGGAATGCCAAATAAAGATTGGGCGTTGTGGAGAAGATCGGGGCAAGACTGTAGCTTCTGAAGGAGAATTCCAAATAGAAATCGGTTGTTGCTGGAGAAAATCAGGGGAAGACTCTAATCTCTGGAAAAGACGGCGTGTAGCCGTGTTGAGGATGTTACCAAGATAAAAAACCAGATGTGGGAATCAAAACCCTCGTTGGGGAAACTTCCATCGAAAAGTCCTCTTTTGGTTTCCAAAGATTAACAAAATCTCAACTAATCGACCAGCACGACTACATTGAGGATAAGGAAAGATCCTTAAATAAGGATGCCCCAAGCAAGAAATTAGTTGGGAAATGAGAGATCAGAACAAGGAATCTCTGATTGGAAACTCAGCTAGGGAGTTGAAACTTCTTCTGACTTTGAATTCTCATCTAAGCAACTCCATTGGAAACATGAGACGTCTTCAAACTTGAAGTCTCAGAACGAAGCCTTTTTTCTTGAAAAATATTTATGGGCAACAAAACTCTGCTTAGGATACAAAACTCCATTGAGGATACCAAACTCTGTCGGGGAGTATTTTGCTGGGGATAAGAGATACAAAACTCTAAAAGTGGCAGCCCGTGCTGGGAATGCTTGCTCCATGGATTTCTTCACAAAGAACCCGACTGCCATGGATTAAAGGAACCTTGGATATGCAGTCATAAAATAGATCGTGAAGATAGTTAAACAGTATCGACTTTACTGGGAAAGCGAAAATCTCAGCCAACAACAATCCTACCGAGTATGATAAAAGATTCTTCTGATTAAATGCCCCAAGTCACAACTCAGATGGAAAAACGAGAATTTTTGAATGCAAACTTCAATGGTAATTCAAATAGGAAGGTAAACTCCGTTGGGAATAGTCTTTATTAAGAAACGGGATAATGCTCATCCAGACTTGGTTGGGGAATGAAAGTATTCAAAAAACTTATCCGCCTCAAGAATCACTCATATGAAAAAGCTGGGGAGAAACAACACTGCAGGGGATTTCCCTATTCCAAAGTTCAAAAGTTAGAGGTAAGACTCTCGCATGGGTGCTGACAAGCTGAAATTTAGAGAGTGAACAACAATTCCTCGAGAGGACTTCATGGGATTCGTACCATCATTGATATTCTGCCCCAGAGTAGTGGAACTTTGAGAGATCGATCCTCAACTTGACTTCCCCAGATTGATGAAACAAAAAGACCAATAACCATAGGCCAAACCCTGATAAAACTCGCAAAAATAAATTGCAAATTCCGCTAGAGCAGATCAGATCAAAACTGACTTTTGTTTGATAACTTTTCAATTTCTCACTGGGGATAACTTCCTGGGAAGAATACTGCAAAAATAAATTGCAGCGCAGAAGAAATCTTGACCTATGTTCCACCTCTTAACCTTCTGGGAAAAGATCCAAAATCTCCTTCCACAGATAAAGAGAACCTTGCTGGGAGCTGGGACCTTCTGATGTAAGTCCTCAATGAAAGCGATTTCGACTGGGGAAATGTGAAAATTCTTAAACAAAAGAATTCTAACCAGACCACACCGGAGATACTACCATTGGGGAGTGTTGTACCCCAAAATTTTCCCTCGCATTTTTCCACAAGAAATCACAGCTTCAGGCGTTTCCTGACTTTTCAGATTGGCTCAAGAATCGGACAAGCGGACTTTTCTCGTCAGTCAAACAAAAATTAGGGTTTTATTGATTTTTCAGGGCTCTGGATTGTTTCACACAGTTGGCTTAGGGTTTTGGTTGATTTTGGGCTCAACTTCGATCAGGCAAACGCACTTTGGCATTTAATCAGGAATTAAGGTTTTTGTGGGCATATTCTCAGAAGGATTTAAATTCCACAGCACTTTGCAAGTTATTCCGAGATTCGGGTTGAATTCGCATTGTTTTGATTTAATCAGTAAAAGAAGGCAGTTGGTTTGAATTCACGTTGGTTTGTCTGAGCCAGTCAAAAGATATACGCAGTTTGGATTTACAGTGTTTGTTGAAAATCAGTGAAAAGGGGGAATGCGTCTGATCAATTGTTGTGATTAACTGTTATTTTGCTTTGAACATTGGAAGCGTCAAGTTTATTAATTGATCAATATTGAAATATTGTTTAGTTAATTATTTATTATTCTAAAGATTAAATAAGTTGGAATTTATTTTCAATTTATTTTAATTTAAAGAACTATAAATAATAAATAAACAATTGAAGAAGAGAAGAATTAATTAAATAAAAGGACTTTTTATTTATCTTTGAGTCATTTGTATAATTCTTTTTGTTTACAAAATGTTGACAAAAATAATGTTACATTTATTTAAAGTTAAATAAAAACTATCCTAAGTCTTCTATTCTTCATCTGCTATCCCTCGCTCCAGTGTGCCATTTTTCATCTGCAAAAGAAAAAAGAGAAAAAAGTCAAAAAGCAGATAAAATAATAAATGACAGACAGTTCATCATTAAGGGCCACTGATTGGGATCAGTTAACCCTCTCTGCAAATCACGGGATTTCTCCCGGTTCACAAAGAGGGAAGAATTTTATTTGCTAAAATCATGAATGCAAAGTTGAGAAAAAATGCAAAGTGTCAAAACTGCATAAATTCAAAATCTCAAACTCCAAGTTCAAACCCGACTAAAAATCAAATTACAACTTTCTGTCAAAATCCAAAAGTGTCAAACTTGCTGTCAAATGCCAAAAGGGTTACCCAAAGCTGTAAATAAAGAAGATTGGGCAAAGATATGGAAAGTTCAAAAAGTACAAAAGCTGTCAAGAAGAGATAAGATATGCAGAGGAAAACTGTTGTGCAAGCAAGCTTATTCACTTTTCATCATTTCCCAATGGCCCTTTCAGAAAAGGTACAGCAGAAAACATAGTTTAATATTTAAGCTGTACTGAGAGAGAAGAGTAGAGAGAGAAGAGGGCAGGTTTTTTTAGGCTTTAGGCAGGAAGCATAAGAAACATATACAAAAAGAACAAAACACAGTAGAAAAGGGGAGGAGAAACCAACACAAAAAAAAGATACAAACTGCTAAGCATTAAACCTGAAGAGGCCTAAACCAGTAGTAAAACATGTAAAGCCTCACAACCAGTAAACAAAAAGCTTAACCAGAACCTCCAAACACATAACCTGCTGAAGCCTTACCTGCATCAGTCTAAACCATAAACTATCCAAGCAAATAGCCATCAAACTTGCTAAGACCATCAAACCTGTCCTAAACCATTTCAAAAAAACCTTGTAGCCTACTGCACAAACCTGCATATGCCAGTTAAACCATAAACCTGCCTACTGCATCACAAGCCTAACATGGCCTAAACCAATATACAAATCTGCAGAAGAAACTCACCAAAAGGCCTGTCCAGTTTCAAGCCTAATACATCAAACTAAAAGCCAGTTTCAAAACAAGTTAACCTGCCAAGCCAACCAACTCAGCATAGGTCAAAAACCTGTTTGAAGCCTTCAAGCCTCAAGCATTAAGGGCAAACATTCAAGGCAAAGGGAGAAGAGAACAAGAAGTACATTCAAGGCAGGCCCTCAGGAAATTCATCACAGGGCAATCCAAAGGTATCTCAAAGCATTTCAACAAGCATTAAAGGCATCAAGCATACTCAAGCGTTTCAAGCGTACATTCAGGGCCCTCAGAACCCTGGGTTCATCCTTGGGCAAGGAAGAGGCATAAGCAAGCGCATAAGGTAACAAAGAGATAGTCAAGAAAGAAGCATATTCATAGGGCAATTCAGGGACGAAGAAGAAAGATAACAAAAGCTGTTAAAGGCAACCAAACCCAAAAGGCCCTCAGTAAACACATCATTGGGCGTAAAACTATCAAGCTCAACAGTTTCAAAGGTAACTACTAAGCAGTAAATAAGACAAGGTCAAGGCGACAGAAGAAAGCATCAAAGGCAACGTGTGTACAGTAGGAGAGAAGAAGAAAGAAGTGAAGTTTCAAAAAGGGGTTTTCAGTTCAGTTCATCATAAAACCCTAAAAAATGGCAACAAGATAAAGAGTACCAGGAAGTCTACAAGTCCATCATCATCTCACGCCGTCGAGCCCTCCTGAGCGCCACCTACCCTATCTCTCCTCCTTCTCCAAGACCAAAGGTAGTACGCTTTTCTCCCTCTCTTTTTCTCCATCACCTCCATAATAATAAAAGGTTAAGGTCAAAGCTCAAAACAAATAAGCATGCAATTTGTAAAAAAGGTATAAAAAACATCAAAAGCGAACCTTGTTGTCATGAGACCATGGAACTCGAGCTGGAGGGAAGAGAGATTTGGGGGTAGTGCTGGTGGCTAGACGGAGGAGTCGTATTCAGAAGAACGCACGGAGAAGACAAAGCAAGCGAATGGCGCCGTTTCCACACAAACCCTAAGCCAGTGTCCAACTGAAATGAAACCATCTAACCCTAAAAATGCTTGTTTCACTCGCCGGGCCTTGCCCGTTTCAATCACACCTAAGCCCACTATATTCCAATTCACACCCCCCTTATGCCAATTCTGTTTTGGGCCTTAACACTTTCCTAAGCCCGTTTTTTTCTATTCTTCTCTTCATTTCATTTCATTTTTTTACAAACTAAAATTTTATTTTGACTTAACTCTTTTGAAAGAAATATATACAAATATAATTAAATAAAAATAAAATAATACAATAATACAATAAAACATTAATATATTAATACAAAAAATATAATGTAATTAGAGTGTTAAACCTTTTTTTAGTAAAATACTTATTTGTACATTAATACATAAAATACCTAAAAATATGTTTGTTTAAAACACTTTCTTTTATTAAAACTTATTCTAATTTGTACATGATAAATAAAAATACATTTTTTTATACATAATTTAATTTTATTTAAAACATTTAATTGAAGTATTCTTTTTTATATCAAAAATGTAAAAATAACAAATTTCAAGCTTAGAATATTTTCTTTTCATTAAAACATTCTTTTCATACATATTAAAGAAAATACAAGATTATTATTAAATTAAATTAACATTTAATTTTTCTTAAAGTTAAACAATACTTAATACATATTCAATTTCACATCTCTAACCTGTAAATAATCACATACGCGTATACATGATACACTTACACAATACATTGCTCCTATGCACATTTGGTTATCTTATACGTTTCACATTATACACTTGACACATATACAATTGCTATTCCCATACATTGATATACCTTACTTACATTTGATCGTAAATTCGATTTGGTTGTAACTTATTGGATACTATAAGTCTCATCCCCATTTGTGAATATTGTACCCCCACTCCCGGATACTTATTTTGTAATAGCGTAGATTTTACATTTTCGCAATTTACAGTTTTTTCAATTATACCATGGTTAGACCTAGGGTTTGCATGTACATAAAATCAAACGCTAGATAACCTAATACAAGACAAATACATGAAATCAATACACAATCACACTTGCACCCTCTAGGGTAATCCCACATGTTGCCTTCCAAAATGGGCCATGTTTGCACGTCGAGTATCTTTGGCAAAACAAATTCAAATGATCATAAGTCCCTCGATGACGCTTTCGAATGTTGCCTAAAACGGAATGATCATAGTCCCTTCAAAGCAAAATTACCAAAGACACTTGGCACCATTGCGTTCATGTTCCATACGATGACCCGCGCCCGTCCCGAATAAACTTCCTAAACGCAAGATTCTCCACCAAATTCAATGGTGGAACAAAATTGTTAAAAAGGGGTTAAAACATAACAAAAAACCTTTGAGTACAATAGGGTAGAAAAAACTTTTAGTTACTTGAGATCGACTTGCAAAAAACACTTGCCTTCTTTTCAAAAACCACATTCCACAAGCACTTTCAAAACAAACTCTCAAAACATTTTGAAACATCTTTTCGAAAAGATACACGCCTTTGTAAAATATTCGAGTAAAGAATTGTTACAAGGTTAGCCTATGACAAGGCATCTTCATCAAAAACATTTTCAAAACACACACACACACACACCATTTTCAAGCAATCGAAAATCAAGGCAAGTGATCTAAAAAAACCAAGTAACTAAGAGCCCATGGATAACCATGGATGAAAAGGGTGCTAATACCTTCCCTTTTCATAATCTACCCCCCGAACCCACGAAATATCTCAAAAGGTTTTTGCTGTGCTTTTTAAACCTTTCCTTTAGGATAAAATAAAAAGTCGGTGGCGACTCTTGCTCAACCGAAACATTTGCGAAAACAAACGCAAAACCATAGTCAGTTCTCCCACCGTATCACAGGGAGTAATAATCCTCCTTTGGGGAAAAGAGGGTATCTTTGAACCATAAGCTTGAGGTTCAGAACTCGACTGAGGAAAATTCAACCACACTCTATCACTAGGGATAAAGAGCCCTTATACTGCCAAGGATTTGAAGATCCATGCGGGGGTGAGCGACCTTACAAAAAGAACTCTTGTCGGGAATGAGATATTCTTTGTATGAGAAACTCAACAAAATATGCTACTGCTGGAAATGCGAGAATCTTCAGCTCCACTAGGGAATGAGAATATGCTTCAACCAGAACGAAATCCTACTATGATGCTCTATCCCGGAGCTAGAAACCACAATAGCATACTCTTTTGGGGATGTAACACTCATCAATATCTAGGATTGAAATCTGCTGGGAAAAGAGAGAATCTGTGAATAAGTACTTTCGATGAAACAACTCTATTAGGGAAATGAGCATTCCTGAATAAGATATTTCTTGATAAGGCAACTTGACAGGGGAGATGATGATTTTTGAGTAAGAGATTTCAGAAGGCAGCTCCGCTGGGGAAAGGAGAAATTTTGCATAAGAGATCTCAACCAATGGTCTCTACTAGAGAGATGAAATAAACCTCAACACAAATTAGCTGGGGGAATAAAAATTCCTGAGAGTGAGATCTCAAATAAGGAAGCTCCATTGGGGAACGGGAAATCTTGGATAAGAGATCCTCATCAACAGCCTTTGAGGAAGTGAGATGGTGCTCCCATGACTTCGCTAAGAAACAGAACAGACTTGAATAGTCTTTGCTGGGGATAATAAAAGATTCTTAGCAAAAGAAAATCATGCTTCTACTATGTAGATTATAGAATTCTTGAATAAGAAATCTTTATGAAGTGAATTCGTCGGGGAATAAGAAGATATTTCCAAAGGAACTCTCGAATTCAACTGGGGATGAGAACACTCCACTTCGGGGAATATACATTATTTTTCTAGGTGATACTGGAGAGACAAGACTTTAAGCACTTGGAGAATAAGACTCTCTTAATCCGAAATTCCAAATAGTCAATCTTTAAAATTCTGTACTTTGGGAAATTCACAGAGGAGCAATAGAAACTCCATATCTCAGTAGAAACCCACGACTAATCTCAAATGGATTTATTCTTCATGAAGTGACTTCCATCGGGGAATAAGAAGATATTCAACCAAATCTTCAGTCATGGTAAATATGCTCTTCTCCAAAGAATAGATATTCTCTTACAAACACAAATATGTTAGGTTTACCGGGAAAGGGAAAATCCATATCAAAAGATCACAACTTTCAGTCAAAAGACTTTCTGCTAGGTGATACAGGGAAACAAAGCTTTATGCATCTAGAGAACGAGACTCTTTTAATCTAGAATTCCAGTTGGTCAATCTTAAAATTTATCAATTGAGAAGACTTACTTGGGAGAAGTAGAAACTTCAGTGTTGCTTTGGAAGAAACGATCCAGGTTAGGGATACTTTAATCATCTTGAGGGATGTTGCTCTGGTAATGGTGAATTACACAGATAAGCAAAGCAAATGATAACCTATGTGAAATAGATTAGTGATCGTGCCCCATGCATAGTGTGACAACTTTGCTGGAAAGGGTCCTTTTAACTTGAGATAATCCGCCCCAGATTATTCGAGCTCTGAATAATTCTCGGACACAACAGGTCCATGGAGAGATTCATCGAATCTCGACGTAACTGCTTCATGATTAACTAACCTTTGAAGAGATTCTCCTCAAGAGGACTTCCTGAGATCTATGCTGAGAATGGCACTCCTGAATTTAGTTGGAAATAAATATCTCAACTACTAATGAAGGAACAACAATACCAGGACTTAAAATTTTGATGAGCTGAGGATAACAATCCCGACATCTTGTAATGCTTTTCAAATTCACAAGTTGTTTAGCCCGTGACTAGACTTAACTTGATCAACTCTGGGGTGGAGAAATGCCCCTGCATAATGTCTTGCCCCAATCTGTAGGGCTATTAAAGAACTTGCCCTGAAAGGACTTCCTGAGATTTGTACCATCCAGATAAACTACCCTAGTGTTTCAAACCTTGAAACACGGCTTCTGACTAATCAACATTAGGAGTGGATTCAATAAACCTTAGCTAACAGACCCTAATCATTCGGCACTTTGAGAGATTTTTCAAATCTCGACGTAACTGCCTTAGATTGACAAAACTTTGAGAATCAATGGATATTGACTTGATTACCCCAAATTAACGGAGTCTTGGCAAACCATTTCCTTACCTCATGCTCACAGAGGAACGAAAAGCTCACGGAGTTTGGAAGATAACACCTCCTCAGATGATTGACTTACGTCTTAGAAACAAGCTAGTACATAACCATACTTCTCAACTCGAACTGCTTTGTGCACAAGCAGATGCTCAAAGAAAATTGTCCTTTGAGGACCAACTGGAAAAGATACACCATTTCTCAATCAGAGGTTTAGGGGCAAACAAAACTTCCACATAATCAACAGACAAATAATTCTTTCTCGATTTCTCAAACTAGTCTTCTCCAATTCAAATGAGTAACTAGAAAGCATGCCCCAGATTAAGATTATTCTTTTCAATAGATTCCTGAAGCAATCGTCCCTCAGGATAATCAAACTCTTCATCTGATGCTCATTATGCAAGCTCACTTGATGTTTAAGCACTTTTTCATATGCAAAGTATGTTTTATCCTATGAATGATAAATCTAGTGCAAATCATATACTTGTCTTGAAGTTAGAAAACTTTTTATTGAAAAGATGTTGAAACATCGGAGTTTTTTCTATACAAAGAAAGTAAAAAGGGAGTGATACCAACTCAAAAAATTTTAACAAGTCTCCTAGGAGTCAGGTTACCGTATTCTCGTAACAGTTTTGCTTTCGAATTAACCCATGCTTCAATTAGGGCCTTTAAGGGTTGTAACGTGGCCTGGTTCATGGTTTTTAGAGAAAAAAAGTTTAAGGATCAAAGTTTGTGGTGCCCACCCATTCTCCATGATGTTCTCCAGTCTTAAATTCAGTTAACTCGACACGAGCATTCATCTCTCAAAAGAGTTTATGATGGTTAAGAAACCACAACAATTTGTTTTGGACATGACAGTCACTTAACCTTTGGTTTTTGGGTGTTCAATCACACGACTTTTCTTTTGATGAGGATTTTTATTGGATAATCCTTTTCTTCCTTCCGGGATTTTCAAATTCTTTTTCGCTTTCACTAACTTTTGCATGGACAAATTGTTTTGAATTTAAACTTAGGAGTCCAGCGGGATGCCCTAACTTTTTCCTGGAAAAATTCTTTTGAATTTCAATTTGGGAGTCCAGCGGGATGCCATAACTTTTGCCTAAGCGACTTGTTTTCAAGTTTCAACTTAGCAGGGCTATTTTATTTATTTCTTATTCATTTCCTTTTCTCTCCTTTTGAACAAGTCGTGTGACCCTAAGTCTTTGAACTCTTTGGAAGACAGTGACTACCTTATTCCTTGGTCGACGAGAGATAACCATTGTCGTATCGATTTTATCTCGACCTCATGATTTTTGTGAAGAAATAACCATTGTGGTTTTGTTCTTTTTCCGACCTCATAATGCAAGATATAAGGTGTGGTGATTCTCAGATGGGACACTCCTTCTGAAATTTGAATGCTCGATCAAATTATCTGAACATCTACCCTACCCCGGGTTAAGAATAAGGGTTTTTTTTGAACAAAAAAAAAACAACTCCTACTTTGAAAGCTCAAAGGGGTTTACGAGGGTCTATCTCCCTTATATCTCCAGAGTTTAGGGATTGAAACAAGACATGTACATCATTAGCAAGGTTTTTACTCAAAAGTATACCATATGAGATTTTAGGTAGATTTTTGTCATCCTCCCTCCAGAGTTATTGCTTTTTAACAAGAGTTGAATATCGAAAACATAGTAAAACAAATAAGAATAATAACGAATGGATTAATTCAAGACAAACATATTCAATGTGTTGTACCCCAAAATTTTCCCTCTCATTCTTCAAGGCCTTTCTCACAAGGATTCTCAAGGTTCAAGCTTGCACAAGTACTTTGGAATTTTCCAGTACCAAAATTAAAAGGAAACTGTCAAAAAGGGAGAAAACAGATAAAAATAATATTTTGACAAATTTGGAGGAAAACAGGTCTCCTTCGATTCAGCACCCTTCGATTGACTCTTGGCTTCCTTCGAATGCAACTTGGATTACATCCTTCGTTTTGAGCAAGAGCCTCCTTCGAATGCAACTTGGATTACATCCTTCATTTTGAGCAAGAGCCTCCTTCGAATGCAACTTGGGAATACCCTTTGACTCAGAAGCCAGGAACTTCCCTCATGCTAAAAGGCAATGACTCCCTTTATGTTTGTTTCGATCCAAGCTTCGATTGGGCAATATGCTTCCTTTGAGCATGAGCTTTCGATTTGGAAATATGTTTTCTTCGATACAAGCTTCGACTGGGCATTAGCTTGTTTCGACCACAAGGCTTCGACAAAACATTGACTATGTTTGTACTAGCTTCGACTGGACAACATTTCTCTTTAGTCTGCTGCATTTCCATCCTTGACAAACTACAGCACATGGTTGATGGCCCCTTCAAAAGACATATAGTGGTGGACTTGAGGGGCATACATATGAGTCCTCGTCGAAGGGTACGCCTGACTAGACCATTCGAAGGATACATTTGGCCCTTTTCAAAGAAGCATACATGATCCATTCAAGGGACACGTCTCGGAATCCCATTCGAAGGACATGCTTGAGGGCCCATTCGAAGGATTTACAAAGCCCCACCTTAAGACACATTTGGCCCCTTCAAACGATGCACAAAGGTGATTCGTTCGAAGGACACTTGTGGGAAGAAAGTCAAACAATATGTTTGGAAGAAGAATCTGGTCGAAGGAGGGTCAAAATGAAAGGATGAAATATTCAAAGATGCTTGCTGCCAAGTTCAGGCATGGTACACTGGCCAAAACTGCTGCACAACAGTCCTGAAACACTGCCCCATTCTTGCACCGAAATAGCATACAAGCACTGTCCCTCGGAGGCTACAAAGAGCAGTTTACTCAAATTGTTCAAATTATTTTGTTTTCCCTCGAAAAACTTCAGCCAACTTTGCCTATAAATAAGAGGCTCCAACACATGTTTAAGGGGGGATCTTTGGACCAGAGGAACGAATCTCCCAAATTTTCTCAAACATAACAAAACTCTCAAGTTCATCAACACTTGAGAAATCAAAACCCATAATCCCAAACACTCACCTCTTTCGATTCTGAAGAACACCCCACACATAGAAGTTTGTTCAAACTCAAAGACAACCTTCTGTGACAACTCTTTGAAGCAAAAGCAAACCCCCTGTGACTACTCTTCGAATTCCAGAAACGTCCAGGTAGCAGTTCAAGTTCGAATCCCACATCCATTCAAGGCTTGAAGCAAGGTAAGTTATTCTTACCTTTGAACTTTTCGTTTCATGGCATAATAATTTTCCCTTTTGTTTGAAACATGTACATACCATTGTTCCTTTCGTTTCCACCCTTTTAACATATTTTTCAGAGCTAACCCTTTCATTTTTGCTTTCTGTTTACCTGAACTTGCTTTAACTATTAAACTATTTACCAAACAAATACTAGCATGGCCTCAGACCATGTTTCCATTTAATGCTTTAAATGAAAGAAACAGGAAACAGGAAATAGGAAACAAAGCTTCTGGCTTCTATCCTCTTTCTCCAGGTCAAACGAAAGAGACAACCAGGAGAAAAACCATACACTGACTTCCAAGCTCAGTCGAAAGGCATTCCCTCACTGCTTTCAACCTCTAGTCGAAGAAGACAACAAGGCAGAACCAGAAGGCTTCGCCATACACTGACTTCCAAGCCAGTCAAAGGACAGAACCTCACTGGTGCTGGCCCCAATCGAAGGAGGCCAACAGAATGCAAATCGAAGGCTGCTCCTGCCCAAATCGAAAGACCCTCATTTTTCTTGCTTTTATTTTATTTTTACCTTTACATTTCTATGCACTTCAATATGGTTGTAATAGTGTAGGATTTATTTTTTTCACTTTTTGTTACTTTTGTACAAATGCTAGTAACTAGGTGTGTATGGCAAGATAAAACCAACAAGTAGACAACCTAAAAATCAAAGACAAACGCATGCAATAAAACACACTTTGAACACATGCACCCTTAGGGTAATCTCACTTGTTGCCTCGGAAAATAGTCATGTCCCTCGAGCATGGGAGTTTTAGCAAAGACCCTCGATAAAAGATCGTAGTCCCTCGATGACCCTCGATGTTGCCTTTGGTAAACGATCTAGTCCCTAAAATGACATTGCTAAAACATCCCATATGTTGCCTTCTATGACTATACAAACGTCCCAATGCCCGTCCCTTCACATCCAACGATGGGGCTTCTTACCAAATCAATGGTAAGATAACCACATCTAAAGGAGAAGGAAAAGCACATTTAAGACCTTTCGAGTAGGTAGATTCGCTCCTAGTTACTCTCTTGCTCACAACAAAAAACATTTTTATACACCCACACTCTCATCTTTGAACTATTTTCGAAACAAACACTTTATAGGCGTTCTTATAGAAACGAGAACCATTACGAAGTTCCATTTTCAAAATACTTTCAAAAACACAAACACACACCACAAGCACATTCAAACAAAATCAAGTGATCTAAGCAAGTAACTAAGAGCCCATGGATAACCATGGATGAAAAGGGTGCTAGCACCTTCCCTTTTCATAATCTACCCCCCGAACTCAAAAATATCTCTTAAGGTCTTTCTTGTGCTTTTTCACCTTTCCTTTTGGATAAAAGAAAAGTCGGTGGCGACTCTTGCTAAACCGCAACATTTGCAAACACAAACGCAAATCCCAAGTCAGTTCTCCCACCGTATCACAGAACTGGCGACTCTGCTGGGGATATTTCTAAAAGTGGGGTTACCTTAGGGTTTTTAGATCACTTTTACATGCTTACTTTGATTGCTTTGATTGCTTTACTTTTTGGGTTCCTTGTTTGGGTTTGTTGTAAATCCTACACCCGGATTTGGGGGCACCTTTTTAGGTAAGTAGCAATAAACTGTGAGGGAACTGTGCGGGGTATACCGACATGGTTGAAGCAGTAGCTACGTTAGTGTGACATATTTGTGGGTACCGGTAGCATTTGAGTTAATCAAAGAGAATACGAGGCCGCTGAGTGATGTCATGAAGCACTAACGAACTCTTAGAACCTTACTTGACCATCTTGGCCTTTTTAGGGGTAGTGAGATGACCGACTTTGGTGCAGTCCAAAGTTGGTAGATACTCGATACTACACTCATTGAGGATTGTTTTCTTGGGATATTTTGGTCGCCAGTTAAGTGGCTAAACCAAAACAATGAACATAGAAAATAATCCAGTGATATTGAGCTCCTTAGAACCCTGTTTCTATTTTAGGACAGGTTGAGCCAACTAACTTCAAGAGGGTACTTACCTACAAACCCCATGCAAGCCTAAACCTAAGGACTTGTCTGCTTTGTGTGAATATGATTACCTGTGTATACACTTGCTTACTTTTGCATACATGTACATAACATCATACCATAGCATTTTCAATAACCATTTCCAGGATCTCGAGGGTCTTTTGATGCAGGGTTACGTTGAACCAGACATCTACTAAAGGGAAAGAGGGTTCCCCTCTAAACAAACGCCGTCAAAGATCAAGTGCAACAACTTGAATTAGGGGCTATGACCCACTCGACATGGTGAGCTTGATTCTCGTGGAAAGACATCCACTGATACAAAGTTATCTAATCAAAGATGTTGATCAAAGTTCAACCTCTAACATTTTCTTGTGTTTACCCCGCGAGATTCTTAAAAGCATGCATCCACATATCATGCATCATATCATGACAGGTTTCTCCCACACAGGTCTCCTTATCTTCCTACAGTTTATTCCAGTAGAGATGGCTCTAGAGCAGACTATCAAGGACATCCAGGCTCAAAACTCTCAACTTCAAGAGATGTTCTTGAACCTATCCAAGGGACAAGAAGAGGTCAAGGCGCTCCTCACCAGGGGCATGATCGTGGGAAATCCTGGGGACGACAGAGATGACCAGTTGGAGTGGCTACAAACTAAGATAGCCATAATGAAGGTCCAAATGATGGGGCAACTGGTGAGCCAGATGGCTCTTATCCAAAATCTGGCACAAGGACAAGAGGAGCTGAGGGTTCTCATCAACAAGCTTCGTCAAGATGGATGTAACCAAATGGGGAAAACATCTAGAATTGGGGATCAAGTCATCATTCAGCCTCCCATGATACAAGAAGCCGGTTTAAGGGAGAGAAGACCTTCTCACTTTGCTTCCACGTCACGAGCCCAACAACGACTTCGTCAACATCAACCGGAAAACAACAAAGGCAAAGCGAGCCCAAAAGACAGTTCACCAACATCAACATGTCACTGACTCAAGCGCTACAACGCATGTTGAAGGCAGAGCTGATTACATTAAAGGCTCCTCTCCAGAACCCAAATACTTCTGCTCCTACTTATCATCCCAATGAAAGGTGTGCATACCACTCTGACAGCCCAGGGCATGACACAAACAACTGTTGGGCTTTGAAGAACAAGGTCCAAGACATGATTAATGCCAAGGAGATCGAGTTTGACCCTCCAGAATCTCTAACATAATCACTGCTCCTTTGACGAATCATTGAGAGCGTCTTTGTTTCTTTGAATTTTCAAGTTGTAACTTCTTTTGTTATTCAAACAATTATCTGTTGATATCAAACTCTGTTTCATTAATGCATTGCATATGTTTGTCTTGAATTCATCCATTCGTTTTCACTACATTTAAACTATGCTTTTTACTCTCTTTATGACTTTCAACTCTTGCAAAATTTACAAGCCTTTAGAGGGAGGATGACGAAACAATACCATAATCTCATACAGTATGCTTTTGAACAGACCTTGCTGACGATGTACAGGCGTTTCTTTCAAATCCTAAACATTAGAGTTATAAGGAAGATAATCCCTAGTCAACCCCTTCGAGCCAAAGAAGAGGAGTTCTCTGTTTTAAACACAAATTGAAACCTTTAATTTCAACCTGGGGCATGGTAGTCTCTCAGTTAATTCAAAAGATGCGCATTGAAGTCGCAAAACTCTCATTTCATAATACAACGAACGACATCAAAAGCATTCCTCTGGAATCAAAAGACAGTGGTGGTTCCTTACCTCATAAGCTTCAATCTCTCAAAAGAGAAAATACCACTGAGCCAAAACCTATAAAGGAGGCTTAAGAAAGCTGGGGCATCCCGCTGACTGTAATCTCGAAAACAGGAACAGTTAGGCAAAAGTTAGGGATAACAAATCAAAAGAACGAGGTCGCTACAAATCCTCAACAACATGAAAAATGTTGCAAAAATAACTGCCTTCCGACAAACTTAACTTGTCTGAACCATCACCAAAACGTCATTCCAGACTCAATTGGAGTTCAAACGCACAATTAACTGAGCTTAGGATTGAAGAACATCACGAAGAACGGGTGGGTACAAATACACTTTGAGCCTTTATCCTTTGTTTCTTAAACCGTGAACCAAGCCACATTACAACCCTTCAAAAGTCCTAATTGAAGCATGGGTTAGTTTGAAAGCATACTGTTACAAAAGGTATCCTGACTCCTGTAAGGCTTTGCTCTAAATCCTGAGTTGAATTGTTGAAACTTGAAATCAAATGCAGACAACACGTTAGTTTTATCCTGGTTCGTTTGATCTCAAACTACTCCAGTCCACCCGTCAAGGTGATTTCTCCTCTCTCCAACGAGGTCTTAATCCACTATATTCAACTGAATACAAAACTGCTTTAACAACTGCTAAAGCCTTCTTGAGTCTAAACCACAGACCGGTTTCTCAAGGAAATTCTTTCTACAGATAAATGAACAATATGTGTGTTTGATGTTTTCTACAAAAACTATATATCACAACTGTGATAATACACAATATGAAGCTTATATGAGACTAGATTGCTAGCACTAAGGAGTAATCAATTTGAGAGCTTTAGCAAACTGTATGAGTGAGGATGAAGATGATTGACTTTAGGCGTGTAGAGTATTGTAGAGCATTAGCCATTTCACTTCTCACTGATTTGTTTAAATACTTCTTGGAAAAGATACGTTGATGCCAATAATTCCATTTCAATGCTCATTACGTTCTTTCCATTTTGAGAAGATCTTTGTCTTGGAATAAAGCCGTTGGTAATTAATCTTCCTTGAATGCAGTAACATTGATACTTCAGAATGTTCTGCGTAGTAAAGATCAGAGCGTTCTTGGCTTTAGCTTATTCTGGCGCTTCTGAATGCTGATGACATGGTTATGATCTTGATCAGAATCAGAGTATGTTGAGCGCAGATTCTGTTTATCAGACTTCAGCGTAAGCACATGTTTGATCTTCTGATGTGACATATCTTCTGATGCTGATGTTGATATTTTGATGTTATGATGCTGATTCCATCAGAGTTTCCTGTAAATACACAACATATTTTTAGGTAGCATCTATGTCATATATAAAACTCATAATACATTTAATCTTGTATTTTGTTATCATCAAAACTCTAACTGAGGGTTGTAGAATCAAACTATGTTCTAACAATCTCCCCCTTTTTTATGATGACAAAAACCATATTTTTTCAATTAAAATAAAATGATGAAAGTATCAGAGTTTAAGGATAGGGAGGAAACGATATCAGAGATAATCAGATAATGAGAAAAAGTATCAGAGCTAAGAGGTTAAGGAGTAAAAGTATCAGAGTAATGATGAGAAAAACTCCCCCTGAGTTGATTATTTCCCTTTGATTCCTTGAGTCCTTGAGTATCAGAACTTTATTGAACCTTTCTTTGAGCATCATAATTTTGCTTTATCAGAGTTCTTCAGATTCTTGTACCTGTAAGCTTTTCAGAATAGCAGATATATAAGGATGTTAGAATATTTGAGACTTTTGTCTCAGTAAACCGTTATTGAAAAATATCATTCTTTCTCCCCCTTTTTGTCAGTAATCAAAAAGCATAATTAATCAGAGTTAAAATGATCAGAGTGAAACACATTTGTATTAAAACAGAAGCAATGAAAGTTTAGAACAAGTAGAAAGATTACAGACAAACATGTAAAGAAACCAAGGAAAACACGAGAAAAATCTAAGAAGAAGGAGGAAGGCGTGTGAACAGAACTTCCAACATGCTCTTGATTTGTTCGTTGGTTTCATTCTGCTTGGCTACCATGCTTGCTATATAATCAATCTTGATATCCTGCTTGTCCATCCGTTCATTCATTAGCATATCTGATCTCTTCAAATCCTCCAGAGCCTTCCTGTCAAGAGAGGAAGCTTGAGGATCTTCAGATACAGGCTGCTTCTCAGAGCTTTCTGTAGCTTCTTCTGCTTGACCCAAGTCTTCAGCTTGAATTATCTCTTCTTCTGCAAGTTGAACTGTAGATGATGGACGCTTTTCAGACCAAGGCTCACAATCTAGATGGAGAACTTCTTCCTTCAGCAGCTTGCTCAGAACTGGACCTTCCATTTCCTTCATCAGATTGATGAAGTTCTGTTGAGCCTGTCCATAGCTCTGGTCTTGCAGCTTAAAGGTTTCAGCGCAAACCCATCTTCTGAATTGAGTCCAGAGATGATATGATACAGCAGGGTCAACCACTTCCAGACTTGCTTGTTTCAAAGAAGAGATCCACTTCTGCATATCTGTCTCAAAGTTCAAAATGCTGGAACCAACATCTGGTTGTTTCGGTTTAGGGATGGCAGTTTTCTGGTTTATTGCAGCAAGGCGTTCAAGGATTGTTAGGTCAATGACTGTCTTGCTGTGGTTTTCTGTATTTTTCTTAGGTGGAGGAGTAGGAGAATCATAAATAACGATTGGACTATATGGAGTATTTAGTGGAGTTGTTTCTGGTGAAGAGGGAAGTTGAGCCATATTGACAGTTGTACCACAATGCAATTGAATGGCCAGGGGTTGTGGTTCAGGGGACTCAGAGGTTTGAGCCTCAGAGTTTTGAGTCTCAGTCTGTGGTGATTGTTCATGTGGAGGAGATGGTGGATTACTTTTTGGTTGAGGAGAGGAAGGTTGTGGAATTTCTGGTTCTGGTATGGGAGAGAGTGGAGTTTCTAGTATTGGTGAGAGTGGAATGTCAGGTTGTGGAGAAATGGGAATTTCTGGTTGTTGATTTGGATTTTCTGTTTCAGGAGCGGAAGTATGTTGGTCTATATCAGACAGAACTTGTGCAAGTTCTGGTTCTGGTATGGTTGCAGTGTTTGTATTTTGTGGTTTGGAGCGGGATCTTCTGAGGGTTAATGACTCAGAAGGGTCAAAGTCAGTGTCAAAATCTTCAAAGGTTTGTGGTGTTGGGATATTAGCTGGTGTTGGAATGGGAGTAGGAATAGATGTGGGAATAGCAGTTGAATTTAAAACAGATACAGAAACAGAATTACCTCTTTTCTTTGGAGTCTGTTGTGATGATCCTTCTGGAGTAGCTTTTCTCTTCTTCGTCTTCTTCAGTGCAACCTCTGGTGCCTTCTGCTGAAGATCTTGAATGTTTAAATTGGGTGTTGTACCATCAACTTTACACGCATCCAAATATCTCAGAATGATTTGAGGCTTTGAGTCAATCTCTGAGAACACAGGGAAATCGTCCAGAGGGACTCTTCTGCTGGAGATGTCAGCAAAAGGAGTGACGTTGGGCTCCTTCTTAATGTTATCTATCAACTTCATCTTCTTTAGATTCTTGGCATTCAGCTGCTTGCCAACAGAAGGTTCCAGGGTGCTGATCTCTTGTGCCTCTGTCAAGTGTTCAATCAGCCTATTCTCAGTCAGAATATCTGATATCAATCTGCCCAAGGGTATCCAATCCCTTTTAGTCCGTTCATCTTCTCTTATCTCCTTGACGCTTGTTTTCAGATGGTTGAACAGAAGATAAGCTAGATTAATCTTTACCTTCTGATTGATAAAATAGATCAGAAATTGCTGATCTATGTTTATGTAATCAGGAGAGCTTGTGGGCTTCCTGTGGTTGAAACAACCCAGAATAATCTTTGCCCAAATTCTGTGCTTATCTCTCAAATCCCTTATCTTGCTGGAGGGAAGCCCCAGCGTGAAAATTTCCCTTGCTATAACAGCAACATCTGAACATCTTTCTGCCATATCTATACAGCGAATACCACCACCATTGTACCCAATCAGTTTTGCAATCAGCTCTTCAGTAATCACTATCTTCTTCCCCATGATGTAAGAAGTGACTTGGTGATTTCAGGAAGAGGCGTGAATCCAGAATTCCTTAACCAAAATAGGAAAAGTTAGACCCACCAACCTGTCAAAGTATTTCACCCATCCTTGAGCTTGAATCTCTTCTGATAAGTCAAAACTATTTTCCTTCAAACTGTTGAAATCCACTATAATCTCTGACAGAACTTCAAGGTTCTTGACCGGAGTGAGAAGAGTTCTCAGAGGAACCTCATATTGCTCGGCTGATGCATCTTTTTGGGAACCAGATGAAAGATTGCTGCTAGAAGCCATGTTCACACGAGTTCTTGAGAAAAAATTGAAAGGGTTTTCTTGATAGAGAAGAACACAAACACAGATATCAGAAATATTGCTTGAAAACGAAAGTTAGGGAAAACGTTGTGAATGGTGTGAATGGTGTTTAAATAGGTTTTGAAAAAGTTTTTGAAAACATAAACGCTTTAAGAGAGAGAAATAAATCATGATTAATTGCATTTAATGATTGCTGATTTTAGGGGATTTCAGAAAGATACTTAAACAGTTACCAGTGACATGTGTCTCAATGCATCCAATCAGCGCTTTGCCTTTTCAGAAGCCTGAACGCGTGTTCAGCCTCAGGAAACAGCTGATGACTGGATGACACTTGTTTGCTTTGAGTGAACATTACTTCTATCCTTGAACTGAAGAGCTCAGAGCTTCATGGATAGATTCTGATACAATCTGCATTTCTAAAAATTCTGAAAGAGGATTGATCAGAAGTTCACAGAGAAATAAACATAATTCTGAAGGTTAATATATAAAATTAAAACAGTTTTATTCTGGACAGAGCTTCATGCTGAGATGATTCAGAATGAAGTTGAACTTATCTTCAGAAAGTGGTTTTGTGAAGATATCAGCCCATTGATGGTCGGTATCAATAAATTTTAAGTTTAAAATTCCTTTCTGAATATAGTCCCTAATAAAATTATGTTTTATTTCTATATGCTTAGCCCTAGAATGCAAAATTAGATTTCTACTTAAGCAAATAGTAGAGGTGTTATCACAGAGGATAGGAATGTTACTCTCACAAATCTGGAAGTCATCAAGCTGACTTTTCATCCAGAGCATTTGTGTGCTGCATCCAGCTGCTGCTATGTATTCAGCTTTTGTTGTTGATAGAGCAATGGTGGATTATCTTTTGCTGGACCACGAGATCAGATTTTCTCCCAGAAACTGGCAGCTTCCAGAAGTACTTTTACGTTTAACTCTGTCTCCAGCAAAGTCAGCATCACAGTAACCTACTAAGCTGTAATCACTAGATTTTCTATAAAACAGACCCAGATTAGTAGTACCTTTCAGATACTTGAAAATTCGCTTAACAGCTGTTAAGTGAGATTCTCTAGGATCTGATTGGAATCTTGCACAAATGCATACACTGAATAAAATATCAGGCCTTGAGGCTGTAAGATAAAGAAGAGAACCAATCATACCTCTGTAGACCTTTTGTTCTACCTTTTTGCTTACCTCTTCTCTTTCCAGAATGCACGTGGGATGCATTGGAATCTTTGATGGCTTACATTCTGAGAGATCAAATTTCTTCAGAAGTTCTCTGACATATTTGCTCTGATGAATGTAAGTTCCTTCTGGGGTTTGATTGATCTGAATTCCCAGAAAGAATTGCAGTTCCCCCATTAGGCTCATCTCAAATTCTGCCTGCATACACTTAGCAAATTTTCTTCCCAAAGAGGGATTAGTAGATCCAAATATTATATCATCAACATAAATCTGGCAGACTAGAATGTCATTCTTAACTGTCTTACAAAATAAGGTTGTGTCCACTTTCCCTCTGGTGAATTCCTTTTCTAACAGGAAGTTACTCAGTCTTTCATACCAAGCTCTGGGAGCTTGTTTCAGACCATACAGTGACTTCTTTAGTTTGAAAACATATTCTGGATTTTTTGAACTTTCAAAACCAGGGGGTTGGTGCACATATACCTCTTCTTCTATATAGCCATTTAAGAATGCACTCTTGACATCCATCTGATACAGAGTGATACCTTTATTAACATCAAAAGAAATTAAAAGCCTGATAGATTCTAACCTGGCGACTGGAGCAAAGGTTTCTGTATAGTCTATCCCCTCTTGCTGACTATAACCTTGTGCTACCAATCGTGCCTTATTTCTGATGACTTCACCTTGTTCATTCAGCTTGTTTCTGAACACCCATTTTGTTCCAATGACGTTGAATCCTTTTGGTTTAGGAACTAAATCCCATACGTCATTCCTTGTGAATTGATTCGGCTCCTCTTGCATTGCTAGAATCCAGTCATTGTCCAGAAGTGTTTCATCAATTGAAGATGGTTCAATCAGAGAAACAAGTCCCGTGAGGGATTCTTCAGAGTTTCTGAAGCTGGCTCTTGTTCTGATTGGATCTTCCTTTCTTCCTAAGATTGTTTCTTCTAGGTGATCCATGCTGCTTCTGGATGGTCTTTTCTGAGGTTGATCAACAGAAGATGCTGGATTGCTTGCAGTGCCTCTTTCTGATGTTAAGGGAGTGTCTCTGTTAAGAGCTTCTGATGACTTGTCTTCAGTACCTGTGAATTCAACTTCCATGCCTGCAAGTGATTCATTTTGCTTTGACTTTTGAGAGTCAAGCTTATCATCAAAACGAACACTGATTGATTCTTCCACAATCTGTGTTTCTGTATTGTATACTATGTACCCTCTTGAGCGTTCAGAGTATCCTAACATAATACACTTCTGTGCTTTAGATTCAAACTTGTTCAAATAATTCTTAGTATTCAATATAAAGCAAGTACATCCAAATGGATGAAAATATGAAATGTTGGGCTTTCTGTTCTTCCACAATTCATATGGAGTCTTTTCTAGAATAGGTCTTATGGAGATTTTATTCTGAATGTAGCACGCTGTGTTTATTGCCTCTGCCCAGAAGATCTTAGCAACCTTAGTCTCATTGATCATGGTTCTGGCCATTTCTTGCAATGTTCTGTTCTTTCGTTCTACAACTCCATTTTGCTGGGGAGTTCTAGGACAAGAGAAATCATGCAGAATGCCTTTGTCATTAAAAAATGATTCAAAATCTTTGTTTTCAAACTCTCTACCATGATCACTTCTGGCTTTGACGATTCTAAGATCCTTTTCATTCTGAACTTGGTTACAGAAGGTAACAAACACATAGTGTGACTCGTCCTTGTGTCTTAAGAACTTTACCCATGTCCATCTGCTATAGTCATCTACGATTACTAACCCATACTTCTTGCCACTGACTGAAGCAGTTTTAACTGGTCCAAATAAGTCAATGTGCAGAAGTTCTAATGGCTTAGAGGTGGAAACAACGTTTTTAGATTTAAAAGCAGGTTTTGCAAACTTGCCTTTCTGACATGCTTCACACAGAGCATCTGAATTGAACTTCAGGTTAGGAAGTCCTCTGACCAGATTGAGTTTGTTAATCTGAGATATTCTTCTCATACTAACATGCCCCAATCTTCTGTGCTAGATCCATTGCTCGTTGTTAACAGACAGAAGACACTTTACATTCTGACTTTTCAGTTCAGAAAGTTTGATTTTGTAAATGTTGGTTCTCCTCTTTCCATTAAACAGGATAGTCCCATATTTCTGACTAACAGCTTTACATGAATTTTGATTAAAGATTATATCATAACCGTTATCACTTAATTGACTTATGGATAACATGTTATGCATTAATCCATCTACTAATAAAACATTACTGATAGAGGGAAGATTTCCATTACCTACTGTTCCAGAGCCAATGATCTTTCCCCTCTGATTGCCTCCAAAGCCTACGTGGCCTCCAGGCTTAAGTTACAGGCTTTGGAACATATGCCTTCTTCCCGTCATGTGTCATGAGCAGCCAGAGTCCAGGTACCATGACTGGTGTTTCTGCTTTGCTGCTAAAGATATCTGCAACATGTATTATTTTATCCTTAGGTACCCATATTTTCTTGGGTCCTGATTTGTTAGTTTTACCAAAACTCTGGTTGAATTTTGGTTTAACAGAAAAATTACTACTAGTATATTTGATGTCGTGTGTGTGCCCATATACAAAGCGTGAATTAAGAGGAGTTCGTTTAATAACTAAATCCATGGCATTCTTTGGTGTAGGTACCTTACCTTGGTATCCTATTCCTTTTCTGCCATTTCTGCTAACTCCATAGGTCATTGAAGCCATTTTGCTTCTATCTATGCTTTTAGCTAGAAACTTTTGAAAGTTGTGATCATACTCCTTGATGATCTCATCAGCACTACTGGGAGTTTCAAGAATTGTTTCCTTCTGAGAGTTTTGTAATATATTTTCTAATTTTGAAACTTTATTTTTCAACTCAGAATTTTCCAACTTGAGACTCTCAGTTTTATCAGAGTCAGAAGCAAGATCCCTTTTCTGGTTTCTGAATTTGACTCTGATCTGCTGATATCTTTCCAGAATCTCATTAAGGCTTTCAGCAAGTTCAGCCTTAGTAAAATTAATAACAAAGTCAGGAAATACCTCTTCTGTGTCTGATTCAGAAGCTTCACTGTCTTCTGATATGTTTGCCATGAGAGCTATGTTTGCTCTCTCATCATCTGATTCTGAGTCAGCTTCAGATGTGTCAGAGTCATCCCATGTGGCCATGAGACTTTTCTTCTTTTCCTTGCCAAATTTTCTTCTGGGATTTTCCTTCTGAATCTTTGGGCAGTCACTCTTGTAGTGTCCTTGCTCGTTGCATTCATAGCAGATGATGTCCTTGTTGTTTGGCTTTCTACTTCCTGAAGAGCCTTCAGATCTTCTGTGTCCAGAGGAGGATTCTGACCTTTTGTATCTAGAGGAGGATTCGTTCTGGTTCTCAGATCTTCTGGGATTCCTGAGCTTCCTTTGCCTTTGCTTCCACAGTTGGTTCACCCTTCTGGAAAGGAGAGACAGTTCATCTTCTTCTGATGAGGACCCATCAGAGGTTTCTTCAACAGCCTGCAAAACCTTAGAGTCAGATTTTCTGTTAGATTTTAGAGCTAAAGGCTTACCTTGCTTTTGAGGTTCATCAGCTTCCAGCTCTATCTTGTGACTTCTGAGGGAGCTGACAAGTTCCTCCAGAGAGATTGTGTTGAGATCTTTAGCTAGCTTCAGCGTTGTGATCATTGGCCTCCACTGTTTTGGCAAGCTTCTGATGATCTTCTTGACATGATCAGCAGTAGAATACCCTTTGTCCAGAACTTTGAGACCAGCAACCAGAATCTGAAATCTTGAGAACATTATTTCAATAGATTCACTTTCTTCCATCTTGAATGCCTCATACTTCTGAATGAGCGCAAGAGCTTTAGTTTCTTTAACTTGAAGGTTGCCTTCATGCGTCATTCTGAGAGAATCAAACATGTTCTTAGCAGTGTCTCTGTTTGATATTTTTTCATATTCAGAGTAAGAGATAGCACTGAGAAGAATAGTTTTGGCCTTATGATGATTCTTGAAATCACGCTTTTGTTGGTCAGACATTGCTTTCCTGTCAATCTTCTGACCACTTGCATTCACTGCGTGCGTTTATCCATCTGTCACCATATCCCACAGATCAGCATCGTGGGCTAGAAAGAAGCTTTCAATTCTGTCTTTCCAGTAATCAAAGTTCTCTCCATCAAATACTGGAGGTTTGCCACTGAATCTGTCTCTTTCTTCATTGTTGTCATTGCTGATGTTGTGATGTGTTCCTGCCATAGTGTTTTTCAATGCTGGATCTTGTACTGACACGGTTAAGTGTTATGAACTCAGAACCAGGCGCTCTGATGCCAATTGAAGATGTGAAAAACACAAGAAGGGGGGTTGAATTGTTGAAACTTGAAATCAAATGCAGACAACACGTTAGTTTTATCCTGGTTCGTTTGATCTCAAACTACTCCAGTCCACCCGTCAAGGTGATTTCACCTCTCTCCAACGAGGTCTTAATCCACTATATTCAACTGAATACAAAACTGCTTTAACAACTGCTAAAGCCTTCTTGAGTCTAAACCACATACCGGTTTCTCAAGGAAATTCTTTCTATAGATAAATGAACAATATGTGTGTTTGATGTTTTCTACAAAAACTATATATCACAACTGTGATAATACACAATATGAAGCTTATGTGAGACTAGATTGCTAGCACTAAGGAGTAAGCAATTTGAGAGCTTTAGCAAACTGTATGAGTGAGGATGAAGATGATTTACTTTAGGCGTGTAGAGTATTGTAGAGCATTAGCCATTTCACTTCTCACTGATTTGTTTAAATACTTCTTGGAAAAGATACGTTGATGCCAATAATTCCATTTCAATGCTCATTACGTTCTTTCCATTTTGAGAAGATCTTTGTCTTGGAATAAATCCGTTGGTAATTAATCTTCCTTGAATGCAGTAACGTTGATACTTCAGAATATTCTGCGTAGTGAAGATCAGAGCGTTCTTGGCTTTAGCTTATTCTGGCGCTTCTGAATGCTGATGACATGGTTATGATCTTGATCAGAATCAGAGTATGTTGAGCGCAGATTCTGTTCATCAGACTTCAGCGTAAGCACATGTTTGATATTCTGATGTGACATATCTTCTGATGTTGATGGTGATATTCTGATGTTCTGATGCTGATTCCATCAGAGTTTCCTGTAAATACACAACATATTTTTAGGTAGCATCTATGTCATATATAAAACTCATAATACATTTAATCTTGTATTTTATTATCATCAAAACTCTAACTGAGGGTTGTAGAATCAAACTATGTTCTAACAGCAGTCGTCAAAGATTCCTTCATTACCTTTTGGAGTAGCAGTCGTCAAAGATTCCTTCATTATCTTTTGAGGTAGTAATTGTCCAAGATTCCTTCGTTATCCTGCTGAGGTAGTAATCATCCAAGATTCCTTCATCATCCCGCTGAGGTTGTAGTCATCCAAGATTCCTTCATCATCCTGCTGAGGTTGTAGTCATCCAAGATTCCGTCATCATCCTGCTGAGGTTGTAGTCATCCAAGATTCCTTCATCATCCTGCTGAGGTTGAAGTCATCCAAGATTCCTTCATCATCCTGCTGAGGTTGTAGTCATCCAAGATTCCTTCATCATCCTGCTGAGGTTGTAGTCATCCAAGATTCCTTCATCATCCTGCTGAGGTTATAGTCATTCAAGATTCCTTCATCATCATGTTGAGGTTGTAGTCATCCAAGATTCCTTCATCATCCTGCTGAGGTTGTAGTCATCCAATATTCCTTCATCATCCTGCTGAGGTTGTAGTCATCTAAGATTCCTTCATCATCCTGCTGAGGTTGTAGTCATCCAAGATTCCTTCATCATCCTGCTGAGGTTGTAGTCATCCAAGATTCCTTCATCATCCTGCTGAGGTTGTAGTCATTCAAGATTCCTTCATCATCCTGTTGAGGTTGTAGTCATCCAAGATTCCTTCATCATCCTGCTGAGGTAGTAGTCATCCAAGATTCCTTCACCATCCTGCTGAGGTAGAAGTCATCCAAGATTCCTTCACCATCCTGCTGAGGTAGTAGTCATACAAGATTCCTTCATCATCCTGCTGAGGTAGTAATCATCCAAGATTCCTTCATCATCCTGCTGAGGTAGTAATCGTCCAAGATTCATTCATCATCCTGCTGAGGTAGTAATCGTCCAAGATTCATTCATCATCCTGCTGAGGTAGTAATCGTCCAAGATTCCTTCATCATCTGTTTGGAGTAGCAATCGTCTCAGATTCCTTCATCACACATCATTATCAAAAAAGACCTTCTCTGGTTAGATTTATTTCTTCCAGTTAAAACAGGCAACCAAAGACCTCCTCTGGTTAGATTTATTTCTTCCAGTTAATGACAGGAAATCAGAGACCTTCAAATACAGTCCAGATACGATCCAGATTCGGATGTAATTATGTCACTCATTCAAATACAGTCCAGCAATCATTTCTGGATGGCATCTTTAAGCCCATCTCCAACAACTATCCATCATCTCTCCAAATAGCATCTGTAAGCCCATTCCCGACATCACAATGCTGATACTACACCATGCGAGTGCAAATTTTTGGGCACTCTAGTGTTCAATTATCTTCCACCTTCGGATCACGAAAGGCTCGAAAGCCAATCTATATCCTCAGGTTTAAGAAAATTGAACAGGGGCAACTGTTGTACCCCAAAATTTGCCCTCTCATTCTTCAAGGCCTTTCTCACAAGGATTCTCAAGGTTCAAGCTTGCACAAGTACTTATGAATTTTCCAGTACCAAAATTAAAAGGAAACTGTCAAAAAGGGAGAAAACAGATAAAAATAATATTTTGACAAATTTGGAGGAAAACATGTCTCCTTCGATTCAACACCCTTCGATTGACTCTTGGCTTCCTTCGAATGCAACTTGGATTACATCCTTCGTTTTGAGAAAGAGCCTCCTTTGAATGCAACTTGGATTACATCCTTCGTTTTGAGCAAGAGCCTCCTTCGAATGCAACTAGGGAATACCCTTCGACTCAGAAGTCAGGAACTTCCCTCATGCTAAAAGGCAATGACTCCCTTTATGTTTGTTTCGACCCAAGCTTCGATTGGGAAATATGCTTCCTTCGAGCATGAGCTTTCGATTTGGAAATATGTTTTCTTCGATACAAGCTTCCACTGGGCATTAGCTTGTTTCGACCACAAGGCTTCGACAAAACATTGACTACGTTTGTACTAGCTTCGACTGGACAACATTTCTCTTTAGTCTGCTGCATTTCCATCCTTGACAAACTACAGCACATGGTTGATGGCCCCTTCAAAAGACATATAGTGGTGGACTTGAGGGGCATACATATGAGTCCCTGTCGAAGGGTACGTCTGACTAGCCCATTCGAAGGACACATTTGGCCCTTTTCAAAGAAGCATACATGATCCATTCAAGGGACACGTCTCGGAATCCCATTCGAAGGACATGCTTGAGGGCCCATTCGAAGGATTTACAAAGCCCCGCCTTAAGACACATATGGCCCCTTTAAACGATGCACAAAGGTGATTCGTTCGAAGGATACTTGTTGGAAGAAAGTCAAACAATAAGTTTGGAAGAAGAATCTGGTCGAAGGAGGGTCAAAATGAAAGGATGAAATATTCAAAGATGCTTGCTGCCAAGTTCAGGCATGGTACACTGGCCAAAACTGCTGCACAACAGTCCTGAAACACTGCCCCATTCTTGCACCGAAATAGCATACAAGCACTGTCCCTCGGAGGCTACAAAGAGCAGTTTACTCAAATTGCTCAAATTATTTTGTTTTCCCTCCAAAAACTTCAGCCAACTTTGCCTATAAATAAGAGGCTCCAACACATGTTTAAGGGGGGATCTTTGGACCAGAGGAACGAATCTCCCAAATTTTCTCAAACACAACAAAACTCTCAAGTTCATCAACACTTGAGAAATCAAAACCCAGAATCCCAAACACTCACCTCTTTCGATTCTGAAGAACACCCCACACATAGAAGTTTGTTCAAACTCAAAGACAACCTTCTATGAAAACTCTTCGAACCAAAAGCAAACCCCCTGTGACTACTCTTCGAATTCCAGAAACGTCCAGGTAGCAGTTCAAGTTCGAATCCCACATCCATTCAAGGCCTGAAGCAAGGTAAGCTATTCTTACCTTTGAACTTTTCGTTTCATGGCATAATAATTTTCCCTTTTGTTTGAAACATGTACATACCATTGTTCCTTTTGTTTCCACCCTTTTAACATATTTTTCAGAGCTAACCCTTTCGTTTTTACTTTCTGTTTACCTGAACTTGCTTTAACTGTTAAACTGTTTACCAAACAAATACTAGCATGGCCTCAGGCCATGTTGCCATTTAATGCTTTAAATGAAAGAAACGGGAAACAGGAAATAGGAAACGAAGCTTATGGCTTCTATCCTCTTTCTCCAGGTCGAACGAAAGAGACAACCAGGAGAAAAACCATACACTGACTTCCAGGCTCAGTCGAAAGGCATTCCCTCACTGCTTTCAACCTCCAGTCGAAGAAGGCAACAAGGCAGGACCAGAAGGTTTCGCCATACACTGACTTCTAAGTCAATCGAAGGACAGAACCTCACTAGTGATGGCCCCAATCGAAGGAGGCCAACAGAATGCAAATCGAAGGCTGCTCCTGCCCAAATCGAAAGACCCTCATTTTTCTTGCTTTTATTTTATTTTTACCTTTACATTTCTATGCACTTCAATATGGTTGTAATAGTGTAGGATTTTTTTTTTGCACTTTTTTTTACTTTTGTATAAATGCTAATAACTAGGTGTGTATGGCAAGATAAAACCAACAAGTAGACAACCTAAAAATCAAAGACAAATGCATGCAATAAAACACACTTTGCACACATGCACCCTTAGGATAATCTCACTTGTTGCCTTGGAAAATAGTCATGTCCCTCGAGCATGGGAGTTTTAGCAAAGACCCTCGATAAAAGATCGCAGTCCCTCGATGACCCTCGATGTTGCCTTCGGTAAACGATCTAGTCCCTAAAATGACATTGCTAAAACATCCCATATGTTGCCTTCTATGACTATACAAACGTCCCAATGCCCGTCCCTTCACATCCAACGATGGGGCTTCTTACCAAATCAATGGTAAGATAACCACATCTAAAGGAGAAGGAAAAGCACATTTAAGACCTTTCGAGTAGGTAGATTCGCTCCTAGTTACTCGCTTGCTCACAACAAAAAACATTTTTATTCACCCACGCTATCATCTTTGAACTATTTCCGAAACAAACACTTTGTAGGCGTTCTTATAGAAACGAGAACCATTACGAAGTTCCATTTTCAAAATACTTTCAAAATCACAAACACACACCACAAGCACATTCAAACAAAAGCAAGTGATCTAAGCAAGTAACTAAGAGCCCATGGATAACCATGGATGAAAAGGGTGCTAGCACCTTCCCTTTTCATAATCTACCCCCCGAACTCAAAAACATCTATAAAGGTCTTTCCTGTGCTTTTTCACCTTTCCTTTTGGATAAAAGAAAAGTCGGTGGCGACTCTTGCTAAACCGCAACATTTGCGAACACAAACGCAAATCCCAAGTCAGTTCTCCCACCGTATCACACAATGCATTATGATTAAAATTCAAAAAGATGGGCAAGTTTGCATACAAGAAAGTATTGAATAAACAATTAACATTGAAAATGAAAATGCAAATGAAATTTGAAATTTCCATGTTGAGGAGACTTGACTCTGTATGGACTAATTGCTTCAAACGATCTTCAGCAACCTCGAGGCTCACTTGGATAAGATATTTCCCATTGATCTGGACACAAAAGTATATGAGTTGATCCAAGTTTGAATTTTATCTCTGAATGACTTACCGTCTCCAACTGAATAGCCGAGCGACCCAAAATAATGTTCACAGAAAATTCTCTCAAAAGAGAGGGTGAAAGCTAATACTAAGCAAAAAGTTCGAAATTTTCCGCCACATTAGAAATTGGACTTTGGAAAAGATGCCAGACAGAAGCTGAACTTTACTCAAACCTCTTGCAATCTTCAACATCACGGCCAAATGCTCCAGAATGGGAGACACACTTAGCATTTGCATCAGGAGAGAGATTGATCAACAGAAAAGTCTCCAATGCATAAAGCTTAATCAAATGAATTCCCAGCAGACCTGGAATTCCAGGATGTAAAGCATTGATATGGTATCAACATACTCCTAGAGATTCTTCTATATTTTCTTAAAAGCTTTGACCCATGCACTCACTTGGGAACAAACACTGATTGCTGAAGAGAAAATCAGGTGGCCCAAAGTTATATAGAGTGCTCCTGATTGAATAATCGGATGCCTCAGCGTGGTCACCATATATGGCGTTGACAATAGAATTTGGAAGGGAGATTTATCGATGGTACTGAAGTACGAAGCCTAATCCGCTGAAGCTCAAACAAGCGTGAAAACAAATGAGAATAAAGCACTGAGATGGGATCACAACCGCTTTCCAGACCTATTCTTCCCTTGCTGATAAAACATATCCCTTGAATTCAACTGGGAAATGGGAACCATTTGCTGATAAGATGTTTCAAGCACTCAAGATAGTGGATGAAATCCACAAAGCACTCCATGGTTTGAAAGAGATCCCAAAATATGGGGAGAAGAGAATAACTCTTGTTGCAATGGTCGATGTAGGATTGTTGACACTATCATCAAGGCTTCTGTGACCTGACTCAACTAGGTCTTTAACTGATTATCTTCCTTCTCGAAGAGTTCCTGATCACGGGCCAAGGTTTTCTTGTATACCATAAACAACCACATCTGGATCTTCATCTCGAAGAGTTCAAGTATGTATATTTGAAGAGAGCACAAAATATGAATATGAATCTCCAACTCTGAGTACTTGTTATGAATGCATGAAGATGCATGAGGTGTACGAGTGGATGCAATTCCATGTTAGATCATTTCCAAGGAACCCACATGCTTTTGATTTTGATTTTAAACCAGTAAGAGGTGAATTAGAGCAACACAAAGCTCACAAGCATGGCTCCTTGGAAATGGAAAGAACATGTGTGTTAAAATGATGTTAACATGTTACATGTGCAAGAACACGAGATCAAGGTTCCATAAACATGGGAAATGGTTGCACTGTCTCTACACTGCATAATGAATATCACCGGATCAAAGGTCTGACGCCATCTTGGAACACTAAACAACCAAGTACAAAGTGGATCAACAACTGCATGAGACCAAAATCTCCCCATCATAAAAGATAATTGTTGAACTGCCGAAATAAACAGCCATCACAAGGTGAGAAGTCCGAAACAAAACCAGGAGATCAAGTAGTCACCAACAAGACCAAAGTCCCCAACAGAACTTAAGCCAATAACATAACCAAAGTCACCAACAGAACAAAGAGTTATGATCAGAACATAGTCATCATCGGTACCTGTAGAAATATTCCCTCCCCACTCACGGGCGAAGTCTAGGTCAGGGTAAAGTCGAGGGTAACTTGGAATCACAGGTCCTCCTGAATATACCGTCTTATTCATAGACGTGGGTTTCAATAGTAATTCATTTGAACCTCAACCAAGCGTGGACCACATGAATATGCTAGTAGGACCTGTGTCCAGTAGCCATCATGCTTCGTTCTATTCCTAGTGTCCTAGTGCACTCCGGCCTGGGTATTGGGCCTTTTACCTCAATAGTAACGCCCACCCCACATAGAAAACCAGAAGCCAGCATAACAGATAATCAATATAGAAAGTTGTAAAATGTAATGCAAACATATGCTCAGATAAACATGTATAAATGAATAAATTGAAAGCATGGAAAATAAACACCCAAAGAAAAATAAAATAAGAGCTAGGATCGACTCCAAGAGGGACCTGCAATAGGTCGACATCTTGCTCCCCAGTGAAGTCGCTAGCTGAAACAACCAACCGAACTGTCATCTAATAATGAAATCAACGAAGTCGCCACCGAACGTCTTTTATCCCGTAAGAAGGGAAAGGTAAACATCGAGAAAACCTGAAGAGGGTGAATTCACGGTCTTGCGACCGAGAGATCGGGTAAGGGAGTCTATTACGCGAGGAGAAGGTATTAGCACCCCACACGCCCGTAGTACTCTACGGTATCCACTCTTATTGTTCTAATCTAATGGGTGTGTAAAATCTATGTCTAGGTTGTACAGGGAATGCATGCAAAAGAAAGGAGAAAAGAATGTAGGGAAAATAAAAGTTGTGCTCGTTCGTGCCCTACCCCGATGCCTACGTGTCCTTTTTAAGGAATCAGAGCAGCCGTAGTTCGGCTCATATATTTTGGTTGGTTTGTGTTTTTTAGTTAAGAGGACAAAAGCAACAATCAAGATGGCAAAACATCATATAAAACGACAAAACATCAACAACAATGATAAAACAATAAAGAAGGAACAATAATGGCAACACAAACTCAGATAAGAAGATAACATGTCATCATGATAACAAAATATCAGACAAGACGATGAAACATTACACCTAACAATGATATCAAAGATCAAAGTAGGATGACAAACATACGCGGTGGCGAAACATCAGCAACAAACATATGTGATGGCGAAACATCGGCAAAAAGATAACAAGATAGCATGGTAAAGATGACGAGACATCAACAACCCAGATGATAAGACAACACAACTAACAATGATATTGAGAATCAAGGTAGGATAACAAACATGTGCGATGGCGAAACATTGGCTACAAACATATGCGGTGGAGAAACATCGGCATAACAGATAACAAGATAACATGGAAAAGATGGAGAAACATCGATAATCCAGATGATAAAACATCACACCTAACAAATATATTGAGAATCAAATTAGGATAACAAACAAGCGCGATGGCAAAACATCGGCTACAAACATATGCGATGGCGAAACATCAATTTGACAAGGTTCAAAATAAAGCCAAAAGGTGCACAAACAAATAAGATTGGTTTGTATTTTTTACCTTGAAGAAGGATTTAAGTTTATTAAATATTTTTATGATTTTCCAAGAAGAAGTTTTAGTTTTAATATGCAATATGTAAAGAAAGGAAAAATAACTAAGGGAGACTAGCCTAGCACTACTCCTAATGTTATCATACAATGATTGACCCTAAGGTTGAGGATAAAAGGGGAAGTTTCTACCCTATGTTAGCATCCATGGATATATATCCTAATGTCTAGCTCAAAAGCTAACCTAATCGAGCAATCCTAAGGATGGTAAAAATGTCACAGATCCCGTGACAAAAAAATAAGCAAACAGATGGAAAAACATCTGGATAAACAAAAGCTCGAGCATCACTCAAATACCAAACACCTACAAGGCGCAAGCCTAGTAGTAGAAAGGGAGGTACCGCCATAGACAAGCAACCAAGCATCAGACCAAGGGTCAAGCCATAGCCAAGGGGAGCGTATCACCCGAATCAATCAAGCTATAGAATTATAGGAATACAAAAGGGTCATTAACAGTGGTATCAATTACCAGGGAAAGAAAGATCTGGGGAAAAGACATAGTGCATGTGTACACTAAGCATCAGTGTTGGTCAATACGAGCTAAAGAAAGTGTAGGGATCCAATTGTGGGAACCCTTTCAACTCGCCTTTAAAGGACTTAAATTCATTCGGATCTTTGGTAGATGTTCAGAGCATATACTTGTAGAAAGTGAGCATAGGAACGACCTGGACTGGAATGTGTGGGGGTCGATTACGAACCCTTTCTGCTCGCCTCCTTTTCAGAACTTATCATTTGTAATACAATGTGGGCATAAATATAAACACACATGCATAATACCTACTTCCAAGGTAGGATTTTAAACAATCACAATTAGCACACCGACAGAATTGCCTTAAACTGGTCTTTAAATAAACTAGACGGACTCCTGACATATATCAGCAACAGAGGTCCCATCATGCAATTAAAAGAAATAAAGAGCGGAAAAAGTAAAAAGGAAATAGTGAAATACCAAACATATAACTATCCGCAACAACTGAGCAAGGAAAAAAATAAACCCAGAGAACTTCAGGCAAGCTAGCATCAGCAAATTAATTAAGTCATAAATCACGCCATCAAATATAAGCACTGAGGCTTCAAATATGAACATATCCCACAGGTGATGTATTGAAGTCACAATCACATGCATATATCCTGCAAGATAATAAGAAATATGCAAAGCACACGAGTGGTGTAGGCACAACCAATTGTGTTCCACAAATAAAGTGGAACACTACAGCATCAAGTAAAAATGGAAAACTTTTCTCAGAGTACCTCGCACATTCAACAGATAAATTAGTGATCTCAAAGAGAAATGATGAATCAAATAAGGGATGGATGATGACATAACAAGGCAATGGAAAAGAATATTAGCAAATATAAAAGCATTAGATATGAGAAACACCAAGTAGGCATAGGCAACAATTAGGTCAACGCTAAAAAACAGTTGCTCCTTTTTATCACCATGTTGAATTGACAAGTAAATATCAATCAAGGATCAAAGGATATAGATAAGAATACAATCAAAGACCTTGGAAGTCGGTATCAAACACTACTCAACCATACCCATTCGTTTCATTATGGTTCACAAGCATAATTGAAGAGGGGTTCCACAAAATGTATCATAAAGCTTGTATCACTAGTTAGCAATGCAAGGAGTTCAAACAAAAGCAAAGTTGGAGGGATTAAACCATTCAAAGACTTGAAATCAAGCCTCTAACATGCTATGAGGATATGATAAAAATTTTAGAAAGTTGATTCTAATACATGTTGCACAAGTGCATTCAATATACCTCAAGGATTCAAAAGAAAAGAAGAAAGGAACATCAAATTCATATATGAATGAAATTGGTTCAAGCATTAAAGGTCAAGTGATATCAAGTATTTATGAGACTATCCTTGATGTATCATTCCTCAACATGTTATCATTGGTCATTTGAGGACCTCAAACTCAAGCCAAAAGTTTAAAGTTCAAAGCAAAAACAAGAAGAGAACATTACTTAGGAGGCATGAATCAAAAAGTCTCATCAACCAATTATGGGAAATCAAGAGGATAGATTTGAGTTGGTGTGAGGAAACAGAAGCAACATGATCATTAAGTTCCATATTATAGGCCTCACACAAGTTATTTGGCCATCAAACAAATTGCAACAAGATATGCAACATCAATTGGGCACTTTCACTTTGAAAATTCATCAAAAATAGAAAGGGACTTCAATAATTCAAACCATAATTTCCTTAACATCTTTGAGATTTATATAAGTTAGAAAGCAAGTCTCAAGTTCATGGATGGATGAGGAAAGGATCAAATGAACTTCAAACATCAAGACTAATTGACCAAAATGTCAAACTAGACAAGTTTTCAAAATAAATAAATGGAAAATACCAAAACTTATTAATTAATTTAAGTAAAATCTTTTTAAGATCTTCAACCCATCTATGAACTTCATACAAGATCTAACTTCAATTGAAACTCAAGGAAAGTTGAATTTGGAATGGAAACTTGCTATGTAAGAAACAAAACCCTAATTGTCTGAATTTTAGTCTTAACTACTAATTAGATAAGATCAACATTCAAACAACTCAAACCAAAATCATACAAATAAAAGGAAACCCTAAAGACCAGAAGACATATTTTTACACTTTTTTTGAATTAAAGAAAAGTCAAAAATAAAATCAAATTCAAGCAATTAATCAATTAAACAATTAATCAAACCACAAAAATAAAAACCCTAATCAAAAGTCAGAAAAATATCCCACCAAAATTGTATTCAAATATTAGAATTAAAAACAAGCATCCTTGATTTTTTGGAATTTTTTGGATCAAAGGGAATATCAAAATCAAATCAAATTTCAAACAAACAATTAATTAATCACACGAATTTTTAAACCAATCAACACATTTTAAAAAATTCTGAAAATAAATACATAAGGTCAGAAATATTATTTTAAGTTTCATGAATTTTTTGAGAATTTTTAGATTAAGGAAAATATTAAAAGAAAAAATTATGAAACAAAATAAATCAAATAAAACTCTCAAATTAATTTTCTAACCAAAAATAGGAAAGATACCAACAAAATTTTAGAATCAACTTCTGAGTAATTTTAGGAGTCTAAAAACATTTTTGTGGGATTTTTGGATCAAAGGAAATATTAAAACAAAAATAAACATCAAACAAAAACTCATTAAACTCACGGATTTTTTTAACCAATCAAATGATATTTAAAAATTCAAGAAAAAATAAATTCAAATACTAGATGAAATTCTGAGCATATGACATTTTTTTCATAATTTTTGAAATTGTTTTGATTAGAAAAGAAAATTAAACAAAATATCAAATAAAACAAATAATTCAAATGAGACAAAATTCAAATGGACCAATAGAATCGCGCCACCACATCATCTTCAACATCTGGACAAGTTCAATATCACGTGCAAGAACAGTCCTAGGGCTCATGTTCAGATCCATCGTACATACTCATTTCCACGCCACTTTTCATGAAATTTTGACTTTGACTGATTTTGGCTAAAATGACCATTTTGCCACTTTGAATCAATTGATCCACTTCTATTAAAAATTGATGATCAAAGCTTAAAATATATGGTCTTCCAAGCATATAGAAGCCATGTACAAATTTTCATCTCAAAATTCTCAAGAAACCCTGATGAAATCCCAAACCCTAGTTTTGGTCAACACCTTCGGAGAATGATGAATCATCTTCAAAACTTAAAATCATATGGATATCTTGGCCAATTTCTTGCCCAAAGATATTTCAAATGTCAATGAGGTGTTTTATATTCAAAATCAAGACTTTCACATTCATTAATAACCTTAATCAACCAGAACCCTAATTTTGCACTGATGAATCAAAAGGACGTGATTCTCCTTATAATCAACACAAACTTTCATCTTCTGATGATCCAATGAGGTGGATAAGATATCTTGAGATATGTGAAACATTTGGGATTGAAATATCCAGAGGTTTAGATGATAAGGCTCTCCTTGTTCCACTTGTCAATACAATCAACTTCCAAAGCTTGAGGAAAACTTGATAATCAAAATACTTGATCCCACCACTATGTATGAATGCAATGAAATATGATGCTTATGATGAAACAAAAGCCTAAATCAAGAAGGTAAATTTTGGGGTGCAACATCTCCAACGAGGTCTTAATCCATTAATCAATCTTGATTACAAATCTACTTTGACAACTGCCAAAGTCTTCTTGAGTATAATCAAAACCCGGTTTTTCTCAAGGAAATTCACTAAACAATATATAAATAAACAGTGTACAGTATTGTTTCTTATAAAACAGTATCACAATGTAGTGATGTTTTACACAGTTGAAAATATTGAACGTTTGAGGATGTGAGATGATAGCAGCGTTGTTGTGTATATGAAAATCGTAAATGATTTATCCTCAAGGCTTGTTTAAATAGGCGAAGCATGGATGATCATTTGGAAACTTGATTAATGACAATTAAAGTGCTTTCCAAAAATACAAATCCTTGCTCCCTTCCAGCCGCTACTCTTGAAATGGAAATATTTGATTTGTAACGCTTCAGAACATTGAAGTATTCATTGTTGCTTACTTCAGAACTTTTGGAGATCATAGCCATAAAATCCTGTTGCAGTGTTAGAACTTATTTCCAAAAGTTTTATAATCAGAGTTGAAACATATTTTTAGCGCATCTTCTGATCTTCTTTCATCAGATCTTTTTGAGAGATGTTTACAATCATAGCAGAAACATCTTTGTAACTTATCTTCTGATCTTCTTCCATAAGAACTTCTCTACAAAACAGAATATAATTTTAGAGTGCATAATTTTTCTTTGTGTTTGTAATCATCAAAACTCTTACAAGGGTTGTAGAATCAAACTATGTTATAACAATCTCCCTCTTTTTGATGATGACAAAAACTAGGATATTTCAATAAAAACAAAAAGAACATAAAGAATTATATGGTCTCCCCCTGAGTTGAGTACTCAAATAGAGATGAATTACTTCTCTGAAGTTTATTCTGATTAGAGTTTTTGATGCATCTACTTCTGTCTTCATCAGAGTTTTGTTCCCGTTTTTCTTTCTGAAAAAGAAAAGAGAAGTTATAATACTCAAAATGTTTGAGACTGTGTGTGATCGGTGGGAATGAGAACTGACTGTTTTTGGAATGCTAGTTCACGTTTGCGTTTGTTTTTGCAAAATGTCGCGGTAAGCAAGAGTCGCCACCGTCTTTTATTTTATCCAACAAGGAAAGGACAAAAGCACAGAAAAATTCCTTTTTGAGATATTTCTCGGGTTCGGGAGGTAGATTATAGAAAGGGAAGGTGTTAGCACCCTTTCTATCTGTGGTTATCCACGGGCTCTTAGGTACTTGCTCACTAGGTTTTCAAAAGTTTTCTTTTCTTTGTGTTTGTGGGTTTTGAAAAGAGTTTTGTTTTTGAAGAGAGTGTAAGTGCGAAAAATTTTGTTTTTGGTTTTCAAAAGACCAAGTACTTAAGAACCTCTACCTACTCAAAAAGGAATTAATCTGTACAAGTGTCCTTTAGACAATGTTATCCCGCTATTGAGGAGCAGGTAGCACCATCGTTAGAGTTTTCGGGTCAATTCGATTACGGGATGTGTGGTCACTAAAGCAATGTTAGGATGCCTTAGCGGTAACCCTAATGTCCTAGATCATTTTTCTGAGGCAACCGTTTCGAGGCAACTTATAATCTTTGGACAAGAGAGCGACCTCTAAAACATCCTATACTCAATGACCACGTTCGAGGCAACCAAGTGAGGTGTACCCTAAGAGTGGCATGTGCGATTGTATTGTTTTTCAGTTACATTATCTTTGTATATTTAGGTGTTCTACCGTTTGTTTTTAGATCTTGTCATGCAATCCTAGTTAGCATACATCTAAACAGTTAATGTATGCATAATAATTTAAAGTACGGGAATTGTAAATCCTACACTATTACAAGGCTTCGGGGAGGGGGATTATTTACATGTCCAAAATTGGTGGAATAAAGCAGTAAAGTGTAAAAGTCTTAGTTAAGCTATCACAAACCAGTAGGCAGTTACAATAAAATAAATGCGCGCGAATCTGAAAATAACCTCTAAAAATCCTAAGAATAAAATCTTTTTGTTGTTTTATTTTATTTTGGGAAAATGATCTAAATCTTCTTAATTTTAGTTTTGAGAAAATGTTAAGATAATTAAATGATTAATTAAGAAAGTTAATTTAATAGAAAAACTAGCCTAATGTTTTTGTGGTTTTTTTTTTAATTGATTTTATGTCGATTAAAAAAAAGAAATAAAATAGTCAAAACAAAGATGAAATCGAAGGAACAGGCAGTAAATCAAGAAAGGTATAATTCTGGAGGCCTGGATCGAAAGAGGTGTGGGTTGTCTTTCGATCCAGTGAAGAGGTTTAATCGAAGGTGCATGAGGGGCTGCACTTTGGGGGTGTTCGATCTGGATATGTCATCCTTCGATCTGGGAACCCTGGATCCAGTTCGAAGCTAAGCTGCTAAGCTTCGAAGCTCTGAACAAGATTCTGAGAAGATATTTCCTGTAAAACGAGACAAATGTTAAAGATCCAGGGGGGACTTTACCCCCCTGATTCGAATCTCCTCCCAATTCGAATCCTTCCTCAATTTGAATCTGCTGAATCTGGGCCTGGGTTTGTTTTATCCTGAGATTCGAAGGAGAAACTTAGATCGTGCCCCAGCAATGGCACGATCTCATCTTTGCGCTTCAGCTTACATGCAACATAATCAGTAATGACAAGAATACATATGCAATGTGTATTTAAATGTCATGAAGGTGCAATTTTGGTTTTGCAAACCCTAACCAATTAAAGATGTATGATCTGTGGCTCTGGGTGTGGAGATGTTCGCTAAATGGCTGCTTTGGCTTGGATTACTTATGAAAATGCTGATAACCTTTGGTGGGTTTGTGGGCAGCGTATCTCCAAATCCTCCCTGTTTCTTTTTCTCCTTTTTCCGTTTTTGTTCCTTTTGTAATGTGTCACGGGCCTCGTATTTATAGGAGTGTGGGGGTGCATGAAAATGGCAAGGGACAACCATTTAACCAGGCCTTTAAAGCCATGAGACAAGAATCAGACATATTAAAAGATTTCCTTTTTTGAAATATTCATGTCTCTTTGGAATCTTGAATGAACCTGGACACCTTTGATTTTCGAATGCCTCCAGGCCATGCTCTTCGATTGGTCTCGAGTTGCCTCCTTAGAATGGACTTCTTATGTACCCTTCAAATGGGCCTTCTGAATGCCTCTTCAAATGGACCTTTTAAATGTTCTTCGAATTGACCCTTTGAATGCTTCTTCAAATGGACCTTTACATGTTCTTCGAATGAGTCATTTACATGTTCTTCGAATGAGCCTCTTGCCTGGTGTGCTGGCAAGTTGAGGGGCCTTTTCCTTTGTGAATCGAAATAAACTTATAGGAGATTCTTGCCTCGTGAGTCGAAGGTAAGCCTGATGTAGTTAATGCATAGTCGAAGCATTATGAAATTGACTTGATCGAAGGGGGGTCCAGCGCTCAATCGAAGACTTGCAGACCAAAGCTTGATCGAAGGGTTCCAAACACCTAATCGAAGCTTACTAATCAAAGCCTGATCGAAGAGTGCCAAATGCCCAATCGAAGACTGGTGAGTCAAGCCTGTATCGAAGGATTTTGGATGCCCAATCGAAGACTTTTTCCCAGATGCCAATCAAAAGACACTTTGTTCATCTTCAAAAAACTTTATTTTCGTTAGGCAAGTGTTTGTGACCAACCATGTAAGGGAAGACCTTTGAAAACATGATAGGGAAAATTTTGGGGTACAACAGTTGCCCCTGTTCAATTTTCTTAAACCTGAGGATATAGATTGGCTTTCGAGCCTTTCGTGATTCGAAGGTGGAAGATAATTGAACACTAGAGTGCCCAGAAATTTGCACTCGCATGGTGTAGTATCAGCGTTGTGACGTTGGGAATGGGCTTACAGATGCCATTTGGAGATTGTTGGTAGGAGGATGGGCTTATAGATGCCATCTGCAGGAGTGTCGATCACATAAGAGATTCCTTAGCGAGAACTTGCATACCTGTTGTTGTAGAAGATTCCGCTGGGAAAGTCTAACTTTGTTGAGATTTAGGAACCTTCCTGTACTTCAACTGAGAGAATGCTTCAGTTGAGTTTTAAGAACCTGTTCATAATTCAATTGGGGGGAAACATCTTCATAAAGATCTAGGAACTGTCTCGTGCCCACCGGGAGTATACCGTTGAGGTTATAGAACTTGTCCACACTATGACGGAAGAGAACATCAAGATCTAGGAACTGACTCGTGCTCAATGGAGTATACCATTGAGGTTATAGTACTTGTCCATAATATGACGTAGGGAAACATCTTCATCAAGATCTAGGAATTGTCTCGTGCTCACCGGGAGTATACCGTTGAGGTTATAGAACTCGTCCACACTATGACGTAGGGAAACGTCTTCATCAAGATCTAGTAACTGTCTTGTGCCCACCGGGAGTATACCGCTGAGGTTATAGAACTTGTCCACACTATGACATAGGGAAACATCTTCATCAAGATCTAGGAACTGTCTCGTGCCCACCGGGAGTATACCGCTGAGGTTATAGAACTTGTCCACACTATGACAGAGGAAACATCTTCATCAAGATCTAGGAACTGTCTCGTGCCCACCGGGAGTATACTGCTGAGGTTATAGAACTTGTCCACACTATGACGGAGGAGAACATCAAGATCTAGGAACTGACTCGTGCTCAATGGAGTATACCATTGAGGTTATAGTACTTGTCCACACTATGACGTAGGGAAACATCTTCATCAAGATCTAGGAACTGTCTCGTGCTCACCGGGAGTATACCGTTGAGGTTATAGAACTTGTCCACACTATGACGGAGGAGAACATCAAGATCTAGGAACTAACTCGTGCTCAATGGAGTATACCGTTGAGGTTATAGTACTTGTCCACACTATGACGTAGGGAAACATCTTCATCAAGATCTAGGAACTGTCTCGTGTTCACCGGGAGTATACCATTGAGGTTATAGAACTTGTCCACACTATGACGGAGGAGAACATCAAGATCTAGGAATTGACTCGTGCTCACCGGGAGTATACCGTTGAGGTTATAGTACTCGTCCATACTATGACGTAGGAAAACATCTTCATCAAGATCTAGGAACTGTCTCGTGCTCACCGGGAGTATATCGTTGAGGTTATAGAACTCGTCCACACTATGACGGAGGAAACAGTCGAGATTGAGAACCTATTCTGAAATTCAACCGATGATAATTCAATTGAGATTTAAGAACTGGTCAGATCTTCGACTACGCTGAGAACTTAACTGCATTTTTCCTAAAATGTAAAGGTCAGTCATATGCAATGCATGATATGGGTCAAGCAATGATGTTCTCAAAATAAATGAGATTGTATCCATATGATGTGTACATGCATGTATTATGATGTATGGAAGTGTGATGTTTTAGTTGGGAAAATAAATCTCGGAGCTACTGGAGAATAGAGTTGAGTTCTTCGTTTCTGCTGGGGATGATGACCGAAGATGGTTGTGAGAATAAACCTGCAGGAGAGAGGAACTCCGTTGGGGAATAAACACGGTGAAGAGATTACTCTGCGGGGAATTACTCTGTGGGGGAGAGATGTTCTGTTGATGATTTTAATGATAATTCTGCTGGGGAATCTATTGATAAGCTCTTCTAGGGATTTTGATGATGAACTCCGCTGGGGATAGAAAGAACTTCTCTGGGGATGATCTTTCAGTTGCAACTTGCTGAGGATAACCCAGCTAGACTCTTGTGAGGATAATCTCTGAATTTGGCTGAGGAGACTTATTTGTGCTTCGCAGGGGACAAGCTTCCAGAGTCTACTGGGGAAGATGATTTAACTCCATCGGGGAAGCTTTTTTAGACTGCGCTGGGGAAATGACTCCATTGTGGTATCTTGTATTCCGCCGGGGAACATTCTTATATTCTGTTGAGGAATATTAAGACTGTCGGGGATGCTCTTACGCTTGCTGGAGAACATCTTTATACTCCGCTGGGGAATATTAAGATCTTCTGGGGATATCAAGCCTTTTCGGGGCTGACGGTAGACTAACACTGCTTGGGGGAGAAAATTGATGATTCGCTCATGGTTGCAAGTCTCAGTGGGGAGAGTTTCCATTACTGTTTTGCTTTACGGGGAGTGACGGTATCTTAGTCACGTTCTTCAGCTGAACCTACCTTGGTACCTTGGTGGACAGAGCAACTAGACAGCTCGGACGATTCTTGTTGCCCCTGTTTCTGATATTACTAGTAATTCATCTTTCGTTTCGCATGTAAGTATTTATGATCAGCAGTTAACGTCAAATGCATATATCAAAAATGAACATTGGACGTTCTTTGCAAAACAAAACAGATAAAGGAAAAACAATTTGAAATTTGTCTGAAAATGAATTTGTATTGATTTTGAAGTTTGCCTGTAAATAGGCATTTTTTGTACAAGAGGCTGACGTCCTGGTAAGAGGGTGCCGCCGAACAAATAAAATTTATACAATTTGTGAAAAGAAAATGAAACATATATGTGAATAATCCCGTTGGGCTCCAACCCTGCTATTGCCTTAATATCTTCAAGCATCTCATCACTTTGCTGCTTAATTGAAGATGCATCTGATTGATTGGTGTCGTCCGAGCCTGATAGTTGATATCGGAATCAGGATGCAAGGTGATCCAATGAGACATAGTGTTACGCTTTAATCCCTAACTTTTGCTTGGGCCGCCCTTTCTGGTTTTCAGTCCACCGGGATACCCATTTTTGCCCAAGCCACCTTTTCAGGTTTTCGACTTGCCGGGTGTACAGATTTTTATTTTCATCCCCCTTTTTTTTGCCCGAACCCTTTTGGTTCGCAGGGAAGCCCTTATTTTTTCCTAGGCCAGTCAACCTAGCGGGTCTTTGATTATGCGTAGTATCTTTTTACTATGTCTGCATTGACGGGGTGAGGAAAGTCGTCACCATCCATGGTGGTTAGAGTCATCGCTCCTCCTGAGAAAATGTTCTTAACCACAAATGGCCCCTCGTAAGTAGGGGTCCATTTGCCTCTGGGATCACCTTGAGGTAGAATAATGCGCTTGATTACCAGGTCCTCAACTTGATACTCTTGTCTTCTGACTTTCTTGTTACATGCCTTGATCATCCGTTTTTGGTATGTCTGACCATGACAAATAGCAGTAAGTCTTTTTTCATCGATTAGATTCAGTTGATCAAGTCGGGTCTGAATCCAGTCACCTTCACTCAAACCTGCATCCTTCATGATCCGGAGAGAGGGTATCTGAACTTCAATGGGCAGGACTGTCTCCATGCCATATACCAAGGAATAGGGTGTTGCCCCTGTTGACGTCTGCGCTGAGGTACGGTACCCATGAAGAGAAAATGGTAACATCTCATGCCAGTCTTTGTATGTCACTGTCATCTTCTTCACAATCTTCTTAATGTTCTTATTAGCTGCTTCTACAGCCCCATTCATCTTCGGCCGGTAGGGAGAAGAGTTATGATCCTCTCCGGTACACCGTATCGACAGATCAGGTTGTTCCGAATGAACCGTGCCACGAAGTTCTTGGTTACGGTAGCAAAGGAAGCTGCTTCAACCCACTTCGTAAAGTAATCAATCGCTACCAGGATGAAACGATGCCCGTTGGATACCGTAGGTCTGATCTCGCCAATCATATCAATGCCCCACATTGCAAAAGGCCAAGGCGTTGTCAAAACATTCAGAAGAACTGGAGGTATTTGCACCTTATCAGCATAGACCTGGCACTTGTGACATGTCCGAGAATGCCGATAATAGCCGGCCTCCATTGTGGACCAGTAATATCCTGCCCGGAGGATTTTCTTTGCCATGGTATGTCCACTGGAATGAGTTCCGAAGGTACCTTCATGCAGCTCTATCATGATTCTTTTTGCTTCAATCTTATCCACACAACGCAGTAAGGTTGAATCATGGTTACGTTTGTAAAGAATGCCATTGCTGATGAAGAACTTTGCCGCGAACCTTCTCAGAAATTTCTTATCATTAACAAATGCACCCTCGGGGTATTCTTGAGCTTCAAGGTATCTTTTTATTTCGTGATACCAGGGCTTTTCTGTTACCTCTTCAATCTCAAAATCACAGCAATGTGCAGGTTCATCCAATTTCCAAATAATGGTCTGGGGGGCCTCGTTGTCCCATTTGACTTTGAACATAGAAGACATCGTAGCTAACGCGTCTGCCAACTGATTCTCCTCTCTTGGGAAGTGTTCAAAAGTTATCTCCTCGAAGTGGGGAAGCAGCGTCAACACATACTCCTTGTAAGGAATAAGATTTGGGTGTTTCGTATCCCACTCGCCTTTGATCTGACTGATCACGAGAGAGGAATCTCCGAAGACACTCAGAAACTTAATCCTTAGGTCAATTGCAGCTCGGAGACCCATAATGCATGCTTCATACTCCGCCATGTTGTTGGTGCATTTGAAACATAGTCGGGCGGTAAACGGAGTATGAGAGCCTTTAGGAGATATGATCACAACACCAATGCCATTGCCCAAAGCGTTCGAAGCTCCATCAAAGTTCATAGACCATCGGGATCCTTCCTCAGGTCCTTCATCCGGTCCAGGTGTCTCACAATCAGTCACTACCATAATATTCTCGTCCGGAAATTCAAAGTTCATGGACTGGTAATCATCCACTTCCTGATGTGCCAAATGGTCTGCCAATATACTTCCCTTGATTGCTTTTTGAGTCGTGTACTGGATGTCATACTCAGTCAAGATCATCTGCCATCTTGATATTCTTCTGGACAAGGTGGGCTTTTCGAAGATATACTTGATTGGATCCATCTTTGAAATCAACAGGGTAGTGTGAGTCAACATATATTGTCTCAGCCGGCGAGCAGCCCATGCCAAAGCGCAGCAAGTTTTCTCAAGCAGTGAGTATCGGGTCTCACAGTCGGTAAACTTTTTGCTAAGGTAATAAATAGCATGCTCTTTTCGGCCAGACTCGTCATGCTGCCCCAGCACACACCCCATTGAGTTATCGAGCACTGTCAAGTATAAAATCAAAGGTCTCCCTTCAACTGGTGGCATAAGAATAGGTGGCTCCTGGAGGTACTCTTTGATTCTTTCGAAAGCATCCTGACATTCATCGTTCCAACATACCACTTGATCTTTCTTCAGTAACTTGAAGATTGGCTCACAAGTAGCAGTTAGGTGCGAGATGAATCGGGCAATATAGTTCAGTCGTCCTAGAAAGCCTCTGACCTCCTTCTCTGTCTTGGGAGCTGGCATCTCATGTATAGCTTTCACTTTGGCAGGGTCCACTTGAATACCTTTTTCGCTCATGACGAAACCTAATAGCTTACCAGATCTCACCCCGAAGGTGCACTTGTTCGGGTTCAATCTCAGCTTGTACAACTTTAGCCTGTCAAACAGCTTTTGTAGATGGTCAAGGTTTTCCTCCTCAGTTTGGTACCTTGCAATCATATCGTCGACGTATACTTCAATCTCATGATGGATCATGTCATGAAACAAAGCAACCATGGCACGCTGATACGATGCCCCAGCATTTTTCAACCCAAAAGGCATAACCTTGTAGCAAAAGGTACCCCACTGAGTAACAAAAGTGGTCTTCTCCATGTCTTCGGGAGCCATCTTTATCTGATTATAACCTGAGAAACCGTCCATAAAGGAGACGACCTTATGCTGAGCAGTATTGTCAACCAGTACATCAATGTGAGGTAGAGGGAAGTCATCCTTAGGGCTTGCCCTGTTCAAATCCATGTAGTCAACACACATTCGGACCTTACCATCCTTCTTCAGTACTGGAACCACATTGGCAACCCACTGAGGGTAAGAAGTTACTGCTAGAAAACCGGCGTCAAACTGTTTCATAACTTTGGCCTTGATTTTCTCAGACATCTCTGGACGCATACGGCGAACCTTCTGTTTTACCGGAGGACAATCTTCCTTGGTAGGCAGGCGATGAACCACAATGTCGGTATCCAACCCAGGCATATCTTCGTAAGACCAGGCAAAGATCTCCACGTAGTCATGCAGCATCTGAATTAACCGCTGTTTCACACTAAGCTTCAGATTTGCACCGATCCTGACTTCCTTTTTGTATGTCTCAGTACCCAGATTCACTGTTTCCACTAGCTCTTCATGTGGCTGAATGGCCCTCTCTTCCTGGAGTAGCAGTCTTGCAAGTTCACCAGGCACTTCGCAATCATCTTCACCTTCGCCTTCGGCTAAGTTGATCGGATTTTCGAAGTCATAATTGGCAGTAGCAGAGTCGTTACCAGTGAGATCCAGAATGGATTGAGAACTATATATGTGAGTGTATGTAAAATAGCTGTTTTGCAATATATAATAAAGAAAAACAAAGAGCGCAAGATTTGAAATGCAAAAACGTCCAATGCTTTTATTAATGATATATGAAAATGGCACACAAAAGCCCTCACAAATGAAGCCACGGTGCTCCGGGTAAGACATCGGGCCATAAAGTTTCATAATATTGTCTGTTACAAATTCAAAACAAAAAGCTTTATTACTGAGTAATAAAAGTAAAAGAATGAAATCCTTTGCTGTCCAGTTGCTTGGTCCACCGTTGGTCGTAGGATAGATCCAGCTGTCGAATTCAGACTCCTCCACGTCATCTTCGATGGCATTTACTCCCGAGTTGCTGATGAACACAGGAGGTCTTCCAATCCTTGCACTTCGAACAGCCCTTTGAGCTTCTGCAGTGAAACCCAAACCAAACTTGTTAGTCTTCTGAGTGAAATCAGGAAGTCGGCCCCAGTTTGCATACTCACCCTTCTCGATAACAGCCCGGGCATCCTTTAAGAAAGCCATCTTCATAGGAGAATCTTCAATCACAGTCTCAGCTGATGCCAGTGTCTGAGGAACCTCTTCAAAGTGTTGAAATGGGGTCTCAATGAACTCCCCATCCATCTCTACGTACCGGAACGAGTTGAGGTGGCTGACCATGTACTCCTCCTCCCCTTGAACTGTCACAATCTTGCCTCTAACCGAGTACTTCAACTTCTCGTGGAGCGTTGAGGTTACGACTCTAGCTTTGTGGATCCATGGACGACCCAGCAAACAAGAATAGGATGGCCGAATGTCCATCACGTAGAATGTACAATTGAAGACCTGAGAACCAACTTTAATTGGAATATCAACCTCACCATGCACCATCCTTTTAGACCCATCAAAGGCCCGAACAACAATGTTACTTGGCTTCAGCTCCAACCCTTTGCAATCCAACCTGTCTAGCGCTTTCTTGGGCAAGACGTTTAATGAGGAACCAGTGTCAACCAACACATGTGCAAGAGTAGTGCCCCTACATTCAATAGAGACATGCAGGGCATCGTTATGGTTCTTCCCTTTAGCAGTCAGATCAGCGTCGAAGAAACCTAAACCATTATCAGCAGTTAAATTGGCCACAAAATCGGTAAACTGGTCAGCTGATGTCTCTTGTGGCACGTGGGTCGTCTTCAGGAAGGTAATCAGAGCCTTGGTACGGGCCTCTGAACACAACAACAGTGATAACATAGAAATCTTGGATGGGGTTTGCCCCAGTTGCTCAACTACATTATAATCACTCTTCTTAATAATCTTCAGAATCTTTTCCATCTCCTGTTTGGAAGCTTCAACAGTGATGGTCTTCGGTGCCTCCGTCTGGGCAGGCACATCAGTGGTGATCTCTTTGCCCCGAGCGTCAGATGACTCGGCGCCAGGGGTAAGGATAGGAACTTGATCAGGAACGGCAGTAGGTACACTTGCAGGCGTAATGACAACAGGTCTTCGGACAGTTGGTGGAGCAATATCAGGTGAGAAAAGTCTACCACTGCGGGTGACTTTAGAAGGCCCAGTAATGTTGCTGACGCTGATATCAGCATCCAACTCTTGCTTAACTCCAAGAACATAAACATCTGCGCCATAGTGCCAAGGGACAGCTTTGTCAGATGTATAGGGGATGGGCCCCGGAACAGTGATGATTATAGGTGCGATCTTCGGAACAGATGTAATTCTAACAGGCGTCCTCGAGGGAGCCTTGGAAGAATTGTCGAAAATGGTAATGATGGCAACTTCTTCAGAATGAACAGATGGAACAGCAGTCTTCTCAAACAGAATCTCTTTACTATCCATCAGGTTTTGGATACCTGACTTCAGGAATGGGCAACTAGTAGGTAAAACAGAACACATATGGCAACCTTCGCCACAACCCGGAAATAAACCGGCTAGCAACAAGTTCTTCTTGACAGTCATCAGAGGGGTAACAATATCATCCACAGACACTACAAACAAGTCTTCCTATACAGCATTTACTCCATGTTTGGGCATGGGAGCAGTCACAACATTAGGCCTCTTGTGCGCCTCGAACTCAATCTCCTTTGCATCAATTAAGTCTTGCATCTTGTTCTTCAAAACCCAACAATCGTCTGTATTATGCCCCGGGCTATCAGAGTGAAAAGCACAACGGGCATTAGGGTTATACCTCGGTGATGTGGTATTTGGACTTTTCGGAGCTTCCTTTAGAATTACCAGATTGGTCTTCAGCAACTGGGGCAGAATTTGAGACAAAGTCATGCTGAGACGATTAAATTACCTTCGAGGTCTCTCGTCCTTCTGTTGATTGTTGTGTTGAGGGGCACCAGCAGGTTTTGAAATAACAACCGCATTAACAACTTGGCGGTGTTCAGGTCTATTCTGTCTTCTCGAACTGTAGATAGCACTAGACTCTTTCTTAAACGGCTTCTTCTCAGTGCTAGATGAGGCACCCTTCTGTATCTTTCCAGCCTTAATACCAGCTTCAATCCTTTCACCAGTCAAAATAAGATCTGTAAACCCAGCAGAAGAGCTTCCAATCAGATGGTTAAAGAACGGACCTGACAGGGTCCCCAGAAACATGTCAACAAGCTCACGATCAGCCAAAGGTGGTTGCACCCTTCCGGCAAGGTCTCTCCACTTTTGAGCATACTCTTTAAATCCGTCACCCGCTCCTATTGACATACCCTGGAGTTGGGTACACGTAGGAGCCAGGTCGAAGTTATACTGATACTGCCTATAGAATGCGGTAGCCAAATCTTCCCAGTTACGGATACTGGCTCCGTCCAACTGATAGAACCACTCAAGCTGAGTCCCTAAGAGACTGTCTTGAAAGAAATGGATCCATAAGTTCTTATCAGCAGTGTAAGGCTGGATCTTCCTCACATATGATCGGAGGTGCAGCTTTGGACAAGAAGCTCCGTGATACTTGGCAAAGGCAGGTGCCTTGAATTTATGGGGAATCACCACCCCAGATGATAGACCCAGATCTCCAAAGTCCAGACTGGGCACCTTCTATATTTCCATAGCGCTCAAACGGTCTTCCAACTGTTTGTACTTATCCTCAGTAGGAGGATACTGTTCTTCATCATAGTTTGTCTCGTTGTCGGAGACCATAGGGCTAGGAGCCCTCCTTTCTTGTGGACTATCTTTCCCTCCAGATGGGGTGGTCAGATCAACTTCATTCTGCAGCCCGTTTCCAAACCTGCATCCAGTGTTGAACAGGATGGTCCTCTTTTTCTTCTTCTTCTTATTCTTTTCCAACGAAACTTTGAGGTCCTCCTGACCCTTTGCCAGGGTCATGAGGAGTTGCTGAAACTGTGAATTTTGTGCCTGCAGATCCTTTACCGTTTGCTCCAAATCCATCTTGCTGAAAGAAACAGCAGAAAGATAAGGAAACCTGGCGTGAAGACATGTTTATGCATATGATGAATGGTGTGCTATTCATGTAATGCATTCAAGGGTTCAAAAATTCAAATTTGTTGCAGACAAAAAGAACACACGTCATATTAAGAAGAAATTTGTTAGTACATAAGTGCCCCATGGGCGAAATATTACAAAATTCTTAATGTAAAAAGACATTGCGCATCCTTTTTGGAGCGATGTAAGTGTTGAGGGTCTCCTCCTCGTGAAGTCGACGGGTAAGCTCCAAAACCTTCTTCTCACTAGCATAGAAGCTGGCTTCAAAAGTATCCCGTTCTTCCTTGAGTTGGATCCAACTCTTTTGCATTTCTTCCCATTATGTTGGCATGTCAGGATGTAGGATGGCGTATGGAACCTCTCCTTCCATAACAGGCTCTTTGATCAAGGGGAGAATGTGAGGATATGGCATCATAAGATTCTGGGAGCGGGTTCGTACCCACTTGAGGTAAGGCTCAAGGGGGGTGGAATTCTTGTGCCCCAGTGTCTTACTATCCACCTTGTTAGGCATCCTCCAAGCTATGATGAACCTTTGTCGAAGTCCTTGCGCATCATTGTCGAAGTCAAAAACTAGGTCAGGAATCAGCATGTCATGAGGGCCATCCCTCCGAGCATGTCCAAATTGTCTCAAAGCTAGACAGGGGTTGTAGGTAATGCCTCCCCTAATTCCAAGTAATGGAACATTAGGAAATTCTCCACAATAATCAATGATGGTGACATTTTCTCTAGACCGAGAACACCAATGTACATCAGAATGTGTGAGGGTCATCAATCGTTGTGACCACCTTAAACCCTGCTCATTCTTCAAAACTGATTGTGGAAGGTGAGAAATAAACCACCTTGCTAGGAGAGGAGTACATCACATGAGAACACCTCTTTTCCTCATTGTTCGTGTGTAAAATGAGTGGAGGATGTCCCCAAGCAATGTAGGTATGGGATTCCTGGATATGAATATCTTGACATCATTCACATCTATAAGTTGATCAGGATTTGGGAACAAAACCAACCCATAGATAAGGAGTGCCACAATCTCTTCAAAGGCTTGTAGATCAAGAGAATTCCAGCATTCTTGTGCCTTCTCAAACAGAAACTTTGCCAAGAATCCCTTGACACCACTTCTGGTTTCCCAATGCCCCTTGATGTCGGATGGTTGCAAGCGTAATGCTTGGGCAACATCTTCAGGTTTTGGTTCCTTTTCCGTACCGTTGTAGGGTAGTTGACTAAGAATAGGAATTCTCAGGAGTTGAGAAAATTCCTCCAAAGTAGGCACCAATTGATAATTAGGGAATGTGAAACAGTGGTGTATGGGGTCAAAGAACTGGAAGAGAACTTTCATCATGTCTTCTTCAATGTTGGTGTTGACCAAGCTGAGGAGTATACCATGTCTTTCACTGAAGAGAGAATTCTCGGGAATCCTGGATGTAAGCTCCTTGAGTTGAGGAGGGATCCTTACAAGGTTAACTTGAATTGTTTTCCTACGGAGAGACTCCATGTCCTGCAAAACAAGAACAAAGATGAAGATCTAAACCCTTGAAATGGTTAACGGATGCATATGATGCTTTATGATGTTCATGATGTATGCACAAACACATGTACAAGCAAGTCACACAAAAACCCTAGTTTCAGGCTTGCATGAGGTTTCATAGGTAAGTACCCTCTTGAGTTTAGTTGGCTCAAAACCTGTCCTATAAATAGTAACCGGGTTCTAAGGAGCTCAATATCATTGGATTGTTTTCTATGTTCATCGTTTTGGTTTATCCACTTAACTAGCGACCAAAATATTCCAAGAAGACAATCCTCAATGAGTGTAGTATCGAGTATCTACCAACTTCGGACTGCACCAAAGTCGGTCATCTCACTACCCTTAAAAAAGGCCAAGATGGTCAAGTAAGGTTCTAGTTCATTACTGCTTAGTGACATCACTCAGCGGCCCCGTATTCTTTTTGATTGACTCAAAGGCTACCGGTACTCACAAATATGTCGCACTAATATAGCTATTGCTTCAACCGTGTCGGTATACCCCGCACAGTTTCCATAATGTATTGCTATCTATGAATGTTTCCCAAATCTGGGTGGAGGATTTCAAACCTAAACAATAGAACCAAGTGTAAAGCAAACAAAGCAATCAAGGTAAGCAAGTAAAGATGATCTAATCCTAAGGTACACCCCACTTATTAGCGTCCCCAGCAGAGTATCCAGTTCTGTGATCGGTGGGAATGAGAACTGACTGTTTTTGGAATGCTGGTTCGCATTTGCGTTTGTTTTTGCAAAATGTCGCGATAAGCAAGACTCGCCGCCGTCTTTTATTTTATCCAACAAGGAAAGGACAAAAGCACAGAAAAATTCGTTTTTGAGATATTTCTCGGGTTCGGGAGGTAGATTATAGAAAGGGAAGGTGTTAGCACCCTTTCTATCCGTGGTTATCCACGGGCTCTTAGGTACTTGCTCACTAGGTTTTCAAAAGTTTTCTTTTCTTTGTGTTTGTGGGTTTTGAAATGAGTTTTGTTTTTGAAGAGAGTGTAAGTGCGAAAAGTTTTGTTTTTGGTTTTCAAAAGAGCAAGTACTTAAGAACCTCTACCTACTCAAAAAGGAATTAATTTGTACAAGTGTCCTTTAGACAATGCTATCCCACTATTGAGGAGCAGGTAGCACCGTCGTTGGAGTTTTCGGGTCAATTCGATTACGGGACGTGTGGTCACTAAAGCAATGTTAGGACGCCTTAGCGGTAACCCTAATGTCCTAGATCATTTTTCCGAGGCAACCGTTTCGAGGCAACTTATGATCTTTGGACAAGAGAGCGACCTCTAAAACATCCTATACTCAATGACCACGTTCGAGGCAACCAAGTGAGGTGTACCCTAAGAGTGGCATGTGCGAGTGTATTGTTTTTCAGTTACATTATCTTTGTATATTTAGGTGTTCTACCGTTTGTTTTTAGATCTTGTCATGCAATCCTAGTTAGCATACATATAAACAGTTAATATATGCATAGGAATTTAAAGTGCGGCAATTGTAAATCCTACACTATTACAAGGCTTCGGGGAGGGGGATTATTTACATGTCCAAAATTGGGGGAATAAAACAGTAAAGTGTAAAAGTCTTAGTTAAGCTATCACAAACCAGTAGGCAGTTACAATAAAATAAACGCGCGCGAATCTGAAAATAACCTCTAAAAATCCTAAGAATAAAATCTTTTTGTTGTTTTATTTTATTTTGGGAAAATGATCTAAATCTTCTTAATTTTAGTTTTGAGAAAATGTTAAGATAATTAAATGATTAATTAACAAAGTTAATTTAATAGAAAAACTAGCCTAATGTTTTTGTGGTTTTTTTTTAATTGATTTTATGTCGATTAAAAAAAGAAATAAAATAGTCAAAACAAAGATGAAATCGAAGGAAAAGGCAGTAAATCAAGAAAGGTATAATTCTGGAGGCCTGGATCGAAAGAGGTGTGGGTTGTCTTTCGATCCAGTGAAGAGGCTTGATCGAAGGTGCATGAGGGGCTGCACTTTGGGGGTGTTCGATCTGGATATGTCATCCTTCGATCTGGGAACCCTGGATCCAGTTCGAAGCTAAGCTGCTAAGCTTCGAAGCTCTGAACAAGATTCTGAGAAGATATTTCCTGCAAAACGAGACAAATGTTAAAGATCCAGGGAGGACTTTACCCCCCTTATTCGAATCTCCTCCCAATTCGAATCCTTCCTCAATTTGAATCTGCTGAATCTGGGCCTGGGTTTGTTTTATCCTGAGATTCGAAGGAGAAACTTAGATCGTGCCCCAGCAATGGCACGATCTCATCTTTGCGCTTCAGCTTACATGCAACATAATCAGTAATGACAAGAATACATATGCAATGTGTATTTAAATGTCATGAAGGTGCAATTTTGGTTTTACAAACCCTTACCAATTAAAGATGTATGATCTGTGGCTCTGGGTGTGGAGATGTTCGCTGAATGGCTGCTTTGGATTGATAAACTTATGAAAATACTGATAACCTTTGGTGGGTTTGTGGGCAGCGTATCTCCAAATCCTCCCTGTTTCTTTTTCTCCTTTTTCCATTTTTGTTCCTTTTGTAATGTGTCACTGGCCTCGTATTTATAAGAGTGGGGGGGTGCACGAAAATGGCAAGGGACAGCCATTTAACCAGGCCTTTAAAGCCATGAGACAAGAATCAGACATATTAAAAGATTTCCTTTTTTGAAATATTCATGTCTCTTTGGAATCTTGAATGAACCTGGACACCTTTGATTTTCGAATGCCTCCAGGCCATGCTCTTCGATTGGTCTCGAGTTGCCTCCTTCGAATGGACTTCTTATGTACCCTTCGAATGGGCCTTCTGAATGCCTCTTCAAATGGACCTTTTAAATGTTCTTCGAATTGACCCTTTGAATGCTTCTTCAAATGGACCTTTACATGTTCTTCGAATGAGTCATTTACATGTTCTTCGAATGAGCCTCTTGCCTGGTGTGCTGGCAAGTTGAGGGGCCTTTTCCTTTGTGAATCGAAACAAACTTGTAGGAGATTCTTGCCTCGTGAGTCGAAGGTAAGCCTGATGTAGTTAATGCATAGTCGAAGCATTGTGAAATTGACTTGATCGAAGGGGGGTCCAGCGCTCAATCGAAGACTTGCAGACCAAAGCTTGATCGAAGGGTTCCAAACACCTAATCGAAGCTTACTAATCAAAGCCTGATCGAAGAGTGCCAAATGCCCAATCGAAGACTGGTGAGTCAAGCCTGTATCAAAGGATTTTGGATGCCCAATCGAAGACTTTTTCCCAGATGCCAATCGAAAGACACTTTGTTCATCTTCAAAAAACATTATTTTCGTTAGGCAAGTGTTTGTGACCAACCATGTAAGGGAAGACCTTTGAAAACATGAGAGGGCAAATTTTGGGGTACAACACTGTGTCTCGACACTATTATTATAAATATCTTACATTCTCCCCCTTTTGTCAAGAATCAAAAATAAATATATACACTAATATTCAGAAGCAAAAGTTTAGTTGTATTAAAATTATGGCAATAACACATTCAGAGGCAAACAACACAAAAAAATTGAATACAGTAAAGAAAACAAGTTTAAAAACTAAAATTGAGGTTGAGGAAGTCGTGTGAACAGGGCTTCCAGCAAGCTCTTAATCTGAGTGTTTGATTCCTCTTGTTTTCCTAGCATTCCTTTGATTTCTTTGGTTTTGGAGAGAAAGGTGTTTCATATGTTGATAAAATCACTTATTCTACAACAGAAATAAAAGAAGGATTACCTTTCTTCTTAGCAGCTTTCGGTACCTTCTGAGAAGATCCTTCTCCTGCAGCTTTCCTTTTCCTGGATTTCTTGAGAACAACTTCTAGAGCCTGTTGATGCAGATCACGAATATTTAACTCAGGATGAGTCCAATCCATCTTGCATGCTTCCATATATCTGACAATGGTTTCTGGTGAAGCATCTATTTGAGAGAACAGAGGGAAATCCTTCAGAGGAACTCTTCTTGATGTGATGACTTCTTTGGTTACAATAGTTGGATCCTTTTTAATGTTGTCAATGATTTTCATCTTCTTCAGATTCTTCACATTGAGAGGTTTTTCAGCACATGCTTCCAGAGTGTTGATCTTCTGAGCTTCAGTCAGATATTCTACAAATTTGTTTTCAGTCAGGATATCTGATATCATCCTACCTAAAGGTATCCAGTCCCTCTTAGTCCTTTCTTCTTCTCTAGTTTCCTTCACACTTGTCTTCAAATGATTGAATAGCAGATGAGGAAGATTTATCTTTGCCTTTGTTGCAATGAAGTACAGCAGAAATTATTGGTCAATGTTGATGTAATCGAGAGAGCTTGTGGGCTTCCTGTGGTTGATGCAGCCCAAAATAATTTTTTCCCAAATTCTGAAGTAGTCCTTCAGATCTTTAATTTTGTTTGATGGTTACCCAGAAGTAAAAATATCTCTTGAGATTGTTGTTAGGTCAGAACATTTTTCTGCCATATCGCTACAACAGATGCCTCCGCCGTTATGACCAATCAACCTTGCAATAAGATCTTCAGAAATTGCAATCTTCTTCCCCATCACATACGAAGTGACTTGATGGTTTGATGTAGAGGCGTGAATCCAGAATTCTTTGACCAATTTAGGGAAAACTGGACCCAATAGACGATCAAAATATCTGGTCCATCCTTGAAATTCCACATCAGGTGTAAGATCATAGCCGTTTTCCTTCATGCTTTCAAAATCTATAATGAGTTCGCAGAGAACCTCTAGTGAATTAATGGGGGTCATTAGAGTTCTTGACAGTTCTTTATATCTTTCTGTTGTTGATGAAGATAAACCAGGAACACATTGAAAGTTTTGAGCGCTTGAAGATGAAGCCATTGTTCACACAGACTGTTGAGGGTTTTTGAAAGAATTGCACACGAAAAGTAGAGAGAAATTAGTAATGAAAAGAAGTGAGAGTGAAAAGGTGAGAGTGAAAGTGAATGGTGTATTTATAAGCAAATTAAAAAACTTAATTAGCAAGAAAAGAGTGAAAAATAATAATGATTACATAGCATTAATGATTCCTGAAAATAGGGAGATGGCATGGAGATATAGAACATTTACCAATATAACACGAGTCTTAATGCATTCAATCAAAGCTTTAATCCCTTCAGAATTTGAATGCGTGTTCAGCCTTAGAAGAACGCTTGTGAGAGGATGACAGTTGTTGATGATGTGAACTGCATGCTTCTATCTTTAAAATGAACCGTTTGGAAACTGTTCAGATATTCTTAGGTAGATCCTGATGCAACTGACTTCTAACTTTCTCAAATATATTGAAGTCTTCAAGTTGACTTTTCATCCAGAGCATCTGTGTGCTGCATCCAGCTGCTGCTATGTATTCAGCTTCAGCATTTGATAATGCAATTGTGGATTGCCTCTTGCTGGACCATGAGATCAGATTTTCTCACAGAAATTGGCAACTTCCAGAAGTTCTTTTTCTTTCTACTCTGTCTCCAGCGAAGTCAGCATCACAGTACCCTACTAATTTGTATTCATTGGTTTTTCTATAAAACAGACCAAGATTAGTAATACCTTTTAGATACTTGAAAATTCACTTAACAACTGTTAAGAGAGATTCTCTAGGATCTGATTGGAATCTGGAACATAAACATACACTATACAGAATATTAAGTCTTGAAGCTGTAAGATATAAGAGAGAACCAATCATACCTCTGTAGATCTTCTGTTTTACCTTTTTACTTACCTCTTCCTTTTCCATAATGCATGTAGGATGCATTGGAGTCTTGGTTGGCTTACATTCTGATAAGTCTAATTTCTCCATAAGTTCTTTGACGTATTTGCTCTGGTGTATGTAAGTTCCTTCTGGAATTTGATTGATCTGAATGCCCAGAAAGAATTTGAGTTCTCCCATCAAGCTCATTTCAAACTTTTCCTGCATTGACTTAGCAAATTCTCTTCCCAGAGAGGCTTTCGTAAATCCAAAAATAATATCATATACATAAATTTGACAAACTAGAATGTCATTTTTAAATGGCTTACAGAATAAGGTTGTGTCCATTTTCCCTCTGGTGAAATCATTTTCTAACAGAAAACTACTTAGTATTTCATACCAAGCTCTGGGAGCTTGTTTCAGACCATATAGTGATTTCTTTAGTTTAAAAACATATTCTGGATGTTTTGAATTTTCAAAACCAGGGGGTTGGTGCATATAAACTTCTCCATCAATGTATCCATTTAAGAATGTACTTTTGGCATCCATCTGATAGTGAGTGATGCCATTATATACAGCGAAGGAAACTAAAAGTCTGATAGATTCTAACCTGGCGACTAGAGCAAAGGTTTTTGTATAGTCAATCCCCTCTTACTGACTATAACCTTGTGCAATCAGTCGTGCTTTTTTTCCGGATGATTTCTCCTTGTTCATTTAGCTTATTTCTGAATACCCATTTGGTTCCAATGACCTTGAACCCTTTTGGTTTGGGAACCAGATCCCACACATCATTTCTGGTGAATTAGTTTAATTCCTCCTGTATAGCCAGTATCTAATCATTGTCCAGAAGAGCTTCATCAATGGAAGTTGGCTCAATCAGAGACACCAATCCCATGAGAGATTCTTCAGAGTTTCTGAATGTGGATATTATTTTGATTGGGTCTTCCTTCTTTCTAAGAATTTTATCTTCAGGATGAGCTAAGCTGCTTTTGGATTGTCTTTTCTAGAGAGGTTCTTCAGATGTTGATGTAATATGTGTGACATCTCCATCTGGTTTTTTCTGTGATTCTTTGTGAAGAACTTTTGATGCAGTGTCTTTAGTACTTGTAAATTGGACTTCTATATCTGCAAAAGATTCATCTTGCTTTGACTTTTGAGAGCCAAGCTTGTCATCAAATCTAACACTGATTGAATCTTCTACAATCATTGTTTCTGTGTTGTATACTCTGTAGCCTCTTGAGCATTCAGAGTATCCTAACATAATACACTTTTGTGCTTTAGAGTCAAACTTGTTCAGATGTTCTTTGGTGTTAAGAATAAAACAAATACATCCAAAGGGATGGAAATACAAGATGTTGGGATTTCTGTTCTTCCACAGTTCATATGGAGTCTTATCCGGAATAGGTCTTATGGAGATGCTATTCTGAATGTAACATGCTGTGTTAATTGCTTCTGCTCAGAAGTTCTTAGCAATGTTAGTCTCGTTGATCATGGTTCTAGCCATTTCTTGTAAAGTTTTGTTCCTTCGTTCTACAGCTCCATTTGGTTGGGGAGTTCTAAAACAAGAGAAATTGTGAGAGATGCCATTCTCATTAAAAAATATTTCAAATTTTTTGTTTTCAAATTCTCCACCAAGATCACTTCTGACTTTAACAATTCTAAGGTCTTTTCGTTTTGGACTTGGTTACAGAAAGCATAGAACACATAGGGTGACTCGTCCTTGTGTCTTAAGAACTTTACCCATGTCCATCTGAGATAGTCATATATGATCATTAATTCATACTTCATACCACTAATGGATGCAGTTTTCACTGGTCCAAATAGATCTATATGCAGAAGTTCTAATGGTCTAGAGGTAGAAACAACATTTTTTGCTTTAAAAGGGGGTTTTGCAAACTTGCCTTTCTGACATGCTTCACACAGAGCATCTGAGCTGAACTTCGGGTTAGGAAGTCCTCTGACGAGATTGAGTTTGTTAATCTGAGATATTCTTCTCATACTAACATGCCCCGATCTTCTGTGCCAGACCCATTGCTCATCGTTAACAGACAGTAGGCATTTTACATTCTGACTTTTCAGTTCAGAAAGTTTTATTTTGTAAATGTTTTTCTTTCTCTTTTCGTTAAAGAGGATAGATCCATCTTTCTGACTAACTGCTTTACGGGACTTTTGATTAAAGATTATATCATAACCGTTATCACTTAATTGACTTATGGATAACAAGTTATACATTAATCCATCTACTAACAGAACATTAGTAATAGAAGGAAGATTAGTGTAACCAATTGTTCCAGAGCCAATGATCTTACCCTTCTAATTGCCTCCAAAACCTACGTAGCCTCCAGATTTAAGCTCTAGGCTTTGGAACATATGCTTTCTTCCTGTCATGTGTCGAGAGAATCCAGAGTCCAGGTACCAGGATTGGTGTTTCAGTCTTGTTGTCAAAAATATTTGCTACGTATACAATTTTATCCTTAGGTACCCATATCTTTTTGGGTCCTTGTTTGTTAGAGTTGCCAAAATTCTGTTTGAATTTTGTTTTAGCATGGAAATCATAACTAGTATATTTTAAATCCTGTGTGTGCCCATAGGTAAAGTGAGATTTCAGAGGAGTGTGTTTAATAACCATATCCTTGACTTTCCTAGGTTGGGATACTTTACCTTTGTATCTTATACCTTTTCTACCATTTCTGCTAACTACATAGATCATTGAAGCCATCTTGCTTCTATCTATGTTTTTAGCGAGGAACTTATGAAAGTTGTGATCATATTCCTTTATGATTTTATCAGGGTTATTAGGAACTTCTGAGATAGTTTCCTTCTGAGTATTTTGTAAATCATTTTCAAGTTTTAAAATCTTTTCTTTCAGCTCAGAGTTTTCCAGTCTCAGATTCTTAGTTTCTTCAGAGTCAGAAACCATATCCTTTTTCAGGTTCTTGTTTATGACTTGAAGCTTCTGATACCTTTCTAGAATTTCTGACAGAATCTCTTCTAATTGAGATCTAGAAAATTTAGAAAATACCTCTTCTGCCTCTGAGTCTGATTCTGATCCAGATGATTCAGTATCTTCTGATATGTTGGCCATCAGGGCAATGTTGGCTCTTTCATCTTTTGATTCAGTGTCTTCTTCTGAAGAGTCTGAGTCATCCTACGTTGCCATGAGACTTTTCTTCTTCTCCTTAACAAACTTCTTTTTAGGTTTCTCCTTCTGAAGCCTTGGACAGTCGCTTTTGTAGTGCCCTTGTTCATTGCACTAGTAGCAGACAATGTCTTTGTTTCTTAACTTTCTGTATTTAGAAGATGGTTCAGATTTTCTGTATCCAGATGATGATTCAGACTGATTCCCTATTCTTCTGGAATTTCTAAACTTCTTTTGCCTGTGCTTCCACGGATGATTTACTCTTCTGGAGAGAATGGATAATTCATCTTCTTCTAATGAGGAACCACCAGAGTTTTCTTCTATTGCCTGCAAAACTTTAGAATCATATTTTTTGTTAGATTTAAGGGCTAAGGGCTTACCTTGCTTCTAGGGCTCATCATCTTCTAACTCTATCTCATTACTTATGAGAGAGCTGACAAGTTCTTCTAAATATATTATGTTCATATCTTTTGCCAGTTTGAGAGAAGTGACCATGTGTTGTACCCCAAAATTTTCCCTCTCATTTCTCAAGGATTTTCTCACAAGATCTTCTATGATATCAAGTTTGCAGCACTGATACATCAATTTAGGCTTGGAATTGGCAGAAGGGGAAAATGGTCAATTGCATACTAGAAAGTCAAACTTTGACTTTTTTGTCAACATTACATTCCAAGGATCAAATTTCATCAAGACATTCAAAAATATGAAACTTGATCATCAAGGAATCAAGAAAGTCAAAAGTCAATGTGAAAGTTCAAACCCTTCAAAACTTAGAAATTTTTCTAAGTGTTTTTTATACATGATAATCTCATTTCTTCATGCCAACTTTTCACCTTGATGCAAGATGATTCAAGAGAAGCTTCCAACATGAAAGTTGTAGATCTCCATGATATCCACAACATTTCTTTACATAACTTCTCCTAAACAGGCTTCGATTTCAGGTTATAAATTCATGAAGTCATGACATTTTCATTTAACACTTAGAGAAATTTTCAAAAGATTTTGTGCAGGATTTTATCCCAACTTCTTGGCGTTTTTTCACATAGTTCCAAGATGATTTTGTCAAAATGGCCAACATGAAAGTTATAGAGGGTGTTTCAAGCTTTCCAAAACATCCAGGAGCATGAATTTATTATAGTTGAGCTAGAAGATACGAGGGCATGAGGTTGGACATCCATTCTTGAATTACAAAGCAGAATTTGTGATGAATACTTGACTAAATTCCAATCAAAGCTACAAGATCTCTCTTTTCAGGCTATGTTCTCTCCAAATCTATACATAATCAAGCAATTACACAAACCCTAAGTGTATTACACAAGCTTTTGAAGCTTTGTCCAAGTCTTGATACCATTTATGGTTAGAAATGCAAAAAGCAACATTTCCATTTGCATAAAGCTTCACTTTTCCAACCACTCTCTTCTTTCAAAGCTTGAAATATGTTCCAAAGAGGACAGAAAGATCTCTCAACATCATAAGAAATCTACAAGATCTGCAAAGCATGGCTAAGTTCCTAATTTCACTCCTTTCTTCATCATAAAGCAACTTGTCTTTATGAATTTGAAAAAAGGGCATAACATGGGATTTTCAAAAAGTATGAGTTTCTCAAGTCTCAAACCTTCTCTATAAATAGAGAGGCCAATTACAATACAAAGGGTTTTTTGGAAAAACAGGTTGGAAAGGTTAGAAAAAATAGAGAGAGAGAGAGAGAGAACAAGGAGAAAAGCCAGAAGTTATATTGGTAAACCCTCAAAAATCTCATATTCCCAAAAGCCATAACAGTCCACAAAACTTCCACTCTTGGGTTTTAAAGTCCAAACCTTTGAACCTCTCATACCTTGTAAGTTCTGCCCAACCATCCAAACATTTCATACCATACAGAGGTTGTTTAGTAACCTTCAACAAAAAGGACAGTCTAGCAGCTGGTTGGAGCTTCCTTAAGGTTCATACAACATCTTGAAGGATATTTGGTTTCAAAACCTAAAGTGCAGTTTTAAGGTAAGTCATCTTTACCTTGCCTTTTCCATACATCAACTTTTCTGTTTATAGGATGTAGCAATCACTATTTTGAAATTAATCATTTATTTGTTGTTCATGTTATTCATTCATATGTTAAAAACTAACTGATGTATGCAAAGAATGGTGTTTAAGGCAGAAAAATGCAAGATGTATCGACACATATCCACATGTGCCGACCCATCTTAGTGAAGATACAGGGTATGAGTCGACACATGACCCTCATGCATCGACCCATACTGAGTTCAGGTCACAAAATGGAAACTGGAAAGGACTATGAGTCGACACATACGCATTTTGCATCGATGCAAAAAGGTGTATGAGTCGACACGTCCCATTATGTGTCGACACATACTGAACAGATTTCACAAAACAGAAGCTGGAAAAGCCTATGAGTCGATACATACGCGTTTTGTGTCGATACAAGAAGATGCATGAGTCGAAACATCCCATTACGTGTCGACCCATACTAAACTGATTTTATTTTACAAGAGCAGGAGAAGCTATGTGTCGATGCATAGCAGCATGGGTCGACACATAGCAGTTCAAAAGTGCATTTTCCCTTTATTTTACACTGTTTTCACATTCTTTTCATTATCATTCGATATGGTTGTAATATTTTAGTTCCTACTTCACCCCATTGCTAAATTGTACCCCAATCCCCCTAAAGTGATGTAATAGCTTAGATTTTACTTTCCGCCTTTTACTTGCTTTTCATATATTGCTAGTAAATAAGTGTGTATGGCAAGTGTTGCACCCCAAAATTTGCCCTCCCATATTCTTCAAGAAATTGCCAAGTCAAGTCACAAAATTCCCCAAGGGTTGTGCAGCTCAACTGTCTCCTATACAGTCAAAACTAGGGTTTGTGTTCTGATCAAGGAAAGGAAGTTTTCAAAAGCCCAATCAAGTCTCATATGCTTACAAAGATGGTCAAGTATCCTCATATCAAGTTTCAAGGCATTCAGCTCAAAATTGCACAGTCAAAACCCTAGATTGCACTACAGTCAACTGTAGGGGCAAAATGGTCATTTGACAGTCAAAAGTTCAAATTTTTGGTCAACACATCATTTTAAAGCCACAAACATCATTTGATCAATGCTTGATCATGATTCTCAAAATTTGGCTCAGAAAATCATCAAGATGCAAAAGTTGCCTTATTTGGACAGCTGAAAAAGTCAACTGAAATTGACCAGGGCATAACTTTCACATGGATTATCATAAAAATTCCATCCAATGCTCATTTTGAAGAGAAAGACATTTCCTACAACTCATCTTCATACTTCAAGTCCAAGAAATGCTCTCACAAAAAGTTATCAATTTCAACATTATAGGTCATTTTCAAAAGTCAACAAAAAGGGACTTTAAGTCAAAGGCCATAACTTGAGATTGGTAAATCAAAATGACATGGGACCAAAGACATTGGTTAGAGGACTCAAAGACCTTTCCAAAATGTCCAAGAACATGAGAAAAGCTTAAAAATTGACCAAGTTATGCCTTGTGGAAGTTGGGAAATTTTTGGAAATTTTTGAAAGTCAACTTTACTTCAAATGATCCAAAATTGCTAATGGGCCCATTTTTCTTCCAAGTTTCTTCATGCCAAGCCTATGCACGACCATTAAGCCCAAAAGGAAGTTTTTCTCCATTTTTATTTATTTATTTGGATTTTTTATCATTTATAATTCATTTAATTAAATAAAATGCATGAAAAATATAAACCTAATGAAAACAAATCTTTTTATGCATGTTTGATACTCAATATTTCGTGTAAATGCAAATGGGGAAAGATTTGGAGCTGATTGGCATAATTGAGAGCAAATACACTTGAAAAAGATATGGAAAAGATATGAAGAAATCAAATATGTGAAATCATCAATGCCATGGATTTTGTTCAGTTTTCTTGACCTAATCATCTCACTACATATTCAGGATGATAACCCTAATGCTAGACAACTCTCAGCTGCGCTCAGAAACCATATACAAACTTGAAAAATTCTCCAAGAAAGCCAATACTGAAAACTAGTTTTTAGGTCGATTCAAGCTTCAATTCTTGTTCTATCAGCATCCTCAAGCTTCACTGAACGTGTGTCAATCAAAAACATCAATCCAAACGCAAAGAATTGGTAACGAGGACCTCCCCTGTACAGCAAAAAAGTGACAATCGTATTTTAAATTCTAAGCATTATCATGACATTCTAACTGTGGATTTATGTTCCTTGTGAATTTCTAGAGCTAACCATTGCATTTAATTGAATTATCGTGCTGTGTATAAGATTCTGCCATGGCCAGTTTCTAGGGTTTGCAGGTCTTTCCATTTGGGGCTTTCCAGCCAAGGCAAAATCAGGATTCCTGAGTATCACCATTGGAATCATCATGCCCAAACGAACAAAGATCGACCCTCGCGATCAATTTATTGACCTCATAGGCTTAATCGCTATTTTCGCGTAGCTAGCCTAAGAAAACGCAACATAAATCGTTGCCTATATGTTTTGTTTTACAGGGATGGTGGAGAAGACAAAGTCGTGTCACATGGGGATAGGCCAGTTCAAATTTCGCGCGAATTTCCAAGGGCATTGACGTTTTCTTCTTATAATATTTGTCGTTTATTATATATTAAAAATAACTCAAGTGCTTCAGTGGCAGGTGTGTTCCTTTGCATGGTCCAAGACCTGGGTTCGAATCCCAGGTCTGAGTAATTTCGTTACTATTTTTTCATTGATAATCATATGCAGGCACAATCCTAAGACGCATCATGCACACTCAAAACTCATCGTCCACGCGTCCCAGTCGATCAATCAAAGGGCTCAGATTCAAGGCACATGATACACTATGGTCAACGCATTGGCACGTGAACTGAAAAGTCAAGTGGATTTCAATGTTAATGGGCCAGAATGCTAGGCCTTACCTCCAATTTTGGGGCTACCCCCCCTGGTTTGATTTTCTTTTTATATTTCATTTTCTCAATTGTTATGTTATTTATTTATTTTATTTGTTTTAATTAATTAGCTATTTTTACAAAAATATGAAAAATATCATAAAAATCAGAAAAAGGCAAAAAATATAATTTTTATTTTAATTACTTTTATAAATAAATTACATGTAAATATTTAGTTTAATTAGGTTTTTAACTTTAATTCCTTTTGATAAAAATCCAAAAAATATAGAGTGTAGGTTTAATTGTTAATTTGATTCCTTTTAAATTTCCCTTTTCACAATAATAATTATTTATTTATTTATTTTTTATAATTAAATTTTGCATGTAAATTAACTTAGATTTAAATTAGGTTGAAACTTAATATTTTCATAATAAACTTAAAAAACATTAGAATTAGGGTTTGACGCTTCATTTTAATTTTAATTAATTATTCTTTCTTTTAAATCTTAAAAAAGCATAAAATACAAAAAAATATTTTCTATTAATTTTTAATTTCTTATTAATATTAATTTTGCAAAAGGGTCCAACGCCCATACTTTTAATTATTAATTTCGCACATTTTACTTTGTCGTTTATTATAATTATGTACATGTCCCAAAGCCTTGTAACAATTTTATTTCTCGCACTTTTATTCGCTTTATTTATTTTTTCAGTCAAATCGGGTCCGGTCTAATTTTTTGGCGATGTGGACCCGCGCCATTTGTAATAGCCTTAAATTTATTTCCTCGCAAATTTTAACTGTTAAAAAGCATGCAAGAATGAATGGCCCTAATTAAAATCAAGCGTAGAACACAACAAACATGACAAGACAAATAACTGAAACATGACACACAATTCGCACACACCACCCCTAGGGTACGCCTCACTGTTGCCTTTCGAAAGGTGGTCGTCGAGTAGAGGACGTCTTAGTAAGTCCTCATGATCCGGGAACCTGGCATGAGGGTAGCTTCTAAGGTGTCTTCCCATTGCTCTGGTGATCACCATGTCCCTACAAACTCGAATTGACCCGAACACCTCCAACGGTGGTGCTACCTACCTCTCAATGGTGGGATGGCACTACTTTTAAGGACATTTACACAGACGAATTCCTTAGGGTAGGTAGGTTCTCAAGGATACTTTCTCTAATCTCAAAACAAACTCAAAAAGACTTTTCACACTGACACTTTTTTCAAAGCAAACTTTTCAAACACTCTGACGTATGAGTCGAACTGAAATTTTTCAAAGAAACTTTTTTAAACCCACATTGAAAAGCAAACAAACAATTTTGAAAACACAATGAGCAAGTATCTGAGAGCCCATGGATAACCATGGATAGAAAGGGTGCTAACACCTTCCCTTTCTATAATCTACCTCCCGAACCGAGAGCAATCTCTTTAAGGAATTTTTCTGTGCTTTTGTCCTTTCCATTTGGAGAAAATAAAAGACGGTGGCGACTCTTGCTTCCGCGACATTTCGCGAACCAGCATTAAACAGTCAGTTCCAGATCCACCGATCACAGAACTGGCGACTCTGCTGGGGACTAAATTTAAAGTGAGGTGTACCTTAGGGCTAGGTCATAACTATGTTTTCAATTGTCTTCTTTGCTTGCTTTATTATTGTGGGTTGCTTGGGAGTTCTATAGATCCTAACCCGGATCTGGGGGATACCTTCTTAGAAAGTAGCAACAAGGCTGTGAGGGAACTGTGCGGGGTATACCGACATGGTTGAAACAGTCTGCTACGTTGATGTGGCACTTTGGTGTGTACCGGTAACCCTTGAGTTCAGTCAAGGAGAGTACAGGGCCTCCGCGTGGTGTCGTGAAGCATCAACAGACCTTAGGAACCTTAATTGAACTATCTTGGCCTCTTTAGGGTAGTGAGATAACTGACTTTGGTGCAGTCCGAGGTTGGTTGATACTCGATACTACACTCAATTGAGGGTTGCTTTCCTGGAATATTTCGGTCGCCAGTTCAGTGGCTAAATCGAAACGATGAACAATGAAAGCAATCCTGTGATATTGGGAACCTTAGAACCCGGTTACTTTGATTAGGACAGGTTGAACCCACCAACTTCAAGAGGGTACTACCCAAACCCCATGCTAGCCTTAAACCTTAAGGGCTTGTCTTGTGTGCCTTGTGTGCCCTACATGTTTGTCTTTGTAAATATCTGTGGTGTGTTTAATCATAGCATCATGACATCATCCAGCATCATATGCATTGACTAACCATTTCAGGGGTTCGAATTTTCATCTTTGTTCTTGTTTTGTAGGACATGGAAACTGCTCGTAGAAAGACAATTCAGGTCAATCTTGTAAGGATCCCTCCTCAGCTTAAGGAGCTTATATCCAGGATTCCCGAGAACTCTTCATTCAGTGAAAGGCATGGAAGCCTCATCAGCTTGGTCAACACCAACAGTGAGGAAGATATGATAAAGGTCCTGTTCCAGTTCTTTGACCCTTTGCATCACTGCTTTACCTTCTTGGACTATCAGTTGGTACCTACATTGGAGGAGTTCTCCCGGCTCCTGAAGATCCCTATCCTTGATCAGCTACCCTTCAGCGGTACAGAAAAAGAACCTAAGCTTGAAGAGATTGCTAAAGCCTTGCACCTACAGTCATCTGACCTCAAGGGACATTGGGAAGTCAGAAGTGGTATCAAAGGGTTCTTAGCCAGGTTTCTGTTTGAGAAGGCCCTTGAATGTTGGAACTCCCTTGACCTACAAGCTTTTGAAGAAGTGGTAGCCCTCCTTGTCTATGGTTTGGTGTTGTTCCCTAACCCAGATCAGCTCATTGATATCAGTGCTGTCCAGATCTTTATGTCCAGGAATCCTATACCTACGTTGCTGGGGGACATCCTTCACTCATGTTACACTCGAACCATGAGAAAAAGAGGTGTCCTTATGTGTTGCACTCCTCTCCTGGGAAGGTGGTTTATTTCGCACCTTCCCCAATCAGTCCTGAAGAATGAGCGGGGTTTGAGATGGTCACAACGGTTGATGACTCTTACACATGCAGATATACATTGGTGTCCTAGATCCAGAGGAGACGTCACTATCATTGATCGTTGTGGGGAGTACCCTAATGTTCCTTTACTTGGAATCAGAGGAGGTATTACTTATAGCCCATGCCTGGCTTGGAGACAGTTTGGTTATGCTCGGAGGGACGGTCCTCATGACATGTTAATTCCTGACATAGTTTTTGACTTCGACAATGATACTCAAGGACTTCGCCAGAGATTTATCAGAGCTTGGAGGATGCCTAGTAGGATAGACAGCAAAACACTGGGGCACAGGAACTCCATCCCTTTGGAGCCTTATCTCAAATGGGTACGCGCCCGCTCTCAGAAGTTAGTGATGCCTTATCCTCACATGCTCCCAGTAATCAAAGAACCAATCTCGGAAGGGGAAGTGTCCTACACTATTCAGCACCCTGATATGCCCACGTCCTGGGAAGAGATGCAGAAGAGCTGGATCCAGCTTAAGGAGGAAAGGAATTCTCTTGAGACTAGTCTGCATGCCAGTGAAAAGAAGGTCTTGGAGCTCACTCGCCTGTTGCATGAGGAGAGGAATCTCAACACCTACATAGCTCCGAAAAGGATGCGCAGTGTATTTTGGGATTGACTTGATTTTTGTACTTTTGCCCATGAGGCCTTGATGTATTAAACAATGATTTCTTTAATGATAACGTGTGTTCCTTTTTGTCTACAACAAATTTGAACTTTCGAACCCTTGAATGCATTGCATACGCATTTCATACATCATGTGCATAGCAGGTTTTTCCCCTTTTCAGGTTGCTTACAGTTCTTCGCTGTTTATTTCAGCATCATGAATCCCGGATCTGAATCAACAGAGACATCAATCAAGGCTCTCCAGGCGCAGAATGCGCAGTTCCAAGAACTAATCAAGGGTCTGGCTAAAGGCCAAGAAGAACTCAAGGCTATGCTCCTGAAGAAGGAGAAGAAGAAGAAGAGAAGAACTGTTCTGTTCAACTCGGGCCGAAGGTTCGGCAATACTCTGCAACATGAAGAGGCTGGTTCTTCTGTTGGCAAGAGTCATTCTCAGGCAGAAGTAAAGGTTCCTAGTCCGGTCGTCTCCGACAACGAGACAGATTTTGATGAAGAGCAGTACCCTCCTTCAGATGACAGGTACAAACAACTGGAGGACAGGTTGAAGGCTATGGAGGTGCAACAGGCACCTGGGCTGGATTTCGGAGATCTGGGTTTGTCAACTGGTGTGATTATTCCACACAAATTCAAAGCACCTTCCTTCTCCAAATATGACGGGGCGTCTTGTCCCAAGCTGCATCTAAGGTCCTATGTTCGGAAAATTCAGCCGTACTCCGCGGACAAGAATCTATGGATCCACTTCTTCCAGGAGAGTCTTTCAGGGACTCATCTCGAATGGTTCTATCAGCTGGATGGGACCAAAGTTCGTAACTGGGAGGAGCTGGCTACTGCTTTCTACAAGCAGTATCAGTATAATGCCGACCTTGCCCCCACACGTACCCAACTCCAGGGTATGGCGTTAGGCGCAAGCGAAGGTTTTAAGGAGTACGCTCAGAAGTGGAGAGACCTGGCTGGCAGGGTGCAGCCACCATTGACTGATCGGGAGTTGGTTGACATGTTCTTGGGGACCCTATCTGGGCCATTTTTCAACCACCTCATTGGGAATTCTTCTGCTGGTTTCACTGATTTGATCTTGACTGGAGAAAGGATTGAAGCTGGGTTGAAGTCTGGGAAGATTGCGAAGGGTGCCTCATCTAGTTCAGAAAAGAAACCCTTCAAGAAGGAGTCTAGCGCCGTATATGGTTCCAGGAGATCAGAAAGAAATGAACACCGCCAATCTGTCAGTGCGGTAATGATTGTTAAGCCTGCTGCCGCTCCCCGGCCAAACAATACTCAGAAGGTGGAAAGACCCCGGAGAGAATTCTCCCGTTTAAACATGACCTTGTCGCAGATCCTGCCACAGTTGCTCTCAACTAATTTAGTGACTGTCAGGGAGGCGCCGAAGTTTCCAAATACTGCATCCCCCAAGTACAACCCGAATGCTCGTTGTGCTTACCATTCAGAAAGCCCGGGGCACTCTACCGATGACTGCTGGGCACTAAAGAACAAGCTGCAGGACCTCATTGACGCTAAGGAGGTACAGTTTGAGGCATCTGACAAGCCTAATGTGGTGACAGCTCCCCTGCCTGCTCATGGAGTTAATGCTATTGGTAATGAAGAGGAAGTTGATGAAGCTGAGTTCGATAGCTGGATCTACCCAGCAACTGACGAAGGACTTAACAATTGGAGCTCAAAGGACAATCTCCCTGTTTCTTTTGTTACTAAGTAATAAATTTCTTTGTTTCGTTATTTTGTAATAAACAATGATAAACTCTATGGCCCGGTGTCTTACCCGAGGCACCGTGGTTCTATTTGTGAGGGCATACGAACTGTCATTTTATACATCATGAATGAAAATCTTGGACGTACTTTTCGCATTGCAAATATTGTGTTCCTTTTCTGTCTTTCTTTTCCTTTACATAATTTTCAAAACAGCTGTATTTACACACACACTCACTCATACAGGTTCCAATCCACTCTGGATCTCACTGATAACAACTCAGCTAATGCCAGTTATGACTTCGAAAATCCGATCAACTTAGCCGAAGACGAAGGTGAAGATGATTGCGAAGTGCCTGGCGAGCTTGCAAGACTGTTGCTTCAGGAAGAGCGGGCAATTCAACCCCATGAAGAGCCAGTGGAAACAATAAACCTGGGTACTGAGGCAGATAGAAAAGAGGTAAAGATTGGTGCCAACCTAGAGCTCAGCGTGAAGCAACGGTTAACCAAGATGTTACATGACTATATGGAGATCTTTGCCTGGTCCTACGAAGACATGCCCGGGTTGGATACCGATATTGTCGTCCATCATTTGCCGACTAAGGAAGACTGCCCTCCAGTTAAACAAAAGGTCCGTCGGATGCGTCCAGAGATGTCCGAAAAGATTAAGGCCGAGGTCATGAAACAGTTTGATGCCGGGTTCCTTGCAGTGACTTCTTACCCTCAGTGGGTTGCTAACGTGGTGCCGGTACCTAAAAAGGACGGTAAGGTCAGAATGTGTGTTGATTATAGGGATCTGAACAGGGCCAGCCCCAAGGATGACTTCCCCTTACCTCACATTGATGTCCTTGTTGATAATACAGCTCAGCACAAGGTATTCTCTTTCATGGATGGCTTTTCAGGCTACAATCAGATCAAGATGGCACCTGAAGACATGGAAAAGACTACATTTGTTACTCAGTGGGGCACCTTCTGTTACAAGGTCATGCCGTTCGGATTAAAGAATGCTGGGGCAACCTACCAACGTGCCATGGTTGCCTTATTTCATGATATGATCCATCATGAGATAGAAGTGTATGTGGACGACATGATCGCTAGGTCCCAGACTGAGGAGGAACACCTAGATCATCTGCAGAAGTTGTTTGACCGGTTGAAACTGTACAAGCTGAGATTGAACCCGAACAAGTGCACCTTCGGGGTAAGATCTGGGAAGTTGCTAGGCTTCGTGGTCAGTGACAAGGGAATTCAAGTGGACCCTGCTAAGGTCAAAGCTATTCAAGAGATGCCAGTTCCTAAGACAGAGAAGGAGGTCAGAGGTTTTTTAGGACGCCTGAATTACATTGCTCGCTTCATCTCACATCTGACTGCTACCTGTGAGCCAATCTTCAAGCTGCTGAAGAAAGATCAGGTAGTACGTTGGAACGATGAATGTCAGGCTGCTTTTGACAAAATCAAAGAGTATCTCCAAGAACCACCTATCCTTATGCCACCGGTTGAAGGGAGACCTCTGATCCTATACCTGACAGTGCTGGACAATTCAATGGGGTGTGTGCTGGGGCAGCATGACGAGTCTGACCGAAAAGAGCATGCCATTTATTACCTTAGCAAAAAGTTTACCGACTGTGAGACCCGATACTCACTGCTTGAGAAAACTTGCTGCGCTTTGGTATGGGCTGCTCGCCGGCTGAGACAGTATATGCTGACTCATACCACCTTGTTGATCTCAAAGGTGGATCCTATAAAGTACATATTCGAAAAGCCTGCTCTGTCTGGGAGAATTGCAAGATGGCAAATGATCTTGACGGAATACGACATTCAGTACACAACCCAGAAAGCCATCAAGGGGAGTGTATTGGCAGACCACTTAGCTCATCAAGCTGTAGATGACTACCAATCAATGAACTTCGAGTTTCCGGATGAAAGCATCATGATTGTAACTAATTGTGAAGTACCTGGACCGGATGAAGGACCTGAACCAGGATCCCGATGGTCTATGCACTTTGACGGAGCTTCCAATGCTTTGGGAAATGGTATCGGCGCCATCATCATATCCCCTCAAGGTACTCATACTCCACTCACTGCCCGGCTATGTTTCCACTGTACCAACAACATGGCGGAGTATGAGGCGTGCATCATGGGTCTTCAAGCTGCGATCGACCTAAGGATCAAATTTCTAAGTGTTTTCGGAGATTCCGCTCTTGTGATCAATCAGATCAAAGGAGAGTGGGATACGAAACATCCAAACTTGATTCCTTACAGAGAATGTGTGTTGACCCTGATTCCCCACTTCACGGAGATAACCTTTGAACACTTTCCAAGAGAAGAGAATCAGTTAGCGGACGCGTTAGCTACAATGTCTTCAATGTTCAAGGTCAAATGGGATAATGAGGCTCCCCGGATCACCATCTGGAAACTGGATGAACCGGCATACTGTTGTGATCTCGAAACTGAATTGGTGACTGAGAAGCCTTGGTACCACGAAGTGAAGAGATATCTGGAAGCTCAGGAATACCCTGAAGGTGCCTCTGTCAACGATAAGAAATTCCTGAGGAGGTTCGCAGCCAAGTTCTTCCTAAGCAACGACGTCTTGTACAAAAGAAACCATGATTCAACCTTACTGCGTTGTGTGGACAAAACTGAAGCAGAACGAATCATGGAAGAGCTACATGAAGGGACCTTTGGTACACATTCCAGTGGACACACTATGGCTAAGAAAATCCTACGGGCAGGATATTACTGGTCCACAATGGAAGTTGACTGCTACCAACATTCTAGGACATGCCACAAGTGCCAGATCTATGCAGACAAGGTGCATGTTCCTCCAGTTCCCCTGAATGTTCTGACTGCGCCTTGGCCGTTTGCAATGTGGGGTATAGACATGATCGGCGAGATAAAACCTACGGCATCCAATGGACATCGCTTCGTCCTAGTGGCGATTGATTATTTCACAAAGTGGGTTGAGGCAGCATCCTATGCTACAGTAACCAAGACTGTTGTGGCACGGTTTATTCGACACAATCTGATCTGTCGGTACGGCGTCCCTGAGCGGATTATTACAGACAACGGTACCAATCTGAACAACAAGATGATCGCTAAGCTCTGCGAACAGTTCAAGATACAGCACCACAATTCTTCTCCTTACAGACCGAAGATGAATGGGGCTGTAGAAGCAGCTAACAAGAACATCAAGAAGATCGTGCAAAAAATGACAGTGACGTATAAAGATTGGCACGAGATGTTACCGTTCGCTCTGCATGGGTACCGTACCTCAGCTAGGACGTCAACCGGGGCAACTCCTTTCTCTCTGGTTTATGGCATGGAGGCAGTCTTGCCGATCGAAGTACAAATTCCCTCTCTCCGGATAATGAAGGATGCAAATCTGAACGAAGATGATTGGATCCAGACACGACTTGACCAACTCAATCTCATTGACGAAAAGAGACTTGCTGCTATCTGTCATGGTCAGACGTATCAGAAACGGATGATCAGGGCATTTAACAAAAAGGTCAGACCACAGGAATATCAAGTTGGGGATCTGGTAATCAAGCGAATCATCCTTCCTCAGAGTGATCCAAGGGGCAAATGGACCCCTACGTACGAAGGGCCATTTGTGGTTAAACATGTGTTCTCAGGAGGAGCAATGATATTGACCAACATGGATGGTGACGACCTGCCTCACCCCGCCAATGCAGACATAGTAAAAAAATACTACGCATAAAACAAGACCCGCTAGGCTGACATGCCTAGGCAAAAATTAGGGCTTCCCGTCGAACCAAAAGGGTTCGGGCAAAATGAAGGGATGAAAATGAAAAAATCTGTACACCCGGCAAGTCGAAAACCTGAAAAGGCGGCTTGGGAAAAAATGGGTATCCCGGTGGACTGAAAACCCGAAAGGGCGGTCCAGGAAAAAATTAGGGATAAAAGCGTAATACTATGTCTCATTGGATCACTTTGCATCCGGAATCCGGTATCTGCATCAAGCTCAAACGGCATCGATCAGTCAGCTTCACCTTCAACCAAGGTCATCAAGTGATGAGACGCTCAGAGTTATAAAGACAATAGCAGAGTTGAAACCCAGTGGGATCATTCATATTTCACACAGTTGTTTTATTTTCTTTTGTACAAAGCTTGTATAAACTCTTTTGATCGGCGACGTACCTCTTACTAGGACGTCAGCCTCTTGTACACAAAACGCCTATTCAGGCCATTCAAAAATCAATAAAAATATATCTTCAGTTGAACGTGCCAAGTGTTTTTCTTTTTTCTGTTTTGTTTTGCGAAGAACGTCCAAGGTTCAATTTGTGATATATGCATTGACAATAATTTGCTAACTCATAAATATTTGCATACGAAACAAAGGAATTAATTGCAGGTGACACTAGAAACAGGGGCAATAAAAGAGTTGTCTAAACAATCCAATTGGTCTATCCTCCAAGGTACCAAGATAAGTTCAGCTAAAGAACATGACCAGTATACCTGAATTCCCCAGAGAGTGGTTCAGTAAAACAATACATTCTTCTCCAAGCAAATCATCAAATATCAAGGAAATTGAGTATTCTCCCATAGATCTCAATACTTCCCCAGCAGCAACACATATATTCTTAACAAGCATCCCCGGCAGTCTTGGCCTAAAGATTGTTCCCCGGCGGTATCTCAACATTCAAAGGGATCACTTCCCCAGCCCAAAACTTCCCAGAAGAGTCCAACCCAAGTTCCCAAGGAAAGTTGGAGTCCATCTCCCCCAAGCAGTAAGCTTATCCCCAGTAGATTCTGGAAGCTTACCCTCGCAGAGCACGAACGCGTCGCCCGGCTTTATTCAAAGAGTTATTTCCTTAACAGGATATAACTGGGTTATCCTCAGCCAAAAGCCATGGAAAGAGCGTCGTCGACGAAGTCTTCTTACCCCAGCGAAGTCCATCAACACTTCCAACAACAAGACATCCTCAGCAAGTCATTCTCAATAATTCAAGCAAAGCATCTCTATCCCCACAGAGTACCGCTTCCCAGCATGGTCGCTAGAGTATCTTTTCTCCCCGCAGACTCTTCATTTGCCAAGATTATTCCTCAACGGAGTTATTTTCTCCTACCGGTATTCTTGCAGTTATCATCCCCAGCGGAAGCAAAATCTATTCTTCAACGTCAGCCCAGGATACAACTTCCCGGCACCCGTCAAGGATTCACTTTCCTAGACGAAAACATACATAAAACTTCACATACATCATCATAGCATGCATAACGCACTGCATCATACAAGTCTTCTTTATGTTGAGAACATCATTGCTTGATCCATATCATGCATTGCATATGACTGACTTTTACCTTTCAGGAAAAATGCAGTTTAAAGTTCACATTTCAAGACCTAGACCGGTTCAGTTAAATCGACCCTAAGATTTTCCAGATGCTTATCCAGTCAAAGGCCTTCTCTGGTTCAGTCAGATCGACCCTAAGATCTCCCTGATGCTTATCCAGCTGAAGATGTTTCAAGACCTAGACCGGTTCAGTTAAATCGACCCTAAGATTTTCCTGATGCTTATCCAGTCAAGGGCCTTCTCTGGTTCAGTCAGATCGACCCTAAGATCTCCCTGATGCTTATCCAGTTGAAGATGTTTCAAGACCTAGACCGGTTCAGTTAAATCGACCCTAAGATTTTCCTGATGCTTATCCAAGTCAAAGGCCTTCTCTGGTTCAGTCAGATCGACCCTAAGATCTCCCTGATTCTTATCCCAGTAGAAGACACCCAAAATTTTTCTCAACGAGCGTTGTTGAAGTTAAAATCGCCCAAGGTTCTCTTACCGTTCATGCTAAGGTAGTAACCATCCCTGGTTCATTCATCAGCGTTTGAAGCTCCAGATTCAGCTCCTGTAACCAGTCAGGACACATCTATACCAAGCATCTAAAATCAGCTCCTACAACGTGTCAGGTACTCATTTTCTCTTTTGCAGGTATGCAGGTTCTCGCTAAGGAATCTCCTACGCGATCAACATCCCGATGGCATCTATAAGCCCATCGTCCTATCCAGCAATCTCCAAATGGCATCTATAAGCCCATTCCCCCATCACTGTCACTATGTGAGCGCAAATTTCTGGGCACTTTAGTGTCCAATCATATTCTACCCTCGGATTACGAAAGGCACGTCAGCCAATCTGCATCCTCAGGTCTAAGAAGATTGAACAGGGGCAACTGTTGCACCCCAAAATTTGCCCTCCCATATTCTTCAAGAAATTGCCAAGTCAAGTCACAAAATTCCCCAAGGGTTGTGCAGCTCAACTGTCTCCTATACAGTCAAAACTAGGGTTTGTGTTCTGATCAAGGAAAGGAAGTTTTCAAAAGCCCAATCAAGTCTCATATGCTTACAAAGATGGTCAAGTATCCTCATATCAAGTTTCAAGGCATTCAGCTCAAAATTGCACAGTCAAAACCCTAGATTGCACTACAGTCAACTGTAGGGGCAAAATGGTCATTTGACAGTCAAAAGTTCAAATTTTTGGTCAACACATCATTTTAAAGCCACAAACATCATTTGATCAATGCTTGATCATGATTCTCAAAATTTGGCTCAGAAAATCATCAAGATGCAAAAGTTGCCTTATTTGGACAGTTGAAAAAGTCAACTGAAATTGACCAGGGCATAACTTTCACATGGATTATCAGAAAAATTCCATCCAACGCTCATTTTGAAGAGAAAGACATTTCCTACAACTCATCTTCATACTTCAAGTCCAAGAAATGCTCTCACAAAAAGTTATCAATTTCAACATTATAGGTCATTTTCAAAAGTCAACAAAAAGGGACTTTAAGTCAAAGGCCATAACTTGAGATTGGTAAATCAAAATGACATGGGACCAAAGACATTGGTTAGAGGACTCAAAGACCTTTCCAAAATGTCCAAGAACATGAGAAAAGCTTAAAACTTGACCAAGTTATGCCTTGTGGAAGTTGGGAAATTTTTGGAAATTTTTGAAAGTCAACTTTACTTCAAATGATCCAAAATTGCTAATGGGCCCATTTTTCTTCCAAGTTTCTTCATGCCAAGCCTATGCACGACCATTAAGCCCAAAAGGAAGTTTTTCTCCATTTTTATTTATTTATTTGGATTTTTTATCATTTATAATTCATTTAATTAAATAAAATGCATGAAAAATATAAACCTAATGAAAACAAATCTTTTTATGCATGTTTGATACTCAATATTTCGTGTAAATGCAAATGGGGAAAGATTTGGAGCTGATTGGCATAATTGAGAGCAAATACACTTGAAAAAGATATGGAAAAGATATGAAGAAATCAAATATGTGAAATCATCAATGCCATGGATTTTGTTCAGTTTTCTTGACCTAATCATCTCACTACATATTCAGGATGATAACCCTAATGCTAGACAACTCTCAGCTGCGCTCAGAAACCATATACAAACTTGAAAAATTCTCCAAGAAAGCCAATACTGAAAACTAGTTTTTAGGTCGATTCAAGCTTCAATTCTTGTTCTATCAGCATCCTCAAGCTTCACTGAACGTGTGTCAATCAAAAACATCAATCCAAACGCAAAGAATTGGTAACGAGGACCTCCCCTGTACAGCAAAAAAGTGACAATCGTATTTTAAATTCTAAGCATTATCATGACATTCTAACTGTGGATTTATGTTCCTTGTGAATTTCTAGAGCTAACCATTGCATTTAATTGAATTATCGTGCTGTGTATAAGATTCTGCCATGGCCAGTTTCTAGGGTTTGCAGGTCTTTCCATTTGGGGCTTTCCAGCCAAGGCAAAATCAGGATTCCTGAGTATCACCATTGGAATCATCATGCCCAAACGAACAAAGATCGACCCTCGCGATCAATTTATTGACCTCATAGGCTTAATCGCTATTTTCGCGTAGCTAGCCTAAGAAAACGCAACATAAATCGTTGCCTATATGTTTTGTTTTACAGGGATGGTGGAGAAGACAAAGTCGTGTCACATGGGGATAGGCCAGTTCAAATTTCGCGCGAATTTCCAAGGGCATTGACGTTTTCTTCTTATAATATTTGTCGTTTATTATATATTAAAAATAACTCAAGTGCTTCAGTGGCAGGTGTGTTCCTTTGCATGGTCCAAGACCTGGGTTCGAATCCCAGGTCTGAGTAATTTCGTTACTATTTTTTCATTGATAATCATATGCAGGCACAATCCTAAGACGCATCATGCACACTCAAAACTCATCGTCCACGCGTCCCAGTCGATCAATCAAAGGGCTCAGATTCAAGGCACATGATACACTATGGTCAACGCATTGGCACGTGAACTGAAAAGTCAAGTGGATTTCAATGTTAATGGGCCAGAATGCTAGGCCTTACCTCCAATTTTGGGGCTACCCCCCCTGGTTTGATTTTCTTTTTATATTTCATTTTCTCAATTGTTATGTTATTTATTTATTTTATTTGTTTTAATTAATTAGCTATTTTTACAAAAATATGAAAAATATCATAAAAATCAGAAAAAGGCAAAAAATATAATTTTTATTTTAATTACTTTTATAAATAAATTACATGTAAATATTTAGTTTAATTAGGTTTTTAACTTTAATTCCTTTTGATAAAAATCCAAAAAATATAGAGTGTAGGTTTAATTGTTAATTTGATTCCTTTTAAATTTCCCTTTTCACAATAATAATTATTTATTTATTTATTTTTTATAATTAAATTTTGCATGTAAATTAACTTAGATTTAAATTTGGTTGAAACTTAATATTTTCATAATAAACTTAAAAAACATTAGAATTAGGGTTTGACGCTTCATTTTAATTTTAATTAATTATTCTTTCTTTTAAATCTTAAAAAAGCATAAAATACAAAAAAATATTTTCTATTAATTTTTAATTTCTTATTAATATTAATTTTGCAAAAGGGTCCAACGCCCATACTTTTAATTATTAATTTCGCACATTTTACTTTGTCGTTTATTATAATTATGTACATGTCCCAAAGCCTTGTAACAATTTTATTTCTCGCACTTTTATTCGCTTTATTTATTTTTTCAGTCAAATCGGGTCCGGTCTAATTTTTTGGCGATGTGGACCCGCGCCATTTGTAATAGCCTTAAATTTATTTCCTCGCAAATTTTAACTGTTAAAAAGCATGCAAGAATGAATGGCCCTAATTAAAATCAAGCGTAGAACACAACAAACATGACAAGACAAATAACTGAAACATGACACACAATTCGCACACACCACCCCTAGGGTACGCCTCACTGTTGCCTTTCGAAAGGTGGTCGTCGAGTAGAGGACGTCTTAGTAAGTCCTCATGATCCGGGAACCTGGCATGAGGGTAGCTTCTAAGGTGTCTTCCCATTGCTCTGGTGATCACCATGTCCCTACAAACTCGAATTGACCCGAACACCTCCAACGGTGGTGCTACCTACCTCTCAATGGTGGGATGGCACTACTTTTAAGGACATTTACACAGACGAATTCCTTAGGGTAGGTAGGTTCTCAAGGATACTTGCTCTAATCTCAAAACAAACTCAAAAAGACTTTTCACACTGACACTTTTTTCAAAGCAAACTTTTCAAACACTCTGACGTATGAGTCGAACTGAAATTTTTCAAAGAAACTTTTTTAAACCCACATTGAAAAGCAAACAAACAATTTTGAAAACACAATGAGCAAGTATCTGAGAGCCCATGGATAACCATGGATAGAAAGGGTGCTAACACCTTCCCTTTCTATAATCTACCTCCCGAACCGAGAGCAATCTCTTTAAGGAATTTTTCTGTGCTTTTGTCCTTTCCATTTGGAGAAAATAAAAGACGGTGGCGACTCTTGCTTCCGCGACATTTCGCGAACCAGCGTTAAACAGTCAGTTCCAGATCCACCGATCACAGCAAGATAAAAACAACAAAATAGGCCACCCTAATCAAAGACTAAATGCATGCAAATCAAACACATTATTCACACATGCACCTCTAGGGTAATCTCACTTGTTGCCTATCAGAAAATAGTCATTTCCCTCGAGCATGGGCTTTTTAGCAAAAGACCCTCAATAAGAGATCGTAGTCCCTCGATGACCCTCGATGTTTCCTTCAGTAAACGATCTAGTCCCTAAAACGACATTGCTAAAACGTCCCATATGTTGCCTTCTATGACTATACAAACGTCCCAACGCCCGTCCCTTCACATCCAACGATAGGGCTTCTTACCAAATCAATGGTAAGATAGTAACATCTAAAGGAGGAGGAAAAACACATTTAAGACCTTTCGAGTAGGTAGATTCACTCTTAGTTACTCGCTTGCTCGCGACAAAAACATTTTATACACCCACACTCTCACCTTTGAACTATTTTCGAAACAAACACTTTGTAGGCGTTCTTATAGAAACAAGAACCATTACGAAGTTCCATTTTCAAAATACTTTCAAAAACACATCTCACAAATACACTTTTGAACTATTTTCAAAAAAAACACTTTGTAGGTGTTCTCGTAGAAACGAGAACCATTACGAAGTTCCATTTTCAAAATACTTTCAAAAACCACACACAAGCACGCATTCAAACAAAAGCAAGTGATCTAAGAAAGTAACTAAGAGCCCATAGAAAATCATGGATGAAAAGGGTGCTAATACCTTCCCTTTTCATAATCTACCCCCCGAACTCAAGAAACAATCTCAAAGGTCTTTCCTGTGCTTTTTCACCTTTCCTTTTGGATAAAAGAAAATTCGGTGGCGACTCTTGCTAACCGCGACATTTGTGATAAAACGCAAAAACCTTCAAGTCAGTTCTCCCACCGTATCACAGAACTGGAGACTCTATTGGGGATATTAAAAGTGGGGTTACCTTAGGGTTAGATCACATTTACTTGCTTTCATTGTTTGATTTGCATGCTTTACATTATGGTTCTCTGTTTGGGCTTGCTTTAATCCTACACCCGGATTTGGGGGACACCTTTTAGGTAAGTAGCAATAGACTGTGAAGGAACTGTGTGGGGTATACCGACATGGTTGAAGCAGTAGCTATGTTGATGTGGCAATTTGGTTGGTACCAGTAACCCTTGAGTCGAATCAAGGAGAGTACGGGGCCGCCGCGTGGTATCGTGAAGCATCAACTGACCTTAGAACCTTACTTGACCAACTTGGCCATTAGGACGTAGTGAGATGACCGATTTCGGTGTAGAGCTGAAAATTGGTTTATACTCGATACTACACTCATTGAGACCGGACTTTTGGGATATCTCGGCCGCAAGAAAAGATTGATTGAGCTGAGACAATGCCTAAAAGAAAGGTCAGTGATATTGAGACCCCTTAGAACCCGGTTACTATTAACTAGGACAGGTTGAGCCAACTAAACTTCAAGAGGGTACTTACCTACAAACTCCATGCAAGCCTAAAACTAAGGACTTGTTTGCTTTGTGTGAATATGATTATTTGTATATAAACTTGCTTACCTCGCATATCTGTACATAACATCATAACATCATACCATAGCATTTTCAATAACCATTTCAAGGATCTCGAGGGTCTTTGATGCAGGGTCACGTTGAACCAGACATCTTCCAAAGGGCAAGAGGATTTATTTTCCTCTTAACAAACGTCGTCAAAGATCAAGTACAACAAACTTGAGTCAAGGGCTATGACCCACTTGACATGGTGAGCTTGATTCTCGTGGAAGGATATCCACCGATACAAAGTTCTCCAATCAAAGATGTTGATCAAATTTCAATCTCTAACTTTTTCTTGTGTTTACCTCGCGAGATCCTTGAAAACATGCATCCACATATCATGCATCATATCATGACAGGGTTCTCCCATACAGACCTCCTTATCTTCCTACTGTTTATTTCAGTAAGATGGATATGGAACAAACGGTGAAAGATCTCCAAGCTCAAAACGCTCAATTCCAACAAATTTTGTTGGCTATGGGTAAGGGGCAAGAGGACCTGAAAGCTCTCCTTCTCAAAGAAAAGAAGAAAAAGTCCAAGAGGTCAGTAGGCGTCTTGAACTTGAGAAGAAGACCTAAAGCCCTAGATCTTTCAACTCCATCCAACATAGGGGATAGTCTTGAAGAAGACCACAATTTGGAAATTGATGAAGTTGAAGCTGACTACTCCGAGGAACAATATCCTCCCGCTGATGACAAGTACAAACAGTTGGAGGATCGACTCAGTGCTATGGAGATTTAACAAATACCTGGCTTGGATTTAGGAGACATGGGTTTGGTTTATGGAGTGGTCATCCCGCCAAAGTTCAAAGTCCCTACCTTTGCCCTTTACGATGGAGTCTCTTGCCCTAAGATGCACTTAAAGTCTTATGTCCGCAAGATTCAACCATACACAACTGATCCTAAGCTTTGGATCCATTTCTTCCAAGAAAGCCTAGTAGGGAGTCAACTCGAATGGTTCTATCAATTGGAGAGTTCTCACATCCACACCTGGGAGGATTTAGCTGCTGCTTTCTATAAGCAGTATCAATACAATGCTGATCTTGCACCAACTCATATGCAATTGCAGAACATGACCATGGGTTCCAACGAGAGCTTCAAAGGATACGCCCAAAAGTGGAGAGATATGGCTGGTAGGGTACAACCCCCTCTAGCTGACAGGGAGATGATTGACATCTTCATGGGAACTCTGACAGGACCTTTCTTCAATCACTTGATCGGAAGCTCCTCAGTCGGTTTCACCGAGCTAATACTGACCGGCGAAAGGGTCGAAGCTGGCATCAAAAGTGGAAAGATCCAAGGAGCTACACCTTCTGATGCTCAGAAAAATCCCTATAATAGGAAGAAAGAGTCCAATGCAGTGACTAGTCAAAAGAATCGTCATGACCAACACGTGGGGGCAATCCTGATCTCTAATCCCACACATGTTCAACAACGACAGCGCAATAGGTGCAGGGTAAGATATCAAGAAAGGCAATACACTAACATCAACATGCCTTTGTCTCGAGCGTTACAACAATTGTTGAAGTTGAAACTGATCACACTAAAGGATCCTCCTCAAAATCCTGATACCTCTTCTTCTAAGTACAATCTGAGCGTAAGATGTGCCTATCATTCTGACAGTCCCGGACATGACACCGACAGTTGTTGGACTTTGAAGAACAATATTCAAGACTTGATTGATGCCAAGGAGATCGAGTTTGACCCTCCAGAGACTCCAAATGTGATCACCGCTCCTATGCCAAATCATTGAAGGCTTTTGTTTCATCTGAATTTTCAATTGTAATTTCTTTTGTTATTCAAACAATTATCTATTAATGTCAAACTCTGTTTCATTAATGCATTTCATATGTTTGTCTTGAATTCATCCTTTCGTTTTCACTATATTTAAACTATGCTTTTTATTCTTTATGACATTTAACTCTTGCTAAAAGTTACAAGCCTTTAGAGGGAGGATGACGAAAACAATGCCAAAATCTCATACAATATGCTTTTGGACAGACCTTGCTGACGATGTACAGGCATTCTTTCAAATCCTAAACACTGGAGTTATAAGGAAGATAATCCCTAGTCAACCCCTTCGAGCCAAAGAAGTATAAGTTTTTTCTTTTTCACAAAATTAAAACCTTTAAACAAAACCTGGGGCAGGGTAGTCTCTCAGTTAATACAAACACGCGTTTAGCCGTAAAATCTCATCTCGTAATACAACGAATGACATCAAAACATTCCTCTGGGATGAAAAGATAGTGATGGTTCCCTATCACATAGGCAGACATTATCTCTCAAAAAGAAAAGCCCGCTAAGTCAAAACCTACAAAGGAGACATAAGAAAAATGGGGCATCCCGCTGACTGTAATCTCAAAACAATAACAGTCAGGAAAAAATCAGGGATAACAAATCAAAATAAAGAGGCCCTGAGCTCTTCTTGTCTTTGAGCTAAGTCTTGAATGAGAGCCATCTGGTCCACCAGCTGTCCCATCACCTGGATCTTCATTGTTGCCAACTCAATTTGTAGCCCTTCCAACTGATCATTCCTGATGCCTCCTGGATTCCCTAGGACCAAGCCCCTTGTGAGGAGAGCTTTTATTTCTTCTTGCCCCAGGGATAGGTTCAAGAACATTTCTTGAAGTTGGGCGTTTTGAGCCCGGAGATCTTGGTTGTCTGGTTGAAAAGCCATTGCTGAAATAAACAGCGAGAACATGAGAGACCTGTACTGGAAGACCTGTTATGCAATGATATGTATGATATATGAATGCAATGTTTTCATGGATCTCGCGGGGTAAACAAGAAACTTGTTAGAATCTGAATCTGGTAGCTGGATTGAAGGAACTTCATGTTGCTGAGAGTCCTTCTTCAAGAGTCAAGCTCACCATATCGAGTGGGTCATAGCCCCTGACTCAAGTTATCATGCTTGGATTTCTAGACAACTTTGGCTAGAGGAAAATAAATCCCATTTGCCCCTTTCTAGCCATTTGATTTACCATAACCTGCATCACAGACCCTTGAGATCCTTGAAATGGTTAAAGAAATGCTAAGGCATGATGTTATGATGTGTATGCTATGCGTTTAAGCAAAAGGTGAGGTGATGTAAGTGAGCCCTGCAATAAATCCAATTTGTTGGATAAGGACTGTAAACAAAACCTGCAAGGAACCCCTGTTGTCAGATAACAAGTAGTTCAAGTTTGAAGGCACACAAGTCACACATATAGCCTCAAGTTTAGGCTGGCATGGAGTTTAGGCATTACCCTCTTTCAGTTTCAGTTGGTTAAGACTTGTCCTAAAAAATAGTAACCGGGTTCTAGAGGATCTCAATATCACTGACTACCCTCAATCGGTCATAACTCCAGCTTAGCAACCTTTTCTTGCGGCCGGAACCATCGCGAGAGTTTAGTCTCAATGAGTGTAGCATACTGCTACTGTTCTATGGCCAAGTTGGTCAATTTAAGGTTCTAAGGTCAGTTGGTGCTTAATGACTCCTTAGAAGACCCATATTCTCCTCGTTTCAACACAAGGGATATCGGTACAGACTAAGGCGCCACACCAACGTAGCTATTGCTTCATCCGTGTCGGTCTACGCCGAACAGATCCCTCACAGTTTACTGCTACTTACCTAAAAAGGGTACCCCAGATCCGGGTTAGGATCTATAGAACTCTGACACAAACCCACAAAATTTAAAGCATACAAAGCATACAATTGAAAACACAAGTGATCTAATCCTAAGGTACACCTCACTTATAGACATATCCCCAGCAGAGTCGCCAGTTCTGTGATCGGTGGGAACGAGAACTGACTGTTTTTGGAATGCTGGTTCGCGTTTGCATTTGTTTTCGCAAAGTGTCGTGGTAAGCAAGAGTCGCCACCGTCTTTTATTTTATCCAACAAGGGAAAGGACAAAGGCACAGAAAAATTCCTTTTCGAGATGTTTCTCGGGTTCGGGAGGTAGATTATAGAAAGGGAAGGTGTTAGCACCCTTTCTATCTGTGGTTATCCACGGGCTCTTAGGTACTTGCTCACTATGTTTTCAAAAGGTTTACTTTTCTTTGTGATTGTGGGTTTTGAAAAGAGTTTTGTCTTTGAAGAGAGTGTAGGTGCGAAAAGTTTTGTTTTGTTTTTAAAAGGAGCAAGTACTTAAGAACCTCTACCTACTCAAAAAGGAATTTAATTGTGCAAATTTCCTTTAGACAGTGCTATCCCACTATTGAGGAGCAGGTAGCACCGTCGTTGGAGTTTTCGGGTCAATTCGATTTTAGGGACGTCTGGTCACTAAAGCAACGTTAGGACATCTTAATGGTAATCCTAATGTCTTAGATCATTTTTATCGAGGAAACCATTTCGAGGCAAATTTGATCTTTGGACAAAGGACGACCTCTAAAACATCCTATACTTAATGACCACGTTTGAGGCAACCAAGTGAGGTGTATCCTAAGAGTGGCATGTGCAAGTGTGTCAATTTTCAGTTTATGTTATCTTTGTACATGTTATGGTGAGCTGTGGTTGATTTTAAATTAAGATAGATCTTGCCATGCAATCCTAGTTAGCATACATCTAAGCAGTTAATATATGTACAGGAATTTAAAGTGCGAGAATTGTAAATCCTACGCTATTACAAGGCTTCGGGGAGGGGGGTTATTTACATGTCCAAAATTGGGGGAATAAAGCAGTAAAGAAGGTCTTAGTTTAAGCTATTACATCCCAGTAAAATAAACACGCGTGACTCTAAAAATCCTAGAATAAGAACTCTTTTTGTTGTTTTATTTTGGAAAAATAAATCTAAATCTATTTAATTTTACTTTTGGAAAAATGTTAAGATAATTAAAGGTTAATTAACAAGATTAATTTAATAGAAAAAGAACTAGCCTAATGTTTTTGTGGTTTTTGATTTTAAGGTTAATTAAAAAGATAAAAAAAAAGTCTATGGAAAACAAAAATAAAATGCAAGAGAGATCCTTCGATCCAAGGAAAAAAGGAGCTTCGACCCAGGGAGGGAATGGACTGCTTCGATCCAGAGAGGGTCCTGGTCCTTTCAATTGGGCCAGAAACTAAGGCGTGAGTAGCCTTCGATCTAGGGAAGAGGATTGCCCTTCGATCATGGAGGTCATGGCTTTCGATCCAGGAAGGAGATGCTTCCTTCGATCCAGCACGCTAATGGGTTCGATCCAGAGAAGGGCTCTCCTTCGATCTGTGATGTTATACCTGCAAAAGTATGTGAGCGAAACAAAAATGCAGGGTCTGGGTATTGAATCCCAGGCCCTTCGATCCTGCACTTGTTGGGGTCTCTTCAGGCTAAATCTGCAGCAAATGTTAGCACACGAAAAACATGACCTGGGTGCCAAACCCAGGCCTTTCGATCCTTTCTAGGATGGCAAATCAGAGGTAACAACAAGTATGAATGTATTATACAAATATGAGGTTGAATAATTTACCCTTTCTTACCAGCAGATTGGATCTTCGATTTGGACGTTTGCTGGACGTAGGCACTTTCGATCTGGGCACTTCCTGGATGCAGGTACTTTCGATCTGGGCTTCTGGGCGTGGGAACCTTTGATCTGAAGGACTGCTTTGGCTTGGAAAATTCTGGGCAGCGTCTCTCTAATGTTTTGTTCTCCTGCAGATTTTTTTGTGTGTGTTTTATTTTCGTTCTATGATTTTCTGTGTAATTTTCGTCTCTGATTTTCGTGTCTCTGGCCTCTGTATTTATAGGGGTGTGAGGGTGCAGTAATGGCAAGAGACAGCCATTAAACAGGCCACTAAATGCCATGAGACAAGAAACGGACACATTAAATAACTTCCTTTTTTGAAATATTTGTGTCTCTTGAATGAACCTGGACATGTTGATTTGGGCGCCCTCTTGATGACCTCCTTCAAATGGGCTGATGGCGTCCTTCAAATGCTTTTCGAAAGCTTTTTCGAATGGACCCTTCGAATGACTCTTCGAATGGACCTTCTGGAATTCCAATCGAAGGACACTGTTATAATGCCAATCGAAGTACTTGTCCAGAATGCCAATCGAAAGGCTCCTTTAGAACACCAATCGAAATGCTCCTTCAGAATACCAATCGAAGGGTCTTTCAGAATGCCAATCGAAGTGCTCCTTCAGAATGCCAATCGAAATGCTCCTTCAGAATGCCAATCGAAATGTACTTAAAGCACCACTCAAAAATTTTCCTTTTCCTTAAGCAAGAGTTTGTGATCAACCATGCAGGGGGAAGACTTTGGAAAACATGAGAGGGCAAGTTTTGGGGTGCAACAGTTACCCCTGTTCAATTTTCTTAAACCTGAGGATATAGATTGGCTTTCTAGCCTTTCGTGATCCGAAGGTGGAAGATAATTAAACACTAGAGTGCCCAGAAATTTGCACTCGCATGGTGAAGTATCAGCATTGTGATGTCGGGAATGGGCTTACAGATGCCATTTGGAGATTGTTGGTAGGAGGATGGGCTTACAGATGCCATCTAGAGATTGTTGGTAGGAGGATGGGCTTATAGATGCCATCTGCAGGAGTGTCGATTGCATAAGAGATTCCTTAGCGAGAACTTGCATACCTGTTGGTGTAGATGGTCTTCCTGGCTTGCTGCAGGTGTTAATCTTCAATTTCTTTGTGTAGATGGTTTTCCTGGCTTGTTACAGGTATCAGTCGTCCACAGATAGTTTTCCTGGCTCGCTACAGGTATTGATCTGGAACTTGAAAAGGTTGGTCGAGGAGATATCTGTCCTGGCTGGTTTCAGGTATCGATCTCTGACCTGAGAAAGAAAGTCTTCCTGGCTTGTTACAGGTATTCATCTTCAATCTCTTCATGTTGATACTTTTCCTGGCTTGTTTCAGGTATTAATCTATGATCAGAAGTCCACATATATTTTCATGGCTTGCTACAGGTATTGATCTGGAACTTGAAAAGGGTGGTCGAGGAGATATTTGTCCTTGCTGGTTTCAGGTATCGATCTCTGACCTGAGAAAGAAAGACTTCCTTACTTGTTACAGGTATTCATCTTCAATCTCTTCATGTAGATAATTTTCCTGGCTTGTTTCAGGTATCAATCTACAATCAATCGTCCACAGATATTTTCCTGGCTTGCTACAGGTATTAAACTGGGACTTGAAAAGGTTGGTCGAGGAGATACTGTCCTGGCTGGTTTCAGGTATTGATCTCTGACCTGAGAAAGAAAGTATTCCTAGCTTGTTACATGTATTCATCTTAAATCTCTTCATGTAGATACTTTTCCTGGCTTGTTTCAGGTATTAATCTATGATCAGTCGTCCACAGATATTTTCCTGGCTTGCTACAGGTATTAAACTGGGACTTGAAAAGGTTAGTCGAGGAGATACTATCCTGGCTGGTTTTAGGTATTGATCTCTGACCTGAGAAAGAAAGGCTTCCTGGCTTGTTACAGGTATTCATCTTCAATCTCTTCATGTAGATAATTTTCTTGGCTTGTTACAGGTATCAATCTATGATCAGTCGTCCACAGATATTTTCCTGGCTTGCTACAGGTATTAAACTGGGATCTGAAAAGGTTGGTCGAGGAGATATCTGTCCTGGCTGGTTTCAGATATTAATCTCTGACCTGAGAAAGAAAGGTCTTCCTGGATTGTTACAGGTGTTAATCTTCAATCTCTTCATGTAGATACTTTTCCTGGCTTGTTTCAGGTATTAATCTATGATCAGTCGTCCACAGATATTTTCCTGGCTTGCTACAGGTATTAAACTGGGACCTGAAAAGTTTGGTCAAGGAGATATTGTCCTGGCTGGTTTCAGGTATTGATCTCTGACCTGAGAAAGAAAGGCTTCCTGGCTTGTTACAGGTATTCATCTTCAATCTCTTTGTGTAGATACTTTTCCTGGCTTGTTTCAGGTATTAATCTACGATCAGTCGTCCACAGATATTTTCCTGGCTTGCTACAAGTATTAAACTGGGACCTGAAAAGGTTGGTCAAGGAGATATTGTCCTGGCTGGTTTCAGGTATTGATCTCTGACCTGAGAAAGAAAGGCTTCCTGGCTTGTTACAGGTATTCATCTTCAATCTCTTCATGTAGATAATTTTCCTGGCTTGTTTCAGGTATTAATCTATGATCAGTCGTCCATAGATATTTTCCTGGCTTGCTACAGGTATTAAACTGGGACTTGAAAAAGGTTGATGGTAGCCATCTTTTGATTGACCTTCTCCTGAAAAAGGTAAAACTTTAGCTGCATGCAATGTCATGATGTATGAAATGCATGATGTCATGATGTTCTCAATATAAATGAGATTTGTGTTGTATGATGCGTATGCATGTATCATGATGTATGGGAATGTGATGTTTTAGCTGGGGAAAATAAAATCCGGAGCTGCTGGAGAATAGTGTTGAGTTCTTCGTTTCCGTTGGGGATGATGAACGAAGATGATTGTGAGAATAAACCTGCAGGAGGAAAGAACTCCATTGGGGAATAAACATGATGAAGAGATTACTCTGCGGGGAAATACTCTGTGGGGGAGAGATACTTTGCTGAGATTTTAACGATAAACTCCGTTGGGGATTCTATTGATAAGCTCTGTTGGGGATTTTGATGATGAACTCCGCTGGGGATTGAATTTGTTGAGGATTGAAGTCCTGCTTGGGGAAAGAAAGAACTTCGCTGGGGATGATCTTTCAGTTGCAACTTGCTGAGGATAACCTTCTGAAATTGGCTGGGGAGACTTATTTGTACTCTGCAGGGGATAAGCTTCCAGAATCTGCTGGGGAAGACGATTCAACTCTGTCGGGGAAGCTTTTTTAGACTGCGCTGGGGAAATGGCTCCACTGGGGGTACCTTGCATTCTGCCGGGGAACATTCTTATATTCCGTTGAGGAATATTAAGACTGTCGGGGATACTCTTATGCTTGCTGGGGAATATCCTTATACTCCGTTGGGGAAGATTAAGACCTTCCGGGGATACCCAACTTTTTTAGGGCTGATGGTAGACCAAGTATTACTGATTTGTACATAGCTGCAAGTCTCAGCCGGGAGAGAGCTATCATTACTGTCTTATGCTACGGGGAGTGAAGGTATCTTAGCCATATTCTTCAGCTGAATATACCTTGGTACCTGGTGGACTGAGCAATTTGTACAGTTTGGACAATTTTTATTGCCCATGTTTCTGCGGGAGAAGGTACCTGAGGAGGCCCTATGGATCTAGTATTATCCCCACCTATGAGGTGCTTGGTAATTGCCAATTGAAGTGACAAATCTTCTTCTGCTAGGCAAGTGACGAGATGACGGGACATAGTCGTACGCTTTGATCCCTAATTTTTGCCTGGACCGCCCTTTCGGGTTTTCAGTCCATCGGGATACCCTTTTTTGCCCAAGCCTCCTTTTCAGGTTTTCGACTTTCCGGGTGTACAAATTTTCATTTTCATCCCTTATTTTTGCCCGAACCCTTTTGGTTCGCCGGGAAGCCCTTATTTTTGCCTAGGCCAGTCAACCTAGCGGGTCTTTGTTCATGCGCGGTATTTTTTGACTATGTCCACGCTCTCAGGATGTAAGAAGATGTCACTATCTGTAGTGTTGCCATACTACCAGAAAATCTTCATTTGATCATGCAATATTCGTTGCTGGAATTTATGTCCAATGCCCCAAGTGACTCAGGTGGAGGTCTGCCCCTGATTATTTGGCCTTTTTTAGAGATTTCCTGGAATCTTGACTGGACTGCCCCAGGTGTGGAAGATGATCATGTATGCCCCTTGGTTGGAAGTGTTTCTTCCACTTGAGATGACCCTTTTTATTGAGAAGTCTTTTGTTCACTAGGTATTCGTCGTGCGAAATTCTCTGTTATTTGAGCAAATAGTCATATGCAAACAATGTTATTTTAAAAATGCAAAGCTTATGTCTGTCTTGAAGTTTTTGAAAATGCAATTTTTTAGTAAGATAGGAAAATTTTGTAAAATGTGATGTCAACTCAGGATTTACAGCAAGCCCTACAGGAGTCAGGATACCTTTTGTAACAATATGCTTTCGAACTAACCCATGCTTCAGTTAGGACTTTTGAAGGGTTGTAACGTGGCTTGGTTCACGGTTTAAGAAACAAAGGATAAAGGCTCAAAGTATATTTGTACCCACCCGCTCTTCGTGATGTTCTTCAATCCTAAGCTCAGTTAATTGTGCATTTGAACTCCAAATGAGTCTGGAATGACGTTTTTGGTGATGGTTCACACAAGTTGAATTTGTTGGAAGGCAGTCATTTTTGCAACATTTTTCATGTTATTGAGGATTTTTAGCGACCTCGTTCTTTTGATTTGTTATCCTTAACTTTTGCCTGACTGTTCCTGTTTTCGAGATTACAGTCAGCGGGATGCCCCAACTTTCTTAAGCTTCCTTTATAGGTTTTGGCTCAGTGGGATTTTCTTTTGAGAGATTGACTGCCTATGAAATAAGGAACCATCACTGTCTTTTGATTCCAGAGGAATGCTTTTGATGTCGTTCGTTGTATTATGAACTGAGAGTTTTGCGACTTCAATGCACATCTTTGAATTAACTGAGAGACTACCCTACCTCAGGTTTAAATCAAAAGTTTCAATTTGTTTAAAAACATAAAACTCCTACTTCTTTGGCCCGAAGGGGTTGACTAGGGATTATCTTCCTTATAACTCCAGTGTTTAGGATTTGAAAGAAATGCCTGTACATCGTCAGCAAGGTCTGTCCAAAAGTATACTGTAAAGATCGTGGTATCGTTTTCGTCATCCTCCCTCTAAAGGCTTGTAACTTTTAGCAAGAGTTGAATGAGTAAAAAGCATAGTTTAAATGTAATTTAAAATGATTGGATCAAATCAAGACAAACATATGCAATGCATTTAATGAAACAGAGTTTGATATTAATAGATAATTGTTTGAATAACAAAAGAAATTACAACTTGAAAATTCAAATGAACAAAAGTCTCTGAGTTTGAACTAGTCATCTCAGATGGAGAATTCTCATTGGAAGATTTTCGTCTCGCCATCCGGCATGAAATCCAACACCCTTCCGTCAATCAAGTCTTGGATCTTGTTCTTCAGAGTCCAACAGTCGTCGGTGTCATGTCCCGGACTGTCAGAGTGGTATGCACACCTTTCATTGGGATGATAGGTAGGAGCAGAGGTGTTGGGATTCCGGGGAGGATCCTTTAAAGCAACCAGATTGACCTCCAACAAGCGTTTCAATATTATAGATGATGGTATATCAGTCTCAGAGAATTGTCTTCCAGGCGTATTTCGCTTACGCCGATTACCCTGTTGATGCTGGCGAGGTTGATGCTGAGCTTGTGACCCTGAAGCAAGCTGAGGAGCTTTTCCCTTGTCTTCTTGCCCCAAAGGTGGTTGAATGATGACTTGATCTTCAACCCTAGTTGTTTGCCCCACTTGGTTATTTTGAAGCAGCTTGTTGACGAGGACCCTAAGCTCTTCTTGTCTTTGAGCTAAGTCTTGAATGAGAGCCATCTGGTCCACCAGTTGTCCCGTCACCTGGATCTTCATTGTTGCCAACTCAATTTGTAGCCCTTCCAACTAAGCATTCCTGATGCCTCCTGGATTCCCTAGGACCAATCCCCTTGTGAGGAGAGCTTTTATTTCTTCTTGCCCCTGGGATAGGTTCAAGAACATTTCTTGAAGTTGGACGTTTTGAGCCCGGAGATCTTGGTTGTCTGGTTGAAAAGCCATTGCTGAAATAAACAGCGAGAACATGAGAGACCTGTACTGGAAGACCTGTTATGCAATGATATGTATGATATATGTATGCAATGTTTTCAAGTATCTCGCGGGGTAAACAAGAAACTTGTTAGAATCTGAATCTGGTAGCTGGATTGAAGGAACTTCATGTTGCTGAGAGTCCTTCTTTAAGAGTCAAGCTCACCATATCGAGTGGGTCATAGCCCCTGACTCAAGTTATCGTGCTTGGATTTCTAGACAACTTTGGCTAGAGGAAAATAAATCCCTTTTGCCCCTTGCTAGCCATTTGATTTACCATAACCTGCATCACAGACCCTTGAGATCCTTGAAATGGTTAAAGAAATGCTAAGGCATAATGTTATGATGTGTATGCTATGCGTTTAAGCAAAAGGTGAGGTGATGTAAGTGAGCCCTACAATAAATCCAATTTGTTGGATAAGGACTGTAAACAAAACCTGCAAGGAACCCCTGTTGTCAGATAACAAGTAGTTCAAGTTTGAAGGCACACAAGTCACACATATAGCCTCAAGTTTAGGCTGGAATGGAGTTTAGGCATTACCCTCTTTCAGTTTCAGTTGGTTAAGACTTGTCCTAAAAAATAGTAATCGGGTTCTAGAGGATCTCAATATCACTTACTACCCTCAATCGGTCATAACTCCAGCTTAGCAACCTTTTCTTGCGGCCGGAACCATCGCGAGAGTTTAGTCTCAATGAGTGTAGCATACTGCTACTCTTCTATGGCCAAGTTGGTCAATTTTAGGTTCTAAGGTCAGTTGGTGCTTAATGACTCCTTAGAAGACCCATATTCTCCTCGTTTCAACACAAGGGATATCGGTACAGACTAAGGCGCCACACCAACGTAGCTACTGCTTCATCCGTGTCGGTCTACGCCGGACAGATCCCTCACAGTTTACTGCTACTTACCTAAAAAGGGTACCCCAGATCCGGGTTAGGATCTATAGAACTCTGATACAAACCCACAAAATTTAAAGCATACAAAGCATACAATTGAAAACACAAGTGATCTAATCCTAAGGTACACCTCACTTATAGACATATCCCCAGTAGAGTCGCCAGTTCTGTGATCGGTGGGAACGAGAACTGACTGTTTTTGGAATGCTGGTTCGCGTTTGCGTTTGTTTTTGCAAAGTGTCGCGGTAAGCAAGAGTCGCCACCGTCTTTTATTTTATCCAACAAGGGAAAGGACAAAAGCACAGAAAAATTCCTTTTCGAGATGTTTCTCGGGTTCGGGAGGTAGATTATAGAAAGGGAAGGTGTTAGCACCCTTTCTATCCGTAGTTATCCACGGGCTCTTAGGTACTTGCTCACTATGTTTTCAAAAGGTTTGCTTTTCTTTGTGATTGTGGGTTTTGAAAAGAGTTTTGTCTTTGAAGAGAGTGTAGGTGCGAAAAGTTTTGTTTTGTTTTTAAAAGGAGCAAGTACTTAAGAACCTCTACCTAATCAAAAAGGAATTTAATTGTGCAAATGTCCTTTAGACAGTGTTATCCCACTATTGAGGAGCAGGTAGCACCGTCGTTGGAGTTTTTGGGTCAATTCAATTTTAGGGACGTGTGGTCACTAAAGCAACGTTATGACGTCTTAATGGTAATCCTAATGTCTTAGATCATTTTTATCGAGGTAACCATGTCGAGGCAACTTTGATCTTTGGACAAAGGACGACCTCTAAAACATCTTATACTTAATGACCACGTTTGAGGCAACCAAGTGAGGTGTATCCTAAGAGTGGCATGTGCAAGTGTGTCAATTTTCAGTTTATGTTATCTTTGTACATGTTATGGTGAGCTGTGGTTGATTTTAAATTAAGATAGATCTTGCCATGCAATCCTAGTTAGCATACATCTAAGCAGTTAATATATGTACAGGAATTTAAAGTGCGACAATTATAAATCCTACGCTATTACAAGGCTTCGGGGAGGGGGATTATTTACATGTCCAAAATTGGGGGAATAAAGCAGTAAAGAAGGTCTTAGTTTAAGCTATTACATCCCAGTAAAATAAACGCGCGTGACTCTAAAAATCCTAGAATAAGAACTCTTTTTGTTGTTTTATTTTGGAAAAATAAATCTAAATCTATTTAATTTTAGTTTTGGAAAAATGTTAAGATAATTAAAGGTTAATTAACAAGATTAATTTAATAGAAAAAGAACTAGCCTAATGTTTTTGTGGTTTTTGATTTTAAGGTTAATTAAAAAGATTTAAAAAAAGTCTATGGAAAACAAAAATAAAATGCAAGAGAGATCCTTCGATCCAAGGAAAAAAGGAACTTCGACCCAGGGAGGGAATGGACTGCTTCGATCCAGAGAGGGTCCTGGTCCTTTCGATTGGGCCAGACAGTAAGGCGTGAGTAGCCTTCGATCCAGGGAAGAGGATTGCCCTTCGATCATGGAGGTCATGGGTTTCAATCCAGGAAGGAGATGCTTCCTTTGATCCAACACGCTAATGGGTTCGATCCAGAGAAGGGATCTCCTTCGATCTGGGATGTTATACCTGCAAAAGTATGTGAGTGAAACAAAAATACAGGGCCTGGGTATTGAATCCCAGGCCCTTCGATCCTGCACTTGTTGGGGTCTCTTCAGGCTAAATCTGCAGCAAATGTTAGCACACGAAAAACATGACCTGGGTGCCAAACCCAGGCCTTTCGATCCTATCTAGGATGGAAAATCAGAGGTAACAACAAGTATGAATGTATTATGCAAATATGAGGTTGAATAATTTACCCTTTCTTACCAGCAGATTGGATCTTCGATTTGGACGTTTGCTGGACGTAGGCACTTTCGATCTGGGCACTTCCTGGATGCAGGTACTTTCGATCTAGGCTTCTGGGCGTGGGCACCTTTGATCTGAAGGACTGCTTTGGCTTGGAAAATTCTGGGCAGCGTCTCTCTAATGTATTGTTCTCCTGCAGATTTTTTTGTGTGTGTTTTATTTTCGTTCTATGATTTTCTGTGTAATTTTCGTCTCTGATTTTCGTGTCTCTGGCCTCTGTATTTATAGGGGTGTGAGGGTGGAGTAATGGCAAGAGACAGCCATTAAACAGGCCACTAAATGCCATGAGATAAGAAACGGACACATTAAATAACTTCCTTTTTTGAAATATTTGTGTCTCTTGAATGAACCTGGACATGTTGATTTGGGCACCCTCTTGATGACCTCCTTCAAATGGGCTGATGGCGTCCTTCGAATGCTTTTCGAAAGCTTCTTCGAATGGACCCTTCGAGTGCCTCTTCGAATGGACCTTCTGGAATTCCAATCGAAGGACACTATTATAATGCCAATCGAAGTACTTGTCCAGAATGCCAATCGAAAGGCTCCTTCAGAACACCAATCGAAATGCTCCTTCAGAATACCAATCGAAGGGTCTTTAAGAATGCCAATCGAAGTGCTCCTTCATAATTCCAATCGAAATGCTCCTTCAGAATGCCAATCGAAATGTACTTAAAGCACCACTCAAAAATTTTCCTTTTCCTTAAGCAAGAGTTTGTGATCAACCATGCAGGGGGAAGACTTTGGAAAACATGAGAGGGCAAATTTTGGGGTGCAACAGGCCTCTACAAATCCTCACCAACATGAAAAATGTTGCAAAAAATGACTGCCTTCCGACAAACTCAACCTGTCTGAACCATCACCAAAATGTCATTCCAGACTCAATTGGAGTTCAAACGCACAATTAACTAAGTTTAGGATTGAAGAACATCATGAAGAACGGGTGGGTACAGATACACTTTGAGCCTTTATTCTTTGTTTCTTAAACCATGAACCAAGCCACGTTACAACCCTTCAAAATTCCTAATTTAAGCATGGGTTAGTTCGAAAGCATACTGTTACAAAAGGTATCCTGACTCTTGTAAGGCTTTACTCTAAATCTTCAATTTGAATTTATTTTCTTACAAAATTTCTTTGCTCACTAAAACGCATTTTCAAAACATCAAGACAAGCATAAACTTTGCATTACTTGAATATCACTGTTGCATATGGCTAATTGTTTGACAGCGGATAAATTCACACAATGAATGTCCAATGAACGAAAGCTCTCTCAATGAACAAAATCAATTCAAGTGGGATGACACTTCCATTGATGAATCTCCTATCAACAAGGGGGAATGACATGTCACTATCCAGCACACCTGGGGCAGTCCAGTCAAGATTCCAAGAAAATCTCTCAAGAAGTGCAGAGTAACCAGGGGCAAGTCTCTATCTCCGTCACTTGGGGCATTTGAACGTCAATCTCATCAAAGGGTTACATACAGTCAAACATTTCCTGGCAGTGCCACAAACACTTGCTGCTAGAGGCGGTGACAAATCTCCCCGGAATCCTTCTCACAGGATGATTCCCCAGCCAAAAGTTTAATCTCTGAAAACCTTTCCCCAGCTGAGACAACTTCAATAATCCTCGAATACTTTCCCCCAACGAAGTCGTCACCTCTCAAGCAGACCGACAACAGGGTTTATTTCCCCAACAAACGACAAGACTCCCCATCTTGAGGTAGCCTTTCCGACTACTAAAAATCAAAGGACAACAACTCCTCTTCCCCAGTAGACTACTCTACAATCCCCAACAAGTTACTGCGAAACCTGGACCCAACCAGACATTAGTTCAACTTCGACTCCCCAGTAGAGCAACGGACAATCGAGACTCCTGAACTTTTTCCCAAGCAGGAATAAACATACTCCCCACAGAGTTTTCAATATCCCCCAGTGGATTTCTCCTCAAACAACAAAACAGGAATCCCCAGTGGAAATATTCTAAGCAAAGTTTGAAGACACACATACTCTTCAACATCATTATGGGATTTAGTAACTCCCCAACACTTGTCAAGGATTTATTCTCCAAGACAAAATTACATTTCAACAACATTCATAGCATATGCATACAAAATACATATAACATAAATCTCATTTATTTTGAGAACATCATTACACAATGCATACATCATGACATTGTATATAACTAACTCTTTACCTTTTCAGGAAAGATCGATCAACAGATAAAGATTATCATTACCTTTTGGAGTAGCAGTCGTCTAAGATTCCTTTATCATCCTGCTGAGGTTGTAGTCATCCAGGATTCTTTCATCATCCTGCTGAGGTTGTAGTCATCCAAGATTCCTTCATCATCCTGTTGAGGTTATAGTCGTCCAAGATTCCTTCATCGTCCTACTGAGGTTGTAGTCATCCAAGACTCCTTCATCGTCCTGCTGAGGTTGTAGTCATCCAAGATTCCTTCATCGTCCTGCTGAGGTTGTAGTCATCCAGGATTCCTTCATCGTCCTGCTGAGGTCATAGTCATCCAGGATTCCTTCATCGTCCTGCTGAGGTTGTAGTCATCCAAGATTCATTCATCATCCTACTGAGGTTGTAGTCGTCCAAGATTCCTTCATCGTCCTGCTGAGGTTGTAGTCATCAAAGATTCCTTCATCGTCCTGTTGAGGTTGTAGTCATCCAGGATTCCTTCATCGTCCTGCTAAGGTTGTAGTCATCCAAGATTCCTTCATCGTCCTGCTGAGGTTGTAGTCATCCAGAATTCCTTCATCGTCCTACTGAGGTTGTAGTCATCCAAGATTCCTTCATCATCCTGTTAAGGTTGTAGTCATCCAAGATTCCTTCATCATCCTGTTGAGGTTGTAGTCATCCAAGATTCTTCATCATCCTGCTGAGGTTGTAGTCGTCCAAGATTCCTTCATCATCTTGCTGAGGTTGTAGTCATCCAAGATTCCTTCATCATCCTGTTGAGGTTGTAGTCATCCAAGATTCCTTCATCGTCCTGTTGAGGTTGTAGTCATCCAAGATTCCTTCATCGTCCTGCTGAGGTTGTAGTCATCCAGGATTCCTTCATCATCCTGCTGAGGTTGTAGTCATCCAGGATTCCTTCATCATTCTACCAGGATTTTATCCCAACTTCTTGGCGTTTTTTCACATAGTTCTAAGATGATTTTGTCAAAATGGCCAACATGAAAGTTATATAGGGTGTTTCAAGCTTTCCAAAATATCAAAGAGCATGAATTTATCATAGTTGAGCTAGAAGATACAAGGGCATGAAGTTGGACATCCATTCTTGAATTACAAAGCAGAATTTGTGATGAATACTTGACTAAATTCCAACCAAAGCTATAAGATCTCTCTTTTTAGGCTATGTTTTCTCCAAATCTATGCATAATAAAGCAATTACACAAACCATAAGTGTATTACACAAGCATTTGAAGCTTTGTCCAAGTCTGGATACCATTTATGGTTAGAAATGCAAAAAGCAACATTTCCATTTGCATAAAGCTTCACTTTTCCAACCACTCTCTTCTTTCAAAGCTTGAAATCTATTCCAAAGAGGACATAAATATCTCTCAACACCATAAGCAATCTACAAGATCTGCAAAGCATGGTTAAGTTCCTGATTTCACTCCTTTCTTCATCATAAAGCAACTTGTCTTTATGAATTTGAAAAAAGGGCATAACATGGGATTTTCAAAAAGTCTGAGTTTCTCAAGTCTCAAACTTTCTCTATAAATAGAGAGGCCAATTACAATACAAAGGGTTTTTTGTAAAAACAGGTTGGAAATGTTAGAAAAAATAGAGAGAGAGAGAGAGAGAGAGCAATGAGAAAAGCCATAAGTTATATTGGTAAACCCTCAAAAATCTCATATTCACAAAAGCCATAACAGTCCATAAAACTTCCACTCTTGGGTTTTAAAGTCCAAACCTTTAAACCTCTCATACCTTGCAAGTTCTGTCCAACCATCCAAACATTTCATACCATACAGAGGTTGTTTAGTAACCTTCAACAAAAAGGAAAGTCTAGCAACTGGTTGGAGCTTCCTTAACGTTCATACAACATCTTGAAGGATATTTGGTTTCAAAACCTAAAGTGCAGTTTTAAGGTAAGTCATCTTTACCTTGCCTTTTCCATACATCTACTTTTCTGTTTATAGGATGTAGCAATCACTGTTTTGAAGTTAATCATTTATTTGTTGTTCATGTTATTCATTCATATGTTAAAAACTAACTAATGTATGCAAATAATGGTGTTTAAGGCAGAAAAATGCAGGATGTATCGACACATATCCACATGTGTCGACCCATGTTAGTGAAGATACAGGGTATGAGTCGACACATGACCCTCAGGTATCAACCCATACTGAGTTCAGGTTACAAAACAGAAACTGGAAAGGACTGTGAGTCGACACATACGCATTTTGCATCGATGCAAAAAGGTGTATGAGTCGACACATCCCATTATGTGTCGACACATACTGAACAGATTTCACAAAACAGAAGCTGGAAAAGCCTATGAGTTGATACATATGCGTTTCACGTCGATACAAGAAGATGCATGAGTTGACACATCCCATTACGTGTTGACCCATACTGAACTGATTTTGTTTTACAGGAGCAGGAGAAGCTATGTGTCGATGCATAGCAGCATGGGTCGACACATAGCAGTTCAAAAGTACATTTTCCCTTTATTTTACACTGTTTTCACATTCTTTTCATTATCATTCGATATGGTTGTAATATTTTAGTTCCTACTTCACCCATTGCTAAATTGTACCCCCATCCCCCTAAAGTGATGTAATAACTTAGATTTTACTTTCCGCCTTTTACTTGCTTTTCATATATTGCTAGTAAATAAGTGTGTATGGCAAGATAAAAACAACAAAATTGGCCACCCTAATCAAAGACTAAATGCATGCAAATCAAACACATTATTCACACATGCACCTCTAGGATAATCTCACTTGTTGCCTATCGGAAAATAGTCATTTCCCTCGAACATGGGCGTTTTAGCAAAAGATCCTCAATAAGAGATCATAGTCCCTCGATGACCCTCGATGTTGCCTTCGGTAAACGATCTAGTCCCTAAAACGACATTGCTAAAACGTCCCATATGTTGCCTTCTATGACTATACAAACGTCCCAACACCCGTCCCTTCACATCCAATGATAGGGCTTCTTACCAAATCAATGGTAAGATAGCAACATCTAAAGGAGGAGGAAAATCACATTTAAGACCTTTCGAGTAGGTAGATTCTCTCTTAGTTACTTGCTTGCTCGCGACAAAAAGATTTTATACACCCACACTCTCACCTTTGAACTATTTTCGAAACAAACACTTTGTAGGCGTTCTTATAGAAACAAGAACCATTACGAAGTTCCATTTTCAAAATACTTTCAAAAACACATCTCACAAATACACTTTTGAACTATTTTCGAAACAAACACTTTGTAGGTGTTCTCGTAGAAACGAGAACCATTACGAAGTTCCATTTTCAAAATACTTTCAAAAACCACACACAAGCACACATTCAAACAAAAGAAAGTGATCTAAGCAAGTAACTAAGAGCCCATGGAAAATCATGGATGAAAAGGGTGCTAATACCTTCCCTTTTCATAATCTACCCCCGAAACTCAAGAAACAATCTCAAAGGTATTTCCTGTGCTTTTTCACCTTTCCTTTTGGATAAAAGAAAAGTCAGTGGCGACTCTTGCTAACCGCGACATTTGCGATAAAACGCAAAAACCTTAAAGTCATTTCTCCCACCGTATCACACCATAGGTCTCCATTTCTTTGGTAAACTTCTGATGATCTTCTTTACATGATCAGAACTTGAGTACCCTTTGTCCAGAACTTTCAGCCCATCAACCAGAATTTGAAATCTTGAGAACATTGCTTCAATGTTTTCATCTTCTTCCATTTTGAAGGCTTCATACTTCAGAATGAGCGCAAGGGCTTTGGTTTCTTTTACTTGCGTGTTTCCTTCATGCATCGTTCTTAAAGAATCAAACATGTGTTTTGCTATCTCTCTATTTGTGATCTTCTCATACTCTGAATATGAGATGGCACTCAAGAGAATAGTTCTGGCCTTGTGATGATTTCTAAAGTCTCACTTTTGATGATCTGGCATTCTTTTTTTGTTAATCTTCTTACCACTTTCATCAACAGGATGTATGTCCCATCAATCACCATACCCCAGAGATCAGCATCATGAGCCAGAAAGAAGCTTTCAATTTAGTCTTTCCAGTAATCAAAGTTCTCTCCATCAAAGATTAGAGGTCTGCCACTGATTCTGTCTTTCTCATCATGGTAGTCATTGTTGATGTTGTGACTTGGTCCCACCATAGTGTTTTTCTTAGCTTGGATCTTTTACTGACACGATTAAGTGCTTGAACTCAGAACTAGGCGCTCTGATGCCAATTGAAGAATGGAAAAACACAAGAAGGGGGGTTGGATTGGGATCTTAAAACTTAATGAAAAAGAACACGTTGATTTTTATCCTGGTTCATTTGAACTCAAACTACTCCAGTCCACCCACCAAGGTGATTTCGCCTCTCTCCAGCGAGGTCTTAATCCACTAATCAATCTTGATTACAAATCTACTTTGACAACTGTCAAAGTCTTCTTGAGTATAACCATAACCCGGTTTTTCTCAAGGAAATTCACTAAAAAATATATGAATAAACAGTGTACAATATTGTTTCTTATAAAACAGTATCACAATGTAGTGATGTTTTACACAATTGAAAATATTGAACGTTTGAGGATGAGAGATGATACCAGCATTGTTGTGTATGTGAAAATCGTAAACGATTTATCCTCAAGGCTTTTTTAAATAGGAGAAGCATGGATGATAATTTGCAAACTTAATTAATGATAATTAAAGTGCTTTCCAAAAATACATATCCTTGTTCCCTTCCAGTCGTTACTCTTGAAATAGAAATATTTGATTTGTAACGCTTCAGAACATTGAAGTATCCGTTGTTGCTTGCTTCAGAACTTTTGGAGATCAGAGCCATAAAATCCTATTGCAGTATTAGAACTTCTTTCTAAGAGTTTTATAATCAGAGTTGAAACATATTTTAGCGCATCTTCTGATCATCTTTCATCAGAGCTTTTTGAGAGATGTTTACAATCACAGCAGAAACAAGTTTGTAACTTACCTTCTTATCTTCTTCCATCAGAGCTTCTCTACAAAACAGAATATAATTTTAGAGTGCATAATTGTTCTTTGTGTTTGTTATCATCAAAACTCTTACAAGGGTTGTAGAATCAAACTATGTTCTAACAACTCATTTTGCTAAGAAATCTCTCAATTCTCTCCATCTACCAAATTCACTCAAAGCTCCATTTTCAAAAAAAAGTTAGTAAGCTTTGCCTTGAAGCTTACTAATCTTTCAGCTAAACCTTCATCCAAACACTTTCTCTCTACCAATTCTCTACATCCAAGCTTGGGAAATTGATTCTTGGGGTTGAATTGAAGCAAATTCTTGAAGTTGTTTTGATAATTCTCTAGATCTACCTTTGGTAAGTTGGATTTTTCATCTTTCACAATGTGATCTCTTGTTGATCTTTGGGTTTGATTCATTGAGCATTGTTTTGTGATTCCATTGGGGCAATTTTCTCATAATTTAATTGAATTTTCGTGCTCAATTGAATCCATGATCATAAGGTGTTTGATGAAAAGTTTGAACAAGAATTTGGCCTTTTGAAATGTTGTTTTTCTGATTTTAACAGGGTGCAATCGATTGCTGTAAGAGTGAAATCAATTGTCACAAAACAATTTCACGTTTTTTTTGAAAAAATACACTGATGCAATCGATTGCTGTCAGAGTGAAATCGATTGTAACAGTGTCAAAATACTTTTTTTGCCTTATTTTGGGGCTGTTTTGATCCATCTATCTTTTTCTACTCACTCCTTTTGATTGTTGATTTGGATTGCAATTTTAAATGTCCAATTTCTCTTTAAATTCAATGGACTTTGGGTGTATATGAAGTTGGATAAATGTTCATTAATTTAAATATACCAAAGAGTGAATTATTTAATTCATTTTCGGTGCATTGGATTAATGATATGTTTAGTACTTTAATCTATCTAGATGAGTGATTGAATTTAAAGATGAAAAGAAAGTTGAGGTAGTGGTCCAAATTCGCTTATCATTCCCCTACCTCTTCATCTTATCCCTTTATTTTTTATTTGTGCTACATGTTATGGGATGATGATCTCTATATCATTTATCCAAATATGAAGTACGTATATTGCTATTGACCGGCCTCAAAATATGTGCGACTTCTACATAAGTCCACTTATGATTGCTTTACATAGCGCTAATTTTTGTCTTGATTCTAATAAATGATCATTCGAGGCCCAAATCTATGTTTGCAAGCCCAAGTGTGTTAATTTGAACACTTTGATCCAATAACCTTGAGATTCGTTGTTAGGAGGCTTTGGTTCTACCAATCCTCCAATGGATCTTCAGCAATTTTGGTCAACGTGGATCACTTAAACATAGTTGATCATTAAATATTACCTTGAGGATTCTTAAATGGATGATATACTTGACAAAAAGAAAATGCAACTTGTTATTGAGAGGCTTTGGTTCTACCAATCCTCTAATGAATTCCAAATTCAAGTTTCAAGATGGTCATCCAACTAACCATTAACTTCTAACAATTGACTTTATTTTATGCTTTTATTTTATGCTCTTTACTTTATGTACCGTTTATTTTAGCATTTACATTTCATGCTATCTTTCATCTTTGCTCACTTGAGCATTTACTTTTATGACATTTTTATTTTGCTCACTTGAGCTTTTCTTTTCTTTTTGAAGATGCTTAATAATCAACAAGAACCATAAAAAACTTTAATGATACTTGGACTACTTGGTTACTATCCTTGGCATTATGGAGTATCAGACTTCTTGGACTTAGGAATAGAAACCTTGGCCTATATTGGAGACCTTGTGGCCTTAATTGCTATTTTTTTCTGGAGTTCTTGAGGTTTACCTCAAGACATTGGGTTGTTTGTTTATTTTGTGTGCAGGTTATTATGATTACATACTTTGTTTGTAATTTGGAATTCATCTTTATACAGCCAGTATTCTGTCCAATTTTTGTGAAGACTTAATACACTTGAAGCTTGGTTCTCTCGAGAGGTCTATTATCTTTGCTTGCTTGGTTTCAATCCAAATAATTGGAATTCTATCTTGACTTATAATGTCAAGTATTGGCTTCTTATTGGTTAGATGGTTCTCTTCCCTAGCTTTTACCTTATGCTTTAGCATAGTCCCTTCATCTCCTCCCATCTTCTTTAATTTTAAAAATCTTCTCCCTCCTTTTGAAAACTCTTCTTGTTTCTAAACTTGAACCATTTCATAATAAACTTAGACTTAGGTCCATGCATTTTTAAAACATTTTCTTAAATAAACATCAATCAACTTAATAATACCTTGACATTCTTGTGAGAAAACTAAAAGTCAACCAATCTCATTCAAACCATTTTTCCATTTTGGCTCTTATCTTTAAAACTTTTCTCAAAAAGATTAGACTATTGTCAATCCTTGTAGCGATGCAAACAACTATACTTCTACAATATGTAATGAAGTGAGATATTTTCCACTTGGGTGTTGAGTGAGGCATTGTTGGTTTTAAAATACAAGCCATATCCTCAACTTTGAGATGATGCAAATTCTCATTTCTCATGATTGTGAGTAGTAAGTATATTTTCCACACGGACAATAACGATGATGTCTTATCTCATAAAATTAACCAACACACTTGTGTTTTAAATTTTTTAAAGAGGAACTACGTGTACCCTGATCCCCTATTGCACAGAAGGTGGTACATAGGCACTAAAGGTTCACAACCGCGGCGGATGCAAAAATCATAAAAATATATTTATTTTCTCACCTTCACCATCTATTTTTATATAATATTTTATATCCAAAATATACAGATTTTACAAAGAGGTTCCTGGGAGTACCATAGATGTATAGGGTGCTAATACCTTCCCTTTGCATAACCAACCCCCTTACCTTGAATCTTTCCCCCATCTTTTTGGGTTATTCTCTCTTTTCCCACTCCTTTAGAAACAATAAAGCACGGTGGCAATTTTTATTTTGATCTGTACAAGTCTAGTCAATCCAATTGCTTAGTCTTAAACATTTCTACCACTACACCCTTAAACCAAAATCTCATGGTGAGACCTTTCATGGCCTAGAGACGAAAATTTCGGTCTACAAAGAGGTTGGGAGGCCCTTGTGCCTTTCCCTCTAGCGTTATCCATGATACCCTTAAGGAAACCACCTTATGGGGAGGGTAGAATATACGTAGGCCAAAACTAGGAGCCTACCATCTAAGGGTACCTTTCATGAAATCCTGTCATTAAGCCACACAATCATGCATTCATACATCTTGCATTTCATATATTCATTACCCTCCATTTATTTTTATCTGTCTTATTCACAGGATCAAAAAAAAATCAAAGGTTTTTGGTGAAGTGCCCTAAAAATGAATGCCAGGGGGAAACAACTTGTCTGTATTAATGCCATCAAGCCAGATATGACGAAGATCAAGGATATAAAAGGGAAACTGTCTGAAAGAGCTTTGAAGATGTTTACTCGTTGTTATAGGGATACCCTTGAATTAACAAAAATGGAGGTACAATTGGATGTTGTTTCTGCCTTAATTCAATTCTACGACCCTCCATTGAGGTGTTTCACCTTCCAAGACTTTCAGCTAACACCGACTCTGGAAGAATTTGATAGACTTTTGAATTTCTCTAAGGAGAAAGCATTGTGTGGGAATCAGGAATACTATTGACATTAGAATCTTCGCAGATGGTTTATGGATCCCTCATTTCGAATTATCACTTAATTACAAAACAGAAGGTGATGTACGAGGGATTAAGAGATGTTATTTAGAGACTAAAGCTCTTTATTTTACCGATAAAAAGGAATGAGAGTCTTGTGTTGATTGTTTAGGGTTTCTTGTACTTGGTTTAATCTTATTTCCACGGACTTTGGACTATATTGACCATGCGGCTATTAGTGTATTTTGGGGCGTAAAGTTTTCAATACGGACCCAACTTCCGCTTTACTTGCTGATTTTTATTATGCACTTCACACTCGATACGAAAAGGGGAGGGGTACTATAAATTTTTGCATCCCAATCTTATATTCTTGGTTTATGACTCATCTCTATAAGGAATATTACATGATTCCAAATCTGACAAGATATGAGTTGCCTCAAAAATTAAGGTCTCTTACTGTTAACTTTGTGTTGTGGTATGTATGCAAGGAGGCTGGACATTGGAGATATCATTTATAGTTACAGAGACTTTCTGAATGTTCTATTGATTGGATCATGAGGTTGCATTAATTACAACCCTACCTTGGCCCTAAGACAACTAGGACACCCTTTGGAGGACAAACCCTCAGATGAACAACTTCAACAAGATCATCCGAGCTTGGAGTAGGGTTAATAAAATAAAGGCCAAAAGGAAGAATGTTATGGAGAAAGAGCCTTACACTCGATGGGTTTTGGATAGGGTGCAAGTTTCCAGGTTACCGTTTGACATTGATCTTGAGTAATGTCCCAGATTCTCTGCCTATGTCCTTAGAAGAAATAGACAATTTGAAGAATGCTTTGAAACAGGCTCAATGGGAGAAAGAAGAGTTGGAGCTTAACCTCCATAACTTAACTAAAGAAAAAATACAAATGCAACGTATACTTGAATCAAAAGATCAATAGATTCAGAAAGATCGTAAGGCATTTGAGAAGGAAAGTCTTAAGGGAAAATGTTCAGCTGAAGGGTTGTAAGTGCTACTTTCAACTTGGATTCCCATAACCAACGATTAGAGGATACTGTTAGCGAAATCGGGAAACTAAGTAGGTGGTACGAAAAGGCAATGCAAGACAAAAGGTGATGGAAGAAGATTTGAGGGCTCACATGGTGCAAGCTTCTTTAGATCAAGAAGAACAAATGAAGTATCTTACCACTAGACTCCAAGATAGCCAAGAATCAGAGGTAGGGGAACGCCTTAAAAGGATGATGGCTGAAATATTTCTCGCCAAAAAGACTGATAAATATGAGCAAGTGTGTCTTGATTTAGAAGTCCTCCGAAAGGATTTCCTATTACAATGAAAACTCTATACGGAGATGAGGGCTGAAAATTTATATTGGGAGGAACAATATGTAAAGATTTCCAAAGCAGGAGAAGATAATCATAAGATAATTCCTGACCTCTACCATGAATATTGGTTCTACAAAGACAAGCATGCAAGACTCGCCTTCTTAGCCAACAATCTTATCAGCGACATCCCTATGAGTTTGAGAGATGCAGAAAAGGTGATGGTCCCTCTTCCGAAAGATGTCGAACACTTCCTCAAACTTTGTAGGACAATGGTTGATGGCTTCAGAGAAGAAATCTAAAGGCACACTTAGAAGACTTTTGTTTCCCTTTGACTATTTCTTTCAGCAAGTTTTAATGTTTTAAGCTTGAATATTTTTCAGTATCTTAATTGTATTCTTTTAAGAAAATTACTCTTTCAATAAAGGTATTTGTTTCTGTATCTCATTTGCGCTTTTTTTTAGATGCTCACCAATAAAAAGCAAAACCTGAAAATATATATATATATATATATATATATATATATATATATATATATATATATATATATATATATATATATATATATATATATATATATATATATATATATATATATATATATATATATATATATATATATATATATATATATATATATATATATATATATAAATATCCAAGTAAATAAGACATTCAAAAATGAAACCCTTAGCATATTCATACGCATTCATGCATTCACAAACATTTGCATCTCATAAACTCATAACAATAAAAACTCATAATTTTTCAAAACATTGTCCAGTTAAATCAATGGTAGAATAAGATCACTGCCTCTTCGACCACCCTATCAAACAAGAGCCCATCAACAAAAAGTGATGGAACAAATTGAAGAAAATCAAGTTGCATTCAAGGAGGATTTGGAGCAAGTCAATGGTAACATTGACTCGATGAAGGGGGACATGAGTCAAGTTTTGCTAGCCTTAAAGAATATCATTGAGAGGCAAGAACAGATCCCTAGGGCAGCCTTTGAAGATATGGCCCAAACCATTGGTGCATCAAGTGGTCACCAACCAAAAAGAGAACCGGAGTCAAGACTCTAAAATTCAACTATGGCTCAACAAGAAATAAGATAAGATGATACTGAAGGGTTCGTCCCACCTCCACCAAAGGTAGGGGAATCTCATACCTTGCAGATTCTAATAAACAACACGGATAACTACATAGATTTGCAGTATGGAGACTGTGATACGGTGGGAAGAACTGACTGTTTTTTGGAATGTTGGTTTGTATTTTGCGTTTGTGTTTGCAAAATGTCGCGGTAAGCAAGAGTCGCCACCTACTTTTATTTTATCCAACAAGGAAAGGAAAAAAGCACAGAAAAATTCCTTTTTCGAGATGTTTCTGAGTACGGGGGGTAGATTATAGAAAGGGAAGGTATTAGCACCCTTTCTATCTGTAGTTATCTACGGGCTCTTAGGTACTTGCTCATTGTTTTCAAAATTATTTTCTTTGTGCTTGTGGGTTTTGAAAAAAAAAATTGTTTTAACTTCGATTTAACTCTTGCGTCTGTCTTCAAGAGTGTAATGAAGTGTTTTTGAAAACTTTGTTTATAAAGGAGTGTAAGTGTGAAAAATTTGTTTAGAATGAGCAAGTACTTAAGAACTAATCTACCTACTTGAAAAAAGAATTGTTCTGTATTCGTTTCCTTTAGACATTGCTATCCCACTATTAGTGAGTAGGTAGCAGCGTCGTTGGAGTTTGAGGGTCAATTCCAAAGAGGGACATACGGTCACTAAAGAAATGTTAGGACGTCTTAGCGGTAACCCTAATGTCTTAGATCATTTGTTTGAGGCAACAATATCCGAGGCAACCATTTCGAGGCGACTATGATCTTTTAGACAAGAGGACGACCTCTAAAACGACCTATACTCATTGGCCGTGTACGAAGGCAACCAAGTGGGATGTACCCTAGGAGTGCGCATGTGCGAGTGTGTTGATTTCAGTTATTTTTATCTTTGCACATGTTTAGGGTGATCTAACCATTTTAAGATTTAAGCATTCATTCTTGTCATGCAAACCCTATTACCAAACATCTAGCAGTTGTATAATTTGCGGAATTAAAATGCGGAATTTAAACTAAATTATTACAAGGCGTCAGGTATTTACATCGCCAAAAGTAACCCTTTGAAATAAAATAAAAGCGGAAAAATAAATAAATGTCCTATTAAAACTATTACAAGCCAGGAGCAGATACATCAATAATTGAATAAGGAAAAATAAATCACGCGAGTGAATTGGATCGAATGTGAAATTAGGGTTTTGACCCTTTTAATTAAAAGAAAATATTTTTGGTTGTTTTTATTTATTTTTTAAGAAAGGAAATTAAGTCCTAAGATTAAAATGCTAAATTAATTGGTTATTAAATTAATTAATGAAAAATGATTAATGACATATTTTTGGAATTTTGTTAAATTTAAGAAAGAAAATAAAATAATTAAATTAGTAGTTAAAACCTATTAATTCTAATTAATTTTAAATATTTATAAAATCAATTAAAGTTATCTAGAATAAATAACCTAATTAATTAATTAATATTTATTAAATAAAAAAAATTCTGAGATTTAATTGGATAAAAAAGTATTTTTGTGATTTTTTGATAAAAAAGAAAATTAATTTATTGGTTAGTAAATTAATTAAACAAAATGAAGTAATTAAATTAAATAAACAAAATATAAGAGAAAGAGTGAGAATGGGCCTGGTTTATGGATGTGTGAATAGAAATTCTGGCCCAATTGACATGTGATCCGTTTTGACTTTTTATAATCCAATGCATGAGCGTTTGACCTGCCTATGGTGCGCCTCCCATGATGACCACCAGATATGGCCATCTGGCACACTGGTTAGTGAGGGAGTATGATGGTCTCTTGGCATGCGCGTACACTAGATTACCTGAAAGAATTAAGAAAAATAACAAATGTTGGAGGCAGGGATCGAACCACTGACCTCCAGCCTTTAACGCTTTGAACGTCCCCCTTGTAGCCACTACACCACTTGTTACTTTTTGTTAATATAACACAAATAACTGATAATATAATAAAACAAGAATTAATGGCCAGAAACAAAAAGAAAACGCGTGCTTGTATTTGAATAGTCCTATGGGGAAGTGCCAACGCATCATCCCTGTCCTCCCTCCATAGCTAAAACTCTGTAACACTTATAGCTACGGATGATGGCCGTCACTACAAGTCGTGCTTATTCAAAAATCTTCTAGAGGCCATGAAAATGATTTCTAAGTCCATGGTTGAACTCGTCATCTTCTTCTGATCACGACCATAGCCATTATTACGGCTAATTGTTCCTGAAACGAAAAACCCCAAAAACAAAAACGAAATCCTAACAATGGTGGATCTCATTACAGGTCATATAAATGCAATTGAGTAATACCAAAAGCTTGCAAATGATTTGTAGATTCAGAATATGCCATCAATTCATGCTAACTATGCCTAAATTTCAAAATACGAAATCAAAAACAGGTTGAGTTCGTGAGTGACTTACAGTGCACTGGGAAGTCCGAAAACGCGTGGTTTTCTTTTCTCTCGCTTGTGGAGATTACTAGTAAGAGATTGAGATCAACACCAAGCCTTGAAACTGCCTCTAGACTTGATTTCGATCTCACACTTTTTTGGTGTTTTTGCAAATTTTGTTCTTGCTTTCCAACTGATGTTTAACCCCTATTTTGGTCTGCACATGACCCTTATATATTGCACAATGTATTAGGATTGTTTTTGCTGTTCAAATATTCCTTTATCAATGCTTTGATATTTGATTTGATCTTCTTTTAACAACCTTCCAAATTTGGTCCAAATCCCATCTTTTGTACCCTTATGCCTTGATACGAGTTTGATGATGGCAAGTTGTATAATGAAACCTGAAATCACCACAAAATCTTTGTTATCAATGCTTTTGGATTTTTATTTGATTTATTTTGATTTAAATCAAATTAATTCAAATAAAATCAAAATAATTAATAAAAATATGATATGGACACATGGCCAAGGATGGAGCACGTGGGCTACAATTCCAACTCAAAACAAGTGAAAAAGAATGGGCCCATTTGGCAAAATTTGAAGTTTTGGGGATAGTTGACTTTTGGCAATTTTGCAAAAAAGTCCAACTTCAACAATGCATAACTTCCTCAATTTTGACTCTTTGGAGGTGTTCTTAGACTTTTTAGAAAGCTTGAGATGTCCTATAACCAAACCTTTTTGTCTCATCTCATTTTTGTATTCCATGCTCAAGTTAGAATTTTGACAAAAAGGTGTTTTTGTTGACTTTCAAAAATGACCTATAATGTCCAAATTCATAACTTCTTGTGACTGCATATTTTGATCTTGGGAGATGAAGATGGATTATAGGAAATTGCATCCTCTTCAAAATGAGATTTGGATGTGTCATTTCTCATAAAGTATGAGAAAGTTATGCTTGGTCAAAGTTGAGTTGACTTTTCCTACAAAACCCTAATTTAGCAACTTTTGAATCTTGATGAATTATGAGCAATCCTTGATGAATCATGATCAACCCTTGATAAAATTATGAAATATACTTCAAAATTATAATGTTGACAAAAAATCTTGAATTTTGACTGTATGTGGGTCACAATTGACTTTTGCCCTAGCACAGTCGATTTTTGGACCTTTGAGCAATTGATTGAGCAAACTTTCTCTGTAAGGCTTGAAACTTGACATGGATGACCTTGAGAACATATTAGGACATTGGTGAGCACTTGGGGTCACTTGGAATCAAGGATCTTGATGCAACATGAAACCCTAGTTTGGGGAAGACTGCCTTAGAAGAGAGCTTGTCTGACCAACTCTTGGACTACTTTGAGAAACTTGAGGATTTTTCTTGCAATGTTTTGAGAAATATGGGAGGGCAAATTTTGGGGTACAACAGCTGCCCCTGTTCAATCTTCTTAAACCTGAGGATGTAGATTGGCTTTCGCGCCTTTCGTAATCCGAAGGTGGAAGATGATTGAACACTAGAGTGCCCAGAAATTTGCACTCGCATGAAGTGGTAATTGTCTTGTGATGTCGGGAATGGGCATACAGATGCCATTTGGGGGAGTGTAGATCGCATAAGAGATTCCTTAGGGAGAGCTTGCATACCTTCCGTTGAGGAATATTCTGTTGGGGAAGTCTGATCTTTGTTGAGGGAAAGGAACTCGTCTGTAGTTCAACTGAGGTGTCGAGATTTAGGAAATTTCCCGTAATTCAACTGGTGGGAAACATCTTCATCGAGATTTAAGAACTCTCCCGTAATTCAACTGAGAAAACTTCTCTACTGAGATTTAGGAACTCGTCTGTAATTCAACGGAGGAACACTTTTGTCGAGATTTAGGAACTCGCATGTACTTCAACTGAGAAAACATCTCTGCTGAGATTTAAGAACTTGTTCATAATTCAACTGGGGAAACATCTTCGTCGAGATTTAAGAACTCGCCCGTAATTCAATTGAGAAAAATTCTCTGCTGAGATTTAGGAACTCGTCTGTAATTCAACGGAGGAACACTTTTGTCGAGATTTAGGAACTCGCCTGTACTTCAACTTAGAAAAACATCTCTGCTGAGATTTAAGAACTTGTCCGTAATTCGATTGAGGTAAAAGCTTCATAGCTTTGAATTTTGTGAGAATTTAACCGCATCCTTCCTGAAAGGTAAGGGTTAGTTGTATGTAATGCATGATATGTATCAGGCAATGATGTTCTCAAAATAAATGAGATTTTATTGTATGATGCGTATATGCATGCGTCATGATGTATGGAAATGTAATGTTTTTAGCTGGGGAAAATAAATCTCGGATAGCTGCTGGAGAAAAGAGTTGAATTCTTCGTTTCCGCTGGATATAGCGGATGAAGATGTTTGTGAGAATAAACCTGCAGGAGAGGATAACTCTGTTGGGGAATAAACTTATGAAAAAATGGCTTTATGGGGAAGAGATGATCTGCTGAGGATTCCACTGATGAATTCAGCTGGGGATGAATTACCGTTACTGGTGATAATGAACATGTCGGGGATTGAATTCCTGTTTTTGAAAGGAATGAACTCCGCTGGGGATGATCTTTCAGTCGCGACTTTACTCGGGATAACCTTTTAGGCTCTACTGGGGACAATCTTCCAGAGTCTACTAGGGATGATCCTCCAAACTCCACTGGGGAAACTTTTTCAGACTGCGTTGGGGAAAAAATTCAAACTCCGATGGGGATATATTTTTTTTATACTCTGCTGGGGATGATAAGACTTTTCAGTGATGATGGTAGATAAACTCTACTTGGGGAGAATATTACCGATTCATTCACAGTTGCAAGTCTCAGTTGGGGAGAGTTAACATTTCTGTCCTTTTCTTACTCTGCGGGGAGTGAATGTACCTTAGCCATATTCTTCAGTTGGATCTACCTTTGTACCTGGTGGATAGAGCAACTGTAAAGCTTGGACAAATCTTATTGCCCCCGTTTCTGATACTACGAGTAATCATCTTTTGTTTCGCATGTAAATATTCATGAGCAGCAATTAATGTCAAATGCATATATCAAAAATGAACATTGGACGTTTTTTGCAAAACAAAACAGAAAAAGGAAAGACAGTTTGAATTTTCTCTGAAAATAAATTGTATTGACTTTGAGGTATGGCATGTAAATAGGCGTTTTTTATATAAGAGGTTGGCGTCCTAGTAAGAGAACACCGTCGAACAAATAGAATTTATACAATTTGTGAAAAACAAAACAGCTGTGTGAACAATCCCACTGGGTTCCAACTCTGTTATTTCCTTTATGTCCTCGAGCATCTCATCACTTTGCTACTTGGTTGAAGGTAGATCAGATTGATTAGTTTCGTCCGAGCTTGATAGTCGATACCGAAGTCTGGTTGCAAAGTGATCCAATGAGACAAGTGTTACGCTTTGATCCCTAATTTTTGCCTGGACCTCCCTTTCGGGTTTTCAGTCCATCGGGATACCCTTTTTTGCCCAAGCCTCCTTTTCAGGTTTTCGACTTGCCGGGTGTACAGTTTTTTTTTCATTTTTATCCCTTATTTTTTCCCGAACCCTTTTGGTTCGCCGGGAAGCCCTTATTTTTTCCTAGGCCAGTCGACCTAGCGGGTCTTTGATTATGTGTAGTATTTTTTCACTATGTCTGCATTGACGGGGTGAGGAAGGTCGTCACCATCCATGGTAGTTAGAATCATAGCTCCTCCTGAGAAGATGTTCTTAACCACAAATGGCCATTCGTAAGTAGGGGTCCATTTTCCCCTGGAATAACCTTGTGGTAGGATAATACGCTTGATTACCAGATCCCCAACGTGATACTCTTGTCGTCTAACTTTCTTGTTAAATGCCTTGATCATCCGTTTTTGGTACGTTTGACCATGACAAATAGCAGTAAGTCTTTTTTTGTCGATTAAGTTCAGTTGATCAAGCCGGGTCTGGATCCAGTCATCTTCGCTCAAACCTGCATCCTTCATAATCCTAAGAGAGGGTATCTAGACTTCAATGGGCAAGATGGACTCCATACCATATACCAAGGAATAGGGGGTTGCCCCTATTGACGTCCGCGCTGAGGTACGGTACCCATGAAAAGAAAATGGTAACATCTCGTGCCAGTCTTTGTATGTCACTGTCATCTTCTGCACAATCTTCTTAATGTTCTTATTATCCACTTCAACAGCCCCATTCATCTTCGGCCGGTAGGGAGAAGAGTTATGATGTTGTATCTTGAACTGCTTGCAAAGCTCGGTGATCATCTTATTGTTGAGATTGGTACCATTGTCCATAATGATCCTCTTCGGTACACCATATCGGCAGATCAGATTATGCCGAATGAACCGTGCCACGACGTTCTTGGTTACTGTAGCAAATGAAGTTGTTTCAACCCACTTTGTAAAGTAATCAATTGCTACTAGGATGAAACGATGCCCATTGGACGCAGTAGGTCTGATCTCACCAATCATGTTGATGCCCCACATTGCAAAAGGCCACGGAGCTGTCAAGACATTCAGAGGAACTGGAGGTATGTGCACCTTATCAGTATAAACTTGGCACTTATGACAGGTCCGAGAATGCTGATAACAGTCGGCTTCCATGGTAGACAAATAATATCCTGCCCGTAGGATCTTCTTTGCCATGGTATGTCCACTGGAATGGGTTCCGAAAGTACCTTCATGTAACTCTACCATAATCCTTTCTACTTCGTTCTTATCCACACATCGCAGTAAGGTTGAATCATGATTACGCTTGTAAAGGATGCCATTGCGGATGAAGAACTTCGTCGCAAACCTCCTCAGAAACTTCTTATCATTAACAGATGCACCCTCGGGGTACTCTTGAACCTCAAGATACCTCTTCACCTCATGAAACCAGGGTTTATCTACTACCTCTTCAGCCTCAATGTCACAACAATGTGCAGGTTCGTCCAACCTTTCAATGATAATCCGGGGAGCCTCGTTGTCCCAATTGACTTTGAACATAGAAGACATCGTAGCTAGCGCGTCTGCCAACTGATTCTCCTCTCAAGGGAAGTGTTCAAAGGTTATCTCCTCGAAATGTGGAAGCAACATCAACACATATTCTTTGTAAGGAATAAGATTCGGGTGTTTCGTATCCCACTCGCCTTTGATCTGACTGATCACGAGAGCGGAATCTCCGAATACACTTAAGAACTTAAACTTTAGGTCAATTGCTGCTCGAAGACCCATAATGCATGCCTCATACTCCGCCATATTGTTGGTGCAGTTGAAACATAGTCGGGTGGTGAACGGATTATGAGAGCCTTCAGGAGATATGATCACGTCTCCAATGCCATTACCCAAAGCGTTTGAAGCTCCATCAAAGTACATAGACCATCGGGATCCTTCCTCGGGTCCTTCATCCGGTCCAGGTGTCTCACAGTCAGTTACTATCATGATATTCTCATCCGGGAATTCAAAGTTCATAGATTGGTAATCGTCCACTGCCTGATGTTCCAGATGATCTGCTAACACACTTCCCTTGATTTCCTTTTGGGTCGTGTACTGGATGTCATACTAAGTCAAAATCATCTTCCATCTCGTTATTCTTCCGGACAAGGCAGGCTTCTCGAAGATATACTTAATTGGATCCATCTTCGATATCAATAGAGTAGTGTGAGTTAGCATATACTGTCTCAGTCGACGAGCAGCCCATGCCAAAGCGCAGCAAGTTTTCTCAAGAAACGAGTATCGGGTCTCGCAGTCGGTAAACTTTTTGCTAAGGTAATAAATAGCATGCTCTTTTCGGCCAGACTCGTCATGCTGCCCTAGCACACACCCCATTGAATTGTCGAGTCTTGTCAAGTATAAGATCAGAGGTCTCCCTTCAACTGGAGGCATCAGAATGGGTGGCTCTTGGAGATATTCTTTGATCCTTTCGCAAGCAGCCTGACATTCATCATTCCATCTTACCACTTGATCTTTCTTCAGTAGCTTAAAGATTGGCTCACAAGTAGTAGTCATATGTGAAATGAATCGGGCAATGTAATTCAACCGTCCCAAAAATCCTCTGACTTCTTTTTCTGTTCGGGGAACTGGCATTTCCTGTATAGCCTTCACCTTTGCAGGATCCACTTGAATACCTTTATCACTTACGACGAAACCCAGCAGCTTACCAGATCTCACTCCGAAGGTGAACTTGTTCGGGTTTAAGCTCAGTTTGTACAACCTCAACCTGTCAAATAACTTCTGAAGGTGGTCAAGATGTTCTTCCTCAGTCTGGGATCTTGCAATCATGTCGTCGACGTATACCTCAATCTCATGATGGATCATGTCATGGAACAAAGCGACCATGGCGCGTTGATACGTTGCCCCGACATTCTTTAATCTGAAGGGCATGACTTTGTAGTAAAAGGTACCTCATTGAGTAACAAAGGTTGTCTTCTCCATGTCTTTGGGAACCATTTTAATCTGATTATAACCGGAGAAACCATCCATAAAGGAGAAGACCTTATGCTATGCGGTGTTGTCAACCAGAACGTCGATATGAGGTAGAGGTATAGTCAACACACATTCAAACCTTACCATCCTTCTTCGGCACTGGAACCACATTGGCCACCCATTGTGGGTAAGAAGTAACTGCTAGAAAGCCGACGTCAAATTGTTTCATAACTTCAACCTTGATTTTCTCAGACATCTCTGGGCGCATTCGACGAACTTTTTGTTTCACTGGAGGACAGTCTTCCTTGGTAGGCAGGCGATGAACCACAATATCGGTATCCAACCCAGACATATCTTCATAAGACCAGGCAAAGATCTCCACATAGTCACGCAGCATCTAAATCAACTGTTGCTTAACACCAGCCTCCAGATTTACACCGATCTTGACCTCTTTCTTGTCTTCCTCTGTACCCAGATTCACTGTTTCCACCGGCTCCTCATGCGGCTGTATGGCCCTCTCTTCCTGGAGTAGCATTCTAGCAAGTTCACCAGGCACTTCGCAATCATCTTCACCTTCGTCTTCAGCTAAGTTGATCGGACTTTCGAAGTCATAACTGGCAGTAGTAGATTCGTTATCAGTAGGATCCAGAGTGGATGTATACATGTATATGTGAGTGTGTGTAAAATAGTTTTTTGCAAGGTAAAAAAGAAAAACAAGGAGCGCAAAATTTGAAATGCAAGAAAATGTCCAATGCTTTTATCAATGATATATGGAGATGACATATAAAGCCCTCACAAACAAAGCCATGGTGTCTCGGGTAAGGCACCGGGTCGTAAAGTTTAAAAATTGTTTGTTACAAACTTTAAAACAAAAGTCTCATTATTGGGTAATAAAAGAAATTGGGACGAAGTCGTTTTCTGTCTAGTTGCTTAATATGCCGTCGGTAGTTGGGTAGATCCAACTGTCAATATCAAACTCTTCTTCATCATCCCCAATAGCATTCACTCCTGCATCATGTTTGGGCATAGGTGCCATTATGACATTAGGCTTTTCGGCGCTTCAAACTCGATCTCCTTAGCTTCAATCAGATGTGAAGATGGATTATAGGAAATTGCATCCTCTTCAAAATGAGCTTTGGATGTGTCATTTCTCATAAAGTATGAGAAAGTTATGCTTGGTCAAAGTTGAGTTGACTTTTCCTACAAAACCCTAATTTAGCAACTTTTGAATCTTGATGAATTATGAGCAATCCTTGATGAATCATGATCAACCCTTGATAAAATTATGAAATATACTTCAAAATTATAATGTTGACAAAAAATCTTGAATTTTGACTGTATGTGGGTCACAATTGACTTTTGCCCTAGCACAGTCGATTTTTGGACCTTTGAGCAATTGACTGAGCAAACTTTCTCTGTAAGGCTTGAAACTTGACATGGATGACCTTGAGAACATATTAGGACATTGGTGAGCACTTGGGGTCACTTGGACTCAAGTATCTTGATGCAACATGAAACCCTAGTTTGGGGAAGACTGCCTTAGGAGAGAGCTTGTCTGACCAACTCTTGGACTACTTTGAGCAACTTGAGGATTTTTCTTGCAATGTTTTGAGAAATATGGGAGGGAAAATTTTGAGGTACAACAGAGACCATGACTTGGAAGATGTAACCAATCTCCCCAAAGAATAACCCATACGCATGTTACTTAAAATCCATCGGTGCTCAACCAATACAAAGCTCTTGAAGAAAGATTAAAAGATGTGGAGGGTTACGATGCTTTCGATGTCGACACTCTCGAAATGGGCCAAAATTCAAAGTACCTGACTTTGGAAAATATAAGGGACTCACATGTCCGAGAAACCATCTACGCATGAATTGCAGAAAGATGCATGCATACACCCAATACCAAAAGCTGGTGATACATTATTCCCAAGACAGTCTGAGTGGGGCATCACTACATTGGTACATGCAACTGGAGTGAATTCATATCTAGACATGGGCAGATCTTGCTAACGCTTTCCTGGGGCAGTACAAGTACAACTTAGACATGGCGCCTAATCGAATGTAATTCCAAAACTTATCTCAGAAAAATAAGGAGTCTTTCAAGAAGTATGCTCAAAGGTGGAGAGAAATGGAAGCCCGAGTACAACCACCACTTTTGGAGAAAGAATTAGTCGATAAGTTCATGGGAACTTTACAAGGATTGTATTATGAAAAATAGGAAGCGTCTCTTCCGGATTTTCTTATTTAGTAACTATTGGTGAAAGAATTGAAGTTGGTATAAAGAGTGGGAAGATACAAGGGGCATCATCTAGTACCCCTAATATTGCAAAAGACATGTTCTTAACTTCTCGAAGAGAAGGAGGGATAAATTAATGTTGTAGCGTCGCATCTAAGGGTACAACAACCATTAATAATTCCATGAGAGCAACAACAAAACAAGTTTGAAAGGCCTCCGAGAAAGTTTGATCCTCTCCCCATGTCACACAGCAAATTATTGCAACACTTAGTCAAGGCATCTTTGGTAGAGCTAAAACCTCTAGCTCCTCCAATTGGGGCACTCCTACCAAGGTACAATACCAATTCCAGACGCGAGTATCATGCCAATTCCCGCGGGCATACTATAGAAAAATGTTGGGCCTTCAGACATAAGGTTCAAGATTTATTGGATTCTCGGGATATCACTTTTGACAAGCTGAATATCAATACAAATCCCATGCCTCCGCATGGTGGGCCAGCTGTGAATGCAATTGAAGTGGTTACTGACTTTGGGGCATCCAGGCGAATAAAAGCCCCAATAAACCTTTTAAAGGAATATCTGTTGGAGTATGGGTTCCTCTTGGAACATAATGAATCTTTTGAGAAGACATTACAAAAATTGGTGGATCGGGGGATAGTCCAACTTAGATCATACTCTAGAGAAGAATATGTAGTTGCGATCAAGGGAAGTACAAAGAAGCCATTAGTAATTCCTTGCCAAGGTCCAAACCTTAATAAGAAGACTCTTGTGATTCCATGGAGAGATTCAACAGAAACACCAGTGATGATACCAAGACAAACTTTGAGGATTTAAGTGGTACCTAAAACTACAGTGGTGATTAGGGACCATCTCCCACCCCTTATGAAAGTAACAGAGCGGTACCTTGGAGTCACAATTCTACGATCTACGTTAATGGTTTAAAATAAGAATGTGAGTCATCGTCAAGTCAAGGACCTGCAATCTCAAATATAGCAGGAACAGGGGACATAACTCGCAGTGGTCGAATATTTGGCTCCGAATAAAAAAAGAAGAATGATGTTATGGTGAAAAATAAGAATTATACTTTGGTGAAAGAAAAAGGAAAATCTGTGTTGGAGGCAAGTCAAGAACAAGAACCTCCAAGCAAGAATTTTACTGACCAAGAGGCGGAAGAATTCTTGAAAATAATCAAGGGAGGGGATTATAGGGTGGTTGATCAGCTTCACCAAACCCCAACCAAAATTTCTATACTCTCGTTGCTCATTAATTTAGAAGCGCATTGAGACTCTCTAATGAAGGTTTTGAGTTATGCTCATGTTGCAGAGGAGATTACTATAAACCAATTTGACAATGTTGTAGCAAATCTGACATTTGGATCATATCTAGGTTTCAATGACAGTGAGTTGCCTCCATAAGGTAGAGCTCACAACAAAGTGTTACACATCTCTATTAAGATAGGTACTATAAGCCTGTCCAGGGTACTCACCGATACTGGTTCTGTCCTCAATGTACTACCAAAATCCAGCTTGATGAAGTTAACACTGGATGGTGTTGTTATAAGACCAAGTTTTATGATAGTTAAAGCTTTCGACGATTCCCAAAGTTTAGTATTTGGAGAAGTGGACCTTCCTGTCAAGATCGGACCGCATATGTTTTATATCACTTTTCAAGTCATGGATATAGAACCATCCTATACATGTTTACTTGGACGACCCTGGATTTATGCAGCAGGGGCAGTCACTTCAACTTTACATCAGAAACTGAAGTTCTTCGTTGAAGGAAGATTGATTATAATCGATGGTGAAGAAGACATCTTTGTAAGTCACATAGAGTCCTACAGGTATATCAGTGCTAATGAAGACTGTATAGCAACACCATTTCAAGTCTTAGAGGTTGCTTCGATGGTAACACTATCAGTGGAGAAAATCAAGAAACTTATTGTGACCTCGTGGAGAGACTTACACATAGTTGTGGAAGATGGTACCTCAAAATGTTGGAGTAAACATGTGGGGATACCTAAAAAGAAGAATCATTTTGGTTTAGGCTACGAATCATCAAAGACTACCCTGAAAGACAGAGCACGACTCCCTCTTATCCAGGAGACTTTCATCAACAAAGGAACAGAGCACGGGGGAAAAGTGGCAATGAAATCTGACAAAAGTAATACCAAGAAGGCACCTGATTTCATCCATGAATATGCCCCGGGAGAAGAACTCGAGAATTGGACAATTGTGGAGATTCTGGAGATCTTTTTCTTTACAAAGTAATTTTTCTTGTTTTTGAAAGAACCTATGTCAAGCCCGAGGCATAGGGGTAGCTTGTAAGGGTCCCCTAATTTGCTTTAGATAGTATTCACAATTAATAAAAGTTATATTTTGCATTCAATTAAGATCCATGTCTTTATCTTGCATTTATCTCTTATATTTAAAAATGGCAATACTTTTCTTCATATGCTTTTTTAAATTCTCATACTAAAACTGCACCAAAACATGATAAATATGCAAATCCATGCCTAAAATCACTGATAGTGTTACTGCTGCTATCCAATATAATTTTGATGCACCCATCAACCAAGTGGAAGAGGAAGATGATGAAGATCTTAAACTTTCTAAAGAATTGGCGAGGGAGATAGAGCGAAAAGCTGACAATATACAACCATACCAAGAATCGATTGAGGCCATTAATCTTGGCACAAAGGAGGATCCCAAAGAGATCAAGATAGGGGCAACATTGGAGGAAAGCGTCAAAGAAAGACTGATCAAGTTGTTACATGAATATGTGGATATATTTTTCTGGTCTTATAAAGATATGCCAGGATTGGATACGAATATTATGGTGCACAAACTGCCTCTCAAGGAAGGTTGCTCTTCAGTTAGATAGAAACTCAGAAGAACTTGTCTAGACATGTCAAGCAAGATTCGAGAAGAGGCCCTTAAACAATTTGATACAGGGTTCTTAGCGGTGGTAGACTATCCACCTTGGATAACTAACATCGTACCAATACCCAAGAAGGATGGAAAAGTATGCATTTGCATTGACTATTGGGATTTGAATAAAGCAAGTCCCGAAGACGATTTCCCGTTACCTCACATAGATGTTTTGGTGGATAACAAAGCTCAAGCTTTGGTATTCTCATTCATGGATGGTTTCTCAGACTATAATCAAATCAAAATGGCACCCGAAAACATGGAAAATACTACTTTCGTGATACCTTAGGGCACTTTCTGTTATAAGGTAATGCCTTTCGGTCTAAAGAACGCAGGGGCAACTTATCAACGAGCTATGGTCACACTATTTCATGATATGATTCAGAAAGAAGTTAAGGTGTACATAGATGATATGATTGCCAAATCTCATACAGAGGAGGATCACATCATATATTTACAAAAGTTATTCGAGCGTCTGCGAAAGTTTAAATTGAGATTAAATCCAAACAAGTGTACATTTGGTGTCAAGTCAGGAAAGTTGTTGGGTTTCATTGTAAGTCAGTGTGGTATTAAGGTAGACCCCGACAAGGTAAAAGCCATACAAGAAATTCCAGCTCTGAGGATAGAGAAAGAGATTCGTGGTTTCTTAGGACGATTGAATTACATTTCAAGGTTCATATCGCACCTAACGGCTACGTGTGAGCCTATATTCAAATTTCTACAAAAAGATCAAACGGTGATATAGAATAATGATTGCCAGACAACTTTTGAGATAATAAAGCAATATTTACAAGAGCCACCAATCTTGATGTCACCAGTTCTTGGAAGACCGCTCATCATGTACCTGACAGTGCTTTAAGGATCAATGGGATGTGTATTGGGACAACATGACGAAACGGGTAGAAAAAGCATGCAATCTACTACCTCAGCAAGAAATTTATCGGCTGCGAAACTAGGTACTCACTTCTCGAGAAGACTTATTGTGCATTGGCTTGGGCTACTAAAAGATTGAGGCAATACTTGCTAACTCACACCACGTGGTTAATAGCAAGAATGGATCCTTTAAAGTATGTGTTCAAAAAACCAGTTCTTACAGGAAGGATTTCCCTATGGTAGATGTTACTATCAGAGTACGACATCTAATACGTTACTCAAAAGGCCATCAAGGGTAGTGTACTAGCTGACCATCTAGCTCATCAGTCATTACCAGAATATCAACCAATGAAGTTCGACTTTTCGGATGAAGATGTAATGGTTATAGATGACTACGAAATACCATGTCCCGATGAAGGACCTGAATTGGGAGCACGTTAGACACTCATGTTTAACAGGGCTTCAAATGCACCGGGGCACGACATTGGGGCAGTTTTGACTTCTCCGAAAAACTTTCACAAACCTTATACTGCAAGGTTATATTTTGACTGCACAAATAATGTCGCTGAATATGAAGCTTATATTCTGGCTCTAGAAGCTACTATCGATCTAAGAATCAAACATCTCGAAGTATTTGGAGACTCAACACTAGTCATATACCAAGTTAGCAGCGAATGGGACACCAAACATCCCAGATTGATTCCATATCGGGATCATGTTTTAAAGCTTGCAGCAGAATTTACAGAGATTACCTTTAGTCATATTCCACGAGAAGAAAGTTAGATGGAAGATTCCTTGGCAACTTTATCAGCCATGCTTAAAGTAACTTGGCCAAACCACACATCACAATTAGACATTTTGAAGAACCGGTACATTGCTTTTCTATTGAAGAGAGACTAGATAACAAGCCTTGGTTCTATGACATCAAGAGGTATCTTGAGAAACAAGAATATCCAGAAAATGCCTCTGTCATTGACAAATGCACTATGTGGAAGCTAGATTCAAATTTCTTTCCAAGTGGTGATGTATTATACAAAAGAAATTATGATATGGTGTTACTCAGGTGTGTGGAGAAACAGGAAGCAGATACGCTTATGAGAGGAATCCATGAAGGTACTTTTGGAACACATACAAATGGACATGCCATGGCTAGAAAAATATTGTGAGCGGGTTATTATTGGTTGACAATCGAAGCCAGTTGCTACCATTATACAAAGACATGTCACAAATTCCAAATCTACACTGACAAAATGAATGTGCCACCAACTCCTCTGAATGTCATGAGCTCTCCTTGGCCATCTTCGATGTGGGGAATTGATATGATAGGCATAATCGAACCGAAAGCATCTAACGGACACTGGTTTATACTAGTTTCCATGATTACTTCACCAAGTGGGTGGAAGTAACATCCTACGCAAATGTGACAAGTTAAGTGGTTACTCGATTCATCAAGCAAAATCTCATATGCAGATATGGGGTTCCAAGCAGAATCAATATGGATAATGGGTCCAATTTGAACAACAAAATGATGAAGGAATTATGCTATGATTTCAAGATCGAACATCATAATTCCTCACCATATCGACCCAAGATGAACGGGCCGTTGAAGCTTCCAATAAGAACATCCAGAAAATCATTCAGAAAATGGTGAAGACATACAAAGATTGGCATGAAATGCTCCCTTACACTCTACATGGCTATCGTACTTATGTGCGTACATCAACAGGTGCAACTCCTTTCTCTCTGGTATATGGCATGGAAGTAGTACTCCAGGTGGAAGTAGAGATTCCATCACTTCGAGTTATAATGGAGACAACGCTTGAAGAAGCAGAGTGGTTTCAGACGCGACTTGATCAGCTTAGCCTCATTGAAAAAAAATGCTTGACAGTTTTCTGCCATGGCAAGTTGTACCAAAAATGGATGAAGAAAGCATTCGACAAAAAGGTTCGTCCTCGAGTTTTCAAAGAAGGGGATTTGGTGCTCAAGAATATTCTTCTACCTCGCCTTGATTCACGTGGTAAATGGACACCCAACTACGAAGGTTCATATATGGTAAAAACAACATTCTCTGGTGGTGGCCTTATCCTCACAACTATGGATGGGGAAGAACTACCACATCCGGTGAATTCAGACGCAGTCAAAAAATACTATGTATAAAAAGCTTGCTAAGTTCAAACCCTAAATGGGCTACTTAGGCAAAAAGGAGCATCCCGATGGATTGAAAACCCTAAAGGGCGATCCAGGAAAAAATTAGGGACATACACAAAAAAATTATCTCGGTGGATTAAAAACCCGAAGGGGCAATCCAGGAAAAAGTTAGGGATGTTATTAAAAAAAATAAAGAGTAAAAAGACTGCAATCTAAGAACCATGACTACGACCACGAAGGAGAGGGATTGGTCAAAATCATTTAACTCAAACAAAAGGAGATTGGAGCTATCAAAAGAACATTGGAGAAACAATAGTAGCAATTATCATTCTCATTGCCATTTTCAGTTTTTGTTAAACTTTTTGTAATTACCTCTTTCAAGGAATTGCATCTTGTACTCCCGCCTATTCATAGGTATATCGATCAATAAAACATTTACTTTTTCAAATATTTCAATCATGTTTTTCCTTTTCGGACTTGTTTGCAAATACTAAGATTATTTTTTGTGAATACCACCTTGAAGTCATTTTGGGAATTTGAAAAATAAAAGCATTTGATATAACATCAAAAGCATTTTGGTTAGAAAAACATCAAAATAAAATCCACACCTACGTCTAGGCCTATGCCTACGTCCATGCCTACGCCTACGTCCATGCCTATGTCAACAACTATGTCCACGCCTACTCCTGCGCTTGTGATACAAATACCAAAATCCTGCTAACATCTTTCATCTTGTTCAAATAAATTCAAAGATACCACAACAATGCAACATACAATGTTGGGGAGTTGGTAACACAAAAATAATGGTTTAAAAAGAGAGAATATAAAAAAAAACATTTTTCAAACATTTGGGGCATATACAAACATTACATTCAGGGCATATACAAACATTACATTTAGGGCATATACAAACATAACATTTGGGGCATATATGAAATACTTAATGCATATACATTATGGGTTCCATATCAATCTATTACATTATGCATATACATCATACATAGCATATTTCAAACATAATTTGGGCAAAACTACGAACACCTTGGGGCACATTGTTGAATTGTCTTAACAAACTAATACCTTGGTTGAGAACAGACACAACCGGTAAAACTCCAATCTTATCTTTGACCTAATTATCCAAGATTTGATCATCAAAACACTTTTCAATTATCTACCCCCTAGGTTGTGGTAGGTGTGCAAATTGTCGGGTTCATATCATTCATTCCCTAGGTTGTAATGAATACATGAATCTATCTTCGTATCGTTTATCCTCTAGGTCGTGGTAAACACACAAATTCTTCAAATATTTATCCCCTAGGTTGTGATAGGTATGTGAATTTTCAGGGTTATATTATTCATCCCCTAGGTCATGATGAATAACGTAAGCATATCCATGTTATCTTTTATCCTCTAGGTTGCGATAAATGCACAGGTTTATCCTTGTACTGTTTACTCTCTAGGTTGTAGTAAACATGACGAAATTTGCATAATTCATTGCGTTAGTCTCCATACAGCAATGTGTTATCAAACTCTGTTTTATTCATCCCCTAGGTTGTGATGAATAGATAAAATATGCATTATAAACTTACTATATTAGTCTCAAAGCATTAGTAAGTCAATTTTTAAAACTTGTATTATTTACCTCCTAGGTTATGATAAATATGCAAAAATCTCTTATCTCTTTTAAATATTGACGAATTATCTACGTCATCGTATTTAAGTTAAATAAAAACTTTTGTGCAAAACTCTGATAAGATGATACATCATCATCTATGCATATTTCTTCCATACTCTGGGGAATGTTGTACAGTGTATCCATATGATCTCTCGGACAAATTTTGGGGTCTTCCATTATTTAATAAAGCTCTAATTCGAACGCACGAGACCTGCGTATTCTTGCACTATTCAATTGAAGGATAATTAAATAGGGGGAGCTGTCACACCACAAATTTTCCCTAGTAATTTTTAACTAAATTATTCTTTATTGTAAACTAATATATATATATATATATATATATATATATATATATATATATATATATATATATATATATATATATATATATATATATATATATATATATATATATATATATATATATAAAGTTTAGATTATTGTCCATTATGGGGTTTTAAATGAATAGAGGGGGTATATTATTTCAACCTGGGCCATCAAAATCTGATGGCCCGTTTAGTTTGCGCTTACAATCAAGAAAGGGGTGTACTTGTCATTTGTATCTCAGCCCATTAAGTTGTTTCTCACAATTAAAAAGGGGGTATGTTGTTACAATATGAGGTATGGTATTTTGAGCCATCAAAATCTGTTGACCTATTAAAGATTGATTCATTCTTCACAAAGGATAAGTACACGTTTTTTTTTCTCAATTGGGCCATTTCAATTTTAGAATAGCGGCCCATTCTCAGTATTTTGGCTTTGTGACGTTCTTTTTTTACTACTTTTATTCAATTTATAATATTTATTATTATCAAAATTTTATTTATTTTTCCAAATAGTTTGACCAAAGTAATTAGGCCCAATGAACATGTATTGTGCAAATAAAAAAGAAATGCTTATTCATCCAAAACAAAATCAAATCTCAGTAATTTACACATAATATAATCAAATCAAATCTCATTATAATCAAGTTACAAACAAAATTGTAGTAGAACCTCAATCTAATATCTAATTTCTAAAACTAAAACAATTATACAAAAATCAGATCAAATTAAATCCCTGAATGAATACAATTATAAAAGTAACGACAATTACAGATTAATTTCCTAAATTGAATCTAAAACCTAACTATAAAATAATCTAAAAATTCTAAAGAAAGATAAAAAAATACAAAAGAAAAACACAAGAGGCTTACGGTCTTGAGTCTCCAACTGAAGCCATCTTCATCCAAGATCTGGGTTTCAAAGTTTGAAACCCTATATCTGTGAGGTTCACCAATGTCGTGCCTTCATTGCTATCCTTGCCGTCATCACTCGGCGTACCTGCAAGATAGTGAGAAGAAGAGGGATATTAGGAAGGCAAACCAGAAAGACAAAAAAGGAATTGATACAACAAGAGTCACTGCAGAGAGGTAAGCCTAATACTTAGCTTAGGGTTTTTGCTTGAATCTATGATTTATTGTTTGGTTTGAAATTCTGGAAATTCAGGGTTAGGTTAGGGTTAGGGTTCATCACAGTTGAAGGTTCTGGGTTTTGGTTGGTAGGGTTCATCATGAACCCTTAGGGTTCTTAGGGTTCATAAAACCCAGATGAAGATATGGTGGTGGGGAATGAATGTTTAAAGTTTCTGATTGAATATCAACTGGAAAACTGGGCAGAAAGGGTGGTTTGTGGTGACTTGTGGTGGTAATCATCAGCTGGGTGATTTTCGGCATGACAAAATTCTAGAGAGAATGAGGAGCCTCTCTCTCTCTAGAAATAACAAAGTATTTTATTGTTCGTTGTAGAGAGAAGAAGAGAAAAGAAAAAATGGGCTCTCAACCCAGTAATTTGCTTAGATAACCCTCGTTGATCTTGTGCTTGCACCACCATGCACCCTTGCCATACACCCTTGTTATGTGTCCTCTGATTATAATCCAACATCCTTAAAATGCGCATCTATCATAACCAGGTGTACCTTCCCGTACGAGGTCCAAATGGACCTCCCAAACATGCGTAAATCTTGGGCCTGGCCCATCGCTAATCGCGCCCTCCTATTGCTTCAATTTGCCACCACGCTGGAATAAACACCCCCCTATTGCATTATGGGCCCTGTTCAATATTTGAACTTGGGCCCTTGTTGAACAAACACCCCATTTTTGCTGCGTAGTTCAAAAAAACACCTCCCCTTGTGATCTAGGCCTGAATTTAATATTTGAATTCAGGGCCCTATTTTCCACACCCCCTGTTTTACTTAACCCAAATAAAATACACCCCCCTACATTTTTATTAAAATTATCTTACTTTTTTATTTATTTATATTATTATTATAATTATATATTTAATATATTTATAAATTCTTAAATTATTTTATTATTATAAAATTCAAATATTTATTTTTTTCTACTAACTCATAATTACTTTTAAAAATTGCATTAAAATTATTTTTGCCATGCATTAAAAAGATTTTTTATATATTAATATATTTAAAAAATACTTAACCAACATCAAATCTATTTTTCTTAATAATTTAATTAAACCCAAGATAAATTTCAAAAAGGATTATGAAGATACTTTAAATCGACTGCGAACTTCGTCTAACAATTCCGCTATTCACATACTCAGGCTTGGTTCAAGGGGAATTCAAAATATCTTCGTAATTCATAAAAAACACCAACCAACTGCGAACTACAAATTGGGACTCTGATTCCTCCTAAGAGGATACATAGGCATATGACTAAAATCGTGGCAAGTTCCCCTAATAAAAGTTAAAACCCTATTTCCTAAGTCATAATTCTAAACCCTAGTATCCTTATGAACAAGGTAGATGAGGGGTATCTAACACCATCCCTTCGTCTAAAAACGAGTCCAACAACTTAGAATCTCTGACCAAATTAGGATTATCCTTTATATTCCTTTCCTAAAGATAAAAATTAAGGGTGGTGAATCTCAATTTAAAACCGGTTACAACAAAGATTATTTTAGAGTTTTCTCACTCAAATCCAAAACAAACCATGAAATATATTTTAAAAATCAAAGGTGTGCTCCATGACTTTCATCTTGATTGTGATGCATATATTGTTTCAATCATTAAACTCATTCATGTTTTCACAAGCTTGTATCACTTTTAAAACATATTTCCTTCATAAACTCTTTTAAAGCATAAACCATAAAACATCAAAAACAAACTTTCAACTTTCACTCTTTTGTCACAAATGTTTTGCCAAATAAAACTCTTTGATTCTCATCCACTTGTGTGCTCATATATTATGTGAATAAATGTTCCTATGAGCTTACTTGGTTCATCTTAAATCATTGATGAAACTTGAATCAAGATAGACATTGGGATTTAAATCCAAGCATGACAACATTAGGTTAGATTCCCCCACAATTTCAACTATAGGATCAATCTTTGTATGACAACATTAAGATCAAGTCCCCTGTGATACTGTGGGAGAACTGACTTGAGGTTTTGAGTTTCTTCGCAAATGTTTCGGTTTAGCAAGAGTCGCCACCGACTTTTATTTTATCCAAAAGGAAAGGTAAAAAAGCACAGGAAAGACCTTTGAGATGTTTTCTTGAGTTCGGGGGGTAGATTATGTAAAGGGAAGGTGCTAGCACCCTTTTCATCCATGGTTTTCCGTGGGCTCTTAGTTACTTGTTTAGATCACTTGCTTTGCTTTTCCAATTGTTTGAAATGGTGTTTTATGGTTTTGAAAGTATTTTGAAAAGAGGTCATCGTTTAGACAATCTTTGTAATGATTCTCGTTCGTAAGAATGTATACAAAGATGTTTGTCTTTTGAAAAATGTTTCAATGTTTTGAAAGTTGTTTGGAAATGTTTTGAAATGTGTGTGTGTTTGAAAATAGCAAGGATTGTTTGCAAATTGATCAAGTAACTAGGAGCTATCTACCTACTCAAAAGTCTTTCTTGTACATTTTTATTCCTTTGACATTGTTGATTTACCATTGATTTGGTAAATAACCCTATCTTTGGATGTTAAACGGGACGGGCGTGGGTCATCGTATGACCATGATAGCAATGTTGCCAAGTATCTTAGCAAGTTTTGAGGGACCAGGATCAGTTTTAGGCAACCTTTTGATAGCGTCATCGAGGGACTATGATCTTTTGTTTTGTTTTGCTTTGCCAAGATGCTTTGCATGCATACCATGGCCATTTTGTTTTAGGCAACCAAATGGGTGAAACCCTAGAGGTGCTTGTGTGCAATGTGTTGTCATTTTACATGCTTTTTGATTGTCTTGAATTAGGCCATTCTATTTGTTTGATTTTTGTCTTATCATGCAAAACCCTAATTTACTAGCATAGTATAATGCGATAAATTGCGTAAAGTAAATCTAAGTTATTACAACAATATTATGGAAGGGGGGATACAAGTCTTTTGAATGGGGGATATTGCTCAAAATAAAACCCTAAAAATTATTACAACCCAATTGAATTCTTGTACAATAAATAAATAAACAATTATTTAAATATGCAATAAAATGTATGGATACAAAATGTTTTTTTTTGTATTTATTTTATATAAAAAATAAAATTATTTAAGTCCTAAAAATAAGAAAAATAATATTATTATTTTTGAAAGGGTGAAAAACCCTAGTTTTTTATTAAAAGAAAATATATGTTTTCTATATTATTTATTTGTCCATTTTTTACAAGAAATAATAAATAAAATTATTTACAAGTATTAAAAATTAAAATATATGTGGAAATAATGTTTTATGAGTATGAATAATAAAAATAAAAATGTATGATATTTTTAAATATATTTACTATTTATTTAAGAAAATAAAGTTCTATTTATTTGAATAATCAATATTTTATGCAAAAAAAATAAAATAAAAATGCAAAAAATTAAGAAAATATTTTTGGGATTTTTTAATGTTCAGAAAAAAATAATAAAGTCAATAAACATAAAAAATATGAGAAAATATGCAAAAATATAAAAATATGCAAAGGGGGGTGCAAATAGTAAACTGGGGGTATGGGAAGTAAAATAAGAGGCCCAAAGGTACCTAGGCCCAGAACATCATCTTCATCCCTGTCCTTGGCTTCCTGCGCGCGTTTCTGAGTTCAAACTGTAACTTGCTCTAGCTTGCATAAAATCAAAAACTTATAACACAAAAAATGTAGCTTATGATCTCACAATTCTAGTGATATAAAGTTTGTGACCTAACTCTAAAAGACCAGGGAGAATTTCAGTGGACCTAATTCCTGACCTAATTTTTTCATGAACTTCAAGCTTTAAATTCTCACTACTCAGTTAATATAAATGACAACTATGCATATGTACAGCTTCAGCAAGTTAAGGACTACATTTTTGCTTCACAAATCGTGACTTAAGGATGCCTAAATAAAGAGATAGAGATTTGAAAAATACCTTGTTCATCTGAGTTTAGATATGGCAATGTGGGGACTTTGAGTGAGGTCTGAAGATCGCGTGAGCTTCCTTGAAGTTCCCTTAATCTTTTCCAATGCTTAGCTGGCCTTGAGGATGCTTGAAACTCCTTGTGGAAGTCAACCTGCAATCTTCCAAAATGAAAATGGTGATGTCTGAAATAGGGTTTACAGAACTAGGACAAGGGATTGGATAGTTTAGGTAGGATGTATGTAAGGTGTTTGAAGTGTTGAATCAAGAAACGCACGAGCCAATATTGAAATGGCTTTGATTTTGCAGAGGCTGCCCTGTTTTGGGCAGAAATGTGGTTTTTCTGTTTGGGAGAGTTTTGAATGTTGTGAATTCAAGTTTTTTGCTTGAGACAAGTTTGTGAAGTCCTTTCAAATGAAGTCAAGTCTTCTCTTTATCAGATGCACAAGTTATCTTGACTTTTGCCACTTTTCTTGCTTTTGAAGAAAGTTGAAGTGACTTAAGCCAAAAGCTTGTACTTGCTAGTTCCTTAGCTGATGAGAGTTGATAAACATGTCTGATATCTGTGGCCAATGCTTGCATAAAAGGAACAAGTCCAATGCTCAAGGCTGATAAAGTTTGCAAAAGTATGCTTTATCAAAATGCTATTATGAACTTTATGCCATTTATGGATTAAACCCTTGTACAATGCTCCAAAGGTAAAAATAAAGCTAATTTCCATTGAGTTAGTATTCAATTATGGAGTGTAGAAGGGATTAGGACCTTTAATGCAAGGTACAAGCATGCTAGGATCTGATTTGCAAGTTGGAGCATTGTAAACATGGCTTGAACAAAAGTGACAAATTACCATTTTCTCTTCTTCGATTCTCCCTAACCACAAATGATCTTGGAGGTTTCTTGGACATTTTGGAAAGCTTGAAACATGCTCTACAATCCATCTTTGAAATTCAACTTGATATACCTCTTGTAACTATGTGAAAAGTTGCCATGAAGTGGTCAAAAACCTGCCTAAACTAGGGCAAAATTTCACTAAGTTATTTAGTTTATGGACCCCTATTCAGAAAATCATAACTTTAGATACAAGCATCTTTTGGGAAAACTTTGTGAATCAAAGATATATATTTCATGGTGGACTACAATATTCATGTTGGAAGTTTTCTTTGAATCCAATTGCATCATCGTGAAAAAAATGTGCAAAGTTAGAAAAAAATAATAAATTTTTCATACTTAGAAAAATTCTAAGTTATGAAAATTTTCAAATCAAAACCCTAATTTTCAATTTTAGGTTTCTTGGCCAACAAGTTTCACATTTTGACATATCTTGATAAATTATGACCTTTGGCACTTGATTTTGACCAAAAAGTCAAAGTTTGACTTTTCAGTGTACAGTTGACTTTTGATCAATTGATTGCAAAATTCATCTGTCAATCCTATGAATTTGAGATCTTTTGAACTATATGATTAGGTCAAGGTGATTCTATTGAGTCCTTGAAATCATGTTTGAACCCAATTGGCCATTGGCTAGGTTAAAAATCAGAAATTGCCCTTCCACAGTCAAAACCCTAATTTTAACCATTTTGCCCTTTTGATGATTTGATCAAATTTCTTGAGGAGTTGTGGTCCAAACTTGATCAAATGGTACATAGGAGCCTAGAATGTTGTTATGAATAAAAAATTAAGAAGTTTGACTGTAAATTGGCCATGGTTGACTTTTTCTCCAATACAATTGATTTTTAGGTCAACTGTCCAATTGATTGGGCAAAAATGTGATTCAAGGCTTGAAACTTGGTATGAGCAATCTTAGGGGTTCAAGATGGTGTATGAAAGTCATGTGAAGCATTTATTGTTCAAAAATCCTTGTGCAAACTCAAACCCTAATTTCAGGTTATCAGTGCAAGGAGATGTCTTGAGTTGAGCAAACCCTAATCTTGTCTTGAGTCCAAGAAATCTTGTGTGGAAAATCTTGATAAAATGAGAGGGCAAATTTTGGGGTACAACAGCTGCCCCTGTTCAATCTTCTTGAACCTGAAGAGTTAGATTGGCGAGCTTTTTCGTTCATGACTCGAAGGTAAAAGATGATTGGACACTAGAGTGCCCGTAAATTTGCACTCGTCAAAGTGTAGTTGAGGGAATGGGCTGAAAAATGTCATTTGGAAAGGTGATAGAATCTTGTGGTAGATGGGGTTGTAGATGCCATCCAAGAATGTTTTTTGAATTGTAAGTTGTAGGTCAAAAGAATGAGTATCAGAATGGTGTCCGCGTCTGGAACGTATCTGAACTATATCTGGAGACTGAATCTGTATAAGCAAAGGAATAACATCCGTGTCTGGAGCGTCTCTAAGCTGGGGAAAATCAGAATAAGTGACAGAATGGCAACCGTGTCTGGAGCGTATCTGGGCTGGAATCTGAATAAGTAACAGAATAACTTGTGTCTGGAGTGTATCCGCACTTGAATCGTGATTGTTGAAGTCTGAATGAGTGACAGAATGGCATCTGTGTCTGGAGCGTATCTGAACTTTATCTTGACTTTGAATTATGAATGAGTAATAAGATGACTTCCATGTCTGGAGTGTATCTTTACTGTATCTGAAGTTGAGATCTGAATGAGTATCAGAATGGCAACCTTGTCTGGAGCGTATCTGTGTTGTATCTGAAATCTTTTGAACGTTTGTTAAAGATAGCTGTTAATCTTATCCTGAAAAGGGTAAAATGTTAGGTGAAACACAAAGTTATGTTGCATGAAATGCATGATGCAATATATGTGCTTTATCAATGTTTATGATTATGAATGTAATGTATGCGCATGTAAGCTGATTAGCTATTTTGTTGAGGAGAATAAATCCTTGACCGCTGGGGATAAGAAAATCTTTGGCGATTGGGGATAATAACTCTTTGACTGCTACCGGGGAAAATAAATCCCTGACTGCTGCTGGAGTTTCAAAATCTTTGACTGCTGAGGATGAGAAATCCTTGGCGACTGTTGGGGATTAAAAATCCTTGATGACTTTCCTGGGGATATAAGGACCCTTTAAGTCTTGAAGTTGGAATATTTGACAAAAATTACGTTGTGAGAGTAATGCCATGTACTGCCTGAGGAATCTTCTTGGAGAATTCAGAGAACTTTGATAACGTCTACTGGGGATTACACAAAGAGAATCCTTGTTCTGCTGGGAAATAGAGAAAACTCTGATGACTTCTGCGGGGAATTAAGAATGAGAATCTTCATTATGGCGACCTCATTGGGGAATAATAAGACTCTGTGGGGGAGAAGGCTTACTGATGGAGATTAGGTCCAAGACTCTGTGGGAAAAAGCTTATTCCTGTTTGGAAAAAGTTCAGGAGTTTGGGTTGTCTGCCACTCTACTGGGGAATTATCCTAGGTTGGGGAGAGACAAAAGTTAACTGTTATCTGGCTGATTCTCAGACTTCAAGACAACCTGCTGGGGAATTTGGGGAAAACTGAATGGTTCCCGCTGGGGATTGATAGTTGTAAATTTTGACTCGACTGGGGAAGAAGGTTTCATCTCCGCTGGGGATCTGTTAATTCAAAGTTTTGGCTCCGCTGGGGATTGGGAGTTTGAAGCTTTAAACTCTGATGGGGATTAAGGGTTTGAAATTTAGCTCCATTGGGGATCTAGATGATGTATTGTAGGGATTGCTCATGGAATAGCTGAAAGACGTTTTCCTATCCTTTCATCCTGTCAGTAATTGTTCTTTTCCACTTTGTTTATTTGTAAACAGTAATTATGTTCAAATGCATATGTTCACTAATGAATCATTGGACGTTTTTGCAAATAAAACACAAGTGTAAAAAAAGAAAAAGGCAAATAGTTTTCTGCACTTTAAAGAGATATCTTTGTATTAACTTTGAATAAGTGTTTTGTACAAAGGAGACAGACATCCTAGTAAGAGGACGGTGTCATAAAAAATGAGAAAAGTTTATACAAAGAAAGATAGCTATGTGTAAAAAAAAATCCCATGGGGTTCCCATTCTACTATAGCCTTCGTATCTCTGAATATCTTGTCCATTCGTTGCTTCGTGCGAAGATGATTGGATTGATCAGAAGCTTCAGGTTTGTTAGTGAAGAGATTGTCCTTAAAGTGATCCGACGAGACATAGTCATACGCTTTAATTCCCTAATTTTTGCCTGGACCGCCCTTTCGGGTTTTCGATCCACCGGGAAACCCTTTTTTGCCCAAGTCGCCCTTTCGGGTTTTCAACTTGCCGGGTGTACAAATTTTTTTTATTTATCCCTAATTTGTGCCTGAACCTCCCTTTCGGGTTTTTTATTCACCGGGATGCCCTTGTTTTGCCTAGGTGTGTCAACCTAGCGGGTCATTTATGCGTAGTATCTTTTGACTATGTTTGCGTTCGCAGGGTGCGGCAGGTCGTTGTCGTCCATGGTGGTTAAGATCATTGCCCCACCAGAAAAGATGTTCTTGATTACAAATGGTCCTTCGTAGGTAGGAGTCCATTTTCCCCTGGGATCACTTTGTGGCAAGATTATGCGCTTGATCACAAGATCTCCAACTTGATATGTTTGGCGTCTGACTTTCTTGTTGAAAGCCTTGATCATTCGCTTTTGATACGTCTGACCATGGCAAACAGCAGTAAGTCTCTTTTCATCAATTAGGTTCAACTGATCAAGTCGGGTTTAAATCCAATCGTCTTCACTCAAACCTGCATCCTTCATGATTCTCAAAGAGGGGATCTGAACCTCAATAGGTAAAACAGCCTCCATCCCATAAACTAAAGAATAGGGTGTTTCCCCAGTTGATGTACGAGCCGTGGTACGGTACCCGTGGAGAGAAAATGGTAGCATCTCATGCTAGTCCTTGTAGGTGACTGTCATTTTTTGTATGATTTTTTTGATATTTTTGTTCGCAGCTTCGACAGCACCGTTCATCTTTGGTCGATAGGGGGATGAATTATGATGTTGAATCTTGAACTGCTCGCACAAGGCGGTGATCATATTATTGTTAAGGTTTGTATCGTTATCAGTGATGATCCTTTCGGGGATACCGTACCGGCAAATAAGATTCTGTTTGATGAAGCGGGCAACAACATTCTTAGTAACGGATGAAGCTGCTTCGACCCACTTTGTGAAATAATCAATGGCCACTAGAATAAAGTGGTGTCCATTGGAGGTTGTAGGCTTGACCTCTCCAATCATGTTGATTCCCCACATAGCGAATGGCCTAGGAGCTGTTAAGACATTTAGAGGAACCGGGGGCACGTGTACCTTGTCTGCATAGATTTGACATTTGTGACAGGTCCGGGAGTGTTGATAGCAGTCAGCTTCCATGGTAGACCAGTAATAGCCTGCCTGTAGAATCTTCTTAGCCATTCTATGCCCGCTAGAGTGAGTTCCAAATGTACCCTCATGCAATTCAGCCATAATCCTTTCAGCTTCAGTCTTGTCCATACAACGGAGCAGAATAGAATCATGATTGCGTTTGTACAGGATGCCATTACTTAGGAAGAACTTAGTTGAGAATCTCCTTAAGAACTTTTTGTCATTAACTGAAGCTCCTTCAGGGTATTCTTGAGCCTCGAGATACCTTTTGACTTCATGAAACCATGGCTGGTCCACTACTTCTTCGGTATTAATCTCATGACAATATGCAGGATCGTCCATCCGTTCAATTGTGATTTGGGAGCCTCATTATCCCAATTAAGTTTAAACATGGATGACATTGTAGCTAGAGCATCTGCTAGGTGATTTTCTTCTCGCGGGAAGTGCTCGAAGGTAATCTGCTCGAAATGTGGTAACAATGTCAAGACATGTTCTTTGTAAGGGATGAGGTTTGGATCCTTAGTGTCCCACTCTCCTTTGATCTGACTGATGACCAAAGCTGAGTCCCCAAACACAATCAAAGATTTGATTCCCAAGTCTATGGCAGCCTTGAGACCAAAGATGCAAGCTTCGTACTCTGCCATGTTGTTAGTACAGTTGAAGAAAAGTCTGGTTGTAAAAGGAGTATGGCAACCCTCTAGAGAGATGAGTACTGCGCTGATACCGTTTCCAAGTGCATTGGAAGCCCCATCAAAGTACAGGGTCCATCGGGATCCTTGTTCAGGTCCGTCATATGGTCTGAAATCTTCAATGTTGTCTAAAGTCAGGATGTCTTCATCAAGGAAGTCAAACTTCATGGATTGATAATCTTCTACAGCTTCATGGGCCAGATGATCAGCTAGAACACTCCCCTTTATAGCTTTTTGGGTCGTGTATTGTATATCGTATTCTATCAGGATCCTCTGCCATTTGGCTATCCTTCCGGATAAAGCAGGCTTCTCGAAGATGTACTTTATCAGATCCATCTTAGATATCAGCAAGGTGGTATGAGTCAACATATATTGTCTTAGTCGGCGAGCAGCCCATACCAAAGCGCAGCAAGTTTTCTCGAGCAGTGAATATCTGGTTTCACAGTCGGTAAACTTTTTGCTAAGGTAATAAATGGCATGCTCTTTTCGGCCAGACTCGTCATGCTGCCCCAATACGCACCCCATTGAGTTATCCAAAACAGTCAAATACATGATTAGCGGTCTTCCTTCGACGGGCGGCATCAAGACAGAAGGCTCTTGTAAATACTCCTTGATTTTATCGAAAGCAATTTGACAGTCATCATTCCATCTAACTACCTGATCTTTCTTCAATAGCTTGAAGATTGGTTCACAAGTAGATGTTAGGTGAGAAATGAACCTAGCAATGTAGTTTAGGCGTCCCAAGAAACCTCTGACCTCCTTCTCAGTGCGAGGAGCAGGCATTTCTTGTATAGCTTTGACTTTGGCAGGATCAACCTCGATGCCTTTGTTGTTGACAATGAAACCCAAGAGTTTATCGGATCGGACTCCGAATGTGCACTTGTTAGGGTTTAACCTTAGCTTGTACTCCTTCAACCTGACAAACAGCTTTTGCAAGTGATCAAGGTGTTCTTCTTCAGTTTGTGATCGGGCTATCATGTCATCTACGTAGACCTCTATCTCATGATGTATCATATCATGAAACAAAGCTACCATGGCGCGTTGATAGGTTGCCCCGGCATTCTTCAGTTCGAATGGCATCTCTTTGTAGCAGAACGTACCCCACTGTGTGACAAAAGTAGTTTTCTCCATGTCCTCAGGTGCCATTTTGATCTAGTTATAGTCTGAGAATCTGTCCATGAAAGAAAATACTTTGTGCTGAGTTGTGTTGTCAACCAGGATGTCGATGTGCGGAAGTGAAAAGTCATCTTTAGGGCTGGCCCTGTTTAAATCTCTATAATCTACGCACATTCTTACTTTGCCGTCCTTTTTAGGCACGGGCACAATGTTAGCAACCCGTTATGGGTAGGAAGTAACAACAAGAAATCCAGCATTGAACTATTTCATAACTTCGGCTTTGATCTTTTCTGACATGTCATGCCTCATGCGGCGGACTTTCTGTTTCACTGGTGGACAGTCTTCTCTTGTGGGTAGACGGTGTACCACAATGTCTGTATCGAGTCCCGACATGTCTTCGTATGACTAGACAAAGATCTCAACATATTCATGCAACAGCTGAATTAAGCACTCCTTGACACTTGGCTCTAGGTTGGCACCCACTCTGATTTCTTTCTTGTCTTCCTCAGTACCCAAGTTGATTGTGTCTAACAACTCCTCATGAGGCAGAATTGCTCTTTCCTCTTATTGTAGTAATCTAGCCAATTCCCCTGGCACCTCACAATCTTCCTCACCTTCGTATTCGGCTTGGTAGATCAGATCTTCAGAGTCACTGAAGGCTATAGCAGTATCGTTACCCATGGGTTCCGGAGTGGAAGGGTACCTGCATTTATGAGTGTGGGTGTGTGTAAGGGCATAGCCATCTTAAAACAAACAAAATGTAAAAGAAAGACAATGAGCACAAAAGGTTTATATAAGAAAAGCGTCTATGATTCATTAAAATGACATATGAAAATGAAATAAGAACCCTTACAAATGGACCTATGTGCCTCGGGTAAGACACAAGGTTGAAAAAGTATGAATTGTTTGTGAATTATTACAGATCCAACAGAAATGGAAAAGATAAATTATTGCGGTATGAAAGTAATCGGAACAAAGTCTTTTGCTTCCCAGTTGCACAGTCCTCCGCCAATAGTAGGAAAAATCCAGTCTTCCAAGTTGCCTTCTTCATCACTGTCCTCTAGTGCATTAACCCCTTGATGGCTGATCTTCACATGTGGCCCTCCGGCACGGGCGCGGCGCACGGCCTTCTGAGCAGTCGAGGTAAATCCCAAGCCGAATTTGTCTGATTTGAAAGGAAAGTCTAGAAGCTGACCCTAGATAGTGGATCCGCCTTCTTCCACTACTGCCCTTGCATCTTTTAGAGAAGACATCCGAGGTACAGGTCTTGTGATCACTGGAGTTGAGGACACCACTTTAGTCGCTGCTACTTCAGGAGAGACTTCTTCAAAATGTTGGAAATGGGTCTCTATGAATTCTCCATCTAACTCCACATAACGGAAGGAATTCAGATGACTAATCATATATTCCTCTTCCCCGTGGACAGTTATGATTTTCCCTTGGACGGGGTACTTGAGCATCTGGTGCAAGGTGGAAGTGACAGCTCCGGCATTGTGAATCCAGGGGCGTCCCAACAGGCAAGAGTAAGAAGGACGAATGTTCATCACGTAGAATATTGAATTAAACTTCTGGGTACCCACCTTGATCGGGATGTCCACCTCACCATGGACCATCCTTTTAGAGCCATCAAATGCTCGCACAATTATATTGCTGGGATTCAGGGTTAGGCCTTCATAATCCAATATATCCAAGGCTTTCTTTGGCAAGACATTTAGAGATGATCCATAATCAACCAGGACATGAGCTAGGGTGGTTCCCCTACACTCCACTGAGACATGTAGCGCGTCGTTATGTTTTCTCCCTTTGGAGGTTAAGTCGGCATTGGAGAAACCCAGGCCATTGTCAGCTGTTAGACTGGCTACACACTCTTAGAATTGATCTACCGAAGTCTCTTACGGCACGCGCGATGTCTTCAAAAACTTGACCAAAGCTTTAGAATGTGCCCCAGAGCACAGCAGCATGGCTAACATAGAGATTTTGGAGGGGATCTGCCCCAGTTGTTCTACCACATCATAATCACTTTTCTTAATAATCCTCAGGATTTCTTCCATCTCCTTTTTGGATGTCTCAGGAATAACTAGCGACTGAGCCTTCGTCAAGACAGGCTCCTCTTGAACGTTCTTTCCTTTTTTCTCAGCAGCGGAAACAGGGATGGGAATTGTATTGTTATTGTCAGTGGGTACAATTATAGGTACAATCACAGGGGTAATCTTCGGAATGGCCACGGGTCCATAGACTGCTGTTGGAGGAGCAATCTCTGGAGAAAAGATTCTTTCACTACGAGTAACCTTGCTTGTTCTGGCAATGTTACCGATGTTAGGAGTATCCTCTTCGGAGCTTTCTTCTTCTGTAATCTGTTCAATTTGTTTGACACCATGGTAGTAGATTTCTCCACCATAGTTCCATGGTACCCTTTTATCGGATTTGTATGGGGCTGGCCCGGGAATTGTTATCTTCAACGGAGTAGTCATAGGAGCGGATGTAATCCTAACGGGTTTTTTAGGAACCCTGGAAGGATTGGCGTATATGGTTATTATTGAAACTTCTAGAACTGGAATGGGTGAAATGGGAGCTTTCTCAAACAAGATTTCTCGGTTATCAATCAATTGTTGGATTCCTTTCTCCAATAGAGGACAGTTAAAAGGGGAGGATGGGCAAGCATGGCAATCTTGGTCACAATCTGGGAACACCCCAGATTTCAACAAATTCAACTTGATGGTTAGGAGAGGAGTTATCAATTCATCCACAGCAGAAACAAATAGATCTTCTTCCACGGCACTGGCATTGTATCCATGCCTAGGCATTGGAGCGGAGATAAAATTCGGCTTTTTAGGAGCTTCAAATTCAACTTCCTTTGCGTCAATCAGATCTTGAATCTTGTTCTTCAGAGCCCAACAGTTATTGGTGTTGTGCCCTGGACTTTCTGAATGGTAAGAACACCTGGAATTCGGATGGTAGTGGGGAGATATAGTATTGGGATTTTTATGGGCCTCTTTTAGCATGGCCAAATTCAACTTCAAAAGATGTGGTAGGACTTGAGCAGGAGTCATGTTTATCTTGGCGAATTCCCTTACAGGCCTGTCCACCCTTTGCTGATTATTCCTCGGCTGATCATTTCTCGGCTGATTGTTTCTTGGCTGGTTTGAAGCAGACTTTTGAATCATAACGGCCCCCACTGTTGGTCGTCATTCGGTTCTTCCCTGATTCCTCTGTGCATAGACAGCAGACACTTCCTTCTTTCCGAAGAAGGGCTTTTTTGCAACAACAGAGGTAGACGCGTCCTTCTGAATTTTCCCGCTTCTAATACCGGCTTCCACCCTTTCACCGGTTAAAATCAACTCAGTGAAACCTACAGAGGAGCTTCCAATTAGGTTATTAAAGAAAGGACCTGACAGAGTCTCCAAGAACATGTCCACTAGCTCTCTTCCAGATAAAGGTGGTTGCACCCTTCCGAATAAATCCCTCCATTTTTGGGCGTAGTCTTTGAAACCCTCATTGGACACCATAGCCATACTCTGGAGTTGAGTATGGGTTGGTGCCAAGTCGGCGTTGTATTGATACTGTTTATAGAAGGCGGCTGCCAAATCTTTCCAATTATGCACATCAGACCTCTCCAACTGGTAGAACCAATCCAGCTGTGTCCCTGACAAACTGTCCTGAAAAAAGTGAACCCACAAGTATTTGTCTGCAGAATATGGTTGTATCTTTCTGACATAAGAACGAAGGTGCATATTGGGACAAGACACCCCATCGTACTTAGAAAATATAGGTACTTTAAACTTAGGAGGGATTACAATCCCATATACCAAACCCAACTCTTCAAAGTCCAGCCCGGACACTCTCTGTATCTCCATAGCAGCTAGACGCTCTTCCAAGTTTTTGTATTTGTCATTGGATGGAGGGTACTGTTGTTCTGAGTAGTCCTTTTCCTCCTCTTCCTCGGCTTCATATTCAGATGGTACTGCAGTCTCTTTACCTTTTCTCTCTCCTTCTTCAGAGGTTGATGGAAATTCCAAGGTCCGTCTGGCTTGTCCTTTAAACCTTCTGCCTATAAGAACCACCCCAGCTCACTTCTTCTTCTTTTTATCCTTTTCCTTCTCTAGCAGAGCTTTGAGCTCCTCCTGCCCCTTAGCTAAGGTCAGGAGTAGCTTTTGAAATTGTGAATTCTGAGCTTGCAAATCTTTGATCGTTTGTTCAATATCCATCTTGCTGAAATAAACAGCAGAGAGATGGGGAAACTTGATGTGAAGACCTGTTTATGCATATGATGAATGATATGTATTCATGTAATGCTTTCAAGGATTTAGAAAATTCAAATTTGTGTTAAACAAAAAGGAACAAACGTTATATTAATAAAATAGAATTTGTTTACATCAATGCCCCTAGGGCAAAATAGTACAAAATTCTAAGATAAAAAGACGTTGCGCATCCTCTTTGGTGCAATGTAGGTGTTGAGAGTTTGCTCTTAGTGAAGTAACCGAGTAAGTTCTAAAACCTTCTTCTCGCTTGCGTAGAATTGGGCTTCAAAAGTATCGCGTTCTCCCTTGAGTTGTATCCAACTCCTTTGCAGATCTTCAAGTGATGTTGGCATGTCAGGATGTAGGAGGGTGTATGGAACCTCTCCTTCCATAACAGGCTCTATAATCACTGGGAGAATGGAGGGGTAAGGCATCATAAGACTTTGGGCGCGGGTTCGTACCCACTTGAGGTAAGGCTCAAGGGGGATGGAATTCTTGTGTCCCAAGGTCTTACTGTCTACTTTGTTTGGCATCCTCCAAGCTCGGATAAACCTTTCTCGAAGTCCATGATTGTCGTTGTCGAAGTCGAAAACTAAACCTTGAACTAGCATGTCATGTGGGCCATCCCTTCGGGCATAACCAAACTGTATTAGATCCAAGCACGGGTTGTAGGTGATGCCTCCCCTAATGCCAAGTAGAGGGACATTAGGGAATTCCCCACAACGGTCGACGATGATAACATTCTCTTTGGATCAAGAACACCAATGAACATCTGAATGTGTAAGAGTCATCAATCGTTGTGACTACCTTAAACCTTGCTCATTCTTCAAGACTGATTAGGGAAGATGAGAAATAAACAATCTTGCCAATAGAGGAGTGCAACACATGAGAACATCTCTTTTCCTCATTGTACGAGTGTGAAAAGAGTGCAAGATATCTCCAAGCAATGTAGGCACCAGATTGCGTGACATGAAGATTTTGACAGCACTCACATCTATGAGCTGGTCAGGATTAGGGAACAAGACCATCCCATAGATGAGAAGAGCTACAATCTCCTCAAAATCTTGTAAGTCCAAAGAATTCCAGCAGCTTTGGGCCTTCTCAAACAAGAACTTTTCCAAGAAACCTTTGACACCACTTCTAGTTTCCCAATGGGTTGTGACATCAGATGAGTGCAAGTACAGGGCTTGAGCAATCTCTTCTGGCTTTGGATCTCTTTCCGTACCGTTGAAAGGTAGTTGATTGAGAATAGGGATCCTCAAGAGTTGAGAAAATTCCTCCAAAGTAGGCACAAGTTGGTAGTCAGGAAATGTGAAGCAGTGATGCAAAGGGTCAAAGAACTGGAAAAGAACTTTCACCATGTCTTCCTCTATGTTGGAAGTGACTAGGTTGAGTAGACGACCATGCCTCTCGCTGAATGAAGAGTTCTCAGGAATCCTTGAACCTAGCTTCTTGAGTTGTGGAGGAATTCTTACAAGGTTGACTTGGATGGTTTTCCTGCGAAGTGAATCCATAACCTACAAAACAAGAACAAAGATGAATTTCCAAAATCCTTGAAATGGTTAGTGGATGCATATGATGCTCATGATGTCCATGATGTTATGCACAAGTATATATGTACAAGCAAATCACACAAGTTCCTAGTTTAGGCTTGCATGAGGTTTCATAGGTAAGTACCCTCTTGAAGTTTAGTTAGCTCAACCTGTCCTAGAAATAGTAACCGGGTTTTAAGGAGCTCAATATCACTGAATTGTTTCCTTGTTCATTGTTTCAATTCAGCCTCTTTACTGGCGACCAAAATATTCCAAGGAACCAACCCTTAATGAGTGTAGTATCGAGTATCTACCAACTTTGGACTGCACCAAAGCCGGTCACCTCACTACATCCTAAAAGGCCAAGTTGGTCAAGTAAAGGTTCTAAAAGTTCGTTAGTGCTTCATGACATCACTCAGCGGCCCCGTATTCTCTTTGATTGACTCAAAGGCTACCGGTACCCACAAATATGTCACACTAACATAGCTATTGCTTAGACCATGTCGGTATACCCCGCACAGTTTCCACAATGTATTGCTATTTACCTATGAATGTTTCCCAAATCCGGGTAGAGGATTCAAACCCAAACAATAGAACCAAAGTGTAAAGCAAACAAAGCAAACATGGTAAGCAAATAAAGGTGATCTAAACCCTAAGGTAACCCTACTTTTATAATATTCCCCAGCAGAGTCGCCAGTTCTATGATACGGTGGGAGAACTGACTTGAGGTTTTGCATTTTGTTGCAAATGTTTCGGTTTAGCAAGAGTCGCCACCGACTTTTATTTTATCCAAAAGGAAAGGTAAAAAAGCACAGGAAAGACCTTTGAGATGTTTTCTTGAGTTCTGGGGGTAGATTATGAAAAGGGAAGGTGCTAGCACCCTTTCCATCCATGGTTTCCATGGGCTCTTAGTTACTTGTTTAGATCACTTGCTTTGCTTTTCCAATTGTTTGAAATGGTGCTTTGTGGTTTTGAAATTATTTTGAAAAGAGGCCATCGTTTAGGCAATCTTTGTAATGATTCTCGTTCGTAAGAATGTATACAAAGATGTTTGTCTTTTGAAAAATGTTTCAATGTTTTGAAAGTTGTTTGGAAATGTTTTGAAATGTGTGTGTTTGAAAATAGCAAGGATTGTTTGCAAATTGATCAAGTAACTAGGAGCTATCTACCTACTCAAAAGTCTTTCTTGTACATTTTTATTCCTTTGACATTGTTGATTTACCATTGATTTGGTAAACAACCCTATCTTTGGATGTTAAACGGGACGGGCTTGGGTCATCATATGACCATGATAGCAATGTTGCCAAGTATCTTAGCAAGTTTTGAGGGACCAAGATCAGTTTTAGGCAACCTTTTGATAGCGTCATTGAGGGACTATGATCTTTTGTTTTGTTTTGCTTTGCCAAGATACTTTGCATGCATACCATGGCCATTTTGTTTTAGGCAACCAAATGGGTGAAACTCTAGAGGTGCTTGTGTGCAATGTATTGTCATTTTACATGCTTTTTGATTGTCTTGAATTAGGTCATTCTATTTGTTTGATTTTTATCTTATCATGCAAAACCCTAATTTACTAGCATAGTATAATGCGATAAATTGCGTAAAGTAAATCTAAGCTATTACAACAATATTATGGGAGGGGGGATACAAGTATTTTGAATGGGGGATATTGCTCAAAATAAAACCCTAAAAATTATTACAACCCAATTGAATTCTTGTACAATAAATAAATAAACAATTATTTAAATATGCAATAAAATATATGGATGCAAAATGTTTTTTTTTTTGTATTTATTTTATATAAAAAATAAAATTATTTAAGTCCTAAAAATAAGAAAAATAATATTATTATTTTTGAAAGGGTGAAAAACCCTAGTTTTTTATTAAAAGAAAATATATGTTTTCTATATTATTTATTTGTCCATTTTTTACAAGAAATAATAAATAAAATTATTTACAAGTATTAAAAATTAAAATATATATGGAAATAATGTTTTATGTGTATGAATAATAAAAATAAAAATGTATGATATTTTTAAATATATTTACTATTTATTTAAGAAAATAAAGTTCTATTTATTTGAATAATCAATATTTTATGCAAAAAAAATAAAATAAAAATGCAAAAAATTAAGAAAATATTTTTGGGATTTTTTAATATTCAGAAAAAAATAATAAAGTCAATAAACATAAAAAATATGAGAAAATATGCAAAAATATAAAAATATGAAAATATGGGAAGTAAAACAAGAGGCCCAAAGGCGCCTAGGCCCAGAACATCATCTTCATCCATGTCCTTGGCTTCTTGCGCGCGTTTCTGAGTTCAAATTGTAACTTGCTCTAACTTGCATAAAATCAAAAACTTATAACACAAAAAATGTAGCTTATGATCTCACGATTCCAGTGATATAAAGTTTGTGACCTAACTCTAAAAGACCAGGGAGAATTTCGGTGGCCCTAATTCCTAACCTAATTTTTTCATGAACTTCAAGCTTCAAATTCTCACTACTCAGTTAATATAAATGACAACTATGCATATGTACAGCTTCAGCAAGTTAAGGACTACATTTTTCTTCACAAATCGTGACTTAAGGATGCCTAAATAAAGAGATAGAGATTTGAAAAATACCTTGTTCAGCTGAGTTTGGATATGGCAATGTGGGGACTTTGAGTGAGGTCTAAAGATCGTGTGAGCTTCCTTGAGGTTCCCTCAAGCTTTTCCAATGCTTAGCTGGCCCTGAGGATGCTTGAAACTCCTTGTGGAAGTCAACCTGCAACCTTCCAAAATGAAAATGGTGATGTCTGAAATAGGGTTTACAGAACCAGGACAAGGGCTTAGATAGTTTAGGTAGGATGTATGTAAGGTGTTTCAAGTGTTGAATTAAGAAACGCACGAGCCAATATTGAAATGGCTTTGATTTTGTAGAGGCTGCCCTGTTTTGGGCAGAAATGTGGTTTTTCTGTTTGGGAGAGTTTTGAATGTTGTGAATTCGTGTTTTTTTCTTGAGACAAGTTTTTGAAGTCCTTTCAAATGAAGCCAAGTCTTCTCTTTATCAGATGCACAAGTTATCTTGACTTTTGCCACTTTTCTTGCTTTTGAAGAAAGTTGAAGTGACTTAAGCCAAAAGCTTGTACTTGCTAGTTCCTTAGCTACTGAGAGTTGGTAAACATGCCTAATATCTGTGGCCAATGCTTTCACAAAAGGAACAAGTCCAATGCTCAAGGCTGATAAAGTTTGCAAAAGTATACTTTATCAAAATGGTATTATGAACTTTATGCAATTTATGGATTAAACCCTTGTACAATGCTCCAAAGGTCAAAATAAAGCCAATGTCCATTGAGTTAGTATTCAATTATGGAGTTTAGAATGGATTAGGACCTGTAATGCAAGGTACAAGCATGCTAGGATCTGATTTGCAAGTTGGAGCATTGTAAACATGGCTTGAACAAAAGTGACAAATTGCCATTTTCTCTTCTTCGATTCTCCCTAACCACAAATGATCTTGGAGAGTTCTTTGACATTTTGGAACGCTTGCAACATTCTCTAAAATACATCTTTGAAATTCAACTTGAGATACATCTTGGAACTATGTGAAAAGTTGCCATGAAGTTAGGTCAAAAACTTGCCTAAACTAGGGCAAAATTTCACTAAGTTATTTAGTTTATGGACCCCTATTCACAAAATCATAACTTGAGATCCAAACATCTTTTGGGAAAACTTTGTGAATCAAAGTTGTATATTTCATGGAGGACTACAACTTTCATGTTGGAAGTTTTCTTTGAATCCAATTGCATCATGGTAAAAAAACAATGTGCAAATTTAGAAAAAAAATAAGAAATTTTTCATACTTAGAAAAATTCTAAGTTATGAAAAATTTCAAATCAAAACCCTAATTTTCAATTTTAGGTTTCTTGGACAACAAGTTTCACATTTTGACATATCTTGATAAATTATGACCTTTGGCACTTGATTTTGACCAAAAAGTCAAAGTTTGACTTTTCAGTATACAGTTGACTTTTGATCAGTTGACTGCAAAATTCATCTGTCAATCCTATGCATTTGAGATCTTTTGAACTATATGATTAGGTCAAGATGATGCTATTGAGTCCTTGAAATCATGTTTGAACCCAATTGGCCATTGGATAGGTTAAAAATCAGAAATTGCCCTTCCACAGTCAAAACCCTAATTTTGACCATTTTGCCCTTTTGATGATTTAATCAAATTTCTTGAGGAGTTGTGGTCCAAACTTGATCAAATGGTACATAGGAGCCTATAATATTGTTATGGATCAAAAATTATGAAGTTTTACTGTAAATTGGCCATGGTTGACTTTTCCCCTAATACAGTTGATTTTTAGGTCAACTGTCCAATTGATTGGGCGAAAATGTGATTCAAGGCTTGAAACTTGGTATGAGCAATCTTAGGGGTTCAAGATGGTGTATGAAAGTCATGTGACGTATTGATGGTCCAAAAATCCTTGTGCAAACTCAAACCCTAATTTCAGGTTATCAGTGCAAGGAGATGTCTTGAGCTGAGCAAACCCTAATCTGGTCTTGAGTCCAAGAAGTCTTGTGTGGAAAATCTTGATAAAATGAGAGGGAAAATTTTGGGATACAACATCCCCCATTAGACTTTTCTTTTCCTTTTTCATTGCATCATTAAGACTAAAATCTTTTCCCAATCAAAAATCCAAAAACACTTAACAATATTCAAAACCCTTTCAAAACTGAAGGTGTGAAGGTGATGTGTGTCTCCTTAGATGAGGGTCCACTTGTTACCTTTCTTCCTAACAAAAGCATCAACCAAATCCAAATCATTTTGCCTTAGGGCTTTTTTCACTTTAAAACATTTTCAAAAAGGATATGTTAACTCCATTCTACACAAAACAACGATGTGTAGTTTCCAACGGTCAAGTGGCAACGTTAACTGTTAGAATGCAAACTTAACATCATCAATAAAAAACACACAACATACAAAACATTTTTAAGAATAACTACGGTGTTTTGATTCCCTTGTGGATACGTATTCATAGAGTTTAAATGCTCAAGCGAGTGCACTAATAAAAACCTTTTCTTTCCCAATGAATTTATGCAACATTTCCCTTTAGCGAGTAAGTTTTAGATATACACACCCATTGATTAAGATAACAAGAGTGGATCACATGGAGTATCACGGACGTGAGGGGTGCTAATACCTTCCCCTTACATAATCAACTCTCTTACCAGAGATTTGGTTGCGAGACTATGTTCTTCTCCCTTATTTTGAGGTTTTATCTATATTTTCACCTCCCTATACTTTGGGTTAAATAAAATTAGGTGGTGACTCTGTTTGTTCCATCTGAAGTTATTTGTTTTATTTCCGAGTATCTTCAGTAAAAAACTAATAAAAGACGCGAGTAAATTAGAACAAATTATCTCTACCTTTAAATACGCTATCTCTTCCTTTGAATTAAAAAATAAAAACCTATTGGAAAAAATAGGGAGTCTTAGAGAGATACAATATGATCTAATTCAAAACTCTTCCTCATCTCATAATGCCTTAAACGAATCTATCAAGTGTGATCAATGTGACATCTTGGAAAATAAAATTGATGATCTTCAAAAACACTTGATAAATTCACTAAAGGGGCAAATAAATTGAATCTTTTGTTAGGAAACCAAAGAGAATACCACAATAAGGTTGGTCTTAGTTATAAACCTAAGAACAATAGTTAAAGCTTTAACAATATTTACAATGCTCAACCAACATCTAAATACAAAACCCTAAAATGTAATTACTATAATAAAGATGATCATATTGCCATGTTATGTTTTTATCAAAAAGAGTCATGAGAGCAAAGAAGGACATCCTCCTTCATACTTTTATAAAGAATATTGTGAACGTAAAAACATAAAGGTGTTTTCTCATAATATGTATTCCTCTAACATCTAAGGGCAAAAAAAGATATGAGTACCAAAGATAGAAAAGTCAAATTGTGGTGGAGATGTTGATACCATCAATTTCTCTTCAATTAAATAAAATAATATGTTATATTATTCCTCTCCTATGAGGGAAGAAATTCATTTGCATAATAACAACAAGACAAAATCATTGGATCTTTGAGTCGTGGTAAGATCCTTAATCTCACCCTTTAATTGTCCTGATTAATTATAGCATTATTACACAAGTTACTTAATATTAAGTAAGTTGTGTAATAAAGGTAATAAAGTATGTTTATTTCCTTTATATGCATGCTCAATGAAAATCTTAATGTGAAATCCTTTTAAAACCGCTTTTCAAAAGTACCATGACTATGGAAGAAGTCATACATATTACCTTTGGTGAACTAACCCCTAGTAGGTAGAAGTATATGTTGTTACTTTTGCAGATATCCCTTAGAGAACATCATTGGAAGATAAACATCAAGGAAAAGAAAAATGTTAAAAGTCTAAATGAAGAAAATTAAGAAATAAACTTAAGAGAATCAATGTCTAACTAAAGAATGGGGGACCATTAAGGATTATCTCATTCAGAATGTTAATGGAGACATTTCTAAAGGAAATACATCTCAGCACCCCCTTAGTATGGATGTATTTGATATCAAAATATAGGAGAGCTTACTAAAGTGGTTACCTGATGATGCTTATCTATATGCTTTTTATGTTGATGATATCCCTCAATGGATGTGATCAAGGTGTTGACTTTAATGGTATCATTCAACTGATGCAACCATGGAATCTATTAAAGGTTAAGATGATAAATGGATTTACCATTCCTAATGGTTGAGCCAATTATCGTATCAAACAATTTGCAGAGAAGGAAAATTGACGGTGGCTTGTCATCTCCTTGAAAAGGGAAGTTACCTTGAGATTTTGAGGTAGTACACTTAATAGAGATTGAAAAATCAGAAAAACTTTGATTGATTCTTTAATAAGTGATTTATTTACTGCTTAGTCAATTAAAGTTTTTTTTCTACATACCTATGGTTAAGTTTCAGGTTCTTTTAGAGAAAAAGGGTGCCAAATACAACACACCCATACTCCAATATTAATCTCAAGCCCAAGGAGGCTAAAAATAAGTTGTCCCAAAGATTTCCTAAGACGAAATGACTATCATTGAAAAGAATCTGAGATAGAAAGAAGTGGGCAACATAATTCCATCTCAATTTAGAAAGTTTCAAAGACTTTTGAGTTTCGTTCGAGAAATAATCAAGGGAAAAGAGTTCTCCAAAGTTTAATTACAAGTTGATTTCAAAGTTGGATTCTACCTTCAATGGAGAAATAAGATTTCAAATCCTATACCTTATTTTGGACTGCTATTGTCCCTCTCTATAAGGTAACTTATTTCTTTTACATGGGATCTATGTGCTTTGATTTTTCTACTCCTTTTTGATAATGACAAAGGGGAAGAAGTATACTCCCATAGGGATTAGAGTATACTCTCTAACTAATTAGGGGGGGTTTTGATCACTCCAAAAATACTTGTATTCGTTCTTGTTACCACTTCCCTTGAGAGATGTGTTGTCATTATCAAAAAGGGAGAGAATATGGATCTATATGCTTGCAGGTAATAAAGATAAACATCTAAAGTTTTGATGACGAAAACACATGAGGATCTATGTGCTTGCTGAAGAGGAATCAAGATCAAATTTCCTATACAATAAGATATTATCTAACGAGAGTATTGAAGCCTCTTTGGGGAAAGATATGAAAGCTCGACAGGTCACCTCTGTCAGTCAGTCTGAGTGAAGCGAGTACTGTAAAAGTAAGGTAGTAGCTTAAGAGTACTAATGAAAATCACACACACACACACACACACACACACACACACACACACACACACACACACACACACACACACACACACACTTAAAAATCCTTTTCAAAAGTGTTTTTATCATGCAAATTGTTTTCTAAGTCAAACCAAGTGATTAAGAAGTTGTCCAATCTCTTTCCAAAGCCTTTATGAACTAACCAATCGATTGGGTACTTAAGCCAATCAATTGACAAAAAAATTTATGTTATCTAATGGATTAGAACGTTATGCTAATCCATTATAAAATGACTAATTGATTAACCAAGCAATGAGAACAACATCTTAATGACCTACAATGACTATATATCCTATATTTTCTTTTTGGCCTTCAAGTATTTTAAAAATGTGTTTTCTAATAGATTAGAATGTTTTTATAATCGATTAGAAAAATGATAAACGATTTCAAAATCAATAAGGACATCACATTAATATTGTGCAACAACTTTATATCCAAACCTTCTTATTTAGTCTTACAATCAATTATATTTGTGTTTTTTATTCGATTAGAAAACTTACCTAATCAATTAGATAATCAATTCGGCCCATGGACCATTTCCTATTTTGGTGATTCCAACTACTATATAAAGGGATGTCTCCCTCACTTTAAATCATGTCACTTTCCATTGAAAACTTTGTTATTTCACTTCTGGTTGCCTAAGTACTTTTGAGTGAAGCTTTATTTGTGAGGAAGATATTTTTGTAAGTGGTCATGTTGGTCGTTTAAATTCTTAAAGGTGTGATACCTTTAAGAGATCGAGTATTTGGTTCTTGAGATCAACTAGTGGTAAAATCTCTGTTATTGGTTTATTAAGCTTTGTTGAAAAAACTTTGTTTTGGTTAAAAAGATTAGTTGTAAATCTCGAATTGGTTCAATAACATAGCCTGGGGTAAAAGTTGTCTTTTGGTTGTGGATAAGTCTGTTAAAATCTCAAAATTAGATTGTAATAAGTTTTGTGGGCATAACTTGTTAAAAGCTCAAAGTCTTTAGTGAAAATCTCAAGAAGACCTCTTGGGGACATGACTAGGCCAACATTCGGCCAAACTTGTATAAATCTTTGGTGCAATCTCTCTAACTATAACTCTATCTCTTTAATTTCTGCTATTTACTTTTCTATATTTTATTTCTGATGTGATTACTCACTGAAAATTCACTAATGCGATCTTAATCGAGAAATATTAAAATTAATCACGAATTTTGAATACCACTATTCACACCCATCTTGTGCTTGAGGTCACTTGTACAACAAGAATAAATTTGTACTCCGAAAAGGTGAAAAACAAGGTCATCATTGGCTTGCTACTCATATACTTGTACCAATAATGAAAAATATTAACAAAAAGCTAACTCGCAAGATGGAATTGTGAAGGGGCAATCAACAAATGATTTAAGACGCTGAACTCAAACTCATTCAAGGGATGATGATAACCGATTAAAGAGAATAGACATCAGTGAAATGGGATAGAACACCCATCATATGAGCCACAAACCCTCTAATTTTTAGTCAGAGGAAGGGTACCTCAATCCTCCAATGGACCTACATCTGTCATCACCTGAGAAAAGGAATCACCTCGAGAGAAGAATAAGGTTATACCATAGATGTCTGAACTTACGTAGACCCCATATATAATTTTAACAGCTAGTTGATATAAAATAAATGTTTATGTTTGTAGAATTGAAGTCAAAACACAACAAAGTATTAAATGGGCGAACAAGTTACGAGATATGCAGAAACCCTATAAAGCGATTGAGAGTGAGAGTGGACAAGAACTCAAGAGTCGAGTTTCGAAAGTATGAATAAGAAATCAAACACGCGAAAAACAATCTAGCAAGGGAAATTTTCTCATAAATATAATTAGGTCATATGCCCAGAAAACTCAAAGACTGAGAGGAGAAAAAGAAGAAATTTTCCACGAGAGTTAGTGATCAGTGAATTTTAATACACTTTTTTTTTACTTTTTACTAAGACTTTTGTATGACTTTCCTCATTAATTTAATTACTTTTAATAAGTTTTTGGAAGTTAAGTTGAGTTCTGCTTATTTTCTGAATAAGTGCTTATTTTCATCTTAAGCAATGACTTGATACCTTCTTACTGTACAAGTCATTACTTGGGCTATGAGATGTCATTTTTTGCGTTCTAATATTTGTTAGAAAGCTGATAGGATAAGCTACAAGTTTGATGTTAAAGCCAAGTTCCAGTTCGGAGCGCAGAAGGGTCGAATAATTCTGTTTAGTTCCAGACTTCGTAAAATAATGAGTTTTGGGTTGTTTTTAATGTTTTTTGGGTCGGTATCCATTAGGGCCCAAATTCCCTTGTAATACTTAAACTCAAAACACATATTATTGCATTATTCCAAATTTTTCACGAAAGAAACAAAGCTTTGTACGAATTCATGGAGAACTAATCCCGAAGGCAAAGTTTGTTGATTTCGGGTTCCATCGCACTTTGAGGTTACAATAATTTCAATCCAAAATTAATTCTATTTCTTTCAATTTTATTATGTGATTCTTACATGCTTAATTTGATTCTCAAATAATGTAATTGATTTAATTCGATTGATATATGTTCCTTATTGTAATTGCGCGTTACCGTAGCTTTATCGTTAATTCGCTTTATCTTTAACCGTATGCTTTATTCGGCACATAGGAACATAAATCTTACAATGTCAGTTTCACTTTTTGATTAATACTATGATCGAATAGGAATAAAGAATCCTCATAGAGGATTGGAGTTATATTAACCGGTGATATGTCAGAACCCAAATCAGGAGATTATGCCCTTTTTGCTTGTTCGTAATCAATTATTTTCAATCGTTTTCTTAATCGAAACAACCCCCCGGTTGTTTTAATAGGCTGGTTAACATAATCAAGAGTCCTTACGATACAACTCGAATTTCGCTTTTCTAAACTACAATTTTTAATTACTCGTTTTTGACTTGTGTGCAACAGTAAATCAGTCAGTATGCAGAACAACAAAAAGAGTGAAATCCCTTCGAAAACCCATTAAACTTCCCCAAGAAAACTAAGGTCATATGATCATACCCCACTATCAACTATTGATATTTATTTACGACCATTGAGGTGACATCATAGTGCCCCAAGGCAATCATGTGACTAAACTATTAGAGTAAGGGAACATGTAGGTTATTATTTCTCCCTTCGACATACAACACCATCAATCAAATACCCGAGGAAAGAAAAACATGATTAGTTACTCATGATTCCCCTGTAAGAAAATAATCATAGCCATCAGATCTATTTTATGGTTGTTCGTATTGTTGGGAAAAAACCACGACCGTTATCAAATGACAACCAAAGAATAGTACTATGTGAAAATGGTTACAACACATAATTTACTCTCAACCATCCCCCGACTTCCAATACAACCACACTCTCCAAAATAAATATATAACTACATATCACAATACTCTAACACGAGAACATAAGAGAAAAGAAAAAGTCAAATACAAACTTAAAGTGTTTTTTACTGGTGCATCTTGTAAAGAAAAACCTGAATTCTATATATAGCCTTGGATTCTCTCTTCCATCACTAAACTAAGCGATGTGGGACTTAGAAAAAACTCCACTCCTATATATAGCATTGGACTCCCTCTTCCTTCATAAAAATAAGCAATGTGAGACTTCTTCAACATGTATATTTTCAATCAACCCCAACAATCTCCACCTTAATTGAAAATAATACATTAACTTTCATAGTTTCACCGATAATCATACTCCACCATAAAAAGTATAGTCACTTGAAGCTACATCATTCCAAGAATTTTCACATTGTCTTCACAGACAATCATAGTTTTAAAAACTATCATACTCCACCTAAAGAAGAGTAGACTTCACTTGAAGCTAAATCACTTCAAGAATTTTCACATGTCGAAAACCAGGCTGAAATTTTATGGTTTAACTTCCATTTGGAAGGAAGCTCTTCAATCATCGACATAATCTTGTACCTTGTGTAATCTTGATTATATCAACACATCTTTGACTTAAACTTTACACAAGTAAAAAAAAAATCTTCCATCAATTTTCTCTAGCCCAAACTGCACAGCGAAACCTGTGACTACATCTCAACAACTTTTTCACAACAATACCATTCTTTTCTGATGTGGAAGATCAAACAAAGTTGCAACCACAGAGCATACTAATAACACTTATTCCTGGATCAAACTAAAAGCTCTGATACCAGTTGTTGGGGGAAAAAAATAAACCATAGAGAAAAAAGAACAAAATAACAACACAAGGATATAGCGTGGAAACTCAAAAATCCGAGAAAAAATCACGGTCGTTGTCAAATGACAACCAAAGAATAATACTATGTGAAAATTATTATAGCACATAATCTACTCTCAACCACCCTACAACCCCCAATACAATCACACTCTCCAAAGTAAATATTTAACCATGTCTCACAACACTCTAACACAAGACCATAAGAGAAAAGAAAAAAGTCGAATACAAATTTAATGTGTTTTTAACTGGTGCATCTTTAAAAAAAAAACTTGAATCCTGTATATAACTTTGGATTCTCTCTTCCATCACTAAACTAAGTGATGTGGGACTTAGAAAAAACTTGAATCCTATATATAAGCTTGGATTCTCTCTTCCGTCACTAAACTAAGTGATGTGGGACTTAGAAAAACTTGAATCTTATATATAATCTTGGATTTTCTCTTCCATCACTAAACTTAGCGATGTGGGACTTAGAAAAAACTTTAATCCTATATATAGTATTTGACTCCCTCTTCCTTCACAAAACATTTCTTCTAACATATATATTTTCAAACAACCCCAACACATATATCTCGTTCTTCCCTTACATTTTAGTTACAAACGAACCCCTCTATAAAAGGGAGGAAAGCACGTCATTTTCATGTAACTATGTCCATTTGATATTTCACTATTCAATCTCACATTAAGAGTATGTTGGTAAGACCTAAAAAAGAGCTTTTAGCTTTTCGGCTCACATTAATGAAAAAGTTATGTTTGGTAACCCACTTTTAGCTTATAGCTTATAGCTTTTTTATTGGATTTTAATTATTTTTTTCAAAAGCTATTTAAAGTAATTTTTGAGCTTGGAGCTTTTAGCTTGTGACCTTTTCTTCCATTTATACCCTTATTATTTTACCAAAAATATATTATTACCTTTATTAATTAAAATGTCCTTTTATGTCATTTTATATCTATTAGCTAATGAAACAATTAATTTACCAAACACTCATGTTAGTTTATCAGATATCAGTCATCAGCCATAAATTATCAATTACCAACTATCAACTATCAGTCACCAGCTATCAATTACCAATTAATTTTACCAAACAGACTCTAACCTTACAAGTTGACTACACCTACTACATCATAACCAAGACTGTGTAATAATTCGAATCAGATTGTTCAGTCATTCTTCTGCAGAACAATAATAATTTTAAAACTTTAATTAATATTTCAGTATTGTTATATAAATATAAAAAGTTAGAGTAAAATTAAATTTTTTTAACAACAATATTTATAAATAAGTTATTGATAAATAATTTTAAAAAAAATAAAACATAATATTTCAGTACATAAAAGAGTTTTATAATTTGTTATATTATTTTTAATGCAGAATATTAGAAACAGTGTTGATTCATAGCATTGTCCTGGACCTCGTAAGTTTTGTCCTAATTGTAATGAACGGGTCTACCTTAACGGAGCATGAAGCAAGTACAGTCGGGCGTGGCGAAGCGCTGAAGGCGTCAGACGAGTGGCAACTGAACTGCCAAGGAAATCTGTATCTGTCCTTTCCTGTCTTTTTTTCTTTTGACTACCTTTCCAATCACAACAACATTTCATACTTTCCATGTGTAATCGGGATTCAAAATCCAACGGTTCACCACTTGCGTGATGGAATTGAAAAGCACTCTCGCCGTAGGAATGGAATAACTTAACTAATGTAATGAAACTTGGCATATGTTGGTGTTGGGAGAGGCAATGCAAAACTCCAAATTTGAGGTCAGAACTCAAATGCTGAGTGTTTATTTTCCCAACATATATGACATATCGTACATAAAAACCTGTGCCATCACTCTCTTCCTATCCCTCTCTCTCCTTTGGCTGCTTATGCCTCTTTTTTTGTAAAATAAAATTTTCTTTGACCAAACGGAATCAAGAATCTTTGATAGTAGCTTTCGCCGCTCTTTCTTTTCTCTTTTATATTATTCCTTTCATTTATCACTGTTGTTTACACAAAAATGTTTGTTTAAAATAAATGTTATTCTCAATTTTTTATATAATAATAATAGTTATTTTTTCAATTGTGTCATATAATTATTATTCTGCATATTAGTTTTAATAAATTAATAAGACTAATTTAATAAAAGTGTAATTTCTCATGAAAATATGATTGTATTTTTTAATTTCTATGCAAAATTTTTAAACGATATTCATTTTAAAACGAAAGGACTATTTAATTATAGATTTTATTTTTTAATTCTATTAAATAATTTATTTATTTAATCTAGATTTATTAGTTTAAGACGTGTTTGGATTGATTAGATATATGAGGACAATTTCTCTAGTGTACATTCCGTCAATCACATTCTAGCATTTAATTATTTATTGAATAGTATACTTTTTGGTGGTTTCTAAAACATTTTATTTTAATGGTAACTCTATCCAATTTTTTTGTGTTGAGTAGATAAGAATCAGCTTAGATATAATTGATTTTAGTAGAATTGAATTTGATAAAATTAATTTTAATATAATTGAGTTTAGCATAATTGAGTTTAATATAGTTGATTTATGTTTGGATATATCTATGTAAAAGTAAGTTGAACAATAAATTTAAGTTTAAGGACAAACTAATTTCAAATACAATCAATTCTAAGACAAAATTAATTATACCAATAAAAAATAAAAAAATTAAAATCATTCAAAATTAATTCGACATCTTTAAAAGATGATATAATTTTATAAATAAAATCAAATAGTATTATGTTTTAATAGTTGCACACTTGCACAAAAAATATTCTATTTACAATATAAGAAAATTGACTGGTCTAGAAATACCTATTTTGCCCTACTGGTTATACATGTTGTCACATGGATGCCTTAACCACACTTCAATCCTTTTGCTTCAACTCTATTTCACAATAACTTTATACTAGGTTTTGCTCTCTCTCTCTCTCTCTCTCTCTCTCTCTCTCTCTCTCTCTCTCTCTCTCTCTCTCTCTCTCTCTCTCTCTCTCTCTCTCTCTCCTCTTTCTTCATCTATCCTTCTGCAACAAACCCTAATTTTCAATTTTTGTAAACTCCATTCTGTTAGAACATAATTTGGTTCTATATCCCAGCAAGAGTTTTGATGATAACAAACACATGATATAAAGAACAAATATGCTCGCTATTAAAAGGTATCTTTACATGCATGATGTTCTGATGTTAAAAAGATGTTCTGATGCAACTGGAAGTTCTACCAGAACATCACCAGAAGTTCTGATTATGCGAGCATAAAAGTTGAGAGGACAATGAAAGATTCAGACGCATCAAATATGCATGACACACTTATATGAAGAAGTTCTGATTGAACTTCTGAATACACCAGCGTTGCAAAACAGAATCTCTGATACTCTAATGAGTAAAATTCTGATCAAGCTGTAAAGAACTCTCAACGGTGATATTCATCCTCTGATGTGAGAAGCTCTGAAGCGTTACAAATCCATCAATTCAAGATCATAAGTAACGGCTACAAACAGATAAGGATCTCCTGATTTGGAAAGCTCATTAACTCGTGTTATGGACTTAACAAAAGTATCTTCTTATGTCTCTATTGCAAGACCTATATAAAACAGACTAGAAGAAGATTTCAAGATGATGAACAATTGCGCTCGTAAAGAAAAACTCACGTGAAAAAGTAAACAATGCAGCTTTCATTCTTCATCTTCAATGATTCAATATTAAACTGTGTAATACATCACAAGTTTGTGATACTGTTTATTTAGAAACAACATTGCACACTTTTATTCAATTAACTGTTTAGTGGAATTCCTTGAGAAGACCGGGTTGTGATTTTGGACTCAAGAAGACTTTAACAGTTGTTAAAGTAGAATTTTAATCAGTTTGATTAGTGAATTAAGTCCTCGTTGGAGAGAGGCAAAATCACTTTGGCGGATGGACTGGAGTAGTTTGAGATCAAATGAACCAGGATAAAAATAAACGTGTTCCTTACTCCATTTATTGTTAAGTTTCAATTCAACCCCCCTTCTTGTGTTTTTCACTTCTTCAATTGGTATCAGAGCACTTGGATCTGGGTGCAAACACTTAACCATGTCAGATAAAGATCCAAGGGGGGAAAACACTATGATGGGAACAAGTCAGAACATCAGCAGCAACCCTCCAATATTTGACGGTGAAAATTTTGACTACTGGAAGGATATGATCAGAAGTTTCTTCCTAGCCTATGACGCTGACCTTTGGGATATGGCAACTGATGGATACATACATCCTATTGATGAAAGAGGTCAGAAGATTGACAGAAAAAGGATGACAGATCATCAAAAGCAAGACTTCAGAAATCATCACAAGGCCAGAACGATTCTCTTGAGTGTCATCTCATATTCAGAGTATGAGAAGATCACAAACAGAGAAACAACTGAGAATTATAAAAGTCAGAAGTGATCATGATGGTGAATTTGAAAACCATTATTTTGAAAAATATTTTAAAGAAAACGGTATTGTTCATAATTTCTCTTTTACTAGAACTCCCCAGCAAAATGGAGTTGTAGAACGAAAGAATAGAACATTACAAGAAATGACCAGAACTATGATCAATGAAACTAATATAGCAAAGCACTTTTGGGCAGAAGTTGTGAACACAACATGTTATATTCAGAATAGAACCTCTATAAGACCTGTTCTTGAAAAGACTCCCTATGAATTGTGGAAAAATAGAAAACCCAACATTTCTTATTTCCATCCTTTTGGATGTACTTGTTTTATTGTGAACACTAAAGAAAATCTAAACAAGTTTGATTCTAAAGCACAAAGGTGTTTTCTGCTTGGATATTCTGAACACTCAAAAGGCTATAGAATATACAACACAGAAACTCTGATTGTTGAAGAATCAATCAAAGTCAGGTTTGATGATAAGCTTGGCCAGTAACAACCAAAGCAAATTGATATTTCTATAGGTACAGAAGATCATCCCTCAAACTCTGAAACTTCAAAAGCAAAGAAAGACTCAGAAGCAAAGAGAGACTCAGAAGCAAAGGAAGACTCAGAAGCAAAGGAAGACTCAGAAGATCACCCTCTTGACAATGCTCTGGACAATCTCAGAATCTCTGAACAAACCACTCAGAAAAGGTTTCCTAGAATCTCTTCAGCTCATAAAGAAGACGTGTTCATTGGGAGAAAAGAAGATCCCATCAGAACAAGATCCTCTCTCAGAATCAATGAAGAATCATTGTTTGGATTGGTATCTCTGATTGAGCCAACTTCTATTGATGAAGCTCTGGAACACAATGATTGGATCTTTGCAATGTAAGAGGAACTCAATTAATTTTCCAGAAACGATGTATGGGATCTAGTTCCAAGACCCAAAGGATTCAACATTATATGAACCAAATGGGTTTTCAGAAACAAACTGAACGAGCAAGGATAGGTGATCAGAAACAAAGCACGATTGGTTGCACAGGGTTATAATCAACAAGAAGGAATTGATTATAATGATACCTTTGCCCCAGTCGCCAGGTTAGAGTCTATTAGATTATTAATTTCTTTTGTTGTTCAAAATAACATTTCATTATATCAAATGGATGTTAAAAGTGAATTTTTAAATGGCTATATGGAAGAAGAAGTTTATGTCCATCAACCTCCTGGTTTTAATGATACGAAACATCCAGAACATGTTTTTAAATTAAAAAATTCTTTGTACGGTTTAAAACAAGCTCCCAGAGCTTGGTATGATAGTCTGAGTAATTTTCTTTTAGAAAAAGATTTTATCAGAGGGAAAGTAGACACAACTCTATTCAGAAAGACATTTAAAAATGATATCTTATTGTCAAATTTATGTTGATGATATTATTTTTGGAACCTTTAATATCTCCCTTGGAAAAGAATTTGCTGAGACCATGCAGGCAGAATTTGAGATGAGCGTGATGGGAGAATTGAAGTTCTTTTTGGGAATTCAAATCAACCAGACTCCAGAAGGTACTTACATACATTAGACGAAGTATGTCAAAGAACTTCTGAAGAAATTTCAGATGTCAGAAAGCAAAGATGCTAAGACACCTATGCATCCAACATGCATTTTGGGAAAAGATGAGGTAAGTATTAAGGTAGATCAGAAGCTCTACAAAGGTATGATTGGATCCCTTCTCTATCTGACTGCATCTAGACCCGATATATTATTCATCGTATGTTTATGTGCTAGATTCCAATCAGATCCTAGAGAATCTCACTTAACTGCTGTTAAGAGAATTTTGAGGTATCTGAAAGGTACTACTAATCTGGGTCTGTGTTACAGAAGATTAAATGATTTCAGACTAGTAGGCTATTGTGATGCTGACTTTGCTGGAGATAGAATTGAAAGAAAGAGCACCTCTGGAAGCTGCCAGTTTCTAGGCGAAAATCTTATCTCGTGGTACAGCAAGAAGAAAGCAACAATTGCACTCTCAACAACAGAAGCTGAGTATATATCTGCTGCTGGATGTAGTTCTCAGATGATTTGGATGAAAAGTCAGCTAGAAGATTTTAATATTTATGAAAGTAAGATTCCTATCTTCTGTGACAATACTTCTGCTATTTGTCTTTCTAAAAATCCTATTTTACATTCTAAAGCTAAACACATTGAAATTAAATACCATTTTATAAGGGACTATATTCAAAAGGGAATTTTAAATCTAAACTTTGTAAAAACAGACCATCAATGGGCTGATATTTTTACCAAACCTCTTTCAGAAGATAGATTTAAATTCATTTTGAAAAACATTTATATGGAATTATGTCCTGAATAAAACTATATTTATCTTTTGTGATTGACTTCAGAATATTCTGTAATGAATGCTCTGATTAACACATATTCAGAAGTTAGAAGAGAAGTTATATCAGAAGTTATATGTAATATTCTGAAATGTTCTAACGTTTCATTTCAAGTATAGCTCAGAAGTTCATTAGATCAAACAGTTGTCCCATGTAACCTTCAGGAGATGAACACTTGGTGTGTTTCTGAAAGGTCACGCGTGCTAAGCTATTGACACTGTTCTAGGTAACTGTTATGATTTGATTAAAATCTCACGCTTTCCCCTCACTTTTCATTTTCATTAAATGTTAAGTCATTTTTAAATACTCTTTTTTACAAAACCTATTTCTGAAAAGTCTTCATATAAATACTTTTGTAAAAACCTTTTCACTTGTTGTTTTGTTGAACCTCTGAATCTTTTATTATAAAATTTTTACGCTCTTCAACTGTTTTTATATCTACTTTTTGATTATGCCAAAAAGGGGGAGAAATGAGTATTTTGATCTAATCTCTGATTAACAGTTATGAGACTAAGTCAAACATTCTAACAAAATACAAGATTTCTTTCTATGCTTTTAAAGATCTTTGCAGGTATCATTTAAACTCTGGAAGTTTATTTCAAATGAACATTATCCTCAAAAGAACCTGATGAAGAAATCTCAGAAGAAAAATTCCAAAGCTCTGATGAAAATTCTCAGGAAGTTTTTCTTATAGAAATATTTATTTCAGGGGGAGATTCCTATCTCTTATTCAAATTTATTTCTATATCTGAATATATTTTTGTCATCATCAAAAAGGGGGAGATTGTTAGAACAAGATTGGTTCTGATCATATCTCAGAGTTTTGATGATAACAATAAATTATATTTTATATATTTGATACTCTGATAAACGTACTTAATTGTTTCAGATAATATTCTGACAGAAGCATCTTGAAGTGTTGAGCTGAAAATAAATGAAGAAGTTCCTTGATGAAAGAACTATTTGTTTTAGAGCAAGTGTTGATGTTGATGTTGTCTCTGATAATGTTCTGACAGAAGCATCTTGATGTGCTGAGCTGAAAATAAATGAAGAAGTTCTTTGATGAAAGAACCATTTGTTTTAACTCAAGTGCTGATGCTGACTCTGGTAAGATAATTATTTAAATGAATCTTATAACGCTTAGCAAGTTTATGTGTAAGCTATGTTTCAGAAGTACCTTGAGAGTAAGTGTTGTTCAGAAGATATTTGAAAGCAAGTGTTGTTCAGAAGATACTTGAAAGCAAGTGCTGATCAGAAGATATTTGAAAGTAAGTGTTGTTCAGAAGATACTTGAAAGCAAGTTATGATCAGAAGATATTTGAAAGCAAGCGCTGATCAAAAGTACTTAGCAAGCAAAGCGTTGTTTAGAAGATATGCAAGCATTTTCTGAATTCAAGACGTGAAGCCAAGTTCTGAATGAATATAGAAGCTAACAAGTCTTGTCAAGCTTCAGGAGACATGTTCTTACATAATGTTGTTTGCTCATTTAATGCAAAGACGGATACATGCACTCAAGTGTCTATGCTAGTGCATTGGAAAATGGAATAGTGCAAGGAAACACGCAAATATTTAATGATCTCCATTTGAAGGCAGCAACGGTCATGTTTCTTCATGCTATATATAGAAGAACATTAATTGCAAGCCAACCAACGAAAGATTGCAAAGCCACTAAAAGGCTGAACAATTGATGTTGTGAATAGAACTGAACAAATTCAAAAAGAAGCAAAAGCAACGTGAAAGATTCTGGGCTCACAAATTCATTATTCATACACTTTGTGCTATAATATTCTTAGTGAAAAATCACAGTTGTGATATAGCTTTCTTAGAAGCAAACTTTGTTTCACTATCTGTAAAGATTTATATCTTGTAATTATTCCTTGAGAGATCAGGGTTGGTCAGAATTATCAAGTAGACTAGGACTAGTTTAAGTCTTAGTGGTGTGAGTAACTTGTAAGGTTACTTGTACATTGTTAGTCACAACAGTTGTTGTGTGATTGTAATCAGTTGATTATAATGGATTAATTCATTGTTGAGAAAGGCGAAACCACCTTGGCGGATGGACTGGAGTAGTTTGAGTTCAAACGAACCAGGATAAAAATAACCTTGTCTTTCCTTTATTGTTGTGCCTTTAAGAAAAAGAAAAAGAGAAACTTATTCACCCCCCACCCCCTTCTAAGTGTTTTCTCCACCTTCAATTGGTATCAGAGCTTGACTCTGAGCTCAACACTTAACCGTGTCAGGAAAAGATCCAGAAGAAAACACAAATGGCTACTGAACAAAACAACAATAGTTACAATAAACCTCCTATATTTGATGGAGAAGATTTTGATTATTGGAAAGATAGACTAGAAAGTTTCTTTATAGGTCATGATAGTGATTTATGGGATATAGTCTTGGATGGTTACACACATCCTACAGACTCAGAAGGAAACAAGATTGATAGGAAAAATATGGACAGACAACAAAAAGTTGATTTCAAAAATCATCATAGAGTTAGAAATATTTTTCTAAATGCTATCTCTAAAATGGAATATGAAAAAATCACTAATAGAGATACATCACATGATATGTTTGAGTCACTCAAAATGACTCATGAAGGAAACGCTCAAGTGAAGGAGTCTAAAGCCCTGGCTCTCGTCCAGAAGTATGAAGCCTTCAGAGTAGAAGAAACTGAATCTATAGAAGCAATGTTCTCAAGGTTTCAAACTCCGATTGCTGGTCTGAGAGTTTTGAACAAGGGATACACTAAAGCAGACCACGTTAAAAAGATCATCAAAAGCTTACCCAAAAGATGGGCACCTATGGTCACTGCTTTCAAAATATCAAAAGATCTGAACAACGTGTCACTTGAAAAACTCATAAGCGCTCTTAGAAGTCATGAGATAGAACTTGATGAGCACGAGCCTCAGAAGAAAGGTAAGTCTCTTGCCCTTAAATCAATTAAGAAATGTGATACTAACGCTTTTCAGGCTGAAGAGGAAAACTCTGAAGAATCTGCGTCAGAAGAAGACGAACTATCCTTGCTCTCCAGAAGGATCAATCATCTGTGGAAGCACAGACAGAGGAAGTTCAGGAACTTCAAGAAGTCAGAAGATAAACCAGAATCTTCTGGACACAAAAAGTCAAACAGAAGAGAATTAATCTGTTTTGAATGCAAAGAACCTGGACACTACAAGAGTGATTGTCCAAAACTTCAGAGAGAAAAACCAAAGAAAAGGTTTGGTAAAAAGAAAGGGATGATGGCAACCTGGGACGATTCAGAATCCTCTGAAGATGAATTTGATTCTGAAGATGAGAACGCCAACCTAGCTCTGATGGCTACCACAGCAGATGACTCAGATTGTGAGTCAGAACCAAGAGAGGTATTTTCTGAATTTTCTAGAGATGAACTTGTTGAAAGTATATCAGAACTTCTGGAAAACTATAGTAAGCTCAAAATAAAATACAAGAAACTCAAGAAAAGTCTTGCATCTGATCTTGAGAAACATGAAACATAAAAATCTGAACTCAAAGAAAACAATTTTAAACTTAAAGAAGAAATTCAAAATGTTAAAAAAATTTCTAGTTCAGATTCTGTGTCAAGTTCTAAAGATATTCTGAAAGAATATGACTATAGATTTCAAACTTTTCTTGCTAAGAGCGTAGATAGAAGCAAATAGGCTTCAATGATCTATGGAGTTAGTGGGAAAAACAGAATAGGAATTGGATATGAACCTCCCAAAGGGAAGGAAACATATATTCCAAAACATGTTGCTAAGATGACTTTCTCTTATAAACCTCTGAAAAAACAGTTCAAGTTTGGACACACACATGATATAAAATATACATCACATTCTGGAAACTCTTATGCTAACCAAAAGTTCAAACAGAACTTGAAATACTCTAACCCAAGAGGACCCAAAAAGATATGGGTACCTAAGGATAAAATAATATTTGTTGCAGATGTCCTTAACAACTCAATTGAGACACCAGTCATGGTACCTGGACTCTGGATGCTCATGACACATGACGGGAAAAAAGTCTATGTTCCAAAACCTGGAATTTAAAGCTGGAGGAGACATAAAGTTTGGAGGTAATCAGAAAGGGAAGATTATTGGTTCTGGAACCATTGGAAATGGTAACCTTCCTTCTATCTCTGATGTTTTATTAGTAGAAGGATTAGCGCATAACCTGTTGTCCATAAGTCAATTAAGTGACAATGGTTATGACATTATCTTCAATTAAAATTCATGTAGAGTTGTTAGTCAAAAAGATGGATCAATCCTCTTTTCTGGCAAGAGAAAGAACAACATATACAAAATTGATTTATCAGATCTTAAATCTGAGAATGTCAAATGCCTTTTGTCTATTAGCAATGAGCAATGGGTATGGCACAGAAGATTGGGACATGTCAGCTTAAGAAAAATCTCTCAACTAAATAAATTAAATTTAGTCAGAGGACTTCCCAATCTGAAGTACAACTCAGAAGCTCTGTGCGAAGCATGTCAAAAAGGAAAATTTTCAAAACCTTCCTTTAAATCCAAAAATGTTGTTTCTTCCTCTAGGCCATTAGAACTACTTTATATTGATCTGTTTGGGCCAGTTAAAACTGCATCCATCAGAGGCAAGAAGTATGGATTGGTCATTGTTGATGACTTCAGTAGATGGACATGGGTCAAGTTTTTAAAACACAAGGACGAGTCACATTCTGTGTTCGTTGACTTCTGTAACTGCTCTGGACTGGGCCGGGCTGGCCCAAAAGCAATGGTGAAGGCCCAATCCAAACGGTCCTTCAAGGAATCACGCCGGCCAAGGGCCGTAGCCGTGCCCGACACTCTATGCCAATGTGACATCCTCGACTTCATGCTGTCCTGCTCGACCTCAGCTCGAGCACTCCTCCTAGGGCAGACTCTGTCCACTGCACCACCACGTGGATCCCGAAAAGACCGCGTCCTCGTCCGTCCGTACTTCACGCAGAACATCCAGGAAGGGGACCATGTGCGGGTCCCCACTACACACGTAGAACCTGGTAGTCCCTTCATTGGGCCAAACCTGCCCCGCCCAATAAAGGGACCTTGGCCCAGCGCTGGGGGCTATAAATACCCTCTGTTCCCAGAGGGACAGGTATTCATTCTTTTACCCACACTCATACTCTTGCCTGCTCGTGCTCTTACTTACTTCAGCATCGGAGTGCCTTGCAGGTACCCCCCCCCCCCCCCCCCACCTCGTTCAAAACTTCAGCTCGAAGCCAGCCGTGACGGTCCAAGTCTGATCAGGTTAGATCAGTGGCGCCGTCTGTGGGAATCTAGCTTCCCCGTCTTGCAAAACTCAAAGACCAAAGCTCAAACTCAACTACCACTGTCATGGCTGACCAAGCTCGCGATGATCAAAACGTCTGCGTCGTCGACACCAACAACGGCCCCGCAGACAAAAACGGACACCTCGACAACGCCGGTAACCCCGGTCACAACACCATCCCTGCGTCAACTGCCCCCAGACCTTCAACTTACCGCGACGGAGCTACTGCGTCGTCTTCCTCGGTCCCTCCGCCACTCGAAGGAGACGAGGCAGCTCTCGCGAACTACTAGGTTGCTCGGTTCCAGGAAGTCCCCGTCCCCGCCGGGGCGGATGCCACAACTCAAGCGATGTTCGCAATGATCAATCAAACAAACTATATCATCTTCGCCCAAGGGGAAAGACTAAGGGCGCTTGAAGACGACCGAAGACCCCCGAGGAGGCATCGGAGGCCCCATACTCCACCTCCTCGAGTGACTGAAGTCCGACTCCCGTCTCCCCCGCGGAGACATTATAGAGAAACCTCTCAAAGCCAGTCACCCCGACCACCGGGGAAACGGCCCCATTTGGAGAGGCAGCCCATCATCCAAGCCGGAGGACCTAGTCGCGACCCGGCGAGACAGGAAAGAAGGCACTCCGGAGATGGACGTGTAAGATTCAACCAACGAGCATCACACTCGAGAGAGACTCAGCACGACCAGGACCGTCGTGCCCGACAGTATTACAGGTCCCCATCTCTGTCTCCGGAGAGGAGTGACGAGGACGACCCCCGCGGTCCCCTATCGCAAGCTATTATGGAAGCACCCATCCCCCCGGGCATGGAGAAACCCCCGCACTTGAAGGAGTACGATGGAGTCGCGGACCCGGTCGACCACATAGACGGGTTCGAGGCTATGCTGCATTACCATAATGTCGGGGAGCCCATCAAATGCCAACTATTCCCCACGACTCTCAGGAAGGCAGCAATGGACTGGTACAAAGGACTCGCCCCGGGCTCAATCAACTCGTGGCGAAACCTGAAGAACCAGTTCATCAGTTCATTCACAGCTTCTCGGCGGCATCCAAAGACTGAGGCAGCTCTCGAGGCCGTCATCCAAAGGCAGGATGAAACCCTGAGGGAGTTCATCAATTGCTTCAACCAGGAAGCTATACAGGTCCCCTGCGCTGACCATATGAAGAGATATCTGTTGGAGAGAGGGCTCCTCCCCGGCACAGAATTCAGAAAAACCGTGGGCATCGAACCACCCAGGACATTCGATGCCCTCCTCGAAAAAGCTCGGGAATACATGGACTACGAGGAGAGGGAAGCGGCCAACAGAGCCCGAGACTCCAGGACTCGCAGGTCCAACAGCAACTCGCGCTAGGAAGCTCCTCCTCCTCGACGAACCGGGGAGAAAAGAAAAGAAGACAGACCCCGGGAAGTCCGAGAACAAAGAGGACCCTCGGGGCGTTTCACCGAGTACACCCCGCTCACAGCCTCCCGCGAGCGCATTCTGGCGGAGTGTGCCAGCACTGACTTCAAGGACGGCGGTGTCAAACGTCCCCGACCTGCTCCCGCCAAGCCCATAGCAGACAAGAACAAATATTGTCAGTACCACAAGAGCCATGGTCATCTGACTGAGGATTGTGTCCACCTCAAGGACGCCATCGAAACCCTCATCAAGGGAGGGAGGCTCGCACAATACCGGTGAAGCGACGCTCCCCGTCGTGACGTCCAGGAGACAAGGGAGCCGGAGGAAGATACCCGGCCTTCTGACGAGTCGGTCCCCATCTAGACCGCCTTCTCCGTGACCAGGCCCGAGGACTTCGACATCCCTGAGCACCTGCAGGAGCCGCTCACAACGCACAGCAGGTGGGAATATTTCCCCTCCGCCATGGTCATCAACGGCGGGGGATTCAACGACTTGACCATTAATTCGGCTAAGAGGAAGCTGGACGAGCTGGTCGACGCAGCGCCCCCGCAAACAGTGACGTTCGAAAGGGTAAAGGGCAGGTCATAACCCATCACCTTCTACCTGGAAGAGCTCCCCGACGGAGCCCCGAACGCGGTCATCCCCTTACTGATAAGGGCAAGAATGGCCAACTTTGATGTGCATCGCATCCTCGTCGACGAAGGAAGTTCCGTCGACGTGATGTACAACCAACTGTTCCAAACTCTTCAGCTGGACGACTCACATCTCTCGCCATATGTAGGATCGGACTTACAAGGTTTCAACGGCTCGACCTCCAAACCTTGGGGATATGTCGAGATCTTGGTTATGTTCGGCGAAGGAACGACTATAAGACAAGTCAAAGTACGCTTCCTCGTCATCGACTGCCCGTCTCTGTACAACTGCATTCTGGGGAGACCAACACTGGCAGAACTGACAGCGGTGCCCTCAACCGTCCACCTGAAGATGAAATTCTACACCAAGAGGGCACGGGTAGCTACTATCCAAGGAGACCTAGCCGCTGCCCGAAGGTGTTTCAACGCCGTATCTAAGGGACGCGATACTGTCGACATAGGGACAAGGCCCGCCAAAAGGACGCGACAAGAGCCCGACAAGCAAGAGTCCACCAAGGAAGAAGCCCAGAAAGCTCCACCAAAGGTCGACTCTATAGCTCTGGACACTCGTTTTGACCAGGATGAACCTCTCCACGGCGAGCAAATCCCACTCCGACCAATACCGGACGGGGATTTTGAGCTCGTCCCCCTCGGCACAGACCCGACCAAAGGAGTGAAGATTGGCAAAGATCTCCCCGACCTGGAAAGGAAGAAAATCAAGGCCTGCTTGCGCGAGAATGCTGACCTATTCGCCTGGAGCGCCGCGGAGATGCCCGGACTCGACCCTAAGGTCGCCTGTCACCACCTCGCCATAGATCCTGCCGCTAGGACCGTAGTACAACGTAGACGTAGGCAGTCTCCAGAAAAAACGGAGGCTGCTGAAAAAGCTGTAAAAGACCTCCTAGAGGCAAATTTTATTTCTGAAGCCCAGTATTCCACCTGGCTGTCAAACGTTGTACTTGTTAAAAAGAATAATGGAAAATGGAGGATGTGTGTTGACTATACCGATCTCAACCGGGCTTGACCGAAAGATGCTTTCCCTTTGCCTAACATAGACATGCTGGTCGACAAATCGGCCGGCTACAAAACATTGTCGTTCATGGATGCCTACTCGGGCTATAACCAAATCCCGATGGCCGTGAGCGACAAACACTGCACGGCTTTCATGACCAGCTCAGGCAACTATTACTACAACGTAATGCCCTTTGGACTGAAAAACACTGGGGCAACTTACCAGCGCATGATGAACAAGGTTTTCCACAAACAGATTGGCGACATGCTCGAGGTGTATATGGACGACATGATCGTCAAATCCCGAGCAGACACCGACCATGCAGCACACCTCAAGACGGTCTTTGCCCAAGCAAGACAATGTAAAATGAGATTCAACCCCGAGAAATGTACGTTCGTAGTCAAGGCAGGAAAATTCCTCGGATTCTACCTAACAGAACGAGGAATTGAAGCCAACCCCAAAAAATGTCGAGCGTTCTCCGACCTCCCGACACCGACGTCGAAGAAGTCAATACAGATCATGAACGGCATGCTCACATCATTGTCCCGCTTCGTGGCCAGGTCCGCCCAGCACGCCCTCCCCTTCTTCAAACTCCTTCGTAAGGAAGCAGCCTTCGAATGGAACGAGGAGTGCGAACAGGCGCTGCGCCACCTAAAGCAAAGTCTGTCTCAACCACCCGTACTATCTCGACCAGCCGACGGGGAGCCACTGTTCTTGTACTTGGCCGTCTCGAACGAAGCCATCAGCGCGGCTCTCGTCCACGAGACCACCGACGGACAGAAACCCGTCTACTTTATGAGCAAAGCCCTGCAAGGACCCGAAAGCAGATACCAACAGATAGAAAAGGTGGCTCTAGCCCCGTCAACGCGGCGAGGAGGCTCAGACACTATTTTCTGGCCCACACAATCATCGTGCGAACCGACCAACCGGTGAGGCAACTCCTGGGTCGGCCCGATATGGCGGGCAGAATGTTGAAATGGTCCTTGGAGCTCTCCGAATTCGACATTCAATACGAGAGTAGGAAAGACCTGAAAGCACAGGCCCTGGCCGACTTTGTCGCGGAAATGACCACTCATGACCCACCCGCGGGGAAGGAACACAAGTGGATCATCTTCGTCGACGGGGCATCCAACTCGTCCGGAAGTGGAGCAGGAATCCTTTTAGAGAACGAGGAAGGCGTAGTGATCGAACACTCCTTAGCTCTTTCCTTCCCGACGTCGAACAACCAAGCAGAGTACGAAGCCCTGCTCGCAGGACTGAGACTAGCCGAGGACCTGGGAGCCCGCGAGGTACAGATCTACACCGACTCCTAACTCGTCGCCTCCCAAGTCCAGGGGAGTTACCAAGCCAAAAACGACAACCTCGTCGAATACTTGAACTTAGTCAAAAAATACATGACAAAGTTTGTACGGGCGGAAATTTCACATGTTCCCCACGAGCAAAACACGAGGGCAGACATATTGTCCAAACTCGCGAGCACGAGAAAGAAGGGCGGGAACAAATCAGTCATCCAAGAATCCCTAGCACACCCGAGTATCGAAAGATCCTTGACGCCAGTCGAGGTCCACGCCATAGGGGATGCCTCGTCCTGGATGACCCCGGTTTACAATTTCTTGACGAAGGGCGAACTCCCATCGAACCAGACCGACGCGACCGTCACCAAGCGGCGAGCATGCTCCTACGTGGTGCTCGAGAACAAACTGTATCGCAGGGGATTCTCCATCCCCCTCCTAAAATGCATCGACGAATCCACGGTCCCCGAGGTACTGCGGGAGATACACGAAGGGATTAACGCCCAACACATGGGCGGTAAGTCCCTGGCGAGGAAAGCTCTTCGAGCGGGATATTACTGGCCGATGATGCAGCAGGATGCCAAGGAACACGTCAAGAAGTGTGACAAGTTCCAGAAGCACGGTGACATGCACCTCGCCCCCCTCACGAACTGAGCATACTGTCGTCCCCATAGTCGTTCGCATGGTGGGGTATGGACATCCTCGGACCCTTCGTACAAGGGACTTACCAAAATAAATTCCTCATCATGGTCGTGGATTACTTCACGAAATGGATAGAAGCCGAGGCCCTCACGAAGATCACCTCGCACAACATCCTCCGTTTCTACAAGAGAAACATCCTCGCCAGGTTCGGAATCCCGAGGGCACTAGTGACCGACAACGGCACCAAATTCACTGACCACGAGTTCCAAGACTTCGTCACCAGACTAGGAACGAAACAACACTTCACTTTGGTCGAGCACCCTCAAACCAACGGGCAAGCCGAAGTTGCGAACAGAGTCATCCTCCGGGGACTCAAATGCCGACTCGGCGAAGCGAAGAGGGGATGGGTCGAGGAGCTGCACAGCGTCTTGTGGGCATACCGCACCACGCCCCACTCAACGACCGGCGAGACCCCATTCCGACTAACATACGGCACCGAGGCCGTTATCCCGGTAGAAATCATGGAACCTTCCAGGCGGACAGAGAACCCCCTCGACGAAGAAATGAACGACGAGGCACTCAGGGACGAGCTCGACCTAGTCGAGGAAATCCGATCTGGGGCGGCCCTCCGTGAAGCCACCCTAAAACAACGAGTGGCTCTGCGCCACAATGACAAGGTCATTAAGCGCGAGTTCGAAATCGGCAGCCTGGTATTACGAAGGAACCAAAAAGACTCCCGCGAAGGGAAGCTGGCCGCGAACTGGGAAGGGCCTTATCGCGTCCATGGCACCACTGGTACCGGGGCGTACTACCTCGAGCAACTAGACGGAGAGCCACTACCACGACCCTGGAATGCTGCTAAACTAAAGCAGTACTATAGTTAAAAACCACCAACACCGAGGACCCTCGACTGTCGACTCCCGCGCCCAGTCAACGAGGAGAAACATCCGACCCCGTAGAGAGGCCGAGGTACAGGCCCGACCTACGTCCAAACCGCATAACATCGTCCAACCGACAAGAGCAAACGATAGCGCCCGACGTGGACACCTCTATCGAGTTCCACCATCGAAGTACCTGTAGGGCAGAACACCCAGCTCGCGATGGGCAGTTCACGCCGCGGGTAAATAACCCCGTTCCGGGTCATATACCCGACCAAGCGGCTTCGCTCCGCACGCCCGACGAATCTCGAAGAACGTCGGGCTATCTAAAAGGGTCAAAAAGAAGTCTCTCCCTTCGAGGTCATCACTTAGGCGAATCTGGCCACCGAGAAGAAGCCGAGCATAGGCACGTACGGGCACGACTCGGGCCCATAACTTAGGCCAATTTCAGCACAAGAATATTAAACACGAACACGGGCAAACAATCAAGAAATTGAAACAAACATTCATTCAAAATGCCCGTAGGCAACAAAGCAAATAGATATAAACCGACCTAGAAGGCCGACAATGTTCAGGAAATACAAAGAACGGGCACGCAGGCCCAAGAAATACGAACGGGCACGCAGGCCCAAAACAAACATCAACAAAGGCGCGCAGGCCCCATCAGAATCTCACAACTCGGCTTCCCCGGAGCTATCACCACCAACAACAGGAGACTCGGGCGGAGGCACGACCTGACCATCAACGATCTGAGACATATAGCCCGCCCCTTCAGTGTTCAGGCCGGGATTCAACAAGGAAAGCTGGCTGACCGCGGCTTCAAAGCCGTCCGCCATAGCTCCGACACAGTCCCCCTCCAGAAGTCGGATGCGAGCGACTACTTCCGATCGACTCCGCAAAGGAGCTGTATCCTCCAACTCGTCCTCGGCCGGAAGCATAACGGCCTTTAGGTCCTCGATCTCTCTGGCGAGGCGCCCATTGTCAATTTCCAGACGTTCCCAGTCCTCACGGAAAAGGTCCCTCTCCTCGGCCAGCTTCCCCGAGTTCTCTTTCTCCAGAGCCAGCAACTCTGTCTCCGCCGCCAGCAGCTCGGCTTGCTCACGGAACATCTCCTCTGAGCGCTCCAGAGCAGCCTTCAACTTTCACGAACTCGAGGTGAGGGCGGATTTCTCCTGTTCCAGCTCTTTGATACGGTCAAAGTCTTCCCCCTCCTCGGCCAGCATAACGGCCATCTCGGCCATCTTGACCAATCCGGCCATGTTGGCGGCCATATGCTTTCTCCGACTTTCCTTGCTCATCCGCCTGATAGTTTAGGCTTCATCAGCACTCACGGACAAGGGAAACCCCTTGAAGAAACCCTCCTCTTTGAAGCAAGGGGGCAACCCGAAGGACCTCACAGCGCTGGAGTCCTCACCGACCTCCGGTTGGCTTTCCACCCGATTCCTCTTCCTCGGTATCAGGTCGGTGTGTGGCTCGACCTCCTGGACGTCCGGGATCCCTTTCGAAGCAGCTCCCGAGCTAGGTGGCGAGTCCACCCTCATCGCCTGAGAAGTGCTCGGACTATGTGGCGGGCCCATCCTCGTCGCCTGAGGAGCTCTCACCACCCTCTTATTTACCTTCTTGTCACAGGACAACTTCAAGAGCCTCTCCCTTTGTTCGGCCATCAGACCTGCATGAAAGAACCCCGGGTTAGTGACGAGCAAATAAGCGAACAAGTAACAAGTGAAGAAATTCAAACAAGACAAAACAATAACGACCTAGCAGATTTGCAGCCTGCCCGAAGGACTGGCACTCCACAAGTGCCTTCGTGTCAATCGGTTAGGCCTCGAAGGTCGGATAACCTTCCTCGTCAAGAATATCCTCCCCCTCCCTCGTGGCCCATCTGGCGGGGAAGAAACTGTCGACATACCGACAGAGAGTACCATAAGCCTTCTCGTCTTCGGGGCTCATCTCGCCCGCGGACGTATGGTAGTACCCGATGCCATGCTCGTAGTGCCTCGAGGTCCAATGCAAGGGAAATTTGGCCACGCGCCCTAACACCGGATGTCCCTCGTCGTCTAGAAGGGCCTCCCCGTGATCGTCGGTCACGACCGTCTCCTCCTCATATACAGACTCTAAACCTGCTGTGGTAAACGACCTCACAATATACCACTTGTCCTTGAAGCCCTGCACGGAATCCATGTACATTCTGAACAGTCTCTTCGACTGCTTCAAGGAAACCCAGCTATGCCTACCTCCCCGGGATTGGCGCTGTAAGTGGAAGACTCTGAAGAAAAGGGGTATGGTCGCCTCAATCCTCAGAAACCGACAAGTTAGCTCGAACGCCCGGATGAAAGCGAGCGAATTTGGGTGAAGCTGCGACGGGGCCAACTCCAGATGGCTGAAGACCCCGACCTGAAGATCGCTGAATGGCAGCTGTAATCTAAGGTCCTTGAAGGTAATTTCATACATGGGGAATCCATACTCGGGGAACTCCGAGCAGATCCGTGCGGTGAAAGTTGGTCGCGAGACGACGAAGTTCTTCTGGAAACCGGGCTGGCCACTGCCCTTCTCGAGGATGGTGTATGCACTCCGACTACGTCGACTGTAGGCCGAAGCTATCCCCCTGGGCTCGGCGCCCACCCATGCCAGCAAAGGGTCATCAATGGTATCGACCAAATTTACATTTTCCTCGGCACTTTGGTCTTCCACCTCAGCGCGCCCCGAGGAACACGGTTCGTCGGCCATGGTTACCTATAAAGCACAGGAAACCAGTCAATTGGGGGAGAAAATCCGTACGCTCGCCATAGCAGACGGGATGAAGAAGCGCGACAAGCCATATCACTCCATGCGCGACTAAAAAAGTTGGTGTCTCGGAACAAAAAGAGAAGTCACCTCCCCGACTCCCAGATACCACGACAAGTCTCCCTACAGATCGCCTAAGTGGGTCAACGTCTCGACCACTCACGAATATGTCGACCTAGACTATGAACATGGCAAGCGATATCATGCGTCTCAAAACTAGAGCCATGAGTTCACCGGGCACCACCAAGAATTAAGCGCCCCGAGTCATAAAGATCCCGGACAGCACTGCTAGCTAAATACCTAAACTATGCATCTGCCGGGCGCAAACATGCGTTCGCCGGGCATATGCATGGATTTGTCGAGCTAAACACGAATATACTGGGGCTAATCCCAGGCGTACAGTCTCTAAACGTCTAAAAACAACGAAAAATCATGCATCACATAGGAAAAACAAAGGAGACAAGACACTTACTTGGAATCAAGAAGGAAATGTGACGACGGGGAAAAGGAATCAGTGACGGAGATCACGGCGATCCTATGAGTATCTGGAAAAACAGCAACAGCAGAAACAAAGGGATAAGGAGAAGCGCGAAGAGGGAAAACACGTTCTAGGGCCCAAAGATCCTATTTATAGTGATGACGTGGAATACCAAACGTCACCCCGGGGAACCACAGAACTTCCCTCCTTGACATGTAGCTCCCCTAGGCAATGATGACCCTATCGTCAGTAGGGTGGCGGCACGAGTCCCAAGAGATGCCTCGTGTGCTCAACGAATGCAGCCCGTCGAGATTCCCCGAGCTCTCCTCGAGCGGAATTATCTCATGGGCCCGACACGGGGGAAAACTCCTCGAGCAAGCCGCGGGAACTACATCTTTTAGCCGGGAACGGGACCCCGTGACGCAGGCGACCTAAGATCAAGTCATGGCTCCTACTACAGGAACCACGACTTAGGGGGCTCCTGTTCTGGACTGGGCCGGGCTGGCCCAAAAGAAATGGTGAAGGCCCAATCCAAACGGTCCTACAAGGAATCACGCCAGCCAAGGGCCGCAGCCGTACCTGACACTCTATGCCAATGCGACATCCTCGACTTCATGCTGTCCTGCTCGACCTCAGCTCGAGCACTCCTCCTAGGGCAGACTCTGTCCACTGCACCACCACGTGGATCCCAAAAAGACCGCGTCCTCGTCCATCCGTACTTCACGCAGAACATCCAGGAAGGGGACCACGTGCGGGTCCCCACTACACACGTAGAACCTGGCAGTCCCTTCATTGGGCCAAACCTGCCCGGCCCAATAAAGGGACCTTGGCCCAGTGCTGGGGGCTATAAATACCCTCTGTTCCCAGAGGGACAGGTATTCATTCTTTTACCCACACTCATACTCTTGCCTGCTCGTGCTCTTACTTACTTTAGAATCAGAGTGCCTTGCAGGTACCCCCCCCCCCCCCCCCCACCTCGTTCAAAACTTCAGCTCAGAGCCAGCCGTGACGGTCCAAGTCTGATCAGGTTAGATCAGTAACCAAATGTAAAACGAAAAAGATTTTAGAATTATAAAAGTCAGAAGTGATCATGATGGTGAATTTGAAAACCATTATTTTGAAAAATATTTTAAAGAAAATGGTATTGTTCATAATTTCTCTTGTCCTAGAACTCCCCAGCAAAATGGAGTTGTAGAACGAAAGAATAGAACATTACAAGAAATGGCCAGAACCATGATCAATGAAACTAATATAGCAAAGCACTTTTGGGCAGAAGCTGTGAACACAACATGTTATATTCAGAATAGAATCTCTATAAGACCTGTTCTTGAAAAGACTCCCTATGAATTGTGGAAAAATAGAAAACCCAACATTTCTTATTTCCATCCTTTTAGATGTACTTGTTTTATTGTGAACACTAAAGAAAATCTAAACAAGTTTGATTCTAAAGCACAAAGGTGTTTTCTGCTTGGATATTCTGAAAGCTCAAAAGGCTATAGAATATACAACACAGAAACTCTGATTGTTGAAGAATCAATCAAAGCTAGGTTTGATGATAAGCTTGGCCAGTAACAACCAAAGCAAATTGATATTTCTATAGGTACAGAAGATCATCCCTCAAACTCTGAAACTTCAGAAGCAAAGAAAGACTCAGAAGCAAAGAGAGACTCAGAAGCAAAGGAAGACTCAGAAGCAAAGGAAGACTCAAAAGATCACCCTCTTGACAATGCTCTGGACAATCTCAGAATCTCTGAACAAACCACTCAGAAAAGGTTTCCTAGAATCTCTTCAGCTCATAAATAAGACGTGTTCATTGGGAGAAAAGAAGATCCCATCAGAACAAGATCCTCTCTCAGAATCAATGAAGAATCATTGTTTGGATTGGTATCTCTGATTGAGCCAACTTCTATTGATGAAGCTCTGGAACACAATGATTGGATCTTTGCAATGCAAGAGGAACTCAATCAATTTTCCAGAAACGATGTATGGGATCTAGTTCCAAGACCCAAAGGATTCAACATTATAGGAACCAAATGGGTTTTCAGAAACAAACTGAACGAGCAAGGATAGGTGATCAGAAACAAAGCACGACTGATTGCACAGAGTTATAATCAACAAGAAGGAATTGATTATAATGATACCTTTGCCCCAGTCTCCAGGTTAGAGTCTATTAGATTATTAATTTCTTTTGTTGTTCAAAATAACATTTCATTATATCAAATGGATGTTAAAAGTGAATTTTTAAATGGTTATATAGAAGAAGAAGTTTATGTCCATCTACCTCCTAGTTTTAATGATTCAAAACATCCAGAACATGTTTTTAAATTAAAAAAGTCTTTGTACGGAGCTCCCAGAGCTTGGTATGATAGTCTGAGTAATTTTCTTTTAGAAAAAGATTTTATCAGAGGGAAAGTAGACACAACTCTATTCAGAAAGACATTTAAAAATGATATCTTATTGTCAAATTTATGTTGATGATATTATTTTTGGAACCTCTAATATCTCCCTTGGAAAAGAATTTGCTAAGACCATGCAGGCAGAATTTGAGATGAGCATGATGGGAGAATTGAAGTTCTTTTTGGGAATTCAAATCAACCAGACTCCAGAAGGTACTTACATACATTAGACGAAGTATGTCAAAGAACTTCTGAAGAAATTTCAGATGTCAGAAAGCAAAGATGCTAAGACACCTATGCATCCAACATGCATTCTGGGAAAAGATGAGGTAAGTATGAAGGTAGATCAGAAGCTCTACAAAGGTATGATTGAATCCCTTCTCTATCTGACTGCATCTAGACCCGATATATTATTCAGCGTATGTTTATGTGCTAGATTCCAATCAGATCCTAGAGAATCTCACTTAACTGCTGTTAAGAGAATTTTGAGGTATCTGAAAGGTACTACTAATCTGGGTCTGTGTTACAGAAGATTAAATGATTTCAGACTAGTAGGCTATTGTGATGCTGACTTTGCTGGAGATAGAATTGAAAGAAAGAGCACCTCTGGAAGCTGCCAGTTTCTAGGCGAAAATCTTATCTCGTGGTACAGCAAGAAGCAAGCAACAATTGCACTCTCAACAACAGAAGCTGAGTATATATCTGCTGCTGGATGTAGTTCTCAGATGATTTGGATGAAAAGTCAGCTAGAAGATTTTAATATTTATGAAAGTAAGATTCCTATCTTCTGTGACAATACTTCTGCTATTTGTCTTTCTAAAAATCCTATTTTACATTCTAAAGCTAAACACATTGAAATTAAATACCATTTTATAAGGGACTATATTCAAAAGGGAATTTTAAATCTAAACTTTGTAAAAACAGACCATCAATGGGCTGATATTTTTACCAAACCTCTTTCAGAAGATAGATTTAAATTCATTTTGAAAAACATTTATATGGAATTATGTCCTGAATAAAACTATATTTATCTTTTGTGATTGACTTCAGAATATTCTGTAATGAATGCTCTGATTAACACCTATTCAGAAGTTAGAAGAGAAGTTATATCAGAAGTTATATGTAATATTCTGAAATGTTCTAACGTTTCATTTCAAGTATAGCTCAGAAGTTCATTAGATCAAACAGTTGTCCCATGTAACCTTCAGGAGATGAACACTTGGTGTGTTTCTGAAAGGTCACGCGTGCTAAGCTATTGACACTGTTCTAGGTAACTGTTATGATTTGATTAAAATCTCACGCTTTCCCCTCACTTTTCATTTTCATTAAATGTTAAGTCATTTTTAAATACTCTTTTTTACAAAACCTATTTCTGAAAAGTCTTCATATAAATACTTTTGTAAAAACCTTTTCACTTGTTGTTTTGTTGAACCTCTGAATCTTTTATTATAAAAATTTTACGCTCTTCAACTGTTTTTATATCTACTTTTTGATTATGCCAAAAAGGGGGAGAAATGAGTATTTTGATATAATCTCTGATTAACAGTTATGAGACTAAGTCAAACATTCTAACAAAATACAAGATTTCTTTCTATGCTTTTAAAGATCTTTGCAGGTATCATTTAAACTCTGGAAGTTTATTTCAAATGAACATTATCCTCAAAAGAACCTGATGAAGAAATCTCAGAAGAAAAATTCCAAAGCTCTGATGAAAATTCTCAGGAAGTTTTTCTTATAGAAATATTTATTTCAGGGGGAGATTCCTATCTCTTATTCAAATTTATTTCTATATTTGAATATATTTTTGTCATCATCAAAAAGGGGGAGATTGTTAGAACAAGATTGGTTCTGATCATATCTCAGAGTTTTGATGATAACAATAAATTATATTTTATATATTTGATACTATGATAAACGTACTTAATTGTTTCAGATAATATTTTGACAGAAGCATCTTGAAGTGTTGAGCTGAAAATAAATGAAGAAGTTCCTTGATGAAAGAACTATTTGTTTTAGAGCAAGTGTTGATGCTGATGTTGTCTCTAATAATGTTCTGACAGAAGCATCTTGATGTGCTGAGCTGAAAATAAATGAAGAAGTTCTTTGATGAAAGAACCATTTGTTTTAACTCAAGTGCTGATGCTGACTCTGGTAAGATAATTATTTAAATGAATCTTCTAACGTTTAGCAAGTTTATGTGTAAGCTATGTTTCATAAGTACCTTGAGAGTAAGTGTTGTTCAGAAGATATTTGAAAGCAAGTGTTGTTCAGAAGATACTTGAAAGTAAGTGCTGATCAGAAGATATTTGAAAGTAAGTGTTGTTCAGAAGATACTTGAAATCAAGTTATGATCAGAAGATATTTGAAAGCAAGCGCTGATCAGAAGTACTTAGCAAGCAAAGCGTTGTTTAGAAGATATGCAAGCATGTTCTGAATTCAAGACGTGAAGCCAAGTTCTAAATGAATATAGAAGCTAACAAGTCTTGTCAAGCTTCATGAGACATGTTCTTACATAATGCCGTTTGCTCATTTAATGCAAAGACGGATACATGCACTCAAGTGTCTATGCTAGTGCATTGGAAAATGGAATAGTGCAAGGAAACACGCAAACATTTAATGATCTTCATTTGAAGGCAGCAACGACCATGTTTCTTCATGCTATATATAGAAGAACATTAATTGTAAGCCAACCAACGAAAGATTGCAGAACCACTAAAAGGCTGGACAATTGATGTTCTGAATATAACTGAACAAATTCAAAAAGAAGCAAAAGCAACGTGAAAGATTCTGGGCTCACAAATTCATTATTCATACACTTTGTGCTATAATATTCTTAGTGAAAAATCACAGTTGTGATATAGCTTTCTTAGAAGCCAACTTTGTTTCACTATCTGTAAAGATTTATATCTTGTAATTGTTCCTTGAGAGATCAGGGTTGGTCAGAATTCTCAAGTAGACTAGGACTAGTTTAAGTCTTAGTGGTGTGAGTCACTTGTAAGGCTACTTGTGCATTGTTAGTCACAACAGTTGCTGTGTGATTGTAATTAGTTGATTATAGTGGATTAAGTCCTTGTTGAGAAAGGTGAAATCACATTGGCGGGTGGACTGGAGTAGTTTGAGTTCAAACGAACCAGGATAAAAATAATCTTGTCTTTCCTTTATTGTTGTGCATTTAAGAAAAAGAAAAGGAGAAACTTATTCACCCCCCCCCCCCCCCCTTCTAGATGTTTTCTCCACCTTCATAAAGGTGCTGGACAAAGGGTACTCAATTGTTGATCATGTAAAGAAGATCATCAGAAGTTTACCAAAATAATAGAGACCAATGGTCACGGCTCTCAAACTGGCAAAATATTTGAACATAATATCTCTAGAAGAACTTGTCAACTCCCTCAGAAGCCATGAGATAGAGTTAAAAGATGATGAGCCTCAGAAGCAATGTAAGTCTCTCGCTCTGAAATCTAACAAATATGAAACCAAAATTTTGCAGGCAGAAGCAGAAGCAGAAAACTCTGGAGAATCCTCATCAGAAGAAGACGAATTGTTATTTCTATCCAGAAGAATCAATCAGCTGTGGAAGCACAGGCAGAAGAACAAGAAATGACTCTAAACAATCCTGTGGATACAGAAAATCAAGTAACATAACCATTACCTGCTATGAATGCAATAAACAAGGTCACTACAAAAGTGATTGTCCAAGGCTTCAGAAGGAGAAACATAAAAGGAAGTTCGTTGAGGAGAAGAAGAAAAGTCTTATGACAACATGGGATGACTCTAAATCTTCTGAAGACGGAACAGAATCAGAAGATGAACAAGTCAATATAGCTCAAACGGATAACTTATTAGATGTCTCTGAATCTTCTGAATCAGAATTAGGGTCAGAATCAGAATCAGACGCTGAAGAGGTATTTCCTGACTTTACTGTTAATTTTGCTAAAGCTGAACTAGGAGAAAGTCTGAGTGAAATTCTGGAAAGATATCAACAGCTTCGAGCCAAATTCAGGAACCTGAAAAGAGATCTTTCTTCTGACTCTGAAGAAACCGAGAGTCTGAGATTAGAAAACTCTGAGTTAAAAGAAAAGATTTCAAAACTAGAAAATGATTTACAAAACTCTCAAAAGAAAATAATCTCAGAGGATCCGAGTAATGCTGATAAGATCATAAAGGAATATGATCAAAGCTTTCAGAAGTTTCTGGCTAAAAACATAGATAGAAGCAAAATGACTTCAATGATCTATGGAGTTAGCAGGAACGACAGAATAGGTATAGGATACAAAGGAAAAGTATCCAAACCTAAGAAAGTTAAGGATCTGGTTATCAAACGCACTCCTCTCTATTCTCACTTCACCACTGGGCAAACACATGATATAAAACATGCTGCTAAGGCGTTTTATACTAAACCAAAATTCAAACAGAATTTTGGAAACTCTAACAGTCATGGACCCAGAAAGATATGGGTACCAAAAGACAAAATCATCTATGTTGCAGATATTTTTAACAGCAAGGTTGAAACTCCAGTATTAACACCTGGACTCTGGATGCTCTCTACACATGGAGGAAAGAAAGCATATGTTCTAAAACCTGGAATTTAAAGGATTCGCATATTTCAGAGGCAATCAAAAACAAAAGTTACTGGCTCTGAATCTATTAGAAACAGGAATTGAAATACAACATCAGAAGCTCTCTAATGAATCTCAGATGTATCTAGGAGCAGATGTCACACATTTTCAAGCAACTTCTGTCAGAGCAAGCCAAACATAGTCTTTTCCACTTTTTGATTCTCGACAAAAAGGGGGAGAATGAAGAATATTTTGACTCATAATCAGAAGATCTTCAGGGAAGTATTTTATTTTCTCGTTAGCTGAGTACTCTACTCAAGGGGAGCCTTCCTTTTAATTTTTGTTTTTTATATTCCATAAAAATATACTAGTTTTTGTCATCATCAAAAAGGGGGAGATTGTTAGAACATAATTTGGTTCTATATCCCAGCAAGAGTTTTGATGATAACAAACACATGATATAAAGAACAAATATGCTCGATATTAAAAAGTATCTTTATATGCATGATGTTCTGATGTTAAAAAGATGTTCTGATGCAACTGGAAGTTCTTCCAGAACATCACCAGAAGTTCTAATTATGCGAGCACAGAAGTTGAGAGGACAATGAAAGATTCAGACGCATCAAATATGCATGACACGCTTATATGAAGAAGTTTTGATTGAACTTCTGAATGCACCAGCGCTGCGAAAGAGAATCTCTGATACTCTAATGAGCAAAATTCTGATCAAGCTGTAAAGAACTCTCAACGGTAATATTCATCCTCTGATGTGAGAAGCTCTGAAGCGTTACAATTCCATCAGTTCAAGATCATAAGTAACGGCTACAAACAGACAAAGATCTCCTGATTTGGAAAGCTCATTAACTCGTGTTATGGACTTACCAAAAGTATCTTCTTATGTCTCTATTGCAAGGCCTATATAAAACAGACTAGAAGAAGATTTCAAGATGATGAACAACTACGCTCATAAAGAAAAACTCACGTGAAAAAGTAAACAACGCAGCTTTCATTCTTCATCTTCAACGATTCAATATTAAACTGTGTAATACATCACAAGTTTGTGATACTGTTTATTTAGAAACATCATTGTACACTTTTATTCAATTAACTGTTTAGTGAAATTCCTTGAGAAAACCGGGTTGTGGTTTTGGACTCAAGAAGACTTTAACAGTTGTTAAAGTAGAATTGTAATCAGTTTGATTAGTGAATTAAGTCCTCGTTGGAGAGAAGCGAAATCACCTTGGCGGGTGGACTGGAGTAGTTTGAGATCAAACGAACCAGGATAAAAATAAACGTGTTTGTTACTCCATTGATTGTTAAGTTTCAATTCAACCCCCCTTCTTGTATTTTTCACTTCTTCACATTCTCTCTTTCTAATCACAAAATTTCACCTCCTTCCTCACTTTTCATGTCTTCCTCCTTCTCTCTCATGAAACCCTAGCAGAAGAGAAAGTAAAGAAACCATTTTCCCTTTTCTCTCTTTCTTCTGCTTCAAAAAATTATTTTCTCTCTTCCTTCTTCTTCGATAAACCATGAATGCATGTGTGTTATTCTCAATAATGGTGGATTCGACGGTGCTGGTTGAGAGATGTTGGTGAACTATGAAAAATTGTGAGGGTGAAGATCTCTTTTTTTCGGGTTTCACATTTGATGCTTTGAAGAAGAACTACCTTCTTCTTCAGTTGTCGGTAGATGTATCCTTGTCCACTTTCTTCCTCATTTTTATACTTTAACGTGTGTTTTTGGTTTCTAAACTATACCCATTCAACTAATATGTTTTTATTCCTTCTTTCCTGTAGATCTGTATATGGATTTTGTTTTGATTTCAAGTGTAGATGAAGATGAAGATTTGCTTATGAGTTGTGGTATTGATTTCAAGCAAAAAAGAAGATGGAGATCTATTTATAGAGTGTAGTTTCGATTTCAAGTGAAAAAGAAGAAAATCATATTCGATTTTATTGATGGTTGTGTTTCTCTTTTTAAATTTTTATTGTTTTTTAGTTAACTAAATTCTTTTAAATTTTTTAACAACTATCCAGACGATTGAAACAAGAGCCTCTGGTGTAAAGGTTTAATTTCAACTTTTCACTTGTAATTTTTTCTTGATTTCCTAGGCTCTTTATTGTCAAGTTTGTTGTTAACTTGTGTATGTTATTCTACTGACTTTTTTTTTCTCCTATTAGGGCTCTGCAAAGAATTTTCCTAAATGATGCACTTGAAAACTCAAACTAGAGATGGTTAAGTTGTCAATAATAATTATATTTTCATACTTTTTCAATTTTTTTTTTGGTGATGTTACTAATACTTTTGAATGCATTTACTTCTATGTTTATCACCACATTTTTGTTGTAGTGTATCTAATATACTTTACATAATGTCATCATATATATAGAACAAATATGTATAACTGTTTTTTCTTATTTTTATCTAACATATGTCGTTCATGTCCTCTTCCCATCCATAAGGATGAGAAAGAATGTGAACGAATTACTTTCAAGGTTCATCGGCTATTAATTTTAGAGTTTTGAACAATTTTGAAATACTCTTGGGAAAGATCCAATAATTAGTATTATTATAGTACTATATACAGAAGATGAAACGTTCTATAACAGAATAATTTTTAGTTTATATGAAAGCTCATATCCATCATATTTATATGCAGTAATAAGCCATTAAGAGTTTACATCATGGTCTGGATCCTTTGAGTGTGAAAGAGCTTCTGAGTTTGTGCTGTAATAAGTTATTGCTATTATCGAAGAGGCTTAAATCCTGGCATAGGTCAGTGTTTGTCATTATTGATGGGTTGCTGCAACCAGGGTGTTTGAAGCAGGTTTGACAAGCATAAAACTCTGGAGCGGTGCAGGATAAACATGTCTTGATTTGGAATATCTTGCAACAGGTAAAAACACAATGAACCATGCTTGCTTTTTTTGTGCTAACTTGCTTCATGATGCAGAGCTTATGGAAAGATTTGTGATGGCAAACTGGTGCACAAAGTAAGCAAGCTAATTATCAAATTTGGAGGTGCCTTAAACAAAATCCAAGTTAGAACAACATAGTGTAAGATTGCAGCCAACAGGTACATAATTGCAGAAGATATATTGGCTGGTGTATGTTTCTTGTAGCCTCGATGTTTCAATTGTAATTATGCAAGTCATGTGTTATACTATGTTCTTACATCAATTGTTTTTTGTTTATTAATTTTCGTCCAATTTATTTTGCATTAATGGTGCTTTTATGTTTATCACACTGAAGGTGCGTGCGTTCCGTGAAATGCCCCGAATCCATAATACTCAACAACAAGCTAAAGGTGTGTGCGTTTCGCCACATTTTTGTTTGTGTTTGGTTTTATATTTTAATTGTTGTTTTTTCGTTAGGTAACATTTTGAAAAACAATATTGTGAACACTCTATTTATGGCTTGCCACATGATTATATTTTCATATTTGTATTTGGTAGGGAACATAAAATGTAATGGATTTTTTTTTTTTTTTTATTACAGAGGGACAAGTTGAAGATAAGTCTATATTAATGTTCATCTCAAAAGCATGTCACTGTCAAATATTATTGGCAACTGTTCTAGACTGGTCTAACGGTTAGAGTGGGCCCAGTCTGACCTTCTCCTTCAGCATGACCTGTGCGACCACGACTCAGACTCCCCCACCCTGCGTCAGGTACTATCGATCGTTTGCTCTCCTGGATCAGTACTGACCTACGACAATCAACGAGCGTCTCTCAATTTATCCGACCTTAAATTGGTCAGACAACCAGGAACCGATTAGACCGCTGCCTATAACCTACCTCCTCCTCGGAACTAACGGCTAGTTGCGGGCCACCTGCTCGATTTGACCAAGTCATGGAAGTTATCTATTTTTGTGGATCCGTATATCTAGGCCCAAAAATAGTGACCAATGGCCAAGCACCAGGGGCACTATATAAACCCTCACTCATATGAGGATCAGGTATCGAATATCCAATATTCATCACTAAAACCCTAATATTTTGCTTGTATCTCTTTTTGCCCCCATACTTACTTGATCGTCAGAGTGCCTTGCAGGTACAACCCTCCTTTTTTCTCCTCGACTTTTCAGCCCGTCTGAAGATCATCATCTGACCACCTTGCAGGTTCTGATCAACCGGTAAGATCAGTGGTGCCGACTGTGGGAAACTATCTTCCCCGTTTTCTATTCCCAGAATCAGAAGACCAAAGATCCTCTCCATTTATCAATCATGGCCGATCACGGTTATCACCACCTATCTAGAAAGACTGTGCTCTCCCCAACACGCAAGACCGACAGAAGCCAAGAACATCCTCACCTCGAGGATAACTTCGGCGCCAGTGACAAACATATTACATCCCCGGATTCCACCGACGTTGATCGTGACAACAATCTATTCTTGGACGAACAGTTTCCCAAGAACCCTATCAAAGATCAGCCGGAGATTTTGCAACTGGTCCCTATTTCACAGAACACCGACCCAACCATAGCAGCATTGATCGGTGCCCTTAACCGAACCAACTATCTCATCCTCCAACAGAGCAAAAGGATTGGGGCTCTAGAGTGGAAACAATCAAGATCTCCCCCTTGAAGACACCTACGACATAACTCCTCTAGCATATCACCTCCCCGAGAGGGGCATCCTCCAAGAAAGGAAAGACTCGGCATTTCTTTCCGCAAGAAGCATGATCGAGCCTCTCCCAAAAAGGATAAAGACTTTTTGCTTTCCAAGAAGACGAAGAGCATCTGCAAAGACGACTGCAGCAGGTCACTATCACCCAGACCGAGGAGACGATGGCGGAGCCCGTCCCTTTAATGAGATGACGACACCCAGCGAGAAAGAAACCATCATTCCCCGTCATCATTGCTAAAAGAGACAAATGACGACAAGCCATGTGGCCCGTTATCGAGAAGCCACCCCCATTGGAATCCTACAACAGTACGATCGATCTAGACAACCATATAGAAGACATTGACGCTCTACTCATTACCGAGGTGTGAAGGGCGTAATCAAATGCAGGTTGTTCCTGACCTCTCTGAGAAAAGGTGCCATGGCGTGGTACAAAAGCCTGCCCCATGAATCTATCACTTCTTGGAAATAACTGGGAAAGATATTTCCGAGACACTTCACTGCCTCCCGTCAGCATCCAAAATCAGAGGCTTCACTTGAAGCAATTATCCAAGGCAGAGACGAATCTCTATATGCATATATCGAGCGCTTCAACAAAGAATTTGTATAGGTCTCAACGACCGATGCAATGAAGAAGTACCTTCTTGAACGAGGGCTTCATCCCCACAACGACTTCACAAAGTCTGTGGGCATCAAAACTCCAGCCATGCTCGACTCCCTCCTTCTTAAGGCTCAAGCGTACATTCAGTACAAGGAGAAAAAGGCAGCCAACAATGCCAGGGATTCAAGGCACCGAGAGAGTGCCAAACCCTCGAGAAGTAACGAGCCCTTGACATCCCGTCGGGCGGGAGAGAGAAAGCGAGAAGACAAATCCCGAGACTCCAAAGATTACAAGGGGCCTGCTGGTCGGTTTCATGACTACACCCCTCTGACCACTTCAAGAGAACGTATTCTATTCGAATGCGCCAAATCTGATTTTAAACAGGCTTGGGTACACTTTCCTTGCAAGACACCCTCCAAGCCCAGAATCGACAAGAGAAAGTATTGTAGGTTCCACAAAAGCCATGGTCACAACAACGATGATTGCATATATCTCAAGGATGTGATTGTGATACTAATCCGAGACAGGCACCTCAAGCAGTACAAGAAGAAAGAGGGTGCTCGCGAGGAGGCTTCAGAAACCAAAAGCGTCGAAGAGGGGAAGGAGTCCCTCGACATCAGCGCAATACCGGTCATCATGAGTACCTCATGACCAGAAGATTTCTACTTCTCAGACATGGAGAATGTACCATTGTACTTCTCCTCCCACAGTCCTTGGGAGTCATTCCATGTTGCGTTGGTCATCTTTGGTGGGGGATTCAACAAGCATACAGTGGGATCCGTAAAAAGGAAGTTTTAGCAACTTATCAAATCCAACTCTGACATGGATTCCATGCTGGATAATTTCCGAGGAGGATCTCATCCCCTCGCTTTCAATAGGGAGGAACTGTCGGTAGGAGCCCCTAACTCGACTATCCCACTGCTTGTGCGGGCTCGCATTCAAACTTTAATGTTCGACGCATACTGGTCAATCAAGAGAGCTCGGTGGACATCATGTACACCCAATTGTTCATTACTCTACAGCTGAACGAAAGCCACCTGACCCCATACGTGGGCTCAGACCTCCAGGGCTTCAACGGGACCAGTACCAAACCTTGGGGGTATGTCGAACTGATCGTCACCTTTAGGAGAGAGGTGACTTCCAGAGCCATCAAGACTCATTTTATGGTAGTGGATTGCCCGTCTATCTATCAATTTATATTCGGGAGGCCCACTCTAGCTGAACTGATTGCGGTGTCCTCCACCGTAAACCTTAAAATGAAATACTACACTGCAGAGGGTTTGGTCGCCGCCCTCCACGGGGACATCCAGGCGGAAAGAAGATGTTTTGAAGCCTCGGCCAGGGGCCTGAGTTCCATCAACGCTTAACCTAGAACGACCATTGAGGCCGACCTGTCCTCTAACTCCGAGGAGGCCAAGCCACTGCCAAGGGTCGATGCCATCGACCTCGACAAACGCTTCTCCAAGGAGGGGCACACAAAGTAGAGGAAAAAAAGGAAAGAGCCCATGGTCGAAGACAAAGGTTCATCCCTAGTTGCAAGTAGAGAGGAACTCTTAGATCTCGTATGACCCATTCCAGACCGAGACTTCAAGATCATCCCACTCGAGAACAATCCCGCCAGAGGAGTAAAGATCGGAGCTAACCTCCCCGACTTGGCGAAGAGGAAACTTAAAGCTTACTTGAGGGAAAATGCTGATATGTTCGCCTAGAGTGCGACTGAGATGCCTGGGTTAGATCCAGAGCTTGCATGTCATCACCTAACCATAGACCTTGCCCTTAAGGCAGTCGCCCAATGCAGAAGAAAGCAATCCCCCGAAAAAACAGAAGCTGTCGAACTATGTGTAAAAGACCTCCTAGAGGCATACTTTATTTCTGAAGCCCAATACACAACTTGGCTCTCGAATGTAGTTACTATAAATAAATCTAATGGAAAATGGCGCATATGCATTAATTATACCGACCTCAATCGAGTTTTCCCGAAAGATGCTTATCCCCTCCCTAATATTGACAAATTGGTCGACAACTCGTCCAGTTTCAAATTAATATCTTTTATGGACGCATATTCTGGATACAACCAAATTCCAATGGCAAAAGCGCATAAAAAATATACCGCTTTTGTGACTGAGTCGGGCAACTATTACTACAACGTAATGCTCTTCGGTCTGAAAAACATGGGCGCTACATATTAGTGTATGATGAACAAAGTCTCCCGCAATGAAATAGGCGACATGTTTGAAGTCTACATGGACGACATGATCGTCAAATTGACGGAAGAAATCAACCACGCACTCTACTTAAAGAAAGTTTTCAAGCAGGCCATAAAGTGCCAGATGCAATTTAACCCAGAAAAATGCACCTTTGGCATACGGGCAGGAAAATTCCTCAGATTCTATCTCATAGAACGAGGGATTAAGGCGAACCCCGATAAATGCCGAACATTTTATGAGTTTCTAACGCCTACTTCAAAAAATTCCATTCAAATCCTGAACGACATGCTCACTTCTCTCTCTCTCTCTCTCTCTCTCTCTTCTCTCTCTCTCTCTCTCTCTCTCTCTCTCTCTCTCTATATATATATATATATATATATATATATATATATATATATATATATATATATATATATATATATATATATATATATATCTATTCGTGGAAAAATTTGCCCAGCATGCGCTCCCCCTCTTCAAACTCCTCTGCAAGGAAGCTGCCTTCGAATGGACGGCCGAATGCGAGTAAACTCTCACCGACTTGAAGCAAGCACTATCGCGACCGCCCGTCCTTTCTCGACCAGAGAAGGATGAAATCCTCTATCTCTATTTATCTGTCACCCTCGAGGCAATAAGCGCAACACTAATCAGAGAAACCCTAGAAGGGAAGAGGCCTATCTACTTCACGAGCAAGGCCCTGCAGGGATCCAATGTAAGATATCACCAAATGGAAAAGGTGGACCTAGACCTTATCAATGCAGCGAGGAGACTCAAACATTATTTCTTGGCGTATACCATAGTCGTCCGAACATATTAACCAATAAAGCAACTGCTCAGTAGGTCTGACATGGCAGGAAGAATGTTGAAATGGTCGTTAGAACTCTGAGTTTGAAATCCAATACAAGGGTAGGAACGCCCTTAAAGCTCAAGCACTGACCGACTTTGTGGATGAAATGACCTCCTCCGCACCCTAGGACGGGGCACGCTGATGGATAATTTTCGTCGAAGGTGCCTCCAGTTTGACAGGAAGTAGCATAAACATTATATTGGAAAACGAAGAAGGAACCCTAATAGAGGTCTCTATTGCATTATCCTTCCTGAACTCAAACAACCAGGTCGAATACGAGGCATTCCTAGCAGGTTTACGCCTAGCCAAAGACTTGGGAGCCGAGGAGGTAAAAATCTTCACCGACTCTCAGCTTGTTGCATCCTAGGTTCGAGGAGAATATCAGATGAAAAAAGATCACCTCGCTGAGTATTGGGCCCTGGTCAAAGAGAGAGAAAAGAAATTCAAATTCATAGACGTACAACATGTTCCCCGCGAACATAACACCCGGGCAGACATCCTGTCTAAACTAGCGAGCATGTAGAGGAAAGGGGGGAAGAAGTCGGTGATACAGGAAATTCTTTCTCAACCAAGCACCCATAGACCCCCCTCGACTTTGGGAGTGTTCTCCATAGGAGACAACGACTATTGGATGACCCCCATACACAAATACCTAACGAGAAGAGAGTTGTTTGTCGACTCGAAAGAAGCGGCGGTAGTCAAGGGAAAATCCTGTTCCTATGTCTTATTCGAAGGCAATCTTTAAAGGAGAGGGTTTTCCATCCCTCTCCTCAAATGCGTCGACCAAAGCGAAGCGGATCGCATCCTGCTCAAGATCTATGAGGGGATAAACGACCAACATCTGGGCGGAAGATCCCTCGCAAGAAAAGCTCTATGAGTGGGGTATTATTGGCCCACCATACAGCACGACACTAGAGAGCACGTAAAGAAATGCGACGAATGTCAGCACCACAGGGACATGCATCTGGCTCCCGCAAACGAGCTCAGGTCCCTCTCTTCTCCCTGGCCCCTCGCCTGGTGGTGGTTAGACCTCCTTGGTCCGTTCGTGGTAGGTACAAATCAAAACAGATATTTGATAATAGCCGTCGACTACTTCACCAAATAGATAGAGGCAGAAGCATTGACCAAAATTACCGCCCAAAACGTCCTTGGCTTAAAAAAAAGAAAAATCCTTGCTCGGTTCGACATCCTACAAAAAATAGTTACCGACAACGGGACCCAATTCACATATCAGACCTTTCAAGAATTCGTAGCCAAGTTGGGCACCACCCAACACTTCGCCTTTGTTGAACATCCCCAGATGAACAGCCAGGCCGAGTCCGTGAACAGGGTGATACTCAGGGGTCTCAAATGAAGGTTAGACGAAACCAAGAAAAGATGGGTCGAGGAGCTACATGGTGTACTCTGCGGGTACAGAACAACAACGCACTCGTCAATTGGGGAGACTCCTTTCTGACTAACATTCAAAACGGAGTCCCTCATTCTCGTAAAGATTGAAGAAGCCTTCAGGCGAACCGAAGCTTCCCTTGACGAGGAGATGAACAACAACGCCCTACGGGAAGAACTAGACCTAGTTGAAGAGATCCGAACATGAGCGACCCTACGAGAGGCCTCTCTCAAATAAAAAATAACCATGTGCTACGACACCAAAGTTGTGCGATGAGTGTTCAAGATCGACGACCTTGTCTTAAAGAGAAACCGCAATGAATCTCATGAAGGCAAGCTCGCAGTGAACTGGGAAGTCCTCTATCACGTCTACGCAAAAACAGGAACCAGGGTGTACTACTTAGAAAATCTACGAGGGGACCAACTTACTCGACCATGGAACACTGAAAAGCTAAAACAATATTATAGTTAAAACACTTAGCAGTCGACGAGCTTCATTAATAAGACAGACTCATCCAGGCCTTACCACGCGTGCATGTCTAAGTACAAGCATAACACCTAAAATATTTTGAAGGGGGAGAGACTCCACTCTTTTAACGAGCGTGTCCTTAGCCCAACATGGATAACTCGACCAAGCTCCATCGTCCTCGTACCATGATGGTAAAACACCTGACTCACGACGGGAAGTTCACGCCGCCGAGCTTAGGTCCTCGAAGTGAGACCTGAGTTCCGGCCCATGCCCGGTATTCACCCTGGTCATTTGTCCAGTTTCCCCACACTGGCGAACATACAAATCAAATAAGCAAACCTCCGCTATAAACTCTTAGCAAAATAAAATATGTCTCAAGCAGACGAGCATAATAATAAACATGAAAGCACAAGTCAAATATTTGGAACAAACAACCACCATGGCCGAAAAATTAAAAGATACGACCGACAGGGCCGCTATTATACAAATATTACAACAATGGTTGCCTTTAGCCCCCAATCCAAAAGAATAGTTTGTGACCACGATGGCCAAACTTGTTCAGAACTTACATAAACGAGCAAAATCCTGGAAAAACAAGATTACAACGTTATGACACGCGGGTCGGAGCAGAATAAAAAGCTATCGATCATCATTCTCCAGTCTCTTTTTTGACAACGGGCGATAGCTGAGAAGGTCCCCTCGTGGGCTGGACAACGATCTCCTTGAGATAGTCGGGTACCACGATCTTTCCGGCGGCCATATAGTAATTGATCCCTATCCCGAAGGTATTAAACTCGACCCCAGGGTTTAAAACATGGAGCTGCTTCAGCATATTCTTAAATCTCCCCTCAGAGGCGGCCTGAGCGTCATCCATCGCCAGTTGAAAAGATCAAATAGCTCTGCTCGGGTCTTCGAGTCTTTCATATCCTCTGGCTCGTCTTCAGAAGGCGCAACCTTGGCAGCCAAAGCTTCCACCCTCTTCTCCATAGCCTTTTTTTCAAGCATCCAGACCTCGCACTCCTCAAATAGCTTTACCATATCTTCCTCGGCCTACTTCCGAGATTGCTCCTTGTCACTCCGCCCCTTCTCAATCGCGACCAGTTTGGCCCATAGCTTCTTTAGCTCGACTTCTTGAGAAGAGATCCCCTCAGTGTAAGCGGTTGTCATCTTTAGTATCCTCATCAGGCCACTAACATCCTGAGCTAACACTGCCATTTTCTTCGGGCGATCCAGCCCTTCGAGGTGAAGAAACTCAGCCGGGGGGAGTTGTAGAGCGGAACCCTTAAAGAAAGCCCTTTCCAACCAGCAGGGGGAAAATCATACTTCCTTTCCCCCCTTTCCCCAGTTAAATCAATGCCCCCTTGATGTGTGGCCTCTTATCCTTTAAGGACACGTGAGCGAGAGAGAGAGGGTGACGGTAGCTTGACCCGAAAATGAGTTGCCTGACCTTGACATGGGAGCAGTCCCTGAACCGTCCTGGGCATCTTTCGACGCCTTCTTTTCCTTCGCGATAAGGTTCCTGGCTCTGTGTTCTTGAGCAGGATTCATGCTATCTGCAGAATAAAAAACAAATCAGAGTTAGTAAACGAGGACTTAAAAATGTCGACCATATATAATTATTCAAAACATAAAGCTAAATACCCAAGTATTTAACGAGGTCCTAGCTCTCGAGGAGCTATTTAATAGCTATCAGATCGGGCTTGTACATGATCTCCTTGTTCTTATCCGTGACCGACTTTCCTCCCTGGCCCATGCACTGGACGCGAGGAATCTGCACAACAAAAGCGGTCAAAACGACAAAGCTCGTCTGGTCCTCGTCACCAAGCCCCCCTCCTTCCACACGAAGGAACCCAACTTGTTGTCAAAATGCTTCCTCGTCCACTGAAAAGGGAACTTGTAGACCAACTTAGTCACATGTTCCCCTAGCTTGTTCAAGACAGGGGCCCCATTCTCATCATATTCTAGAGTAGCCCAAAAAACATTCAGCATTGCTCTGCTCAAAATAGGCTGCACAAGAATATACTTGTCCTTGAAGTGTCGAACATATTCCAGGTAAGCTTTAAACAACTGCCCATTGCCCTACTTCAAGGTGACCCATCCCCACTTATCGTCAGCCTTGCTTCTTTGAAGGTGAAAGCGATAGAAGAACAAAGGGATAATGGCCCCTATCTTGAAATAATCACAGACAATCTCGAATGCTTGCATAAAAGTGACCCTGTTCAGATGCAACTGGGAAAGAGCCAGTCGAAGATGTCTGAAAACGACCACTTGGAAATCCGAGAAGGGAAGTTGAAGGGCCATCTCCCAGAACACAATGTCATATATGGGGATCCGCCACTTATCATATTTCGAGCAGATCTGACTATCTTTCCTGGGAATCCAAAGCGACCACTCCCCTCAGCTCCTGTCATCGTACACACACACACTTCAGTAAAAAACTCATCTCGATACTCGAATAAGTAAGAGACCCAATCTCAAGGATCCTCTATGACCCGTGTTCGCGGGTCCTCATTATCCTCAGGCGCAAACAGGCCACCCTGATCAACGGAGGCCATCTCTATATTCTCTCCCCTTACTTGTTGATTGGACTGGTTCAGGCCGTCTCCGAATATCTCCAAGATGCTCGACGTGCTACAAGTCTCGTCCATAGAACTCTGGGAAGATCCGATCTGTCTGTCTGAAAAATCATCTCCGACATTATCAGCCATAGTACTTAAAAAGTAGAGGATACATGTGAGGTCGACATAAATATCAAAACCACCCTTCCATAACTAATCAAGTGAAAGGGCACTGATAAACGAGGACCATGTCCCCGACTAGAACCCTCACTAAGGAATCTAAACGAATAACCACTTTCCTCAACTAGGAGAACTCTAGTCAGCAAAATGACCTAAATCCTTAAGGACCATTTACGGTACGTCATGAAAAAATCCGGGGAGGATCCACGGCGGCTCCGACGATTCTAAACTACATAACCACCATCTGCCACTATAAGATTTGCCTAACAGGGGGGGGTGAATTAGGACTTTTAATATTATTTCCGGTTTTTATGAATCTTTGACCTTTCTTTTCTGGTTTTTTGGTTAAGTGATGAAAGCGATAAAATACAGAAAGTAAATAACACAAGGATATATCCTGGTTCCCTTCACAGTCTGAGAATACTCCAGTCCCTTTTCAACACTAAATAGATTTCACTATAGTTAGAATGATTGTGTAGCCTATTCACATAAATTGTGATGCTTACTATCTAACCTATAGGGAGATCAAAGGCTCTTAACACCTTTAATATCTGAACACTAAGTGCAAGAAGAACAATCCTCTTCAATGCACACACTTGCTTTCAATAATCCTGAATAGCAAGGAAAGTAATAATGTATTCTGAATTTTTACAAGAGATTTTAAAATATGATACAATATATCAATCTTGGATTGATCTTCTCCTTCAAGCAAAACAATTCTCAATAATGGATACAAGTGTTCATAATGACGATATGAAACTTAGAACAATTTTTCAATGAAAAATGAGTGCAGAAAGTTTCAATAAAAATTCTGGTGTAAAACACTTGAAAATTTGAAAGATACAGAGTTTATGTAATTTGAATTGTAGATTGAAAGATGTAAGAAATAATTATAAAATTTTGAGTTTACATAGGCCTCTATACAGCCTTTCAAAAGGGTATAATCCATGAATAGATGCCATACTTCACAAACAAAACCACAAAAACTTTTATGTTAGAAAATATAAAGTTCTCTGGTACTGCTTCGATGGTAACCGGTTCCCATATATGGGTACCCGAGTTCCATCGTTGCAACGTTAAAAAATTTGAAATTTTACGTTGGGTAATCGATTACCATAACTGGGTAACTGGGTTCCCCTGCTGAAGACAGAATCATAGTTTCAAAATTAAGTAGGGTAACCGGTTACCATAACTGGGTACCCGGTTACTAGAGATCAGAAGACAGAAAAAACCTTTTGAAATGATGTAAAACTCCAATTTTTGTGATCCAAAGTTATTCAAATATTATGCTATGAACAAAACATGATTGTGAACACTTGTATTCACATAGAGAGGCTGAGTGCTATATACCTTAACACTTGATCAATCACACAAATATTTCTTCAAGACTTGATATCTTCTTTAAACTTGACTTGCTTAGATGTCTTGACTTGTCTTGCTTAGATAACTTGAGCCATTCTATTTTGCAATCAATATTTGCATGATAGTTTGTCTTCATCAAAATTTTTTAGGAAGCTTGACTTCACACCACCAACACTCCCCAAAAATGCCCTAACAAATAGTATCCTAAGCCTAACCGCATGCATTTCTAAGAAGAAAATCGTGAAAATCTAAGCTACAACAACTAAATAATAGAGAAAAATTGGAATCTTACTAATCAAAGAAATGAGGAAGTTGAAAGGAACAACGGTGAACAATTAATCTTCAAGAGACAGCGGCGGTTGACAAGCGAGCAATAATGAGCAATGCGAGAGAAGAACGAAAAATACAGAATGCCCTATTCCTATCGTATTTATAGCTAAACACGCCTGCATGTGAGAGACACACGCTTAGGGAAATGTAGGATCGTCATCATTGCACCCTAGCACCTAGGCCATCATCGCGCCATTACGTTAGCATACTACCCAAAACACACAACCTCTTCAATTTTCGAAGCTCAAATGACCAACTAATCATCTTCCCACGAGAAAGGCACAACGGGCAATGCTCACGCTCCCCGTAAGAAGCACCCCATTCTACGAGTAGGTGTTAAAGTCATCACTCTTGTGACTAGAAGCAACAATTTGGGGGCTACTGTTTTGGACTGGCCCAACGGCTAGAGTGGACCCAGTCTGACCTCCTTCTTCGGCACGACTCGTGCGACCACGGCCCAGACTCTCTCGCCCTCCATCGGGAACCATTGCTCGTTTTCCCTCCTGGACCAACACTGACCTACGAAAATTGACGAGCACCTCTCAATCTACCCAACCTCAAGTCGGCCAGACAATCAGGAACCAATCAGACCGCTGTACGTAACCTACCTCCTCCTCGGAACTAACGACTAGTTGTGGGCACACTTGCCCGGTTTGACCAAGTCTTGACAGTTACCTATTTTTGTGGTCCCGCATATCTAGGCCCAAAAATAGGGACCAATGGCCAAGCGCCAGGGACACTATATTGTTGGCTGAAGATTTTGATGATACAGTTCAAAACAAAGCAAGTTGGGTGTTTCGTTGGAATAAAGCAAGATGTCATGTTTCGAAATGGTAGAAGCAGTTCTTCGAATGGGAATGTCAAAGCTCGGAGCTTCGAGTGACAGTTATGGGGATATATTCAAAGAAGTATCGAAATGGTAACAAGGTTGTGTCCAAGAAATGAGTTCGAAGCGAAGAGTGCCAAAACATTTGAAATTCAAACGCAAGCGGGATGTTCGAAATTTAAAATATATGCGCTGGAGCATTCGAAGACGCGTGGAAGCTAGAGAGGGGCATTGCTTTGCATGTTCTGAACGTGGCAGAATCTTATAGCAAGACCGTTATGGTCGAAGTAGTATAAATATAAGTCTTAGCGTTAGGATTTCGTGTGTCATATCTATTGTACAAAATTCAGTAAACATTCAAAATACCACATGGCTAGGGAAACGAATGCTCGAACAATGTACGTATGATAACACCAAATATTTATGATTAAGAAAAACTCTTTATCATGTCCAGTTTATCCTCTATCTTCATGTCAATATCATTCAAAAGCCTTTACATTAAAATCTTTTTCATTCAAAGTCATTTAATGATTCCTTGCATTTAAAAGTCTTTCCCTCTATTCTGAATACTTTACATTTCAGAAATTCTTATACCTTTTATGTTGTTATCTTCATGTTTTTATCATTCGAATACCCTTTTCATCCAAAGTCATCTTACTGATTTTTTGCATTTAAACGCTTTCTTTCTATTTCGAACCTTTTACATTTCAGAAACGCTTTTACATTACATGCTTTTATACTTCGAAGTTATTTACTTATCTTTTTGCAGTTTTACATGTCTTTACAATTGAACCTTTATTCATGCAATTTAATTTCGCGCGTATTTACTTGATCATGTCATTAGATCTTTAATAGAGTAATCGAAGTAAGTTGAAACACCTACACAACAATCTAAACACCAAACATGAATATCAGTTCTACAATGAGAATTATCCAAATGACCAATACACCATAGGATCAATCTAGTCGATCCTGCAAGTTACCAGAGAGATTAAATAACAGTAATTAAGATTATTTGATAGTTTGGAGGACTAGCGGTTGTTTACCAGAAATAACTGTAAACAAATTGGCACACCTGGTGGGACGGTCATTGGTCATTACGAAATTTAGAACAAAGTAAAAATTGTTGAGACATAACCATTGTAGAAGTACTTTCTGAGTGATAAGTTTGTTGTTATATGAACCTTAGAAGTGGTAGAATAACCAATAGCAACCAACCCTTACCCAGAAGAAAACGTTTAAACAAGATGTCTAATTCTGACAATCAACAAGGGGAACATAATATCCCACATACAACAGGCACTAATATCTCCGCCTCGATGGGAACATCTAATGTGATCCCTTCGAACGCACAGTCTGTTGCATCTTTTACCAGTAGTGTAGCCACTAATGGAACAAGTGGCATATCAACTAACAGTTCGATCCTAGGAAATACTGGAACCATTGGTTATCCTGGGGAATTCGTCCCACCACCAGGGACACAAACCCATTTCGCCACCCCACTAACTAGACCACCCGGTTTTGATGGTAACAGAACCAGAATTTCCTCTTATGGAATGCCAACATCTTTTATGGCAGGCTTACACAATTCCACATCGAATTCATCACCACAATTAGGGTCTGGATCTGGGGCTAATCAATTTATGACAAATAACCAAGGGTCAGTGGGTTATAGCGTAATGCCTATCTTAACCACAGAAAATCAGTTGGCCTTTAGGCAATTAATGGATGACAGTAACCATAATATGATAGGAGTATTAGCACAAACTATGCAGGAGATCTTTGCTCCAATAGTACAAAATGTAACTGTGACAAACAGAGAAAACGCAAATAACATGAGTCGAATAGCAGATTTTTTCGCTCCCCCAGAAAGGCGTAGGCAGAATCAGGCGGGAGTTCGAGCAAACGTACCTATCATAGAACATGTTGCTAACGACCCACCCTATAGACCAGCCAGAGAGGAGGTTAATTTGGGGGCAAGGGCACAAAGGTTAGAAGCCCCAATGATTCAAGGCCCACAAAGGGAAATTATGGAACCAGGGGCAAGGGTCGAAAGGCTAGAAGTCCCAGAGTTTCGAGAAGAACAACCTAGAGGAGTTGTCATGGTGGGTCGAAATCAAGATGCTGATGCAGTCGTTCACAGAATTCAAAACGATAACATCTTGGTAGAAAATAATTTAACCGCCATGATAGAGAGAATCATGGCCCAGAATGGCCTCAACACAGGAATTAGAAGGCCAAATTATGCCTCTCCTATATTAGATTACATAATGCACACTGATTTACCAAGGGGACATAAAGTCCCTAAGTTTACAAAGTTTGCTGGGGATACCAATGAATCAACAGTCGAACACATAGCCAGGTATCTAACCGAAGCAGGAGATATAGCCAATAATGAAGACCTTAGGATCAAATATTTCCCAAGTTCCCTGACTAAGAACGCTTTCACATGGTTCACCACTTTGCCTCCTGGGTCCATCGATACTTGGGCTCTTTTGGAGAGATTATTCCATGAACAGTTTTACATGGGGCAATCAAAAATAAGTCTGAAGGAACTAGCCAGTGTTAAGAGGAAGTTTAATGAACCCATATATGATTATCTGAATAGATTCAGGCTCTTGAAATCTAGATGTTTTACAGTAGTTCCTGAACATGAGTTAGTCGAAATGGCTGCTGGCGGCCTGGATTACTCTATTCGAAAGAAATTAGACACTCAATACTTGAGGGATATGGCTCAATTAGCCGATAGGGTTCGATAGGTCGAAAGGCTAAAAGCCGAAAAGGCCAGAGTTTTTAAAAATAACAAGAAGGAAAGGGTCTCCTATGTTGGAACTGAGGAAACAGAAGATTATCCTGAATTCGAATTCGAAGAGGTCGAAATCTTCCTCGCTGAATTAAAACAGGCACCACCTTACTCCTGCAAATTATTAATTCCCACAAAAGGGAAAGAAATTGTGGAAAATGAGAAAAGTGACAAATTCCCAAAGAAGGTTTATACCTTCGATGTAACTAAATGTGACGAGATTTTTGATTTACTTGTCAAAGATGGCCAACTCATTGTGCCATCAAACGTCAAAATACCTCCTTTAGATCAAAGGAACAAAAGAGGATTTTGCAAGTATCATAGTTTCCTAGGCCACAAAACCTCACAGTGTTTTCTTTTCAGGGACCTAATTCAGAATGCAATTAAAGATGGCAGACTGAAATTCGCTGATAAAGCAAAAATGAAAGTAGATGAAGATCCTTTGGATGTCGCAGACACCAATTACTCCGAGCCTGCATGCATTGGGGAAATTAACATGGTGGAAGCTGATCAAAATGACACTCCAGTAGGAGAGAAAGGTACTGAAAATGAAATCTGGGTGTTAGTCGAAGTCAACAAGGGGGTCACTGAAGACGTCCACAAGCAACCAGAGACTTCGATTGAAGCAGCATCTTTAGCTGTTGCAAAAGAAATCCAGGCTACTGAAGGCCAGGAAAACCAAAAGCAAGAATTGACACAGGTTACTGAAGGCCTGAGGTTAGAATTGGAGAAAGTCCAGATCACGAAGCCAACCTCCCCCTCAGAATGAAATATGGGATACTTTGGGGGAGCCCAGTGGAAAGTTTGACTACTTGGTCAAATATTCTGCCCCAGAGAGTTCAAAAATCCAAATTGAAGATATAAAACCTACAGGATGGGGAGATGATGACACTAAAGGGGAGGATGTCGGTGTAAACATGGTGGATATGGAGAGACCTCGTTCTGAAATGGAGGAGGTGGAGAGATACTTAGAAAAAGAAAAGTATAAAATGGAGGATAATTACGCTGGGGATGATAGTCTTAAGGATTACCTCATGATGTGCCACAAAGGAGATACGGGAATGATACTATGCCCTAGGTGCAACATCCTTTGCAACCAGAGAATTGCTGCAAACTTCGAGAGGGTACAAAGGGCACGAACTGGCATCAACTGGCGCCAGGATAACCAGTTATTCAGATGTTATCCTAAAGCTGGAGAAAGTTTGCTGGAATTTGTGCTTCGCTGTTACAAAGGAGCAACCAAATGCTTGATATGCCCAAGGTGTTCTGCTGTGTATGATCAAAGCATGGCCAGAGCCTTCGAAACAATCCCTTTCGCCCCGTGCTTGAACCACCAAGAGACTGGTCAAATGGGCCAACGTTTTGATAACAAATACAATCAACGAAGGCCTGATAGTCCTCATCACAAGGGCGCTCGAAGAGTGACATTCAAAATTCCTGCTGAAATACCAACAGACAAATGGCTGCAAGTCAGAACTGACAAAGGCAAAGACAAATGGAGAAACAATGAACGAAACGCACGCCACGCTATGACATATAGAAGGCAGTTCAACATAGCGAAGAGGGAAGAAGTGAGATTAAAGAACTACAAAGGAAGAAACCCCATGTCAAGATCTCAATGGCGAAGGCAACAGAGAATTCGAAAGGCTGAAAGGGAAGCTGTGGCCAATAAAGGAGCAACTTCAATAAAAAACCAAGGTGAATCCAGCACCAACAAACCTACACCAAATAATAAAACTGAAGACAAACCCCCAGTTAGTAGGAGACTCTTCTCTGAAGAACAACCAAATGAATCAAAGGAATACACCCCAGGTCCAGAAGAAGACGAAGATATGCTAACGGACAACTTCGAATCAGAGGGGGAGTCTTCGCTCAATATCAATTGCAACGTGGTATTTGTGCTTCCTTGTGAGTTTGGACAGGAAACTGAAATTGACGAGTATGAGGAAGAAGATACCATAGATCTGATGAAGCATATGCCTGTGTGTTACTACGTGATGGATAATGGAGCTGTCGAGGAGCAGAATGCGTTCTTCGAACGTCCAGAACCAGCTATGAAAAATCATCTGAAGCCACTATTTATTCGGGCAAAGGTTGGTGCCCATGGCGTAAATAAGGTTCTAGTGGATGGGGGCGATGCAGTTAACTTAATACCCCATTTCATGCTAAAAAGGTTAGAAATACGCGAAGGAGACATCAAACCACACAACATGGTTCTATCTAATTATGAAGGAAAAGTAGGCAAAACATTGGGGGTGGTTCAATTGGACTTGACGATAGGCTCAAGCTGTAGGCCCACCATGTTCATGGTGATCGAAGCCAAGGCCAACTACAACTTGTTGCTGGGAAGAGAGTGGATCCATGGCGTAGGAGCAGTTCCTTCGTCAATGCACCAGCGATTAGTTTTATGGAGAGAAGATGGGATCATGGAAAACATTGAAGCGGATCAGAGTTACTTCATGTCAGCAGTCAACTTAGTTGACAAGAGGAATTATGACAAACATCTGGCAAAGATTGCTCCTTGTGTCCCAAATGATGAAATCAACGAAACCAGGAACGCACACTACTATATGACCCTTTGCCATGATGGCATATATTGGGATAGAAGAATAATCAGTGAAGATGAAGGAGTCGAAGGTACTATACAAAGACGGCCAGCAGGCTGGGAATTCGACAACCTTGCTCATGACTGAGTTCTCCTTTTTCGAAAGGATTTCGGCCTATATGGTTGAGAACGAATCAAAGGCGACCTTAGAGGTTGAAACAAATAAACTGGCTGTAAAGGTGAACGAAATAAATGGGGGTAGCTCGAAAGGCTCACCCTTTGAAGAATTTGAAATAAATCAAAGGTTGGACGCCATCTATGATAAAGAACCCTTAGGCTTCGAGAGAGACCCCATAGACTCAGGTGCCAAAATGTTGGCACAGGATCCACTCGAAGAAGTGAATTTAGGGGATGAGAACACGAAAAGAATAACCTACATAAGTGCAAAACTTGATCCAGGCCTCAAGCAGGAAGTGATCGAAGTCCTCAAGAAAAACAAAGATTGCTTCGCGTGGGACTATGACGAAATGCCTGGTTTAAAAAGGGAGTTAGTGAAACATAGACTTCCAATCAAGGATGGCAAGAAGCCCATCAAGCAAACTCCTAGAAGATTCGCACCAGCGGTTCTCACAAAGATCAAAGCTGAGATCGAAAGGTTGCTGCGCTGCAGATTCATCAGAACCACAAGGTATGTTGAATGGTTAGCAAATATAGTGCCTGTTATTAAGAAAAATGGCTCTCTGAGAATCTGCATAGATTTTAGGGATTTAAATACTGCAACCCCTAAAGATGAGTACTCCATGCCTGTGGCAGAAATGTTGGTAGACTCTGCTGCAGGATTCGAATATTTGAGTATGCTAGATGGATACTCTGGTTACAATCAGATTTTTATTGCTGAAGAAGATGTTGCCAAGACAGCATTTTGTTTCCCAGGAGCCTTAGGCACCTACGAATGGGTGGTGATTGAATAAGGTGGGAGAACTGACTAGTGTTTTGCGTTCGTATTCGCACTTGTGCGGTTGAGCAAGAGTCGCCACCGACTTTTTATTTTATCCTAAAGGAAAGGTTTAAAAAAGCACAGCAAAAACCTTTTGAGATGTTTCGTGGGTTCGGGGGGTAGATTATGAAAAGGGAAGGTATTAGCACCCTTTTCATCCATGGTTATCCATGGGCTCTTAGTTACTTGGTTTTTTAGATCACTTGCCTTGATTGCTTTGAAAATGGTGTGTGTGTGGGTGTTTTTTGAAAATGTTTTGGAAAAAGATGCCTTGTCTTAGGCGACTAATGTATTTGGCTCATGTTTGAGTGTTTTACAAAAGTGTGAATCTTTTCGAAAAGATGTTTTCAAATGTTTTTGAGAGTTTGTTTGAAAGTGTTGTGGATTGTGGTTTTTGAAAAGAAGGCAAGTGTTTTTGCAAGTTTGATCTCAAGTAACTAAGAGTTTTGTCTACCCTATTGTACTCAAAGGTTTTTGTCATGTTTTAACCCCTTTTTAACAATTTTGTTCCACCATTGAAATTGGTAGACAATCTTGCATTTTAGGAAGTTTATTCGGGACGGGCGCGGGTCATCGTATGGACCATGGATGCAATGATGCCAAGAGTCTTTGGCAATTTATTTTGAAGGGACTATGATCATTCCGATTAGGCAACACTTTGAGACTTATGATCATTTGATTTTGCCAAAGATACTCGACGTGCAAGCATGGCCCATTTTGGAAGGCAACATGTGGGATTACCCTAGGGGGTGCAAGTGTGATTGTGTATTGATTACATGTATTTGTCTTGTATTAGGTTATCTAGCGTTTGATTTTATGTACATACAAACCCTAGGTCTAACCATGATATAATTGGAAAACTGTAAATTGCGGAATGTAAAATCTACGCTATTACAAAATAGTGTCCGGGAGTGGGGGTATAAATGTACAAGGGGAATGAGACTTATAGTATCCAATAAGCTACAACCAAATCGAATGTGCGATCAAAATGTAAATATCAAATATAAATGTAAGATAAAAAATGTGTATAGGGCAATGTATTGTGTAAGTGTACAAGTGCGATAATGTGAAGTTGAATCGTATTAGGGTTTGACCTAGAGAAGTGTATTTTAATGAATCTGTGATTTTTATCTTTAACTATGTGTAAAAGAAAAAAGAAAGTGTTTTTTAATTAAATGTTCAAGTTTTAATTAAAAAAAGTATTTTAGTCAAACGTTTGTGAAATTTAATATTAGAAAATAAATGTATTTAAATTGTTATGTACAAATGTAAATTAATTAAAAGAATAAAAAAGTATTTTCAATTTTAATTATATGATATGTACAAAATTAATGTTTTAAAAATGTATGTACAAAAATATATCTAAAAAATGTTTGCAATTTTAATTATATGGTAAAAGGTATTTTGTTACAATTTAAATTAGGTGTTTTAAAATAAAAGGTTTTCATATATTTAATATTAATGTGATTTTGTGATAAAAATGAAATGAGTTTACATAATATGAAGAAAAGAGTTAGCATTAGTCCAAATGTTTGTGAATTGTGTTAGTGGTTTTATTGGGCTTAGGAGGGACACGGAATGGGCAAGGCCCAAGTTAATCCAAAAGCAAAATTAGGGTTTCACGCGTTTTGTTCAGTCAAGTGAGATGAAAACGTAGGGTCAGCAGCGGCGCCGTGCGTTCGTCTTCTCCGATCGAGCTTCCTGAATGCTTCCTCCGGCCACCAGCATTATTCCAACGCCTTTCTTCCCTCCATAACATGAACTCAGCGCCTTCGATACAAGGTTCGTTTTAGTGTTTAGGCTTTTGTCTCTGTTTTTTACGAATTTGTGTTTTAGTGTGAGTCCTGATTCCTGAATTCGCATTTTTATGAGATAGTGAAGGGGAAAGGGGGAGAATATTGGCTACCTGACTTTGGGGATGGAGGAGAGGCGAAGTGGAGACGCTTTAGGAGGCCGGACGGCGATTCGGTGACGCTTGCTACGCTTTTGATGCTTTCCTGGTATTTTCGTTCTTTGCTATATTAAGGTTTTGATGATGATGTATGCTGAGGAGCCCTAATATGTTCACTTCTTTATCCCTTCTTCTGTGCCACTGTGTGTTGATTGCCTGAGTATTTGCTTGAGTATTTGCTTGAGTATTGTTGCCTGAGTATTTGCTTGAGTATTGTTGCCTTTGGGAATCTGTATGTTCTTTGAATTGTTGCCTGAGTATTTGCTTGAGTACTTGGTACTGATTTAACTCCTTCTTCTTCTTTCGTTGCCTTTACTGTCTTGAACGATTTTGAACAGTTATTGCCTTGGACTGGATGCCTTTCTGAGATTTATTGCCCTATGATGCTTGTACTGAGGGCTCGTGGGTTGCCTCACCTGTATTGCCTTGAACTTTTATGCTTGTGAGTTTGTTGACAGTATGGTGTCTTGAGATTAGGCAATGGGCATGGTTATTCTGGTTATGGTGGTGTTTTCTTTTGATTGGGCAGGTTTTGATGCTGATATGAGGTTTGGGGATTTCTCCTCTATTCTAACCTTTTACAGCTTTGTATTGGCTTGTGTATATTGTACATTGAGGCAGAGTTGTATATTTTGTACCTTTTCTCCCTCTTTTTGCTATGCTCAACTGAGTTGTGTTTTTGTTTTGACAGTAGTGGGTTTGTTCACATGTTTTTGGGTTTGTGAGGCTAATGGTAAGGCAGGTTTAGGCATTTTCAGGTTTCATGCTTTGCTTGGCTATTCAGGTTTGATAGTTTTTTGGTTATGACAGGGTATTGGTGGTTTTGGTTATGACAGGTTGTATGTTCAGTGTTTGATGGTTTTTTGTGGTTCTGGACAGTAGGCCGGTTGTATGTTGGTTTTGGATGATGTATTTGATAACTGGTTTAACAAGGTTCTGTTGGTTGGGCAGGGTGTTCTGAGTTTGTATCCTTCTCTCCCTTCTGGACTGTCTTTGGATTATATTGCTTTTTTCTGTCTTGCTGCCTATCTCTCAGACCTGAACTATGCTTCTATTATCTCTCTTTCTTCTAAAGTACAGTTTTAGAATTTAATAGTGTTATTATTCTGTACTTTCTGAAGGGGTCTACTATGCTGGGAAATGATGATTTTTAGACTGCTTGCATAACACATTCTGCATCTTTATCTAACTTTTGACAACTTATGGCGCTTTTTCTCTTTTCCTTGATATCTTGGGATTTGACTTTGTATTTTGATATCCTTCCAAAATCCTTCCTTGACAGCTTTTGAGTACTTGTGACAACAAATGTGCTTTTGAAATCTTTGATATCTTTGGCATTTTGACAGTAACTTGCCTTTTGCTTTGGATAGAAAGTTGAGATTGGATTTTTTCAGTTTAGTTGGAAGTTTGCAGTTTGAATTTTTAGAAATTATGCGTTTGACATTTGCATTTCATGAATAAAAAATCTTCCCTCTCTGTGAACCGGGAGAAATCCCGTGATTTGCAGAGAGGGTCAACTGATCCCAGTCAGTGGCCCCTAATGATGAGCAAATTAACTGTCTCTTTTAATTAACTACTTTCTGACTTTTCTTCTCTTTTTGCAGATGAAAAATGGAACACCGGAGCGGAGTGAAGAATGAAGAATATTAGAAAATAGGATAGTTTTAATTTTATGTAATATTTAAATTAATGTATATTATTGTTCATAATTTAAATTATAAACAACAATTTGTACAAATAATTCAAATATCAATAAAAGTCTAAATTATCCAATTAATTCTAATTTTATTTATTGTTTATTTATTTATTTAAAATTCTTTGAACTAAAACAATTGAAAAATGAATTTCAATCATTCAATTTCAGAATAATAAATAACTTAAATAAAACAACATTGATCAATTAAGTCCGTCTTATTCAACATCCAAAGCAAAGCAGCAGTCAATCCAAATAGACTGATCAAACGCATAAACACTGTGAATCCAACACTGCATCCTGTATATGACTGGCCCAATCAAAACGTACTGAATTCAAACCACTGTCTCTTTTGCTGATTAAACCAAGATAACGCGAATTTTAATCCGAATCTTGGAATAAACCGCAAAGTGCTGTGGGAGTTAAATTCTTCTGAGAATATGCCCATAAAACCTTAACTCCTGATTAAATGCCAAATAACGCTCGCCTGATCACAATTGAACCAAAAATCATCCAAACACTAAGCCAACTGTAAGAGACAAATCAGAGCCCTGAAAATCAGTAAAAAACCCTAATTTTGCTTGACTGTCAAGAAAAGTCTATTTGTCCGATTCTTGAGCCAGTTTGAAAAGTCAGGAAATGTCTGAAGCTGAGATTTCTTAGGGAAAAATGCGAGGGCAAATTTTGGGGTACAACAGTGATGCCTTTTGGTTTGAAAAATGCTGGGGCAACTTATCAAAGGGCAATGAATTCGATTTTCCATGATTTCATTGAAACTTTTATGCAGGTGTATATTGATGATATAGTCATCAAATCTATATCTGCAGAAACCCATTTGCATCATTTGAGCCAATCATTCGAACGAATGAGAAAACATGGCTTAAAGATGAATCCCCTTAAATGTGAATTTTTTGTGCAGGCTGGAGATTTCCTTGGCTTTGTGGTTCACAAAAAAGGAATTGAGATCAACCAAAATAAAACCAAAGCCATAATGGAGACGAAAGCACCTACGTCAAAAAGGGAGCTGCAATCTTTGCTAGGGAAGATTAACTTTCTCAGAAGGTTCATTTCGAATCTGAGTGGAAGAACCCAAGCTTTCTCTCCGTTGCTTCGTTTGAAGCAAGGCTAAGCCTTCGAGTGGAACGAAGCCCATCAGGAGACATTTGACAAGATAAAAAGATATATCTCTCAGCCTCCCATCTTGTCTCCACCTTCATGGGGAAAGCCCATGAGATTGTACATATTTGCCTATGAAGTTAGTATAGGTAGTATGTTAGCGCAAGAAGATAGCAATGGCATCGAAAGAGCCATATACTATTTAAGTAGAGTATTGAATGATGCAGAGACTAGATATAGCAACTTAGAAAAGCTATGTCTCTGTTTGTACTTTTCTTGTATGAAACTCAAGTATTATATAAAGCCTGTTGATGTTTATGTTTCATCTCATTTCGATGTTATCAAACACATGCTTTCGAAACCAATAATGCATAACAGAGTTGGTAAATGGGCTTTAGCCTTAACAGAATATTCTTTGACTTTCATGCCTTTAAAAGCTGTGAAAGGCCAAGTGATTTCTGATTTCATTGTGGACCATTCATTGGTTGAACAGACTGTCATGAGTTATGTTGAAATGCAACCATGGAAATTATACTTTGATGGTTCGACCCACAGGAATGGTAGTGGTGTTGGGGTCCTTATAATTTCTCCTGAAGGAATTCCAACAAAATTCAAGTATAAATTAGATGGTCCTCGTTGCTCGAACAACGAAGCTGAGTACGAAGCGCTTATTGTTGGACTTGAAGCTTTGTTGGAATTGGGGGCAACTAGAGTCGAAATTAAAGAAGACTCAGAGTTAGTGGTCAAGCAAATAACAAAGGAGTATAAATGCATAAAGGAAAATCTGATGATATACTTCGTCATAGTTAACAGGCTACTTAGAAAATTCGAATACATGGATATTCAACATATACCAAGAATAGAAAACCAAGAAGCAAATGACTTAACACAGTTGGCTTCAGGTTATAAAGTTTCTGCCAAAAACTTTGAGGATCTGGTCGAATTAAGAGGTAGAGTTATGGCTACTAGATTCATACCATCAGATCTAGACAGTATAAAGTTAGGGTATGCTGAGAAACAGGGATTCGAAGTGCTAGCCATAGACACCTTATTAGATGCAGATTGGCGAAGTCCACTTGTGAGCTATTTAACAAATCCAACTTTGAATGTTGATAGGAAGATAAAATATAGAGCATTATCACATGTCCTCATGGGAAACGAATTGTTCAAAAATACTCAAGAAGGCGTATTACTGAAATGCCTAGGAGAAAGTGAGGCATACTTAGCATTGTCAGAAGTCCACAATGGGGCATGTGGGGCACAACAAGCAGGTCATAAAATGAAATGGTTGTTATTTCGATATGGCATGTATTGGCCCAGCATGCTCAAAGATTGTATAGACTTTGCTAAAGGGTGTGAAGAATGCCATAAGCATGCAGGGATTCAACATGCTCCTGCAAGCGAGTTACATTCGATCATTAAACCATGGCCCTTCAGAGGATGGGCATTGGATTTAATAGGAGAAATAAATCCTGCTTCGTCTAAAGGACATAAATATATCTTGGTAGGAATAGATTATTTTACCAAGTGGATCGAAGCAATACCATTAATAGTTGCTGATCAAAATGCTATTATTGAGTTCATACAGAAACAAATTATCTATAGGTTCGGATTGCCAGAGAGCATAACCACAGACCAAGGTTCTGTGTTTACTGGTAGAAAGATGCAAGAATTTGCTCAAGAGATGGGGTTCAAATTACTGACATCAACGCCATATTATGCTCAAGCAAATGGTCAGGTCGAAGCAGCTAATAAAGTGATAATATGGTTAATCAAGAAACATATTGGGAAAAAGCCAAGGAACTGGCACAAAACTCTGGACCAAATACTATGGGCCTGTAGAACATCTCCTAAAGAAGCTACTAACACCACACCTTTCCAACTCACATTTGGTCATGATGCAGTTCTGCCAGTAGAAATTCATCTACAATCAGTTCGAATTCAAAGACAAAACGAAATTCCAGCTGCATTATATTGGGAAATGATGATGAATGAGTTAGTTGAGTTGGATGAAGTTAGATTGCATGCATTGGAAATCCTGATGAGACAAAAGGAAAGGGTAGCCAGGGCATATAACAAAAGGGTGAAAGGAAAAGCATTCACTATTAATGACTTAGTCTGGAAAGTCATATTGCCCATGGACAAGAAAAATAAAACATTAGGTAAATGGTCACCTCATTGGGAAGGACCTTTTCGAATAGTAAAGATGTTTTCAAGCAATGCATACGAAATCGAAGAGTTGGCTGATGATAAGCGAATCCTAAAGGTTAATGGGAAATATTTAAAGAAATATAAGCCACGCCTGTAGGAGATTCGAATAATAACAACGTAGTCAAAACATCATAAAGGAATGCCAAAATGGTAATATGGGATTGCCAAAATGGCGTTGTTCAGATATTACAGACCAAAACCAAATTACAAAACTAATTAAAACTAAGATTTAAAAATAGACATTATTCTTCAATCTGTTAAAGGTACTTCGAAAAAACTCAAGCCTTTGTTGAGTAAAACGTCTTGCTCCCTCTAAGGTAGCCACTTCTCCCTTGAGTTGTTCTGCGGTTTCCATTTCTGCAAGTCCTTTGTTGAGGAGCTCTTCGAACTGGTTGCCAGCAGTATTGGTTTCGTAGGCTAATTGTTGTTCTTGAGCCTCCTTAACCTTCTGTTGAAGTTCATGAATTTGCTTTTCCCAGAGAAGAATGGACTCAGCTCGAGCTTCATATTCGGTTTTTGCTTGCTTTAGATGCATGGCTTGATCTTCAGCTTCTTGAGAGAGCTTCGAAGCATGCTCATAAGTAGCGTCCATTGCAGTTCGTTTTTCTTGGACCTTTCTGGTAGCAAATTCATCTTGGAGAAGACACCCAGTCACGTTGTCTAACAGAGATTGAAGGTCGAATAAGATAGTGCTAACTGGCAAAGAGCAGGTAGCGAGGTTGACTTGTGTAAGTAGCTCCTTCATGGTATAGCAAGCTGTACTATCCTGTTTGAGCACTTAGAACAAGTCCACATCAAGGATTGTTCTCCTAATTCTGTTAAGGAGTACAATTCTATCATCTGTGGGCAACAGATTGCTAGTCGAACTAGTGCCAGCCCTAGCAAGAGGAATATCCCTTTGAGCTAGCTTCGCCTTCATGTACCCAATTGGGTAATTTCGTCTTAGGAGGGCTAGCTCCTCTTCAGTCATTCGAGCTTGAGACGATTGAGGAAGTTCCACGCGCAAGGGAGTCACATCCATTTCGACTTCCATGGGTTTATTGGTCGCGTCACCGTCGCCTTCACTCATTTCCCGCTCATTGCCTTCTTCATTATCAACCAGATCCACCACTTCGATATCATCGTTTTCACTTCTATTTGCATCTGACTCTGTTCCAGCAGTCGAACCATCATGGGCATCTTCTTCCTCAGACCCTTCCTCTGCAGATTCTTCATTTCCTTGATCAGAATCAGCCTTTTCTCCTTCATCATGAATGTCCTTTGGATTCTCTTGAAGGGTTTCAAGAGGGGACTTTTGAAGAGAAGTTTTTTGTAAAGTCTCTGCAGATTCATGAAGCGTTTCTTCATTCGTTTCTTTCAGATGGGGAGAAGTACTCTGGTCATCTTGCTGCTCTGAAGCCCCAATCAGAATCGCCATGTTAGAGGATCCTTTGTTCTGTACCAGGTTACTAGAGTCCCCTTGAGGAGAAGAGTTGATGGGAGCAGCAGTTTTCGATGGAGAAGTCGAAGTGGTAAGAGCTGGGTTCAAAATGTCTTACAGAGGCAAAGAATATTAAGAGCATGCACCAAGGTAATGAATAATTATTTTGTTAAAAATTAGAGTTCAATTTACCTGTGGACTCTCAGAAGAGAGGTTGCTATCTATATGTTCCAACATTACGTTGGAGGTCGAAGGTGGATTTTTGGATTTAGTTGAGGGAGCAGCATCTCTGGAATCGAGTCCAGAGATACCAATTGGTGCAGCACTTTTGGAAATTTCCTTCTTCTGCTTCTTCTTCGAAGCAGCCGGTGAATTCCCTCCAGCATTGGGATCCTTCCCAGTAGTGTTTGTTTTTATTTTCTTTGGAGTGGTTGGTGGGAGTTTATTAGTCTGAAAAGATTTAAACATGAGTTAGATCCAAATCATGAAACATTAGTGTATTCGGAACATCAAGGCTAATTGATTACCTGTGGAGTTGGAACAGTGGTTATTACTGGTGTTGTTGTTGTTGTTGCAGCAGTTGTTGTTGGTTTGGATAGAGTCACATTATCAATGGTTTTGACAGATGTTTGGGAGGCGCTTCCCTCTTTAGACTTTGAAGCAGCAGTCTTTATCCTGATGGCTGAAAATCGAAACAATTAAGGCAAAAGTTAAAAATGTAGAATTTGAGAAACATTTGGGATTTTCCCAAGCATTCGCACCTGCGCCTTGATCAGATTTAATCGACATGGCAGAAAGGTCATAGCGAAGATGTCCTGGGAAATCGTGGAGCCAATGACGAGCCCATGTCACAGTCTCAGATGGCTTTGGTTTCTTTTGAAGATATTTGAACATTTCTTTGCAAGTGAACCACCAAGGGTATGGAGGAAACCAAGCCAGAGCCAGTTCTGAGGTAGGCAATCTAGGAAATTTAGGTGGATGCATTTCGAATGCCAACCTATACCTATCCTCAGGTGACAACCCTGAAGGAAGTTTGAGTTTAGAAATTTTTTCTGTAAATTTTTCCTTCAAGGTCTTAGCAGCTTGATGCACAGTGGATTCCAAGTGTGTGGGATCATAGGTGGTTTCGAAATAATTTTGAAAATCCCTAATCTCTTTGGCATGAGTGAACATACCTTTTCTGGAGTGTACCTGCACATCGAACGCATCAGTTAGTTTCTGTTGAATAGAAAGGGTATCGAACATACAAGATTGGTAGAACTTTGTCCACCATTCCAGAAAACCCTTTGCTGTGAGGTGTGTAGGTTCGAAAGATATTAGTTCAAAGTGGGCGAAGCCTTGATATTGTTCCTGTTGTAGTTTGGCTTCTCTTGCTTTGAAGGTTCGCCCAGAGGTGATGGCACTTTCTGTTTGGAACAAGGGTTCAGGGATTAGTTGGCATAGGCCAAATTGTCTAGAAACAAAATTGGGTTGATAAGCAAAAAGGAAGATTTGGTTCTTAGCAGGAGTGATTCGTGAGGAGATTAATCTGGGAAGCAAAAGGCTTTCCAAATATCTTGAATTTCCTTGCTCTTAACTGCTTCTGAGAGAGCCATGGTGAACCACGATGGCCCATGAGTCCTTGAGGCAAAGGGCGCCATGGTCTCTTCGAATTTGTGTCTCTTGGAGAAGATCATTATGTATTTTGAGAAGAGAACTTTGAAGTCATCTTTGTCATCGTTTGGAGTAAGTCTTCGCAGCCTAGTACCTTCAATGATTCTGTCCGTTATCTCTGGATCTTGTTCCACAATAGTATTAGCAGTTGATAGTGAAGGTTCAAACATGACATTAAGCCATAACTGGAGTAACCAGAAGGGGCCAGCTAGCAGGATGTTTTTGGGAGTGTGAGATTTCAAACTCGAAACAACTGATCTTAAACTTTCGTAGAGATCAACAAGTAACAGTTTGCTTAAACACACCCTCCGATTCTCATGTAAATCTCTAGCTAGAGGGATGAACCTGTTGGCTACCTGTAGGGACCTGCTGCAGAATACATACCTTGATAACCATAAGGTAAGGAAAGCAATGTGTTCCACATCCGACACACTATCTCCTTCAGTGTGGTAGTGGCTAATGAACTTTGAAAAGCTGGCTAATTTGACTTCAAAGTCAATAATGCTCGAGTGCTCTTCATTGTCGGGAATGTATGTTTCTCCTACTGGTGACAAACCAGTAATGGCTGCTATGTCAAAAAAGGTGGGTGTAATCATTCCCCTAGGGAGGTGGAAGGTGTTGTAGGTACTGTCCCAGAAATATAAGGACGCAAATAATAATGGATGGCTATAGGTGAAGCCTGGTTTCGATAATTTAATCAAGTTGTAAATGCCTAATTCCTCCCATTGCTGGGATTTCTTGGCTTCTACTTTGGTAAACCAGTTGTGGTAAGCTGTGTCAGAGGTGGGACAAGATCGAAATGGTTTAAAGTTACTCTTTACATAATCTAGCACAAAAGGGTCCTTTGGGGGAATGATTGGAGTTTCCACGGTTGTCGAATCAGAAGACTCGCCTGTCTTAGGGGTATCCATTTTATTAAACAAAGGTTTAAAATTATAACAAACAGGGAAAATTTTCCTGGTATCTTTTAAGATTTCAAAGACTGTAAGAGGGCCCATTAGAGCAAACCTCTTGCCAGCGGCGTTAGTGGGAATTAGTACCTGAGATGCGTAGAGCATTTCCTTCTCTTTGGAAATCATCTGAGGGATAAGCACAGATTGACCTTGATAGGCGCCAACCTTGCTTTCCATTATGGTTCCTGTGTTCTTTCCTTTCTTTTTGGAAGCTTTTTTCAGTTGGGATGATGTTGAAGAAGACATTGTTGAAGGTTGTTGGAAGTTTTTAGGGTTTCGGTGAAAAGAGAGGAAGAAAAGATTCAGAATGTGAAAAGAAAAATAAAAGACTAAGTTGATGGGTTTTTATAGTGTGGAAGTTTAAACATCCACTGAGTAAGATTAAGATACGTGGGAGTCGTGGATTGGATTGAGAAGGAGGTGGCGTAAAAGTTGATATTGGTAATAGGCATGATTAAATAATAATCATTGTTTTTATAACTGCACCATGCTGTGAAATGGTTCAAGACGGTTAAGAAATCTGAAAGGCGTCGTGATTGACGTGACTGGAGTCATACACAATAAATGTTGCAATTACTCAAAGGTCACATCAAAATCTAGCATATATATTTAAAATAAGTATTTCTCAAAGGGTCGAAATACATATTTTAAAGGGGCATTTTGTTGGCTGAAGATTTTGATGATACAGTTCGAAACAAAGTAAGTTGGGTGTTTCGTTGGAATAAAGCAAGATGTCATGTTTCGAAATGGTAGAAGCAGTGCTTAGAATGGGAATGTCAAAGCTCGGAGCTTCGAGTGACAGTTATGGGGATATATTCAAAGAAGTTTCGAAATGGTAACAAGGCTGTGTCCAAGAAATGAGTTCGAAGCGAAGAGTGCCAAACCATTTGAAATTCAAATGCAAGCGGGATGTTCGAAATTTAAAATATATGCGCTGGAGCATTCGAAGACGCGTGGAAGCTAGAGAGGGGCATTGCTTTGCAAGTTCTGAACGTGGCAGAATCTTATAGCAAGACGGTTATGGTCGAAGTAGTATAAATAGAAGTCTTAGCGTTAGGATTTCGTGTGTCATATCTATTGTACAAAATTCAGTAAACATTCAAAATACCACATGGCTAGGGAAACGAATGCTCGAACAATGTACGTATGATAACACCAAATATTTATGATTAAGCAAAACTCTTTATCATGTCCAGTTTATCCTCTATCTTCATGTCAATATCATTCAAAAGCCTTTACATTAAATTTTTTTTCATTCAAAGTCATTTAATGATTCCTTGCATTTAAAAGTCTTTCCCTCTATTCCGAATACTTTACATTTCATAAATTCTTATACCTTTTATGCTGTTATTTTCATGTTTTTATCATTCGAATACCCTTTTCATCCAAAGTCATCTTACTGATTTTTTGCATTTAAACGCTTTCTTTCTATTTCGAACCTTTTACATTTCAGAAACGCTTTTACATTACATGCTTTTATACTTCGAAGTTATTTACTTGTCTTTTTGCAGTTTTACATGTCTTTACAATTGAACCTTTATTCATGCAATTTAATTTCGCGCGTATTTACTTGATCATGTCATTAGATATTTAATAGAGTAATCGAAGTAAGTTGAAACACCTACACAACAATCTAAACACCAAACATGAATATCAGTTCTACAATGAGAATTATCCAAATGACCAATACACCATAGGATCAATCTAGTCGATCCTGCAAGTTACCAGAGAGATTAAATAACAGTAATTAAGATTATTTGATAGTTTGGAGGACTAGCGGTTGTTTACCAGAAATAACTGTAAACATATATAAATCCTCACTCATGTGAGAGCCAGGTATCAAATATCCAATATTCATAACTAAAACCCCTATACTTTGCTTGTATCTCTTTTTGCCTCCACACTTACTTGATCATCGGAGTGCCTTGCAGGTACAACCCCCTTTTTTCTCTTAGACTTTTCAACCCATTTGAAATCATCATCTGGCCACCTTGCAGGTTCTGATCAACCGGTAAGATTAACAACTATATTACATTTCTTTCTACCAATTAAGCATGTCAAACCTCAAATGTTATTTCCAAAAGTCAATTTTGAACAAACCTTTCTCCTGAGTCTCTTCAACTTTTCAAGTCAATAGTTTTTGAAAATATTTGTGTACTTTGTTTTTATTTTAGGTGTATAAATTTTTTTTCTAATTTAGCATGTGTATGCTTCCACATCTGGTTTAGGGTTCATCCAACATCTGGTTTATCTTTTACATCCTTCAATCTGATATTTTTTCGACTAAATTTCTGAAAGCAATGCTTTTATATCGTCTTATATTTTCCAGATTTCGATTCATAGAAATACAAAATAAAACAAGTACGAAATATATCAATTTGAAGCATGAATAGATCTTTCAAATGGATAATTGTTGAGACCACCGAAGAACAATTCAATCTCCGACGTTTATTCTTATTCAACCTAATATATTAATGAGATCCTGATGATACAAAATATTTAGTATTTTTTAAATTTTAGCTCACAAATATTAAGTCAACCCTTCCATTTTATTTAAAACATACACAACTTATTTGACATATGCAACACTTGATAACTTTCTTTGCAAAGAATTGTATGCTTTAGAAGTAAGATTGTTGCTGTAAACCTGCATTATTCATCTTCTTTCTATGGTTACTGTTATTTCTTTTGGAATTTTGATCAATCATCCTTACAATAATCTATTTATTTAAAGAGTTGATATGAAGAATATATTTATGGTTTTATGGAGCCAATGACAGGAATTTATCTAAATTTCATGTAATATTTCGTACGACATTCTTCTTCAAATTATACAAATTCCTCTTACAAACACTTCCTACTTCAAATTATTATGATTTTTTGGGTTGTAAATTTATACAAGCAACTATACACTTTACCAATTCTCATTAATGGATATTATATAGGTCCTATTAAGTAATTGACAGAATCACATTTTCATATCATAAAATATTATTTCAAAATTTGACAATTTGATGCATATAATATAGTTATAAGATTGGCACAACCATTAATATTAGAAAGAAAAAATTTCACACTTCATGAGTGAGCACTTGCGACAAAGTGAAAACAAAATTGAACAAATTGTTTAATTTATTTTATTCATGAAAACATATGAAATTATTAATCAAAATATTAATTATTAATAAAAATATAAAGTTATTGATCAAAATATCTTTTAATCAATTATATATTTAATTATTATTTTTCATGGATATTTAACATTTTTCTGTTAAAAAAATATTTTTAAAATAAATATACGTTCCGTATCAGAATTCATACGAACACATAAATTTATTACTAATTATATTAATAATTATATAAAATATCAATATTTAGTTTGTGCTTCAAATCATTTAGAAGTAAAAGTTCATTCGAATCAAAGATATTATAGTTCAATTTAATTTTAGATAATTAGTTATAAAAATTTGATTTAATTTGAATTAATTTTTAAATATTTAAAATACAAATGATAGTTTTATTATTAATTTTAATATTAAATAAAACATTATAAAATAACACGTTTGAAGGAATATACCATATTAAAAATTAAAACTATAAAATAAAATAAATTGATTATGTTTAAAACAAATAAACCATGAAAAATAAATAGATAAATTAAATAAATAAATAGTGTTAAAATCAATTTATCTTTAACAATTACTTCCTCCGTTTTTTTAAAGTTATTTTTGAAATAATTTTTATTTTTTTTAATTATCGTTATAAAGTTTAATATAATATTGATTGCACTTTTATTAAAATTATTTCTAACTGTTTATTGAGAAATACATATAAAAAATAATTAAAGATATTATAGATAAAATAAAATTTATTATTTAAAAAGTAATTATATTTTTAGTATGTAAAAAAAGTTTAAAAATGACAATTATAAAAAAACGGAAAGAGTATACTATTAACATCAAGTGTTTTCAAGATGTTTTTTTCAAAAAATAATTTTTATTAAATTTTTTAAATAAATTATAATTATATGTGTAAAATTATTTTACTTCAATGCATTCTCTTTAAACTCTTAAAAGAATCATGTAATTCAACAACACAAATTAGTAAGTACTCCTTGTAAAAACATTTCTTGAAACATGTGTATTGTGTATTCAATATTTTAAAATTTAAAATATAATTATATTATATTTGAATTTTTCTATTTATAATATTTTAACATGTAACGCAATTAGCATCACCCAAAAAATAAATAGTAGTCCTCACCTCAGGATATAGAAGATTCATTTTTCTTCTTCTCGGGTTTCTACACTTATCCTAATCCAATTATATATACACTTAATATTAGTACTAATCTGTAACTATAATCTCAAGCTAAACACGAATTATGATTGTTATTAGCAATATAAGTAGCACGTGAAGTTGCACATTTTCTAATTTCAAACCAAGAACAAACAAACACAACACAACGCTACTGAACTTGCTTTCAGCTTTCACTTCACACTACTATCCCAAAAATCTAACAGCATATTCCATCTCCGCAAAACAGAAACGGATCCTTTTGCTTCTTTTCAGGTCCTCCTTCCTTCTCTGTTGCATTCCCAATCTCAATCTCTATCGTTTTCTTTTTTGCTCACAAGATCTCTGCATTTGATGTTGCATACGCAGATCGAGATACAACCACTGTTTCCTTTTATTCGTGTGATTTTCTACATTCCAATTTTTTGTACCATTCCTCTTTCTTGTGTAAAACTTTCACGGCTTCGTTGTACTTTGCATGTTGCTGCTTTTTATTGTACTTTACTTTCTACATTCATGTGGTGGGAATCAACATTCAAAATCAAAAGCTTTGAATGATTAGTTTTTGTTCACAATAAAACAAAAAAATGAGTCTTTATTTGGAACCTCATCAGTTAATTTTATCACTTGTTGATTCTGCTTTATGCATAAATGTATTACTATAATTTTAATTATCCAGGAAAATTTTAAATTTTAAATAAAAATCATGCTTAGGGTTTAGGCAAAAGATTCCAAAAATATGTAAAATTCAAGATTTTTTTCAAAACTAGCATGTTAATTTGAACTTCAGATCTAATTTGGAAATTAATTTGACTGATATCAATGCAGATTGTGGTTTAATTATTCCTGTTATTCGGCTCGCCTTTGAATTTATTCAACTGTTCTATTAAGTGGAATTCAAATTTAGTATTTAGGTATGGTTTTGAAAGTAGCTAGAACTATCAGCTTATGATTTGTCTTAAGATATGGGTTTCTTTGAGGAGGAATCATGTTTGACTAGTGTATCTTGTTTGCTGTTTGTTGTAACAGAAAGTATGGGATTAGTTTGCAGCAGAAATCGGCGTTATCGGGATTCCGATCCTGAAGAAAATGCACAGGTTTGTTATAGTACTTGATAAATTGTATTATAATTTATAGTTGTTAGGTTACGGAAAAAATCATATATTATTAAATAGGTTTTGACTTGATAAATGTGGTGTGGATTTACAGGCAGCAGAAATTGAGAGAAGAATAGAGTCAGAAACAAAGGCTGAAAAACATATTCAGAAACTTCTACTACTAGGTTCGTTTTCCCTTTTCATCTTAGTTCTATATTCTTCGCTTATAGTTTTTAGTACTTAGTTAAAGCTCAACAATTTTGAGAATCTAGTAGTAGCTTTTGAAAATTTACATAGCATGAGTGATTTTTTTGAGTTTCAAGGAATCTTATATATATACATACCATAGTCTCTTAAATAGTCTATTTTTCTTCTTCTCATGCTTGTGTAAATCAGTGTCAATGTCTTTGTTGTTTAGGTGCGGGAGAGTCAGGGAAATCTACAATTTTTAAGCAGGCAAGAAGTTGCATTTTCCTCTATTTTATAGGTTAGCATGTGATTGTTAGATTGATGAAATTTATTTGACATGTTTATGTATGCAGATTAAACTTTTGTTTCAAACTGGCTTTGATGAGGCTGAGCTAAGAAGTTACACACCAGTCATTTTTGCTAATGTGTATCAGACTATAAAAGTACGCAATACCTGAAAGGGTGTGTTAATTTTTTTTTTCCTCTTACAGATAGATTGGATTCACAGTGTTCTGTGTTCATGTTCTGAAAAATATTTACATGAGTTGAGTAATAATTATGGAACTAGTAGATAAACTGTAATCCTTAGTTTTTACTTGATGTGTATAAATAGGTACTGCATGATGGGGCAAAGGAGTTGGCTCAAAATGATCTTAATTCTGCAAAATATGTTATATCCGATGAGAGCAAGGTACTTCACTACTAAAGCCTCCTTTATCACTGACTATGGTTTGTTAATAATGGTTGAGTAGTTTATGTTCTTGTATGTCATTACTGAGTTTCCTTGCAATCTTGTATGTTAATCTGAAAGGATCTATCACTTGGTCAAAGTTTTCTTAATTCATATAGAGCTTATTCTTTTTGTCAGGACATTGGTGAAAAACTTTCAGAAATTGGAGGCAGGCTGGATTATCCACATCTCACCAAGGATCTTGCAAAGGAAATAGAGACTCTATGGGAGGATGCTGCCATTCAGGTGGCCGATTGCACGCCGGTTTCTTTACCTTGATCCATGTATATAGTTATTTTTTGTGATCAATTACTTAGTAGGCATGCCTTGTACAAATATATTGCTGTAGGAAACATATGCCCGTGGTAATGAACTCCAAGTTCCTGATTGTACCAAATATTTCATGGAAAATTTGCAGAGGCTGTCTGAAGCAAATTACGTTCCTACAAAGGTATTGAAAATCTATCATTCTTTTGTTGTTTGAAAAATATAAACTGCTGCTGTTTTCATTTATGGAGCCTCAAATTTGAAGGCAATATAAAGTCATGAATTTATCAATATTCTCACTTCATTTTACAAATACAGGAGGATGTTTTGTATGCAAGAGTTCGTACAACTGGTGTTGTGGAGATCCAGTTCAGGTGAACATGCAGAGATAACATGATTTTTTCTACTCAAATGATAAAAAAATATGCTTATGCTGTATGAACAAATTCTATCGTAGCACTCAGTGCTACTCATTGCATTTTCTTGATCATAATATGGTATACAGAATGGTTAACTTGATTACTATACTTTTATTATTTGGCAGCCCTGTTGGAGAAAATAAGAGAAGTGGTGAAGTCTATAGACTTTTTGATGTTGGTGGCCAGAGAAATGAGAGGAGAAAATGGATCCATCTTTTTGAAGGAGTTACAGCTGTTATATTCTGTGCTGCAATTAGCGAGTATGTCCTGCCATTTGATTTTACATTATAATGTGGTTAATAATGACAATGATAAAGTCTGTTTGGGAAATTTTATTTTCAAAGTGTGTACTACAAAAGAAATCCAAGTCATAAGAAGTCTGTTTGGTTTTACTTTGCCATTTTTGACTAAAACCGTGTTTGATGTTAGTTGTGCATAAAAAGCATGTTACTATGCATAATATTTGGCAATAGGTATTTAGTATCATGTAAGATTTTGTGTACACAAACAATTCACCTATCAAGTTTTGTTGCCAAAAGCATTGTACTAATGAGATTGGAAAAGTGTAAGTGTTGACTTTGATTTTCCTTCCAGGTATGATCAAACACTTTTTGAGGATGAAAGCAAGAACAGAATGATGGAAACTAAGGAACTTTTTGAATGGATCCTGAAGCAACCATGTTTTGAGGTTTCCTTTTACGCTTTTCTTAAATTCTAGCATCTACGTTTACCTGGTACATTCTATTCTAGTGGTTGTTTAGATTGACTTATTTGAGCTTATCAACTAATATAAATTCTTGTGAGATTGTTTGGGAGAGCTTACAGAAGCAACTTATGTCATGTCCATGAACTGTTAATGTGCCGTGGGTAGCTTATGAAAACAACTTACAGTTTACATGAAAACAGTTTGATTTGATTTTATCTTTTGTTATAGAATAGCATATACATAAACACTTAAAAGATAAGTGTTTAAGCTATAAGCATTTAATTAAGTTGTTTATCCAAACAAAGCCTAATTCTTTTCAAGTTTCCTCACACATATATATATGACACTTATATAGAAGCTTTATACTATTTTGGCATTTAACATTTGTTCCTTTCTTTTCTTGACAGAAAACATCCTTCATGTTATTTTTAAACAAGTTTGACATATTTGAGAAGAAGATCCTCAATGTAAGAACCATCCATACATGTACACTTCGACATTGATGAGAGAATCAATTATCATTAATTTCATTATACCGTCATTGTGCAGGTTCCGCTCAACGTATGTGAATGGTTCAAAGATTATCAGCCAGTTTCAACAGGGAAACAAGAGATTGAGCACGCATATGAGTAAGCAATCATTTATAAAAGCATTACATGTTGATTCTTTTCAAAATAAAGTGCTGTAATTTGTTTTCATTAGTCTAAAAAATTATTCCACTTTGGTAAACTATGTTTCTAAAGGTTTGTGAAGAAAAAGTTTGAGGAATTGTACTTCCAGAGCTCTGCTCCTGACCGTGTAGATCGTGTCTTCAAGATCTATCGGACCACTGCCCTTGATCAGAAGGTTGTGAAGAAGACTTTCAAGCTTGTTGATGAGACGTTGAGGCGGAGGAATCTTTTTGAAGCTGGATTATTATGACCATGCAACATTGTGCATAAGATAAAAGGGATAAATTATTTTTACATTGAAGAGGTAATCAGATTTTGGGTATACTAGAGGTCAGGTATACAAGAGTATATAATCAATTTATTGATTTATATGTTGAATGAGTGGATAGGGAAGGACCTTTCTGAATTCTTGATCATCGCAAATTAGTTGCGCTGAAATTTTCAGAGATGATATAATCTATGATGCACATTTATAGATTGAACTCACTAATTATATCTCATATTGTATCCAATGCTGGTCTTTAAGTAAGGTTTCAGGCTTGAATCTTATGAATGGAAAGAATGCATAGTCACTGAGATCCAAGAAATGAGATTTCACAGATGTAATTGCAAAATTTATATGTTGAATGTGTGTGTGTGTGTGTGTTTTTGCTTGTAGTTAATTTGAAGATTCTTATGTTAGCTTTGTACCTAGCTGCCTGCCCTATCTTTTACGAGTTCATATATCATCTTTTGAACACTTACTGAAATTGCAAAATTGAACTATTATTACTTTCTTTTTGGGTACATTGGTACATTTATTTTGTGACTAAAAAGTTAAAAGATTAATATGAAAACTAGTATTTTATATAATATCAAGTCTCTTTAGAAATTTTGTCTAAAACTCAAGTTTTCTTTACACAGCCTTGTATATTTTTGTTATATATATTTTTATCTTATACATACAAAAATTCAAAGACACTATTTGATATCAAAATATTTTATATTTTTATATCTTTAACTTATAAGTATAGACCTTGGTAAAGATAGACTATGGGTCTAATTTTAGTAAACAAATTAAATATGAAATAAATTAGGGTTTATGTTGTGCATCCTCATTCACCAATTTCAACAATGGTTAATAATAAAACGGCATTAGTTCTTACCACCACATGTTGAGAATAGTAATGTGTAAATTGGGTTTCAAATGGAGGTTGGAAAATCTATATACAAAAATAAATAAAGGTTTTAAGGCCTCTCTTTCCCTCACAACCCATCCTTTAAATTGTTGTTTCATTTCATTCCATCCTTAAACCTGCTCTTACTTTTCCCGCCACCACAAAAAAAAACAATAAAACCAAAAACCTTAATAAAAGAAGTTGTTACAACTGCTTGTTTCATTGCAAAACAAACAAGAAAAACAACTTTTCAACAATAAACATAACCATTTTTTTTCTTATAAACTCCATTCACAAGGTGCTTTTCACAAACACAAGACCTCACAAAGGGTTTAATTTTGTTTGCCTAATTCATGGATACTAAAAGACTATATCGGGCCATTATTGTATCATGGCTTACTTTGTTTCAAGGAAACATGTTACATGCTAAGGGTGGATTTAATTATAAAGAAGCTCTCACAAAATCTCTTATCTTCTTGGAGGCACAAAGATCAGGGAAACTTCCTCCCAATAATAGAGTCCCTTGGAGAGGAGACTCGGCGCTTGACGACGGCAAACTCGCAAATGTATCTTTTTTCGATTTACTTATAATCCAAGTTACAGAAAATGAATAATTTTGAGCTAATGATTTTGAATATTTTTTGAATTGAATAGGTGGATTTAGCTGGAGGATATTATGATGCAGGAGATAATGTGAAATATGGATTACCAATGGCTTTTACTGTGACTACATTATCATGGGCTGCAATATTTTACAAAGCAGAACTTGAAGCAGCAAAGGAAATGGGAAATGTTCAAGATGCAATTAAATGGGGTACAGATTATTTTCTAAAATGTAGTTCTAGAAGAAACAGATTATATGTTGAGGTAGGAGACCCACAAGAGGATCACAATTGTTGGGCTCCACCTGAAAAAATGAAGACAAAAAGATCTGTTAAAGTTATTGATGCTAATCAACCTGGTTCTGAGATTGCTGCTGAAACTGCTGCTGCTATGGCTTCTTCTTCCATTGTTTTTAGATCCGTGGATAGTAAATATGCTCGCAGTCTCCTCAACAAAGCAAAATTGGTATGAAATGAAATATCATGTATAGTATTTTGGTTACATATGAGAATATGAAAACCTTAAAATTTTTCTCCCACTTTCTTGTCAGCTTTTCGAATTTGCAAAAGCACATCGAGGAACCTATGATGGAACATGTCCCTTCTACTGCTCCTATTCAGGCTATAATGTATGTAATTACTCATTACAGTAATTAACATTTTCTAATTCATTAAGCTTTACTATTTATTTAATATCTATGTAGGATGAACTAATGTGGGCAGCAGCATGGCTATACATGGCAACAAAGAAACCAATATACATGAAATACATACAAGAAGAAGCAATTAGTGCCGCTGTTGCTGAATTCAGCTGGGATCTTAAATACGCTGGAGTTCAAGTTCTTTTAACTCAGTTACATTTTGAGGGTCAAAAAGGTCTTGAAACATTCAAATTACACGGCGAAAGTTACATATGTTCGGTCCTTCCTGAAAGTCCTTACCATCAAATTAATTTATCTCCAGGTAAATACATATAGTTTTTTTGTTTGTATTTAATTCTTGTATTTTTACATATATGGTTTATGCAGGTGGATTTATTCATATGAGAGATGGAGCCAACACACAATATGCCACAAGCACATCTTACTTGTTTGCTGTTTATAGTGATTTGCTTGCCAAATATAAGCAAAAAATCAAATGTGGAGGCAAAGAATTTGACTCAGCCCATATCTTTGCTTTTGCTAAGAAACAAGTTAGTATTATTTTATTTTGTATTATCGAATAAAAGTCAATGTGGACTAACATTTGGCACAAATGGACAGATTGATTACATATTGGGGGAGAATCCAGAAGGAAGATCATACATGGTAGGATTTGGGAAAAACCCACCAACACAAGCTCACCATAGAGGTGCTTCAGTGCCAACATTGGGACCAAATGAAGAGGTAAGTTGTCCAATGAGCTTTGGAAAATGGCTACAAAGAGATGCACCAAATCCACATGAGTTAACCGGAGCCATTGTTGGTGGACCTGACATCAACGACAAGTTCAACGACAAACGTACCGATTCACCTAAGACTGAACCTTGCTCATATGTTAATTCTATTGCTGTTGGAACTCTTGCTAAGCTTGCTTCTTTGGGTTAACTTAACTCAACTTCATTCATTTCATGTTATTATTGTTAATGTAATTACTCCAACATGGCTAAATGTGGTCGATCAGATTAGATTAGTTATCTGCGAAATATCACTCATACTTCGCACAAATAATCCCTACACTTGAAATAGTGGTACCAGTATATAGTATATGTAATTTGTTGATGCCCTTTGTAAAATAGATGGGTAATAAATATATGAACCTTTTTTGATTTCATATGTTTCATTTTCATTTTATTGTGTTTTATAATGACTATTTTGTTTTCAAATTGTTATTTTAAATAAGTATGAAACTCAAATGAAACCATTCATAATTTTAGAAAAGAAGGGAAGAAATTAAAATTTGTATCAATTTGGCCTTATAATATGACTTTAAAATGAACCTATGTAACTGACTTACAAAATGTTACTACAATATCAGAACAATGCCAAACAATAATAATAGTAACCCTTTCAAACAACAAAAGTAATTGTAAACAAAACCTTATAACACAACACCAAAAACAACAAATTGTTTTACATCCTGAACAATTGTTAGGTTAATACAACATCAAAACACCAAATTAATTTCTTTGACAATACTAGCACAAAATATTGTCCTATCAAACTATTATAAAATAAAAGACACTTTATCCAAAGCTTCATCGTAAAAGACCCTAATTATCTCAACTCTTCGTTTCTCTAACATAACACCACATTCAATTTTAGACACATAATCTTAGACTATTTAATGTGGATTAGCATCCTCATTTTTTTCAAGAATTAAAACAGAATCTAGTACATTTTTTCCTTGGCCAACAATTTCGCGAGTCATGAACGTCTTAATCTTTCTTTGGTTAATTGGAACGTCTTTCTTTTGTTTATTTTTTGGTATCATACTCTTCACTTGTCATAAAATAAAAATGATAACCATTATAATTAAAGTGGATCATGACTTTGACTGGATTTAGTCAAATATCACTTATTGGCCCACTCAAACATGGTTTATTTGCAGTATTTTTTATTTGTCCTTGTGATTTGAATGAGCTGGGGTTAGCAAACTTGGCTCTAACACCAATAAAGATTCTAATACCACTATACTTCTAAGTAAGGGTGAATATTGATTCCATTCGGATCCAAATTCTTAAATCAGACCAATCCACTGATGAGTCACATGAATCCACTTCTGATCATTTAAACATGAGTCACATGAATTCACTTTTGATCATTTAAACTTTCAGTTCAATCAGATTCGGTTAGCTATGTCGGTTTTTCCGATTAAGTTTGTAATTGAGTCAAAATGAATTTCAAGCTTAAATTTAAAATTAATTAAAGTTTATTTATTTATAACAAATTTGGCCTATTTAAAAAAAGGAAATCTCTTAATGCACCTCATACATCTCTATAATATCTCGTAAAATTTCAAAAATATTCTAAATTTCATAAATGTATTTTCGGGTGCATCTCACATACGTACAATTCATTCGTTTTGAACTACATCCTAATTTTATGACTAAACTTATTCCAAAAATATATTTCCAAAATATCTCCAGAAATGTATTTTCGGATCCTACTGTTATTAAAAGGCCAATCTTTTTGCTGAAGATGGTAGATATAACAACGAAGAGCTGTAACTTTTCATTAGAAGTTTGTATAATATTTTATACGGAAGTTTTTGCACAATTCTTTTGGAGGATTTAGAGTTGTAAATGTTGGTGCAAGGTAATGAAAGGGAGAAGAAGAATGAACAATGAATGATAACAAAGAGGACTACTATTGTATATTCAAAAGAGGAATGAATGAGTTACAATATTGATAGCCTAGGTAGCATATTTATACTAAAATTGAAAATGTCAAAAGGCCCTAATAAATATTAAGTATTGGGAATTGTAGACATTAACTAAATTACATTTCCAATATCATTTCTTAATTTAGATATTCTATCAGAAACTAACAACACCAATTTCATCTCTCAAATGAAGAAATTGATTTGTTTTAACTGCCTTTGTTAGAAGATCTGCAAGCTGTTTCTGAGTGCTACAGTGCAGAACTTCTAACACTCCTTTTTGCACTTGACTTTTGAGAAACTGATACTTCTGAGAATAAGCTTGCTTCAGTCCATACAAAGCTTTATTTAACATGTATAATATCCCTTCCCGATTCTTTTTCACAAATCCAAGAGGTTGTGACACATAAACTTCTTCCTGTAATGGACCGTTCAGAAATGCAGACTTCACATCTAGATGCATTAAAGGCCATTTTCTGTTTGCAGCTAAAACAATCACCAGTCTGATTGTTTCATGCCTAGCTACAGGCGCAAATACCTCAAAATAATCTAGCCTAGGTTTCTGAATAAAACCTCTAGCTACTAGTCTAGCTTTATGCTTGCCAATTGATCCATCTGGCTTTAGCTTCTGCTTGAAAACCCATCTGACGCTGATGGCTTTCTTGCCTTTTGGAAGTTCTATCAGCTTCCAAGTCTTGTTTCTCTCTATAGCATCAAGTTCTTCTATCATGGCCTGTAACCAAACTTAGTGCTTAAGAGCCTCTTTCGTACTTACGGGTTCAGAGTTTACTAACATTGCACACTGAATAACTTCTCTTTCAGAGTTTACTTTAGTGTCTAGAAACATGTCAAACTCTGAAAATCTTCTTGGGATGCTTCTGACACTTTGTTGCCTCTAAACTGGATCTTCAGAACTTTGAACACCAGAACTTCCCCCTTCAGAAGATCTTGCTTCAGAGTTTTGACTTTCCCCAGAATCTTGACTGTCTTCAGAGTCTTGAAAATTCCCAGGGTCTGAATCATCATCAGAGTCAGAGCCACTACCTTCAGAAATACCATCTTCAAAAGTTGGATCACCTCTGCCTTCAGAAGTTCCCCTTTCAGAATCATGATCATCATCAAAGGCTGAATTTCCTTCAGAAGCTCCTCCTTCAGAAGGTACATCCTTAGATTCATGATTTCCACCAGAAACTTGATCATCTTTAGAAGCTTGTCCTCCAGAACCTACATCTTTAGAGTTTTCCCTTCCATAAGCATGATCACCACCAAATTCTGGATCATCATCAAAATCTGGATCAGAATCAGATTCACCATCTGACTCACCTTCAGATTTTCCAGGGTCATCATCTTCCGACTCTTCTTCAGAAGCGGAATCTTCTTCAGACTCAGAATCACCTTCGGATTCTGACTCGTCTTCAGCTTCAGAGTCATCTTCTAACTCTAAATCGTCTTTAAAAACCTTAGATTCTGACTCATCTTTAAAATCTTCAGCGTCATCTTCTGATTTTGACAGAGTCATATTCTGATTCTGACTCATACAAAATCACTCCTTCAGAATCAGAATATTCAGAGTCATATTCTTCTTCCCCTTCAGAATCAGAAAATGATAATTTCACTGGTTCCTCATCAAATTTTGATGCAAAGGGTAATCTTGGTTGCTTCCCTTCCATGCACACCTTGCATGACTTTTCAGGCTTCTTGATGTAGGAATTCCAGATACCAGATTCTTTGATTTCAGATGCCCTAAACTTCTGAAATTCAGATGACCAAATCTTGTGTGCCACAACTCGCTCTCCTTGACAACACTTGTTTCACAAAGACATTCAGAGTCTACAGTTCTAACATTCACCTTGAATGTTCTGTTCCTTCCCTGTTCTAACTCCATAATTAACTTTTGATTGGAATCATACAGCTTCAGAAGATTGTCCTTCATGGTAACTGAAAAACCTTTCTTAACCAGTTGTCCCACACTCATCAGATTGCTTTTCATGCCAGGTACATACCAAACATTCTGGATCACAACTGCTTTCCCATTGTTTATAATGATTCTGACATTTCCCATACCTTCTGTATTGAGGTATTTGTCATCAGCACATCTGATCTTTGTACTCTTCCTAGAGTCGAAGTCAACCAATCACTTCTTGTTTCCAGTAAGATGGTTTGAACATCCTGTGTCCATATACCACCATTCTGATGAATTCAGATCATCAAGTTCAGAAGCCAACAATAGCACAGGTTCATCATCAGAGTCTCCTCTTGTTATATTTGCTTCTTCTGATTTCCTTTCTTTGTTGGACCAGTAATCTCTGGCATAGTGACCAAAGTTCTTACAACAGTAACACTGAACATTCTTTTTGTCAGACTTCTCCTTTCCTTTATGATATTTCTTATCATCAGTAGTTGAGGCTTCTGAATTCTGGAATCTATCACCACGTCTATTTTGCTTCTGGTCTTTCTTGACAAAAGAAGCCTTCAGTGCTTGCTCAGCTTCCCTCTCAGAAGTTCTCTCAGACAGGCGTAACTCCTATGCTTCTAAGTTGCTTTGTAATTCTTCTGTTCTCATTGTTTCCATAACTTTAAAATGTTCAATAGAAACAACAATGTAATCAAACTGAGGAGTAAGCAACCTCAGAATCTTCTCTATGATTCCCTGTTCAGACAGAGTTTCTCCATACTCCTTCATCTCGTTAGTGATCAGAATCACTCTGGAGATATATTCAGAAACTTTCTCAATGCTCTTCATTTTCAGGTTCTCATATTGCTTTTGTAGGGATTGAAGCTTCACCTTCTTTAGTGATGCGTCACCACCGTAACATCTCACCAGTAAATCCCACGCCCCTTTTGACGTTGTTGAGTCGGCAATCTTCTCGAACACACTTTCATCCATACACTGATGGATATAGAACAGAGCTTTCTGGTCCCTCTTCCTCATCATCCTCTCAGCAGTTCTCTGTTCTTCAGTTGCATCTGTTGCAGCTGGTACATAACCATCTGTAACCAGATCCAGAACATCTTGTGCACCAAACAGCACACGCATTTGTATTATCCATCTGTTCCAGTTTTTGCCATTAAAAACTGGAAGTTTGGTGTTCAAACTACCATCTCCACTCATTTAACCTTGCACGGATTTTTTAGATCTTCAAACACACTGTTTCCCAACCCACAAAATCAAATTCTGTTCAGATTTTGTTCAAGATTTCAACAGAAAATCAATGAACCAAAATCAAACACACAGCTCACAAACACTCGTGTTTCCCAGGAAAATAGAACCAAGTGCTCTAGATACCAATTTGTTGGTGCAAGGTAATGAAAGGGAAAAGAAGAATGAACAATGAATGATAACAAAGAGGACTACTATTATATATTCAAAAGAGGAATGAATGAAACCAAGCAAGCAAAGATACTAGACCTCTTCAAATGTATTAAGTCTTCACAAAAATTGGGCAGAGTAACGGTTGTATACGGGTGAATTCCAGATTACAAACGGAGAATGTAATCACAAAAACATGCACACAAAAACAAACAAGCAACCCAATGTCTTGAGGTAAACCTCAAGAGCTCCAGACAAAATAATCAGATAAGATCACAAGGTCTCCAAGATAGGCCCAGGTTTCTATTCCTAAGTCCATAAAAGTCCACTGCTCCATAATGCCAAGGATAGTAACCAAATAGTCCAAGTTCCATTAAGAGTTTTTTAGGGTTTAAGTTGATTATTAAGTATCTTAGGAAAAGAAAAATAAAAAGCTCAAGTGAGCAAAGTAAAAATGATAAGAATATAAATGCTTAAATGAGCAAAGATGAAAATGGCATGAAATGAGAAATGCTAAAAAATAAATAGTACATAAAGCATAAAAAGAATAAAGCATAAAATAAACAAGTCAATAATTAGTGGTTAGTTAGATGACCATATTGAAACTTGCATTTGAAACTCATTATAGGATTGGTAGAACCAAAGCCTCCACACAATAAGTTGCATTTGCTTTTTGTCAAGTATATCATCCATTTGAAATTCTCACAAGTACCATTTAATGATCAACGATGTTTAAGTGATCCGCGTTGACCAAAGGTGTTGTAGATTCATTAGAGGATTGGTAGAACCAAAGCCTCCACACAATGAGTCTCAAGGTTATTGGATCAAAGAGATCAAATTAACATACTTGGGCTGACAATCATAAGGTTGGGTCACGAATGATCATTTATTTGAATCGGGACAAAATTTAGCGCTATGTTAAGCAATCCTAAGTGGACTTATATAGAAGTCGCACCTATTTTGAGGCCGGTCAATAGCAATCTATGCACCATTTGTTTTGAGACATGATATAGAGATCATGCTCCAACAACACTTAGTGCAATGAGAAGGGGATGAGATGAAAAGGGATTAGGGTAAAAAAAAAGAAAAAAAAACCACATTTGAATTAATATTTAATCAAACTATTATTAAAATCATTCATCCATCTTTTGTGGAGTTAAACTCAACACCATGGATCCAATGATGTTAATAAAGCCATGAACAAAAAATCAACCCAAGACAGCCAAAAAATATTCACAAAATAATAATATATTTAATATATGCATTAAAGGGTTTAAAAAATGTTTTAAAAAAATGGAAAATGATGAGGAAAAAGTCAATTATATTCACATTAATCAAGAAATGAAAGATAAGACCATAGAAAAAAAAAGGTCAAGTAATTATACAATTTTTTTGGGAATTTTTAAAAGTCAGAAACTATTTTTTAAAATTAAAATAAATGGGTAAAATAAACAAAAATAGTAAAAAATAGTAAAAAATAGTAAAGTCAGAAACAAAAATAAAATAAGGTCACCAATATTTGTCACAATATCATTGGATCATTCCATAATTTTTTCAGAATTTAAAAATGTGTAAAAGTATTTTTAAACATTTTAAAAAAGTGTAAAATTCATAAAAAATACCAAAACACAAAATTAAATTATGAAAAAATAAAAATCAGAAAGAGAATAATCAAAAATATTTTTCATAATTTTTTTGGACTAAAAATGAATTTTCTATGATTTTTTGAAATTTAAAATAATTAAAATATAAAAATCAGAAAAAGAAAATAAAAGAAAAAGATGTGGACCATTGGATGAGAGTCAAAACGCGTTAGTAACCAAATCCAAAGGATCTGGCACGATGTGCATATCATGGTCTTTAGTGAATAATATACAGAATCATTAATAAATCAGATTTTTGAAAAAAACAAATGGCACGCTTTCATTGGTTAGAAGGTGACACGTTGGTCATCTTCAACCTCCAACCCTCACGAATTACAAGTCTCTCAAAATGTAAAATGAGAAGCTCAGACCTATGCCATTCGCTTCGTCTCTTCAAGACGAAGACAACCATACCCTCGCGCCATTTTTATATAAACGGTAACTCAAGCAATTTGAAAAGAAAGTTTTGAAAAGGGATTTGAAAATTCATGGTCAAAAGTACTTCCAGATAAAAGTAAGTGTTGCAACTAGAACCAGGGCAATGAGAGCAACATAATGGTACCAAAGTTTTGAAGAATTGATGAAAGAATCTACCTATTGAAGTTGAGTTGCAGAGCTCTGAAACTGGACTTCTATGGAGCAATATAGGGCACGATTCTTTAATGTGATTATATGGTTAACTTCAGGGAAGATCAAGGAAGGTGAATTGATGAAGAAAATGGATTGAAAAAGGCCTGAGAATAGGATTCGAAGTAGCTGAATTCTGGGTTGTGAGGCAAGTTTGGCAGGGTGATTCTGGCTATCTAAGCTTGAGAAAATGAATGGGATAGTACATGTATTTATAGGAGAAGAAAATGGGATCAAAAGGAAGAGTGAATGATGCGTTTTGGAGGGAATTCGTGCAAACCTGATGCACGAGTGAAGTGTGATCCAAACTTCACCAAAACTCATCCAATTCTTGCGTTTTGATGCACTAATCCACTTGGGAAAGTTGGCTAATCATGTTTAGACCCAAAACGCGTGCTAATTTGAGGTTTAGAGGTTGTAACATGAAATTCAAATTCTGACTTGCAGGGAAACTTCAATTCCAAGTTACCACTTTTGAAACAATGGCATTTCCATCTCAGGGAGTCTTAAGGCATGATTCTTGATGCTTTGAAAAGATGAGGTAACAAACTTTGCAATGGAAAAAGAATGGAATCAAATGGAGGCTTGAGCTGAAAATTTCAATGAGTCAAAGTTGGAGAAAAAGAGTTGACTTTCCATACTTAGAAATATTTCAAATTCTTCTTAAAAAATGACCTATAATCTCTTGCATCCAAACGTGGCTTTCCACTTAGAATTTGCTCTTGACCCAAAAAGTTATAATGAAGTAGATCTCTTGAATGACATTTTGAAATTTGAACCACTCAAAATCTCCAAAAATTGAGCAAGTTATGACTTGTTGAAGTTGGCCAAAAATCATGAAATGACCTATAATCTCTTGCATTCTTAAGGCAACTTACATCCATTTTCTTACTTTTCACATAAAAGAAGGCATGAAGTACACATCCTTAAGATCATAATGGAAAAAGAATGAGCTCAAGGTGATAAAAATTGACCAAATTATGACAATTTGAAGTCACATATGGAAAATTAAGGATTCAACTGGATGACTTGTAATCTTTCTTCTTCACCAAGTTCCTTCCACATGAAAACTCTTTGGAACTTTTGAAGTGATTTGTTGGTAACTATTTGAAGATAAGAATGCTTTTGGAATCACTCAAAAATAACAAAAGATGAGCAAGATATGCCTCTTTGAAGTCCAAAACCCTAGCCTCTAGATCAAAAGAATGCTTGGTGGAACTTTGCCAAGTTTGAACAAACCTTTTGTGCCAATATTCTTCCTTTCTAAATAGAAATTGTTGAGGATGATGATGAGGACCTATGGCCACCAAAACCAATTTCATATCAACTTCAAAACAACTTCAATGGTGAGGTTTGAATCTCTCAAACTCTTGATTAGGGCATGGAAATAAACTCATGAACCCATGAAGCAACTTGCTAAACCTCATTGCTTTTACCTACATTATCAACAAGTAAGACAAACCAATATTGCATTTTATTAATTAGAGAGAAAAATCAAAGTACAATATCTATGATCACAAAAGCAAACAAATCAAGGTGCTTGGTAAATTCTCAAAGAGCAAAGCTAAAGATAGGGAGAATAACCAAAATCCCTAATGTGATTTTGTGGTGATTGAAACAATGTGGTATGATGAAGGGATGTTAGGGGCAAAAATTGGGGTACAACAGCTGCCCTTATTTAAGTTTCTTCTACCTGGAGATACGAAGGTTAAAAATCTTCATGTCGACGTGATCAAAGACACTTAAATATAAAACAAACCCTGTTTTTGGCCCTAAGATGCCATGCAAATGTTTGTGCATATGAACAGAAGAGACACAAAGTAGCATTGGGGAGGCAACACAAAATGAAGAAGCAAAAGAGCAAACCCACCAGGAAAATAAATCACTGGTAAACCACGAGAATAGAATCAGAGAGGAGGATAACAAGCATCGACGTTCACAGCCGATGTACTATCATCGTTCTCTGAATATATCATACCACCGCCGTTCACTGACGATGAACTATCAACATTCACTGAAGATAGCAAAAAGATAAGAAACACCAATGTTCATTGCCGATGTACTACCAACATTCACTGAAGGTAGAAAGAGAAAATATCATACCACTGTCGTTCACTGACGATGAACTATCAACGTTCACTGAAGATAGAAAAAAGATAAGAAACACCAACGTTCACTGCCGATGTACTACCAACATTCACTGAAGGTAGAAAGAGAAAATATCATACCACTGCCGTTCACTGACGATGAACTATCAACGTTCACTGAAGATAGCAAAAAGATAACAAACACCGACGTTCACTGCCGATGTACTACCAACGTTCACTGAAGGTAGAAAGAGAAAATATCATACCACTACTGTTCACTGACGATGAACTATCAACGTTCACGAAGATAGTAAAAAGATAACAAACACCGACGTTCGCTGCCGATGTACTACCAACATTCACTGAAGATAGTAAAAAGATAACAAACACCGACGTTCACTGCCTATGTACTACCAACGTTCACTGAAGGTAGAAAGAGAAAATATCATACCACCGCCGTTCACTAACGATGAACTATCAACATTCACTGAAGATAGCAAAAAGATAACAAACACCGACGTTCACTGCCGATGTACTACCAACATTCACTGAAGGTAGAAAGAGAAAATATCATACCACCGTCGTTCACTGACGATGAACTATGAACGTTCACTTAAGATAGCAAAAAGATAACAAACACCGACGTTTAGTGCCGATGTACTACCAACGTTCATTGAAGGTAGAAACAGAAAATATATCAAGTTTTCCCAGAATTCTGGTGTTCTGCCAAGAACGGGTCTCAACTTCTTCTTTAACCAAGGAGATCTTCCTGGAAAGGGTAATATGTAACCTGTCTCAAATAAAGAGACTTCCACTTATTATCAAAAGGGAGATGCAAAGAGAAATGACTTTCTAGGGATAGAAATATGACTTCCTGGGGAAATGCCACGATATTCCTGCTAAGGAGATAAAGTCTTCTGGAGCAAGACGGCCACAACAGATTCATCCTTTGAGAAATAAACTCAAGAGGGAAGACCAAATTCAAAAGAGCGCTGCAGTAAAGGTCAGAAACACAATGTCAATGAATGATGATTTTAGCAATGTATGATGCATGTATGAATGTGAGAGTGCTATTGTGCATATGCTGATAAAAAGGATACATAATCAGTGCAGACAAACGAAACCGCCTCAATTACTAACAACATTGGGCTAAGCTTCAATCAGAAAGACCAATCCAGGAAAGGTGAAAGCGACTGCAGAAACCAAACCTATTGCACTAACTTCACTGAGGAGAACATAATCCGACTGTAGCTTAAATCAAACAGACACCGGGATAGAACACACTGCTTCCGGTTTCATCGAAGAAACAATTTTCCAAAAGCAACATGCCTATTGGAGATTGCAAGATCAACCTTAAACAAAGCAGACTATCGTCGAAACAACCAAACCTCACTGGGGAATTCAAGCCTACCTCCCAAGAGAAAAGAAACCGCTGGTTGAAAATTTTCACCACGAACCCTCATTCCAACAAGAGATGCTCTGGGATAACCCTCCCAGGAGATCAAGAAGTCAACACAATTATATTCCACACTTTTTTTGTTTTTCTTTTTCAATTTTTTATATTTCTTTTTCTTTTCTTTTCTTTCTTTTTATTTTATTTTCTTTCTAACAACCTCATAGCAATCACAACATAAGCACATAAACATTCCTCTCCCTAACTTGAATTCAACCATATCATAATATGAATACTCCATACTTTCTAAGGCAAGTTAAAAATTCAAACAAAAAACAATGGTTGAGGGTTCAAGAAAACAAATAAATCAACACCCATACAAAAAGATGTACTAAACACTCTTAGACAAGCATTTAGCAAAAACAACATGGACATTGACAAAAAGCTCAAAGGGGTTACAAATGAACACACACTCACAATGTGAATTATCTATTTGGCTAGGTAGTTGTACTCAAAATGAATCAAAATGCCTTGATCACTTTTATGCAATCATACAGTCAACATAAATAAAAATTAAACATAATAAAGTCTAGCTAAAATAAGAATTGTGGCCTCCAGCATATATGAACAATGGAAAAACTTCCTCACATTTATGGGTAAAAAGGGAAGTAAAGTGATTCAAGTAAAAAACAAGTAATGCAAAAAAAAAGAATGATATAGTAATTATACAAATGATAAATTTCCTAAACATGTTATGCTATAAAAAGAGATAAACGAGTACCTGAAGCGTACCAACTTTGAAAACTATCATTACCATACATCCGCAAGTTGAAACATTCAAAATTCAGAAAATTACCAAATGGGACATTAAGTTACCGGACCAAAATTGGAGTCGAAACAACAAACGAAAATTATTAGAAAAATAACACTATTATGTATTACTCTAAAAAACCTAGGTTAAAGAGAGAAAAAGGACGGCCAAGTAAAATAAATAGAGTTCACTGGCGCATCACAGAAGAGGGCGCTAAGCGCCAAAATACGCGCTAAGCGCGCTACACCAGTAGCAGGAAAACAAGACAACAACAACATGTATTTCTAATGCAACCTCCACTATCACCTACGCAATCTCAATTACACAACTACACAAAGTTTACAACACACACACACACACACACACACACACACACACACACACACACACACACACTTCATCAACTAATAAAAGAAAGTTCTCAGAAGTTTAAACAAGTTGAAAAATGAAGATTTGAGATTTTAAAATAGGTCCAATTTCAACTTGTTTAAACAACAATCAACATGCTATCTAAACTAACACGATGAAAAACAATAAAACATGCTTGTTTTACTTCCTAAGCTCGACGCCTGTTATTTACAAACCAACATGTTTCTTGGAATGAGCCAAATGCTTCACTCCCTCCTTTGCTCAATTTCTTCAAGCTCTAACTGAAACTACTCATCTAACCATACTTTCAGCAAACGCGAAACAAAACAACTATGTGATATACAAATGAACAAATCAAGTAAATGTAAAAAAGTAGACAAGTATAGAGAAAATGTACAAATATACAATATAGACATATTTACGAAGCTTAGAAAGTAAAACTATCGCGATGTAGTTAATATCAACACCCATCCCCAGCAACAACGCCATTTTGCTGGAGCGGTATAGCGGCAAGCAAAAAGTAAAGTATTATTTTACCGGATGATATAGGTTATACCGTATCGTCTCAACAAGGATTAGTGAGACGGAAAAACTATCGTTTAACAGTTTTAATCCTTCTAAGTTTGGAAAAGGGTTTGCGGAAAAAGTGTAGGAAAAGTAAATAAAGCAATAAATAAAGCGATAAACAATTATTTGTAGCCTAAGAGAATTCATTATGGAATCGCATTTCACTATACACGTCAAATACTTAAACTTGCAGATCAATTGCATGCAACCTAAATAACTCTTCAATACCATCACGTATCGCTCACAATAAGGTTATTATCTCTAACACAAAGTGAGGTATCACCCGTATTGCTCTCAAAGGAGATTTCGCATGCAACTGAAATAACCCAGATGCATTTCATAACTGATACCCACATGAATATTAAGCCTAAATTTATGTCTAGAGTATAGGACTTAATAGATATTCATTCAAGAAAGAGATTCAGAAAGCATATGTCTACGACAAACCAAAACTCCGCGAATAAGCAAAAATCAAGAACAAAAACCAGTATTAATTCATAAAAGAGATTTCATACAATCTCATGATCAACAAATGTACATACATAAAGAGTAAAGATATACATACAAAATCCACCATTGGAATGATACATAGGGAAGAAGGAGATGAATATGAAACTTCTCATGGTGTCAACATGTTCCGAGACAAACCATAATCAATCGACAAGATGCACCACCCAATGATGTTGGGTAAACCTCTAAACTATAGAAAATTGGATCAGAGCTCCTCCAAGAGGGAAAAAGATGATAAAAACCCTTAAAAAAATTATTTAAGCTATTTATACACAAATTGAAAATCGCAGACCACACTAAGCCCCAAATACGGCGCTAAGCGCGCCTTCAGTATTCACTAAACCTCCTTAGAGCGTGCTAAGCGCCAAATATCGCGCTAAGCATGCTCGCCTCTGCCTGTGCTCCGGAACCCGCACTGTGAGCGCGCTAAGCGCGACCTGAAGCAACTTTATCTCTTGAATTTATCCAAAAATGCCTATCTGAAGCCGTACCTTCGACACCTTATTCCTCAATGCTCAAAATACTCAACATTACCTACAAAAAAACATTAAAACTATCAAACGGTACATAAATGAATCAAAAACATAATAATATGCAAAGTATACATATTTACACACAAAGCATGGAATTATTCAAATAATATTAACAAAAGAACCGATAAGTGTCACAAATTATATACACAAAATAACGATATTTTTGCACTTATCAAGCTCTCCCCAACCTGAACTTGTTTGTCCTCAAACAAGGCCAAACAACTCAAAGAACAAAAGTAACAAATCAAAGAATCATGAATCAACAAGTTTTTTAAAATGGAAAACAAATGTATGGTTCAAATAAAAACGTACAAGTAAAGTAAATGCTTACCACTATCCTACAACGGCAACATGAAAATGAAACTAATCCTAAGTACAAAAATCATACTAAACATTCTAAAACAAAACAAGTTTAATCATAAATCACACCTTGCAAAAATTCATCGGTAGATGAATAACACACAAAGGTGAGAATTTTTTACACTCATCCAACAATCTTGCAAACAACAGACTAAATTATGCATTCATCCAAAAACTCATATTGAAAATATAAAGGCAATAATCACAAGGGCTTTTCAAGGTTGTATTGTGGCTTGGTTAACAAACAATGGGTAATTTCTAAAGCTAATCAAAATAAAACTTGCATAAACCTATGTGTAACACCCCATTTCCCATAAGAATAATTATATCAACATACATGAAATATATCAGAGTCTATGCAATAGGATCACTATGCCAAACAAGACATTAGACAACGCTTTTTTGGCTTTTAACAGCACTTAAAAGCACTGCCTAAAGCAGCGCTGCTAAAAGTAAAGACAACGATTTTTTTCCAATGTAAAAGCGCTGTCTTATGCCCACTTTAGGCAGCGCTTTTACATTAAAAGAGCTTTCTTATGCACCCCCTTTAAACAGTGCTTTTAAAATAGACAACGCTTTTTTATATACCCCTTTAGCAGCGCTTTTGCTTTAGACAACGCTTTTTTTTTTATTTTTTATGTTAGGCTTTAGACAATGTTTTCCCACTTTAGGCAGCGCTTTTTTTTATACTTTTTACAGCGCTTTTCTCTTAAAGCGCTGTCTATTGATCACGATTTTTTTAAAACAAAATACCTATTTTGGCTTACAAAAGCGCTGTCTATTGATCACGATTTTTTTTAATAAAATACCTATTTTGACTAACAAAAGCGCTGTCTAATATATATAATGCATTTTAATCAGATTTTAACCATATTTGAACCAGGTTTTCACCATATTATGCACCATATTTGGTATCTTAATTCTAATAAAATATGCATATGTAAAAATTCCACATATATATATATATAAATTGATGATATATACAACAACTACAAAATTTATGATACATGTTAAAATTCTACAAGTTGAAAATCCTAAAATTCAAAATTAATGTTACATCTACATCTTACTATCTTCGAGAATTCTCATAAAACAACAACAACATGAATATCTTAGCTCTATCTTCTACACATGCACCTATAAACCTGAAAAAAAAAACCAAATGATCGAAATTCATAACATGATAATATTAATGTTGCACTTTATTCGAATTTAATTTATACGCAAAACTCGAAATTTCTCATCAAAGGAAATAAGACAATATACCTTAGCTTATAAAACTCTCAACCCGATAATGAATTGACACCATTCCTCCTTAAGTTCATCCAATTGATATTTTGAGTAATGTGCACAATTGAATTCCTCAAAGTACTACATATATAATAATATAACATAGTATGTGATTTAGTTAAAACAATATGTCATTTTATGAGAAACACAAAATATGAAAATAGTATGTAATTCCTAAGTTATAAATCCATACCGTGTGTGATACGGTGGGAGAACTGACTTGAGGGTTTTGCGTTTTATCGCAAATGTTGCGGTTAGCAAGAGTCGCCATCGACTTTTCTTTTATCCAAAAGGAAAGGTGAAAAAGCACAGGAAAGACCTTTGAGATTGTTTCTTGAGTTCGGGGGGTAGATTATGAAAAAGGAAGGTATTAGCACCCTTTTCATCCATAGTTTTTCATGGGCTCTTAGTTACTTGCTAGATCACTTGCTTTTGTTTTGAAATTGTGCTTGGTGTGGTTTTGAAAGTATTTTGTAAAAGAGGCCATTGTTTAGGCAATCCTTGTAATGATTCTTGTTCGTAAGAATGTATACAAAGATGTTTGTATTTTCGAAAATGTTTTCATTATTTGTAAGATGTTTTTGAAATGTGTGTGTTGGTTTTGGAAAATAGCAAGGATAGTTGTTTGAAAATAGAGCAAGTAACTAGAAGCAATCTACCTACTCAAATGTCTTTCTTGTTCATTTTCTATTCCTTTGACATTGTTGTCTTACCATTGATTTGGTAAGCAACCCTATCTTTGGATGTAAACGGGACGGACGTGGGTCATCATATAACCATGATTAGCAACGTTGCAAAGTATCTTAGCATTTTTGAGGGACCAAGATCATTTTGTAAGGTAACTTTGAATAGCATCATCGAGGGACTATGATCTTATACTTGTTTGTTTTGCCAAGATACTTCGCATGCGTAATATGGCCATTTTTGTACAAGGAAACCAGGTGGAGAAACCCTAAGGGTTCTTGTGTGCAAGTGTGTTATTTTCATGCTTTTGATTTTATCTTGGATTTAGGGTTTTCTATTTGATTTGTTTTTATCTTGCCATTCAAACTCTAATTACTAGCATGGTACGTAAAAGCGTTAAATTGCGTAATTTAAAGATTACTACGCTATTACAACATTTTATGGGAGGGGGAAATACAAATTGTGAATGGGGATTTGCAATAATGTAAATCTAATTAAGCTATTACAACCAAATCGAATTTGTACAAATATTTGAATAAAAAATATACAATATAAATTAAATGTGCAATGGTATGTATATGTAAGAAAAAGTTCTTTGTTTGTTTTTATGTGAAAACGAATTTTGAACTAAACCTAATAATCTTAAGAAGGAAATTATTTCTTGAAAAAAATGGTTAACCCTAATTTCTAATTTAAAAGAAAATAAAGCTCTTTAAGTATTATTTTGTGTATCTTTTGTCTTAAAATAATAAATAACATTCATGAAAATATTTGGTCTTTTTATGTATTAAAAAAATATTTATAAGTGTGAGAAAAAGAATAAATAATTAAACTAATTATATTTTTTATTTACAAGTTTACTTAAGAAAATAATTAATATATAGTTAAAATAAAATATACTTTTTATGTGAAAATAAAATAAAATAAGTAAAAAATGCAATATTTATAATATTTATATTTTTCATGATTTTATGTATTAAAGAAAATATTTAATAAAAGAAAAAAAACAAATAAATAAAATGTATGGGCCAGGGGGTATCCTGAGTAATCAGGTGGTAGTATGTTAACAAAAAAAACGCTAAGGCCCAAGTATTGAAGCCCATCCTGCAAACAGCCAAAAAATGAAACTGGAAAAATATGAAAAAAACAAAAGGTAGCGCCAAGGTTCGAACCCATGACCTATGCATTTCCAGCGCGCTACCTTGCCAGTAGGGTGGCTGTACATCCGTTAGTTTATGTGAAACAAGAAAAACATAACACAAAAAGCTTCCTTTGCCCAGTACTTCGTCTTCTTCCTCTAGCTAGCCAGACCAAGCAAATCTCTTTCATTTCTCCATGAAAATGGAAACTTCCAACATGAAAATGATAGTACTCTTTCCCACGATTTCAGACATGTAAATTATGGAAACTAATAATCAAAGATCAGAACAAATTTTAAAGCCCCTAATTTCAAACCTAATTTTTATAGAAATTTAAATTCCAAAATTCTCTATACCTAATGATCAGAAATTAAATCTATGCACATGGGTGGCTTTAGCACAATAATTTCTACATTTTCCTTTCACAAATCATGGCCAATGGATGCCTGTATCAAGAGATAAAAGTTGGAGTTCTTACCTCGTTCAGCTGAGATCGTGAATGGAGTTTGAGTAAGATTTATGAAGGCTTGAAGATTCCTTTAGCTTGCTTGAACCTCCCTGAGTGTGTTCCAATCCTTACCTTGCTTTGAAAGTGTCTGAAACTCTATCCAAGTCAACCTGTAAGCTTGAAAAACAAAAATGGAAGATGGAGAAGGAGGTGTTACTGTGGAGGGATGATGGCCTGGATCACTTAGATATGAGGTAGGTAAAGTGTTTGAATGATTAAAACTTAAAACGCACGAGCCAATTTGTGGATTTCTATGCTTATGCTCAAACTGCAAGTTTTTGACAGGTTTCTGGTGAGAGGGAGTTTTTGAGTGTTTCTAGACTTTAGCGATCGTGTTCTAAGCTGTAATGTGTTTGTGTATTAGTATGGAGAAAGTTTCAAATCCACTCCTGAACAGATTTCTGATTCTTAGTCCTTCTTGCACTCTTACTTGCTTTTGAAGCCAAGTGAGAAGACAAGTCTCTTCATGCCTGTACAGGCCTGCTAGGAGTTGTTACAAGCTCTATACAAATTGGTTTAGGTTTGTAGGACTTATGTGTGCATAGAAGACAGGTCCAATGCTCAAGAATTGAAAAGTTGCAAAAGTTATGCTTTTCCAAAATGGCAATGACAACTTTGTGCCATTTATGGAATTAAAAATTGGACAAAGACTTTTGTGCTTGGATTAAGGCTTTTTCAACTGAGTAAGCATTAAATTATGAAGTGAGAAACAATTTTGAGACCTGTAAAGCAAGAATTAGGCAGCATAGGTTCAGATTGGAGTTTTGTTCTTCATGAAATGGCTTGAATTCAAAGTGAGAAATTTCCAACTTCAACTCTTCGATTCTCCCTACTCAAAAATTATCTCAAGGAGTTCTTAGAAATTTTAGAAAGCTTGGAATGTGATCTATAACTCATATTTGAAATGCATTTTAAGATTCCTTTTGGAACTAGTTGAAAAATTGCCATGAAGTTAGGTCAAAAACCTAACTAAATTAGGGCAAAATTTCACTAAGTTAATTTAGTTCATGGGCATGTATTCACAAAATTATATCTTGAGATCCAAACATCTTTAGGAAAAATGTGTAAAGCAAAGTTGTAGATTTCATGGAGGTATACAACATTCATGTTGGGAACCTTCTTTGAATCATCTTGTATCATGGTGGAAAATTGGCTTAAAGTTGAGAAAAAATAAGAAAATTTCTATACTTAGAAAAATTTCTAAGTTAAGAAAAATTCAAATTTCAAAACCAAATCTTCAATCTTTGATTTCTTGATGAAAAAGTTTCATATTTTGACATGTTTTGATGAATTTTGATCCTTGGCACTTGATTTTGACCAAAAAGTCAAGGTTTGACTTTTTAGTATACAGTTGACTTTTGATTAGTTGACTGCAAATTTCATCTATCAATCCAATGAAAAATCAATGTTTTGAACCATGTCATTAGGTAAAGATGATGCAATTGAGCTCTTGTAATCATGCTTAAAACCAATTATTCATTTTCTAGGTCAAAAATCAGAAATTTCCCTTTCTCAGTCAAAACCCTAATTTTGACCATTTTGCCCTTTTGATGATTTGATCAAATTTCTTGAGGAATTATGGTCCAAACTTGATCAAATAATACATATGAGTCTAGAATGTTGATGTGGATTAAAAATTATGAAGTTTGACTGTAAATTGGCCATGGTTGACTTTTTCCCCAATACAGTTGATTTTTAGGTCAACTATCCAATTGACTGATCAAAAATGTGGTTCAAAGCTTGAAACTTGTCATGAGTAATCTTAGGGGTCCATAATGATGTTTGAAAGTCAAATGAATCATTGATTACCCAAAAATCCTTGTACAATCTCAAACCCTAATTTTGGGTGATCAGTGCCTAATGGGATGTCTTGAGCTGATCAAACCCTAATCCAGTCATGAGTTAAAGAGATCTTGTGAGAAAAGTATTGATAAATGAGAGGGAAAATTTTGGGGTACAACAGCTGCCCCTGTTTAATCTTCTTAAACCTGAAGAGTTAGATTGACGAGCTTTGCCATTCGTGACTCGAAGGTGAAAGATGATTGGACACTAGAGTGCCCATAAATTTGCACTCGACGATGTGTAGTTGAGGGAATGGGCTTAAAGATGCCATTTGGAGAAGTGATAGAATCTTGTTGGAGATAGGCTTGTAGAGGCCATCCAAAAATGTTTGTTGAATTGTAAGTTGTAAGCTGAAAGAATGAGTATCAGAACGAAGTCCGTGTCTGGAGCATGTCTGAACTGTATCTGAAAGTTGATTTTGACTAAGTATCAGAATGGCATCCGTGTCTGGAGCGTATCTGCACTGTATCTGAATATTGTATCTGAATGAGTATTAGAATGGCATCTATGTCTGGAGCGTATCTGTACTGTATCTGAAAGTTGAATCTGAATGAGTATCAGAATGGCATCCGTGTCTGGAGCGTATCTGTACTGTATCTAAAAGTTGAATCTGAATGAGTATCAAAATTGCATCCGTGTCTGGAGCGTATCTGAACTGTATCCGAATTGCATATTGTTAATGGTAGCTGTTAATATTATCCTGAAAAGGGTAAAATGTTAGCTGAAACACAAAGTTATGTTGCATGAGATGTATGATGCAATGTATTTGCTTTATCAATGTTTATGATATGTGGATGCAATTATGCGCATGTAAGCTGATTTGTTGTATTGTTGTTTTATTGAGGAAAATAAATCCTTGAATGCTGCTGAGGATGTGTTGAAATTTTGTGTCTTGAAGTTGAAATACTGACGAACTCTTGTTGAGAGAAGTAAATTCTATTGTGAGGGCAACGCCATGTACATTTTATAAAAATTGCTCGGGGAATCCTGATAAATTTGACAATTTCTACTGGGGATTAATAATTTGAAATTTTGTTCCGCTGGGGATTCAAATAACGTACTGTGGGGATTTCTTGGGTAATAGCCTTGAGACATTTCCTTATTCTTTCAATCTATCAGTAATTGTCTTTCTCATTTTGTTTATTTGTAAACAGTAATTATGTTCAAATGCATATGTTCATCAATGAATCATTGGACATTTTTGCAAACAAAATACAAGAGTGAAGGAAAAGACAAGTAGTTTTTTTACTTTCAAAGGGACATCTTTGTATAGATTTTGAATAAGTATTTTTTTTGTACAAAAGGGGCAAACATTCTAGTAAGAGAATGTTGTCATAAAACAAGAAAAATTTATACAAATAAAGATAGCTATGTGTAATAATCCCATGGGGTTCCCATTATGCTATAGCCTTCATATCTCCAAATATCTTGTCTATTTACCTTGTTCGAAGATGATTAAATTGATCCGAAACTCCGAGTTTGTCCGTGGAAGTCAAAGGTTGTCCGTAAAGTGATCTGACGGGACATAGCCATACGCTTTAATTCCCTAATTTTTGCCTGGACCGCCCTTTCGAGTTTTCAGTCCACCGGGAAACCCTTTTTTTCCCAAGTCGCCCTTTCGGGTTTTCAACTTGCCGGGTGTACAAATTTTTTATATTTTATCCCTAATTTTTGCCCGAACCTTTTTGGTTCACCGGGATACCCTTGTTTTGCCTAGATATGTCAACCTAGCGGGTTTTTTATGCGTAGTATCTTTTGACTATGTCCGCATTCGCAGGATGTGGAAGGTCGTCGCCATCCATGGTGGTCAAGATCATTGCCCCACCGAAGAATATGCTTTTGATTACAAATGGTCCTTCATAGGTAGGAGTCCATTTGCCCATGGGATCACTTTGTGGCAAGATGATACGTTTGATCACTAGATCCCCAACTTGATATACTTGGCGTCTGACTTTCTTGTTGAAAGCCTTGATCATCCGCTTTTGATACATCTGACTATGGCAAACAACAGTAAGCCTCTTTTCATCAATTAAGTTCAGTTGATCAAGTCGAGTCTGGATCCAATCGTTTTCATTCAATCCAGCATCCTTCATAATTCTCAGAGAGGGGATCTGAACCTCAATAGGTAGGACAACCTCCATGTCGTAAAACAAAGAATAGGGTGTTGCCCCGGTTGATGTGCGAGCCGTGGTACGGTACCCGTGGAGAGCGAATGGTAGCATCTCATGCCAGTCTTTGTATGTGACTGTCATTTTTTGTATGATCTTTTTAATGTTTTTATTTACAGCCTCGACAACACCATTCATCTTTGGCCGGTAGGGGGAAGAATTGTGATGCTGAATCTTGAATTGCTCGCACAAGGTGGTGATCATAGTGTTGTTAATATTTGTACCATTGTCAGTGATAATCCTTTCCGGGATACCGTATCGGCAAATGAGATTTTGTTTGATGAAGCGGGCAACAACATTCTTAGTAACAGAAGCGAAGGAAGCTGCTTCGACCCACTTTGTAAAATAGTCAATGGCCACTAGGATGAAGCGGTGTCCATTGGAGGTTGTAGGCTTGATCTCCCCAATCATATCAATTCCCCACATAGCAAAGGGCCAAGGAGCCGTCAAGACATTCATAGGAATCGAAGGTACGTGTACCTTGTCAGCATAAATTTGACACTTATGACAGGTCCGAGAGTGTTGATAGCAATATGCTTCCATGGTAGACCAATAATAGCCTGTCCGTAGGATTTTCTTCGCCATCGTATGCCCACTGGAGTGGGTGCCAAAAGTACCTTCATATAATTCAGCCATGATCTTTTCAGCCTCAATCTTATCCACACACCGAAGTAGAATGGAGTCATGATTACATTTGTACAGGATGCCATTACTAAGGAAGAATTTAGCAGAGAATCTCCTTAAGAACTTCTTATCATTGATTGAAGCTCCTTTTGGATATTCTTGAGCCTCGAGATACCTCTTGACCTCATGAAACCAAGGCTGCTCCACTACTTCTTCAGCATTAATCTCGTGACAATGTGCTAGTTCATCCATTCGTTCGATGGTAATCTGGGGAGCTTCGTTATCCCAATTAAGTTTAAATATAGATGACATTGTGGCTAGAGCGTCTGCTAGCTGATTTTCTTCTCGCGGGAAATGCTCGAAGGTAATCTTCTCAAAATGTGGTAGCAATGTCAAAACATGTTCTTTATAAGGGATAAGGTTTGGGTGCTTAGTGTCCCATTCCCCTTTGATCTGACTGATGACCAAAGCTGAATCTCCAAACACATCTAAAGATTTGATTCCCAAGTCTATGGCAGCTCTGAGACCAAAGATACATGCTTTGTATTCCGCCATGTTGTTCGTACAGTTGAAGCAAAATATGGCAGTAAAGGGAGTATGACACCCTTCCGGAGATATGAGTACAACGCCAATGCCATTACCAAGTGCATTGGATGCTCCATCAAAGAACATGGTCCATCGGGATCCTTGTTCAAGTCCGTCATATGGTCTAATTTCTTCACAGTTGTCCAATGTCATGATGTCTTCATCCGAGAATTCAAACTTCATGGACTGATAGTCTTCTACAGCTTGATGAGCAAGATGATCAGCTAGCACACTGCCCTTTATAGCTTTCTGGGTAGTATACTGTATGTCATATTCTGTTAGGATCATCTGCCATCTAGCTATCCTCCCAGACAAAGTAGGCTTCTCGAAGATGTATTTTATTGGATCCATCTTAGATATCAATAAGGTAGTATGAGTCAGCATATACTGTCTTAGTCGGCGAGCAGCCCATGCCAGAGCGCAACAAGTTTTCTCGAGCAGTGAATATCTGGTTACACAGTCGGTAAACTTTTTGCTCAGGTAGTAAATAGCATGCTCTTTTCGGCCAGACTCGTCATGCTTCCCCAATACACACCCCATTGAGTTCTCTAAAACGGTCAGATACATGATCAGCAGTCTTCCCTCGACGGTGGCATCAACACAGGAGGATTTTGTAAGTTTTCTTTGATTTTGTCAAAAGCAATTTGGCATTCATCATTCCACTTGACTACTTGATCTTTCTTCAATAGTTTGAATATTGGCTCACAAGTAGCTGTTAGGTGAGAAATGAATCTGGCAATATAATTCAGGCGTCCCAAGAATCCTCTGACTTCCTTCTCAGTACGAGGAGCATACATTTCTTGTATTGCTTTAACCTTAGCAGGGTCGACCTCAATACCTTTGTTACTGACGACAAAACCTAATAGTTTACCGGACCGTACTCTGAATGTGCACTTGTTTGGGTTCAACCTTAGTTTATACTTCTTCAACCTCTCAAACAACTTTTATAAGTGATCAAGGTGCTCTTCTATTGTTTGTGATCTGGCTATCATATTGTCTATGTAGACCTCTATTTCATTATGTATCATGTCATGAAACAAAGCTACCATGGCGCGCTGATAGGTTGCCCCAACATTCTTCACTCCTAATGGCATCACTTTGTAGCAGAATGTGCCCCACTGTGTGACAAATGTAGTTTTCTCCATGTCCTCAGGTGCCATTTTGATTTGGTTATAACCTGAGAATCCGTCCATGAAGGAACACACTTTGTGTTGTGTTGTATTGTCAACCAAGATATTAATATGGGGAAGTGGAAAATCATCTTTAGGGCTTGCCCTATTCAGATCTCTATAGTCCACTCACATTCGTACTTTTCCGTCCTTTTTAGGTACGGGAACAATGTTGGCAACCCATTGAGGATAGGAAGTGACAGCCAAGAATCCAGCACTGAATTGCTTCATGACCTCCGCCTTGATCTTCTCTGACATATCAGGTCTCATGTTGCGGACTTTTTGTTTTACTGGCGGACAATCTTCTCTTGTAGGGAGACGATGTACCACGATGTCTATATCAAGTCCTGGCATGTCTTCATATGACCAAGCAAAGATCTCAACATAATTATGAAACAGCTGGATCAGACGCTCCTTGACACTGGGCTCTAGATTGGCATCCACCTTGACCTCTTTTTTATCCTCCTCGGTATCCAGATTGATTGTATCCACAGGTTCCTCGTGAGGCTGAATGGCTCTTTCCTCTTGTTGTAGTAGTCTAGCTAGTTCCCCTGGTACTTCACAATCTTCCTCACCTTCGTCTTCGGCTTGGTAGATTAGATCCTCAGAGTCACAAAAGGCCATAGCAGTATCGTTACCCATGAGATCCAGAATGGAGGGGTACCTGCATTTGTGAGTGTGGGTGTGTGTAAGGGTATAACCATCCTTAAAAAATAAAATGTAAAAGAAAAACAATGAGCACAAAAGTTTGTATGCGAAAAACGTCCATGATTTATTGAATGTCATATGAAGATGAAGTAATAACCCTTACAAATGGACCATTGTGCCTCGGGCAAGACACAAGGTTTTAAATGTGTGAATTGTTTGTGAATATTACAAGTCCAACAGAAATGTAAAGATAAATTACTGAGGGATGAAAGTTATTAGGACAAAGTCTCTGGCCTCCCAATTACGAAGTCCTCCGTTGACAGTTGGAAATATCCAATCCTCCAAGCTGCAATCCTCTTCACCATCTTCCACCGCATTGACCTCTCAGTTTCTAATCTTCAAGGGTGGCCCTCCAGCACGGGCACGACGGGCAGACTTCTGAGCACTTGAAGTGAACACTAAACTAAACTTGTCAAATTTATATGGAATATCAGGAAGTTGCCCCCAGATGGTGCATCCACCCTCCTCTACTACTTCCTTGGCATCTTTTAGAGATGACATCCGGAGTGGAGGTCTTGTGATCTTGGGAATCTGGGACGCAGTCTTGGTCACTGCTACCTCTTGGGGGACCTCTTCAAAATGTTGAAAAGGAGTTTCAATGAACTCGCCGTCCAATTCCATATACCGGAAGGAATTGAGGTGGCTAATCATATACTCTTCCTCTCCGTGGACAGTGATAATCTTTCCCTGGACCGCATATTTCAGCATCTGGTGCAGTGTAGAGGTGACAACGCCGACATTATGGATCCACTGCCGTCCTAGCAGACAGGAGTAAGAGGGGTGGATGTCCATTACATAGAAGGTTGAGTTGAAAGTTTGAGTCCCAACCTTTATGGGGATATCCACCTCCCCGTGCACCATCCTCTTTGAGCCATCAAATTCTCTTACGACTATGCTACTGGGTTTCAACGTCAGTCCTTCGCAGTCTAGTCTGTCGAGAGCTTTCTTTGGTAAAATATTCAAAGATGAACCAGTTTCCACCAAGGCATGGGCCATAGTTGTTCCTCTACATTCCACAGAGACATGCAATGCCTCGTTGTGCTTTCTTCCCCTTGGTGTCAAATCAGCATCCGGGAAGCCTAGGCCGTTATCCACCGTCAAGCTGGCCACGCAATCTTGAAATTGGTCAGCAGATGTCTCTTGAGGCACATGGGTTATCTTTAGGAACTTCACCAGGGCTTTCGCATGTGCCTCAGAACACATCAACAATGCTAGCATGGAGATTTTGGAGGTAGTTTTCCCCAACTGTTCAACCACGTTGTAGTCGCTCTTCTTTATTATTTCCAGGATCTCCTCCATTTCCTTCTTGGAGGTCTCGGGGATAGCCAGTGATTTGGCCTTCGTCCGGATAGGCTCTACTTGAATACTTTTTCCTCGAGTTTCAGCAGCAGGAGTGTTGGTAGGAATGACTGCAAGAGTTGTATCGTCTTCGTCAATAGGAACATTTGTAGAGATGATTAGCGGTATGGAAGTAACCTTTGGAACAACCACGGGTCCAAAAATTGCCTTTGGAGGGGTAATTTCTGGAGAGAATATTCTACCACTTAGGGTAATCTTACTGGTTCCGGCAATATTGCTAATGTCGGAGTCTTCTTCTTCGGAGCTCATCTCTTCGGCAGCCAACCCATCTTGTTTGATGCCATGGTAGTAGATGTCCCCATCGTAATTCCACGACACAGTTTTTTCTGATTCATACGGGACTGGCGCATGCATTGTGATTATAAGAGGAGTAGTTTTTGGAACCAATGTAATTCTAATGGGTCTTTTAGGGACCCTGGAAGAATCGGCAAAGATGGTGATGATTGAAACGTCTTCAACAGGAACAGGTGGAACATGAGTACTTTCAAACAAAATCTCTTTATTGTCTATCAAGCATTGAATGCCTGTTTTCAACAAAGGGCAAACAGTTGGTGAGGATAAGTAAAGATGGCAGTCTTCATTACAACCCGGGAATACACCGACTTTCAACAAGTTTATCTTAATGATTGGGAGTGGAGTCAAGAGTTCATCAATTGTGGTAACAAACAAATCTTCTTCAACAACATTGGTGTGGTGACCATGTTTAGGCATAGGAGCAGAAATGACGTTTGACTTCTCGGGCGCATCAAACTCAATCTCTTTTGCCTCTATAAGGTCTTGAATTTTGTTCTTCAGGGCCCAACAGTTGTTAGTGTCGTGACCCGGACTTTCAGAATGATATGCGTGTGATACGGTGGCTAGAACCGGGATTGTTTTTTAGGAATTGCTGGTTTGCATTTTGTGTTTGTGTTTGCAAAATGTCGCGGTAAGCAAGAGTCTCCACCAACTTTTATTTTATCCAACAAGGAAAGGAAAAAAGCACAGAAAAATTCCTTTTTCGAGATTTTCTGAGTACGGGGGGTAGATTATAGAAAGGGAAGGTATTAGCACCCTTTCTATCCATAGTTATCTACGGGCTCTTAGGTACTTGCTCATCATTTTCAAAATTGCTTTTTTTTTTGTGCTTGTGTGATTTGAAAAGTTTTTGTTTTGACTTCGATTTAACTCTTGCTTCTGTCTTCAAGAGTGTTATGAAGTGTTTTTGAAAACTTTGTTTGAAAAGGAGTGTAAGTGTGAAAAAGTTTGTTTGGATTGGGCAAGTACTTAAGAACTAATCTACCTACTCGAAAAAAGAATCGTTCTATGTTTGTTTCCTTTAGACAATGCTATCCCACTATTAGTGAGTAGGTAGCACTATCGTTGGAGTTTTGAGGGTCAATTCGAAAGGGATGTGCGGTTACTAAGGCAATGTTAGGACGTCTTAGTAATAACCCTAATATCTTAGATCAATTATTCGAGGCAAAAATATCCGAGGCGACCATTCCGAGGCAACTTTGATCTTTGAGACAAAAGGATGACCACTAAAATATCTTATACCTAATGACCGTTTACCGAAGGCAACCGAAGTGGGAGTGTACCCTAGGAGTGCGCATGTGCGAGTGATTCAATTTCAAATTTATTATCTTTGCACATTTAGGGTTAGCTAACCTTTTTAAAGTTAATCATACATTCTTGCCATGCAACCCTAATTCATACATCTAACAGTTAATAGTTCACGGAATTTAAAGTGCGGAAATTAAACTACGCTATTACAAGGCTTCGGGTATTTACATAGCCAAAAACAAACCCTTAAAAAATAAAGCGATAAATGAAAATAAAAGACCTAATTAACTATTACAACTTGTGAGCAATTACATTAATAGGATAAAAATAAATAATAAAACGCGCACAAGGAAAATTAGATCGGGAGAGAACTAGGGTTTTGACCCTTTCTAACCTAATCGAAAGAAAAATTGTTTTTGTTGTTTTTTTAAGAAAAGAATTAGGTTTTAAACTAAATACTAAATTAATTAGCTAATTAAATTAATTAATGGAAAATAAATAAATAGCCTATTTTTATGTTTTTGGTTATTTTTAGGAAAAGAAAATATAATTAAGTTAGAAATAAAATCCTAATTATTCTAATTAATTTTAATTTATTTACAAAAAGAAATTAAAGTTTACCTAAAATTAAAACCTAATTAAATTAATTAATTTATTGATAAAAAATAAACCTAAGTCTAATTGGGTGAAAAATATTTTTATGTGATTTTTTTGATAAAAGAAATAATTAATTTGTTAGTAAAATAAATAAATAAACTAAATAATGGAAATTATAAAAATCAAAGAAAATAGGAAACATGGCCTGGAAAAGTAATTTGGAGGGGGTGTGAATATCAGATTTTGGGCCCAAAAGAAGGTGACCCACGTTGACCTCCATGATCTCCTGCCTTGCCTTGACCAACGCCTTTGGTGGATCCTCGCATGATGGCCATCAGATCTAGTCTCCTGACACTTGGCTGGTTGGATTGTGAGGACGCATGATGGTCCTTGGTCTTGTGTACGCACCTGATTAATGAAGAAAAAATAATATGAAAGGAATGGGGGACCTGGGATTCGAAACCAGGTCCTGAAGCATTGTACACTCGCCTGGCTACCAACTGCGCTACATGCGTTAGTTGTTATATAATACAAAACAATAATTAAATATTAAAAAGGCATGATATATCAATTCAGCGTGCATTTTTTTGAATAGGCCAATGGCTGCTTGCCACGATATCTTCTTCTTCCTTGTTTCGTGGCTAAAAGATACAGACTTTTACCTACGGCACCATGTCCGTTGCTACAGGTCCTACAATCCTTAAAATCTCATACAAACGTGATAAATAAAAACTAATGCCATGGATAGGTTCGTCTGGACCTGCTGAGCACAATGGTGCCCCTTTCATGGCCCAATTTTGCCTGCACACAAAATTCCCAAATCGAAGCTACAAACCCTAACAATGGTGAAATCTCATACAGGCCATGAAAACACAATTAAAGATTACAGAAAGCTTGCAAATGTGATGGTGAACAAGAATCTACAGTTATTTCATGTTACAAGTATAAGAATGATGCAATTCGAATTTAAGAAAGAAGCAATGTCGTGACTGACTTACAGCGAGTTACAGGGCCTGGAAATGATTGTTCTTGATTGGTTTCGCTTGCCTACACTCCCAGGAAGCGATTGGAATGGTCAGGAGGCTTTGAGTATGCCTGGAAATATGAATTCGAATTACCACTTTTTTCTATTTTTTGCAAGTTTTTTCTAACCTTATGGCCTCTCTCTACCCTCCTTTTGGGTCTGCAAATACTCCTTATGTATTAAGGAATGGATTAGGGTTGCCAATATGATCACAATCTTCCTCCATTATTGAGTTTGATTTTGATTTGATTCCTTTGAATATCATTCCAAAAATAGCCTAAAACCAATCTTTTTGTGCACACCAAGCCTTTACACAGATTCAATCTCATGCTAGCTGGATATTAAGACCTGAATCATGTACAAAATCTTGAGATTTCAATATTTTGGATTTTCTATGATTTGTTTTGATTTAAATTGATTTAATTCAAATAAATAATAAATAATAAATAATAAAAACAAGATAATGACAAGTGGAAAAGTCTAGGGCTCGTGGACCATGTTGCCAACTCAAAACAAGTGCAAAAGATTGGGCCCATTTAGCAAAAATTGCAATTTGAGGCATAGTTGACTTTTGACAATTTTGCAAAAAGGGTCAACTTCACCAATGCATAACTTCCTCAATTTTGACTCTTTGAAGGTGTTCTTGGACTTTTTAGAAAGCTTGAGATGTCCTCTAAGAAACACTTTTTGTCTCATCTCAATTTGATATTCCATGCTCATGTATGAAGCTTTGACAAAAAAGATGTTTTTGTTGACCTTTCAAAATGACCTATAATGTTCAAATTCATAACTTCTTGTGAGTGCATATTTTGAACTTGGGAGATGAATATGGATTGTATAGAATTGCATCCTATTAAAAATGAAATTTGGATGTATCATTTCTCATAAAGTATGAGAAAGTTATGCTTGGTCAAAGTTGAGTTGACTTTTCCTGCAAAAACCCTAATTTAGCAACTTTTGGTTCTTGATGAATTATGAGCAATCCTTGATGAATCATGATCAAACCTTGATCAAATGATGAATGATACTTCAAAATGAGTATTTTGGCCAAAAATATTGAAGTTTGACTGTATGTGGGCCATAGTTGACTTTTGCCCTAGCACAGTCGATTTTCAGACCCTTGAGCAATTGACTGAGCAAACTTTCTCTATAAGGCTTGAAACTTGACATGGATGATCTTGAGAACATATTAGGACAATGGTGAGCATTTGGGATCCCTTGAACTCAAGTATCTTGATGCAACATGAAACCCTAATTTGAGGTAGACTGCCTTAGGAGAGAGCTTGTATGGTCAACCCTTGGACTACCTTGAGCAACTTGAGTATATTTCTTGAAATGTTTTGAGAAATATGGGAGGGAAAATTTTAGGGTACAACAGCTGCCCCTGTTCAATCTCATTAAACCTGAAGATTTAGATTGGCTTGTCTTCCTTTCGTGATCTGAAGGTTGAAGATGATTGAACACTAAAGTACCTAGAAATTTGCACTCGCATGAAGTGGTAATTGTCTCGTGGCATCAGGAATGGGCTTACAGATGCCATTTGGAAATTGCCAACGGGAGATGGGCTTAAAGATGCCATCCAAAGGAGTGTCGATCTCATAAGAGATTCCTTAGCGAGAGTCTGTACCTGTTGTTGAGGAAGATTCTGCTGGGGAATGCTGATCTCTGTCTTGAGAGAAAATAGAATTTTAGGAGCTTTGGTCGTTCGTTATTCTACTGAGGAATTGCCTCTTAGTCGAGGAGGTGAAAATGAACTACTATCTGGTCGTGATCCAGGCTTCATAGTGATAAGACCGACTGCTATCTGGTTGTAATCCAGGCTTTACAGTGACTTACTGGGGAGATGAGATTATACTTGCTATCCGGTCGTAATCCAGGCTTCGCAATTTCTCGATTCTTATCTGGTCGTAATCCAGGCTTCAGAAGGAAATGAGTTGTTATTCGACCGCATCCGGGCTTCAACTTGTATTCAGGGCACACTAATATTCGGTAGACTATGGGCTTCTTAGTAAATGTCTAGGTAAACTTCTATTTAGTCGAAATCCAAGCTTCACAGTGTCTTGTACTGTTATCTGGTCGAAATCCAGGCTTCATTCCTTTTATCGTTATCTGGTTGTAATCCAGGCTTCACGATGCTTTATACCATTATCTGGTCGAATCCAGGCTTCATGGTGTTCTGTACTGCTATCTGGTCGTAATCCAGGCTTCACAATACCTTACTTCTTATCTAGTCGAAATCCAGGCTTCAGAAGAAATCAAGTGGTTATCCAGTCGCCTCTGGGCTTCCCTTTGACTGTTGGGCCTACTAATATCCGGTCGAATCCGGGCTTCAAAGTAATTGGCCGAGTAAACTGCTATTTGGTCGTAATCTAAGCTTCAGTGTCTCTTACTGTTATCTAGTCGTAATCCAGGCTTCACAGTGTCTTTTACCGCTATCTGGTCGTAATCCAGGCTTCGCGATGTCTCATACCATTATCTAGTCGAATCCAGGCTTCATGGTGTTCAGAGAAAATCAAGATACTATTCGGTCGTAATCCGGGCTTCATAACTTGTATTAAAGATATACCACTATCTGGTCGTAATCCAGGCTTCGTAGTATTCTAGGTTGCTATCTGGTCGTAATCCAGGCTTCACAACGTCTTCTACCATTATCTGGTCGTAATCCAGGCTTCATGGTCTTGTATTTCTATCTGGTCGTAATCCAGGCTTCACAATAACTTGCTGAGCTGTTATTCGGTCGTAATCTGGGCTTCATGGCTTGTGTTTATGATATACCACTATCTGGTCGAATCCAGGCTTCATGGTACCTCGCACTACTATTTGGTCGTAATCCAGGCTTCACAGTAACTTGTTGGGGTGTTATCCGTTTGTAATTCGGGCTTCATGGCTTGCTGGGGATTAAACTATTATCCGGTCGAATCCGGGCTTCATAGCTTGCTTTTAAGAGATACCATTATCTGGTCGTAATCCAGGCTTCGCGGTAGTCTGATACTGTTATCTGGTCGTTCTCCGGGCTTCACAATATGATGTAGGAATCAAGATACTATCCGGTCAAATCCGGGCTTCATAGCTTGAACTTTGTGAGAATTTGATTGTATCTTTCCTGAAAGGTAAAGGTTGGCTGTATGTAATGCATGATATGTATCAAGCAATGATGTTCTCAAAATAAATGAGATTGTTTTGTATGATGTGTATGCATGTGTCATGATGTATGCACATGCAATGTTTTTATGACATTCTCTAGCTGGGGAAAATAAATCCCGAATTGTTGCTGGAGAATATGAAGAGTTTAGCTCGCTGGGGATAACGACTGAAGATGATTGAGAGAATAATCCTGCTGAAGAATATATTGGTGAGAGAATGACTCTGTGGGGAAGAAATGCTCTGCTGAGGATTTGCTGATTTTTTTGGAGAAATACCTTCGGCTGTGGATGAATTACCTGTTGCTGGCGGTGATGAACTCTGTCGGGGACGAAATTTCTATTTGTGAAAGAAATAAACTCCACTGGGGATGGTCTTCTAGACTACTGGGGATAATCTTCTAGGCTCCACTGGGGATAATCTTCCAGTGCTGGTGATAGATAAACTCTGCTTGGGGAGAATCTTACCGACTCATTTGCGGTCGCGAGCCTCAGCTGGGGAGAATTAACACCATTGTCCTTCTCTTTACTCTGCGGGAAGTGAATGTAACTTTAATTGTTTTCTCCAACTAGGTCTATCCCTATACCTAGTGAGTTGAGCAACCGTAAGGTCTAGACATTTCTTGTTTGCCCCTGTTTCAAATATTACGAGTAATCGTCTTTTGTTTCGCACGTAAATATTTATGAGCAACAATTATTGTCAAATGCATATATAAAAAATGAACCATTGGACGTTCTTGCAAAACAAAACAGAAAAAGAAAAACAATTTGAAATTTCTTCATGAAAATGAATTGTATTAATTTTGAAGCTGGCCTGTAAAATAGGCGTTTTTTGTACAAGAGGATGACGTCCTAGTAAGAAAACGCCGCCGAACAAACATAATTTATACAATTTGTGTAAAAAGAAATAAAAACAGCTATGTGAACAATCCCACTGGGTTCCAACTCTGCTATTGCATGTATATCTTCGAGCATCTCATCACTTTGCTACTTGGTTGAAGGTGGAGCAGACTGATTAGCGCCATCCGAACTTGATAGTCAATACCGAAGTCTGGTTGCAAGATAATCCAATAAGACATAGTGTTGCGCTTTGATCCCTAATTTTTGCCTGGACCGCCCTATCGGGTTTTCAGTCCACCGGGATACCCTTTTTTGCCCAAGCCGCCCTTTCAGGTTTTCGACTTGCCGGGTGTACAATTTTTTTTCATTTTCATCCCTTATTTTTGCCCGAACCCTTTTAGTTCGTCGGGAAGCCCTTATTTTTGCCTAGGCCAGTCAACCTAGCGGGTCTTTGATTAGGCGTAGTATTTTTTCACTATGTCTGCATTGACGGGGTGAGGAAGGTCGTCACCATCCATGGTGGTTAGAATCATAGCTCCTCTTGAGAAAATGTTCTTAACCACAAATGGCCCTTCGTATGTAGGGGGTCCATTTGCCCCTGGGATGACCTTGCGGCAGTATGATGCACTTGATTACCAGATCCCTGACTTGATATTCTTGTCGTCTAACTTTCTTGTTAAATTCCTTGATCATTCGCTTTTGATACGTCTGACCATGACAAATAGCAGTAAGTCTCTTTTCATCAATTAAGTTCAGCTGATCAAGCCGGGTCTGAATCCAATCGTCCTTGCTCAAACCTGCATCCTTCATAATCCGAAGAGAGGGTATCTGGACCTCAATGGGCAGGAATGCCTCCATGCCATACACTAAAGAGTAGGGTGTTGCCCCTGTTGAAGTCCGAGCTGAGGTTCGGTACCCATGAAGAGAAAATGGTAACATCTCATGCCAATCTTTGTATGTCACTGTCATCTTCTACACAATCTTCTTGATGTTCTTATTAGCCGCTTCAACAGCCCCATTCATCTTCGGCCGGTAGGGAGAAGAGTTGTGATGCTGTATCTTGAACTGCTTGCAGAGCTCGGTGATCATCGTATTGTTGAGATTTATACCATTGTCCGTAATGATCCTCTCTGGTACACCGTATCGACAGATCAGATTATGCCGAATAAACCGTGCCACGACGTTCTTGGTTACAGTAGCAAAGGAAGTTGCCTCAACCCACTTCGTAAAATAGTCAATCGCTACCAGGATGAAACGATGCCCGTTGGACGCAGTAGGCCTGATCTCACCAATCATGTCGATGCCCCACATTGCGAAAGGCCAAGGAGCTGTCAAAACATTCTGGGGAATTGGAGGTATGTGTACCTTATCAGCATAGACTTGGCACTTATGACAGGTTCGAGAATGTTGATAACAGTCGGCTTCCATGGTGGACCAATAATATTCTTCCCGTAGGATTTTCTTTGCCATGGTGTGTCCACTAGAATGAGTTCCAAAAGTACTTTCATGTAACTCTGCCATGATCCTTTCTGCTTCATTTTTATCCACACTTCGCAGTAAGGTTGAATCATGATTACGCTTTTAAAGGATATCATTGCTGATGAAGAACTTCGAAGCGAACCTCCTCATAAACTTCTTATCATTAACAGATGCACCCTCGGGGTATTCTTGAGTCTCAAGATACCTCTTTACCTCATGAAACCAGGTTTTATCTGCTACCTCTTCAGTCTCAATATCACAGCAATATGCGGGTTCGTCCAACCTCTCAATGGTAATCCGGGGAGCTTCATTGTCCCACCTGAGCTTGAACATAGAAGACATGGTAGCTAGCGCGTCCGCTAATTAATTCTCCTCTCTTGGGAAGTGTTCAAAGGTTATCTCCTCAAAGTGTGGAAGCAACGTCAATACATACTCTTTGTAAGGAATAAGATTTGGGTGCTTCGTATCCCACTCACCTTTGATCTGACTGATCACGAGAGCGGAATCTCTGAATACACTTAAGAACTTAATCCTTAGGTCAATAGCTGCTCGAAGGCCCATGATGCATGCTTCATACTCTGCCATGTTGTTGGTGCAGTTGAAGCATAATCGGGCGGTAAATGCAGTATGACAACCTTCATGAGATATAATCACGGAAAAAATGCCATTACCCAACGCGTTTGAAGCTCCATCAAAGTACATAGACCATCGGGATCCTTCCTCAGGTCCTTCATCCGGTCCAGGTGTCTCACAGTCAGTCACCAACATGATGCTTTCATCCGGAAACTCGAAATTCATAGACTGGTAATCATCCACGGCCTAATGTGCCAAATGATCTGCCAACACACTCCCCTTGATTGCTTTTTGGGTCGTGTATTAGATGTCATACTCAGTCAATATCATCTGCCATCTTGCTGTTCTTCCGGACAAGGCAGGCTTTTCGAAGATATACTTGATTGGGTCCATCTTTGATATTAATAGAGTAGTGTGAGTCAGCATATACTGTCTCAGCCGACGAGCAGCCCATGCCAAAGTGCAGCAAGTTTTCTCAAGCAGTGAGTATCAGGTCTCACAGTCGGTAAACTTTTTGCTAAGGTAGTAAATGTCATGCTCTTTTCGGCCAGACTCGTCATGCTGCCCCAGCACGCACCCCATTGAATTGTCGAGTACTGTCAAGTATAAGATCAAAGTCCTTCCTTCAACTGGAGGAATCAGGATAGGTGGCTCTTGGAGATATTCTTTGATCCTTTCGAAAGAGGCCTGACATTCATCATTCCATCTCACCACTTGATCTTTCTTCAGCAGCTTGAAGATTGGTTCACAAGTAGTAGTCAGGTGTGAAATAAATCGGGCAATGTAATTCAACCGTCCCAAAAAGCCTTTGACTTCTTTTTCTGTTCGGGGAGCTGGCATTTCCTGTATAGCCTTCACCTTTGTAGGATCCACTTGAATACCTTTTTTGCTAACGACGAAACCCAACAACTTACCAGACCTTACCCCGAAGGTGCACTTGTTCGGGTTTAACCTCAGCTTGTACAACTTCAACCTGTCAAATAGATTCTGAAGATGGTCAAGATGTTCTTCCTCAGTCTGGGACCTTGCAATCATATCATCAACGTATACCTCAATCTCATGGTGAATCATGTCGTGGAACAAAGCAACCATAGCGCGCTGATACATTGCCCCAACATTCTTCAACCCGAAAGGCATTACCTTGTAACAGAAGGTGCCCCACTGCGTAACAAAAGTTGTCTTCTCCATGTCTTCGGGATCCATCTTAATCTGATTGTAACCAGAAAAACATCCATAAAGGAAAAGACCTTATGCTGTGCGGTGTTGTCAACTAAAACATCGATGTGAGGCAGAGGGAAATCATCCTTGGGGCTTGCCCTGTTCAGATCCCTATAGTCAACACAGTTCCGTACCTTACCATCTTTCTTCGACACTTGAACCACGTTGGCAACCCACTGCGGGTAAGAAGTAACTGCTAGAAAACTGGCATCAAACTGTTTCATAACTTCCGCTTTGATTTTCTCAGACATCTCTGAGCGCATTCGGAGAACCTTCTGCTTTACTGGGGGACAGTCTTCTTTAGTTGGCAAGCGGTGAACCACAATGTCAGTGTCTAACCCAGGCATATCTTCATAAGACCAGTCAAAGATCTCAACATAGTCACGCAACATTTGTATTAACCGTTGCTTGGCACTAGACTCCAGATTTGCATCGATCTTGACCTCTTTCTTGTCTTCTTCTGTACCCAGATTCACTAATTCCACTGGCTCTTCATGGGGCTGTATGGCCCTCTCTTCCTGAGGTAACAGTCTAGTAAGTTCCCCGGGCACTTCACAATCATCCTCACCTTCGTCCTCAGCTTGGTTGATCGGACTTTCGAAGTCATAACTGGAAGTAGCAGAGTCGTTATCAGTGGGATCCAGAGTGGATGTGAATCTGCATTATGATATGTGAGTGTGTGTAAGACAATAACTGTTTTAATAAAGTGCAAGATAGAAAAACAAAGAGCGCAAAATTTGTAATGCAAGAAGACGTCCAATGCTTTATTGATGATATATGGAAATGACAAACATTAAGCCCTCACAAACAGAGCCACCGTGTCTCGGGAAAGGCACCGGGCCGTAAAGTTTTAAATTGTCTATTACAAAACTCAAAACAAAAGTCTATTACTGTGTAATAAAATAAACAGGCACGAAGTCCTTTGCCGTCCAATTGTTCAAGCCACCATTGGTAGTTGGGTAAATCTAGCTGTCAAAATCTGACTCTTCTTCGTCGTCTTCAATTGCATTCACTCCCGGATTATGCTTGGGCATGGGTGCAGTTATAACATTAGGCTTTTCCGGTGCGTCAAACTCGATTTCTTTAGCTTCAATCAAATCCTGCACCTTATTCCTCAAGGCCCAACAGTTGTTGGTATCATGACCCGGGCTATCAAAGTGATAGGCACAACGGGCATTCGGATTATACAGCGGAGAGGTAGTACTGGGATTCTTCGGAGCCTCCCTCAGAGTTATCAAGTTGGTCTTCAATAACTGCGGTAAAATTTGAGATAAAGTCATACTGAGCCGAGTATATTGTCTTTGTGGTCTCTCTACTCTTTGCTGATTGTTGCGTTGTGGGGAAATAGTTGGTCTTGATATTACTATCGCATTAACTGCTTGGCGGTGTTCAGGTCGGTTTTGGCTCCTCGAGCTGTAAACTACACTAGCTTCTTTTCTGAAAGGCTTCTTTTCTGAACTTGATGAAGCACCTTTCTGTATCTTGCCACTTTTGATACCAGCTTCTACCCTCTCCCCAATCATAATCAATTCAGTGAACCCAGACGATGAACTCCCGATCAAATGATTGAAATATGGACCAGACAAAGTCCCAAGAAACATATCCATCAACTCCCTATCAGACAGAGGGGGTTGGACTCTTCCAGCTAGATCTCTCCACTTCTGAGCATAGTCCTTAAAGCCTTCACTTGTACCCATTGACATACCCTGAAGTTGGGTACACATGGGAGCAAGGTCGGCGTTATACTGATATTGCTTGTAAAAAGCAGCAGCAAGGTCCTCCCAGTTGCGGGCATTAGCTCCTTCCAATTGATAAAACCATTCAAGTTGAGTCCCTGACAGACTATCTTGAAAGAAATGAACCCACAGGTTTCTATCAGTAGTATAGGGTTGGATTTTTCTGATGTAGGAGCGGAGGTGGAGCTTCAGACAAGATACTCCATCATACTTAGCAAAGGCAGGAGCTTTAAACTTGTGAGGGATCACCACCCCAAATGCTAGTCCCAGATCTCCAAAGTCCAACCCAGGTATCTTTTGGATCTCCATTACACTCAGCCGGTCTTCAAGTTTCTTATACCTATCCTCAGCAGGAGGATATTGGTCTTCATCAAAATCAGTGTCATTACCACATGACTAGGCCCATTTCTTTCCTCTTGATTCTCTCCTCCTCCAGATGAATGGGACAAATCAATTTCCTGTCACAAATTGTTCCCGAATCTGCGACCCATATTCAAGAGGACCACCTTCTTCTTCTTCTTCTTCTCCTTCTTCTTCTTCTTCTTCTTGTCCTTCAAGATGAGAATCTTCAGATCTTGTTGTCCTTTGGCCAGGTTTAGGAACATCTCTTAGAACTGAGCATTCTATGCTTGAAGAGCCTTGATGGCTTGATCGATAGATGTTTCGGAAGACATTTTATGCTGAAATAAACAACGAAGAAGATAAGAAACCTGTAAGGGTACCTGTAATGGGGTGCATGGTAATGGAATGCGTATGATATGACTTCAAAGACTTAGGGAGATTCAAATTTGTAAACCAATAAATAAACAAACTTTATTAGATTCAAACTTGTAAAATGTTTAACAAATGCCTTTAAGGCATTACAAAAGAAGTAAACTGAAAAGAAAATCTAACTAGGAACAATAAAAGACATCAGAAATCCCATGGTCATTTTCCCTTCGTGCTAACATAATCGTTGATTGTCTTCTCATTCTCAAGCTGCCTTGTAAACTTCAAGATCTTCCTCTCCTGCTCGTGACACTTCTCTCGGTAGGTATCCTTTTATTCCTTTAGCTGGATCCAAGATCTCTTTAATTCCCCAAGATCAGTAGGCATATAGGGATGATGGACTGCATAAGGAACCCCTTCTTCATTAGTATGCTCTACAATCACCGGCAAAACAGCTTCATATGGCATCCCTAGCTTTTGAGCACGGGCTCGAACCCACTGGAGATAAGGTTGCATCGGGAGAGAAGTCTCCAGTCCTAGCTCATGTGGGTCAGACCTATTCACCCTTCCCCAAGCTCGTATAAACCTGCGGAGATTCCCATCAATGTCCCCTTTGTAGTCAAAGACAATATCTGTAAGTAGCAGCTCATAGGGACCGTCCCTTTGAGCTCGTCCAAACTGTCGTAAAGCTAAACAAGGATTGTAGGTTATACCCCCTTAAATTCCAAGCAACAGAACATTAGGGTATTCTCCACATCGATCAATGACAACTACTCTTTCCATATCCTTAGAACTCCAAAGGATGCCCGTATGAGCAAGGGACATGATTCTGTAAGCCCAACCTACACCTTCCTCATTCTTTAACACAGACTTGGGGAGGTGCGAAATAAACCACCTCACCAGCAGCGGTGTACAACAGATGAGAGTTCCCTTTCTCCGCACAGTACGGGTATAGAGAGCATGTAAAATATCACCCAAGAGAGTAGGCATCGGGTTACGAGACATGAAGATCTTAACTGCGTGCACATCTATGAACGAATCTGGATTTGGGAAAAGAACCAGGTTGTAGATGAGGAGAGCCAAGATGTATTCAAATGCTTGAAAGTCCAAATTCTCCCAGAACTGTTGAGCTTGATCCATCAAAAACTTATCCAAGAAACCTTTAACCCCGCTCCGAGTCTCCCAGTTGGATACTACATCAACCCTTTTTAGATGTAAGGATGAAGCAATATCCTCAGGTCTAGTAACCTCCTCCAAACCCGTGAAGGGTGTCTGCTCGAGGATAGATATGCCTAGTAAATCAGAAAACTCCTCTAAAGTAGGGACTAGCTGATAGTCCGGGAAGGTGAAACAGTGATGCAATGGATCAAAGAACTGGAATAACACACTCATCATTTGCTCATCCAACTTTGAAGTGACCAAACTAAGGAGATGACCATGTCTTCTAACAAATGAGGAAGTATCAGGAACTTTTGAAACTAAATCTATGAGCTGAACATGTATTTGCACGAAGTTAACTCGAATGGTATTTCTGCATACTAAATCCATAATCGGCAAAACAGAACAAAGATGAATCCCCTCGGTCTTTGAAATGGTTAGTCCAATGAAATATGCATGCCATGTCATGATGCATGATGTCATGATAAAAACATACAACAGGTATCACAAATAGCAAACATGGTAAGGGCAAACAAGTCACACAATAGCCCTTAAGTTCCAGGCTTGCATGGAGTCTAGGTACTACCCTCTTAAAGTTCAGTTGGTCCAACCTGTCCTAATAATAGTAACCGGGTTCTAGAGGTTCTCAATATCACTGACCATCCTCCATCGGTCATGGTTTCAGCTCACGCAATCTTTTCTTGCGGCCGAAATTATCTCGAGAGTATGGTCTCAATGATTGTAGCATCCAGTATCAACCAGTTCCCAGCTCTACACTGAGACCGGCTATCTCACTACTTCCTATGGCCAAGTTGGTCAATTATAGGTTCTAAGGTCAGTTGATGCTTAATGACCCATATAGCAGCCCCATATTCTCCTTGTTCCTCCACAAGGGATATCGGTACCAACTAATGTGCCACATCAACGTAGCTACTGCTTCAACCGTATCGGTCTATGCCGTACAGTTCCCTCACAGTCTATTGCTACTTACTTAAAAGGTGTCCCCCAGATCCGAGTTAGGATCTATAGTAACTCCGATACAAAGACAACAAAGATAAAGCAATCAAATCAAACAATAGAAAACAATATAATGAACTATTCCTAAGGTATACCCCACTTATTAACTCCCTAGCAGAGTCGCCAGTTCTTTGATACGGTGGCCAGAACCGGGACTATTTTTTAGGAATTACTGGTTTGCGTTTTGCGATTGTGTTTGCAAAATGTCGCGGTAAGAAAGAGTCGCCACCGACTTTTACTTTATCCAACAAGGAAAGGAAAAAAGCACAGAAAAATTCCTTTTTCGAGATTTTCTGAGTACGGGGGGTAGATTATAGAAAGGGAAGGTATTAGCACCCTTTCTATCCGTAGTTATCTACGGGATCTTAGGTACTTGCTCATAATTTTCAAAATTGCTTTTTTTTGTGTGCTTATGTGATTTGAAAAGTTTTTGTTTTGACTTCGATTTAACTCTTGCTTCTGTCTTCAAGAGTGTTACGAAGTGTTTTTGAAAACTTTGTTTGAAAAGGAGTGTAAGTGTGAAAAAGTTTGTTTGGATTGAGCAAGTACTTAAGAACTAATCTACCTACTCGAAAAAAGAATCGTTCTATGTTTGTTTCCTTTATACAATGCTATCCCACTATTAGTGAGTAGGTAGCACTATCATTGGAGTTTTGAGGGTCAATTCGAAAGGGACGTGCGGTCACTAAGGCAATGTTAGGACGTCTTAGTAATAACCCTAATATCTTAGATCAATTATTCGAGGCAACAATATCCGAGGCGACCATTCCGAGGAAACTTTGATCTTTGAGACAAAAGGATGACCACTGAAATATCCTATACCTAATGACTGTTTACCGAAGGCAACCGAAGTGGGAGTGTACCCTATGAGTGCGCATGTGCGAGTGATTTAATTTCAAATTTATTATCTTTGCACATTTAGGGTTAGCTAACCGTTTTAAAGTTAATCATACATTCTTGCCATGCAACCCTAATTCATACATCTAACAGTTAATAATTCGCGGAATTTAAAGTGCAGAAATTAAACTACGTTATTACAAGGCTTCGGGTATTTACATAGCCAAAAACAAACCCTTAAAAAATAAAGCGATAAATGAAAATAAAAGACCTAATTAACTATTACAACTTGTGAGCAATTACATTAATAGGATAAAAATAAATAATAGAACGCGCGCGAGGAAAATTAGATCGGGAGAGAACTAGGGTTTTGACCCTTTCTAACCTAATCGAAAGAAAAATTGTTTTTGTTGTTTTTTTAAGAAAAGAATTAGGTTTTAAATTAAATACTAAATTAATTAGCTAATTAAATTAATTAATGTAAAATAAATAAATAGCCTATTTTTATGTTTTTGGTTATTTTTAGGAAAAGAAAATATAATTAAGTTAGAAATAAAACCCTAATTGTTCTAATTAATTTTAATTTATTTACAAAAAGAAATTAAAGTTTACCTAAAATTAAAACCTAATTAAATTAATTAATTTATTGATAAAAAATAAACCTAAGTCTAATTGGGTGAAAAATATTTTTATGTGATTTTTTTGATAAAAGAAATAATTAATTTGTTAGTAAAATAAATAAATAAACTAAATAATGGAAATTATAAAAAGCAAAGAAAATAGGAAACAGGGCCTGGAAAAGTAATTTGGAGGGGGTGTGAATATCAGATTTTGGGCCCAAAAGAAGGTGACCCACATTGACCTCCATGATCTCCTGCCTTGCCTTGACCAACGCCTTTGGTGGATCCTCGCCTGATGGACATCAGATCTAGTCTCCTGACACTTGGCTGGTTGGATTGTGAGGACGCATGATGGTCCTTGGTCTTGTGTACGCACCTGATTAATGAAGAAAAAATAATATAAAAGGAATGGGGGACCTAGGATTCGAACCCAGGTCCTGAAGCATTGTACACTCGCCTGGCTACCAACTGCGCTACATGCGTTAGTTGTTATATAATACAAAACAATAATTAAATATTAAAAAGGCATGATATATCAATTCAGCGCGTGTTTTTTTGAATAGGCCAATGGCTGCTTGCCACGATATCTTCTTCTTCTTTGTTCCGTGGCTAAAAGATACAGACTTTTACCTACGACACCATGTCCGTTGCTACAGGTCATGCAATCCTCAAAATCTCATACAAACGTGATAAATAAAAACTAATGCCATGGATAGGTTTGTCTGGACCTGCTGAGCACAATGGTGCCCCTTTCATGGCCCAATTTTGCCTGCACACAAAATTCCCAAATCGAAGCTACAAACCCTAACAATGGTGAAATCTCATACAAGCCTTGAAAACACAATTAAAGATTACAAAAAGATTGCAAATATGATGGTGAATAAGAATCTACAGTTATTTCATGTTACAAGTATAACAATGATGCAATTTGAATTCAAGAAAGAAGCAATGTCGTGACTGACTTACAGCGAGTTACAAGGCCTGAAAATGCTTGTTCTTGATTGGTTTTGCTTGCCTACACTCCCAGGAAGCGATTGGAATGGTCAGGAGGCTTTGAGGATGCCTGGAAATATGAATTCGAATTACCACTTTTTTCTGTTTTTTGCAAGTTTTTTCTGACCTTATGCGCCTCTCTCTACCCTCCTTTTGGGTTTGCAAATACTCCTTATGTATTGTGGAATGTATTCGGGTTGCCAATATGATCACAATCTTCCTCCATTATTGAGTTTGATTTTGATTTGATTCCTTTGAATATCATTCCAAAAATAGCCTAAAACCAATCTTTTTATGCACACCAAGCCTTTACACGAATTCAATCTCATGTTAGCTGGATATTAATTCCGGAATCATGTACAAAATCTTGAGATTTCAATATTTTAGATTTTCTATTATTTGTTTTGATTTAAATTGATTTAATTCAAATAAAAAATAAAAAATAAATAATAAAAACAAGATAATGAGAAGTGGCAAAGGCTAGGGCTCGTGGACCATGTTGCCAACTCAAAACAAGTGCAAAAGATTGGGCCCATTTAGCAAAAATTGCAATTTGAGGCATAGTTGACTTTTGACAATTTTGCAAAAAGGGTCAACTTCACCAATGCATAACTTACTCAATTTTGACTCTTTGAAGGTGTTCTTGGACTTTTTATAAAGCTTGAGATGTCCTCTAAGCAAACCATTTGGTCTCACCTCAATTTGATATTCCATGATCATGTATTAAGCTTTGACAAAAAAGGTGTTTTTGTTGACCTTTCAAAATGACCTATAATGTTCAAATTCATAACTTCTTGTGAGTGCATATTTTGAACTTGGGAGATGAAGATGGATTGTAGAGCATTGCATCCTCTTCAAAATGATATTTGTATGGGTCATTTCTCATAAAGTATGAGAAATGTATGCTTGGTCAAAGTTGAGTTGACTTTTCCTGCAAAAACCCTAATTTAGCAACTTTTGGTTCTTGATGAATTATGAGCAATCCTTGATGAATCATGATCAACCCTTGATCAAATGATAAATGATACTTCAAAATGAGGATTTTGACCAAAAATATTGAAGTTTGACTGTATGTGGGCCATAGTTGACTTTTGCCCTAGCACAATCGATTTTCAGACCTTTGAGCAATTGAATGAGCAAACTCTCTCTGCAAGGATTGAAACTTGACATGGATGATCTTGAGAACATATTAGGACAATGGTGAGAATTTGGGATCCCTTGAACTCAAGTATCTTGATGCAACATGAAACCCTAATTTGAGGTAGACTGCCTTAGGAGAGAGCTTGTATGGTCAACCCTTGGACTACCTTGAGCAACTTGAGTATCTTTCTTGAAATGTTTTGAGAAATATGGGAGGGAAAATTTTGGGGTACAACAATGCGCAACAGGAATTTGGGTGATAATGAGGGGACGCTGTGTTGGAGTTCTTTGGAGCTTCCTTCAGAGTTATCAAATTGGATTTCAGAAGATGTGGTAAAACCTGGGTTAGAGTCATATTGATTCTGGTGAATTGCCGGACTGGCCTCTCCACCCTCAGTTGATTACTTCTTTGTTGATCAGATGTAGGCTTTGGGATCATGACAGCCCCTACCATTGGTCGGCGCTCGGCTCTCCCTTGGTTCCTTTGTGGATATACACTAACTACTTCTTTCTTCCCAATGAAAGGTTTCCTCACGGCTATAGAGGCAGATGAATCCTTCTGAATCTTTCCACTTTTTATGCCAGCTTCCACCCTTTCTCCGGTCAGTATTAACTCAGTAAATCCTGCAGATGAGCTCTCAATCAGATGGTTGAAGAAAGGACCCGATAGAATGCCTAAGAACATGTCCACTAATTCCCTTTCAGACAAAGGGGTTTGCAGTCTCCCAGCTAGATCTCTCCATTTCTACGCGTAATCCTTGAAACCCTCATTGGAAGCCATAGCCATACTCTGAAGTTGAGTACGGGTAGGCGCCAAATCAGCATTATATTGGTATTGCTTATAGAAAGTTGCGGAAAGATCTTTCCAGTTGTGGATGTTGGCCCTTTCCAGTTGGTAAAACCAATCGAGTTGTGTTCCAGATAGGTTATCTTGGAAAAAATGCACCCATAATAGTCCATCTTTCCAGTTGTGGACGTTGGCCCTTTCCAGTTGTGGACGTCGGAGGTGCATCTTAGGACATGACACCCCATCATATTTTGCAAACAAAGGCACTTTGAATTTCATAGGAATCACAATCCCTGACACTAGTCCTAATTCTTCAAAATCTAGACCTGGCACCTTTTGTATTTCCATAGCGCTCAACCTCTCTTCAAGATGTCTGTACTTATCATCAGCTGAAGGATATTGTTCGTCGGAGTAGTCTTCCTCTTCTTCCTCCTCTTCAGATTCTGACGGAATCGCTGTTTCCTTTCCTTTCCCCTCTCCTTCACCGGATGTTGTTGCGAAATTCAAGGTTCTTCTAGTCTGTCCCTGAAACCTTCTCCCCATGTTTAAAACCCCAGTGGATTTCTTTGTTTTCTTTTTTCTTTCCTCAGCTAACAGAGTCTTCAACTCTTCTTGCCCCTTGGCTAGGGTCATGAGTAACTGTTGAAATTGCGTGTTTTGAGTTTGGAGATCTTTGACTGTTTTTTTGAGATCCATCTTATTGAAATAAATAGTAGAGAGATGTGGAAACTCGTTGCAAAAGACCTGTTTATGTTATGATAAATGATATGTGCATATGCAATGTTTTCAAGGATTTTAAAGATTCAAGTTCGTTTTAGACAAAAAGAAAACACACGTTATATTAATAAGATAAAGTTTGAGTACAGCAATGCCCCTTGGGAAAAATAATATAAAACTCTAAGATAAAAAAGTAGTGCGCATCCTCTTTGGTGCTATGTAGGCATTTAGAGTCTGCTCCTCATGAAGTAGCCTAGTGTGTTCCAAAACCTTCTTCTCGCTTGCATAGAATTGGGCTTCGAAAGTATCTCGCTCTCCTTTGAGTTGTATCCAATCCCTTTGTAGGTCTTCAAGAGATGTGGGCATGTCAGGATGTAGGATAGTGTATGGAACTTCTCCCTCCTTAACAGGCTCAATGATCACCGGGAGAATGGAAGGATAAGGCATCATAAGACTTTGAGCGCGGGTTCGTACCCACTTGAGGTAAGGCTCAAGAGGGATGGAATTATTGTGTCCCAAAGTATTGCTATCCACCTTGTTTAGCATTCTCCAAGCTCGGATGAATCTCTGGCGAAGACCTTGACCGTCGTTGTCGTAGTCGAATACCAAACCTTGAATCAGCATCTCGTGCAGGCCGTCCCTTCGGGCATAACCAAACTGTCTTAGAGCTAAGCATGGGTTGTAGGTGATGCCTCCCCTAATGCCAAGCAGAGGGGCATTAGGGAATTCCCTACAACGGTCAACAATGATAACATTCTCTTTGGATCGGGAGCACCAATGAATATCTGAATGTTTGAGCGTCATTAACCTTTGTGACCATCTTGAACCTTGCTCATTCTTTAAGACTGATTGGGGAAGATGAGAAATAAACCATCTTGCCAAAAGAGGAGTGAAACACATAAGGATACCTCTTTTCCTCATTCTGCGAGTGTGAAAAGAGTGTAGGATATCCCCTAGCAGTGTAGGCACCGAATTGTGTGACATGAAGATTTTGACGGTGCTCACATCTATGAGTTGGTCAGGATTGGGGAACAAAACCATCCCATAGATGAGGAGAGCCACAATTTCCTCAAAGGGTTGCAAGTCTAAGGAATTCCAATAGCTTTGGGCTTTCTCAAATAGGAACTTTGCTAAGAAGCCTTTGACACCACTCCTAGTTTCCCTATGGGTTGTGACATCAAATGAGTGCGAATGTAGAGCTTGAGAAATCTCTTTTGGATTTGGGTCTCTTTTGGTACCGTTGAAATGTAGTTGATTGAGAATGGGAATCCTCAAGAGTTGAGAGAATTCTTCCAAAGTAGGCACAAGCTGATAGTCGGGAAATGTGAAGCAATGGTGCAAAGAATCAAAGAACTGAAAGAGTACCTTCATCATATCCTCATCTGTGTTAGAGGTGACCAAGTTGAGTAGACGACCATGTCTCTCGGTGAACGGAGAGTTCTCAGGGATCCTTAAAGCTAGCTCCTTAAGTTGTGGAGGAATTCTTACAAGGTTGACTTGGATAGTTTTCCTGCGAAGTGAATCCATATCCAACAAAACAAGAACAAAGATGAATCTCCAAAATCCTTGAAATGGTTAGTGATGTATATGATGCTCATGATGTCCATGATGTTATGTACAAGTATGTATATACAAGCAAAGCAAACAAATTCTTAGTTTAGGCTTGCATGGGGTTTTATAGGTAAGTACCCTCTTGAAGTTTAGTTGGCTTAAACCTGTCCTAGTAATAGTAACCGGGTGTGATGCGGTGGGAGAACTGTCTTGAAGGTTTTGCGTTTTATTACAAATGTCGCGGTTAGCAAGAGTCGCCACCGACTTTTCTTTTATCCAAAAGGAAAGGTAAAAAAGCACAGGAAAGACCTTTGAGATGTTTTCTTGAGTTCGGGGGGTAGATTATGAAAAGAGAAGGTGCTAGCACCCTTTTCATCCATGGTTTTCCATGGGCTCTTAGTTACTTGCTTAGATCACTTGCTTTGTTTGTTTGAAATGGTGTTTGATGTGGTTTTGAAAGTATTTTGTAAAAGAGGCCATTTGTTTAGGCAATCTTTGTAATGATTCTCGTTCGTAAGAATGTATACAAAGATGTTTGTCTTTTGAAAATGTTTTCAATGTTTTGTAAGATGTTTTGAAATGTGTGTGTGTTTGTTTTTGAAAATAGCAAGGATTGTTTGCTTGAAATAGAGCAAGTAACTTTAGAGGCTATCTACCTACTCAAATGTCTTTCTTGTGCATTTTCTATTCCTTTGACATAGTTGACTTACCATTGATTTGGTAAGCAACCCTATCTTTGGATGTAAACGAGACGAGTGTGGGTCATCGTATAACCATGATAGCAATGTTGCCAAGTATCTTAGCATTTTTGAGGGACCAAGATCATTTTGTTTAGGAAACTTTTTGAATAGCGTCATCGAGGGACTATGATCTTATATTTGTTTTGTTCTGCCAAGATACTTCGCATGCGTAACATGACCATTTTATTTTAGGCAACCTAAGTTGGAGAAACCCTAAGGGTGCTTGTGTGCAAAGTGTATCATTTTCATGCTTTTGATTTTGTCTTGTATTTAGGGTTTTCTATTTTGCTTTGTTTTGTTCTTGTCATGCAAACCCTAATTACTAATCATGGCATTTAAAGCGATAAATTGCGTAATGTAAATATACTAAGCTATTACAACAATTTTATGGGACGGGGGAATACAAATTTGAATGGGGATTTGTACAAATATAAAGCTAAATATATTATTACAACCAAATCGAATATGCGCGAATTTAAATAAATATAATACAAATATTTAAAATTCAATTCAATGTTCATGTTAGAAAAATGTTTTATGTCTTGTTTTTTTTGTAAGAAAAATATTTAATTTAGACCTAAAAAAAGGAAAAAATAATATTTATTTTTGGAAGGGGATTAAACCCTAGTTTTTATTCAAAGAAAATAATGTTCTATATTATTATTTTGTGTATTTTTTGTATAAAAAATAAAAAATAATATTATGCCTAAATACTAAAAATTAATATGTGTAAAAAACAAGTATTTATGAATATAAAAATGTATAATAAAAATATTAAATATATTTGAATATTTACAAACTTATTAAGAAAATAAATTATATTCTATCAAAATAAATCAATTTTTTTATGTGAGAAAATAATATAAAAAATAAAATAAAAGTGTGAAAATAAATTAATCATTTTTAGGATTTTTTATCATTTAGAAAAAATAAACAAAAGTATTAAATATTAAAATATGAAAAAAATACAAAAATACAAAAAGTTAGCCAGGGGATGCAATAGCAAGTCAAGGGGGGTGGATTTAGCAAAAACAAAAAGGCCACGCTACCAAAACTCCCAGAACTTCATCCTCGTCCTTCGTTCCTCATCTTCACGCCATTTTCAGTTCAAACCTGTAACTTCCTCATGCTTGCATAAAAATGAAAACTCATAACATGAAAAATGTGGCATTTGAGCTCACGATTCCAACCATATAAATTATGTAACCTAACCATCAAAGATCAAAGAGAATTTTGGAATCCCTAAATTGTGACCTAATTTTTTCAGAGATTTCAAGCTTCAAATTCTCTTAGCACAAGTAATATAAATGCAAAGTAATGGTATGTACAACTTCGTTATGATGAGAACTACATTTTTTCTTCACAAATCGTGGCTTGAAGTTGCTTGTATAAAGAGATAGAGTTTAAGAAAATACCTCCTTCAGCTAGAATCGTGTATGGCAATGTAGGAACTTTAATGGAGGCCTGATGATTGTTTGAACTTCCTTGAACTTCCCTGAACATGTTCCAATCTTTATCTTGCTCTGAGGATGGCTGGAACTCCCTGACCAAGTTCAACTGCAAGCCTCCAAATTGAAAATGGCAGATGGTGAAATAGAGGTTACAGAACTAGGGTGATGGCTTGGATTGACTAGGTATCAAGTGTATAAGATGTTTGAATCAGTTAGACACAAAACGCACGAGCCAAATGAGGGTTGGCTGAGCTTTTGCAGAAACTGTGTGCTTAAGTAGATTTTTGGTGTTTTTGAGTTTGAGAGAGTTCTAAGTCCAAGCCAAGCGTGTGATGCCTTGTACAATGTTTGTATATTAGTATAGAAGTGATACCAAGTCATCTTCCTACTAGCTGAGCAAGCTTTAGCCCTTTTGCCATCTTTCTTGTACTTGAAGTAAAGTTGACAAGACCAATCTCACATGCTTGTGCCAGCTTGCTTTAGGGTTCATATGAGTTTGTACAAATTGCTTGAGAGCTGTGTAGTTTTCTTGTATCAAGGGGACAGGTCCAATGCTCCAAGTTGACAAAGTTGCAAAAGTGCATCTTTATGAAAATGGCAATGAAGCCTTTTTGCCCAAAATGGAATTACAACTCGTGTAAAGTTTCAAAAGCAAGGATACATGCTTTGTCAACTGAGTATGCATTTAATTAAGGAGTGTATAGCAATCTTAGGACCTGTAAAGCAAGATATAACCAGCATAGGTTTGGTTTGCAACTTGATTCTATGTGAAAATGACTTGAACAAAAAGTGAGAAAATGCCAACTTCCTCTCTTCGATTCTCCCTACTCAAAAATGATCTTGGAGAGTTCTTGGACATTTTGTAAAGCTTGAAATGTGATCTATAATCCATCTTTGAAATAAATTTTGATATACCTCTTGGAACTAGGTGAAAAGTTGCCATGAAGTTGGGTCCAAAACCTGCCTAAATTAGGGCAAAATTTCACTAAGTTATTTAGTTCGTGGCCCTATATTCATAAATTAATAACTTGAGATCCAAGCATCTTTAGGGAAAAGTTTTTGAAGAAAAGTTGTATATTTCATGGAGGACTAAAACTTTCATGTTGGGAACTTTTCTTGAATCAAAATGCATCATGGTGAAAAAGTGGTGAAAAGTTGAGAAAAAATAAGAAAATTTTTATACTTAGAAAAATTCTAAGTTATGAAAATTTTCAAATTAAAACCCTAATTTTCAAATTTAGTTTTCTTGGTGAACAAGTTTCATATTTTGACACATCTTGATGAATTATGACCCTTGGTACTTGATTTTAACCAAAAAGTCAAAGTTTGACTTTTCAGTGTATAGTTGACTGTAAATTTCATCTGTCAATCCAATGAACTAGAGATCTTTTGAACCATGTAATTAGGTCAAGATGATGACATTGAACCCTTGAAATCATGTTTGAACTCAATTGGTCATTGGTTAGGTTAAAAATCAGAAATTTCCCTTTCTCAATCAAAACCCTAATTTTAACCATTTTGCCCTTTTGATGATTTGATCAAATTTCTTGAGGTGTTGTGATCCAAACTTGATAAAATGGTACATATGAATTTAGAATGTTGATGTGGATAAAAAATTATGAAGTTTGACTGTAAATTGGCCATAGTTGACTTTTTCCCCAATACAGCTGATTTTTAGGTCAACTGTCCAATTGACTGATCAAAAATGTGGTTCAAGGCTTGAAACTTAACATGAGCAATCTTAGGGGTCCAAAATGATGTATGAAAGTCAAATGAAGCATTGATGGTCCAAAAATCCTTGTGCAAACTCAAACCCTAATTTTGGGTTATCAGTGCAAAATGAGATGTCTTGAGCTGACCAAACCCTAATCTTGTCTTGAGTCAAAGAAGTCTTGTGAGAAAAATCTTGATAAATGAGAGGGTAAATTTTGGGGTACAACAGCTGCCCCTGTTCAATCTTCTTGAACCTGAAGAGTTAGATTGGTGAGCTTTATCGTTCGTGACTCGAAGGTAAAAGATGATTGGACACTAGAGTGCCCATAAATTTGCACTCGATAAAGTGTAGTTGAGGGAATGGGCTTAAAGATACCATTTAGAGAGATGATATAATCTTGTTGGAGATGGGCTTGTAGATGCCATCCAATAATGCTTGTTGAATTGTAAGTTGTAAGTCAAAAGAATAAGTATCAGAATGGTGTCCGTATCTGGAACGTATCTGAGTTGTATCTGGAGACTGAATCTGTATGAGCAATAGAATAACATCCGCGTCTGGAGCGTATCCGAGTTGTATCTGAAACGTGAATCTGAGTGAGCGACAGAATGGATTTCGTGTCTGGAGCGTATCTGGACTGCATCATGAACCTGAATCTGAATAAGTAACAGAATGACTTCCGCGTCTGGAGGGTATCTGAACTGTATTTTGAAGTTGAGGTCTGAATGAGTATCAGAATGGAATCCTTGTCTGGAGCGTATCTGAACTGTATCTGAATGTTGAAGTCTGAATAAGTAATAGAATAGCCACTGTGTCTGGAGCGTATCTGGACTGTATCTTGAACCTGAATCTGAATAAGTAAACAAAATGACTTCCACGTCTGGAGGGTATCTGAACTGTATCATGATTGTATATTGTTAATGGTAGCTCGTTAATCTTATCCTGAAAAGGGTAGAATGTTAGTTGAAACACAAAGTCATGTTGCATGAAATGTATGATGCAATATATGCATTTTATCAATGTTTATGATATGTGGATGTAATGCATGCGCATGTAAGCTGATTTGTTGTATTGTTGAGGAAAATAAATCCTTGATTGCTGAGGATATGTGGATTTTTCATGTCTTGAAGTTGGAGTATTGACAAAAATTTCGTTGTGAGAGTAATGACATGTACTACTCGAGTAATCTGCTTGGGGAATCCATAGAATTTTGATGACTTCTACTGGGGATCTTAATGATGTACTGCAAGGATTGCTCATGGAATAGCTTTAAAAGACATTTTCCTAATCCTTCAACCTGTCAGTAATTGTTCTTTTCCATTTTTATTTATTCGTAAACAGTAATTATGTTCAAATGCATATGTTCATTAATGAATCATCGGACGTTTTTGCAAATAAAACACAAGTGTAAAAGAAAAGGATAAATAGTTTTTTGTACTTTAAAGAGATATATTTGTATTCACTTTGAATAAGTATTTTGTACAAAGGAGACAAACATCCTAGTAAGAGGATGGTGTCATAAGAATAAGAAAAATTTATACAAAGAAAGACAACTATGTGTAATAATCCCATGGGGTTCCCATTCTGCTATAGCCTTCGTATCTCCGAATATCTTGTCCATTTGTTGCTTCTTCCGTAGATGATTTAATTGATCAGAAGCTCCGGGTTTGTTAGTGAAGAGATTGTCCTTAAAGTGATCCGACGAGACATAGTCATACGCTTTAATTCCCTAACTTTTGCCTGGACCGCCCTTTCGGGTTTTCAGTCCACCGGGAAACCCTTTTTTGCCCAAGTCGCCCTTTCGGGTTTTCAACTTGCCGGGTGTACAAATTTTTATTTATTTTATCCCTAATTTTTGTCCGAACCTTTTGGTTCGCCGGGATGCCCTTGTTTTGCCTAGGTGTGTCAACCTAGCAGGTCTCTTATGCGTAGTATCTTTTGACTATGTCTGCATTCGCAGGGTGTGGAAGGTCGTCACCGTCCATGGTGGTTAAGATCATTGCCCCACCGGAAAAGATGTTCTTGATTACAAATGGTCCTTCATAGGTAGGAGTCCATTTTCCCCTGGGATCACTTTGTGGCAAGACGATGCGTTTGATCACTAGATCTCCAACTTGATATTATTGGCGTATGACTTTCTTATTGAAGGCCTTGATCATCCGCTTTTGATACATCTGACCATGGAAAACAGCAGTAAGCCTCTTTTCATCAATCAAGTTTAGTTGATCAAGTCGGGTCTGGATCCAATCGTCCTCACTCAAACCTGCATCTTTCATAATTCTCAAAGAGGGGATTTGAACCTCAATAGGTAAAACAACCTCCATGCCATAAACCAAAGAATAGGGTGTTGCCCCAGTTGACGTGCGAGCCGTGGTACAGTATCCATGGAGAGCAAACGGTAGCATCTCATCCCAGTCCTTGTAGGTGACTGTCATTTTCTGTATGATCTTTTTAATGTTTTTATTAGCAGCTTCGACTGCACCATTCATCTTTGGCTGATAGGGGGATGAATTGTGATGTTGAATCTTGAATTGCTCGCACAAGGCATTGATCATAGTGTTGTTAAGGTTTGTACCGTTATCAGTGATGATCCTTTCTAGGATACCGTACCGATAAATAAGATTCTGCTTGATGAAACGGGCAACAACATTCTTAGTAACGGATGCGAAGGAAGCTGCTTCGACCCACTTGGTGAAATAATCAATGGCCACTAGAATGAAACGGTGTCCATTGGAGGTTGTAGGCTTGATCTCCCCAATCATATCGATTCCCCACATAGCGAAGGGCCAAGGAACTGTTAAGACATTTATGGGAACCGAAGGCACGCGCACCTTGTCTGCATAGATTTGACACTTATGACAGGTCCGGGAGTGTTGATAGCAGTCTGCTTCCATGGTAGACCAATAGTAGCCTGCCCGTAGGATTTTCTTCGCCATCGTATGCCCACTAGAGTGAGTGCCAAAGGTACCTTCATGCAATTCAGCCATGATCTTCTCAGCTTCAATCTTATCCACACAACGGAGCAGAATAGAATCATGATTACGTTTGTACAGGATGCCATTACTTAGGAAGAACTTAGCGGAGAATCTCCTTAGGAACTTTTTATCATTGATTGAAGCTCCTTCTGGATATTCTTGAGCCTCGAGATACCTTTTGACTTAATGAAACCAAGGCTGGTCCACTACTTCTTCACTATTAATCTCGTGACAGTGTGCTGGTTCGTCCATTTGCTCAATGGTGATTTGGGGAGCCTCGTTATCCCAATTAAGTTTAAACATAGATGACATTGTGGCTAGAGCATCCGCTAGCTAATTTTCTTCTCGCGGGAAATGCTCGAAGGTAATCTGCTCGAAATGTGGTAGCAATGTCAAAACATGTTCTTTGTAAGGGATAAGGTTTGGATGCTTAGTGTCCCACTCTCCTTTGATCTGACTGATGACCAAAGCTGAATCTCCAAACACATCTAAAGATTTGATTCCCAAGTCTATGGCAGCCTTGAGACAAAAGATGCATGCTTCGTATTCTGCCATGTTGTTCGTACAGTTGAAGCAAAGTCTGGCAGTAAAAGGAGTATGGCATCCTTCCGGAGATATGAGTACATTGCTGATACCATTACCAAGTGCATTGGATGCCCCATCAAAGAACAGGGTCCATCGGGATCCTTGTCCAGGTCTGTCATATGGTCTGATTTCTTCACAGTTGTCTAATGTCATGATGTCTTCGTCTGGGAATTCAAACTTTATGGATTGATAATCTTCTACAGCTTGATGGGCCAGATGATCAGCTAGCACACTGCCTTTTATATCTTTTTGGGTAGTGTACTGTATGTCATATTCTGTTAGGATCATCTGCCATCTAGCTATCCTCCCTGACAGAGCAGGCTTCTCAAAGATGTAATTTATCGGATCCATCTTAGATATCAGCAAAATGGTATGAGTCAGCATATACTGTCTTAGCCGGCGAGCAGCCCATACCAGAGCACAACAAGTTTTCTCGAGCAGTGAATATCTGGTTTCACAGTCGGTAAACTTTTTGCTCAGGTAGTAAATAGCATGCTCTTTTCGGCCAGACTCATCATGCTGCCCCAATATGCACCCCATTGAGTTCTCTAAAACGGTCAGATACATGATCAGTGGTCTTCCCTCGACTGGTGGCATCAAGACATGAGGCTCTTGTAAATACTCTTTGATTTTGTCAAAAGCAATCTGACACTCATCATTCCATCTGACTACTTGATCTTTCTTCAACAGTTCGAAGATTGGTTCACAAGTAGATGTTAGGTGAGAAATGAATTTGGCAATATAGTTCAGGCGTCCCAAGAATCCTCTGACTTCCTTCTCAGTGCGAGGAGCAGGCATTTCTTGTATTTATTTAACCTTGGCAGGATCAACCTCGATGCCTTTGTTGCTGACAATGAAACCTAAGAGTTTACCGGACCAGAATCCGAATGTGCACTTGTTTGGGTTCAACCTTAGTTTGTACTCCTTCAATCTCACAAACAGCTTTTGCAGGTGATCAAGGTGTTCTTCTTCAGTTTGTGATCGGGCTATCATGTCATCTACGTAGACCTCTATCTCATGATGTATCATATCATGAAACAAATCTACCATGGCGCGTTGATAGGTTGCCCCGACATTCTTCAGTCTGAATGGCATCACTTTGTAGCAGAACATCCCCCACTGTGTGACAAATGTAGTTTTCTCCATGTCCTCAGGTGCCATTTTGATCTGGTTATAGCCTGAGAATCCGTCCATGAAAGAAAATACTTTATGTTGGGATGTATTGTCAACCAGGATGTCGATGTGTGAAAGTGGAAATCATCTTTAGGGCTGGCCCTGTTTAAATCTCTATAATCCATGCACATTCTCACTTTGCCATCCTTTTTAGGCACAGGAACAATGTTGGCCACCCATTGAGGATAAGAAGTAACAGCCAGAAATCCAGCATTGAATTGTTTCATTACTTCTGCTTTGATCTTCTCTGACATGTCAGGTCTCATGCGGCAAACTTTTTGTTTCAGTGGTGGACAGTCTTCTCTTGTGGGTAGACGATGTACCACGATGTCTGTATCGAGTCCCGGCATGTCTTCGTATGACCAGGCAAAGATCTCAATATAATCATGCAACAACTGAATTAGGCGCTCCTTGACACTCAGCTCTAGATTGACACCCACTTTGATTTCCTTTTTATCTTCCTCGGTACCCAAATGTATTGTATCCAACGGCTCCTCATGAGGCTGAATAACTCTTTCCTCTTGTTGTAGTAGTCTGGCCAATTCCCCTGGCACCTCGCAATCTTCCTCACCTTCATATTCGGCTTGGTTGATCAGATCTTCAGAGTCACTGAAGGCTATAGCAGTATCGTTACCCATGGGATCCGGAATGGAAGGGTACATGCATTTGTGAGTGTGGGTGTGTGTAAGGGTATAACCATCTTAAAATAATAAAATGTAAAAGAAAGACAATGAGCACAAAAGGTTTATATATGAAAAAGCGTCCATGATTCATTGAATGTCATATGAAGATGAAATAAAACCCCTTACAAATGGACCATTGTGCCTCAGGTAAGACACAAGGTTTTTAAAGTCCGAATTGTTCGTGAATATTACAAGTCCAACAGAAATGTAAAAGATAAATTACTGAGAGATGAAAGTTATTAGGACAAAGTCTCTGGCTTCCCAGTTGTGAAGTCCTCCGCTGACAGTAGGAAATATCAATTCTTCCAAGTGCCATCCTCTTCATTGTCTTCTACTGCATTGACCCCTTGGTTACTAATCTTCACAGGTGGCCCCCCAGCACGGGCACGGCGCACGGCCTTCTGAGCAGTTGAAGTAAACCCCAAGCCAAACTTGTCTGATTTGTATGGAATGTCTGGAAGCTTCCCCCAGATGGTGCATCCGCCCTCTTCCACTAGTGCCTTTGCATCCTTTAGAGATGACATCCGAAGTGGAGGTCTTATGATCTTAGGAATCGAGGATACCGCCTTGGTCGCTGCTACTTCTTGAGAGACCTCCTCGAAATGTTGGAAAGGGGTTTCAATGAACTCGCCATCCAACTCTACACATCGGAAAGAATTCAGATGACTAATCATGTACTCCTCCTCCTCGTGGACAGTTATGATCTTTCCTTGGACCGGATACTTCAGCATCTGATGCAATGTGGAGGTGACAGCACCGACATTGTGGATCCAGGGGCGTCCTAACAGACAGGAATAAGAAGGACGGATTTCCATCACATAGAAGGTTGAGTTGAAAATCCAAGTTCCCACCTTTATCGGGATGTCCACCTCCCCGTGGACCATCCTCTTCGAACCATCAAATGCTCTCACCACTATGTTACTGGGTTTTAAAGTCAGCCCCTTGCAATCCAATATGCCAAGGGCTTTTTTCGGTAAGACGTTCAAAGATGATCTCGTGTCCACCAAGAAAGGGGCTAGGGTGTTCCTCTACACTCAACTGAGACATGTAATGCCTCGTTGTGTTTTCTCCCTCTGGGTGTCAAATCAGCATCGGAGAAGCCCAAGCCATTATCAGCTGTCAAACTGGCCACACAATCCTGGAATTGGTCAGCAGACGTCTCTTGCGGAACATGAGCTGTCTTCAGAAATTTCACCAGAGCTTTTGCATGTGCTTCAGAGCACAGCAGCAGAGCTAACATAAAGATCTTGGAAGGGGTTTGCCCCAACTGTTCAACCACATCATAATCACTCTTTTTTATTATCCTCGGGATTTCTTCCATTTCCTTCTTGGATGTTTCGGGGATAGCTAGTGATTGAGCCTTTGTCCGGACAGGCTCCTCTTGAACGTTTTTTCCTTTATTCTCAGCAATGGAAGTAGGGATAGGGATTGTGTTGTCTTTGTCGGTAAGTATGCTTGCAGGTATAATCACTAGTGCAGAGGTAATCTTCGGAACAGCCACGGGTCCAAAGACTGCCTTTGGAGGGGCAATCTCTGGAGAGAAGATTCTACCACTACGGGTAATCTTGCTAGTTCCGGCAATATTGCTAATTTCGGAATTTTCCTCTTCGGAGATCTCTTCTTCGGCAGTCAGTTCATCCTGTTTAATACCATGGTAGTAAATTTCTCCACCGTAATTCCATGGTACTGTTTTATCTGATTTGTACGGGACCGGCCCGGGCATTGTAATCTTGAGTGGAGTAGTCTTTGGAGCAGGTGTAATCCTAACGGGACTTTTAGGGGCCCTGGAAGGATTGGCGTAGATGGTTATAATTGAAACTTCTTTAAATGGAACGGGTGAAACAGGAGCATTCTCAAACATAATTTCTTGGTTATCCATCAGTTGTTGGATACCTTTTTTCAAAATAGGGCAGTCAAATGATGAGGATCGGCAAACATGGCAGTCTTTGTCACAACCTGGGAATATACCAGCTTTCAACAAATTCAACTTAATAATCGGGAGTGGAGTCAACAGTTCATCCACGGTTGCAACAAACGAATCTTCTTCAATATCGTTGGCATTGTGACCATGCCTAGGCATCAGAGCAGAAATAATATTTGGTTTCTCAGGCGCATCAAACTCAACTTCCTTCGCATCTATCAGGTCTTGAATTTTGTTCTTCAGAGCCCAACAATTGTTAGTGTCGTGCCCTGGACTTTCAGAATGGTATGCGTATCTGGCATTTGGATGGTAATGAGGAGACGCAGTATTGGGATTCTTTGGGGCCTCTTTTAAAGTTTCCAAATTCAAATTCAAAAGATGTGGTAGAACCTGGGCTGGAGTCATGTTAATCCTGGTGAATTGCCGAACTGGCCTTTCCACCCTTTGCTGGTTAGTTCTTGGCTGGTCTGATGCAGGCTTTGGAATCAAAACAGCCCCCACTGTTGGTCGGCATTCAGTTCTTCCTTGATTCCTGTGTGAATAAATAACTGATACTTCCTTCCTTCCAGTAAAGGGTTTTTTCACAGTTGTAGAGATAGACGCATCCTTCTGAATCTTCCCACTTCTTATACCAGCCTCTACTCTTTCGCCGGTTAATATCAATTCAGTAAACCCTGCAGAGGAACTCCCAATCAGATGATTGAAGAAAGGGCCCGATAGAGTTCCCAGGAACATGTCCACCAACTCCCTTTTAGACAAAGGGGGTTGCACTCTTCCGGCTAGATCTCTCCACTTTTACGCGTAATCTTTGAAGCCCTCATTGGAAACCATGGCCATACTCTAAAGTTGAGTACGGATAGGTGCCAAGTCGGCGTTCTACTGGTATTGTTTATAGAAAGCTACTTCCAGGTCTTCCCAATTGTGTATGTCAGCCCTTTCTAATTGGTAGAACCAATCAAGTTGCGTTCCTGATAAACTGTCTTGGAAAAAGTGGACCCACAAGTCTTTGTCAGCAGAGTGCGGCTGAATCTTCTTGACATACGATCGGAGGTGCATTTTAGGGCAATACACCCCATCATAATTGGCAAATAGTGGCACTTTAAACTTTGGCGAGATCACAATTCCTGACACCAGCCCTAACTCTTTAAAATCTAGCCCTGGTACTCTCTGGATTTCCATAGCGCTTAATCGCTCTTCAAGGTGTTTGTATTTATCATCAGCCAGAGGGTATTGTTGTTTAGAATCTGATGGTACTGCCGTTTCTTTTCCTTTTCTTTCCCCTTCATCAGATGTTGTTGGAAAATCTAAAGTCCTTCTAGCTTGTCCCTGAAACCTTGTGCCCATGATTACCACACCAGCTGGCTTCTTCTTCTTTTTCTCTTTTTCTAGCAGAGTCTTCAGCTCCTCTTGCCCCTTGGCTAAGGTCATGAGTAACTGTTGAAATTGCATGTTCTGAGCTTGCAGATCTTTGACTGTTTGTTCGAGATCCATCTTACTGAAATAAACAGTAGAGAGATGAGGAAACTTGTTGCAAAGACCTGCTTATGTTTATGATGAATGATATGTATTCATGCAATGCTTTCAAGGATTTAGAAATTCAAATTTGTTTCAAACAAAAAGAAACACACGTCATATTAATAAGATAGAATTTGAGTACATCAATGCCCCTTGGACAAAATAATACAAAATTCTAAGGTAAAAAGACATTGTGCATCCTCTTTGGTGCAATGTAGGTATTGAGAGTCTGCTCTTCATGAAGTAGCCGAGTGGGTTCCAAAACCTTCTTCTCGCTTGCGTAGAATTGGGCTTTGAAAGTATCACGCTCTCCTTTGAGCTGTATCCAATCCCTTTGTAGGTCTTCGAGTGATATAGGCATGTTAGGATGTAGGATAGTGTATGGAACTTCTCCTTCCTTAACAGGCTCAATAATCACTGGGAGAATGGAAGGATAAGGTATCATAAGACTTTGAGCGCGGGTTCGTACCCACTTGAGGTAAGGCTCAAGAGGGATGGAATTCTTGTGTCCAAAAGTCTTGCTATCCACCTTGTTTAGCATCCTCCAGGCTCAGATGAATCTCTGGAGAAGCCCTTGATCGTCGTTGTCGTAGTCGAAAACCAAGCCTTGAATCAGCATATCATGTGGGCCATCCCTTCGGGCATAACCAAACTGTCTTAGAGCCAAGCATGGGTTGTAGGTGATGCCTCCCCTAATTCCAAGTAGAGGGACATTAGGGAATTCCCCACAACGGTCAACAATGATAACATTCTCTTTGGATCGAGAGCACCAATGAATATTTGAATGTTTAAGTGTCATTAACCTTTGTGACCACCTCAAACCTTGCTCATTCTTCAAGACTGATTGGGGAAGATCAGAAATAAACCATCTTTCCAGGAGAGCAGTACAACACATAAGAACACCTCTTTTCCTCATTGTACGAGTGTGAAAAGAGTGTAGGATATCCCCAAGCAATGTAGGTACCGGGTTACGAGACATGAAGATTTTGACAGCGCTTACATCTATGAGTTGGTCAGGATTAGGGAACAAGACCATCCCATAGATGAGAAGAGCTACAATCTCCTCAAAAGCTTGCAAGTCTAAGGAATTCCAACAACTTTGGGCCTTCTCAAACAGAAACTTTGCCAAGAAGCCTTTGACACCACTTCTAGTTTCCCAATGAGTTGTGACATCAGATAAGTACAAGTGCAAGGCTTGAGCAATCTCTTCTGGCTTTGGATCTCTTTCCGTACCGTTGAAGGGTAGTTGATTGAGAATAGGAATCCTCAGAAGTTGAGAGAATTCTTCCAAAGTGGGTACAAGTTGATAGTCAGGAAATGTGAAGCAATGATGCAAAGGGTCAAAGAACTGGAAGAGAACCTTCACCATATCCTCCTCTGTGTTGGAAGTGACCAAGTTGAGTAGACGACCATGTCTCTCGGTGAATGTAGAGTTCTCAGGGATCCTTGAAGCTATCTCCTTGAGTTGTGGAGGAATTCTTACAAGGTTGATTTGGATAGTTTTCCTGCGAAGTGAATCCATAACCTACAAAACAAGAACAAAGATGAATCTCCAAAATCCTTGAAATGGTTAGTGAATGCATATGATGTTCATGATGTCCATGATGTTTATGTACAAGCACGCATATACAAACAAATCAAACAAGTTCTTAGTTTAGGCTTGCATGGGGTTTCATAGGTAAGTACCCTCTTGAAGTTTAGTTGGCTCAACCTGTCCTAGTAATAGTAACCGGGTTCTAAGGAGCTCAATATCACTGGATTGTTTCCTTGGTCATTGTTTCAGCTCAAGCCTCTTTAATGGCGACCGAAATATCCCAAGAAACCAACCTTCAATGAGTGTAGTATCAAGTATCTACCAACTTTGGACTGTACCAAAGTCGGTCATCTCACTACATCCTAAAAAGGCCAAGTTGGTCAAGTAAAGGGTTCTAGAAGTTCATTAGTGCTTCATGACATCACTCAGCGGCCCCGTATTCTCTTTGATTGACTCAAAGGCTACCGGTACCCACAAATATGTCACACTAACATAGCCATTGCTTAGACCATATCGGTATACCCGCACAGTTTCCACAACGTATTGCTATTTACCTATAATGTTTCCCAAATCCGGGTGGAGGATTCAAACCCAAACAATAGAACCAAAATGTAAAGCAAACAAGTCAAACAAGGTAAGCAAATAAATGTGATCTAAACCCTAAGGTAACCCCACTTTTATAATATTTCCCCAGCAGAGTCGCCAGTTCTGTGATGCGGTGGGAGAACTGTCTTGAAGGTTTTGCGTTTTATCGCAAATGTCGCGGTTAGCAAGAGTCACCACCGACTTTTCTTTTATCCAAAAGGAAAGGTAAAAAAGCACAGGAAATACCTTTGAGATGTTTTCTTGAGTTCGGGAGGTAGATTATGAAAAGGGAAGGTGCTAGCACCCTTTTCATCCATGGTTTGCCATGGGCTCTTAGTTACTTGCTTAGATCACTTGCTTTGTTTGTTTGAAATGGTGTTTGATGTGGTTTTGAAAGTATTTTTGTAAAAGAGACCATTTGTTTAGGCAATCTTTGTAATGATTCTCGTTCGTAAGAATGTATACAAAGATGTTTGTCTTTTGAAAATGTTTTCAATATTTTGTAAGATGTTTTGAAATGTGTGTGTGTTTGTTTTTGAAAATAGCAAGGATTGTTTGCTTGAAATAGAGCAAGTAACTTTAGAGGCTATCTACCTACTCAAATGTCTTTCTTGTGCATTTTCTATTCCTTTGACATAGTTGACTTACCATTGATTTGGTAAGCAACCCTATCTTTGGATGTAAACGGGACGGGCGTGGGTCATCGTATAACCATGATAGCAATGCTGCCAAGTATCTTAGCATTTTTGAGGGACCAAGATCATTTTGTTTAGGCAACTTTTTGAATAGCGTCATCGAGGGACTATGATCTTATATTTGTTTTGTTTTGCCAAGATACTTCGCATGCGTAACATGGCCATTTTATTTTAGGCAACCTAAGTGGGAGAAACCCTAAGGGTGCTTGTGTGCAAAGTGTATCATTTTCATGCTTTTGATTTTGTCTTGTATTTAGGGTTTTGTATTTTGCTTTGTTTTGTTCTTGTCATGCAAACCCTAATTACTAATCATGGCATTTAAAGCGATAAATTGCATAATGTAAATATACTAAGCTATTACAACAATTTTATGGGAGGGGGGAATACAAATTTGAATGGGGATTTCCACAAATATAAAGCTAAATATATTATTACAACCAAATCGAATATGCGCAAATTTAAATAAATATAATACAAATATTTAAAATGCAATGCAATGTTCATGTTAGAAAAATGTTTTATGTCTTGTTTTTTTTTTTTGTAAGAAAAATATTTAATTTAGACCTAAAAAAAGGAAAAAATAATATTTATTTTTGGAAGGAGATTAAACCCTAGTTTTTATTCAAAAAGAAAGTAATGTTCTATATTATTATTTTGTGTATTTTTTGCATAAAAAATAAAAAATAATATTATGCCTAAATACTAAAAATTAAATATGTGCAAAAATCATGTATTTATGAATATAAAAATGTATAATAAAAATATTAAATATATTTGATTATTTACAAACTTATTAAGAAAATAAATTCTATTCTATCAAAATAAATCAAATTTTTTTATGTGAGAAAATAATAAAAAAATAAAATAAAAGTGTGAAAATAAATAAATCATTTTTAGGATTTTTTATCATTTAGAAAAAATAAACAAAAGTATTAAATATGAAAATATGAAAAAAATACAAAAATATAAAAAGTTAGCCAGGGGGTGCAATAGCAAGTCAGGGGGATGGGTTTAGCAAAAACAAAAAGGCCACGCTGCCAAAAAGCCCATAACTTCATCCCTGTCCTTCGTTCCTCATCTTCACGCCATTTTCAGTTCAAACATGTAACTTCTTCATGCTTGCATAAAAATGAAAACTCATAACATGAAAAATGTGGAATTTGAGCTCACGATTCCAACCATATAAATTATGTAACCTAACTATCAAAGATCAAAGAGAATTTTGGAATCCCTAAATTGTGACCTAATTTTTTCCAGAGATTTCAAGCTTCAAATTCTCTTAGCACAAGTAATATAAATGCAAAGTAATGGTATGTACAACTTCGTTATGATGAGAACTACATTTTTTCTTCACAAATCGTGGCTTGAAGTTGCCTATATAAAGAGATAGAGTTTAAGAAAATACCTCCTTCAGCTGTAATCGTGTATGGCAATGTAGGGACTTTAATGGAGGCCTGATGATTGTTTGAGCTTTCTTGAACTTCCCTGAACCTGTTCCAATCTTTATCTTGCTCTGAGGATGGCTGGAACTCCCTGACCAAGTCCAACTGCAAGCTTCCAAATTGAAAATGGCAGATGGTGAAACAGAGGTTACAGAACCAGGGTGATGGCTTGGATTGACTAGGTATCAAGTGTATAAGATGTTTGAATCTATTAGACACAAAATGCATGAGCCAAATGAGGGTTGGTTGAGCTTTTGCAGAAACTGTGTGCTTAGGCAGATTTTTGGTGTTTTTGAGTTTGAGAGAGTTCTAAGTCCAAGACAAGCGTGTGATGCCTTTTACAATGTTTGCATATTAGTATAGAAGTGATACCAAGTTAGCTTCCTACTAGTTGTGCAAGCTTTAGCCCTTTTGCCATCTTTCTTGTACTTGAAGTAAAGTTGATAAGACCAATCTCACATGCTTGTACCAGCTTGCTTTAGGGCTGATATGAGTTTGTATAAATTTCTTGAGAGTTGTGTAGTTTGCTTGTATCAAGAGGACAGGTCCAATGCTCCAAGTTGACAAAGTTACAAAAGTGCATCTTTATGAAAATGGCAATGAAGCCTTTTTGCCCAAAATGGAATTACAACTTGTGTAAAGTTTCAAAAGCAAGGATAAAGGCTTTGTCAACTGAGTATGCATTTAATTAAGGAGTGTATATCAAGCTTAAGACTTGTAAAGCAAGATATAACCAGCATAGGTTTGGTTTGCAACTTGATTCTATATGAAAATGGCTTGAACAAAAAGTGAGAAAATGCCAACTTCCTCTCTTCAATTCTCCCTACTCAAAAATGATCTTGGAGAGTTCTTGAACATTTTGGAAAGCTTGCAATGTGTTCTATAATCCATATTTGAAATTAATTTTGATATACCTCTTGGAACTAGGTGAAAAGTTACCACGAAGTTGGGTCCAAAACCTACCTAAATTAGGGCAAAATTTCACTAAGTTATTTAGTTCATGGCCCTATATTCATAAATTCGTAACTTGAGATCCAAGCATATTTAGGGAAAGGTTTGTGAAGAAAAGTTGTATATTTAATGGAGGACTACAAATTTCATGTTGGGAACTTTTCTTGAATCAAAATGCATCATGGTGAAAAAGTGGTGAAAAGTTGAGAAAAAATAAGAAAATTTGTATACTTAGAAAAATTCTAAGTTATGAAAATTTTCAAATTAAAACCCTAATTTTCAAATTTAGTTTTCTTGGTGAAAATTTTTCATATTTTGACACATATTGATGAATTATGACCCTTGGTAATTGATTTTAACCAAAAAGTCAAAGTTTGACTTTTTAGTGTACAATTGACTTTTGATCAGTTGATTGTAAATTTCATCTGTAAATCCAATGAACTTGAGATCTTTTGAACCATGTAATTAGGTTAAGATGATTCCATTGAACCCTTGAAATCATGTTTGAACTCAATTGGTAATTGGTTAGGTTAAAAATCAGAAATTGCCCTTTCTCAGTCAAAACCCTAATTTTAACCATTTTGCCCTTTTGATGATTTGATCAAATTTCTTGAGGTGTTATGATCCAAACTTGATAAAATGGTACATATGAATTTAGAATGTTGATGTGGATAAAAAATTATGAAGTTTGACTGTAAATTGGCCATAGTTGACTTTTTCCCCAATACAGCTGATTTTTAGGTCAATTGTCCAATTGACTGATCAAAAATGTGGTTCAAGGCTTGAAACTTAACATGAGCAATCTTAGGGGTCCAAAATGATGTATGAAAGTCAAATGAAGCATTGATGGTCCAAAAATCCTTGTGCAAACTCAAACCCTAATTTTGGGTTATCAGTGCAAAATGAGATGTCTTGAACTGACCAAACCCTAATCTTGTCTTGAGTCAAAGAAGTCTTGTGAGAAAAATCTTGATAAATGAGAGGGAAAATTTTGGGGTACAACACCGGGTTCTAAGGAACTCAATATCACTGGATTATTTCCTTGGTCATTGTTTTAGCTCAAGCCTCTTTAATGGCGACCAAAATATCCCAAGAAACCAACCCTCAATGAGTGTAGTATCGAGTATCTACCAACTCCGGACTGCACCAAATCCGGTCATCTCACTACATCCTAAAGGCCAAGTTGGTCAAGTAAAGGGTTCTAGAAGTTCATTAATGCTTCATGACATCACTCAGCGGCCCTGTATTCTCTTTGATTGACTCAAAGGCTATCGGTACCCACAAATATGTCACACTAACATAGCTATTGCTTAGACCATGTCGGTATACCCCGCACAGTTTCCACAACGTATTGCTATTTACCTATAATGTATCCCAAATCATGGTAGAAGATTTCAAACCCAAAAAAAAAACCATAATGTAAAGCAAACAAGTCAAACAATGTAAGCAAATAAACGTGATCTAGCCCTAAGGTAACCCCACTTTTATAAAATTCCCCAGCAGAGTCACCAATTATGTGGTATGGTGGGAGAACTGACTTGAGGGTTTTGCATTTTATTGCAAATGTTGCAGTTAGCAAGAGTCGCCACCGACTTTTCTTTTATCCAAAAGGAAAGGTGAAAAAGCACAGGAAAGACCTTTGAGATTGTTTCTTGAGTTCGGGGGGTAGATTATGAAAAGGGAAGGTATTAGCACCATTTTCATCCATGGTTTTCCATGGGCTCTTAGTTACTTGCTAGATCACTTGCTTTTGTTTTGAAATTGTGTTTGGTGTGGTTTTGAAAGTATTTTGTAAAAGAGGCCATTGTTTAGGCAATCTTTGTAATGATTCTCGTTTGTAAGAATGTATACAAAGATGTTTGTCTTTTTGAAAATGTTTTCATTATTTGTAATATGTTTTTGAAATGTGTGTGTTGGTTTTGGAGAATAGCAAGGATAGTTGTTTGAAAATAGAGCAAGTAACTAGAAGCAATCTACCTACTCAAATGTCTTTCTTGTTCATTTTATATTCCTTTGACATTGTTGTCTTACCATTGATTTGGTAAGCAACCCTATCTTTGGATATAAATGGGACGGGCGTGGGTCATCGTATAACCATGATTAGCAATGTTGCAAAGTATCTTAGCATTTTTGAGGAACCAAGATCATTTTGTAAGGTAAATTTTAGTAGCATCATCGAGGGACTATGATCTTATACTTGTTTGTTTTGCCAAGATACTTCGCATGCGTAATATGGCCATTTTTGTACAAGGCAACCAGGTGGAGAAACCCTAAGGGTGCTTGTGTGCAAGTGAGTTATTTTACTGCTTTTGATTTTATCTTGGATTTAGGGTTTTCTATTTGATTTGTTTTTATCTTGCCATTCAAACCCTAATTACTAGCATGGTACGTAAAAGCGTTAAATTGCATAATTTAAAGATTACTACGCTATTACAACATTTTATGGGAGGGGGAAATACAAATTGTGAATGGGGATTTGCAATAATGTAAATCTAATTAAGCTATTACAACCAAATCGAATTTGTAAAAATATTTGAATAAACAATATACAATATAAATTAAATGTGCAATGGTATGTATATGCAAGAAAAAGATCTTTGCTTTGTTTTTATGTGAAAAGGAATTTTGAACTAAACCTAACAATCTTAAGAAGGAAATTATTTCTTGAAAAAAAATGGTTAACCCTAATTTCTAATTTAAAAGAAAATAAAGCTCTTTAAGTATTATTTTGTGTATATTTTGTCTTAAAATAATAAATAACATTCATGAAAATATTAGGTCTTTTTATGTATTAAAAAAAATATTTATAAGTGTGAGAAAAAGAATAAATAATTAAACTAATTCTATTTTTTATTTACAAGTTTACTTAAGAAAATAATTAATATATAGTTAAAATAAAATATATTTTTTATGTGAAAATAAAATAAAATAAGTCAAAAATGTAATATTTATAATATTTATATTTTTCATGATTTTACGTATTAAAGAAAATATTTAATAAAACAAAAAAAAAGAAATAAAACAAATAAATAAAATGTATGGGCTAGGGGGTATCCTGAGTAATCAGGTGGTAGTATGTTAGCAAAAACAACGCTAAGGCCCAAGCATTGAAGCCCATCCCGCAAACAGCCAAAAAATGAAACTGGAAAAATATGAAAAAAACAAAAGGTAGCGCCAAGGTTCGAACCCATGACCTATGCATTCCCAGCGCGCTACCTTGTCACTGGGGTGGATGTACATCCGTTAGTTTATGTGAAACAAGAAAAACATAACACAAAAAGCTTCCTTTGCCCAGTACTTCGTCTTATTCTAGCTAGCCAGACCAAGCATATCTCTCTCATTTCTCTATGAAAATGGAAACTTCCAACATGAAAATGATAGTACTCTTTCCCACGATTTCAGACATGTAACTTATGGAAACTAACAATCAAAGATCAGAACGAATTTGAAAGCCCCTAATTTCAAACCTAATTTTTACAGAAATTTAAATTCCAAAATTCTCTATACCTAATTATCAGAAATGAAATCTATGCACACGGTTGGCTTTAACACAATAATATCTACATTTTCCTTTCACAAATCGTGGCCAATGGATGCTTGTATGAAGAGATAAAAGTTGGAGTTCTTACCTCTTTCAGCTGAGATCGTGAATGGAGTTTGAGTGAGATTTATGAAGGCTTGAAGATTCCTTTAACTTGCTTGAACCTCCCTGAGTGTGTTCCAATCCTTACCTTGCTTTGAAAGTGTCTGAAACTCTCTATCCAAGTCAACCTGAAAGCTTGAGAAAAAAATGGAAGATGGAGAAGGAGGTGTTACAGTGGAGGGATGATGGCCTGGATCACTTAGATATGAGGTAGGTAAAGTGTTTGAATGATTAAAACTTGAAACGCACGAGCCAATTTGTGGATTGCTATGCTTATGCTCAAACTGCAAGTTTTTGACAGGTTTCTGGTGAGAGGGAATTTTTGAGTGTTTCTAGACTTTAGCAATCATGTTCTAAGCTGTAATGTATTTGTGTATTAGTATGGAGAAAGTTTCAAATCCACTCCTCAACATATTTCTGAGTCTTTGTCCTTCTTGCACTCTTACTTGCTTTTGAAGTCAAGTGAGAAGACAAGTCTCTTCATGCCTGTACAAGCCTGCTTGGAGTTGGTACAAGCTCTATACAAATTTATTTAGGTTTGTAGGAATTGTGTGTACAGATAAGACAGGTCCAATGCTCAAGAATTGAAAAGTTGCAAAAGTTATGCTTTTCCAAAATGGCAATGGCAACTTTGTGCCATTTATGGAATTAAAACTTGGATAAAGACTTTTGTGCTTGGATTAAGGCTTTGTCAACTGAGTAAGAATTACATTATAAAGTGAGAAACAAGTTTGATACTTGTGAAGCAAGAATTAGGCAGCATAGGTTCAGATTGGAGTTTTGTTCTTCATGAAATGGCTTGAATTCAAAGTGAGAAATTGCCAACTTCAACTCTTCGATTCTCCCTACTCAAAAATGATCTCAAGGAGTTCTTAGACATTTTGGAAAGCTTGCAATTTTCTCTATAACTCATATTTGAAATGCATTTCAAGATTCCTTTTGGAACTAGTTGAAAAGTTGCCATGAAGTTAGGTCAAAAACCTGCCTAAATTAGGGCAAAATTTCACTAAGTTAATTTAGTTCATGGGCATGTATTCACAAAATTATATCTTGAGATCCAAGTATCTTTAGGGGAAAATGGGTGAAGCAAAGTTGTAGATTTCATGGAAGTCTACAACTTTCATGTTTGGAACCTTCTTTGAATCATCTTGTATCATGGTGGAAAATTGGCTTAAAGTTGAGAAAAAATAAGAAAATTTATATACTTAGAACAATTTCTAAGTTAAGAAAAATTCAAATTTCAAAACCAAATCTTCAATCTTTGATTCCTTGATGAACAAGTTTCATATTTTGACATGTTTTGATGAATTGTGATCCTTGGCACTTGATTTTGACCAAAAAGTCAAGGTTTGACTTTTCAGTATATAGTTGACTTTTGATCAGTTGACTACAAATTTAATCTATCAATCTAATGCAAAAGCAATGTTTTGAATCATGTCATTAGATCAAGATGATGCAATTTAGCTCTTGGAATATTTCTTCAAACCAATTAGTCATTTTCTAGGTCAAAAATCAGAAATTGCTTTCTCAGTCAAAACCCTAATTTTGACCATTTTGCCCTTTTGATGATTTGATCAAATTTCTTGAGGAATTATGGTACAAACTTGATCAAATAATACATATGAGTCTATAATGTTGATGTGGATTAAAAATTATGAAGTTTGACTGTAAATTGGCCATGGTTGACTTTTTCCCCAATACAGCTGATTTTTAGGTCAACTGTCCAATTGACTGATCAAAAATATGGTTCAAAGCTTGAAACTTGTCATGAGTAATATTAGGGGTCCATAATGATGTTTGAAAGTCAAATGAAGCACTGATTTCCCAAAAATCCTTGTACAATCTCAAACCCTAATTTTGGGTGATTAGTGCCTGATGGGATGTCTTGAGCTGATCAAACCCTAATCCAGTCTTGAGTTAAAGAGATCTTGTGAGAAAAGTCTTGATAAATGAGAGGGAAAATTTTGGGGTACAACACCGTGGATGGAATCTCTAATCGATCCAAAAGAATAGTTTCTTTCATAAACCTCAACATGAAATAGCCGCAATCTATACTGTTACGTTGGTGAGGGCATTACACATGGAAAGAAAGTACGAATATATATCAGGATATACCCCTTAAATTGTTTTATCAAGTATCATCACTAATGTAATCAAAACTGAATATTTCTTTGTGAAAATATACCTCCACTCTGATCCATGTAACGTTGTTGGCTCTACTTTTTGGCACTTGAATATCTCTTTGGGAGTGAAAAGCTAGTAGAACGCTATAATAAAATATAAACGACTGTTTAGAACAATCTCACATAGAAATATAAACATAAACACAAATCCATATATATATATATATATATATATATATATATATATATATATATATATATATATATATATATATATATATATATATATATATATATATATATATATATATATATATATATATATATATATATATATATATATATATATATATATATATATATATATATATATATATATATATATATATATATATATATATATATATATATATATATATATATATATATATATATATATATATATATATATATATATATATTGTGATCGGTGGAAATAGAACTGACTGTTTTGGAATGCTGGTTCGCGAAATGTCGCGGTAAGCAAGAGTCGCCACCGTCTTTTATTTTCTCCAACAAGGAAAGGACAAAAGCACAGCAAAATTCCTTTTCGAGATGTTTCTCGGTTCGGGAGGTAGATTATAGAAAGGGAAGGTGTTAGCACCCTTTCTATCCGCGGTTATCCACGGGCTCTTAGGTACTTGCTCACTATGTTTTCAAAAATGTTTGCTTTTCTTGTGTTTGTGGGTTTTGAAAAAGTTTGTTTTGAAAACTTCTAGGTAACTCTTGTATCAGTCCTCAAGAGTGTATGAAGTATTTGTTTGAAAACTTTTGTTTGAAAGTGTAAGTGCGAAAAGTTTGTTTTGTTTTTGAAAGAGCAAGTACCTTAGAGAAATTTACCTACTCAAAAGGAATTAAGCTGTGTAAATGTCCTTTAGACAGTACTATCCCACTATTGAGAAGTAGGTAGCACCGTCGTTGGAGTTATTCGGGTCAATTCGATTATATGGACATGTGTGGTCACCAAAGCAATAGTAGGACGCCTTAGCGGTAACCCTAATGTCCTAGATCCTTTTTTATCCGAGGAAACCGTTTCGAGGCAACTTGGATCTTTAGACAGGAGGGCGACCTCTAAAACACCCTATACTCAATGACCACGTCGAGGCAACCAAGTGAGGCGTACCCTAGGAGTGGCATGTGCACGTGTGTCAGGATTCAGTTTATATTATCTTTGCACATGTATCATGGTGAGCTACGGGTTGATTTTATTTTTCAGGCAAGTCTTGTCATGCATAGTTAACAGTTAATAATTATGCGGAAAATAAATTGCGGAAAGTAAATCTACGCTATTACAAGGCGTCGGGTATTTACATCGCCAAAAACATAACCCTTGAAACGTAAATGCGAGAAAATAAAAGAAAGCGATAAAAGTCCTAATTATCTATTACATCCTCGGAGCAAATACATAAATATGATCAAAATAATACGCGCGAAAAGAAATTGAATTGGAAAAGTCTTTAGGGTTTTGACCCCTTTTTGAGAAAAGAATGAATTTCGGTCCTTTTTGCATTTAATTAAACCTAATTCTAAAACTAATTAATTAATTAAAAGAAAAGAGTTTTTGTGTTCTTTATGTTTTAATGAAAAAATAAAATAAAATAAAGTCAAAAGTTAGTAAAAAAAAACCCTAATTCTAATTTATTTTATTTATTATGAAAAAGTCAAAGTTAACCTAATTAAAAAAGACTAAATTAATTAATTATATTTATTTACAAAATAATAAAGTGAAATTAATAAATAATAATAATAATAAAAATATTTACATTTTTTAGTTGTCTGAATTTATTATGAAAAATATTAATTAAGTTAATTAAATAATAATAATAATAATTAATAATATTAATTAGTAAAAGAAAATAAAAAGAAAAGTATGAATGAACCAGGGGGGTGTTGGGTCCATTAGGAGGTTAATCTGGAAATTCTGTGGCCCATTAAGCTATTCAGTCCATTGACTTATTGAGGTCCTCCATGGCATGGTTGACTGAGGAGTACCATGGTCTTCCAATCCAGGCCTTTGGATCTATGCTGGCAGCCACATGGCGCACTGATCATTGGAGGTATATTGTGGAGCACTTCCTGAAGCCTGCATGTGAACATGTTATGAAAATATGATAAGAGTTTTGGGGGACCTGGGAATCGAACCCAGGTCCCAATGGTTACCAGCCAACTCATCTTCCACTATGCCAACACGCTTCAGTCATCATTGAAATAACAAACAAACATTATATTAAATAATCAATTCATATGCTGCACAAAAGCAAAACACGCGCCCTTTTTCAAACCAACCAACCACGCATCAACACGCAATCGTCTTCCTCGTTTGCCTGCAAAAAAAACAAATAGATAGCGGGGGTTTTTAACCCCCACAACCTGCAACCACGAAAAATAGCGAATAGGCGTATGATTAACATAAATATTTCGCGAGTATGGCTTTTGATTCGTCTTGTTCTGACGGTTTCAACCATAGGTCTCTTGAGGCTTGATTTTTCCTATACTGTAAAGCCCTAATTTGGAAGCTCAAGAACCCTAGATTTCTTCAATGGTAACTTGTGATTCTGGGCATTATAATGCAATTAACTAATACCATTAGCTTTATATGAATTCAAGCAATACAAAATAATGATTAAAACATGTTAATTATGCATGAAATATGAGTTTCGATTATGGAAAAAATCATCAAACCGTGTGATTGTAAACGATGATTTCTTGAGCTTTAGCACTTGGTTTTGATTGCAATCCATCTCTGGGAACCACTGCAATGTATTAGAAACCACAAAAGCCTTTGAATCACGTTGGAATGTGGAAATCAGTTTTCAAATTTCTTGAGTTTTTTTCAAAGTGGTTATGGCTTTCTTGCAGCAGCTTTCACGTCTGCATGAGTAGAGTTAGGTTGTGTATTTATAGAGGAAGAGAAATTAGGTCAAATCTTTGCCAAGAAATCCATGGAATTGATGTTTGTATATTTGATTGAAAATCAAATATTTTTGAATATTTTTGATTGGAAGAACCTGCCAAACTTGGAGATTCTTGTCCCTTTGATTTGCACACGAATTTTCCAGCTTTTTTAGGTCATTCTTGCTTCACAAAAAGATTGAAAAACCATATCTTTGAATTTCCTACAATTTAAATTAATTAAATGAATTAAAATCAATTAAAAATCCAATTAATTAATAAAAAATAAGAAAATAAACTCAAATAGGCTTGATGGGTCGTGCATAGGCCAAGGATAAAGTTTCAAGAAGAAATTTGAGGCCCATTAGCAAAAACAAAGTATTTTGAGCAAAGTTGACTTTTGCAAATTCACCAAAATTTCCCAACTTCTCCAATGCATATCTTGCTCAATTTTGATCCTATGAACATGTTCTTGGACATTTTGGAAAGGTCTTGAATTCCTATAACCAATGCCTTTGGTCCCATGTCATTTGGATTCACCAATCTCAAGTTATGGTCTTTGACTTAAAGTGCATTTTTGTTAACTTTTGAAATTGACCTATAATGTGGAAATTGATAACTTTTTGTGAGAGCATTTATTGGACTTGGAATGTGAAGATGGATTGTAGGAAATGTCATCCCCTTCAAAATGAGCATTGGATGGGATTTTTCTGATGAACCATGAAAAAGTTATGCCTTGGTCAAGATACAGTTGACTTTTCTACTGTCCAAAAATAGTAACTTTTGCATCTTGATGATTTTTGAGCCATTCTTGTGGAATCATGATCAAGACTTGATCAAATGATGATTGTGAGCTTAAAATAAGATGTTGACCAAAAATTTTGACTTTTGACTGTAAAATGACCATTTTGCCCCTGCAGTTGACTGTGAATCAAATAGGGCTTTTGACTGTGCAATTTGACATTATGAGTCTTGAGACTTGACATGTAGATGCTTGACAATGTATATAGGCCTATGAGACTTGATTGAACCATTGAAAACCTCAAATTCCTTGAAATAAACAAAACCCTAATTTTGACTGGCTTATGAGGCATTTGGACTGTGCAACCCTTGAGAAATCTTGAACCATTTGAAGATGATTCTTGACAAACCTTGAAGAATATGGGAGGGTAAATTTTGGGGTACAACAGTTGCCCCTGTTAAATCTTCTTAGACCTGAGGATGTAGATTGGCTTGCGTGCCTTTCGTGATCCGAAGGTGGAAGATGATTGAACACTAAAGTGCCCAGAAATTTGCACTCGCATAGTATGGTATCAGCAATGTGACGGAGGGAATGGGCTTACAGATGCCATTTGGAGAGATGGTGGATAGGAGGATGGGCTTATAGATGCCATCTGGAGATGTGCCAGCATTTTGTCGGGAATGGGCTTATGGATGCCATTTGGAGATGTAATGGATAGTTGTGGAGATGGGCTTAAAGATGCCATCCAAGGGTGTCGATCGCGTAAGAGATTCCTTAGCGAGAACTTGCATACTTGAGAAAGAAAGATGGTTTCCTGGATTGCTACAGGTATTGATCTTTAAACTCTTCATGCAGATACTTTCCTGGCTAGTTACAGGTATAGATCTACAATCAATCGCTCACAGATATGCCCTGGCTAGATACAAGTATCGAATCTGGAACTTAAAAGGGTTGGTCGAGATAGCTTTCCTGGCTGGATACAGGTGTAGATCTCTGACCTGAGAAAGAAAGATGACTTCCTGGCTAGATACAGGTATTGATCTTCAATCTCTTCATGCAGATACTTTCCTGGCTAGATACAGGTATAGATCTACAATCAGTCGCTCACAGATATGCCATGGCTAGATACAGGTATCGAATCTGGAACTTCAAAAGGTTGGTAGAGATAGCTTTCCAGGCTGGATACAGGTGTAGACCTCTGACTTGAGAATGAAAGATGACTTCCTGGCTAGATACAGGTATTGATCTTCAATCTTTTCATGCAGATACTTTCCTGGCTAGATACAGGTATAGATCCACAATCAATCGTCCACAGATATGCCCTGGCTAGATACAGGTATTGAATCTGGAACTTCAAAATGTTGGTCGAGATAGCTTTCCTGGCTGGATACAGGTGTAGACCTCTGACCTGAGAATGAAAGATAATTTCCTGGCCTGTTACAGGTGTTGATCTTCAAACTCTTCATGCAGATACTTTCCTGGCTAGATACAGGTATAGATCTACAATCAATCGCTCACAAATATGCCCTGGCTAGATACAGGTATCGAATCTGGAATTTCAAAAGGTTGGTCGAGATAGCTTTCCTGGCTGGATATAGGTGTAGACCTCTGACCTGAGAATGAAAGATGACTTCCTGGCTAGATACAGGTATTGATCTTCAATCTCTTCATGCAGATACTTTCCTGGCTAGATACAGGTATAGATCTACAATCAATCGCTCACAGATATGCCCTGGCTAGATACAGGTATCGAATCTGAAACTTCAAAAGGTTGGTCGAGATAGCTTTCCTGGCTGGATACAGGTGTAGACCTCTGACCTGAGAATGAAAGATGACTTCCTGGCTAGATACAAGTATTGATCTTCAATCTCTTCATGCAGATACTTTCCTGGCTAGATACAGGTATAGATCCACAATCAGTCGCTCACAGATATGCCCTGGCTAGATACAGGTATCGAATCTGGAACTTCAAAAGTTGATGGTAATCGTCTTTTGATTGACTTTTCTCTGAAAAGGCAAACATTAGTCGTATGCAATGTCATGATGTATGAAATGCATGATGTCATGATGTTCTCAAGAATAAATGAGATTGTGTCGTATGCACTTTATCATGTATATGAATAGGAGGTATGAGATGTGATATGTTTATGAATGTATTTTCGTCTGGGAAAATAAATCCTTGACGAATGCCGGGAGTTTGTTGAATCCTGGGCTAATGTTGAAGAGTAGAGTTCTTCGTTTCCGCTGGGGATGATGATTGCAAGAATAAACCGGTAGGAGAAGATGACTCCGTTGGGGAATAAACTTTGTTGAAGAGATTACTCTGCGGGGAATTACTCTGTGGGAAGAGATGCTTCGCTGAGATTTTAATGATAACTCCGTTGGGGACTCCGTTGATAAGCTCTACTGGGATTTTGATGATCTCCGCTGGGGGATAGAAAGAACTTCGCTGAGGACGATCTTTCCGTTGCAATTTGCTGAGGATAACCCAGTTAGACTCTGGTGGGGAATAACCTTTGAATATGGCTAGGAGAGATGCATTTGTACTCTGCAGGGGACAAGCTTCCAGAATCTACTGGGGAGATGATTCAATTCTCCTGGGGAAACTTTTTGGACTGCACTGGGGAAGTGGCTCCACTAGGGTGTCTGTATTCCGCCGGGGAACAATCTTATATTTCTGTCGAGGAATATTATGACTACCGGGGATGCTTGCTGAAGAATATCTGTATACTCTGCTGGAGAATATTGAGATCTTCTGGGGATACCCAACTTTTCCAGGACTGATGGTAGACCAACTCTGCTCGGGGAGAGAGTATTGTTGACTTGCTGGAGATACTGTGCCTTTTTAGGGCTGATGGAAGACCAACTCTGCTTGGGGAGAGTATTGCTGAATCTTGCCTTACTCTGCGGGGAGTGAAGGTATCTTGGTCGTATTCTTCAGCTGAAACTACCTTGGTACCTTGGTGGACAGAGCAACTAAACCACTTAGACAATTATTATTGCCCCTGTTTCTGATGTCACCTGTAATTAGTCCTTTGTTTCGCATGCAAATATTTATGAACAACAATTAATGTCAAATGCATATATCAAAAATGAACATTGGACGTTCTTTGCAAAACAAAACAGATAAAAGGAAAAACAATTGGCAATTTGTCTAAAAAATGAGCTTGTATTGATTTTTTGAAGTTTTCCTGTAAATAGGCGCTTTTGTACAAGAGGCTGACGTCCTAGTAAGAGAACACCGCCGAACAACATAGAGTTTATACCATTTTGTGAAAAGAAAACAAAACAGCTATGTGAAAAATCCCACTGGGTTCCAACTCTGCTATCGCCTTTATGTCTTCAAGCGTCTCATCACTTTGCTGTTTAGTTGAAAATGAAGTTGATTGGTTGATGCCGTCTGAGCCTGATAGTTGATACCGAAGTCTGGATGCAGGGTGATCCAATGATACATAGTATTACGCTTATCCCTAAGTTTTGCCTGGACCGCCCTTTCGGGTTTTCAGTCCACCGGGATACCCATTTTTGCCCAAGCCGCCTTTTCAGGTTTTCGACTTGTCGGGTGTACAGATTTTTTTCATTTCATCCCTTATTTTTGCCTAGGCCAGTCGACCTAGCGGGTCTTTCATCATGCGTAGTATCTTTTTACTATGTCTGCATTGGTGGGGGTGAGGAAGGTCGTCACCATCCATGGTAGTTAGAATCATCGCTCCTCCCGAGAAGATGTTCTTAACCACAAACGGCCCTTCGTACGTGGGGGTCCATTTTCCCCTGGGATCACCTTGAGGTAGAATGATGCGCTTGATTACCAGGTCTCCGACTTGGTACTCTTGTCGTCTGACTTTCTTGTTAAATGCCTTGATCATCCGTTTTTGGTACGTCTGACCATGACAAATAGCAGTGAGTCTCTTTTCGTCAATTAGGTTTAATTAATCAAGCCGAGTCTGGATCCAGTCATCTTCGTTCAAACCTGCATCCTTCATTATCCGGAGAGAGGGTATCTGGACTTCAATAGGCAAGACTGCCTCCATGCCATAGACCAAGGAAAAGGGTGTTGCCCTTGTTGACATCCTTGCTGAGGTACGGTACCAATGAAGAGCAAACGGTAACATCTCGTGCCAATCTTTGTAGGTCACTGTCATCTTCTGCACAATCTTCTTAATATTCTTATTCGCCGCTTCTACAGCCCCATTCATCTTCAGTCGATAGGGAGAAGAGTTGTGGTGCTGTATCTTGAATTGCTCACAGAGCTCAGTGATCATCTTGTTATTAAGATTGGTACCATTGTCCGTAATGATCCTCTCAGGTACACCGTATCGACAGATCAGGTTATGCCGAATGAACCGTGCCACTATGTTCTTGGATACGGTGGCAAAGAAAGCTGCTTCAACCCACTTTGTAAAGTAATCAATCGCTACCAGGATGAAACGATGCCCGTTGGATGCTGTAGGTCTGATCTCGCCGATCATATCAATGCCCCACATTGCAAAAGGCCAAGGTGCTGTCAAGACGTTCAGAGGAACTGGAGGAACGTGCACCTTATCAGCATAGATCTGGCATTTGTGACATGTCCGAGAATGTTGATAACAGTCGGCTTCCATTGTGGACCAGTAATATCCTGCCCGAAGGATTTTCTTTGCCATGGTATGTCCACTGGAGTGTGTTCCGAATGTTCCTTCATGTAGCTCTGCCATGATCCTTTCTGCTTCAGTCTTGTCCACACAACGCAGTAAGGTTGAATCATGGATTCGTTTATGGAGAATGTCATTGCTGAGGAAGAACTTTTCCGCGAACCTTCTCAGAAACTTCTTGTCATTAACAGATGCACCCTCGGGGTATTCTTGAGCTTCAAGGTACCTTTTCACTTCATGATACCAAGGCTTTTCCGTTACCTCTTCGGTCTCAAGATCACAGCCATGTGCAGGTTCGTCCAATTTCCAAATAATGATCCGGGGAGCCTCGTTGTCCCATTTGACTTTGAACATAGAAGACATCATAGCCAGCGCGTCCGCCAACTGATTCTCCTCTCTTGGGAAGTGTTCAAAGGTTATCTCCTCGAAATAGGGAATCAATGTCAACACATACTCCTTGTAAGGAATAAGATTTGGGTGTTTCGTATCCCACTCGCCTTTGATCTGACTGATCACGAGAGCGGAATCTCTGAAGACACTCAGAAACCTGATCCTTAGGTCAATTGCAGCTCGAAGACCCATGATGCATGCTTCATACTCCGCCATGTTGTTGGTGCAGTTGAAACATAGTCGGGCGGTAAGTGGACTATGAGAGCCTTTTGGAGATATGATCACAGCACCAATACCATTACCCAAAGCGTTTGAGGCTCCGTCAAAGTGCATAGACCATCGGGATCCTTCCTCAGGTCCTTCATCCGGTCCAGGTACTTCACAATCAGTCACTACCATGATATTCTCGTCTGGAAATTCAAAGTTCATCGACTGGTATTCATCCACTGCCTGATGTGCCAAATGGTCTGCCAATACACTTCCCTTGATTGCTTTTTGAGTCGTGTACTGGATGTCATATTCCGTCAAGATCATCTGCCATCTCGCTATTCTTCCGGACAAGGCAGGCTTTTCGAAGATGTACTTGATTGGATCCATCTTTGAAATCAACAGAGTAGTGTGAGTCAACATATACTGTCTCAGCCGGCGAGCAGCCCATACCAAAGCGCAGCAAGTTTTCTCGAGCAGTGAGTATCGGGTCTCACAGTCGGTAAACGTTTTGCTAAGGTAATAAATAGCGTGCTCTTTTCGGCCAGACTCGTCATGCTGCCCCAGCACACACCCCATTGAGCTGTCAAGTACTGTCAAGTATAATATTAGAGGTCTCCCTTCAACCGGTGGCATAAGAATGGGTGGTTCTTGGAGATACTCTTTGATTCTTTCGAAAGCGGCCTGACATTCATCGTTCCAACGTACTACTTAATCTTTCTTCAGTAGCTTGAAGATTGGTTCACAGGTAGCAGTTAGATGTGAGATGAATCGGGAAATGTAGTTCAATCGTCCTAGAAAGCCTCTGACTTCTTTCTCTGTCTTGGGAACTGGCATCTCTTGTATGGCTTTCACTTTGGCAGGGTCCACTTGGATACCTTTGTCACTCACGACGAAGCCTAGCAGTTTTCCAGATCTTACCCCGAAGGTGCACTTGTTCGGGTTTAACCTTAGCTTATACAACTTCAAACGGTCAAACAACTTCTGTAGATGGTCAAGGTGTTCCTCCTCAGTTTGGGACCTTGCAATCATATCGTCGACGTATACTTCAATTTCATGATGGATCATGTCGTGAAACAGAGCAACCATGGCACGTTGGTAGGTTGCCCCAGCATTTTTCAACCCAAAAGGCATGACCTTGTAGCAAAAGGTGCCCCACTGAGTAACAAAAGTGGTCTTCTCCATGTCTTCAGGAGCCATCTTGATTTGATTATAACCTGAGAACCCATCCATGAAGGAGAATACCTTATGCTGAGCAGTATTATCAACCAGAACGTCGATGTGAGGCAAGGGGAAATCATCCTTGGGGCTTGCCCTGTTCAAATCCCTGTAGTCAACACACATTCGGACCTTACCATCTTTCTTCGGTACTGGAACCACATTGGCAACCCACTGAGGGTAAGAAGTCACAGCTAGAAAACCGGCGTCAAATTGTTTCATAACCTCAGCTTTGATTTTCTCGGACATCTCTGGGCGCATACGGCGGACCTTCTGTTTTACCGGAGGGCATTCTTCCTTGGTAGGCAGGTGATGAACCACAATGTCGATATCCAAACCAGGCATGTCTTTGTAAGACCAGGCAAAGATTTCCACGTAGTCATGCAGCATCTGAACCAACCGTTGTTTCACACTAAGATCTAGATTGGCACCAATCTTGACTTCCTTTATGTCTGTCTCAGTACCCAGATTTACCGTTTCCACCGGCTCTTCATGTGGCTGAATGGCCCTCTCTTCCTGGAGTAGCAGTCTTGCAAGTTCACCAGGCACTTCACAATCACCTTCACCTTCGTCTTCGGCTAAGTTGATCGGATTTTCGAAGTCATAACTGGCGGTAGCAGAGTCGTTACCAGTGAGATCCAGAGTGGATTGGAACCTGTATATGTGAGTGTGTGTAAATATAGCTGTTTTGCAATATATATAATAAAGAAAGACAAGGAGCGCAAGATTTGAAATGCAAAAGATGTCCAATGCTTTTATTAATGATATATGAAAATGACACACAAAAGCCCTCACAAATGAAGCCACGGTGCCCCAGGTAAGACACCGGGCCATAAAGTTTCAAATTATTGTTTGTTACAAATTCAAAACAAAGGAGTTCATTACTGAGTGACAAAAGTAATAGGTACGAAGTCTTTCGCAGTCCAGTTGTTTGGTCCACCGTTGGTTGTTGGTTAGATCCAGCTGTCGAATTCAGATTCCTCCACGTCATCTTCAATAGCATTTACTCCCGGGTTGCTGATAAACACATGAGGTCTTCCAATCCTTGCTTTATGAACAGCCCTCTGAGCTTCTGCAGTGAAACCCAAACCAAACTTGTCAGTCTTTGGAGTGAAATTAGGAAGTCGGCCCCAGTTTGCACACTCACCCTTCTCAATCACGGCCCGGGTATCCTTTAAGGAAGCCATCTTCAAAGGAGAATCTTCCTCAGTCACAGTCTCAGCTGATGCCAGTGTCTGGGGCACCTCTTCAAAGTGTTGAAAGGGGGTCTCAATTAAATCCCCATCCATCTCTATGTACCGGAACGAGTTGAGGTGGCTGACCATATATTCTTCCTCCCCCTGAACTGTCACAATCTTCCCCTTGACTGGGTATTTCAGTTTCTGATGCAATGTGGAGGTCACAGCTCCAGCCTTGTGGATCCAAGGACGACCCAACAAACAAGAGTAGGATGGTCGGATGTCTATCACATAGAATGTAGAGTCAAAGACCTGAGAGCCAACCCTGATTGGAATGTCAACTTCACCATGCACCATCCTTTTGGACCCGTCAAAGGCCCGGACAACAATGTTACTTGGCTTGAGCTCTAAACCCTCACAATCCAGCCTGTCTAGAGCTTTCTTGGGCAATACGTTCAACGAGGAACCAGTGTCAACCAGCACATGGGCAAGATTAGTGCCCCTGCATTCGATGGAGACATGCAGGGCATCATTATGGTTCTTCCCTTTAGCAGTCAGATCGGCGTCAGAGAAACCCAGACCATTATCAGCAGTTAAGTTGGCCACACAGTCGGTAAATTGATCAGCTGATGTCTCTTGTGGCACGTGGGCCATCTTCAGGAAGGTAATCAGGGCCTTGGCATGGGCCTCTGAACACAACAACAGTGATAGCATAAAAATTTTAGAGGGGGTATGCCCCAGCTGCTCAACTACATTGAAATCACTCTTCTTGATAATCTTAAGAATCTCTTCCATCTCCTGCTTGGAAGCTTCTACAGTGGTTATCTTTGATGCCTCCGTCTGGGCAGGCATATCAGTAGCGATCCCTTTGCCCCGAGCGTCAGATGACTCAGCAACAGGGGTAGAAATAGGAACTTGGTCAGGAAGGGAAACAGGCACACTTACAGGTGTGATGACAATAGGTCTCTGAATAGCTGGTGGTGCAATATCCGGTGAGAACAGTCTACCACTACGAGTGACTTTGGCAGGCCCAATGATGTTGCTGACGCCGGTACTAGTATCAAATTCTTGTTTAACTCCAAGCACATAAACATCTGCCCCATATTGCCAAGGGACAGCTTTGTCAGATGCATAGGGGATGGGCCCGGGAACAGTGATGATGATAGGAGAAATGTTCTGAGTAGACATGATTTTGACAGGCTTGTTTGAGGGAGCCTTAGGAGAGTTGTTGAAAATAGTAACAATGGACACTTCTTCAGTAGGGACAGCAGGAACAACAATCTTCTCGAACAAGATCTCTTTGTTATCCATCAGGTTTTGGACGCCTGACTTCAACAAAGGACAACCAGCAGGTGAAACAGAACATAGATGGCAACCTTTACTACATTCCGGAAATAAACTGGCTAGCAACAGGTTCCTTTTGACGGTCAATAGCGGAGTAACAATATCATCCACAGAGGCTACATACAGGTCTTCCTCTACAGCATTCACTCCATGCTTGGGCATGGGAGCAGTCATAACATTGGGCCTTTCTGGCGCCTCGAACTCTATCTCTTTAGCATCAATAAGGTCCTGAACCTTATTCCTCAGAGCCCAACAATCATCAGTAGTATGTCCCGCGCTGTCAGAGTGATAAGCGCAACGGGCGTTAGGATTGTACTTTGGAGATGTTGTGTTTACAACCTTTGGAGCTTCTTTTATGGTTACCAGATTGGTTGACAGTAACTGCGGCAATATCTAGGACAAGGTCATACTGAGTCGATTGAACTGCCTTTTAGGTCTCTCACCCCTCGGTTGGTTATATTGCTGAGGAGCAGCAGCAGGCTTAGAAATAACCACCGCGTTGACAGCTTGGCGGCGTTCCGGTTTATTTTGTCTCCTTGAACCATAGACAACACTAGATTCCTTCTTGAATGGTTTCTTTTCAGAGCTCGAGGAGGCCCCTTTCTGTATCTTTCCAGACTTGATACCAGCTTCTATTCTCTCACCAGTCAAGATGAGGTCTGTAAACCCGGCAGAAGAATTACCAATTAGATGGTTGAAGAACGGACCAGAAAGGGTCCCCAAGAACATATCCACAAGTTCGCGGTCAGTTAGAGGTGGCTGCACCCTTCCAGCCAGGTCTCTCCACTTTTGCGCATACTCCTTAAATCCTTCACCCGTCCCTAGTGACATACCCTGGAGTTGGGTACGCGTAGGAGTGAGGTCGGAATTATACTGATACTGCTTATAAAACGCAGTAGCCAAATCCTCCCAGTTACGAATACTGGCTCCATCCAGCTGATAGAACCATTCGAGTTGAGTCCCTGAAAGACTATCTTGGAAGAAATGGATCCACAAATTCTTGTCAGCAGTGTAAGGTTGGATCTTCCTTACATATGATCTGAGATGCAGCTTAGGACAGGAAGCTCCGTCGTACTTAGCAAAAGCAGGTGCTTTGAACTTATGGGGAATCACCACCCCAAAGATAAGCCTAGGTCTCCAAAGTCCAACCCGGGCACATGTTGAATCTCCATAGCACTTAAGCGGTCCTCCAGCTGTTTGTACCTGTCCTCAGCAGGAGGGTACTGTTCATCATTGTAATCCGTCTCGTTGTTGGAGACCACGGGACTAGGAACCCTTCTCTCTTGGGGGTTGTCTTTCCCTACAGAGGAAGTAGTCAGATCCACCTCATTTTGCAGTCCATTCCCAAATCTGCGTCCAGTGTTGAACAACACGGTCCTCTTCTTCTTCTTCTTCAGAATCAGAGTCTTCAACTCTTGTTGACCCTGGGCTAAGCTCATGACCAACTCCTGGAACTGGGCGTTCTGGGCCTGGAGGGCCTTGATAGCTTGTTCAGTAGTAGGTTTAGAAGACATGATGATTGCTGAAATAAACAGCGAAGAAGATAAGTGACCTGTAAAAAGGGTACCTGTTATGCATATGATGAATGGAATGCGTATGATTTATGTTTTCAAAGACAATCGGGATTGAACTTTGTAGACAAAAGGGAAACACACTTTATTAGATTCAACTTTAGAATTTAAATTGTTCAAGAAATTGCCCTTAGGCGTTACATGAATGAAAATACTGAAAAGGAAATGAAAGTTGTAAAAGAAACATCCAAAGTCCATCAGTGCTCCCATGGCCTCTTCTTCTCAGTACGGATATAGTCATTCAAGATCCGCTCGTTCTCCAATTGCTTCGTCAGCTTCTGGATTTTCTGTTCCTGCTCGTTGAACCTTTCCCGATAAGAATCCCGTTCTTCCTGTAGTTGCGCCCAAGACCTCTTTAGCGTATCAACATCAGTGGGTATCTGAGGAGGGAGAACAGTTGGAGGAACCCCGTCTCTATCAGGAAATTCAAGAATGATAGGCCTGACAGCTTCGTATGGCATACCTAACTTCTGAGCGCGGATGCGGACCCATCTGTAATAGGATTCCATAGGCATATAAGTCTTCGGTCCCAACTCATGTGGGTCAGCTTTGTGAATTCTATCCCAAGCCCAGATGAATCTACGACGCAGCTCGTCACTGTCTACCTGAAACTCAAAACTGATGTGAGGTATCAACATCTCATGAGGCCCTGCTCTTCTGGATCTTCCAAACTGACGGAGAGCTAAACATGGATTATAAGAGATTCCTCCCTGGGTACCGATCAATGGAACATTAGGATACTCTCCGCAACGATCAATAACAGCTACCTTATCCAAACCTCTGAGAGTCCAAATGATGTCATTATCAGTGAGAGACATTAACCTATGAGCCCAGCCCCTTCCTTCTTTGTTCTTCAGCACGAACTTAGGGAGGTGCAAAATAAACCACCTCACCAACAAAGGAGCACAACACCACAGGGTTCCCCGTCTTCAGGCAGTACGAGCATAGAGTTGTTGCAGGATGTCACCCAAGAGAGTGGGTACAGGGTTCTGAGAGATGAAGATCCTTATGGCGTTGACATTAACAAAGGTATCAGGATTTGGAAACAAAACTAGACCATAGATTAAGAGATCCAGAATGTCTTCGTACGCCCTGAAGTCTAAGTCATTCCAGAAACTATTAGCCTTACCAATCAGAAACTTAGCCAAAAAGCCCTTAACTCCACTTCTAGTCTCCCAGTTATCCATTACCTCTTTGTTGGTCAAAGGAAGGGCTGCAACAATCTCCTCAAGCCTAAGAGTCTTTTCCCAACCAGTGAATGGAGTCTGCTCCAAAACATGGATACCAAGTAAATCAGAGAATTCTTCCAGGGTAGGGACCAGCTGGAAGTCTTGAAAGGTGAAGCAATGGTACAAGGGATCATAAAACTGGGTCAGGACACTCATCAGCTGTTGGTCCCACTTTGAAGTGACTAAACCGAGAAGAGAACCATGCCTATGGATGAAGGAAGTAGTGTTTGGAATCCTATCAACCAATTCTTTAAGCAAATCAGGTGGATGAACAAAGTCGAGCCGGATAGTATTCCTTCGCATAGGCATCATGATGTCCTACAAAACAGAGCAAAGATGAAACCCTCTTGTCTTTGAAATGGGTTAGTCCTTATGCAGGATGTATGCAATGTTATGATGGTATGATGTCATGGTAAAGCACACCACAAGTATTCATAAAAGGCAAACATGGTAAGGCACACAAGTCACACAAGATAGCCCTTAGAGTTCAGGCCAGCATGAAGTTTAGGTACTACCCTCTTTCATTTTCGTTGGTTAAGACCTGTCCTAAAAATAGTAACCGAGTTCTAGAGGATCTCAATATCACTGACTACCCTCAATCGGTCATAACTCCAGATTCGTAATCTTTTCTTGCGGCCGAAACCATCGCGAGAGTTTAGCCTTAATGAGTGTAGCATACTGCTACTGTTCTATGGCCAAGTTGGGTCAATTTAAGGTTCTAAGGTCGGTTGGTGCTTAATGACTCCTCAGAAGACCCATATTCTCCTCGTTCCAACACAAGGGATATCGGTACAGACCAAGGTGTCACACCAACGTAGCTACTGCTTCACCCGTGTCGGTCTACGCCGGACAGGTCCCTCACAGGTTATTGCTACCTAAAGGGTATTCCCCAGATCCGGGTTAGGATCTATAAAACTCCGATACAAGCCCACAAAATTAAAGCATACAAGGCATGCAAATGAAAACATAGAATGATCTAATCCTAAGGTACACCTCACTTATAGAGAATCCCCAGCAGAGTCGCCAGTTCTGTGATCGGTGGAAATAGAACTAACTGTTTTGGAATGCTGGTTCGCGAAATGTCGCGGTAAGCAAGAGTCGCCACCGTCTTTTATTTTCTCCAACAAGGAAAGGACAAAAGCACAGCAAAATTCCTTTTCGAGATGTTTCTCGGTTCGGGAGGTAGATTATAGAAAGGGAAGGTGTTAGCACCCTTTCTATCTGTGGTTATCCACGGGCTCTTAGGTACTTGCTCACTATGTTTTCAAAAATGTTTGCTTTTCTTGTGTTTGTGGGTTTTGAAAAAGTTTGTTTTGAAAACTTCTAGGTAACTCTTGTATCAGTCCTCAAGAGTGTATGAAGTATTTGTTTGAAAACTTTTGTTTGAAAGTGTAAGTGCGAAAAGTTTGTTTTGTTTTTGAAAGAGCAAGTACCTTAGAGAAATTTACCTACTCAAAAGGAATTAAGTTGTGTAAATGTCCTTTAGACAGTACTATCCCACTATTGAGAAGTAGGTAGCACCGTCGTTGGAGTTATTCGGGTCAATTCGATTATATGGGACATGTGTGGTCACCAAAGCAATAGTAGGATGCCTTAGCGGTAACCCTAATGTCCTAGATCCTTTTTTATCCGAGGCAACCGTTTCGAGGCAACTTGGATCTTTATAAAGGAGGGCGACCTCTAAAACACCCTATACTCAATGACCACGTCGAGGCAACCAAGTGAGGCGTACCCTAGGAGTGGCATGTGCACGTGTGTCAGGATTCAGTTTATATTATCTTTGCACATGTATCATGGTGAGCTACGGGTTGATTTTATTTTTCAGGCAAGTCTTGTCATGCATAGTTAACAGTTAATAATTGTGCGGAAAATAAATTGCGGAAAGTAAATCTACGCTATTACAAGGCGTCGGGTATTTACATCGCCAAAAACATAACCCTTGAAACGTAAATGCGAGAAAATAAAAGAAAGCGATAAAAGTCCTAATTATCTATTACATCCTCGGAGCAAATACATAAATATGATCAAAATAATACGCGCGAAAAGAAATTGAATTGGAAAAGTCTTTAGGGTTTTGACCCCTTTTTGAGAAAAGAATGAATTTTGGTCCTTTTTGCATTTAATTAAACCTAATTCTAAAACTAATTAATTAATTAAAAGAAAAGTGTTTTTGTGTTTTTTATGTTTTAATGAAAAAATAAAATAAAATAAAGTCAAAAGTTAGTAAAAAAAAAACCCTAATTCTAATTTATTTTATTTATTATGAAAAAGTCAAAGTTAACCTAATTAAAAAAGACTAAATTAATTAATTATATTTATTTACAAAATAATAAAGTGAAATTAATAAATAATAATAATAATAATATTTACATTTTTTAGTTGTCTGAATTTATTATGAAAAATATTAATTAAGTTAATTAAATAATAATAATAATAATAATTAATAATAATAATTAGTAAAAGAAAATAAAAAGAAAAGTATGAATGAACCAGGGGGGTGTTGGGCCCATTAGGAGGTTAATCTGAAAATTCTGTGGCCCATTAAGCTATTCAGTCCATTGACTTTTTTAGGTCCTCCATGGCATGGTTGACTGAGGAGTACCATGGTTTTCCAATCCAGGCCTTTGGATCTATGTTGGCAGCCACATGGCGCACTGATCATTGGAGGTATATGGTGGAGCACTTCCTGAAGCCTGCATGTGAACATGTTATGAAAAATATGATAAGAGTTTTGGGGGACCTGGGAATCGAACTCAGGTCCCAATGGTTACCAGCCAGCTCATCTTCCACTATGCCAACACGCTTCAGTCATCATTGAAATAACAAACAAACATTATATTAAATAATCAATTCATATGCTGCACAAAAGCAAAACACGCGCCCTTTTTCAAACCAACCAACCACGCATCAACACGCAATCGTCTTCCTCGTTTGCCTGTAAAAAAAAACAAATAGATAGCGGGGGTTTTTAACCCCCACAACCCGCAACCACGAAAAATAGCGAATAGGCGTATGATTAACATAAATATTTCGCGAGTATGGCTTTTGATTCGTCTTGTTCTGACGGTTTCAACCATAGGTCTCTTGAGGCTTGATTTTTCCTATACTGTAAAGCCCCAATTTGGAAGCTCAAGAACCCTAGATTTCTTCAATGGTAACCTGTGATTTGGGGCATTATAATGCAATTAACTAATACCATTAGCTTTATATGAATTCAAGCAACACAAAACAATGATTAAAACATGTTAATTATGCATGAAATATGAGTTTCGATTATGGAAAAAATCATCAAACCGTGTGACTGTAAACGATGATTTCTTGAGCTTTAGCACTTGGTTTTGATTGCAATCCATCTCTGGGAACCCCTGCAATGTATTAGAAACCACAAAAGCCTTTGAATCACGTTGGAATGTGGAAATCAGTTTTCAAATTTCTTGAGTTTTTTTCAAAGTGGTTATGGCTTTCTTGCAGCAGCTTTCACGTCTGCATGTGTAGGGTTAGGTTGTGTATTTATAGAGGAAGAGAAATTAGGTCAAATCTTTGCCAAGAAATCCATGGAATTGATGTTTGTATATTTGATTGAAAATCAAATATTTTTGAATCTTTTTGATTGGAAGAACCTGCCAAACTTGGAGATTCTTCTCCCTTTGATTTGCACACGAATTTGCCAGCTTTTTTAGGTCATTCTTTCTTCACAAAAAGATTGAAAAACCATATCTTTGAATTTCCTACAATTTAAATTAATTAAATGAATTAAAATAAATTAAAAATACAATTAATTAATAAAAAATAAGAAAATAAACTCAAATAGGCTTGATGGGTCGTGCATAGGCCAAGGATAAAGTTTCAAGAAGAAATTTGAGGCCCATTAGCAAAAACAAAGTATTTTGAGCAAAGTTGACTTTTGCAAATTCACCAAAATTTCCCAACTTCTCCAATGCATAGCTTGCTCAATTTTGATCCTATGAACATGTTCTTGGACATTTTGGAAAGGTCTTGAAGTCCTCTAACCAATCCCTTTGGTCCCATGTCATTTGGATTCACCAATCTCAAGTTATGGTCTTTGACTTAAAGTGCATTTTTGTTGACTTTTGAAATTGACCTATAATGTGGAAATTGATAACTTTTTGTGAGAGCATTTCTTGGACTTGGAATGTGAAGATGGATTGTAGTAAATGTCATCCCCTTCAAAATGAGCATTGGATTGGATTTTTATGATGAACCATGAAAAAGTTATGCCTTGGTCAAGATACAGTTGACTTTTCTGCTGTCCAAAAATAGTAACTTTTGCATCTTGATGATTTTTGAGCCATTCTTGTGGAATCATGATCAAGACTTGATCAAATGATGATTGTGAGCTCAAAATAATATGTTGACCAAATGTTTTGACTTTTGACTGTAAAATGACCATTTTGCCTCTGCAGTTGACTGTGAATCAAATAGGGCTTTTGATTGTGCAATTTGACATTATGAGTCTTGAGACTTGACATGTAGATGCTTGACAATGTATATAGGCCTATGAGACTTGATTGAACCATTGAAAACCTCAAATTCCTTGAAAGAAACAAAACCCTAATTTTGACTGGCTTAGGAGGCATTTGGACTGTGCAACCCTTGAGAAATCTTGAACCATTTGAAGATGATTCTTGACAAACCTTGAAGAATATGGGAGGGAAAATTTTGGGGTACAATATATATATATATATATATATATATATATATATATATATATATATATATATATATATATATATATATATATATATATATATATATATATATATATATATATATATATATATATATATATATATATATATATATATATATATATATATATATATATATATATATATATATATATATATATATATATATATATATATCTTTGGGAGAAAAAAACTTACGTGTCAATCATCTTCTTCAAATCTGGATATGTTGACCAATCATTGTATAACGAATCCAGATAATACATAGTATCTCTTACAGGATTAATCACAACCGATAACCAGTGTCCACTGTAAGATTAAACAAAGATTAAACAATGGCCAAAAATGGAAAACTATAATAGATCAAGTTAGGATGAAAATCTAACCTGTTGCCAGTATTATATGGTAAAAAGAACAACTTTTCAGTATCTTTGCTGGCCACGAATAAACCGAGTACATATGCTATGACATCATCTGGTCTTGTCACGATTAACCCTGAATTGACAGTGTTGGGAGCTAAGAATCCAAATCTTGCTTCTAATCCCTTGCTTTAAGGCCATCCTTAGACTTTCCTTTAATATTGAGTAACGTACCAATAACACTTTCAAATACATTTTTTCAATATGTATAACATCGAGAAAATGTATTACATACAGAGACTTCCAATATGGCAATTAAAAAAAAGATCTCTTCTTCCACCCACCATTGACAACCGTATGCACAAAAGGCTTTTCAAACTAAGTACACACATCTTTCACCTTTTGAAAAATTTGGTCACCTGACAATGCAGGTGGAGCTTTACGTTGTTCGGTGTCTCCATTGAATGCTTTTCTCCATGCACGGTAGTGATGTTTAGAATGTAAGAATCTACGATTACCGAGAAACACATTCTTTTGAAAAAGTTCCAAATGTGTCATATCGGTTCCATCTTCACAAACAGGACACGCACATTGACCTTTAATGCTATACCCATATAGATTCCCTTATGCTGGAAAATCGTTAATTGTGCCAAACAACATCGCTCTCAAATTAAAACTTTGTTTCCTATATCCATCATAAATCTCCACCCCGTTCTCCCACAGAAATTAACATAGATAACATCATGTACTTACGCTTCATACATAGCCATGGAGATAGGTTATAAATCATAAGAATCACATGCCATGTGGTATGTGAGATACTTTGAAGACCATGCGGGTTCATTCCATCAGTAGATAAAGCCAAGCGAAAGTTTCTTGCTTCTTTTCCAAAATCAGGATAATCATTATCAATTTTCGACCACTGTGGTGAATCTGCCGGATGTCGATACTTTCCATCAATAATTCTTTCATCTGCATGCCAAGTCAGGTGTCTTGCATCAGTTTCACTATGAAACATGCGCCTAAATCTTGGAATTATAGAAAAATACCATAAGACTTTTGCTGGAGACAATATTTTCTTATATCGAGACAAACTGCATTTAGGACACTCATTTAACGATGCATATTCATTTCGAAACAAAACACAATTGTTTGGGCAAGCATGTATCTTATCATAGCTCATGCCAATAGAGCACAACATTTTTTTGGCCTCATAGGTTCTATTAGGAAGAACATTATCCTCCAGAAGCATATATCTCATAAGGGCTAATAACTCTGAAACTTTTATTCGACCATCCATTGCTCGCCTTTAAGTTGTACAACTTTAATACCACAGACAGTCTTGTGAATTTAGTGCAACCTTTATACAACGGTTTCTCTGCATCGGTTACCAATCTCTCAAACATTTTGGGACAATCCTGAAGATCTTCCTCAAGTGCTTCTACAATCTCTTCAACTCGATCAAAATCGTATGTATTCGTGTCCTTGTCGTCTGAAGCATAGGCCGTACTACTTTTCTCCCCCGGTTCAACATTGTCGTTACTTTTTTCACCGTGAAATATCTAACACATATAACTTTTATCAATTCCATGCATCAGTAAATGCGATTTCAATCCATTTGCGTCAACCCGACCCATATAACAACAACCCAAGCAAGGACACTTCATTCGACTGGGGTCTTTGGCTTGTTCAACACAAACTTAACGAATTCTAATACCCCATTCTCGTACTCTTTTGAAAATCGATCGACAAACATCCATTTTTTTACTACTAAGTGTCGTTCAAAATATTGGAACAAAATGAAAACACTGAACAGAACAGGCGTTATTTCGATTACACGGAAATATTATAACAATAAACGATAACACTACAGAGTAACAACTAAAGACTAACACACACAAGCACACTTGAAATCCTACAAACAACAAGAATTAGTAATGTTGAATTTGATGTTAATATTTTCCAGTCATGAGAAATAGAAATAGATCCTGCCATTTTGAATCATCAAACTATATTTTTCTAGACAAATGAATTAGAATACAAAACCAACAGTTTTGCAGAGAGAAAGAGAGAAGAGAAAGAGAGAAGAGTACCTTGAAAGTGAACGTGGAGGACGGCAGTCAGCGGTGGAGAGAGAGAAAGCCTCATTTTGCAGAGAGAGACAGTGGAGGACGGCAGACAGCGGTGGAGAGAGAGACGTTGAAAAGGGTTTCGCGTGAGGAGGGAATTCGATCTGTGAAAAGAGAAACAATATTGATTCTAATTTTTAATTTCTAATTATATGACTTTAGATAGCGCTTTTGAGAAAAGCGCTGACTAATATGGGTCTTTAGCAATGCTTTTGAAAAGCGGTGGCTAATGTGGTCCTTTAGCAGAGCTTTTGAGATTATTATTTTTAACTTTATATGACTTTAGACAACGCTTTTGAAAAGCGCTGTCTAAAGTGGTTCTTTACCAGCGCTTTTGATAAAGCGCTGTCTAAAGCAACACTTTTAGCAGCGCTTTTTAAAAGCGTTGTCCAAGGTTATATTTTAGCAACACTTTTATTTATTATTGTATACAGTTTCCGTGTTTTTTTAATTTCACTTATAGCAGCAATTTTGTATAAAACCGTTGTCTAATGTGCGTTGTTAAAAGCCCTTTTTGGCATAGTAGATGTCACATAATTCAAAATTTCATAAAGTCTCGAATCACTTTATTACTCCATTTATTCATAATAATTAATTCGGCAGAGAAATAGTGAAATTAATTCACTTTCATGGCATAAAGCCTCAACAATAATTAAAATCCACTAATTATGGTCCATCATAAGTGTAAAATTAAGATACATAACAAATAAAACAATACAAAAGTATAACAAATTCCCAAATCCCGTGTTACATATCAGAGCGACTCTTAAGACTCGATCAGGTAACATTCTCTTCAAACACTACTCGGACACCTGATTATTTGTACTTCCGAAGAGCACAGACACAACAACACAAAAGGGGTGAGAATTACATTCAATAAATATACGGTGAATATCACATGCTAAGGAGTAGTAATTGACACAAATCACACATCACATAACACTCCACAACACAACCCATCATTCACATTATACAACATCAATTCATTAATAATGCAATGCAATGAGACCTACATCAACTCAACACAAGTGGTACCATCAGGGTATAAGCCCCCAACATAGTGCCAATTGGGTAACAACATGGCATAAGCCTTAAACATAACGCCATTACAGGCCAACAACAGAGGATAAGCCCCCAACGATGAGATGCATTCAACATCAACATGCAACAACATAAATTATGAAACCACAAGGAGTAATCCTTCAACAATATGCTAATTCAGGCCACCAAGGTCATCATCATCATGCCACATACATCATAGTATCCATAATTCATCATATCACACATATCATCCTAACCTATCTCATAATAATCTAACTCTACCTTACACTAAGTATTGGAAATAACTATTCTTTTACTCATTTTACTCCACTTAAATGTAGTTTGTCTCGTTATCTATCCAACACTTCGAATGACACATCCATCGTGGTTCTAAAACTCAAGTTATCACATTTTTAAGGAAATTCGTACGGTCATTCGAATCTGCCATCTGTCGCCCAACGACATCCTCTGTCGCCCAACGACACTAATTTGTCGCCACCCTTCGCCCGACGATGCTAGAAGCGATGCATTATAGAAATATTCATCTTTTCACCCCTTCCATCGCTCCCTCATTCACCTGACAAAATTTCATCGCCCGACAACACATCCTTCGTCGCCCGACGATCTTGCACGAACAGGATTTTCCTGTTGCAATTTCCTACATAAACCAGTCTGATTTTCACCCGTTTTAAGCACTTCTAACCTCCAAATTTTGATCTAAAGTAGTAGTTTTACAAATAAAAATATATAGACTTCATCTACTTCATTAACCTATCATCCCATAACAATTTTCTACATCTAAATCCTCATTATTCATCGTCTTCCTAAACCTATAATTTCTAGATCGAGATTTCATGGAACAACATCATAACTACAACAACTATCAGCAACAATTACAACATTAACATCACAAGATTCACAATTTCATATAGAATCATATACAAACAACATCAATCAACCAAAAGGGGAATCATACATCAATTATACAAAAACCTAAAGAGGGAAAGAAGCCATCACTATCCTCTCATATTATAATCACCATTTAGAGAACTCGTTCACCCCATTGCCTTAGTTTGAAGCTTTGATCCTTCAAAATTTAAGGAATCCTCCTAGCCCTAGTTCTTCCATTCTCTTCTCTTCTATCGTTCTACGATCGTTCTATTTTTCTCTTTCTGTTCTCACTTTCTTGTTTTTCTAATGATAATCTCTAGACCCCTAATAATTAATCTCAACTGTGCCCTTACTCAATTAAATAATTATTTAATAAAATAGTATGAATTCTATTATTCTACTAACAATTTCATTTAATTATTATAAAATAATAATAGCTCTTTTATTTAATCCAAATAATACTAATAGGCAAATTATCTCTCTCACCCTTATATTTCTATGCTTTTAGCCATACACCTCTATCATCTTAATTTCTATAGTTTCTAAAGCCTCTACTTCTCGAAATTTGCATCACAACACATCATAGAATTCACAAAAGCATAAAATTCACCATATCATCTAATTATTTTTAATAAAATAATTCTAACTAAATCAAGGTGTTACACTAAGGGAGCGATCATCTCACAAAAATTCAAACACAAAATTTCAATCAAACTTCTTCTTTCATCCCAAGTTTCACAAATCAATCACAATACTTATTAACACAATATTATTCCACACTTTTTTTCTTTTTCAAAGCTTTTTCAAAAAAATTTCTTTCTTTTTCTTTTCTTTATTTCTTTTTATTTTATTTTCTTTCTTACAACCCCATAGAAATCACAACATAAGCACATAAACATTCCTCTTTCTGACTTGAATTCAACCATATCATAATGTGAATACTCCCTACTTTCTTAGGCAAGTTAAAAATTCAAACCAAAAGCAATGGTTGAGGGTTCAAGAAAATAAATAAATCAACATCCATACAAAAAGATGAACTAAACACTCTTAGACAAGCATTTAGCAAAAACAACATGAGCATTGACAAAAAGCTCAAAGGGGTTACAAATGATCATACACTTACAATGTGAATTGACTATTTGGCTAGATAGTTATATTCAAAATGAATCAAAATGCCTTGATCACTTTTATGCAATCATACAATCAACATAAACAAAATATTAAACATAATAAAGTCTATCTAAAATAAGAATTGTGGCCTCCAGTATATAGTAAAAAGGGAACTAAAGTGATTCTAGTCAAAAACAAGTAATGCAAAAAAATGAACGGTATAGTAATTATACAAATGATAAATTTCCTAAACATGTTATGCTATAGAAAACGATAAACGAGTACCTGGCGTTTACCAACTTTGAAAACTATCATTACCATACATCCGCAGGTTGAAACACTCAAATTCAGAAAATTACCAAATGGGACTTCAAGTTACCGGACCAAAATTGGAGTTGAAACAACAAATGAAAATTATTAGAAAAATAACACTATTATGTATTACTCTAAAAAACCTAGGTGAAAGAGAGAAAAAGGATGACCAAGTGAAATAAATAGAGTTCACTGGCGCATCACAACAGAGTGCACTAAGCGCCAAAACACGCGCTAAACACGCTACACCAGTAGCAGAAAAATAGGATAGCAACAACATGTAATTCTAATGCAACATCCACCATCACCTACACAATCTAAATTACACAACTACACAAAGTTTACAACACACACACACACACACACACACACGCACACACAAATTTCCTCAACTAATAAAAGCAAGCTCTCCGAAGTTTAAACAAGTTGAAAAGTAAAGATTTGAGATTTTAAAATAGGTCTAATTTCAACTTGTTTAAACAAAAATCAATACGCTATCTAAACTAACACAGTGAAAAACAATAAAACATGCTTGTTTTACGTCGTAAGCTTGACGCCTGTTATTTACAAACTAACACGTTGCTTGGAATGAGTCAAATGCTTCACTCCCGTCTTTGCTAAAATTTCTTCAAGCTCCAACCGAAACTACATATTTAATCACACTTTGGGCAAACGCGAAACAAAACAAGTATACAATATACAAATGAACAAATTAAATAAATGTAAAAAAATAGACAAGTATGGAGAAAATGTACAAATATACAATATAGACATGTTTACGAAACTTAGAAAGCAAAACTATCGCGATGTAGTTAATATCAACACCAATCCCCGACAACGACGCCATTTTGCTGGAGCGGTATAGCGGCAAGAAAAAAGTAAAGTATTATTTTACCGAGTGATATATGTTATATCATATCGTCTCCGCATGGATTAGTGAGAGGGAAAAACTATCGTTCAACAATTTCAATCCTGCTGAGAGCATGCTAAGCGTGACCTGAAGCAACTTTATCTCTTAAATTTGTCCAAAAATGCCTATCCGGAGCCGGCCTTCGACACCTTATTCCTCAATGATCCAAATACGCAACAATACCTACAAAAAGACATTAAAATAATCAAACGGTACATAAATGAATAAAAAACTTAATAATACACAAAGTATACATATTTACACACAAAGCATGGAATTATTCAAAGAATATTAACAAAGAACCGATAAGTGCCATAAATTATATATACAAAATAACGATATTTTTGCACTTATCACCTGAATGGATTTATATTACACATATACTAAATACTAATTTGTAAAGTTTTAATTCATACTTCAATGAGTTACTATTCATATAATTATAAAATATAGGCTAATAATATACACCAACTTTTAAGCATTGATATGTATTTATAATAAGTCGTACAATCGATTCTTTAATTTCAATTATATAAAACAATAGCGAAAGAAAGATATAAAAGATGGATATTAAAACGAACAGTCTACTGCTGGTATCTCATAGATACATTTACATCTACTCGTAAATCTATGTCTGCAAGAACCTTCATTACGATAAACAATCTACAACTGTTAAATTGAGAAATAGCAAAATAAATATTTAAAAGATGGATATTAAAATGAACAGTTTACAACTGGTATCTCATAGATACATTTACATCTAGCCGTGAATCTATTTTGCGCATTCAGTTGGTTAACATTCATATAGTTACAATATATAATCATTTATCAAATTTGAATTTTCCGTTTATAAAAATAATTGTAACTTATCCTCATTAATAAAAATAATTGTTTCAATAGGTAAATTTTTTCCTGTTTATAAGCGCCTCGAACCCGTGTGTTCATTTATAAAAAATATTTGAAACTTATTCTCGTTTATAAAAATAATTGTATTAATAGTTGAATTTTTCCGATTTTTAAAAATATTTGTAATTTATTACTATTTATAAAAGTTATTGTAACTTATTTTCGTTTGTAAAAGTAATATATCAATATCTAAACTTTTTTCCATTTATAAGTGTCTTACCCATGTGACAAATTATAAAAATATTTTAACTTATTCATGTTAAAAACAATTGTATTAATATTTGAATTTATAAAATTATTTGTAATTTGTTCATGTTTATAAAAATAATTGTATAAATTTTTATCATTTATCATTATTTTTTTCTTGATTATTGTTTATCATTATTTTTTCATGACTACCATTTATATTTTTTTTTGAAAAGATTTTGTTTTGTTTTAGTAATTTATAAATTTAAAAAAAATTACAAAATCTCTGTGATTTTATTTTGTTTTTATTAACCTTTTTCTAAAAATATAAATAATTACAAAATACATTTTTATTTCATGTAAGAATTTTGAATTTTAATTAAAAAAATTAGTAGTATTAGACACCTAAAAACCAAAATAGGATATAATCATATCACATTAAATTGAAAAGAGAACTTTAAAATTCCCTTTTTATAGTGAAAATATTTTAAATTGACAAACTAAATTATTCATATGTTTTTAAAATGAAAAACTATATGTCAATACCCTCATTTGACATTCATCCACTTTTTTTAAAAACTCTAGAGTTTACACGGAGATGGTGGAGGATGAAAAATCGTAACTCGAGAATTGTAACACGATTCTACTACTAATTAAAAATATATTTATTTATATACGCATAGATTTATATACAGCCCAAAAATAATTATATATAAAGGAAATAGGTTACAAATCATAATTAAAATTCATAAGTTCACATCATATTCATGAATTCTTAACAAAAAAAATTAATTCAAGATAAAAATAATCTTTTAGTAAAAAAACAATCATAAAACACACATTCAAAATGTCTTCAAATTAGAATTAAATTTTGTTTATAATTAAACTATTTAATGCTAAGAAACTATTAAACTATAATATCACAATTCTTCTTTTTGTATTTTGTTCCATCAAGAGCAATCCTCTTCAAAGATAAACTCGATGTGTAGATGCTACATGAAATCCACTTCCCCTTCCTAAGAGCTGCAACACAACAACAAAATAAGTCACAAATCTATAATATAAAAAATAGCAGCAAAAGGGTTAACATACTTAATGTGTTTTGAATACCTATAGATATTATGGCATTTTCAATCTTAGATAAATTAAAATTAATAAGTCATATTACAAAATACTCTCGGTGTTGTCATGTCTCTGGAGGTTCTCTATTTTCTCCAAACCCTCAGCATCATCAATCATTTGGGCGAAACAGATTCACACCCGTTGCTAACATTTTTGTCAGCCTCACCTATCTTTAAGATGTTTTCAAGCCCTTCAAGACAAACTGTCACAATCCTAGGATCAGGACATATGAGAAGATCACACAAAGGTTTAATACACCCTTGATTTACCAATATCTGGTCAACAAAGGAAAAATAATTTATGATATCTTGAAACAAAAATGTTGTAAAACCAATAAATATACTGAGGAACATTGCAAAGATGAGGATCTCCCCATACTTGAGTTGTTCATGAGATCCACCCGATGTAGCATTAGAGATGGCCCGTGCAGCTTCTTTCTTGATATCAAACTCAGAATTTTGAACCAAGACAACCAAAGGAGGAATTATATTGACATCAATTACGGCCTGTGAATTTTCAAAAATAGAGAGAAATATAAACAATTAAAATTATTAGCCAAGAGATTCATAAAATGGGGAAGAATTTGATGGTTGGTGATAACCTGGATAGAAAAGAATCACATTAACACAAACCAAAAATCAAAAGTAAAATAATAATCAAGTGATTCATGATGGCAATATATCAAAACTCCAATGCTGCTAGTTGTTAGGAAGAAAGAGGCATGGAGTGCAAGGTATGGCAGAGGATATTTGTGCAACGGGGTGATAAAGAAATTGTGAAGGAGGAGGAGATGGTGGTAAATATTGATGAGGCAAAATATAATCATTAAATTGGTGGCTTAAGCTTATGAGTGCATATTAAGTCAAATCAACTCTTACTACTTCTGCCTTTTCAGAAAATTCTGGTTTTCCAATGGAACATTGTATCTATCAAAGTGACTTTGGATCGGTAAAAGATGTATAGTTGCAACTGATTTTGGTTTCTCAATGGAATATTGTATCTATCAAAGTGACTTTTAAATTACTTTTAAGATGTATTTGAAAAATGACAAGTTATGTAAATAAATTCTGCACCGAAAAATCAGTATGAAATAGAATAAAATAAAAGAAAAATCAGCCTAAAAAAATATAATATGAACACCTCACATGAATTAATTGTCAAATGTATGTGGTGATAACAGTGTTATAAAAACCCGTTTTTGTCCATGAAATAAGAAAAGTTTGTGCATGTAATCTAATGGGGTAAGATGTAAATTTTCAAATACTTTACTTCTTATATATTTATAATAGACTCTTATCTCCTGAATTAATTGATTTGAGATACTACTCATATTTGATAATTAGTGTATATGAAAAATGTATAAGAATTTAAATGGTGTATTTTCAAAATTTGAGTCTAAAATATCTTTTGTGGAAACATATTTGATTTGTAGAAACAATATCGTTAATTACTTTATTTAAGTGTTATGATTGTTAGAATATATTAGGCTCATTTATTTTGTATATTAACTAGTAAAGGATAAGTGCGTTTATATGGATTACGAAAAATTGATATAAATATTTAACAAATATTATATAGTTATGGTTAAGAAATTTATATAAAAATATATATGAATTAAGAGAAAAAAAAATTTTCAACGATAATTGTCATACACATATTAATTTAATTTATCAAGTTGTAGTAGTTGTCGGGATATACATGGATTTAGTAATTGCTATTAAACTAAATATACGATGGAAAAATAGGTTTGGTCCTTCAGGCATGCCTATAATTTTTATAATTACTTATAATTTTAATTTTACAATTTCTATTAACAAACATTATAAAATAAAACAAATTAAAATTGATAATAATTTAGTTAGATTTAATAAATTGAATAATATTATGTTTGTTAAATTTGTGTAGTAATTTATAAGTTATATGCTATAGTAATTTAGAAGTCATTAAACATATGATCTCTAATATCGGTTCAATTTAAGTAAATATTTTGTCGGTCTGTCGGAAAAATAGGTTCGACCCGTCGGGCATGCCTATAATTTTTAAATTCTTCTGTATTGTAATTAAGTTTCAAAATTTAAACATATGATTTTGCGATTCTCTTAAATAACAAATTTATTTATAGTATTACACTTTTGTATGTTTGCGTCCCTGCTACACAACTTTTCTATTTTAGCCTTTAACTTCATAACTTATTGACACGTTTTAAGGATAATTTTTTCTTTTAAAAATATATAAATACGTTTATATTATTTTATAATAATAAAGAACATATTAATGAAATTTGTTTCATTTTTAACGCCTAATAATTGTTTTGATAATATAATAATAATAATAATAATAAATAAATAAATAAATAAAGGACTCGTGCGTTTGCACGGGTCGCACAAACAGATATAACATTTATTATTAATTAATTTCAATATAAAATTAATTTGATTTTACATCTTATTAATGAATTTCAATATAAAATTAATTTGATTTTATATCTTATTAATTAATTTGAATGATATGATTCTATGAGTATGATCTTTGAAACGTTATAATAAAGATAAATTATTTTCACACTTGGTGAATTTTTTGTTTTTGATTTTTTATTCTCAAGAATCATTATTTCCAAAGTGCTATAATATTAATATTGTTTTAATAATATATATTTTTATTAATTTTAATAATTTTAAAATAAATACTTTTTAGAATATTTGCACTATTTTTAAACTTTTTAGTTTTAAAATAATATTTTATAAATATGTATAATTAAAAGTTTCCTTTTTAAAGTATAGTACTATTTAAAATGAAAGGGAAAGAGTTATAAGTAAATGCAGATATCATATGTATATAGTATAACTTTATTTACATATTTTTAAGAAAATTGTCAATAAATAGAAGTTAATATAATTTAAAGTAGGTTTATTAATTTATTATAAATTTAATTGAAATGTATTGATAGTGTAAAGAAATTTTACATTATCAACGGTTAATCTCATTTATTATTAATATTATTATTAATATTAATATTAATGATCACATATTTAATTATTAATATAAAACGTAAAAATAATTGTCTAATTAAATTAATAATAAAAATGGGATAGAAATAATTATCTTTAATTATAATTTATTCTTTTAAACTACTTGTTCTTAAATCTTAAATAGGATCTTTTGTTGAACAAACCAATAATTCATTTTCTCATATATTGCTTCTTTGACAATTTCACACGCTTTTTCATTACACACTTTTCTCTTACCCTAATTCCATAAAGCCACAAAGCGACGAAACCATTCTATTAATTTCTCTGTAATCTGTAAAAGAATCTTGTAACAGAATAAAAGTATTCTTATAACAGCAATAGCAATTCCAATTTTATGTAAGATTCCTTCCTTTAAAGGAAACATGAATTTCTCTGTAACAACAAATATTATCCCTAATATAAATATCCCATTTATATAGTACATTTTTGTTTTGTCAAAATCAAATTGTTAATTTTCTAGTTTTTTTTTCTCCTCTAAAATCAAACTATTAAACTTCTGGCTTTGTTTATCAAATTCAAAACATAATAAGAAAAATCTTACAAAAACTTCAAAACATAATATACACAAACTGTTACTAAAGAAAAAAACCATAAAAACATAAAATACACATAAAAGAAAGAATACTTTTATAAATACAGAATATTTTAAGAGTTTTGACGGCAAGAGTCGTGTGGGAGATTGTTTCAAATTAGAGTGAAGAAAAGAAATAGAACCCATAAAAGCCTAAAACAAAATATGATGTTGAAAAATAAAGGATTAAACGAACACCAATTGAAAATCACTTTAATCTTTTAACAGATCTATGATTAAATAACCAAAATATTAAAACCAAAATTTTAAAAACTAATTACATGATTGAAACCAAAACTCACCGGATCTATAAATGCAGAACGGTGAAAAGATGAAGAGACGAGAGCACGATATGAAGATGGAACATAGATATTGAGTAGTCCGACCCATGTGAAGTTGCCTCCGTGACCTCCTTTCATCGGCGATCTGCCCATTCCTGAAATATAAAAACAACATTAAGAATGAAGCATAGGAAATAGCAAAAATCGTGCAGGCTGAGAGAAAAGTAATAAAAATGCAACTCATAAAAGATTAGAGAGATCTATGAAGATTTAAGGATGATTATGGTGATTATTTATCAGAGTGTTTTGAATACGTAAAGGTTTTGATAATAGTGATAGCAACAACTATTTTGTAGCGTTGGTATTGATAAATAATATGAAGCGTGATTTCAGTAATTTGAAGAGTGAAATTTTTTTATTTTAATAATAATGAGTATTAGATTAATTAAATAATGAAATGATTATGAGTTGTAATGAAATTTAAGTGTATAAAAAATCATCTCTAAACTATTTAGTTAGGACATTAAAGTAATTTTAGTAACACATTATTTTATTATATTATTAATACATTTGTCTCTAATTTATTAATCATTGAGATGTCACTATAATATTCTACGAATCATTAAAGGTTTAATGGTTATGTTTAAAAGGATAAATGTCACTTTTTTTTAAAGTTAGTCAAAGTTTATTTTTAATTTTTTTATACTAATTATACAATTGCATATACGAAAAAGCATCTATAATAATATTCCATGTCCATTTTTTATTAAAAAAGATATTTATTCATTCAAATTGATAAAATATATCGATTATTATAAATTTAAGATTGCTAAAAATTAAAAAAGATGAATTTAAAAACAATCTTGCAGCATCTAGATTAATAACATACAACGACAACATAAAAGTGATTACAAATATAACAAAATAAAAGTAACTTGAATATTCATACTTTCAGATCTGCAACATTGACGCCCAAGTCTTCATCAGATTTGTAATGAATTAAAATGAAAATATCAATCTGAACCAACGAACATCGTATTGAAACGAAAAAATCAATAAACATCACATAAAACAACGAAAACTAAAAAACACACACAAAAAAAACAAATCTATATGAATAATTTATTTAAATAAAAAGAAAGAAAAAGAATGACGTTAATGGGTGATTTCAAGTCAAAAATAACCAAAAATCATCCGCACAAAAGATGAATAAAAGAAGAGAAAAATTGAGGATATCATAAACCATACTGAAAATTATAAAATATACATTTATGCATTTATATATAGTGAAATTAATTATTATTAATATGTATCATTTTGAATTGTGTTGATTTATTACTAAACTCTTTTGTTTTATTATAATGTTGTATGTTGATCTATATGGACCATTTGAGATAACATTGTAAGTTATAAAGTCATCAATACTTATTGACTCTATTTACGTGAGATGAAAGTTACACTATTCGAGGTTAGTTGTAATTTGATAATTATTTTTGAATCTCTTGTGATTTTATATAATTGCAACAAGGAAGAATTTTTTAAAATATTATTCACTTCCTTTTTTAAAATTAAAATTATGCAATTATATATAAGTTAAATATTGTTATTTTTTAGAATATTTTAAAATTAATTTCATTATTATATAATTGCATTTAAGGAGAAATTTATTTCTAATATTATTTACTTCTTTAAAAATGATAAAATGTGCATTTATTTAAAGATATTATTATTTTTAGAATATTCTAAAATTAAAATTCTCTATTTATTTTACTATTTTAAGAGTTGTATTCTAGATAATTATGTAATAACTCTTAATTTGTATAATTATAATCTCACTTATCGTGGATATAATTATACAAATTTCTTTATTTTTAATAAAATATAATCAATCTCAATTTGTATGATTGCAATTCACCTATCGTAGATACAATTATATAATTTTTGTTTAGTAAAATAATTAAATTTAATTAATTATAATTAATATTATATTGATAATAGTTATACCCTATCGGTATGTCATTATTAATATCATTTTTGTTCAATGTACTTGCGATTTAGAATTATATAAATTATGGTTCGAGTACCTTATTGGTATATTAAAATTTTTGTGACATAATATTTGTATATTGTTATATTTCTTGTTTAAAATTATTGAAACTATTATTTTAGAAATAAAAAATTATTCTTTCTTTAAAGACATGTAATACTTTATGAAATTTAATAATTTATTTTCTCTATTTTTTTAAATAAATTTCAATTCTCTTTGTATTATGTAAGTGATGGACATACCCTATTGGTATAACGTTGTTTGACATGATAAACGTGTGATAGATAAAATAGTTGAATATATGTTTACAATATTTTCTAAACTCTTGAGTTAATAATTAAACTATTATTTTCTATCAAGTTGGAGAATTTAACATGTCAATTATGTTAGAAATGAGAAACAAATATTATTTATTTAATATAATATTATTTTATTGAGACTTATATTGAGGATATTATAGTCTTATGTTAGTAATAAAAATTTATGGCTATTTGTGTTATATCTTCAATAATAGTTAAAATTAAGTCTCATATTTTTCCACTGCGTATAACATAATATGTTTCTCAAATATGCAATTATATTTGTAGCATTTGAGTTTTGAGTGAGTTATTAATATGTTGTATATAATCTTATATTCTATTTAAAATTATAGGGATTTGATCTCATTCAAATGATGATAAACATTTTATATGACAATCATATTCTTTCATGTGAAATCATATCAATAAAAACAAAATTTTGCAATAAAAACAAAATTAGTATCTCATTGTATAATTAGAGTATATAATACTAGTGGCCTCCGATAAATCTTTATACATGTTGGATCAGTGGGAGAGCATGTGTACACAATCATATAATCTAAAAAAAAAGATTATTATTCTCATACTGTCATATATTGTCATATTATTCTGCATCGTTGAAACTTACTTCTCTTTTAATTGATTAGTGTTTTGACCATTATTGATATTCTATTGTTAACACCAATATTTTTAATAATTAATTATTCTCACCCAAGTGGGAGATTGTTAGATTAATTATTTAATTAATCGAATATGAATTGAAATAATTAATTATTAATTAATTATATTATGGTCAATTGTTATTAAACACTAATTACTGATGAATTATTTAATTGAGTTTTATCTCTGAATGGATCATGATGGGTTGGACCACTCAGTTAAGCCTAATGAGATGTCCATATTCTCATTCGTTTAGTTATTTAAGTGTTGCCCCATTAAACGATTAACATACTCTGAAAAATCGAGAAGACAATGAGAGTAGTATTCCTCTCATAATCACTCTCTCCGAAGCCAGTCTCTCAAATCATGTAAGGTACATGATTCCTATTACTATTGATTATTCTATAATATAACCATATGCTATAATTTATATCTATATGATTTAATTAAATTTATCACAATCTTGTTAGTTAGTTAATTCTTGTTATGTAGTTATTTGGGCTTTTAGCATGTATTTGGGTCTGGGCATTTTTGCCTATATAAAGGGCCATTGTGTTTGTAATAACAAGTACAGTAGCAACAATAATATACATTCAGTTTAGAAAATTAGTTACACTTAACTAACTCACAATCTCTCTCCCTCTCTCTCTTCTTCTTCTTCTTCTTCTTCTTCTTCTTCTTCTTTTCATAATATCATCTTTCTTGAATCCTTTGTTCCAACAAATTGGTATCAGAGCTTGTTTGAGATTTAGAGAGAATCTAATGGCAAACAGATCAACAACATCAACACAGTTTCCAGCGAATCTACCGGTTTTCAAAGGTGAAAACTATTAATGATGGGTGACACAAATGAAGGTTATTTTCAAATTTCAAGATGTTGTAAAAATCTTGAATGATGGAATATCACAACTGGATAAAGATGCTACGGAAGCCCAGAAAGTTGCGCACAAAGATCAGAGGAAGAAAGATGGAAAGACACTGTTATTAATTCACCAGTGTGTAGATTGTGATGTATTTGAGAAGATAATTGAAGAAGAAACAACAAAAGGAGCTTGAGAAAAGCTGAAATCCTTGTATGGTAGAGATGAGAAACTGAAGAAGGTGAAGTTGCAGACATTGAGGAAGCAGTATGAGATGCTTCATATGAAAGAGGATGAATCTATTTCTGCATATTTCTCAAGAGTTGTGGCGCTAACAAACCATATGAAGGCGTGTGGTGAAGCGCTAACGGATCTACAAAAGATAGAAAAGGTATTGAGATCTTTAATTGCAGACTTTGATTACTTTGTTGTAACAATTGAAGAGGCCAAGAATCTATCTGAGATGAAGTTGGAAGCACTTCAAGCTTCATTGGAGGCTCACGAAATGAGGCTGCAGCAGAGAAACTCAGAAAGAGAGAAGAGAACTGAACAAGCATTGCAATCAAGATTCAACAAGAAAGCTGGAAAAGAGAAGTCGAAGCAGCGAAAGAATCCTGCTGGTGATGAGAAGTCAAACAAGAATATTGATTCGAAAGGTGTGGGCAACAAGTATTCAGGGAAGAAAGTTGACACGAAAGAGGTGCAATGTTACAATTGTTGAGGTTTTGGCCACTATGCTAGAGACTGCTGAAGAAAGAAAGCTGCGAGGTCGAAAAATAGTGATGAAGCTCAATATGCACGAGCTGGAGATAGTGATTCTGATGATGTGTTGTTGCTGGTGAACGCTCAGTCGACTACTGAGAAAAACAACATGTGGTATATGGATTCAGGATGTAGCAACCACATGATTGGCGATAAAAACTGGTTTACCAAGTTAGATGAGTCAGTCGAAAAAGTGATAAAGTTTGCAGATGACAGACATATCAAGTCAGGTGGTAAAGAAGATATTCGATTATCAAAAAGGATGGTCGAAAGGCTACTATCACTGAAGTTCTATATGTACCTTCGATGACAAGTAACTTGATAAGTGTAGATCAATTACTTGCAAAAGGCTTCAATATGAAGTTGGAGAATAATCAGATGAAGGTATATAGGGTTGATGGGAGGCTAATCATGAAAGCACCATTGGCGGAGAACAAAACATTCAGGGTTGAACTCAACACATCAAATCACAAATGTCTTGCTTCAACTATATAAGAAGACAAGAACTGGCTACGGCATCACAAGTATGGACATCTAAACTTCAAGAGTTTATATATGCTCAATAAGAAAAGAATGGTGCTTGGGTTGCCGTATGTGAAGGAACCAAAGCAGATATGTGAGGAATGCTGCAAAGCTAAGCAAGCAAGGAAGGCGTTCAAACGTGATTTGCCTATAAGATCAAGGGAAAAAATTGGAGCTGGTTCATTCAGATGTGTGTGGACCCTTTAAAGTAAAGTCCAATGGAGGTAACATGTATTTCCTTACTTTCATTGATGAATTCACCAGATATATGTGGATTTACCTTATTGAAAGGAAGAGTGTGGTATTCACACAGTTCAAGAAGTTCAAGTTGCATGCTGAGAAACAAAGTGACTACAAATTGAAGAAGTTAAGAACTGGTGGTGGTGGTGAATATACTTCTGCTGAATTTGCTAGATTTTGCAATGAGGAAGGTATAAAGCATGAGGTTATTGCATCCTATACACCTCAGCATAATGGCATAGCTGAGAGAAAGAACAGAAGTGTATTGAACATGACGAGATGTATGTTGAAAGCTAAGAATATGCCTAAGATATTTTGGGCTGAAGTAGCTTCGACAACAATATACATTCTAAATAGATGCCCAACGAAGAAGATGGTCGAAAAGACACCGCATGAGGCTTGGACAGGGTCGAAGACAAATGTAAGTCATCTTAGAATTTTTGGATCAATGTGTTTCAGGCATGTACCTGAACAATTGAGAAAGAAGCTGGATGATCGAAGTAAAGTTATGGTGCTCATAGGTTATCATTCGACTGGTGCATACAAGTTATATTCACCAATTGAAGATAAACTAGTGATCAGTAGAGATTTTCTTGTAGACAAAAGAAAAGGATGGGATTGGAGTCGAAGTTCAGTTGGACATGAATTAGACACAGACACAACTGTGTTTGAAGAAGATGAAGAGAACGAAGCTTCGACAAGTCGAAATGAAGAACCACCTGTGCAAAATGAAAGAAGATCCACAAGAACAAGAACTGAGTCGACTAGGATGATTGGATATGAGAGGTTTCCATATCAAGAAATCGATGTAGATGGTGACTTAATCGAAGAAGCCATGATGATGGATGAAGCAGAACCAATTGATTTGGGTGAAGCCTTGAGCAATTCAAATTGGCGTGAAGCCATGAAAGAAGAACTTAGAGCCATTGAGAAGAAAAAGACTTGAGAGCTTGTCGAAAGAACCAACAAGAAACCAATCGATGTGAAATGGATCTACAAGGTGAAACGAAGGCCAAATGGTGAGATTGCAAAGTATAAGGCAAGACTGATGGCCAGAGGTTTTCTACAAAAACCTGGTATTGACTTTGACGAAGTATATGCGCCTGTTGCAAGGATCGTGTTGTACCCAAAAATTTGCCCTCTCATTTCTCAAGGAATCACCCTGAATCCTCAAGTTTGCTTCCATCCAATTCCAAGCCTTGAACTGCAATTTTTCAAGGAAATGATCCATAAGGGCAAAATGGTCAAAAGCACACTGAAAAGTCAAACTTTGACTTTCAGATCAAATCAAGTTTCAATAATTTTATTTCATCAAGACATGAGATTGATTCATCAAAAAATCAGGAGTCAGAAGTTACTTTGGAAAAATCAAATTTTCTAAACATTTAGAAAATTTTCTAAGTGTTAAGAGTATGTGATACCTCAGAACTTCTGAGCCAGCCTCCATGCAAGTGCAGTCAGAAGTTGCAAACATGGTTCAGAACATGGCTCTTCAGCCTCTATGCAAGTGCAGTCAGAAGTTGCAAACACGGTTCAGAACATGACGCTTCAATCAGAACATGCAGAAGCGATGCTCTTTGGTAAGAACATGATGCTTCAGTCAGAACATGATGCTTCAGTCAGAACATGATTCTTCAGCATATGGGGGCTATGTTCAATGCTCCGGTCAGAAGATGCCCCTTTCAGCATTTGGAGGTTACTTTTCTGATCTTCTGCAATCAGAACATCACCAAATCCCAAGACCTCGTTTAAACAACCTGCTGCACTGCTACAGTACAATACTCTAACCAGCAGTTAATCCAGTCCACGCCTGTATTTTCCCAAATCTTGTGTTTGCACCAAATAAAAAAAGCTGTGATCAAAAAGCAATGGAACGGTGTGCCAAAAGTTCAAATCCCATCTGTTTTCCCCCCAAAACCACAACAAATTCATCTATAAATAAGTTGCTCCATCACACTTGCAAGGGGTTGGCTTTTGGAAAGAGAGAACTATCAAAAGAGAAAAGAAACTTGTGAAACCTTTCGTAAAAAATCCAGAAATACCATACAGAAAACCAAAACCTTTGTTCTTCCTTTTGGAATCAAAGAGCTTGGCATTTCCTCTTCCGTTTCTCTTGCTGACTCAGAACATCCAAAGGCAGCAACTCAAAGCTCCAAGCACGCTCCAGTTTCAAGGTAAGTCTTTCTGACTTTGCTTGTTTTTTTGTTCTGAACATCATTAACATGTAAATATCATAGTATTGATGTTGTTCGTATCATTGCTTAAGTAGAAAAACTGTGGATCAGAATTTCTTGATTAGGGCTAGACTCAGATTTAGGATTAGAACTTCTATAAACTGTTTGTGATACGGTGGGAGAACTGACTTGGGATTTTGCGTTTTGTGTTCGCAAATGTTTCGGTTTAGCAAGAGTCGCCACCGACTTTTTATTTTATCCTAAGGAAAGGTCAAAAAGCATAGGAAAGACCTTTGAGATGTTTTCTTGGGTTCGGGAAGTAGATTATGAAAAGGGAAGGTGCTAGCACCCTTTTCATCCATGGTTATCCATGGGCTCTTAGTTACTTGTTTAGATCACTTGCTTTTGCTTTTCAATTGTTTGAAATGGTGCTTTGTGTGTGGTTTTGAAAGATGTTTTGAAAAGAGGCCATCGTTGTGGCAACCTTTGTAATGATTCTTGTTTTAATGTATACAAAGGTGTTTTTGTCTTTTGAAAAGATTTCAATGTTTGAAAGTTTGATTTGGGAAATGTTTTGAAATTGTGTTGTGAAGTGTGTTTGAAAATAGCAAGGATGTTTTTGCAAGTTTTTGATCAAGTAACTAAGAGCTATCTACCCTATTTTACTCAAAGATCTTTCTTATGTTTTTAACCCTTTTGACAGTGTTGTTTCACCATTGCATTTGGTGAACAACCTTGTGTTAGGATGTTAAACGGGACAGGCACAGGTTATCGTATAGACCATGATAACAATTGTGTCAAGTATCTTTGACAATTTTCTTAAGGGGCTTGATCATTTTTGTTTAGGCAACCAAGATAGCGTCATCGAGGGACTATGATCTTTTGTTTTGTTTTTGTTTTGCCAAAATACCCAACATGCATACCATGGCCCATTTTTGAAGGCAACAAGTGGATTGTAACCCTAGGGGTGCAAGTGTGTATTGTGTTTGTTTTTCATGCACATTTGTCTTTGATTAGGTCAAGCTATTTGTTGATTGATTTTTGGCATACAAACCCTAATTCTCTAATCATGGCATAATTGAAAGCGTAAAATGCGAGAATTTAAAGTTCTAAGCTATTACAACATGATTATGGAGATGGGGGTACAATGTTGAATGGGGGGTATTTGACAAGAAACATAAACCCTAATTTACTATTACATCCAAATTGAATCTCAAATGCATAAATATTTAAATGTACAATATTTAATTAAACAAAATAAATATTAAATAAAATCTATTATGCAAAAAAGAAGTTTTTATTTGTTTATGTATGCAAAAGTATTTTTAATGTAAAAGAAAAAGGTATAAAGAAATAAATAAAGAAAAATTCATTTTATTTGTTTAAGGGATGAAACTCTAATTTCTTTTAAAAATAAATATTAGATATTATTTATATACAAAAAATGTATTAATATGTATAAAAATGAAATATACTTAAAAAATGGTATTTTTTAGTATAAATAATAATAAATATAAAAATGTAATATTTTTGTATTTTTATTCTAAGTATTTAATAAAATAAAAGTATATATATGTTTATTATGTGTATATTAATCAAATTAAATATGTACAAAATAAAATAAAATATGTACAAAAACAAAATATATTCAAGAAAATATTTTTAATATAAATAAAAGTAAAGAACAAAAATAAAAGTATAAAATGTAAATATTTTTCAAGTCTTAATAATATAAAGGAATATTTAAATAATTTTAATGTTAGAAAAAATTAGAATAAAATGCCAAATAAATTAAAAAAAATATGAAAATATTTTTTGAGCATTTATTATATTTGGAAATAAAATAACAAAGTCAGAAAAGAAAACAAAAATTCAAAAATGCAAAAATATAAGAAATTGGGTCAGGGGGTGTGAAACTGAAAAGAGGGGTGTTAGAAGCAAGCCAGGCCAAGCCCAGCCCAAGTCAACTTCATCTTCTTCCTCCAGCCAAAAAAAAACGCGCGCCTGTTGTACAAACTTGAACATCCTGGAAACGTGATCCTTTGCAAAAACTCAAAACATCAAACTTGTAGAGCATTTCAATACGATTCTAACCATATAAAGCATTAATCCTAACTCTCAAAGACCATAGAGAATTTCTCTGGCCCTAAAATCTGACCTAGTTTTTTTCACATGTTCATGGATGAAATTCTTCTAGCACACTTAATATAAATGAAAGCTGAGCATATGTATGGCTTCCTAGAAATGAGCACTACATTTTCTATTCACAAACCTAAGGCTAAATGTTCCTAAATAGAGAGATAGAAAGTGAGGAAAAACCTGTTTCAGTTGGATTCATGTAGGGCAATGCAGTGCTTCTCAACAAGTTTTAAGGTGTCTGGTAGCTTGCCTGAACTTCACTTGATCTTTTCCAATAGCTAGCTTGCCTTGAAAGTCCCTGAACCAACCTCTAGAACTCAACCTGCACAAGCTTGAAATGAAAATGGTGAACACTGTAAATGGAGTTACAGTTGGCAATGGAGGTTTGGGATAGCTTGAGTGAGTGGAATGGAAGGTGTTTGAAGTGAAATGGGGCAAAACGCAAGAGCCAAATGAGCTAGAGAACTCAAGTTGCAGCACCTGCCTTGTTTTGCCAAAGAAGTGTGTTTTCTGGATATGGGAGGTTTTGAGGTTCAAACCCTCGTGTTTCTTGCTCAAAGGGTTGTATGAAAGTTGTTTGTAATGTTTGTGTAAGTTGTTCTTTGCTGGTTTTCAAGTTCTCAAGTGTTTGGACAAATTGCTTGTTTTTGAAGTAAGGAAGTGAACTTGGTATTACAAGCCTGTACAAGCCATATAATATGCTGCATACCATCTTCTTGGTTGCTGGAATTTGTGGATTTTATTTGGCTTCTGAGATATGGCCCCTATGCTCAAAGATCATGGTTTGACATAAAGCATACCTTTTCAAAAATGGGAATTTGCCTTTTTCTATTTAGGGCTTAGTTTTGTGTACAATGCCCAAATGGCCAAAACAAATGCTTAGACTGATGGATTTGCATTTAATTAAGGAGTTTGAATTGGTTTAGAGGCCTGCAAACTAGTACAAAGCATTCTGGTTTGAAAATGCCACTTGAGTGAACATGTATTTGCCATGGATATAAAGTGAGTTTTTGCCAACTTCAAGCATTCGATTCTCCCTAACCACAAATGTGTTTGAGGAGTTCTTGGACAATTTGGAAAGCTTGAAACAAGCACTATAATCCATATTTGAAATGCAACTTGAGACTCCAAGTGGAACTATTTGAAAAATGGCCAAGAAGATGGGTTAAAATCCTGCCTAAACTAGGGCAAAATTTCTCTAAGTTAAAAGTTTTAGGGACCCTTGTTCCAAAAATCATAACTTGAGATCCAAGATTCTTTTGAGAAAACTTTGTGAATCAAAGTTGTATACTTTGTGGAGGACTAAAACTTTCATGTTATAAGTTTTGTTTGAATCCAAATGCATCTTGGTGAAAATGGGGGACAAAGTTAGGAAAAATTAAGAAAATTTCATAACTTAGAAAAATTCTAAGTTATGAAAATTTTCAATTTCAAACCCTAATTTGAAATTTTAGGTTTCTTGATGAACAAGTTTCATAATTTGACACATCTTGATGAAAAATGACCCTTGGCACTTGATTTTGACCAAAAAGTCAAAGTTTGAATTTTCAGTGTACAGTCAAATTTTGATCAGTTGACTGAAAAATTTATCTGCCAATCCCATGCATTTGAGATCTTTTGAACTTGTTGAATAGGTAAAGATGATGCCATTGAGTCCTTGAGTCCATGGTTGAGCCTAATTTGCCATTGGCTAGGTCAAAAAGTCAGAAATTGCCTTTGTACAGTCAAAACCCTAAAAATGACCATTTTGCCCTTTTGGTGATCTGATCAAATTTCTTGTGGAGTTATGGTCCAAACTTGATCAAATGGTTCATATGAGTTCATAATGTTGATGTGGGTCAAAATTCATGAGGTTTGACTGTAAATTGGCCACCGTTGACTTTTTCCCCAATACAACTGATTTCTAGGTCAACTGTCCAATTGACTAGGCAAAAATTTGATTCAAGGCTTGAAACCTGGTATGGACAAACTTATGAGTCCAACATGAAGTATGAAAGTCACTTTGAGCATTAGAAGTACAAAAATCCTTGTGCAAATTCAAACCCTAATTTAGGTCATCAGTGCAAGGAGATGTCTTGAGCAGTGCAAAACCCTAATCCTGTCTGGAGTTCAAAGAGTCTTGTGATGAGAAATGTTGATAAAATGAGAGGAAAAATTTTGGGGTACAACACTGTTGTGCTGTTATCCTTCTGATTTGTTGTTTAATAAGAACTGAATAAACTGCATAGAACTTCTGATGTTCACTCACAACTTTAGCACAACACAGAACTTCTGAGTTCTCCTCACTGTTTAAACACACTGAAATTCTGATGTTCACTCATTGTTAATGCACGCTGAATTGTTGATTGTTCACTCACTGCTTTAACACTTAGAACCTCTGATTTTCATACGCTGATAACATGTTGAACTTCTGATGTTTCCAGTCTCTATTTTCTTACACAATCAGAGTTTATGATTTTTACATGCTGACAATACACTGAATTTCTGGGGTTTTACCCACTGTTTTAGTGTAATACAGAACTTCTGACTTGTGGTCCAGTTCTGAATACCACCCAGAACTTTTGTGTTTCCACTTTAATATTCCTTGCAGGACCTCAGAGTTTACCAACTCAGAACTTCTGATACCCACTGACGCTTTCTTCTGAGTCACCACACGCCTGACTTCAGAACTTCTTATCCTTGTTGTTTTGCTTGCAGCAGCACGCTGCTCCTATCTTTCGTTTATTTTTCTTTTTATCATTTTTAATATTAACTCTTCTTTTATTAACATAAAAAGACATAAAAATATTTTCTGTCTTTTATTAATTTATTTCTTTTTCATTGAGACAAAAACATTTTTCTAAGCAAATCCTTTTTCTTTCTTATACTGTACATTTCAATATGGTTGTAATAGTAATTTAGGATTTAATTTTATTTGCAACCCCCATTCATAAATATGTACCCCCATCCCTAAAATATTGTAATAACGTAGGACTTTACATTTCCGCAATTTATCGCTTTCAAATATAAATGCTAGTAATTAAGGTGTGTATGGCAAGACATGAAAACAACAAATAGACAACCTTAACCAAGACTAAAATGCATGCAATCAAATACACTTTGCACACATGCACCCTTAGGGTAATCTCACTTTATTGCCTATCAGAAAAATAGTCATGTCCCTCGAACATGGGCGTTTTAGCAAAAGACCCTTGATAAAAGATCGTAGTCCCTCGATGACCCTCGATGTTGCCTTTGGTAAAACGATCTAGTCCCTAAAACGAAATTGCTAAAACGTCTCATAAGTTGCCTTCTATGACTATTCAAACGTCCCAACATCCGTCCCTTCACATCCAACGATGGGGCTTCTTACCAAATCAATGGTAAGATAGCAACATCTAAAGGAGGAGGAAGAGAACATCTAAGACCTTTTGAGTAGGTAGATTTGCTCCTAGTTGTTTGATTGCTCACAACAAAAAACATTTTTATACACCCACACTTTCACTTTGAAACATTTTCGAAAGACAACACTTTATACGCGTTCTTATAGAAACGAGAGCCATTACAAAGGAAACCCTTTTCAAAATCACTTTCAAAAACACGTCCCACAAACACCTCTTTGAACTATTTTCAAAACAACACTTTGTATGCATTCTTATAGAGACGAGAATCATTACAAAGTCACATTTTCAAAATACTTTCAAAACCCACATCACAAGCACACATTCAAATAAAAGTAAGTGATCTATAAAGCAACTAAGAGCCCATGGAAAACCATGGATCAAAAGGGTGCTAACACATTCCCTTTTCATAATCTACCCCCCGAACTCAAGAAAACATCTCTAAAGGTCTTTCATGTGCTTTTTACCTTTCCTATTTGGATAAAAGAAAAGTCGGTGGCGACTCTTGCTAAACCGCAACATTTGCAAACACAAACGTAAAACTCCAAGTCAGTTCTCCCATCGCATCACAGAACTGGAGACTCTGCTGGGGAGTATACTTAAAAGTGGGGTTACCTTATGGTTAGATCACTTACTTTCTTTCTTTGTTTGATTTATTTGCTTTACATTATAGGTCCTTGTTTGGGTTACTGTTAAAAATCCTACACCCGGATTTGGGGACACCTTTTTAGGTAAGTAGCAATAGATTGTGGAAACTGTACGGTGTAGACCGATACGGTTGAAGCAATGGCTATGTTAGTGTGACGCATTTGTGGGTACTGGTATCCCTCGTGGTGAATCGAGGAGAATACGGGGCCGCTGAGTGGCGTCATGAAGCACTAACTGACCTTAGAACCCTAATTGAACAAACTTGGCCATTAGGACGTAGTGAGATAACCGGTTTCGGTGTAGAGCTGAAAATTGGTTGATACTCGATGCTACACTCATTGAGACCGGACTTTTGGGATATCTTGGCCGCAAGAAAAGATTGATTGAGCTGAGACAATGCCTAAAAGAAAGGTCAGTGATATTGAGATCCCTTAGAACCCGATTACTATTAACTAGGACAGGTTGAGCCAACTAAACTTCAAGAGGGTACTTACCTACAAACTCCATGCAAGCCTAAACCTAAGGACTTGTCTGCTTTGTGTGAATATGATTATTTGTATATAACTTGCTTACCTCGCATATTTGTACATAAAATCATAACATCATATCACAACATTTTCAATAACATTGAACCATAACATTTCAAGGATCTCAAGGGTATTTGATGCAGGGTCACGTGGAACCAGATGTCTATCAAGGGACAAGACGATTTATTTTCCTCTGACCAAATGTCGTCAAAGATCAAGTACAACAAACTTGAGTCAAGGGCTATGACCCACTTGATATGGTGAGCTTGACTCTCGTAGAAGGACATTCTACGATACAAAGTTTTTCAATCAAAGCTGCAAATATCAACTTCTGACATTTTCTTGTTTACCCTGCGAGATCCTTGAAAACACTGCATACATATATCATATATATCATTGCATAAACAAGTTTCAAAACAGGTTTCAAAGCAGGTCTCTCATGTTCTTGCTGTTTATTTCAGCAATGGCTCTCAAACAAGACAACAGAGATCTCCAAATTCAAGAGGCTCAGTTCATGGAAATGCTCCTAAGCCTATACAAGGGGCAGGAAGAGTTGAAAGCACTCCTCGCTGGGAACCTGGCCAAGAAAAATCCTGAAGACAATAAGGACGAACGGTTGGAACAACTGCAAGCTGAGGTTGAAGCAATGAGAACCCAGATGTTAGGGCAGATGGCTCTTATCCAAGGCCTAGCCCGGGGACAAGAAGAGCTGAGAACCATTATCAACAAACTTCATTAAGATGGATACAACCGTATGAAGCAAGCAGTCGAGGTTGGGGACCAAGTCATTGATCAACCTCCAAGAAGACAAGAGTTTGGTTTGGTGAAGAGTGCTACTACCTCACGGGTCCAAAAACAACCTCACCAAAAATAACGGGTTAATCAGAGTAAGCTGGATATACCCAAAAGGCAGTTTACCAAACTCAACATGTCGTTGTTTCAAGCTTTGCAACACCTGTTAAGGATGAATCTGATTACGTTGATAGGACCTCATCTGAATCCCAAGACTTCGTCCCCTAACTACAATCCTGATGCAAGGTGTGCATACCACTCCAACAGCCCGGGGCATGATACTGAAGACTGTTGGAGGTTGAAATATGAAGTTCAAAACTTGATCGATGAAGGGGTGTTGGAGTTTACACAAGATGGTCAGGCTGAGTTCTTCTACCTTCCCTCAAAGACACACCATCTGAAGTGACAAATTCAGGCAAAGAGGCTTTTGTTCATTAGAATTTTCAATTTGTAATTTTCTTTTGATTGTTCGAACATCTATTCATGTCAAACTCTGTTACTTTATCAATGCATTGCATATGTCTGTTTTGAATCAATTCATTCGTATTCACTATATTTAAACTGCTTCCCTTTTTGTGATATTCAACTCTCGATCAAAAGCTCTAAGCCTTTAGAGGGAGGATGACGAAAACGATACCATAATCTCTACAGTATGCTTTTGAATAGACCTTGTTGACAATGTACATGCGTTGTTTCAAATCCCAAATAGTGGAGTTATAAGGAAGATAATCCCTAGTCAACCCCTTTGAGCCAAAGAAGTAGGAGTTTTTCTTTCACACAAATTAAAACCCTTAATCACAACCTGGGGCAGGGTAGTTTTCTCAGTCAATTCAGACGCACATTCAGTCGCAATCTTCCGCTTCGTACACAATGAATGGCATCAAAGACTTCCTTCCAAATCAAAAGACATTGATGGTTCCGCATGATTGTCAAGACAAGCAGTCATTATCTCTCCAAATAAAAGCCCGCTAAGTCAAATCCTATGAAGGAGACCTAAGAAGAAGAAAAAACAAATTGGGGCATCCCGCTGAATGTAATAAAAAAAATAGTTCAGGCAAAAGACAAGGATAGTAAAATCAAAAAGAAAGAGGTCATACAAATCCTCGACAAAAAAGATGTCTGCCTATTCAAAATAAATTGTCGGTATCCGAACCATCACCGAAACATCAAGGACAATATTCTAGAACTCAATTGGGATTCTAAACATGCAATTAACTAAGCATAAGACTGAAGAATATCACGAAGAGCAGGTGGGTACAAATAAATTTTGAGCCTTTATCCTTTGTTTCTTGAACCGTGAACCAGACCACGTTATAACCCTTAAAATTCCTAGCTGAAGCATGGGTTAGTTCGAAAGCATATTGTTACAAAAGGTATCCTGACTCCTATAGGGTTCGCTATAAATCCCGAGTTGATATCACACTTTTACAAAATTTGTTTGTTCTACTAAAAAATGAATTTTCAAACTTCAAGACAGACATAGGCTTTGCATTCTTTAAATGACATTGTTTGCGTATGACTAGTTGTTTGACAATAGAGAAATCTGCACAATGGATATTCAATGAATAGACATCCTCTCAATGGACAAAATCACCTCAGCAGGAAAGACACTTCCAACATCAGGTCTCCCATAAGCAAGGGGCATGACATGATGTCTAACACGGCTGGGGCAGTCTCTCCAAAAGTTCCAAATAACCAGGGGCAGATCTCCATCTGAATCACTTGGGGCATTATGCTCGCATTCCAACAACGAATCATGAGCCATCAAGAAAACATCTTGACAGTACTATAACACAACACTATGGATGGTGACAACGCCTTACATCCCGAGAACATGGACATAGTCGGAAAAGACCATGCATGAAAAAGACTCGCTAGGTCGACTGGCCTAGGCAAAAATAAGGGCATCCTGGAGAACCAAAAAAAAAAGTTCGGGCAAAAATTAGGGATAAAAACAAAAAAAAAATCTTTACACCCGGCAAGTCGAAAACTTGAAAAGGCGGCTTGGGCAAAAAAGGGGTATCCCGGTGGACTGAAAACCCGAAAGGGCGGTCCAGGAAAAAGTTAGGGATCAAAGCGTACGACTATGTCCCGTCATCTTGTCACTTTCCTATCAGTAGAAGAATTATCATTCTGATTGGCAGTTACCAAGCACCTCATGAGTTGGGATAACACTCAATCTACAAAGCCTCCGTAGGCACTTTCTCCAGTAGGTACAGGGGCAGGAAAGTCCTGATGTGATGTCATTGTCATTTCCTTAGAATTTTACCCCGTGACGTCTATGTATCCCTATATAGTAAGGGCAACCAAAGATTTAACATCGGCTTCCCCAAACAGGAGTTACTTTCCCTAGCCAAGTTCCTTCAGAGAACCGACATCTATGTTCCCCAGCCGAATTTTGTAACCGCAAGCGGTTCATATAGTTTTCTCCCGAGCAGTTTATTTCTCTAGATAAAGGAGCTCAATCCCCGACAGAGCTCATTACTTCAGTTTTTGGAAATTCACCTTCCAAATTGTTCCCTGACAGAGCTCATTACTTCAATTTTTGGAAATTCACCTTCCAAATTGTTCCCCGCAGAGTTATTCTCAAACAGAATTCCCCCCTGACAAAAGTACAGTCACTTCCATTCATCATCCCCAGCGGAAGTAGAAGAGCCAGATTTCTCTACAACAGTCAGGAATTCTATTTTCTCCAGCAGCGGTCAGGGATTTATTTTCCCGGACTCGGATATGTCATGACCAACATCCCATGCTCATATATCATGACATGCGCATACATATCACATACAACATAATCTCGAGGACGTCATCTCACAACGTGTTTCATGCATCACATATAACTAACCCTATTATCTTTTAAGGAAAGACAATTATCACCAACAATTCCAGCAGTTATACATGTCATATCTGCAGGAAACCAAGAGAAAATCAGTTCCCGAAACCAAACGGGTCAACTAATCTATAAAATCAAACGAATTGACCTTACTATCCGGGTTCCTTCCCACAAGCCCTACTATCCAGGCTTTCATTTCTAAGTAACCCTACTATCCAGGTTCCTTCCCACAAGCCCTACTATCTAGGCTTTCATTTCGAAGTAACCCTACTATCCAGGTTCCTTCCCACAAGCCCTACTATCCAGGCTTTCATTTTGATGTAACCCTACTATCCAGGTTCCTTCCCACAAGCCCTACTATCCAGGCTTTCATTTTGAAGTAACCCTACTATCCAGGTTCCTTCCCACAAGCCCTGCAATCCAGGCTTTCATTTCGAAGTAACCCTACTATCCAGGTTCCTTCCCACAAGCCCTACTATCCAGGATTTCATTTCGAAGTAACCATACTATCCAGGTTCCTTACAACAAGCCCTACTATCCAGGCTTTCATTTCGAAGTAACCCTACTATCCAGGTTCCTTCCTATAAGCCCTACTATTCAGGATTTCATTTCGAAGTAACCCTACTATCCAGGTTCCTTCCCACAAGCCCTACTATCCAGGCTTTCATTTCGAAGTAACCCTGCTATCCAGATTCCTTCCCATAATCCCTATTATCCAGTCTCTCATTCCGAAGTAACCCTATTATCCAGGTTCCTTCTCATAGCCCTACTGTCATACGGTGGGAGAACTGACTTGAGGTTTTGCGTTTGTGTTTGCAAATTTTGCGGTTTAGCTAGAGTCGCCACTGAATTTTCTTTTATCCAAGAAGGAAAGGTGAAAAAGCACAGGAAAGACCTTTAGAGATGTTTTTGAGTTCGGAAGGTAGATTATGAAAAGGGAAGGTATTAGCACATTTTTCATCCATGGTTTTCCATGGGCTCTTAGTTACTCGCTAGATCACTTACTTTTGTTTGAATGTGCTTTGTGTGGTTTTGAAAGTATTTCGAAAATGTAACTTTATAATGATTCTTGTTTCTATAAGAATGCATACAAAGTTTTATTTTGAAAATAGTTCAAAGAGGTGTTTGTGGGATGTGTTTTTGAAAGTGATTTTAAAAAAGGTTTTCTTTGTAATGGCTCTCGTCTCTATAAGAACGCGTACAAAGTGTTTGTCTTTTTAAAAATGTTTCAAAAATGAGAGTGTTGGTGTATAATATGTTTTGTTGTGAGCAAGCGAGCAACTAAGAGCGAACCTACCTACTCGAAAGGTCTTGAGTGTGCTTTTCCTTCTCCTTTAGATGTGGCTATCTTACCATTGATTTGGTAAGAAACCTCGTCGTTGGATGTGAAGGTACGGGTGTAGGGACGTTTGTATAGTCATAGAAGGCAACTCATGGAATCGTTTTAGCAATGTCGTTTTAGGGACTAGATTATTTACCGAAGAGAACATCGAGGGTCATCGAGGGACTGCGATCTTTTATCGAGGGTCTTTGCTAAAATGCCCATGTTCGAGGGACATGACTATTTTTTCGATAGGCAATAAGTGAGATTACCCTAAGGGTGTTAGTGTGCAAGTGTGTTTGATTGCATGCATTTTAATCTTGATTAGGGTTGTCTATTTTTGTTTTTTTTATATCTTGCCATACATCCTATTTACTAGCAATATATGAAAAGCAAGTAAAATGCGAAAAAATAAAATCTAAGCTATTACATTGTTTTAGGGGGATGGGGGTACATATTTATGAATGGGGGTTGAAAGTAAAATTAACTCCTAAGTTACTATTACAACCATATCGAAATGGATCAGAATGTGCAAGAAACGTAAATTGCTTATTTATTTAAGAAAAGAAGTAAGTTTTGTTTAAGAAAATATTTTTTGGTTTTTTGTTTTAAGAAATAAAGTAAAGCATGGAAAAAAATGTTTTTGGTGTTGTTTGATTAATGAAATAGAAAGTGATAGCAAGAATAGTGAGAAAAAAGGAAAAATAGAATCAGCGTATTGCTGATTAAGGGAGATCAGAAGTTCTGACTCTGGCGCACTACAAAACAGAAATCCTGTTAGTGAAAAGAAAAGATAAGTAGAGCCAGAAGTTCTGAGTCCACTGGGAGCACATTAGCTTTCAGAAGTTCTGATACCATCGACAACAGAGTAGGTTTCATAAGTTCTGATACCATCGGCAGAACTTGGTCTCTCTTTCCATACTAGTCAAAACATCTGCAACTTAGTCATTTCTTCACAAAACAGAAGATGTGCATATGACAGTTATGGCAGGTTTCATAGCATTTCAGAAATAAGAAATATCAGAATTATAAATCAGAGGCAAGTGTGAATTTGTTAATCCTAATTCTGAGTTCTAATTTCTTCCAGAAGTTATAAACTGATTTATTCTATACTTAGGCAGACAAATACGTGAAGCCTCAGAATTTGTATAACGTTAGAAACATGATGTCTACCTTGTATTTCTGAACATGCAAATATGATAATGCTTAAGCAACGCGATAAGAGTCAGCAGAAGCTTACTTTGCAGCTGGAAAAGATTCTGTAAACTGGAGGTTGGTCCTGAACTTTGGTGATGTTCTAAGCAACTTCTTCACGTACTCAACAGGATGGAAGTTTTCAACTTCTGGAACAGCCAAGGGGTGATACTCTGACTTCTTTGAGGTGGAAGTGAATGGAGAGCGTATGGTAGTATGAATACAGAAGTTAGAATAGCTTCTAGTATGTGAATCAGCAACTGTGGGGATGGTTTTAGTCAAGGAACAATGGAGTTTTGATGCTATAATCAAATGCTAAGGTTTTAGTATTTTGGTGTTTACATCTTTTCGGATTCTTGGAATTTTGCAAGGATTCAAGGCTTTTTTCTTTCTTTAGGTGATTCTCTCTCTCCAAAAACAACCCCTGTGAACGTGTGATGGAACAAACTATTTATAGATGGATTTGTTGTGGTTTTGGGGGGGGGGGGGGAACAAATGAGTTTTTAAACCTTTTTGGCATACTGTCCCTTTGTTTTTAAATCACAGTTTTCGTAGGCTAATTTGGTGCAAGAAAAACACAGACGTGGACTGGATCAACAACACCTTGGAGTGTTGTGGAAGCTAGTTGCAGGACTTTGCCATAGCAGGGTAGCAAGTTACTTAAACGAGGTTTTCGTGATGTTCTGATCGCATAATATCAGAAGCGTGACCTCCAAATGCTGAAGGGGCATCTTCTGACCGGAGCGTTAAATATAGCTTCCATATGCTGAAGAATCATGTTCTGACTGAGAGAGCATCGCTTCTGCATGTTCTGATTGAAGCGTCACGTTCTGAATCGTGTTTGCAACTTCTGACTGTACTTGCATAGAGGCTGGCTCAGAAGTTCTGAAGTGTCATATTCTTTAGACACTTAGAAAATTTTCTAAATGCTTAGAAAATTTGATTTTCAACGTAACTTCTGACTTTTGATTTTTGATGAACCAATTTCATGCCTTAATGAAATATGATTCTTGGAACTTGATTTTTAATTCAAAAGTCATAGTTTGACTCCTTTGCCGTGTAAATGACCATTTCACCCCTGTGAACGATTCTCTTGGAAATTTTGTAATTTCAGATTTGTAACTGGATGGAAGTAAACTTGAGGGTCCAGGTTGATCCTTTGAGAAATGAGAGGGCAAATTTTGGGGTAAAACAGCTGCCCCTGTTCAATCTTCTTAAACTTGAGGATGAAGATTGGCTGGTCTGCCTTTCGTGATCTGAAGGTGGAAGATGATTGAACACTAGAGTGCCCAGAAATTTGCACTCGCATGCAGGATTACTGATTAGTGAAGTCGGAAATGGGCTTACAGATGCCATTTGGAAGGCGACAGGAAATCATAGGAGATGGGCTTAAAGATGCCATCCAGAAAAGATTGGTTTCATAAGAGATTCCTGGGTGAAATTTCTTGTACCTGTTTTCAAGGGGGACTTTGCTGGGGAATGTTTATTTATGAACTGGGAAGTAAAGTCTAGGAGCTTTTGGTTGTCCATTACTCTACTGGGGAATTAAGTATTGATTGAAGAGGTGAAAGTTTACTGTATACTTGGTCAGATTCCAGGCTGTACAACAACTCGTTGGGGAAATGTGAAATCGACCGTATTTGATCGGGTTCAGGCTTTACAGTGTTGTAACCTGTTGTCTAGAGATAAGGGAGAAGGAACCTGGATAGTAGGGTTACTTCAGAATGAGAGCCTGGATAGTAGGGCTTGAGAAGGAACCTGGATAGTAGGGTTACTTCGGAATGAAAGCCTGTATAGTAAGGCTGTGAGAAGGAACCTGAATAGTAGGGTTACTTCGGAATGAAAGCCTGGATAGTAAGGCTGTGAGAAGGAACCTGGATAGTAGGGTTACTTCAGAATGAAAGCCTGGATAGTAAGGCTGTGAGAAGGAACCTGGATAGTAGGGTTACTTCGGAATGAAGCCTGGATAATAAGGCTGTGAGAAGGAACCTGGATAGTAGGGTTACTTCGAAATGAAAGCCTGGATAATAAGGCTGTGAGAAGGAACCTGGATAGTAGGGTTACTTCGGAATGAAAGCCTGGATAGTAGGGTTGTGAGAAGGAACCTGGATATTAGGGTTACTTCGGAATGAAAGCCTGGATAGTAGGGCTGTGAGAAGGAACCTGGATAGTAGGGTTACTTTGGAATGAAAGCCTGGATAGTAAGGCTGTGAGAAGGAACCTGGATAGTAGGGTTACTTCGGAATGAAAGCCTAGATAGTAGGGTTGTGAGAAGGAACCTGGATAGTAGGGTTACTTCGGAATGAAAGCCTGGATAGTAGGGTTGTGAGAAGGAACCTGGATAGTAGGGTTACTTCGGAATGAAAGCCTGGATAGTAAGGCTGTGAGAAGGAACCTGGATAGTAGGGTTACTTCGTTTGATCATGTAGATTAGTTGATCCATTTGGTTTCGGGAACTGATTTTCTCTTGGTTACCTGCTGATATGACATGTATAATTGCTCGAATTGTTGGCGATAACTGTCTTTCCTGAAAAGATAACAGGGTTAGTTATATGCAATGCATGAAATGCATTGTGAGATTATGTTCTTGAGATTATGCTGTATGTGATATGTATGTGCATGTCATGATGTATGAGCATGGGATGTTGGTCGTGACATATCGAGTCTGGGAAAATAAATCCCTGACCGCTGCTGGAGAAAATAGATTTCCTGACTGTTGTAGAGAAATATGGCTCTTCTACTTCCGCTGGGGATGGCGAGTGGAAGTGATTGCTGGGGATTTGCTCCTTATTTACGAATGTTCTGTCGGGGAGAGACTCTGCTTGAGAATAACCCTGCGGGGAACCACTTGAAAGGTGGATTTCCAATAGCTGAAGTAATGGACTCTATCGGGGATTGAGCTTCTGTATCCATAGAAATAAACTCTACTTGGGGATTCAGAAATTTATGATGATCCACCCGTGATTATAAGATCCGACTGGGGGACATAGGTGTCAGGTTTCTGGAGGATCCTGGCTAGGGAGATCACTTCTCGTTCTGAGAGAACTGTTACTGATACTTTGATTACTTCTGCTCTGGCGACTTCACTGGGGAATATAGATGTTACAAGGTCGCATGTATTGATGACTGTGCTCCAAAGCTGTCTCTGCCCTGGTACCTGTTGGACACGGTAACTGTCGAATTTGACATTTCTGATCTTTTGTCCCTATTTCTTAAGTTATTAGCAATTGTCTTTTGTTTCTTATGCAAACATTTGTGAACAACAATTATATTCAAGTGCATATGTCAAGAATAAATCATTGGACGTTCTTGCAAAAACAAAACAAAAGGAAAAACAAATAGTTTTGTAAAATGGCTTGTATTGATTGTTGGAGTTGGCCTATAACAAGCGTTTTTTATACAAGGAAGCTGACGCTCTAGTAAGAGAGTGCCGCCATAAAAATGAAAGGTCTACAATATTGTGTACAAAAGAAATAAACAGCTATGTGCAACAATCCCATTGGGTTTCAAATCTGCTATTGCCACTATGTCTTCGAGCGTCTCCTCACTTTGCTGCTTGTCCGAAGCTGATTAGATTGATTGATGCCGTTTGAGTTTGACAGTTGATACTGAGGTCAGATTGTAGGGTGATTCAATGGGACATAGTGATACGCTTTCCATCCCTAACTTTTTCCTAGACCGCCCTTTCGAGTTTTCGGTCCACCGGGATACCCTTTTTTTCCCAAGTCGCCCTTTCAGGTTTTCGACTTGCCGGGTGTACAGATTTTTTTCATTTTCATCCCTCATTTTTGCCCGAACCCTTTTGGTTCGCTGGGAAGCCCTTATTTTTGCCTAGGCCAGTCAACCTAGCGGGTCTTTTATCATGCGTAGTATCTTTTCACTATGTCTGCATTGACAGGGTGAGGTAGGTCGTCACCGTCCATGGAGGTCATAATCATGGCTCCACCTGAAAAAATGTTTTTAACTACAAATGGCCCTTCGTAAGTGGGAGTCCATTTGCCCCTGGGGTCACCTTGCGGTAATATGATGCGCTTGATCACTAGATCTCCGACTCGATATTCTTGATGCCTGACTTTCTTATTTAAAGCCTTGATCATCCGCTTTTGATACGTCTGACCATGGCAGATAGCAGTAAGTCTCTTTTCATCGATTAGATTTAACTGATCAAGTCAGGTTTGGATCCAGTCGTCTTCGTTTAGACCTGCATCTCTCATAATCCTTAGGGAAGGAATCTGAACCTCAATGGGTAGGACTGCCTCCATGCCATATACCAGAGAGTAGGGTGTTGCCCCTGTCGATGTCCGTGCTGAGGTACGGTACCCATGAAGAGCAAATGGTAGCATCTCATGCCAGTCTTTATAAGTCACTGTCATCTTCTGTACAATCTTCTTGATGTTTTTGTTAGCTGCTTCAACAGTGCCATTCATCTTCGGCCGGTAGGGAGAAGAGTTGTGATGCTGTATCTTGAATTATTTACAGAGCTTGGTGATCATTGTGTTGTTGAGATTTGTACCATTCTTAGTAATGATCCTCTCTGGCACACCATATCTACATATCAGATTATGTCGGATAAACTGCGCCACCACGTTCTTGGTTACTGTGGAAAAAGAGGCTGCTTCAACCCACTTTGTGAAGTAATCAATGGCTACTAGGATGAAGCGATGCCCATTAGAGGCGGTGGGCCTGATTTCTCCGATCATATCGATGCCCCACATTGCAAAGAGCCACGGGGATGTCAAGACGTTCAGAGGAAACAGAGGTATATGCACCTTATCAGCATAGATTTGGCACTTATGACAAGTTCGAGAGTGCTGATAATAATCGGCTTCCATGGTGGACCAGTAGTATCCTGCCCGTAGGATCTTCTTAGCCATGGTGTGTCCACTGGAATGGGTTCTGAAGGTACCTTCATGTAGATCTGTCATAATTATTTTTGCTTCGCTCTTGTCTACACACCGTAGTAAGGTATAGTCATGGCTGCGTTTAGAGAGGATTCTGTGACTGAGGAAGAATTTTACAGCGAACCTTCTCAGAAACTTCTTATCGTTGACAGATGCCCCTTCGGGATATTCTTGAGCTTCGAGATACCTCTTGACTTCGTGAAACCAGGGTTTGTCCGCCACTTCCTTGGTATCGATTTCACAGCAATGTACTGTTTCATCCAACCTCTCGATGGTGATTCGGGGAGCTTCGTTGTCCCACTTGACTTTGAACATGGAAGACATGGTAGCTAACGCGTCTGCCAACTGATTCTCCTCTCGTGGGAAATGTTCAAAGGTTACCTCCTCGAAGTGTGGGAGCAACGTCAGTACATGCTCTTTGTAGGGGATGAGATTCAGATGTTTTGTATCCCACTCGCCTTTGATCTGACTTATCACCAAAGCGGAATCCCCGAATACACTTAAGAACTTGATCCTTAGGTCAATGGTAGCTCGAAGACCCATGACGCAGGCTTCATACTCTGCCATATTGTTAGTGCAGTTAAAACATAATCGGGCAGTAAACGGAGTATGACAACCCTCGGGAGATATGATTATATCGCCAATACCTTTACCTAGTGCGTTTGAGGCTCCATCAAAATACATGGACCATCAAGATCCTTCCTCAGGTCCTTCATCCAGCCCAGGTTCTTCACAGTAGGTCACTAACATGATATTCTCATCCGGGAACTCAAAATTCATGGACTGGTAGTCATCCACGGCCTGATGAGCCATATGATCAGCCAATACAGTCCCCTTTATTTCTTTTTAGGTTGTATATTGTATGTCGTATTCGGTTAAGATCATTTTCCATCTTGCTATTCTTCCGGAGAGAGCGGGCTTCTCGAAAATGTACTTGATCGAATCCATCTTAGATATCAACAAGGTAGTGTGAGTCAGCATATACTGTCTCAGTCGGCGAGTAAGCGCAACAAGTTTTCTCGAGCAGTGAGTATCGTGTCTCACAGTCAGTAAACTTTTTTCTAAGGTAGTATATTGCGTGCTCTTTTCGACCAAACTCGTCATGCTACCCCAGCACACACCCCATTGAATTGTCTAATACTGTCAGGTACAATATCAAAGGTCTCCCTTCAACTGGAGGCATCAGAATTGGTGGTTCTTGTAGGTATTCCTTGATTCTTTCGAAAGAGGTATGGCATTCATCATTCAACTTTACTACTTGATCTTTCTTCAGAAGCTTGAAGATTGGCTCACAAGTAGCAGTCATATGTGAAATGAACCTGGCGACATAATTCAAGTGTCCCAAGAAACCTCTAACTTCCTTCTCTGTGCGTGGAGCTGGCATTTCTTGTATAGCTTTTACCTTTGCAGGATCTACTTGAATACCCTTGTCGTTGACGATGAAACCTAGAAGCTTACCGGACCTTACCCCAAAAATGCACTTGTTCGGATTCAATCTCAGTTTATATACCTTCAATCTGTCGAACAGCTTTTGGAGATGATCAAGGTGTTCTTCCTCAGTCTGAGACCTGGCTATCATATCGTCAACATAAACCTCAATCTCATGGTGAATCATGTCGTGGAACAAAGCGACCATGGCCCGCTGATAGGTTGCCCCAGCATTCTTCAACCCAAAAGGCATCACCTTGTAGTAGAAAGTGCCCCACTGTGTAACAAAAGTTGTCTTTTCCATGTCTTCGGAAGCCATCTTGATTTGGTTGTAGCCAGAGAAACCATCCATGAAGGAAAATATTTTGTGCTGCATGGTGTTGTCGACTAGAACGTCAATATGGGGAAGCGGGAAGTCATCCTTGGGGCTTGCCCTGTTCAGATCTCTGTAATCCACACACATCCGTACCTTGCCGTCCTTCTTAGGTACCAGAACAACATTAACAACCCACTGCGGATAAGAGGTGACAGCTAAGAATCCCGCGTCGAACTGCTTCATAACCTCTGCCTTAATTTTCTCTAACATTTCAGGGTGCATACGGCGGAACTTCTGTTTAACTGGCGGACAGTCTTCCTTAGTCGGCAGGCGATGTACCATAATATCAATGTCTAAACCAGGCATGTCTTCATAGGACCAGGCGAATATCTCAATGTAGTCGTGCAACATTTGTATCAACCTCTGTTTGACGCTAAGCTCCAGATTTGCTCCTATTTTAACCTCTTTTCTGTCTATTTCTGTACCCAAGTTTATTATCTCAACTGGATCTTCATGAGGCTGTATAGCCCTCTCTTCATGCTGTAGCAGTTTAGCAAGTTCTCTAGGTACCTCACAATCGTCCTCACCTTCGTCCAAGGCTTGGTTGATCAGATTTTCGAAGTCATGACTGGCAATAGCATGATTGTTATCAATGGGATCCAGAGTGGATATGGATCTGCAGTTTGATATGTGAGTGTGTGTAAGAGCATAACTGTATTGATACAGTAAAGACAAAAGGGAAAAACAGAGAGTGCGAAATTTGTATGCAAAGAAAGTCCAATGTTTCATTGATGGTATATGAGATGACATATAATAACCCTCACAGTCAGAGCCATCGTGCCTCGGGTAAGACACAAGGCTATAAAGTTTAAATTGTTCATTAGAAATTTAAAACAAATAAGACAATTACTGCGGAATAAAAGAAACTGATATGAAATCTCTGGTCGTCCAATTACTCGGTCCACCGTTGGTAGTCAGGTAAATCCAATTGTCGAAATAAGAATCTTCTTCACTGTCTTCAATAGCATTGGCCTCTCGATTGTTGATGCATAGGGGAGCTCCTCCAACTCGAGCGCGTCAAACAGCCCTCTGAGCTCCTAAGGTAAAGCCCAAGCCAAACTTGTCAGTTTTGTGAATAAACTCAGGAAGCTGTCCCCAATTGGTATTCCTGCCTTCTTCAACAATTGCTCTTGCATCCCTGAGAGAAGCCATCTTCAGAGGAGATTTGGTACTGGTAGTGGTCTCGGTTGACGCCAAAATCTGGGGGACCTCTTCAAAGTTTTGACAAGGAGTCTCTATAAATTCTTCGTCCATCTCTATGTAGCGGAAGGAATTAAGGTGGCTCACCATGTATTCTTCTTCACCCCGTACTATGACAATCTTTCCTTTCACCGGATACTTCAGCATTTGGTGAAGTGTGGAAGTAACAACCCCAGCTTCGTGGATCCAAGGACGACCCAACAAACAGGAGTATGACGGCCTGATATCCATCACATAGAAGGTGGACTGGAATGTCTGAGAGCCTACTTTGACATGGATGTTCACCTCCCCATGCACCATTCTCTTTGATCTATCAAAAGCCCTTACCACAATGTTACTAGGCTTTAAAGTCAAACCCTCGCAATCCAACCGGTCCAACGCTTTCTTCGGCAGATAATTCAGTGCAGACCCAGTATCTATCAGCACATGATCCATAGTGGTGCCCCTACATTCAATCGAGACATGCAGAGCATCATTACGCTTTCTTCCCTTCGGTGTCAAGTCGGCATCTGAGAAACCCAGCCCATTGTCGGCAGTCAGGCTAGCCACACAATCTTTGAATTGATCAGCTGAAGTCTCTTGCGGCACATGCGCAGTTTTGAGGAATGCAATCAAAGCCTTCACATGGGCCTCAGAGCACTTTAGCAGGGATAACATGGATATCTTTGAGGGGGTCTGCCCCAACTGTTCGACCACATTGTAGTCACTCTTTTTGATTATTTTCAAAATTTCCTCTATCTCTTACTTAGAGGCTTCCACAACAAACTTTCTAGATGCCTCCGTCCGGGCAGGCGCACCTAAAACTTCTTTGCCGCGAGTCCCAGATGACTTATCGGCAGGGGCGACAACTGGAGTGAGAACAGGAATAGTAGTTGATGTGCTAGCAGGAACAACAGATGAAATGATAACAGGCTTGTTGACAGTCTTAGGGGAAATCTTAGGAGAGAAAACCCTTCCACTTCTAGTAATCTTGTTGGTCCCGACAATGTTACCGACATCAGGATCAACTTCTTTGGCCTTTAAGTTTTGTTTAACGCCATGATAGTAAATATTGGCGCCATAATACCAAGGGACGGCTTTGTCTGAGGCATACGGGATAAGACCAGAACATGTGATTATCAGCAGAGAAAATCTCGTAGCGGGTGTAATCCTAACAGGTCTTCACGAGGAGGCCTTGGAAGGACTGGCGGAAATGGTTTTAATAGCAATGTCTTCAATTGGAATAACGGGAACCAGAGTTTTCTCGAACAAAATTTCTTTACTGTCCATCAGGCGTTGAACACCTGACCTCAGCAAATGGCAACTTGAAGGTAGGAATGAACATATGTGGCAACCTTCATCACAACCCGGAAATAAACCGGCCAACAGCAAATTCTTCTTAACAGTCATAAGAGGAGTGGAAACTTCGTCCACCGAGGTTACAAATAAATTAGTATCAATGGCGTTAACTCCATGGTTGTGCTTAGGCATGGGAGCAGTTATGACATTGGGCTTCTCCGGAGCGTCGAACTCAATCTCCTTAGCTTCAATCTGGTCTTGTACCTTATTTCTTAGAGTCAAACAATCATTAGTTTCATGACCAGGTGTGATACGGTGGGAGAACTGACTAGTGTTTTGCATTCGTATTCGCACTTGTGCGGTTAGCAAGAGTCGCCACCGACTTTTTACTTTATCCTAGAGGAAAGGTTAAAAAAGCACAGCAAAAACCTTTTGAGATGTTTCATGGGTTCGGGGGGTAGATTATGAAAAGGGAAGGTATTAGCACCCTTTTCATCCATGGTTATCCATGGGCTCTTAGTTACTTGGTTTTTTAGATCACTTGCCTTGTTTTTCGATTGCTTTGAAAATGGTGTATGTGTGGGTGCTTTTTGAAAATGTTTTGGAAAAAGATACCTTGTCTTAGGCCAACCTTGTAATAATTCTTTACTCGAATGTTTTACAAAGGTGCATATCTTTTCGAAAAGATGTTTCAAAAGTTTGAAAAGTTGATTTTTGAAAGGTGTTTGTGAAGTGGGTTTTGAAATTAGACAAGTGTTTTCTTTGCAAATTGACAAGTACTTAAGAGTTTATCTACCCTAAAGCTTTCTCAAAGATTTTCGTCGTGTTTTAACCCCTTTGACAATTTTGTTCTACCATTGAAATTGGTAGGCAATCTTGTATTTAGGAAGTTTATTCGGGACGGGCGCGGGTCATCGTATGGACCATGAATGCAATGGTGCCAAGTGTCTTTGGCAATTTGTCTTGAAGGGACTTGATCATTTTGATAGGCGACTTTCGAAAGCGTCATCGAGGGGCTTATGATCATTTGATTTCGTTTTGCCAAAGACATTCGACGTGCAAGCATGGCCCATTTGGAAGGCAACATGTGGGATTACCCTAGGGGGGTGCGAGTGTGATTGTGTATTGATTACATGTATTTGTCTTGTATTAGGTTATCTAACGTTTGATTTTATGTACATACAAACCCTAGGTCTAATCATGGTATAATTGGAAAACTGTAAATTGCGGAATGTAAATCTACGCTATTACACAATAATATCCAGGAGTGGGGGTATAAATGTACAAGGGGATGAGACTTATAGTATTTACAACCAAATCGAATGTCACAATCGAAATATAAATGTCGAATGTATAAATAGAAGATAAAATGTGTGTAGGGCAATATATTGTGTAAGTGCAAATGTATATGCATTGTGTAAGTGTAAATATGTACAAGTGCGAAATGTGAAATTGAGTCGTATTAGGGTTTTGACCTAGATATATGTTTTAATCTGTATTTTGATTTATATGTTGAATTATGTACAAAAGAAGTGTTTTGATTAAATGTTAAGTTTTAATTAAAAAAAGTATTTTAGTCAAAATGTTTGTGAATTTAAATATTAGAGAAAAATGTATTGAATTTGTCATGTATGAAAAAAGAATGTTAATTAATTAAAAAAAAGTTTCAATTTTAATTATGTATAAAAATGTATAATATGTACAAAAAAGAATGTTTTAAAATGTATGTACAAATATGTATTAATCTAAAGAAAACATTATGATATGTACAAAACTAATTTTTAATATAACATAAATGTATAAAATAACTATCTAAAAATGTCTTAATTTTATGATAAAAAGTATTTTTTAATTAAGATAAAAAAGTAACATTGTTTTGTAAAAAAAAAGAGATTAGAATTTAATGTTGTTAAGAAAAAAGAAAAGAATGGTTAGTGTTTAAAAAAGAAGCAAACATAAAATAGAAGAAAAGAAAAGGGTTAATGTTTAATAGGATGATTTTCTTATTGGGCTTAGGGGAATTAGGAACGGGTTAAACCCAAGTTGATCCAAAAACAAAATTTTAGGGTTCAGGCAATGTTTCAGTGTGGAGCGAAAAGCTAGGGTTTGTGAGATGACGACGGCGCGTTCGTTGCATTCATCTTCTCCGATCGAGCTTCCCTGAGTGCTTATCTCCGGCCACCAACTCTTCCTCCAGAAGCCTTTCTTCCCTCCGTTGATATGAGCCTAGCGTCCTTGAAACAAGGTTTGTTTTAATGCCTTATGTTCTTATCTCTTGTCTTTTTACAAATTGCATGTTTGATTTGAGTTTTAAGTTGAACCTGTGCCATTGTGAGGTGGTGGAGAAAGAGGGAGAAGAATGGCTACCTTCGTTTGGGAGATGGAGGAGAGGCGGAGATCGAGATGTTGAGGAGGCCGGAGCGGTGTTTCAGTGGTGAAGCTTGATGCTTGCTTTCTGGTACTTTCGTTCTTTGCTTATGTTAGGGCTTGATGATGTATGCTGGATTTGCCTGAAAACCCTAATTCGCTTCTTTATCTTCTTCTTCTTTATGTCACTGATGCTTATGATTTGTTTCACTTTCGTTTTTCTGATTTGCCTATGTGCTTGCCCATGATGAAGCTTGCTTCTGAGGCTCTCTGAGTTGCTGTATGCCTGTTGCTTTGAATGGTTGGATGCTAGCTTTTGAATAACTTTGAACAGTTATTGCCTTGAAATATTGTTATGTCCCTGACTTGCTTCTTTCTCTCGTTGCCCTGTGATGACCTCAGAGGTCTGAGGGTCTCATTTGCCTCGAATCTTTGCTTCTGAATGATTTTGGAACATTGCTGCCTTGAGATGATTTGCTTGTGTGCTTTGAGATGTGCCTTACTGAGATGCTTGCCGGCCTTGTGACCTTTGAATGATTTGAGTTGCTAGATGCTATGGTTGAAACAACTCTTGTTTTGATTAGCTTCTTATTGTTGCCTTTGTGTTGTTTTTGGGTTTGAGGATGTTGGTATGGTGAGGTTATTGGTTTGGTTTTGTGGTTATCACTGATGCTTATGCTTGAGGTTGTTCAGGTTATGGTGTTTTTTGAGGGTTGAGACAGGGTGAGGTTCTTGGTTTGCAGTGTGTTGCTGGATTTTGTGGCAAGTTGATGTAGTTTGAGAAAATGCCGGTTATCAGTTTTCAGGACTTTGTTTTTGAAGGTTGAGGCAGGGTGCGGTTATTGGTTTGCAGTGTGTTGCTTTTGACAGATTCAGGTTTGATCATGTTTGGTTATCCTTTTTTTTTCTTCTATGTCCTCACTTCTGTACTGGCTAGTGGTGTATTGTGGTGAGGCAGAGTTGGGTGAGTTTCATATATCTTTTCTTCTGAGTTGTCCTGAACTGTTTTGTATATTTTGCTTGTGGATCTTGATATTGATGCAGAGTTTTTTTTGAGGTTTGTGGACAGTAGTGGCTTTAGACTTTTAGAGTTTGTATCTCTCTCCCTATTCTAAGCTGAACTGAGTTTGTCTCTTTGATTTTGTATATCTTTTCTTTTACTTGCCTCCTGAACTGTCTTGGCCCTTTTCTGATTTTGTATATCTCTTTTCTGTCTGCTGCTGATGCCTAACCCCTGCCTACTGCTTTATCTCTCTTTACTCTCTCTCCAAAGTACAGTTTGAATTTTAATATGATTATATTCTGTACTATTTCTGAAGGGGCTAACTATGGGAAATGATGATTTAAGATGTTTGTTGCTTGCATAACACATTTTGCATCTCCTTTATCTCTCTTTTGACAGTTTGTGTATGACTTTGCATTTGATATCTTGGCAAAAATCTCTCCATGACAGCTTTTGAGCTTGTGACAGCAAATGCTCTTTTTGAAATCTTTCTTTGAGTAAACTTTGGGCATTTTGACAGTAGCCTTTGCTTTTGGATAGAGAGTTTGGATTGAACTTTTTCAGTTTGGATTGGATTTTGAACCTTGAATTTCTATGCAGCTTAAAATTTATGACTTATGCATTTTTGATATTTGCATTTCATGAAATAAAATAATCTTCCCTCTCTGTGAACCGGGAGAAATCCCGTGATTTGCAGAGAGGGCAACTGATCCCAGTCAGTGGCCCCTAATGACGAGCAACTTTTACTGTCTTTTCCAATTTAATGCTTTCTGACTTTTCTTATTTCTTTTTGCAGATGAAAAATGGAATACCGGAGCGGAATGAAGCACAAAGAATATTTAGAAAATAGGATAGTTTTTCATTCTATGTAATATTTAAATTAAATGTAAATTATTGTTTGTAACAACAATTTGTAAATAATTCAAATATCAATAAAAATCCAAATTATCCAATTGGTTCCATTTTCTTTATTGCTTATTTATTTATTTAAAATTCTTAGAATTAAAACAATTGAAAAATAAATTCAATCATTTAATTTCAGAATAATAAATAACTAAAATAAAACAACATTGATCCAATAAACCTGTCTTATCCAACATCCTAAGCAAAGCAGCAATTAAACCAAGTAAACTGATCAACACATGAACACTGTGAATTCAAAACTGCATCTTGTATCTGACTGGCCCAATCAAAACGTACTGAATTCAAACCACTGTCTCTTTTGCTGATTAAACCAAAATAACGCGAATTTTAATCCGAATCTTGAAATAAACCGCAAAGTGCTGTGGAATTCAAATTCTTCTGAGAATATGCCCATAAAACCCTAATTCCCGATTAAATGCCAAATCACGCTCGCTTGATCAAAATTGAACCAAAAATCAACCAAACCCTAAGCCCACTGTATGAAACAATTCAGAGCTCTGAAAATCAGTAAAAACCCTAATTCTGCTTGACTGTCAAGAAAAGTCCGTTTGTCCGATTCTTGAGCCAGTTTGAAAAGTCAGGAAATGTTTGATGCTGAGATTTCTTGGGGAAAAAATGCGAGGGCAAATTTTGGGGTACGACAGTTGCCCCTGTTCAATCTTCTTTGACCTGAAGAGTTAGATTGGCAGGTTTGCCTTTCGCGACTTGAAGGTAAAAGGAGATTGGACACCAATGTGCCCAGAAAATTTGCGCTCGTCGATGTGACGGTGGAGGTGAATGGGCTTAAAGATGCCATTTGGTGATGGGCTTAAAGATGCCACCTGGTGCGAAAGAATTTGTCGGGGGATGGGCTTAGAGATGCCATCTGAGAATGGGCTTAACGATGCCATTCGGCGACTGCTGGTAGGAGGATGGGCTTATAGATGCCATATGGTGATGTTGAACTGTAGGTCAGTGGTGAGTGGACGAGTACCAGAAGGGTATCCCTGTTTTGGAACATCTCTGAATTGGGGTCTGAACAAGCAACAGATTGACGTCCATGTCTGGAGAATCTGTAAACTATTTTCAAGAGTTGGGACTGAACAAGCAATGGAGCAGCATCCGTTGTTGGGAAGCGTCCGTAACTTATCTTCAAAAATTGAGAAGAGTCTGAATCAGTTGGTAGATTGACATCCGTTGTAGGGAGGAGTCCGTAAACTAAATTCAAAGGTTGAGAAGAGTCTGAACAAGCCGATAGATTAACATCCGTTGTTGGGAAGAATCCGTAAACTATTTTCAGAAGTCTTGAAGAAGAATCTGAACAAGTGATAGGTTAACATCCGTTTACTTGGAAAACCCGTGAACTGTTTTCAGAAATCTTGAAGTGGAACCGGTGTAGGGTTTCCTGATGATGCGCCTGAATGGATCTGGAATAAGTATCAGAATGTCGCCGTGTCCGGGTCACCTCTGAACTATTTTTGGATGAATCTCAAGAGATGATCTGTGTCGACTGATCTTTCCTGAAAAGGCAAAGGGTTAGCTGTATGCAATGTTATGATGCATGATGCAATGCATGTGACATTAATGTTTATGATATGAATGTAATGAATGCGCATGTAATCTGATGAGCTAATCTTGCCAAGGATATATGATTCCGAGATGGCTGAAGATAAAAGCATCTTGACTGCTGCCGGGGAAAATAAATCCTGGGATGTTGCTGGGGAAGAGAATCCATGATGACCTCTACTGGGGAGTTCCAACTAGTAAACTCATGCCGGGGAGGTCAGACTTGAGAATCGTCAGCTTGATGGGAGGTAACTCTGGAGACCTCGCTGGGGAACTCAAGATTTGTCCTTCCAAAATTCTGTGGGGAGAAGGTTTAAAAGTCTGACTCCGCTGGGGATTGTCCATTTGAAGCTCTTGATCTGCTGGGGATACTGAAGCTTAAACTCTGAGGGGAATTGAGTTCCGGGGAATTTGCTGGCTGGGGATTTGCACAGATAAGTTACTGCTGGGGAATTTTGATGAACTCTGCTGGGGATAAGGAGAATTCTGGCGAGTGCGATCTTCCGTGGTTGTTAGCTTTGAGAAGAATCTGAACAAGCGATAGGTTAACATCCGTTTACTTGGAGAACCCGTGAACTGTTTTCAGAGATCTTGAAGCTGAATCAGTAAAGAGCAGCATCCGTTGTTGGGAGGCTCCTGAATTCAAAGGTGCATCTGAACAAGTTGATAGATTAACATCCGTTACTTGGGAAGAATCCATGAACTGTTTTCAGAAGTCTTGGGAAGAATCTGAACAAGTGATGGGTTAACGTCCGTTTACTTGGAGAACCCGTGAACTGTTTTCAGAAATCTTGAAGTTGAATCAGTAAAGAGCAGCATCCGTTGTTGGGAGGCTCCTGAATTCAAAGGTGCATCTGAACAAGTTGATAGATTAACATCCGTTACTTGGGAAGAATCCATGAACTGTTTTCAGAAGTCTTGGGAAGAATCTGAACAAGTGATAGGTTAACATCCGTTTACTTGGAGAACCCGTGAACTGTTTTCAGAAATCTTGAAGTTGAATCAGTAAAGAGCAGCATCCGTTGTTGGGAGGCTCCTGAATTCAAAGGTGCGTCTGAACAAGTTGATAGATTAACATCCGTTACTTGGGAAGAATCCATGAACTGTTTTCAGAAGTCTTGGGAAGAATCTGAACAAGTGATAGGTTAACATCCGTTTACTTGGAGGACCCGTGAACTGTTTTCAGAAATCTTGAAGTTGAATCAGTAAAGAGCAGCATCCGTTGTTGGGAGGCTCCTGAATTCAAAGGTGCGTCTGAACAAGTTGATAGATTAACATCCGTTACTTGGGAAGAATCCATGAACTGTTTTCAGAAGTCTTGGGAAGAATCTGAACAAGTGATAGGTTAACATCCGTTTACTTGGAGGACCCGTGAACTGTTTTCAGAAATCTTGAAGTGGAACCGGTGTAGGGTTTCCTGATGATGAGCTTGCGTAAAACTGCATCGGTCTTGAACACTTTTGACATTCGAATGCCCCAAGCGGTGATGTAGATAAATTCCTGGCTTATTACAGGTGTTGGTCTACAATCGGTCGTTCACAGATGTTTCCTGGGTGGTTACAGGTGTTGATCTGGAATTCTTCAAACATGCCCTGGCTGGATACAGGAATCGAATCTGGAAAGGTGATAGTTGATAGATATGCCCTGGCAGGATACAGGAGTCGAATCTTCAAACTCTTCAGACATGCCCTGGCTAGATACAGGAGTCGAGTCTGGAAATGTTGTAGTTGATTTGTTGAACACTTTTGACATTCGAATGCCCCAAGTGGTTGCGAAGGAGTCTTGAATCAGATTACTCTGCGTATTGAGAGATTTCTTGAAATCTTGACTGGACTGCCCCAGGTTAACTGAACTTTTGAAAGCTCTGCTGGATCTTGACTGGACTGCCCCAGGTTAATTAGATTGTGACATGTCATGCCCCTTTGTTGATAGGAGATTTGATGGAAGTGTCATCCTTTTGAGGTGATTTTGACTTACTGAGAGAGTTTTCGTTCCTCCGAACGTTCGCTGTATGAATTTCTTCGCTGTCAAAACAAAAGGGGTAAATACAGACAGTGATATTCAAGCAACGCGAAGTTTATGTTTGTCTCGAAGTTTTTTTTGAAAAATGCGTTTTTAGCAGAAAACTATAAGACAAGTTAACACAAGATTTAGAGCAAAGCCCTACAGGAGTCAGGGTACCTTTTGTAACAGTATGCTTTCGAACTAACCCATGCTTCAATTAGGACTTTTGAAGGGTTGTAACGTGGTCAGGTTCACGGTTTAAGAAACAAAGGGTAAAGGCTCAAAGTATATTTGTACCCACCCGCTCTTCGTGATGTCCTTCAACCTAAGCTCAGTCAATTATGCGTCATACTCTGTTTTGAGTTTGGAACGACTCTTGGGTGATGGTTCACCAGTTTGAATTTGGGAGACAGTCATCATCTCCTATTCTTTTCCAACATTTTTCATGTTGTTGAGGATTTTGTAGTGACCTCACTATTTTGATTTTGATTCGTTATCCCTAACTTTTGCCTGACTGTTACCGTTTTCGGGATTACTGTCAGCGGGATGCCCCAGCTTTCTTAAGCCTCCTTCATAGGTTTTGGCTTGGTGGGCTCTTTCTCTTTTGAGAGATTGACTGTCTATGTGACAGGGAACCACCCTTGTCTTTTGATTCCGAAGGAATGCTTTCTTTCTTGACGTCGTTCGTTGTGTTACGAACTGAGAGTTTGCGACTTCCATGCGCGTTTTCTTTTGAATTAACTGAGATACTACCCTGCCCCGGGTTTATATCAAAGGTTTCGATTGTTTAGAACGGGAAACTCCTACTTCTTTGGCTCGAAGGGGTTGACTAGGGATTAACTTCCTTATAACTCCAGTGTTTGGGAATTGAAAGAAATGCCTGTACATCATCAGCCAGGTCTGTTCAAAAACATACTGTATAAGATCACGGTATTGTTTCGTCATCCTCCCTCTAAAGGCTTGCAGCTTTTTATCAAGAGTTAAATATCGTAAAGAAAAGCATAAGAGTAGTGAAACGAATGGATGAATTCAAGACAAACATATGCAATGCATTAATGAAAACAGAGTTTAACATCAACAGATAATTGTTTGACAGCAAAAGAAATTACAACTTTGAAAATTCAAAAAGAAGCAAAAGTCTTTCAGCTTCGAGCCTCGTCACTTCAAGCGGAGAACCCCTTTAACGGAAGATCTTCATCTCGCCGTCTGGCATGAACCTCAGCACTCCAATGTCAATCAGATCTTGAATCTTGTTCTTCAAGGCCCAACAGCTATCGGTGTCATGTCCTGGGCTATAGGAATGGTAAACACAAAATGCATCGGGATGATAGTCAGGAGTGGAGGTATTTGGGTTCCGGATAGGATCCCTCAAAGCAGTCAGATTAACCTCCAACAAGCGCTCCAGAATTAGAGATGACGGTATGTTAGTCTCTGTGAACTGCCTTCCCGACGTTTCTTGTCTACGCCGACTGCCCCGCCGACGCCGGCGAGGTTGTTGATGGGTTTGTGACCCTGAAGCTAGCAGAGGAGCTTTCCCCTTGTCTTCTTGAGTTGAGGGAGGCTGAGCGGTGACTTGCTCTTCAACCTCAGACGTTTGTCCCAGTTGGTTGTTTGGAAGCAGTTGGCGGACCAGAACTCCGAGTTCCTCTTGTCTTTGAGATAGGTCTTGGATGAGAGCCATCTGGCCCACCAAATATCCCATCATTTGAGTCCTCAGTGTTGTCAGATCAAACTGTAGCTCCGCAATCTGATCATTCCTGGCATTGTTGGAACTCCCCAAGCCGTTGGTGAGGAGAGCTTTCATCTCTTCTTGCCCCAGAGACAAGTTCATGAACATCTCCTGCAGCTGAGCAGTCTGGTCTTGGATGTCCTTGACAGACCGTTCTAGAGCCATCTCTTGCTGAAATAAACAGCAGGAGAGTAAGGAAACCTGAAAAAGGAAAGATTGTCAAAATGCAATGCATGATATGTGGATGCATGTTTTCAAGGATCTCTTGGGGTAAACATAAGAAAAAGTTAGAGGTTGAACTTTGCTCTTGGATTGGAGATCTCTGCACCGGTGGACGTCCTTCCACAAGAATCAAGCTCACCATGTCGAGTGGGTCATAGCCACTGATTCAAGTTGTTGCACTTGATCTTTGATTGGAGAACTTTGTAACGACGGATGTCTTTCCACTAGAATCAAGCTCACCATGTCGAGTGGGTCATAGCCACTGATTCAAGTTGTTGCGCTTGAATTTTGACTGGATTGGTTAGAGGAGAAACCTCTTGCCCCTTGATAGACGTCTGGCTCAATGTAATCCTGCATCAACAGAACCCTCGAGATCCTTGAAATGGTTATTGAAAATGCTAAAATGCTATGGTATGATGTCATGATGTTGTGTACATGTATGCACAAACAAATAAGTGTATAGACAGGCAAACAATATTCACACAAAGCACACAAGGCCTTAGGTTTAGGCTTGCATGAAGTTCAGGTACTACCCTCTTTCAGTTTGTTGGTTAAAACCTGTCCTATCAAAAGTAACCGGGTTCTAGAGGTCCCAATGTCACTGGATTGCTTTCATTGTTCATCGTTTCGATTTAGCCACTGAACTGGCGACCGAAATATCCCAGGAAAGCAACCCTCAATTGAGTGTAGTATCGAGTATCAACCGACTTCGGAGTACACCAAAGTAGTCATCTCACTACCCTAAAGAGGCTAAGATGGTCAATTAAGGTTCTAAGGTCAGTTGATGCTTCACGACACCACGCGGCGGCCCCGTACTCTCCTTGACTGAACTCAAGGGTTACCGGTACACACCAAAGTGCCACATCAACGTAGCAGACTGCTTCAACCATGTCGGTATACCCCGCACAGTTCCCTCACAGCCTTGTTGCTACCTAAAAGGGTTTCCCCAGATCCGGGTTAGGATCTATAAAGTTCCGATACAAAGCCCACAAATGTAAAGCAAACAAAGCAAACAATTAAAAGTAAAGGTGATCTAAACCCTAAGGTAACCCCACTTTAAAGGTCTCCCCAGCAGAGTCGCCAGTTCTGTGATACGGTGGGAGAACTGACTAGTGTTTTGCATTCGTATTCGCACTTGTGCGGTTAGCAAGAGTCGCCACCGACTTTTTACTTTATCCTAGAGGAAAGGTTAAAAAAGCACAGCAAAAACCTTTTGAGATGTTTCATGGGTTCGGGGGGTAGATTATGAAAAGGGAAGGTATTAGCACCCTTTTCATCCATGGTTATCCATGGGCTCTTAGTTACTTGGTTTTTTAGATCACTTGCCTTGTTTTTCGATTGCTTTGAAAATGGTGTATGTGTGGGTGCTTTTTGAAAATGTTTTGGAAAAAGATACCTTGTCTTAGGCCAACCTTGTAATAATTCTTTACTCGAATGTTTTACAAAGGTGCATATCTTTTCGAAAAGATGTTTCAAAAGTTTGAAAAGTTGATTTTTGAAAGGTGTTTGTGAAGTGGGTTTTGAAATTAGACAAGTGTTTTCTTTGCAAATTGACAAGTACTTAAGAGTTTATCTACCCTAAAGCTTTCTCAAAGATTTTCGTCGTGTTTTAACCCCTTTGACAATTTTGTTCTACCATTGAAATTGGTAGGCAATCTTGTATTTAGGAAGTTTATTCGGGACGGGCGCGGGTCATCGTATGGACCATGAATGCAATGGTGCCAAGTGTCTTTGGCAATTTGTCTTGAAGGGACTTGATCATTTTGATAGGCGACTTTCGAAAGCGTCATCGAGGGGCTTATGATCATTTGATTTCGTTTTGCCAAAGACATTCGACGTGCAAGCATGGCCCATTTGGAAGGCAACATGTGGGATTACCCTAGGGGGGTGCGAGTGTGATTGTGTATTGATTACATGTATTTGTCTTGTATTAGGTTATCTAACGTTTGATTTTATGTACATACAAACCCTAGGTCTAATCATGGTATAATTGGAAAACTGTAAATTGCGGAATGTAAATCTACGCTATTACACAATAATATCCAGGAGTGGGGGTATAAATGTACAAGGGGATGAGACTTATAGTATTTACAACCAAATCGAATGTCACAATCGAAATATAAATGTCGAATGTATAAATAGAAGATAAAATGTGTGTAGGGCAATATATTGTGTAAGTGCAAATGTATATGCATTGTGTAAGTGTAAATATGTACAAGTGCGAAATGTGAAATTGAGTCGTATTAGGGTTTTGACCTAGATATATGTTTTAATCTGTATTTTGATTTATATGTTGAATTATGTACAAAAGAAGTGTTTTGATTAAATGTTAAGTTTTAATTAAAAAAAGTATTTTAGTCAAAATGTTTGTGAATTTAAATATTAGAGAAAAATGTATTGAATTTGTCATGTATGAAAAAAGAATGTTAATTAATTAAAAAAAAGTTTCAATTTTAATTATGTATAAAAATGTATAATATGTACAAAAAAGAATGTTTTAAAATGTATGTACAAATATGTATTAATCTAAAGAAAACATTATGATATGTACAAAACTAATTTTTAATATAACATAAATGTATAAAATAACTATCTAAAAATGTCTTAATTTTATGATAAAAAGTATTTTTTAATTAAGATAAAAAAGTAACATTGTTTTGTAAAAAAAAAGAGATTAGAATTTAATGTTGTTAAGAAAAAAGAAAAGAATGGTTAGTGTTTAAAAAAGAAGCAAACATAAAATAGAAGAAAAGAAAAGGGTTAATGTTTAATAGGATGATTTTCTTATTGGGCTTAGGGGAATTAGGAACGGGTTAAACCCAAGTTGATCCAAAAACAAAATTTTAGGGTTCAGGCAATGTTTCAGTGTGGAGCGAAAAGCTAGGGTTTGTGAGATGACGACGGCGCGTTCGTTGCATTCATCTTCTCCGATCGAGCTTCCCTGAGTGCTTATCTCCGGCCACCAACTCTTCCTCCAGAAGCCTTTCTTCCCTCCGTTGATATGAGCCTAGCGTCCTTGAAACAAGGTTTGTTTTAATGCCTTATGTTCTTATCTCTTGTCTTTTTACAAATTGCATGTTTGATTTGAGTTTTAAGTTGAACCTGTGCCATTGTGAGGTGGTGGAGAAAGAGGGAGAAGAATGGCTACCTTCGTTTGGGAGATGGAGGAGAGGCGGAGATCGAGATGTTGAGGAGGCCGGAGCGGTGTTTCAGTGGTGAAGCTTGATGCTTGCTTTCTGGTACTTTCGTTCTTTGCTTATGTTAGGGCTTGATGATGTATGCTGGATTTGCCTGAAAACCCTAATTCGCTTCTTTATCTTCTTCTTCTTTATGTCACTGATGCTTATGATTTGTTTCACTTTCGTTTTTCTGATTTGCCTATGTGCTTGCCCATGATGAAGCTTGCTTCTGAGGCTCTCTGAGTTGCTGTATGCCTGTTGCTTTGAATGGTTGGATGCTAGCTTTTGAATAACTTTGAACAGTTATTGCCTTGAAATATTGTTATGTCCCTGACTTGCTTCTTTCTCTCGTTGCCCTGTGATGACCTCAGAGGTCTGAGGGTCTCATTTGCCTCGAATCTTTGCTTCTGAATGATTTTGGAACATTGCTGCCTTGAGATGATTTGCTTGTGTGCTTTGAGATGTGCCTTACTGAGATGCTTGCCGGCCTTGTGACCTTTGAATGATTTGAGTTGCTAGATGCTATGGTTGAAACAACTCTTGTTTTGATTAGCTTCTTATTGTTGCCTTTGTGTTGTTTTTGGGTTTGAGGATGTTGGTATGGTGAGGTTATTGGTTTGGTTTTGTGGTTATCACTGATGCTTATGCTTGAGGTTGTTCAGGTTATGGTGTTTTTTGAGGGTTGAGACAGGGTGAGGTTCTTGGTTTGCAGTGTGTTGCTGGATTTTGTGGCAAGTTGATGTAGTTTGAGAAAATGCCGGTTATCAGTTTTCAGGACTTTGTTTTTGAAGGTTGAGGCAGGGTGCGGTTATTGGTTTGCAGTGTGTTGCTTTTGACAGATTCAGGTTTGATCATGTTTGGTTATCCTTTTTTTTTCTTCTATGTCCTCACTTCTGTACTGGCTAGTGGTGTATTGTGGTGAGGCAGAGTTGGGTGAGTTTCATATATCTTTTCTTCTGAGCTGTCCTGAACTGTTTTGTATATTTTGCTTGTGGATCTTGATATTGATGCAGAGTTTTTTTTGAGGTTTGTGGACAGTAGTGGCTTTAGACTTTTAGAGTTTGTATCTCTCTCCCTATTCTAAGCTGAACTGAGTTTGTCTCTTTGATTTTGTATATCTTTTCTTTTACTTGCCTCCTGAACTGTCTTGGCCCTTTTCTGATTTTGTATATCTCTTTTCTGTCTGCTGCTGATGCCTAACCCCTGCCTACTGCTTTATCTCTCTTTACTCTCTCTCCAAAGTACAGTTTGAATTTTAATATGATTATATTCTGTACTATTTCTGAAGGGGCTAACTATGGGAAATGATGATTTAAGATGTTTGTTGCTTGCATAACACATTTTGCATCTCCTTTATCTCTCTTTTGACAGTTTGTGTATGACTTTGCATTTGATATCTTGGCAAAAATCTCTCCATGACAGCTTTTGAGCTTGTGACAGCAAATGCTCTTTTTGAAATCTTTCTTTGAGTAAACTTTGGGCATTTTGACAGTAGCCTTTGCTTTTGGATAGAGAGTTTGGATTGAACTTTTTCAGTTTGGATTGGATTTTGAACCTTGAATTTCTATGCAGCTTAAAATTTATGACTTATGCATTTTTGATATTTGCATTTCATGAAATAAAATAATCTTCCCTCTCTGTGAACCGGGAGAAATCCCGTGATTTGCAGAGAGGGCAACTGATCCCAGTCAGTGGCCCCTAATGACGAGCAACTTTTACTGTCTTTTCCAATTTAATGCTTTCTGACTTTTCTTATTTCTTTTTGCAGATGAAAAATGGAATACCGGAGCGGAATGAAGCACAAAGAATATTTAGAAAATAGGATAGTTTTTCATTCTATGTAATATTTAAATTAAATGTAAATTATTGTTTGTAACAACAATTTGTAAATAATTCAAATATCAATAAAAATCCAAATTATCCAATTGGTTCCATTTTCTTTATTGCTTATTTATTTATTTAAAATTCTTAGAATTAAAACAATTGAAAAATAAATTCAATCATTTAATTTCAGAATAATAAATAACTAAAATAAAACAACATTGATCCAATAAACCTGTCTTATCCAACATCCTAAGCAAAGCAGCAATTAAACCAAGTAAACTGATCAACACATGAACACTGAATTCAAAACTGCATCTTGTATCTGACTGGCCCAATCAAAACGTACTGAATTCAAACTACTGTCTCTTTTGCTGATTAAACCAAAATAACGCGAATTTTAATCCGAATCTTGAAATAAACCGCAAAGTGCTGTGGAATTCAAATTCTTCTGAGAATATGCCCATAAAACCCTAATTCCCGATTAAATGCCAAATCACGCTCGCTTGATCAAAATTGAACCAAAAATCAACCAAACCCTAAGCCCACTGTATGAAACAATTCAGAGCTCTGAAAATCAGTAAAAACCCTAATTCTGCTTGACTGTCAAGAAAAGTCCGTTTGTCCGATTCTTGAGCCAGTTTGAAAAGTCAGGAAATGTTTGATGCTGAGATTTCTTGGGGAAAAAATGCGAGGGCAAATTTTGGGGTACGACACCAGGACTCCCAGAATGATAGGCGTACCTAGCGTTTGGATTGTAACGAGGAGAAGAGGTATTAGGATTCTTGGGAGCCTCTTTTAAAGTTGCCAAGTTGGATCTCAACAGATGGGGTAGAACCTCTGTCAATGTCATATTGATCCGGGTGAATTGCCTTTGTGGTCTTTCTACCCTTTGTTGATTGTTGTGTTGTGGGGTAACCGCAGGCCTAGGTATTATTACAGCACTTACCGTTAGACGGTATCCCGCTCTGCTCCGATCTCTTGGGTCATAAATGGCACTGGACTCCTTCTTACCAGTGAATGGTTTCTTCGTTGTGCTCGAAGATGCATCCTTTTGAATTTTGCCATTTTTTATACCGGCTTCGACCCGCTCACCAGTCATGATCAGTTCAGTAAATCCAGCTGAGGAACTTTCGATCAGGTGGTTGAAGAATGGACCTGATAAGGTGCCTAGGAACATATCCACTAATTCTCTGTCAGATAGAGGGGGCTGGACTCTGCCTGTGAGATCCCTCCACTTCTGCGCATAGGTTTTGAAACCTTCACCTGTTCCCATAGACATGCCTTGCAACTGCATTCGAGCTGGAGCTAAATCAGCATTATACTGATATTGTTTGTAGAAGGCGGCGGCAAAATCTTCCCAATTGCGAACATTGGTCCCTTCCAATTGATAAAACCAATCCAACTGCGTCCCTGATAAGCTCTCTCGGAAGAAATGCACCCACAAATTCTTATCATCCGTATGGGGTTGAATTTTTCTGACGTATGACCTTAGATGTAGCTTTGGGCAAGAGACACCGTCGTATTTGGCGAAAGTGGGGACCTTGAATTTCTGTGGGATGACAACCCTTGAGATAAGTCCTAATTCTTCAAAATCCAACCCGGGTACCCTCTGAATCTCCATAGCATTCAAACGATCCTCTAGCTGTTTGTATTTATCATCAGCAGGAGGATATTGCTCCTCAGAGTAATCAGGTTCTTCCTCTTCCTCGGATGTTGGGTCGTTGTTCACTTCCTGGGTTCCGTTTCCTTGATTATCTCCTTCACCTGATGATGTCGCAAAGTCCAAAGTCCGTCTGGCTTGACCTTTGAACCTTCTTCCCATGATCACAACACCAGTTGATTTCTTTGCTTTCTTCTTCTTCTCTTTGGCCAGTAGAGTCTTCAACTCCTCTTGTCCTTTTGTTAGAGTCAAGAGCATTTTTTGAAATTGGGCGTTCTGCGCCTGAAGATCTTTCAAAGTCTGTTCAACATCCATCTCACTGAAATAAACAGTAAAAGGATAAGGAGACCTGTTATGAGAAACCTGTATGATGTTATGATGAATGAATATGCAAATGATTTCAAGGAAATTAGAGATTTAAATTTGTTCAAACCAAAAGAAACACACGTTATATAAAATTCAAGCTTGAATACATCATGGCTCTTCGGGCTTGCAATGAAAGAAACAAAATACAACAAAAATTCCTAAGACAAAAAGGTTGAACGCATCTGTGATATGGTGGGAGAATTGACTTGGGATTTTGCGTTTGTATTCGCACTTGTTCGGTTTAGCAAGAGTCGCCACCGACTTTTTATTTTATCCAAAGGAAAGGTCAAAAAGCACAGGAAAGACCTTTGAGATGTTTTCTTGGGTTCGGGGGGTAGATTATGAAAAAGGAAGGTGCTAGCACCCTTTTCATCCATGGTTATCCATGGGCTCTTAGTTACTTGTTTTTAGATCACTTGCCTTTGCTTTTCAATTGTTTGAAATGGTGCTTTGTGTGTGTGGTTTTGAAAATGTTTTGAAAAAGATGCCTTGTCTAGGCAACCTTTGTAGTGATTCTTGTTTGAATATATACAAAGGTGTGTGTCCTTTTGAAAATATAATTCAATGTTTTGAAAGTTGTTTTGAAGTGGTTTTGAAGTTATGTTGTGAAGTGTGTTTGAAAATGCCAAGGATGTTTTGCAAGATTTTTGACCAAGTAACTAAGAGTTGTCTACCCTATTTTACTCAAAGATCTTTCTTATGTTTTTAACCCTTTTTAACAGTGTTGTTTCACCATTGTATTTGATGAACAACCTTGTGTTAGGATGTTAAACGGGACAGGCGCGGGTCATCGTATACAATCATTGAAGGCAACTTGTGAGACACTCTAGCAATTTTTGTAAGAGACGAGATCGTTTTATCGAAGGCAACATCGAGGGTCATCGAGGGACTATGATCTTTGTTTATTGAAGGGACATTTGCTAGAGTGTCTCATACTCGAGGGACATGATTGCATTTTCCGAGGCAACAAGCGAGGTTACCCTAGAGGTGCAAGTGTGAATTGTGTATTGATTTTCATGCATTTATCTTGTATTAAGTTATCTAGCGATTGATTTTGAATCTTCGCATACAAACCCTAATTACTATATAGTATATTGAAAGCGATAAATTGCGGGAATTTAAAGTCTAAATTATTACAAATAAGTATTCAGGGATGGGGGTACAAATTATTTACAAATGGGGATGAGTCTTATCAGAATAGTAATGTCCAAGTATATATTACAACCAAATCGAATTGTCGCATTTTCAATGTAAAAATATAACAAAGTATAAGATAATGAAAGTCAAAGAAATATGAGATGCGTGTATTTATTTACAAATGACCAAATAAGAATTTTAACCTAAGAAAGATTAAGTATTTATTGTCTTTTTTATGAATTATGTAAATAAAGAGTTTTAAAGAAAAGAAAAATTTATTTAAGTTAATGCTTAAGATCATTTTTGTATTTTATCAATCAATAACTAGGTTTAAATAAAACTAAAAAATATTTAGACTAAATATTCTTTTCTTTTTGTAGATTTTTTTATTATGAACAAGATTAACAATAACTTAAAAAAGAAATTAAAACCAAATTAAATTAGTATGTGAATTAATTAAAAGAAAGAAAGTAATCTAAAGTAAAAAGAAAAAAATTAGTTTTGATAATAAAAAGGATGGGCCCATGATTGGTATTTGGCCCATAGTAGAAAATGAAGGAAAACAAGGATCAGGGGGGAGGGGTGCGTTAGTAAGAATGCTGGGCCTTATGATTTGTTTGGGCGAAGGCCCATATGGGTGTTTGAACAAGTTTTGTTAGGGTTGGTGTTTCACGTATTCAGAACTTAGGGTTTGCAACTCTGGTATTAACGGCGCCGCTCCTCTCATCTTCGTTCTCTTCGTCTCTCTCAAACCCCATGAGCAACTGATTCTTCCTCTTGAATGCGTTAGCCACCAGAGCGCCGCTTTCGTCCACTTCCTGCCTTCTCCTTTCAGGGGTCTAGGATCCTTGCTTGTAAATGGTACAATTTGCTTCAACTTGCGTTTTAGGGTTTCACGATTACAGTCATGTTTTCGCTTTGATTGTTACATGCATGTTTGATCTTTTGCCTTTGATGTTTCCATGTAGTAAAAGCTTGAGGGTTTTAGAGACATACCTTGAACGTCTTGCTTCTGTAAACTGAAGGAGAAGGAGGTGAGGCCGGCCGGTGGCGCTCTCAGGAGGCTAGGCGGAGGGACGAGGATGATGCGCTTGCTGGTATTTTGTATCTTTACGTTGTTTGATGATGAGCCTTAGTTTCTGAAAACTGCTTGCTTTTTGATATGTTTTCTGTTGGCTACTGATTCGTTGATGATGAATGTTTTCTGAGACTTCTTTGTTGTTTTGATTTTTGTTGATTCTCTCTCTTTCTTTATTGACCTTGACGATTTGATGATGAAGATACCCTGAGATTTTTCTTTTTGCACGTTTGATGATGATGAATATTTCTGAAAACTTGTTTCTTTTACTTCTAAAACTCTTCCTTTCTTTGGTTTTGTCTATGATGATTATTTTCTGAGATATTGCTTGTTGTTCTTCATGTTGTTTGAAAATTGTTGGTGAACACAAACTAGAACTTGTTGCTTGTTCTTTCTTTTGATATTGATGTTTTGATGTTTTGACTTGATGATGGTGAAAATTGAAAACCACTGTTATGGTCTTGCTTTTTGTTGGGCAAACAGGGTTATTACAATTTGTGGCTTTTTTGTATGTTTCTGGAACTTGGATCACAGGTTTGTTGTGTAGTTTGATTTGTAGGTTTATGAGTTTTTGGTGAAGGCTTAGCAATTTTTCTCACATATTTGTTGGCCTGAGTGTTTGAGTTTTTTGAAAACAGGCTTGTGTTATTTGTTGTGCTTTTGGAAGGCAGCTTTACAGGTTGAACAGGTTTTGGAAAACAGGCTTGTAATGCAGGTTTTGATGAACTTGACTTGAGTTTTTTTTGAGTTTTTGAAAGCAGCCTGAGTATTTAGTACAGGCAGGCTTGTAACTTGCAGTTTTCTGTTTGATAGTTTGAGTTTTGCAGGTTTGAGTAGGTTTTAGTTTTGGAGGCAGTTTTGCTTCTGGTGTTTTTTTAGTACAGGCAGTTTTTTTTGGTAAGCTTTAGGCAGGCTTGCTGTTGGTATGCAGGTTCAGTTGGAGGCAGTTTTGCAGGTTTTAGTGTTTGGTAAGGCAGGCTACAGGTTTTGAGCTTGCTTGGCAGGCTTCTGAGTTTGAGATGCAGGTTTGTAACTTGCAGTATTGGTTGTATTGAGAAGGCAAGCTTGCTATTTTGTGAGGCAGGCTTGAGCTTTTTGTTGAGCTTGCTAGATGCAGTTTAAGCAGGTTCCAGGTTTTTGGAAACAGGCATGTGCTTGAGTTTGGAGTTTTGGAGGTTTTTGCAATTTTTGCTCTATCTTCTATCTGCTGGACTGTTAGACTGTTATATTGTTATATGTTTTCTTACTGCCTCTTTACAGCCTGCCAAAACTGCAAGACCCCACTTCACTCTCTTTCTCTCCATAAAAGCATTTTTAATTGCTTATTATATTATTCTGAAAAGCTTGTTGGGCAGAACATGATGATGAAATTGACAAGCCTTCTTGCTTGTATCTTGGTTTATCTCTGCATTGTGTACTTGTTTCCATATTTCCTGCATTGTATGCTTTCTTTGACAGCTTTGTGTACTTTCTTGGACAGCTTTTCTGCTTTGACAGCTTGGTAACTTAGTTTGACATTAGTTTGCATTTGTAGTTAGCTTTGCCATGCTTGCTCATGCTGACTTGATTGACTAATGCAGTTTGGAATTTAGTTTGCTTTGCCTTGCTGCCTTATATCTTTGCATTTTGAATTAATTGTATGCTTGCAAATTATTTTTACTTTCCTCTTTGTGAACCAAGAAGAGAAATCTTCTTGTGATTTGCAAAGAGAACAAGTAAAACATGATGAACCCAATAACAATCTGACTCCGGCCAACAAGCTTTAATGATGACTTTTTATTTATCTGCTTGAAAATGCTTTTCAGTTAATTGTATTGATTTCCTTTTTCTTCTGTCCTTTGCAGGTAAGTACCAGTTGAATAATGGAGGATGCAGTAAAAGTAGAAGTCAAAGATCTCCAGAGATTTAGACTTAGATTTATTATATTTTCTTTTCATTTATTGTAATAAATATTATTGTAAACACTGTAAATTGTAAATTTACAATATTCGAATAAAATTTGTAACAATATTTGAAATAAATAAATAAACAAAGTCTTTATCAAATAAGAATTTTCTACTGTCAAATATTCCATTCTTTCCTTGTGTTGTCTATTTAATTATTTAAGACTCTTAAATTAAAATAACTGGAAATGTATTCCAATAACTTTAATCCAGATGAAATAAATAATCAACAAACTTTGTCGTCTCGCAACCTCGCATTAATCATCATACGCCTGGAATTCCAATTAACATATGCTTTGTACAGTTTAAACAAACAAGCATTCCATACACTTTTCACTCCACTGATCAAACCAATGCCTCAAAGTTTCAAACAAAGCCTCAGTTCCTATCCCAGATATTTAGGTTTTGAGAAACAACCGGTAATCTTGAACAAGCGTAAAAATAATGTAACAATCCATTGAATTATTGTGGATTAAATTTCTTCTGAGAAATACGAGCGAAAAACCCTAATTCCAGATTTGTTGTCAAAGAAAAGTCTGCTCGATCAATTCCTGAGCCAATCTCAGCAAAATAAGTGGAAACCCTAATTCTGGATTTACTAATAAAGAAAAGTCTATTTGACCGATTCTTGAGCCAATCTTGAAAAATCAGGGAAAACCCTGAAGTTGTGATTTCTTGTGAAAAAGGGAAGGCAAATTTTGGGGTACAACAGTTTCCCCTGTTCAATCTTCTTGAACCTGAAGAGTTAGATTGGCAATTTTGCCGTTCGCGACTCAAAGGTAAAAGATGATTGGACACTAGAGTGCCCAAAAATTTGCACTCGTCAAAGCATAGTTGAGGGGATGGGCTTAAAGATGTCATTTGGAGATGTGACAGAATCTTGTCAGAGATGGGCTTAAAGATGCCATCCAAGAATGTTTGTTGAACTGTATGTTGTATGTGAGTGGGTGTGTACCAGAAAGGTATCCGTGTTTGGAACATCTCTGAGCTGGGGGTCTGAATAAGCAATAGTTTAGCATCCGCGTTTGGAGCTTCCGTAAACTGTTTTTAGCGAATTGAGTCTGAACAAGCAATAGATTGACATCCATGTTTGGAGAATCCGTAAACTGTTTTCATGATCCTTGAAGTTGAATAAGCAATAGATTAGCGTCCACATTGGGAAGCATCTGTAAACTGTTTTCAAAAGTTGAATCTGAACAAGCGATAGATTAACATCCGTGTTTGGAAGCATCCGTAAACTGTTTTCAGAAGTCTCGAAGTTTGTATGAGTAGCAGAATAACTTCCGTGTCTGGAGTATATCTGGGACTGTAACTGGGATTGAGATCTGTATGAGTAGCAGAATGTCTTCCGTGTCTGGAGTATATCTGAGACTGTAACTGGGATCTGAATAAGTGACAGGATGACTTCCGTGGCGACTGCACTGGGAATAATCAAACTGCTGGTGTAAAGGTCAGAATGGAACCCGTGTTTGGAGCATATCTGAACTTGAAGTTGATAGTTGAATCTGAATGAGAGATAGAATAGCCACCGTGTCTGGAGCATATCTAGTCTGGCAAGGATTGCTGGAGTCTGAATGAGTAGTAGAATGACCGTCGTGTCTGGGGTGTATCTATACTGTAGTTTGACTTGAAGTTCTGAATGAGTAATAGAATGACTGCCGTGTCTGGGGTGTATCCATACTGTATCTGAATAATTGTTAATGATAACCTTTTAATCTTATCCTGAAAAGGGTAAAATGTTAGCTAAGACATAAAGTTATGTCGCATGATATGTATGACGCAATGAACTGTGTTTCATCAATGTTTATGATATATGAATGTAATGGATGTGCATGTAAGCTGAGTAGCTATCTTGCTGAGGAAAATAAATCCTTGACAACTGGAGATAATGAAAACTTTGACTGCTGTCGGGGAAAATAAATCCTTGACTGCTGTTGGGGATTGAAAATCCTTTGATCGTTGAAAATGAGAAGTCCTAGGACCACTGCTGGGGAAATCAGGAGTTTGGGTTGTATGCCAATCTACTGGGGATTCCTGTTTTGAGGATATCTTCACCGGGGAATATCTGAAAACTCTGTGAGGAATTGAGAATGAGAGTCTTCATTCTGTTTGGGGAATAAGAATTCTGTGGGGAATAGCCATACTGTTGAAAAGTAGTTATCCTGTTGGAGAGTAAAACTCAGGATTCTGGAAAAAGCTTATTCCTGTCTGGAAGAAGTTCAAGTTTAGGTTGTATGCCACTTTAAGAATAAGAATCTTCACTCTGTCGGGAATATCAGAAATCCAGATGTTATACCACTTCGAGAAATGAGAATCTTCATTCTGTCGGGAATATCAGGAGGTTGGGTGTAAACCAATCTACCGGGGAAGCCAAAATGAGAATCTTCATTCAGGTCTTGGGTCAGAAGGTTGGGTGTATGCCAATCTACTAGGGAAGCCAAAATGAGAATCTTCATTCAGGTCTTGGGTCAGAAGGTTGGGTGTATGCCAATCTACTGGAGTTTTAAGGATGAGAATCTTCATTCTGTTAAGGGTATCAGGAGCTTGGGAGTATACCAATCTTCTGAGGTTTTAAGGATGAGAATCTTCATTCTGTTAAGGGTCAGGAAGTTGGGAGTATACCAATCTTCTGAGGTTTCAAGGATGAGAATCTTTATTCTTGAGAGAGACAGATTTTTAGGAGCTTCAGTTGTCCGTTATTCTGTTGGTGGGTATCAGGAGCTTGGGAGTATACCAATCTTCTGAGGTTTTAAGGATGAGAATCTTCATTCTGTTAACGGTATCAGGAGCTTGGGAGTATACCAATCTTCTGAGGTTTTAAGGATGAGAATCTTCATTCTGTTAACGGTATCAGGAGCTTAGGAGTATACCAATCTTCTGAGGTTTTAAGGATGAGAATCTTCATTCTTGAGAGAAACAGATTTTTAGGAGCTTCAGTTGTCCGTTATTCTGTTGGTGGCTGTAACTTCCAACAAGTGATGAAGGAATTTTTTTAACGACCGTGAATTCCAAAAGGTGATGAAGGAATTTTTGACGACCGTGAATTCCAACAGGTGATGAAGGAATTTTTGATGATGACCGTAACTTCCAACAGGTGATGAAGGAAATTTTTGAACGACCGTGAGTTCCAACAGGTGATGAAGGAAATCTTTGGCGACCGATCAATTTGAAATGTAATTTGTTTTGGAGAATAAGTCCTTGACAAGTGTTGGGGAAATAAACCCATGATTGCTGGTCTGCTAGAGAGGTGACGAACTTCTCGAGGACGCTTGAATTTCTTTTCAGAAAGATTTCGGAGAGATTCGTCACTGCCCCTAATATCAAGTGCTTGTGGAACTTCCAGGAAACTTGGATTGTATGTAACCCTTTGTGGAGATTGACGTTTTAATGCCCCAAGTGATGGTGAGGGAGACTTGCCCCAGGTTACTCTGCACTTGAGAGATTTGTTGAAATCTTGACTGGACTGCCCCAGGTTTACTGAACTTTGAAAGATTTGTTGAAATCTTGACTGGACTGCCCCAGATTTGCTGGACCATACCAAACCAAGTCCCCTTCTTGTTGATAGGAGATTTTTGTAACGGGAGTGTCATCCCACCTGAAGTGATTTTATTCACTGAGATAACTTTCGTTCCTCTGAACATTCACTGTATGAATTTCTTCGCTGTCAAACAAATAACCATGTGCAAACAATGATATTCAAATAATGCAAAGTTTATGCTTGTCTCGAAGTTTTGAAAAATGCGTTTTTTAGCAGAAAACTTTTTATAAGACAAATTCAACACAAGATTTAGAGCAAAGCCTTACAGGAGTCAGGATACCTTTTGTAACAGTATGCTTTCGAATTAACCTATGCTTCAATTAGGACTTTTAAAGGGTTGTACCGTGGCTTGGTTCACGGTTTAAGAAGAAAAGGATAAAGGCTCAAAGTATATTTGTACCCACCCGCTCTTCATGATGTCCTTCAATCCTATACTCAATTAATTGTGCGTCGAACTCTATTCGAGTTTGGAACGACGTTTTGGTGATGGTTCACACCAGTTAAATTTTATGGAAAGGCAGTCATTTTTGCAACATTTTTCATGTTGTTGAGGATTTATAACGACCTCTTTCTTTTTTATTTGTTATCCCTAATTTTTTCCCGACTGTTCTTGTTTTCGGGATTACAATCAGCGGGATGCCCCAACTTTCTTAAGCCTCCTTTATAGGTTTTGGCTCGGTGGGCTTTTCTCTTTTGAGAGATAATGACTGCCTATGAGATAAGGAACCATCACTGTCTTTTGGTTCAAAGGAATGTTTTTGATGTCATTCATTGTATTACAAACTGAGAGTTTGCGACTTCAATGCGCATCTTTTGAATTAACTGAGAGACTACCCTGCCCCAGGTTTAATCAAAGGTTTCAATTTGTGTTTAAAACAAAACTTCTACTTCTTTGGCTTGAAGGGGTTGACTAGGGATTATCTTCCTTATAACTCCAGTGTTTAAGATTTGAAAGAAACACCTGTACATCGTCAGCAAGGTCTGTTCAATAGCATACTGTATGAGATTATGGCATTGTTTCGTCATCCTCCCTCTAAAGGCTTGTAACTTTTTTGCAAGAGTTTAAATGTCATAAATAAAGTAGAAAGCATAATTCAAGAATAGTGAAAATGGATGAATTCAAGACAAACATATGCAATGCATTAATGAAACAGAGTTTGACATCAACAGATAATTGTTTGAATAACAAAAGAAATTACAACTTGAAAATTCAAATGGAACAAAAGTATCTTAGTTCGAACTTTGTCAATTCAGGTGGAGAACCCTCAGCGGAAGATTTTCATCTCGCCATCCAGAATGAATTCCAGCACTCCTCCGTCAATCAAGTCTTGGATCTTGTTTTTCAAAGCCCAACAGTCATCGGTGTCATGTCCAGGACTATAGGAGTGGTATACCCAAATTGCATCGGGGTGATAGCCAGGAGCAGAGGTATTGGGATTCCGGAGAGGATCCTTTAAAGCAAGCAGATTGACCTCCAACAGGCGTTTCAGTATTAGAGATGACGGTATGTCAGTTTCAGAGAAATGTCTTCCAGACGTATTTTTCTTACGCCGATTACCCCGTTGACGCTGGCGAGGTTGTTGCTGGGCTTGTGACCCTGAAGCAAGCACGGGAGCCTTTCCCTTATCTTCTTGTCTCAAAGGAGGTTGAATGATGACTTGATCTTCAACCCTAGTTGTTTTCCCCACTTGGTTATCTTGAAGTAGTTTGTTGACGAGAACCCTGAGCTCTTCTTGTCTTTGAGCCAGGTATTGAATGAGATCCATCTGGCCCACCTAGTTGTCCCATCATCTGGATCTTCATTGTTGCCAGCTCAATCTGCAGCTCTTCCAACTGATCATTCCTGACGCCGCCTGAATTCCCCAGGACCATGCCCCTTGTGAGGAGAGCTTTTACTTCTTCTTTCCCCTGGGATAGGTTCAAGAACATTTCTTGAAGTTGAGCATTCTGATCCTGGATATCTTTGACAGTCCTCTCTAGAGCCATCTCTACTTAAATAAACAGTAGGAGAATAAGGAAACCTGAAAGGGAAAACTTGTCATGATACAATGCATGATATGTGGATGCATGTTTTCAAGGATCTCTCGGGGTAAACACAAGAAAATGTTAGAGGTTGAACTTTGATCAGCATCTTTGACTGGGGAACTTTGTTTCGGTGGATGTCTTCCCACGAGAATCAAGCTCACCATGTCAAGCGGGTCATAGCCCCCGATTCAAGTTGCTGCACTTGATCTTTGACGGTGTTTGTTTAGAGGAAAATCCTCTTTCCCTTTGGTAGATGTCTGGTTCAACATGACCCTGCATCAAAAGACCCTCGAGATCCTTGAAATGGTTATTGAAGATGCTATGGTATGATGTTATGATGTTATGTACAGGTATGCAAAAGTAAGCAAGTGTATATACAGATAATCACATTCACACAAAGCAGACAAGTCCTTAGGTTTAGGCTTGCATGGGGTTTATAGGTAAGTACCCTCTTGAAGTTAGTTGGCTCAACCTGTCCTATAAATAGTAACCGGGTTCTAAGGAGCTCAATATCACTGGTTTGTTTCCTCGGGCATTGTTTCAGCACAAGCCTCTTTAATGGCAACCGAAATATCCCAAAAAATCAAACCTTAATGAGTGTAGTATCGAGTATCTACCAACTTCGGACTGCACCAAAGCCAGTCATCTCACTACCCCTAAAAAGGCCAAGATGGTCAAGTAAAGGTTCTAAGAGTTCGTTAGTGCTTCATGACATCACTCAGCGGCCCCGTATTCTCTTTGATTAACTCAAAGGCTACCGGTACACACAAATATGTCACACTAACATAGCTACTGCTTCAACCATGTCGGTATACCCCACACAGTTCCCTCACAGTTATTGCTACTTACCAAAAAGGTGCCCCCAAATCCGGGTGTAGGATTTAAAACAAACCCAAACAAGGAATCCAAAAAGTAAAGCAATCAAAGCAATCAAAGTAAGCAAGTAAAGGTGATCTAAAACCCTAAGGTAACCCCAATTTTAGAAAACTCCCCAGCAGAGTCGCCAGTTCTGTGATACGGTGGGAGAACTGACTTGGGATTTTGCGTTTGTATTCGCACTTGTTCGGTTTAGCAAGAGTCACCATCGACTTTTTATTTTATCCAAAGGAAAGGTCAAAAAGCACAGGAAAGACTTTTGAGATGTTTTCTTGGGTTCGGGGGGTAGATTATGAAAAGGGAAGCTGCTAGCACCCTTTTCATCCATGGTTATCCATGGGCTCTTAGTTACTTGTTTTTAGATCACTTGCCTTTGCTTTTCAATTGTTTGAAATGGTGCTTTGTGTGTGTGGTTTTGAAAATGTTTTGAAAAAGATGCCTTGTCTAGGCAACCTTTGTAATGATTCTTGTTTGAATATATACAAAGGTGTGTGTCCTTTTGAAAAGATAATTCAATGTTTTGAAAGTTGTTTTGAAGTTATGTTGTGAAGTGTGTTTGAAAATGGCAAGGATGTTTTGCAAGATTTTTGACCAAGTAACTAAGAGTTGTCTACCCTATTTTACTCAAAGATCTTTCTTATGTTTTTAACCCTTTTTAACAGTGTTGTTTCATCATTGTATTTGATGAACAACCTTGTGTTAGGATGTTAAACGGGACAGGCGCGGGTCATCGTATACAATCATTGAAGGCAACTTGTGAGACGCTCTAGCAATTTTTGTAAGAGACGAGATCGTTTTATCGAAGGCAACATCGAGGGTCATCGAGGGACTACGATCTTTGTTTATTGAAGGGACATTTGCTAGAGTGTCTCATACTCGAGGGACATGATTGCATTTTCTGAGGCAACAAGCGAGGTTACCCTATAGGTGCAAGTGTGAATTGTGTATTGATTTTCATGCATTTATCTTGTATTAAGTTATCTAGCGATTGATTTTGAATCTTCGCATACAAACCCTAATTACTATACAGTATATTGAAAGCGATAAATTGCGGGAATTTAAAGTCTAAATTATTACAAATAAGTATCTGGGGATGGGGGTACAAATTATTTACAAATGGGGATGAGTCTTATCAGAATAGTAATGTCCAAGTATATATTACAACCAAATCGAACTGTCGCATTTTCAATGTAAAAATATAACAAAGTATAAGATAATGAAAGTCAAAGAAATATGAGATGCGTGTATTTATTTACAAATGACCAAATAAGAATTTTAACCTAAGAAAGATTAAGTATTTATTGTCTTTTTTATGAATTATGTAAATAAAGAGTTTTAAAGAAAACAAAAATTATTTAAGTTAATGCTTAAGATTATTTTTGTATTTTATCAATCAATAACTAGGTTTAAAGAAAACCAAAAAATATTTAGACTAAATATTCTTTTCTTTTTGTATATTTTTTTATTATGAACAAGATTAACAATAAATTAAAAAAGAAATTAAAACCAAATTAAATTAGTATGTGAATTAATTAAAAGAAAGATAGTAATCTAAAGTAAAAAGAAAAAAAATAGTTTTGATAATAAAAAGGATGGGCCCATGATTGGTATTTGGCCCATAGTAGAAAATGAAGGAAAACAAGGATCAGGGGGGAGGGGTGCGTTAGTAAGAATGCTGGGCCTTATGCTTTGTTTGGGCGAAGGCTCATATGGGTGTTTGAACAAGTTTTGTTAGGGTTGGTGTTTCACGTATTCAGAACTTAGGGTTTGTGTGATCGGTGGATTTAGAACTGACTGTTTAACGCTGGTTCGCGAAATGTCACGGAAGCAAGAGTCGCCACCGTCTTTTATTTTCTCCAACATGGACAGGACAAAAGCATAGCAAAATTCCTTATGAGATTGTCTCTCGGTTCGGGAGGTAGATTTATAGAAAGGGAAGGTGTTAGCACCCTTTCTATCCATGGTTATCCATGGGCTCTTAGATACTTGCTCTTATGTTTTCAAAATGTTTGCTTTTCAATTGTGAGTGGGTTTGAAAAAAAGTTTCTTTGAAAGATTTTTGAATAACTCTTGTATCAGTCCTCAAGAGTGTTTGAAAAATTGTTTTGAAAGCTTTTTGAAAGTGTCGGTGTGAAAAGGTTTTTGTTTTGTTTTTTAGAAGAGAGCAAGTATCCATGAGTCATCTACCTACCCTAAGGAATTAGGCTGTGTATAAGTCCTTAAGGTAGTGCCATTCCACCATTGAGAGGTAGGTAGCACCACCGTTGGAGGTGTTCGGGTCAATTCGAGTGTAGGGACAGTGTGGTCACCGAAGCAACAGTAGGACACCTTAGAAGCTACCCTTATGTCCTCGATCCTTTTTTAATCCGAGGCAACTATTTCGAGGCAACTGTTTCGAGGCAACTGGATCATGGACATAAGGACTTACTAAAACGTCCTATACTTGACGACCACGTTTCGAAGGCAACAGATGAGGCGTACCCTAGAAGTGGTGTGTGTATTTGTGTGTTGTTTTCAGTTTAACAGTTATCTTTGATCATGGCATTATGAGCTACGCTTGTTTTTAATTAGCATACATTCTTTCATACAAAGTTAGAATTTAAGAGTGCGGGAAATTTAAAAGCGGAAAGATAAAAGCTACGCTATTACAAGGCGCGGGTCTATACATCGCCAAAGTACAAGGACCCGTTTTTGATAAAAATGCGAAAAGTAAATAAATACCTAATTACTATTACATCCTTGAGCAGTTACATAATATTCAAAAGAAAATAATGCGCGAAAAGAATAAAAATTAGGACGTCTGAGGGTTTTGACCCTTTGCTTGAAATTAAATGAAATTAAAGTCTATTTAATTATTTAATTAAAGAAAAGTGCTTTTTATGTTTTTGTATTTAATATGGAAATAAAGAAAAGAATTTAAAAGGAAACCCTAATTCTAGATTATTTTTAGTTATTAATGAAAAATATCAAAGTTAACCTAATTTACACTAATTAGTTAATTTACATTATTTACAAAAATAATAATAATAATAAATAATAAATAATGAGGAAAAATTAATTAAGAAAAAGAAAAAGATAAAAAATGTCAAAATCTAATTCTATGTATTTTTTTTATTTATTAAGAGAAAGTGTTAAAATTAAAACCTAGTTTACCTAAGTTAGTTATTGAAATTTATTTACAAAAATATCTTAATGGTGAAATTAATAATAATTAAATATAAAACATTTTTTGGTTTCTGATTTTTTTATTATGAAAAGAAAATTATTTTAGGTGAATTAAATAAAAATAATTAAAGCAATTAAAAAGAATTAGAAAGAAAAGAGAATGAAATTAAATATACAAACAAGGGGGGGGGGTGTCTGGCCCAGATGGAGGTAAAACTGCAGTAATTCAGGCCCATTGACAAAGCCAGCCTCGTTGACTTTTTGATCGTATGCATGATGGTTGACTGGGGTACACCCTGAATTTCCTTCTGAAGCCATTGGATTGGACCTTGAAGCCACTTGGCAGGCTAGCACATGAGCATGTATGGTGGAACGTTTGATGGGTGATGTACCTGAAAGCATTGGAAATAATATGAAGAGTATATGGGGGGACCTGGGAATCGAACCCAGGTCCCAACGCTTGAGGGACACGTTGCCAACCAGCTGAGCTATTGCGTTTGTTTGTATACATAATGGATAGAAAATATAATATATAAAAAAGGTCAGTTATGCTGAAACGTTTGAAAAATGCGCTAAAGTTTGAATCTCCCAATCACGCTTGGCCACGCATGCTTCTTCTTCATCTTTTTCCTGTAAATATAAACAAGTAGCGGGGGTTTTAAACCCCCACAAATTGAAAGCATGGAAAATAGCGATTACGCCCACAGGTAACATAAATTGAGCGCGAGGTTTCCATTCAACTCGTGTTGAGCTCCTGAATTCAAATGCATAGGTCTCAAGGTTCAATTTTTCCTCTACATGAAAGCCCTATTTTGAAGCTTTGGAAAACCTAATTTTCGTCCATGGCAGATCTTGATACAAGCAGTTTTAATACAATTAAACTATACCAAAAGTTTCAGGGAGATGTTAGTAGCATAAATCAATAATCAAAACACATGCATGATGCGTGGAAATTAAAATTCGATCATGAAATATTTGTGAAGAAACGTGACTCTGTTCTACCGTTTCTTTGAGTATGGAAGCTTGTTCTTGATGCCAATAGTTTCCTAGCAATGTCAGTAATGTAATGGAAACGTTTTGAGACCTTGAATTACCCTGCAAATATGAAATCAGTTTCCAAGTTTTTGTTGAAAATTTGCAAAGTGGTTATGGAACATGAGCAGCTGTTTCGTGTATGTATGAGTAGGGTTAGGTTATGCATAAGTATGTGATCAGAATTAGGTCAAAAACAAGCCCATGAATCCATGAATTTATGATTTGAATATTTGATTTTCAATCATGACATTTCAATCTTTTTTTCAATGAAACCTTGCCAATTATGGAAGATCTTGTCCCCTTGGATGATGCACGAAATCTTTAGCATATTTGGAGTATATTTGCTGCACAAAAAGATTTGAAAAAGCATATCTTTGAATTTTCCCATAATTAAATCTAATTAAATGAATTAATATAAATATAAATTCAATTAATTAATCAAAAATAAGAAAATAAATTATTTTGAGCTCAATGGGTCGTGCATAGGCTTTGGGTAATGATTCAAGGAAGAATTTGAGGCCCATTAGCAATTTTGAAGGGTTATAGGCAAAGTTGACTTTTGAAAATTCCCAAAACTTTCCCAACTTCTCCAATGCATATCTTGATCAATTTTGAATCTATGATCATGTTCTTGGACATTTTGGAAAGGTCTTGAAGTCCTCTAACCAATGCCTTTGGTCCCATGTCATTTTGATTTACCAATCTCAAGTTATGGTCTTTGACTTAAAGTGCTTTTTTGTTGACTTTTGAAAATGACCTATAATGTTGAAATTGATAACTTTTTGTGAGAGAATTTCTTGGACTTGGAGTGTGAAGATGAGTTGTAGGAAATGTCATCCCCTTCAAAATGAGCTTTGGATGGGATTTTTCTGATAAACCATGAAGAAGTTATGCCTTGGTCAATTTGCAGTTGACTTTTCAGCTGTCCAAAAATGGAAACTTTTGCATCTTGAGACTTTTTGAACCATGCTTGTGGAATCATGATCAAGAATTGATAAAATGATGATTGTGGCTTCAAAATAAGATGTTGACCAAAAATTTTGACTTTTGACTATCAAATGACCATTTTGCCCCTGCAGTTGACTGTGGAGCAATTAGGGTTTTTGACTGGGCAACTTGATGCTGTGAGTCTTGAAACTTGACATATGAATGCTTGACAATGTTTATAGGCATGTGGGACTTGATTGGACCCTTGGAAACCTCAATTTCTTTGCAAGAACCAAAACCCTAATTTTGACTGTGTTATGAGGCAATTGGACTGTGCAACCCTTGAGAGATTTTGAAGCTTGATCTTGCCAAATCTTGAAGGATATGGGAGGGCAAATTTTGGGGTACAACAGTTTGCAACTCTGGTCTCAATGGTGCCACTCCTCTCATCTTCGTTCTCTTCGTCTCTCTCAAACCCCATGAGCAACTGATTCCTCCTCTTGAATGCGTTAGCCACCAGAGCGCCACTTTCATCCACTTACTGCCTTCTCCTTTCAGGGGTCTAGGATCCTTGCTTGTAAACGGTACGATTTGCTTAAACTTGCGTTTTAGGGTTTCACGATTACAATCATGTTTTCACTTTGATTGTTACATGCATGTTTAATCTTTTGCCTTTGATGTTTCCATGTAGTAAAAGCTTGAGGGTTTTAGAGACATACCTTGAACGTCTTGCTTTTGTAAACTGAAGGAGAAGGAGGTGAGGCTGGCCGGTGGCGCTCTCAGGATGCTAGGCGGAGGGACAAGGATGATGCGCTTGTTGGTATTTTGTATCTTTACGTTGTTTGATGATGAGCCTTAGTTTCTGAAAACTGCTTGCTTTTTGATATGTTTTCTGTTGGCTACTGATTCGTTGATGATGAATGTTTTCTGAGACTTCTTTGTTGTTTTGCTTTTTGTTGATTATCTCTCTTTCTTTATTGACCTTGAAGATTTGATGATGAAGATACCCTGAGATTTGTCTTTTTGCACGTTTGATGATGATGAATATTTCTGAAAACTTGTTTCTTTTACTTCTAAAACTCTTCCTTTCTTTGGATTTGTCTATGATGATGATTTTGAGATATTGCTTGTTGTTCTTCATGTTGTTTGAAAATTGTTGGTGAACACAAACTAGAACTTGTTGCTTGTTCTTCCTTTTGATATTGATGTTTTGATGTTTTGACTTGATGATGGTGAAAACTGAAAACCACTGTTATGGTCTTGCTTTTTGTTGGGCAAACAGGGTTATTACAGTTTGTGGATTTTTTGTATGTTTCTTGAGCTTGGCTCACAGGTTTGTTGTGTAGTTTGATTTGTAGGTTTGTGAGTTTTTGGTGAAGGCTTAGCAATTTTGCTCACAGATTTGTTGGCCTGAGTGTTCGAGTTTTTTGAAAACAGGCTTATGTTATTTGTTGTGCTTTTGGAAGGAAGTTTTACAGGTTGAACAGGTTTTGGAAAACAGGCTTGTAATGCAGGTTTTGATGAACTTGACTTGAGTTGTTTTTGAGTTTTTGAAAGCAGCCTGAGTATTTAGTATAGGCAGGCTTGTAACTTGCAGTTTTCTGTTTGATAGTTTGAGTTTTGCAGGTTTGAGTAGGTTTTAGTTTTGGAGGCAGTTTTGCTTCTGGTGTTTTTTTAGTACAGGCAGGTTTTTTTGGTAAGCTTTAGGCAGGCTTGCTGTTGGTATACAGGTTAAGTTGGAAGAAGTTTTGCAGGTTTTAGTGTTTGGTAAGGCAGGCTACAGGTTTTGAGCTTGCTTGGCAGGCTTCTGAGTTTGAGATGCAGGTTTGTAACTTGCAGTATTGGTTGTATTGAGAAGGCAGGCTTGCTATTTTGTGAGGCATGCTTGAGCTTTTTGTTGAGCTTGCTAGATGCAGTTTAAGCAGGTTCCAGGTTTTTGGAAAAAGGCATGTGCTTGAGTTTGGAGTTTTGGAGGTTTATGCAATTTTTGCTCTACCTTCTATCTGCTGGACTGTTAGACTGTTATACTGTTATATGTTTTCTTACTGCCTCTTTACAGCCTGCCAAAACTGCAAGACCCCACTTCACTCTCTTTCTCTCTCCATAAAAGCATTTTAATTGCTTATTATATTATTCTGAAAAGCTTGTTGGGCAGAACATGATGATGAAATTGACAAGCCTTCTTGCTTGTATCTTGGTGTATCTCTGCATTGTGTACTTGTTTCCATATTTCCTGCATTGTATGCTTTCTTTGACAGCTTTGTGTACTTTCTTGGACAGCTTTTGTGCTTTGACAGCTTGGTAACTTAGTTTGACATTAGTTTGCATTTGTAGTTAGCTTTGCCATGCTTGCTCATGCTGACTTGGTTGACTAATGCAGTTTGGAATTTAGTTTGCTTTGCCTTGTTGCCTTATATCTTTGCATTTTGAATTAATTGTATGCTTGCAAATTATTTTTACTTTCCTCTTTGTGAACCAAGAAGAGAAATCTTCTTGTGATTTGCAAAGAGAACAAGTAAAACATGATGAACCCAATAACAATCTGACTCCGGCCAACAAGCTTTAATGATGACTTTTTATTTATCTGCTTGAAAATGCTTTTCACTTAATTGTACTGATTTCCTTTTTCTTCTGTCCTTTGCAGGTAAGTACCAGTTGAATAATGGAGGATGCAGTAAAAGTAGAAGTCAAAGATCTCCAGAGATTTAGACTTAGATTTATTATATTTTCTTTTCATTTATTGTAATAAATATTATTGTAAACACTTTAAATTGTAAATTTACAATATTCGAATAAAATTTGTAACAATATTTGAAATAAATAAATAAACAAAGTCTTTGTCAAATAAGAATTTTCTACTGTCAAATATTCCATTCTTTCCTTGTGTTGTCTATTTAATTATTTAAGACTCTTAAATTAAAATAACTGGAAATGTATTCCAATAACTTTAATCCAGATGAAATAAATAATCAACAAACTTTGTCGTCTCGCAACCTCGCATTAATCATCATACACCTGGAATTCCAATTAACATATGCTTTGTACAGTTTAAACAAACAAGCATTCCATACACTTTTCACTCCACTGATCAAACCAATGCCTCAAAGTTTCAAACAAAGCCTCAGTTCCTATCCCAGATATTTAGGTTTTGAGAAACAACCGGTAATCTTGAACAAGCGTAAAAATAATGTAACTGTTGTACCCCAAAATTTTCCCTCCCATATTCTTCAAGAAATTTGCCAAATCAAGCTTCAAAATTCCCCAAGGGTTGCACAGTTCAAGAGCCTCCTGAGCAGTCAAAATTAGGGTTTTTGTTCTGATCAAGAAAATGAAATTTCCAAGGGCCCAATCAAGTCCCACATGCCTACAAATATGGTCAAGCATCCTCATATCAAGTTTCAAGACTTTCAGCACAAAATTGCACAATCAAAAATTGCACTACAGTCAACTGTAGGGGCAAAATGGTCATTTGGCAGTCAAAAGTTCAAATTTTTTTGTCAACATCTCATTTTGAAGCCACAAACATCATTTGATCAATGCTTGATCATGATTCTCAAAGCTTGGCTCAAAAATCATCAAGATGCAAAAGTTTCCTTATTTGGACAGTTGAAAAAGTCAACTGTAAATTGACCAGGGCATAACTTTCACATGGATTATCAGAAAAATTCCATCCAAAGCTCATTTTGAAGAGAAAGACATTTCCTACAACTCATCTTCATACTTCAAGTCCAAGAAATGCTCTCACAAAAAGTTACCAATTTCAACATTATAGGTCATTTTCAAAAGTCAACAAAAAGGGACTTTAAGTCAAAGGCCATAACTTGAGATTGGTAAATCAAAATGACATGGTACCAAAGACATTGGTTAGAGGACTCAAATACCTTTCCAAAATGTCAAAGAACATGAGCAAAGCTTAAAAATTGAGCAAGTTATGCCTTGTGGAAGTTGGGAAATTTTTGGATATTTTGAAAAGTCAACATTGATTCAAATGACCTAAAATTGCTAATGGGCTTATTTTTCTTCCACAATTCATTATCCAAGGCATGTGCACGACCACTTGGCCCAAAGGGAAGTTTTTATTCATTTTTTATTTATTTATTTGGATTTTTATTAATAATAATTCATTTAAATTAAAATAAATACATGAAAAATGCTAAACCTAGTTTTTCAATCTTTTTGTGCACATTATATCCTCAAGATTTCGTGCCTAGCTAAATATGGAAAGAACCAATGCAATTGGATGTGATTTGTATCAAAAAGCATGTGAAAAAGATTTGAAAATCATGGTGAAAAAATCAAATATTGCATTCATCAATTCATGGATTGTGGACCAATTTTATTTAACCTAGATCACTCCATACATAAGCCTGATCACAACCCTCATACTCATTGACAAAAAGCTGCGCAAAAAAGCATACATTGAACTTGAAATTTTTTGCCAAAAACTCAATTCTGAAAACCTAGTTCTAGGGCGATTCAAGGCAAGATTTTGATCTCATTAGCTTGCTAAGGCTTCATAGAAGGATTTTGCATCAAAAACCACAAGCTCTCGTGCCCAGAAACGTGAGAACGATCTCACCTGTACCAAATTTTTTTTTCATTCGTGCATCTTAATTCATGCATCTTTTGTAACTTTTAATGTTTGGTTTATGTTCATTGCAAGATTCTGATGCTAACCATGTGGTTTAATTGTCTTTTTGTCACCCATATGCGATTTAACCATTGTTGAATATTAGGGTTTCCAGGACCTTGGATTAGGGTTTTTCAATTAAGGAAAAATTGGCCTTCAAGACTTAGACCATTAAATCCAGCATGGTTGGACGATCAGGAATCCACCCTCGCGCCTAATTTATGAGGCCTTATGGCCTGTTCGCTATTTTCTGTAAAGATGCTTTCTGAAACGGTGTAAAAACCATTGCCTATATTTTATTGTATTTTCAGGAAAAAAACAACATGAGGAAGACGATGAAGTGGAAGGCGTTGATTGGACCATTTAAATGCTTCGCGCGTTTTTGGAGCCACTGACCACTTTTCTTTCATAATAATTATTAGTTATTTTATGATAAACACGCGTTGGATGGCTCAGTGGTATAGGCATACGTTGGTAACGATCATGACCTGGGTTCGAGCCCCAGGTCTTCACTCCTTTCCTTATATTTTTCCCTTAAACATATTCGTGTGCAATTTCAATACAGGGTGTCCATCATGCACCTACAAAATCCAGCCATCCACGCGTCCTAAGGCATTCCATCAATGGCCACAATCTGAAGAACATGATGCACTCGGTCAACAAAGATCCACGCTGGCGCCTTAGTCAACCAGGCCTGAAGGTCATTGGGCCTGAATTACCAAGGCTGTACCTCCACTTTGGGGACTGAAACCCCCAGGTTTGCCATTTATTTTTACATTCTTTCTTTTTATTATTTCTATTTTTCTTTTAATTATTGTTTTTGATTAATTTATTATTTTCATAAATATAAAAAACACCATAAAAAATCAGAAAAGAGAAAAAATAATAAATATTTTTATTTTAATATTTCTTGTAAATAAATTCATAAATTAACTAGTTTTAAATTAGGTTTTAATTTTAACTCTTTTAATAAAAATCTAAAAAATATAGAATTAGGGTTTATGATAATTTTTATTCCTTTTTACTTTTTCCATAATAATTAAATATTTACTATTATTTATTTTTGTAATTAAATTGCAATAAAATAATTAGGGTTAATTTTAGGATTAAAACTTTAATATGTTTTCTTAACAAATAAAAATTGTAGAATTAGGTTTAATTGCATTTAATTCTTTTTCCCATTAAAATCATAAAACCAAAAAAATACCAAAAACAAATCTCTTTTCATTTTAATTAATTTAATAATCCTTTAATTTAATTTAGTTAAAAAGGGTCCAACGCCCTCGTTTCGATTTAAATTTCAATTCGCACATTTATTTCTTTTTCGTATAATATTGTGTATCTCTCCCAAGGCTTTGTAACTAATTGCTCGCACTTTACTTTGCTTTTACTTTCTTTATTTTTCTGTCAAATCGGGTTCAAGAAATTTTGGCGATGTGGACCCGCGCCTTTTGTAATAGCTTAGAATCTTTTACTTTTCGCAATATTTTAACTGTTAATCAAGGCATGAAAGAATGTACGGACAAAAATAAAAACAAACGCTAGATCACCAATAACATGACAAAAGACAAAAATACTTGAAAACGACACACAAATCACACACCACCCCTAGGGTACGCCTCACTGTTGCCTTGCCTCGAAAGGTGATTGTCGAGTAGAGGATGTCTTAGTAAGTCCTCATGATCCGGGAACCTGGCATGAGGGTAGCTTCTAAGGTGTCTTCCCATTGCGCTGGTGATCACCATGTCCCGAACCTCGAATTGACCCGAACACCTCCAACGGTGGTGCTACCTACCTCTCAATGGTGGGATGGCACTACTTTAAAGGACATTTACACAGACGAATTCCTTAGGGTAGGTAGGTTCTCGTAGATACTTGCTCTAATTTCAAAAACAAAATACTTTTCACACCGTCACATTTTCAAAAAGCTTTCGAAAGCATCTTTTCAAACACTCTTGAGGACTGATACAAGAGTCGAACTGAAATTTTCAAAGAAACTTTTTAAAACCCACATTGAAAAGCAAACAAACCATTTTGAAAACACAAGTGAGCAAGTATCTAAGAGCCCATGGATAACCATGGATAGAAAGGGTGCTAACACCTTCCCTTTCTATAATCTACCTCCCGAACCGAGAGCAATCTCTATAAGGAATTTTTCTGTGCTTTTGTCCTTTCCATTTGGAGAAAATAAAAGACGGTGGCGACTCTTGCTTCCGCGACATTTCGCGAACCAGCGTTAAACAGTCAGTTCCAGATCCACCGATCACAGAACTGGCGACTCTGCTGGGGACTTAACTTAAAGTGAGGTGTACCTTAGGGTTAGTTCATAACTGTGTTTTCAATTGCTTTCTTTGCTTGCTTTATTATTGTGGGACTGTCTTAGGAGTTCTATAGATCCTAACCCGGATCTGGGGATACCTTTCTTAGAAAGTAGCAACAAGGCTGTGAGGGAACTGTGTGGGGTATACCGACATGGTTGAAACAGTCTGCTACGTTGATGTGGCACTTTGGTGTGTACCGGTAACCCTTGAGTTCAGTCAAGGAGAGTACGGGGCCTCCGCGTGGTGTCATGAAGCATCAACAGACCTTAGGAACCTTAATTGAACTATCTTGGCCTCTTTAGGGTAGTGAGATAACTGACTTTGGTGCAGTCCGAGGTTGGTTGATACTCGATACTACACTCAATTGAGGGTTGCTTTCCTGGAATATTTCGGTCGCAAGTTCAGTGGCTAAATCGAAACGATGAACAATGAAAGCAATCCCGTGATATTGGGACCCTTAGAACCCGGTTACTCATGATAGGACAGGTTGAACCCACCAACTTCAAGAGGGTACTACCCAGACCTCATGCTGGCCTTAAACCCTAAGGGCTTGTCTTGTGTGCCTTGTGTGCCTTACATGTTTGTCTTTGTAAATATCTGTGGTGTGTTTAATCATAGCATCATGACATCATCCAGCATCATATGCATTGACTAACCATTTCAGGGGTTCGAATCTTCATCTTCGTTCTTTGTTTTGTAGGACATGGAAACTGTTCGTAGAAAGACAATTCAAATCAGTCTTGTAAGGATCCCTCCTCAGCTTAAGGAACTTATATCCAGGATTCCAGAGAACTCTTCGTTCAGTGAAAGACATGGAAGTCTCATCAGCCTGGTCAATACCAACATTGAGGAAGATATGATCAAGGTCCTGTTCCAATTCTTTGACCCTCTGCATCACTGTTTCACCTTCTTGGATTATCAGCTGGTACCTACATTGGAGGAGTTCTCCCGGCTCCTGAAGATCCCCATCCTTGATCAGCTACCCTTCAACGGTACAGAAAAGGAACCTAAGCTTGAAGAGATTGCTAAAGCCTTGCACCTACAATCATCTGACCTCAAGGGACATTGGGAAGTTAGAAGTGGTATCAAAGAGTTCTTAGCCAGGTTTCTGTTTGAAAAGGCCCATGAATGTTGGAATTCCCTTGATTTGCAAGCTTTTGAAGAAGTGGTGGCCCTCCTTGTCTATGGTTTGGTGTTGTTCCCTAATCCAGATCAGCTTATTGATATCAGTGCTGTCCAGATCTTTATGTCCAGGAATCCTATACCTACGTTGCTAGGGGACATCCTTCACTCATGTTACACTCGAACCATGAGAAAAAGAGGTGTCCTTATGTGTTGCACTCCTCTCCTGGGAAGGTGGTTTATTTCGCACCTTCCACAATCAGTTTTGAAGAATGAGCGGGGTTTGAGATGGTCACAACGGTTGATGACTCTTACACATGCAGATATACATTGGTGCCCTCGGTCCAGAGAAGATGCCACTACCATTGATCGTTGCGGGGAGTACCCTAATGTTCCTTTACTTGGAATCAGAGGAGGTATTACTTACAGCCCATGCCTGGCTTGGAGACAGTTTGGTTATGCTCAGAGGGATGGTCCTCATGACATGTTAATTCCTGACATAGTTTTTGACTTCGACAACGATACTCAAGGACGTCGCCAAAGATTTATCAGAGCCTGGAGGATGCCAAGTAGGATAGACAGTAAGACACTGGGGCACAGGAACTCCATCCCGTTGGAACCTTATCTCAAGTGGGTACGAGCCCGCTCCCAGAAGTTAGTAATGCCTTATCCTCATATGCTCCCGGTAATCAAAGAACCAGTCTTGGAAGGAGAAGTGTCCTATACTATTCAGCACCCCGATATGCCCACATCCTGGGAAGAGATGGAGAAGAGCTGGATCCAGCTTAAGGAAGAACGGAATTCTCTTGAGACCAGTCTACATGCCAGTGAAAAGAAGGTCTTGGAGCTCACCCGCCTGTTGCATGAGGAGAGGAATCTCAACACTTACATAGCTCCAAAGAGGATGCGCATTGTATTTTGGGATTGACTTACTTTTGTATTATTTTGCCCATGAGGCTTTGATGTACTGAACAGTTATTTCCTTAATGATAACGTGTGTTCCTTTTTGTCTACAACAAATTTGAACTTTCGAACCCTTGAATGCATTGCATAAACACATATCGTTCATCATGTGCATAGCAGGTTTTCCCCCTTTTCAGGTTGCTTACAGTTCTTCGCTGTTTATTTCAGCATCATGAATCCCGACTCTTCATCAACTGAGACATCCATCAAAGCTCTTCAGGCGCAGAATGCGCAATTTCAGGAATTAATCAAGGGTTTGGCTCAGGGCCAAGAAGAACTGAAGGCTCTGCTCCTGAAGAAGGAGAAGAAGAAGAAGAGAAGAATTGTCCTATTCAACTCGGGCCGAAGGTTTGGCAATACTCTGCAGAATGAAGAGGCTGGTTCTTCTATTGGCAAGAGTACTCCTCAGGCAGAAAAGGGTCCTAGTCCGGTAGTCTCCGACAACGAGACAGATTTTGATGAAGAGCAGTACCCTCCTGCAGAAGACAGATACAAGCAACTGGAGGATAGGTTGAGTGCTATGGAGATACAACAGGTGCCTGGGCTGGATTTCGGAGATCTGGGTTTGTCTACTGGTGTGATTATTCCTCATAAGTTCAAAGCACCATCTTTCACTAAGTACGACGGGGCGTCTTGCCCCAAGCTACATCTCAGGTCCTATGTTCGGAAGATTCAACCGTACTCAGCGGATAAAAATTTGTGGATCCACTTCTTCCAGGAGAGTCTTTCAGGGACTCATCTCGAATGGTTCTATCAGCTGGATGGGACCAAGGTTCGTAACTGGGAGGAGTTGGCTACTGCTTTCTACAAGCAGTATCAATATAATGCCGACCTTGCCCCTACACGTACCCAACTCCAGGGTATGTCGTTAGGTTCAAGTGAAGGTTTTAAGGAGTACGCTCAGAAGTGGAGAGACCTGGCTGGCAGGGTGCAGCCTCCGTTGACTGATCGGGAGTTGGTAGACATGTTCTTGGGGACCCTATCTGGGCCATTTTTCAACCATCTCATCGGGAATTCGTCTGCCGGGTTCACTGATCTGATTCTGACTGGAGAGAGAATCGACGCTGGGTTGAAGTCTGGAAAGATTCCGAAGGGTGCATCGTCTAGCTCTGAGAAGAAACCCTTCAAGAAGGAGGCCAGTGCGGTGTATGGGCCTAGAAGGCAGGATAAACCAGAGCGCCGTCAATCTGTCAGTGCATTAATGATTGCCAAGCCTGCAGCCGCTCCTCGGCAAGCTAACCAACCAAGGGCTGAGAGACCCAGAAGGGAATTCACCCGTTTGAGTATGACCTTGTCGCAGATCTTACCACAGTTGCTCTCAACCAACTTAGTAACCGTCAGAGAGGCTCCGAAGTTTGCAAATACTTCCTCTCCTAAGTACAATCCAAATGCTCGCTGTGCTTACCATTCTGATAGCCCGGGGCATTCCACTGATGACTATTGGGCATTAAGGAGCAAGCTGCAGGACCTTATTGACGCCAAGGAGGTACAGTTTGAGGCATCTGAGAAGCCTAATGTAGTGACAGCTCCCCTGCATGCTCATGGAGTGAATGCTATTGGGGACGAAGACGAAGTGGATGAAGCTGAGTTTGATAGCTGGATTTACCCGGCAACCGATAGTGGACTTAACAATTGGAGTGCAAAGGACAATCTACCTGTTTCTCTTGTTACTAAGTAATGAATTCCCATGTTTTTGGTATTTGTAATAAACAATAAATTGAACTTTCTGGCCCGGTGTCTTACCCGAGGCACCGTGGTTTCATTTGTGAGGGCATATAAATTGTCATTTCATATATCATAAATGAAAATCTTGGACGTTTTCTCGCATTTCAAATCTTATGCTCCTTTTTTGTCTTTTCTTCCTTTACATATATTTCAAAACAGCTGTATTTACACACACACACTCACTCATACAGGTTTCAATCCACTCTGGATCTCACTGATAACAACTCTGCTACTGCCAATTATGACTTCGAAAATCCGATCAACTTAGCCGAAGACGAAGGTGAAGATGATTGCGAAGTGCCTGGCGAGCTTGCAAGACTGTTGCTTCAGGAAGAGAGGGTAATTCAACCCCATGAAGAGCCAGTGGAGACAATAAACTTGGGTACTGAAGAAGATAGGAAAGAGGTAAAGCTTGGTGCCAACCTAGAGCTCAGCGTGAAGCAACGGTTGACTCAGATGCTGCATGATTATATGGAGATCTTTGCCTGGTCCTACGAAGACATGCCCGGGTTGGATACAGATATTGTGGTCCATCACTTGCCGACTAAGGAAGACTGCCCTCCGGTTAAGCAAAAGGTCTGCCGGATGCGTCCAGAGATGTCTGAAAAGATTAAAGCCGAGGTGATGAAGCGGTTTGATGCTGGGTTCCTTGCAGTGACTTCTTACCCTCAGTGGGTTGCTAATGTGGTGCCGGTACCTAAGAAGGACGGTAAGGTCAGAATGTGTGTCGACTACAGGGATCTGAACAGGGCCATCCCCAAAGATGACTTCCCTCTACCTCACATTGATGTCCTTGTTGATAATACAGCTCAGCACAAGGTGTTCTCTTTCATGGATGGCTTTTCAGGTTACAGTCAGATCAAGATGGCACCTGAAGACATGGAAAAGACTACATTTGTTACTCAGTGGGGCACCTTCTGTTACAAGGTCATGCCATTCGGACTGAAGAACGCTGGGGCAACCTATCAACGTGCCATGGTTGCTTTATTTCATGACATGATCCATCATGAGATAGAAGTGTATGTTGATGACATGATCGCAAGGTCCCAGACTGAGGAAGAGCATCTAGATCATCTGCAGAAGTTGTTTGACCGGTTGAAACTATACAAGCTGAGGTTGAACCCGAACAAGTGCACCTTCGGGGTAAGATCTGGAAAATTGTTAGGCTTCGTGGTAAGTGATAAAGGTATTCAAGTGGACCCTGCTAAGGTCAAAGCTATTCAAGAGATGCCAGTTCCTAGGACAGAGAAAGAAGTCAGAGGCTTTTTAGGACGCCTGAATTACATTGCTCGGTTCATCTCACACCTGACTGCTACCTGTGAGCCAATCTTCAAGCTGCTGAAGAAAGATCAGGTAGTACGTTGGAATGATGAATGTCAGGCTGCTTTCGACAGAATCAAAGAGTATCTCCAAGAACCACCTATCCTTATGCCACCGGTTGAAGGGAGACCTCTGATACTATATCTAACAGTGCTTGACAACTCAATGGGGTGTGTGCTGGGGCAGCATGACGAGTCTGGCCGAAAAGAGCATGCCATTTATTACCTTAGCAAAAAGTTTACCGACTGTGAGACCCGATACTCACTGCTTGAGAAAACTTGTTGTGCTTTGGTATGGGCTGCTCGCCGGCTGAGACAGTATATGCTGACTCACACTACCTTGTTGATCTCAAAGATGGATCCTATAAAGTACATATTCGAAAAGCCTGCTCTGTCTGGGAGAATTGCAAGATGGCAAATGATCTTGACGGAATATGACATTCAGTATACGACCCAGAAGACCATCAAGGGAAGTGTATTGGCAGACCACTTGGCACATCATGCCGTAGACGACTATCAGTCAATGAACTTCGAGTTTCCGGACGAGAGCATCATGATAGTGACTGATTGTGAAGTACCTGGACCGGATGAAGGACCTGAGGAAGGATCCTGATGGTCCATGCACTTTGACGGAGCCTCTAACGCTTTGGGAAACGGTATCGGCGCCATAATCATATCACCTCAAGGTACTCATACTCCACTCACTGCCCGGCTGTGTTTCAACTGTACCAACAACATGGCGGAGTATGAGGCGTGCATCATGGGTCTTCAAGCTGCGATCGATCTAAGGATCAAGTTTCTGAGTGTCTTCGGAGATTCCGCTCTTGTGATCAATCAGATCAAAGGAGAGTGGGATACGAAACATCCAAACCTGATTCCTTACAGAGAATGTGTGTTGACCTTGATCCCCCACTTTACAGAGATAACCTTTGAACACTTCCCGAGAGAAGAGAATCAGCTGGCGGACGCGTTAGCTACAATGTCTTCTATGTTCAAGGTCAAATGGGATAATGAGGCTCCCCGGATCATCATCTGGAAACTGGACGAACCGACATACTGTTGCGATCTCGAGACTGAATTGGTGACTGAGAAGCCTTGGTACCATGAGGTAAAGAGATACTTGGAAGCTCAGGAATACCCTGAAGGTGCCTCTGTCAATGATAAGAAGTTCTTGAGAATATTCGCAGCAAAGTTCTTCCTTAGCAACGGCATCTTGTACAAGCGAAACCATGATTCAACCTTACTGCGTTGTGTGGATAAGACTGAAGCAGAAAGGATCATGGAAGAGCTACATGAAGGGACCTTTGGTACACATTCCAGTGGACACACTATGGCTAAGAAAATCCTACGGGCAGGGTATTACTGGTCCACAATGGAAGCTGACTGTTACCAACATTCCATGACATGCCATAAGTGCCAGATTTATGCAGACAAGGTGCATGTTCCTCCAGTTCCCCTGAATGTTCTGACTGCGCCTTGGCCGTTTGCAATGTGGGGCATAGACATGATCGGTGAGATTAAACCTACGGCATCCAATGGGAATCGCTTCATCCTAGTGGCGATTGATTATTTTACGAAGTGGGTCGAAGCAGCATCCTATGCTACGGTAACCAAGACTGTTGTGGCACGGTTCATTCGGCATAACCTGATCTGTCGATACGGCGTCCCTGAGAGAATTATCACAGACAATGGTACCAATCTGAATAACAAGATGATCACTGAGCTCTGCGAGCAGTTCAAGATACAGCACCATAATTCTTCTCCCTACCGGCCGAAGATGAATGGGGTTGTAGAAGCAGCGAATAAGAACATCAAGAAAATCGTGCAAAAGATGACAGTGACTTATAAAGACTGGCACGAGATGTTACCGTTCGCTCTACATGGGTACCGTACCTCAGCTAGGACGTCAACCGGGGCAACTCCTTTCTCTCTGGTTTATGGTATGGAGGCAGTCTTGCCGATCGAAGTACAGATACCCTCTCTCCGGATAATGAAGGATGCAAATCTGAACGAGGATGATTGGATCCAGACACGACTTGATCAACTAAACCTCATTGATGAAAAGAGACTTGCTGCTATCTGTCATGGTCAGACGTATCAGAAACGGATGATCAGGGCATTTAACAAAAAGGTCAGACCACAGGAATATCAAGTTGGGGATCTGGTAATCAAGAGAATCATCCTTCCTCAGAGTGATCCAAGGGGAAAATGGACCCCTACGTACGAAGGGCCATTTGTGGTTAAGCATGTGTTCTCAGGAGGAGCAATGATATTAACCAACATGGATGGTGACGACCTTCCTCACCCCGCCAATGCAGACATAGTAAAAAAATACTACGCATGAAAAAAGACCCGCTAGGCTGACATGCCTAGGCAAAAATTAGGGCTTCCCGGCGAACCAAAAGGGTTCGGGCAAAATGAAGGGATGAAATGAAAAAAAATTGTACACCCGGTAAGTCGAAAACCTGAAAAGGCGGCTTGGGCAAAAATGGGTATCCCGATGGACTGAAAACCCGAAAGGGCGGTCCAGGCAAAAATTAGGGATAAAAGCGTAATACTATGTCTCATTGATCACTTTGCATCCAGAATCCGGTATCTACATCAAGTTCAGACGGCATCGATCAGTCAGCTTCATCTTCGTTTAGGTCATCAAGTGATGAGACGCTCGGAGATATAAAGGCAATAGCAGAGTCGAAACCCAGTGGATCATTCACATTTCACACAGCTGTTTCATTTTCTTTTGTACAAAATTTGTATAAACTCTTTTGTTCGGCGGCATTCTCTTGCTAGGACGTCAGCCTCTTGTACACAAAACGCCTATTTTCAGGCCATTCAAAATCAATACAAATATACTTTTCAGTTAAAAGCGCCAATTGTTTTTCTTTTTCTGTTTTGTTTTGCGAAGAACGTCCAAGGTTCAATTTGTGATATATGCATTGACAATAATTTGCTAACTCATAAATATTTGCATACGAAACAAAGGATTAATTACAGGTAACATTAGAAACAGGGGCAATAAAGAGTTGTCTACGCAATCTAATTGTTATGTCCTCTAAGGTACCAAGGTAGGTTCAGCCAAAGAACATAACCAGACACCTTAATTCCCCAGAGAGTAAGTCAGCAAGACAGTACACTCTTCTCTAAACAGAGTTATCAAATCTTAAGGAAAGTTGGGTACCCTCCAGAAGGTCTCAACATTCCCCGGCAACATATATATTCTTAACAAGCATCCCCGGCAGTCTTGGTCTAAAGATTGTTCCCCGGTGGCATATCAACATTCAAAGGAGTCACTTTCCCCGCAGTCCAAGATTTCCCCAAGAGAGTCCAATCCGGTTTCCCCAGAAAAATTGGAATTTATCTCCCCAAGCAGTAAGCTTATCCCCAGTAGATTTTGGAAGCTTATCCCCTCGCAGAGCACGAACACGTCGCCTGGCTGTATTCAAAGAGTTATTTCCTTACTATGATATAACTGGGTTATCCTCAGCCAAAAGCCACAGAAAGGTCGTCGTCAGCATAGTTCTTTCTTATCCCCAGCGAAGTCTAGCAGCACTTCCAACACAGCAAAGATATCCCCAGCGAAGTCTATCAGCACTTCCAACACAGCAAAGATATACCCAGCAAGTTATTATCAACAACTCAGCAAAGTATCTCTCTCCCCACAGAGTATTGCTTCCCAACAAGATCGTTAGAGTACTTTCCTCCCCGCAGAGTTATTCCATTCGCCAAGTTTATTCCCCAACGGAGTTATCTTCTCCCAACCGGTATCCTTGCAATTATCATCCCCAGCGGAAGCAAAATCCATTCTCCAACATCAGCCCAGGAGTGACTTCCCGACACCCGTCAAGGATTTACTTTCCTAGACGAAAAATACATTCATAAACATCTTCATACATTATAGCATGCATATACGCATCATGAACATACAATCTCATGTATTCAGAGAGCATCTCGCATGTCATACCACATGACATCGCATACAACTAACGCTTGTCTTTTCAGGACAAAAGTACAAAAAAAATTGATTCCCATCAATGGTCGCAACTAAAGATCCGATTCCTGTATCTTGCCAGGGTGTATCTGTTGACGACTGATTCCAGATCCGATTCCTGTATCTTGCCAGGGTGTGTCTGAAGAGTTCGAGGATCCGATACCTGAATCTTGCCAGGGTGTATCCGTTGAAGACTAACATTACCAGACTCGATTCCTGTATCTTGACAGGGTGTGTCTGAAGAGTTCGAGGATCCGATACCTGAATCTTGCCAGGGTGTATCCGTTGAAGACTAACATTACCAGATCCGATTCCTGTATCTTGCCAGGGTGTGTCTGAAGAGTTCGAGGATCCGATGCCTGAATCTTGCCAGGGTGTATCCGTTGAAGACTAGCATTACCAGATCCGATTCCTGTATCTTGCCAGGGTGTGTCTGAAGAGTTCGAGGATCCGATGCCTGAATCTTGCCAGGGTGTATCCGTTGAAGACTAACATTACCAGATCTGATTCCTGTATCTTGCCAGGGTGTGTCTGAAGAGTTCGAGGATCCGATGCCTGAATCTTTCCAGGGTGTATCCGTTGAAGACTAGCATTACCAGATCCGATTCCTGTATCTTGCCAGGGTGTGTCTGAAGAGTTCGAGGATCCGATGCCTGAATCTTGCCAGGGTGTATCCGTTGAAGACTAACATTACCAGATCTGATTCATGTATCTTGCCAGGGTGTGTCTGAAGAGTTCGAGGATCCGATGCCTGAATCTTGCCAGGGTGTATCCGTTGAAGACTAGCATTACCATATCCGATTCCTGTATCTTGCCAGGGTGTGTCTGAAGAGTTCGAGGATCCGATACCTGAATCTTTCCAGGGTGTATCCGTTGAAGACTAACATTCGAAGATCCGATTCCTGTATCTTGCCAGGGTGTGTCTGAAGAGTTCGAGGATTCGATGCCTGAATCTTGCCAGGGTGTATCCGTTGAAGACTAACATTACCAGATCCGATTCCTGTATCTTGCCAGGGTGTGTCTGAAGAGTTCGAGGATCCGATGCCTGAATCTTGCCAGGGTGTATCCGTTGAAGACTAGCATTACCAGATCCGATTCCTGTATCTTGCCAGGGTGTGTCTGAAGAGTTCGTGGATCCGATGCCTGAATCTTGCCAGGGTGTATCCGTTGAAGACTAACATTACCAGACTCGATTCCTGTATCTCGCCAGGGCACGTCTGAAGAGTTCGAAGATCCGATTCCTGTAACCAGTCAGGACATACCTACATAAAGCATTTGAAGACCAGCTCCTGCAACATCTCAGGTACTCATTTTTCTTTTGCAGGTACGCAAGTTCTCGCTAAGAAATCTCTTACGCGATCAGCATCCAGATGGCATCTATAAGCCCATCAACCTCTAAATGGCATCTATAAGCCCATTCCCCCATCACACTGCTACTATGTGAGCGCAAATTTCTGGGCACTCTAGTGTTCAATCATCTTCCACCCTCGGATTACGAAAGGCACGTCAGCCAATCTGCATCCTCGGGTCTAAGAAGATTGAACAGGGGCAACTGTTGTACCCCAAAATTTTCCCTCCCATATTCTTCAAGAAATTTGCCAAATCAAGCTTCAAAATTCCCCAAGGGTTGCACAGTTCAAGAGCCTCCTGAGCAGTCAAAATTAGGGTTTTGGTTCTGATCAAGAAAATGAAATTTCCAAGGGCCCAATCAAGTCCCACATGCCTACAAATATGGTCAAGCATCCTCATATCAAGTTTCAAGACTTTCAGCATAAAATTGCACAATCAAAAATTGCACTACAGTCAACTGTAGGGGCAAAATGGTCATTTGGCAGTCAAAAGTTCAAATTTTTTGGTCAACATCTCATTTTGAAGCCACAAACATCATTTTATCAATGCTTGATCATGATTCTCAAAGCTTGGCTCAAAAATCATCAAGATGCAAAAGTTTCCTTATTTGGACAGTTGAAAAAGTCAACTGTAAATTTACCAGGGCATAACTTTCACATGGATTATCAGAAAAATTCCATCCAAAGCTCATTTTGAAGAGAAATACATTTCCTACAACTCATCTTCATACTTCAAGTCCAAGAAATGCTCTCACAAAAAGTTACCAATTTCAACATTATAGGTCATTTTCAAAAGTCAACAAAAAGGGACTTTAAGTCAAAGGCCATAACTTGAGATTGGTAAATAAAAATGACATGGTACCAAAGACATTGGTTAGAGGACTCAAATACCTTTCCAAAATGTCAAAGAACATGAGCAAAGCTTAAAAATTGAGCAAGTTATGCCTTGTGGAAGTTGGGAAATTTTTGGATATTTTGAAAAGTCAACATTGATTCAAATGACCTAAAATTGCTAATGGGCTTATTTTTCTTCCACAATTCATTATCCAAGGCATGTGCACGACCACTTGGCCCAAAGGGAAGTTTTTATTCATTTTTTATTTATTTATTTGGATTTTTATTAATAATAATTCATTTAAATTAAAATAAATACATGAAAAATGCTAAACCTAGTTTTTCAATCTTTTTGTGCACATTATATCCTCAAGATTTCGTGCCTAGCTAAATATGGAAAGAACCAATGCAATTGGATGTGATTTGTATCAAAAAGCATGTGAAAAAGATTTGAAAATCATGGTGAAAAAATCAAATATTGCATTCATCAATTCATGGATTGTGGACCAATTTTATTTAACCTAGATCACTCCATACATAAGCCTGATCACAACCCTCATACTCATTGACAAAAAGCTGCGCAAAAAAGCATACATTGAACTTGAAATTTTTTGCCAAAAACTCAATTCTGAAAACCTAGTTCTAGGGCGATTCAAGGCAAGATTTTGATCTCATTAGCTTGCTAAGGCTTCATAGAAGGATTTTGCATCAAAAACCACAAGCTCTCGTGCCCAGAAACGTGAGAACGATCTCACCTGTACCAAATTTTTTTTTCATTCGTGCATCTTAATTCATGCATCTTTTGTAACTTTTAATGTTTGGTTTATGTTCATTGCAAGATTCTGATGCTAACCATGTGGTTTAATTGTCTTTTTGTCACCCATATGCGATTTAACCATTGTTGAATATTAGGGTTTCCAGGACCTTGGATTAGGGTTTTTCAATTAAGGAAAAATTGGCCTTCAAGACTTAGACCATTGAATCCAGCATGGTTGGACGATCAGGAATCCACCCTCGCGCCTAATTTATGAGGCCTTATGGCCTGTTCGCTATTTTCTGTAAAGATGCTTTCTGAAACGGTGTAAAAACCGTTGCCTATATTTTATTGTATTTTCAGGAAAAAAACAACATGAGGAAGACGATGAAGTGGAAGGCGTTGATTAGACCATTTAAATGCTTCGCGCGTTTTTGGAGCCACTGACCACTTTTCTTTCATAATAATTATTAGTTATTTTATGATAAACACGCGTTGGATGGCTCAGTGGTATAGGCATACGTTGGTAACGATCATGACCTGGGTTCGAGCCCCAAGTCTTCACTCCTTTCCTTATATTTTTCCCTTAAACATATTCGTGTGCAATTTCAATACAGGGTGTCCATCATGCACCTACAAAATCCATCCATCCACGCGTGCTAAGGCATTCCATCAATGGCCACAATCTGAAGAACATGATGCACTCGGTCAACAAAGATCCACGCTGGCGCCTTAGTCAACCAGGCCTGAAGGTCATTGGGCCTGAATTACCAAGGCTGTACCTCCACTTTGGGGACTGAAACCCCCAGGTTTGCCATTTATTTTTACATTCTTTCTTTTTATTATTTCTATTTTTCTTTTAATTATTGTTTTTGATTAATTTATTATTTTCATAAATATAAAAAACACCATAAAAAATCAGAAAAGAGAAAAAATAATAAATATATTTATTTTAATATTTCTTGTAAATAAATTCATAAATTAACTAGTTTTAAATTAGGTTTTAATTTTAACTCTTTTAATAAAAATCTAAAAAATATAGAATTAGGGTTTATGATAATTTTTATTCCTTTTTACTTTTTCCATAATAATTAAATATTTACTATTATTTATTTTTGTAATTAAATTGCAATAAAATAATTAGGGTTAATTTTAGGATTAAAACTTTAATATGTTTTCTTAACAAATAAAAATTGTAGAATTAGGTTTAATTGCATTTAATTCTTTTTCCCATTAAAATCATAAAACCAAAAAAATACCAAAAACAAATCTCTTTTCATTTTAATTAATTTAATAATCCTTTAATTTAATTTAGTTAAAAAGGGTCCAACGCCCTCGTTTCGATTTAAATTTCAATTCGCACATTTATTTCTTTTTCGTATAATATTGTGTATCTCTCCCAAGGCTTTGTAACTAATTGCTCGCACTTTACTTTGCTTTTACTTTCTTTATTTTTCTGTCAAATCGGGTTCAAGAAATTTTGGCGATGTGGACCCGCGCCTTTTGTAATAGCTTAGAATCTTTTACTTTTCGCAATATTTTAACTGTTAATCAAGGCATGAAAGAATGTATGGACAAAAATAAAAACAAACGCTAGATCACCAATAACATGACAAAAGACAAAAATACTTGAAAACGACACACAAATCACACACCACCCCTAGGGTACGCCTCACTGTTGCCTTGCCTCGAAAGGTGATCGTCGAGTAGAGGATGTCTTAGTAAGTCCTCATGATCCGGGAACCTGGCATGAGGGTAGCTTCTAAGGTGTCTTCCCATTGCGCTGGTGATCACCATGTCCCGAACCTCGAATTGACCCGAACACCTCCAACGGTGGTGCTACCTACCTCTCAATGGTGGGATGGCACTACTTTAAAGGACATTTACACAGACGAATTCCTTAGGGTAGGTAGGTTCTCGTAGATACTTGCTCTAATTTCAAAAACAAAATACTTTTCACACCGTCACATTTTCAAAAAGCTTTCGAAAGCATCTTTTCAGACACTCTTGAGGACCGATACAAGAGTCGAACTGAAATTTTCAAAGAAACTTTTTAAAACCCACATTGAAAAGCAAACAAACCATTTTGAAAACACAAGTGAGCAAGTATCTAAGAGCCCATGGATAACCATGGATAGAAAGGGTGCTAACACCTTCCCTTTCTATAATCTACCTCCCGAACCGAGAGCAATCTCTATAAGGAATTTTTCTGTGCTTTTGTCCTTTCCATTTGGAGAAAATAAAAGACGGTGGCGACTCTTGCTTCCACGACATTTCGCGAACCAGCGTTAAACAGTCAGTTCCAGATCCACCGATCACAGTAACAATCCATTGAATTATTGTGGATTCAATTTCTTCTGAGAAATACGAGCGAAAAACCCTAATTCCAGATTTGTTGTCAAAGAAAAGTCTGCTCGATCAATTCCTGAGCCAATCTCAGGAAAATCAGTGGAAACCCTAATTCTGTATTTACTGATAAAGAAAAGTCTATTTGACCGATTCTCGAGCCAATCTTGAAAAATCAGGGAAAACCCTGAAGTTGTGATTTCTTGTGAAAAAGGGAAGGCAAATTTTGGGGTACAACAGCATCCTCTTTGGAGCAATGTAGGCATTCAGGTTTTTCTCTTCACGAAGCAACTTGGTGAGCTCCAGAACCTTCTTCTCACTGGCGTAAAACTGGGCTTCAAAGGTGTCTCGCTCTTCCTTCAACTGAACCCAAGCTTTCTGCAAGTCTTCGAGAGAGGTAGGCATGTTAGGATGAAGGACGGGGTATGGGACGTCTCCTTCAATAATAGGCTCTATGATAACAGGGTGGATGGAAGGGTAAGGCATCACGAAACTCTGAGCACGAGCTCGTACCCACCTAAGGTAAGGCTCGAGAGTATAGAGTTTTTGTGTCCCAAAGTTCTACTGTCCACCTTGTTCACCATTCTCCAAGCTCGTGTAAACCTCTGGTGGTAACCTTGGTCTTCTTTGTCGTAGTCGAACACCAGACCTTGAATGAGCATCTCGTGGGGACCGTCTCTTCGGGCATACCCAAATTGTCGAAGAGCTAAATAGGGATTGTAGGTGATACCTCCCCTAATACCAAGTAGAGGTACGTTAGGGAATTCCTCACAACGGTCAATGATAGAGACATCTTCCAAGGATCTCGAACACCAACGAGTGTCAGAATGGGTGAGAGACATCATCCTTTGGGACCATGTCAGTCTTTGCTCGTTCTTCAAGGCTGATTGAGGTAGGTGTGAAGTGAACCACTTAGCGAGTAGGGGAATACAACACAAAAGAGTACCTCTTTTCTTCATGGTGCGGGTATGAAGGCAATGCAAGATGTCTCCCAGTAAGGTAGGTACGGGATTGCGAGAGAGAAAGACTTTGATGGCGTTAACATCTATGAATTGGTCCGAGTTGGGGAACAAAACCAAACCATAAATGAGAAGAGCCAGGATGTCTCCAAAAGCCTGGAAATCCATGTCATCCCAGAGTGAACGAGCCTTTTCCAATAGAAACTTTGCTAAGAAACCTTTAACCCTGCTTCTTGTCTCCCAATTGGCTATGACATCGGCTCTCTTCATATGCAAAACTTCGACGAGGACTTCAGGTTTTGGAATCCCTTCTAGACCGGTGAATGGTATCTGATCAAGCACGGGAACCTCTAAGAGTAGAGAGAACTCTTCTAGTGTAAGTACCAACTGATAGTCCGGGAAGGTGAAACAATGATGTACGAGATCAAAGAGTTGGAACAATACACACATCATTTCTTCTTGGAAACTGGATGTAGACAAACTGAGGAGTCTACCAAATTTCTTGGTAAAAGGAGAATCCCTGGGCACTCTTGAGGCTAACTCTTGAAGCTGAGGGTGTGCTTTTACAAAACTGATTCGGATGGTGTTTCTTCGGATGGAATCCATGACCTACAAAACAAAAACAAAGATAAATTTCTAAATCCTTGAAATGGTTAGTGAGCATGCTCATGATGCTTATGATGTTTATGATGTTATGTACAAGTAAATATATACACACAAAGCAAACAGATCCCTATGTTTTAGGCTTGCATGAGGTTTTATAGGTAAGTACCCTCTTGAAGTTTAGTTGGCTCAATCTGTCCTAGTAATAGTGATCGGGTTCTAAAGGATCTCAATATCACCGACCTTTCTCTTAGGCATTGTCTCAGCATAATCAATCTTTTCTTGCGGCCGAGATATCCCAAAAGTCTGGTCTCAATGAGTGTAGCATCGAGTATCAACCAATTTTCAGCTCTACACCAAAACCGGTTATCTCACTACGTCCTAATGGCCAAGTTGGTCAAGTAAGGTTCTAAGGTCAGTTAGTGCTTCATGACGCTGCTCAGCGGCCCCGTATTCTCCTCGTTTCAACACAAGGGATACTGGTACCAACAAATATGTCACACTAACGTAGCCATTGTTTCAACCATATCAGTCTATGCCGTACAATTTAAATAATCTATTGCTACTTACCTAAAAAGGTGCCCCAGATCCGAGTAGAGGATCAAAACAAACCCAAGCAATGAGTCATAATGTAAAGCATACAAATCAAACAAAGAAAGCAAGTAAATATGATCTAACCCTAAGGTAACCCCACTTTTAGAGATTATCTCCAGCATAGTCGCCAGTTTTGTGATACGGTGGGAGAACTGACTTGAGGTTTTGCATTTTAGTTCATAAATGTTGCGGTTTAGCTAGAGTCGCCACCGACTTTTCTTTTATCCAAGAAGGAAAGGTGAAAAAGCACAGGAAATACCTTTAGAGATGTTTTTGAGTTCGGGAGGTAGATTATGAAAAGGGAAGGTATTAGCACCCTTTTCATCCGTGGTTTTCCATGGGCTCTTAGTTACTCGCTAGACCACTTACTTTTGTTTGAATGTGCTTTGTGTGGTTTTGAAAGTATTTCGAAAATGTAACTTTGTAATGATTCTTGTTTCTATAAGAATGCATACAAAGTTTTGTTTTGAAAATAGTTCAAAGAGGTGTTTGTGGGATGTGTTTTTGAAAGTGATTTTAAAAAAGGTTTTCTTTGTAATGGCTCTCATCTCTATAAGAACACGTACAAAGTGTTTGTCTTTTTAAAAATGTTTCAAAAATGAGAGTGTTGGTGTATAAGATGTTTTGTTGTGAGCAAGCGAGCAACTAAGAGCGAACCTACCTACTCGAAAGGTCTTAAGTGTGCTTTTCCTTCTCCTTTAGATGTGGCTATCTTACCATTGATTTGGTAAGAAGCCTCATCGTTGGATGTGAAGGGACGGGTGTAGGGACGTTTGTATAGTCATAGACGGCAACTCATGGAATCATTTTAGCAATGTCGTTTTAGGGACTAGATCGTTTACCGAAGGCAACATCGAGGGACTATGATCTTTTATCGAGGGTCTTTGCTAAAACGCCCATGTTCGAGGTACATGACTATTTTTTCGATAGGCAACAATTGAGATTACCCTAAGGGTGTTAGTGTGCAAGTGTGTTTGATTGCATGCATTTTAATCTTGACTAGGGTTGTCTATTTTTGTTGTTTTTATGTCTTGACATACATCCTATTTACTAGCAATATATGAAAAGCAAGTAAAATGCGAAAAAATAAAATCTAAGTTATTACATTGCTTTAGGGGGATGGGGGTACATATTTATGAATGGGGGTTGAAAGTAAAATTAACTCCTAAGTTACTATTACAACCTTATCGAAATGGATCAAAATTTGCAAGAAACGTAAATTTCTTATTTATTTAAGAAAAGAAATAAGTTTTGTTTAAGAAAATATTTTTTGGTTTTTTGTTTTAAGAAATAAAGTAAAGCATGGAAAAAATGTTTTTGGTGTTTGTTGATTAATGAAATAGAAAGTGATAGCAAGAATAGTGAGAAAAAAGGAAAAATAGAATCAACGTATTGCTGATTAAGGGAGGTTAGAAGTTATGACTCTGGCGCACTGCAAAACAGAAATCCTGTTAGTGAAAAAAAAGATAAGTAGAGCCAGAAGTTATGAGTCCACTGGGAGCACATTAGCTTTCAGAAGTTCTGATACCATCGACAACAAAGTAGGTTTCAGAAGTTCTGATACCATCGACAGAACTTGGTCTCTCTTTCCATGCTAGTCAGAACATCTGCAACTTAGTCATTTCTTCACAAAACAAAAGATGTGCATATGAAAGTTATGGCAGGTTTCATAGCATTTCAGAAATAAGAAATATCAGAATTATAAATCAGAGGCAAGTGTGAATTTGCTAATCCTAATTCTGAGTTCTAATTTCTAATTTCTTCCAGAAGTTCTGAACTGATTTATTCTATACTTAGGCAGACAAATACGTGAAGCCTCAGAATATGTATAACGTTAGAAACATGATGTCTACCTTGTATTTCTGAACATGCAAATCTGACAATTCTTAAGCAACGTGATAAGAGTCATAGGAAGCTTACCTTGCAGCTGGAAAAGATTCTGTAAACTGGAGGTTAGTCCTGAACTCTGGTGATGTTTTGAGTAACTTCTTCACGTACTCAACATGATGGAAGTTTTCAACTTCTGGAACAACCAAGGGGTGATACTCTGACTTCTTTGAGGTGGAAGTGAATGGAGAGCGTATGGAAGTATGAATACAGAAGTTAGAATAGCTTCTAGTATGTGAATCAACAACTGTGAGGATGGTTTTAGTCAAGGAACAATGGAGTTTTGATGCTAGAATCAAATGCCAAGGTTTTAGTATTTTGGTGTTTATAGCTTTTCGGATTCTTGGAATTTTGCAAGGATTCAAGGCTTTTTTCTTTCTTTAGGTGATTCTCTCTCTCCAAAAACCAACCCCTGTGAGTGTGATGGAACAAACTATTTATAGATGGATTTGCTGTGGTTTTGGGGGGGAAAACAAATGAGTTTTTAAACATTTTTGGCATACTGTCCCTTTGTTTTTAAATCACTGTTTTCGTAGGCTAATTTGGTGCAAGAAAAACGTAGGCGTGGACTGCACTTGCATAGAACTTCTGAGCCAGCCTCCATGCAAGTGCAGTAAGAAGTTGCAAACATGGTTTAGAACATAGCCTTCAATCAGAACATGACTCTTCAGCCTCTATGCAAGTGCAGTCAGAAGTTGCAAACACGGTTCAGAACATGACGCTTCAATCAGAACATGCAGAAGCGATTCTCTTTGGTCAGAACATGATGCTTCAGTCAGAACATGATTCTTCAGCATATGGGGGCTATGTTCAATGCTCCGGTCAGAACATTCCCCTTTCAGCATTTGGAGGTTACGTTTCTGATCTTCTGCAATCAGAACATCACCAAATCCCAAGACCTCGTTTAAACAACCTGCTGCACTGCTACAGTACAATACTCTAACCAGTAGTTAATCCAATCCACGCCTGCATTTTCCCAAATCTTGTGTTTGCACCAAATACAAAAAGTTGTGATCAAAAAGCAATGGAACAATGTGCCAATATTTCAAATCCCATCTGTTTTCCCCCCAAAACCACAACAAATTCATCTATAAATAAGTTGATCCATCACACTTGCAAGGGCTGGATTTTGGAAAGAGAGAACTATCAAAAGAGAAAAGAAACCTGTGAAACCTTTCGTAAAAAATCCAGAAATCCCAAACAGAAAACCAAAACCTTTGTTCTTCCTTTTGGAATCCAAGAGCTTGGCATTTCCTCTTCCGTTTCTCTTGCTGACTCAGGACATCTAAAGGCAGCAACTCAAAGCTCCAAGCACGCTCTAGGTTCAAGGTAAGTCTTTCTGACTTTGATTGTTTTTTCGTTCTGAACATCATTAACATGTAAATATCATGGTATTGATGTTGTTCGTATCATTGCTTAAGTAGAAAAATTGTGGATCATAACTTCTTGATTAGGGCTAGACTCAGATTTAGGATTATAACTTCTATAAACTGTTGTGTTGTTATCCTTCTGATTTGCTCTTTAATAAGAACTGAATAAATTGCATAGAACTTCTGATGTTCACTCACATCTTTAGCACAACACAGAACTTCTGAGTTCTCTTCACTGTTTAAACACACTGAACTTCTAATGTTCACTCACTGTTAATGCACGCTGAACTGCTGATTATTCACTCATTGCTTTAACACTTAGAACTTCTGATTTTCATACGCTGATAACATACTGGACTTCTGATGTTTCCACTCACTATTTTCTTACACAATCAGAGTTTATGATTTTTACATGCTGACAATACACTGAATTTCTGGGGTTTTACCCACTGTTTTAGTGTAATACAGAACTTCTGACTTGTGGTCCAGTTCTGAATACCACCCATAACTTTTGTGTTTCCACTGTAATATTACTTGTCGGACCTCAGAGTTTACCAACTCAGAACTTCTGATACCCACTGACGCTTCCTTCTGAGTCACCACGCGTCTGACTTCAGAACTTCTGATCCTTGTTGTTTTGCTTGCAGCAGCACGCTGCTCCTATCTTTCGTTTATTTTTCTTTTTATCATTTTTAATATTAACTCTTCTTTTATTAACATGAAAAGACATAAAAATATTTTCTTTCTTTTATTAATTTATTTCTTTTTCATTGAGACAAAAACATTTTTCTAAACAAATCCTTTTTCTTTCTTATACTATACATTTCAATATGGTTGTAATAGTAATTTAGGATTTAATTTTATTTGCAACCCCCATTCATAAATATGTACCCCCATCCCTAAAATATTGTAATAACGTAGGACTTTACATTTCCGCAATTTATCGCTTTCAAATATAAATGCTAGTAATTAAGGTGTGTATGGCAAGACATGAAAACAACAAATAGATAACCTTAACCAAGACTAAAATGCATGCAATCAAATACACTTTGCACACATGCACCCTTAGGGTAATCTCACTTTGTTGCCTATCGGAAAAATAGTCATGTCCCTCGAACATGTGCGTTTTAGCAAAAGACCCTTGATAAAAGACCGTAGTCCCTCGATGACCCTCGATGTTGCCTTTGGTAAAACGATCTAGTCCCTAAAACGGCATTGCTAAAATGTCTCATAAGTTGCCTTCTATGACTATTCAAACGTCCCAACATCCATCCCTTCACATCCAATAATGGGGCTTCTTACCAAACCAATGGTAAGATAGCAACATCTAAAGGAGGAGGAAGAGAACATCTAAGACCTTTTGAGTAGGTAGATTTTCTCCTAGTTGCTTCCTTGCTCACAACAAAAAACATTTTTATACACCCACACTTTCACTTTGAAACATTTTCGAAAGACAACACTTTATACGCGTTCTTATAGAAACGAGAGCCATTACAAAGGAAACCCTTTTCAAAATCACTTTCAAAAACACGTCCCACAAACACCTCTTTGAACTATTTTCAAAACAACACTTTGTATGAATTCTTATAGAGACGAGAATCATTACAAAGTCACATTTTCAAAATACTTTCAAAACCCACATCACAAGCACAAATTCAAATAAAAGCAAGTGATCTAGCAAGCAACTAAGAGCCCATGGAAAACCATGGATGAAAAGGGTTCTAACACCTTCCCTTTTCATAATCTACCCCCCGAACTTAAGAAAACATCTCTAATGGTCTTTCATGTGCTTTTTAACCTTTCCTATTTGGATAAAAGAAAAGTCGGTGGCGACTCTTGTTAAACCGCAACATTTGCAAACACAAACGCAAAACTCCAAGTCAGTTCTCCCACCACATCACAGATCGAAACAATCATGATTATTATTTCGATAACTGCAAGTAGAGGATGGAAAATGCACCAACTTGATATGAAGTCAATATTTTTGAATGGTCCATTAGAAGAAGAAGTCTATGTTACTCAACCACCAGGTTTCGACGTCAAAGGGCAGGAGTCAAAAGTTTACAGATTAAGGATGGCTCTCTATGGCTTAAAGGAAGCTCTTAGAGCTTGGAATAAAAGGACAAATAGCTTCCTAATCGAAGCAGATTTCATAAAGTGTGTCTCTGAACATGGAGTGTATCTAAATGATGTCTAAAGTGTCAATCAAATCATTTTATTTCTCTATGTTGATGACTTACTCATTACAGGAGCAGACGAAGCTGAGATAATGAAGGTAAAGTCGAAGTTAATGCAGGAATTTGAAATGTCTGATTTAGGGAATCTCTCCTATTTCTTGGGAATGGAATTCAAAGACATCAAAGAAGGAGTTTTCTTGCATCAAATGAAGTATGATCAAGATATACTGAAGAGGTTCAATATGAGCAACTGTAAGGCAACTGTTACTCCATTAGAGACTGGAGCAAAGCTGAAAAAGGAACCGAATGATGGGTTTGTAAGTTCGACCCTTTACAAACAAATCATTGGATCCTTGAGGTATATTTGCAATACTAGACCAGATATCTACCAAAGTGTAGGATTGTTGAGCAGATTTATGTAGAAGCCTCAAGAATTTCATCTCATCGCAGTAAAGAGGGTGTTGAGATACATAAAGGGAACTATTGATCATGGTGTGTTGTTACCAAAGAAGTCGAAGAGCAACTCAGATGTCGAAGTTCATGGATACACTAACTCAGACTTCAATGGAGACCAAGATGAAAAGAAGAGTACTGCAGGATAAATTTTTATGATCGAAGGAGCTCCAATCTCCTGGAGTTCGAGGAAGCAAAACATTATGGCTTTGTTATCATGCGAAGCAGAATATGTGACTGCATCATATACTGCCATGTTGTTTGTACAATTGAAGCATAGTCTTGATGTAAAGGGGGTATGACACCCTTCCGGAGATATGAGTACAACACTGATACCATTGCCAAGTGCATTGGATGCCCCATAAAAGAACAGGATCCATCGGGATCCTTGTTCAGGTCCGTCATATGGCCTGAATTCTTCACAGTTATTTACCGTCATGATTACTTCATCTGGGAATTCAAACTTCATGGGCTGGTAGTCTTCCACAACTTGGTGAGCAAGGTGATCAGCTAGTACACTGCCCTTTATAGCCTTCTGGGTAGTATATTGTATGTCATATTCCGTCAGGATCATCTGTCATCTCGCTATTCTCCCAGAAAGAGCAGGATTCTCGAAGATGTATTTTATCGGATCCATTTTAGATATCAACAAAGTAGTATGAGTCAGCATATACTGTCTTAGCCGGCGAGCAGCCCATTCTAGAGCGCAGCAAGTTTTCTCGAGCAATGAATATCTGGTTTCACAGTCGGTAAAATTTTTGCTCAGGTAATAAATAACATGCTCTTTTCGGCCAAACTCGTCATGTTGCCCCAATACAGACCCCATTGAGTTTTCTAAAACAGTCAGATACATGATCAATGGTCTTCCCTCGACAGGTGGCATCAACACAAGAGGCTCTTGTAAGTATTCTTTGATTTTGTCAAAAGAAACTTGGAACTCGTCATTCCATTTGACTACTTGATCTTTTTTCAACAATTTGAAGATTGGTTCACAAGTAGCTGTCAGGTGAGAGATGAATCTAGCAATGTAGTTCAAACGCCCCAAGAATCCTCTGACTTCCTTCTCAGTGCGAGGAGCAGGCATCTCTTGTATTTCTTTAACTTTGGCAGGATCGACCTCGATACCTTTGTTGCTGACGACAAAGCCTAGGAGTTTATCGGACTGTACCCAAAATATGCATTTGTTTGGATTCAACCTCAGCTTGTACTTCTTCAGTCTCTCGAACTGTTTTTGTAAGTGATCAAGATGTTATTCTTCTGTTTGAGATCTGGCTATCATGTCGTCCACGTAGACCTCTATTTCGTGATGTATCATGTGATGAAAAAAGGCTACCATGGCACTTTGATAGGTTGCCCCAGCATTATTTAGTCCGAATGGCATCACCTTATAGCAGAAAGTGCCCCACTGCATGACAAACGTTGTTTTCTCCATGTCCTCAGGCACCATTTTGATTTGGTTGTAACCTGAGAATCCGTCCATGAAGGAAAACACTTTGTGTTGTGCCTTATTGTCAACTAGAATATCAATGTGGGGGAGCGGAAAATCGTCCTTAGGGCTTGCCCTATTCAAATCTATGTAGTCCACACACATTCACACTTTGCCGTCTTTTTTGGGCACGGGAACAACATTGGCAACCCATTGGGGATAAGAGGTGACAACCAAGAATCCAGCGTTGAATTGCTTCATGACTTCTGCTTTAATCTTTTCTGACATATCAGGCCTCATGCGGTGAACCTTTTGCTTTACTGGCGGACAATCCTCTCTTGTAGGCAGACGATGTACCACAATGTCTGCATCAAGTCCTGGCATGTCTTCATACGACCAGGCAAAGACTTCAACATAATCGTGTAATAACTGAATCAGACGCTCCTTGACACCGGGTTCCAGATTGGCACCCAACTTGACCTCTTTTTTGTCTTCTTTGGTACCTAGGTTGATTGTATTCACGAGTTCTTTGTGAGGCTGAATGGTTCTCTCTTCTTGTTGTACTAGTCTGACAAGCTCCCCTGGTACTTCACAATCTTCCTCACCTTCATCTTCGGCTTGATAGATTAGATTCTCAGAGTCACAAAAGGCCATAGCAGTATCGTTACCCATGGGATCCCGAATGGATGTATACCTGCATTGTGAGTGTGAGTGTGTGTAAGGGTATATCTATCCTTGAAAGAAATGAAAATGTAAAAAGAAAAACAATGAGCACAAAAGTTTGTATGCGAAAACGTCCATGATTCATTGATGTCATATGAAAATGAGATAATAACCCTTATAAATGGACCATTGTGCCTCGGGTAAGACACAAGGTTTTAAGAGTGTGAATTATTTTAATATTACAGATCCAACAAAATGTAAAGACAGATTACTGTAAGATAAAAGTGATCGGGACAAAATCTCTAGCCTCCCAGTTGCTGAGCCCTTCACTGACAGTTAGGAAGATCCAATCGTCCAGGTTGTAACCCTCTTCATCATCCTCTACCGCGTTCACTTCACAGTTGCTGAACTTCATGGGTGGTCCTCTGGCACGAGCGCGTTGTACAGTCTTCTGAGCACCTGAAGTGAAACCTAGGCCAAACTTGTCAGACTTATACGGGATATCTGGGAGTTGTCCCCAGATAGTGCACCCACCTTCTTCTACCATTGCTTTGGCATCCTTCAGAGATGACATCCAGAGTGGAGGCCTTGTGATCTTGAGAACATCCTTGGTTACTGCTACATCTTGCGGGACCTCTTCAAAGTGTTTGAATGGAGTTTCATTAAATTCACCATCTAATTCCATATATCTGAAGGAATTGAGATGGTTGATCATATACTCTTCTTCTCCATGAACGGTGATAATCTTCCCTTGAGTCAGATATTTCAGCATTTGGTGCAACATAGAAGTGACAGCGCCAACATTATGAATCCATGGCCGGCCTAGCAAGCAGGAATATGAGGGACGAATATCCATTACATAAAAGGTTGAATCAAATGTTTGGATTCCAACTTTTATGGAATGTCTATCTCCCCATGCACCATCCTTTTCGAGCCATCAAAAGCCCTTACTACTATGTTACTTGGCTTCAATGTCAATCCCTCACAATCAAGCCTATCAAGAGCTTTTTTAGGCAATACATTCAGAGATGAGTTAGTGTCCACCAAAACATGAGCCAGAGTTATACCCCTACATTCAACTGAGACATGAAATGCCTCATTATGCTTCCTTCCTCTTGGGGTTAAATCAGCATCCAAAAAACCTAGACCATTATCTGCAGTCAAGCTGGCTACACAGTCTTGAAACTGATCGGCAGATGTCTCTTGGGGTACATGGGCAGTTTTCAGGAATTTTACCAAGGCTTTTGCATGTGCCTCGGAATATAGTAGTAATTCCAGCACGAAAATTTTAGAGGGAGTTTACCCCAGTTGTTCAACCACATCGTAGTCGCTTCTTTTTATGATCTTCAGAATTTCCTCCATCTCTTTCCGGGAGGTCTCAGTAATAGCCAATGACTTAGCCTTCATCCGGACAGGCTCAACCAGAATACTTTTACCTCGAGTTTCGGTTAACTCGGAAGCAGGAGTGTCAACAGGGATTGTAACAGCTTTGTCAGTTGGAGTATTAGTGGGGATGATTATAGGACTGGGAACAGCTTTTGGAGGAGTAACAACAGGAATGATTACGGGTCCAGAAGCTGCTTTTGGGGGAGCAATTTCTCGAGAGAAGATCCTACCACTTCGGGTAATCTTACTAGTCCATGCAATATTACCGACGTCGGAATCCATTTTCTCAGAACTTGAATCTTTGGTACCTGGCCAATCTTGCTTAATGCCGTGTGTGATCGGTGGATCTGGAACTGACTGTTTTAAAGCTGGTTCGCGAAATGTCGCGGAAGCAAGAGTCGCCACCGTCTTTTATTTTCTCCAATAGGAAAGGACAAAAGCACAGAAAAATTCCTTAAAGAGATTGCTCTCGGTTCGGGAGGTAGGTTATAGAAAGGGAAGGTGTTAGCACCCTTTCTATCCATGGTTATCCATGGGCTCTTAGGTACTTGCTCAATGTGTTTTCAAAAATTGTTTGCTTGCTTTTCAGTGTGGGTTTCAAAAATATTCTTTGAAAAGTTTCAGTTCAACTCGTACGTCAGAGTGTTTGAAAAGTTTGTTTTGAAAGTTTTTGAAAGTGTGTTGGTGTGAAAAGAGTTTTTGTTTTGTTTGAAATTAGAGCAAGTACCCTTGAGAACCTACCTACCCTAAGGAATTCGTCTGTGTAAATGTCCTTTGAAGTAGTGCCATCCCACCATTGAGAGGTAGGTAGCACCACCGTTGGAGGTGTTCGGGTCAATTCGAGTTTTAGGGACGTGGTGGTCACCAGAGCAACAGTAGGACACCTTAGAAGCTACCCTTATGCCATTGATCCTTTATTTTCCGAGGCAACCGTTTCGAGGCAACTGGATCATGTCATGGACATAAGGACTTACTAAAACGTCCTATACTCGACGACCACCTTTCGAAAGGCAACAGTGAGGCGTACCCTAGGGGTGGTGTGTGCGAATTGTGTGTCATTTTCAGTTTATTGTTTGTCTTGTCATGCATTGGTGATCTAACGATTCGATTTTATTTTTGGGCATTCATTCTTTCATGTTATTGTTTAACAGTTAAATGTGCGGGAATTTAAAGTGCGGAAAAGATAAAAGTCCTACGCTATTACAAAGGCGAGGGTCTACAACGCCAAATTAATCCAGACCCGTTTTAAAATAAATTGCAGAAAAGAAATGTCTAATAGCTATTACACGGCTTTGGTACATATACATAATTATTTACAAAAGAAATAAATGAAACGCGCGAAAAAAAGAAAATAATCAAATGCGAGGGCGTTGAACCCTTTAAAAGAATTAAAATAATTAAGCTATCTAAAATTAAAATTAAATGAAAAATGGTATTTTTGTGTTTTTTAGATTTAAAAGAAAAAAAAAAGAAAAGTTAATTAAAATTAAAATCCTAGTTCTAATGTCTTTTAAGTTTATGATGAAAATATTGACTTTTAACCTAATTTAATTCTAAATTAATTTATGTGCATTAAATAAATAAATAATATTATTATTAAAAAAAAAGAAAATAAAAAGTTATTAAACCTAAACTCTATTTTTTTGGATTTTAGTTATTAAAAGAATTAAAATCTAACCTAAAATGCAACCCTAGTTTAATTATGAAAAACACTAATACTATGGCAAAAAACAAGGAAAGTTAAAAGGAAAAAGTCATTAACCTAATTCTATGTTTTTGATTTTGATTTTTTATTAAAAGGAATTAAAGTTGAAAACTTAATTAAAACTAAACATTTTACATGTTATTATTTATACAAAAAAAAACAATATTTAAAATAAAATAATTATTAAAATTTTTGACTTTTCTGATTTTTGTGATGTTTTTGTGTTTTTTTGTAAAAAATTTATTAATTAAATAAATAGCAAATAAAAGAAATAAAAGAAAAAATTAAAGAAAGAATAAAAATAAAAATGATAAAGCAAACCAGGGGGGTGTGGTCCCAAATTTGGAGGTGTAGGCCTGGTGATTTTGGCCCATTTGCATTGTGAATTGGTTGACCTTCTAAGCCACGTGCACGCCTGTTGACTTGTCCTCATGGTATTCCTTGATTCTGAGCCCTTGGATGATCATCTGGGACACGTATGCGTTTGGATCATGATGGCCTATGGTGCACCGTTTCAAGGTGTTTTGGTTGATGATAGTGATTGAGATGTGCTCAGAAATTGTCCAGGATGCTATTGGTATAAAAATTAAGGCTTGAAAGATTGTCTAGCACTGATTTCAGATTTGTGTTTTTGTCCAAAATTTTCAATCCCTCAATGCTTGTTTGGGCGCAGCTTATAATGTCTTAGGCCTAGGGTTTGACTCAGTGATGATCATGGAATGGAATTGGCTTGCTAACTCACCTTAATTCATGCTTGGGAAAGAATAAGTCCTAGGGTTTTCATCCTTAACCATTTTCCTCCTTTTTAGCCAAAACCTAGACCTAGTGTGCAAATGAACCCTAGCCTGATTTCTTGAGTTGGTTCATGATACATAGAAATTGTCCAGGTTCACATGACACTATTCCATTGGTTTTTAAATTTTATTTGAATTTTCAAAGATTAAAAATGAATTAAATCATCAAAAATTAAATAAAATAAAAAATCAATATTTGGTCTTGAAATTAACCATGGGACACGTGTGTGGCATGACAAGGATGAACCAAGTGGAAAAAATGGGGCCCTTTTGTCAAAAATTGGATTTTCAAGGATAGTTGACTTTTGCCATTTCACAAAAATTTCCCAACTTCTACAAGGCATAACTTGCTCAATTTTTAAGCTTTTCACATGTTCTTGGACATTTTGGAAAGGTCTTTGAGTCCTTTAACCAATGCCTTTGGTCCCATGTCATTTTGATTTACCAATCTCAAGTTATGGCCTTTGACTTAAAGTCCCTTTTTGTTGACTTTTGAAAATGACCTATAATGTTGAAATTGATAACTTTTTGTGAGAGCATTTCTTGGACTTTAAGTATGAAGATGAGTTGTAGGAAATGTCTTTCTCTTCAAAATGAGCTTTGGATGGAATTTTTCTGATAATCCATGTGAAAGTTATGCCCTGGTCAATTTCAGTTGACTTTTTCAGCTGTCCAAATATAGCAACTTTTGCATCTTTGATGATTTCTGAGCCAAATTTTGAGAATCATGATCAAGCATTGATCAAATGATGTTTGTGGCTTCAAAATGATATGTTGACCAAAAATTTGAACTTTTGACTGTCAAATGACCATTTTGCCCCTACAGTTGACTGTAGTGCAATTTAGGGTTTTGACTGTGCAATCTTGAGCTGAATGCCTTGAAACTTGATATGAGGATGCTTGACCCTCTTTGTAAGCATATGAGACTTGATTGGACCTTTGAACACTTCCTTTTCTTGATCAACACACAAACCCTAGTTTTGACTGTATGGAGGCCTTTGCATTGTGCAACTCTTGGGGAATTTTGTAGCTTGGCTTGGCAGTTTATTGGAGAATATGGGAGGGCAAATTTTGGGGTACAACAGTTGCCCCTGTTCAATCTTCTTAGACCTGAGGATGGAGATTGGCTGACGTGCCTTTTGTAATCCGAGGGTAGAAGATGATTGGACACTAGAGTGCCCAGAAATTTGCGCTCACATGGTAGCAGTGTGGTGGGGGAATGGGCTTATAGATGCCATTTAGAGATTGATGGGTAGGATGATGGGCTTATAGATGCCATCTGGATGTTGATCGCGTAAGAGATTCCTTAGCGAGAACCTGCATACCTGCAAAAGAAAATGAGTACCTGACACGTCGCAGGAGCTGGTTTTCAGATGCTTGGTATAGATATGTCCTGACTGGTTACAGGAGCTGGGTCTGGATCTTCAAACGGTGATGAAGTTGTCTTTACTGACAGGTTGTTTCCAAGGACGACTGGTCTTTAACGATGGGTGTCTATAACGAATGTCTATAACGACAAGTGTCTACACTGACGAGTGTCTATCACGACGAGTGTCTATCACGACGAGTGTCTATCACGACGAGTGTCTATCACGACGAGTGTCTATCACGACGAGTGTCTATCACGACGAGTGTCTATCACGACGAGTGTCTATCACGACGAGTGTCTATCACGACGAGTGTCTATCACGACGAGTGTCTATCACGACGAGTGTCTATCACGACGAGTGTCTATCACGACGAGTGTCTATCACGACGAGTGTCTATCACGACGAGTGTCTATCACGACGAGTGTCTATCACGACGAGTGTCTATCACGACGAGTGTCTATCACGACGAGTGTCTATCACGACGAGTGTCTATCACGACGAGTGTCTATCACGACGAGTGTCTATCACGACGAGTGTCTATCACGACGAGTGTCTATCACGACGAGTGTCTATCACGACGAGTGTCTATCACGACGAGTGTCTATCACGACGAGTGTCTATCAGGACGAGTGTCTATCACGACGAGTGTCTATCACGACGAGTGTCTATCACGACGAGTGTCTATCACGACGAGTGTCTATCACGACGAGTGTCTATCACGACGAGTGTCTATCACGACGAGTGTCTATCACGACGAGTGTCTATCACGACGAGTGTCTATCACGACGAGTGTCTATCACGACGAGTGTCTATCACGACGAGTGTCTATCACGACGAGTGTCTATCACGACGAGTGTCTATCACGACGAGTGTCTATCACGACGAGTGTCTATCACGACGAGTGTCTATCACGACGAGTGTCTATCACGACGAGTGTCTATCACGACGAGTGTCTATCACGACGAGTGTCTATCACGACGAGTGTCTATCACGACGAGTGTCTATAACGACGAGTTGTATCAGAGGAATCTTTAGGCATTGATTTAAACTGGATTTGTATTCTTTGACCGGATTTGTCTCTTATGACGGGATTTGTCTTTTCTGACGGTGTTTTGTCTATTTTGACATAGCTGATCATTCAACTGTATCCTTCCTGAAAGGTAAAGGTCAGTTATATGCAGTACGTGATATGAATCAAGCAACGGCATAAATGCAATTGTATGACATGATGCGTACATGCATGTGTCATGATGTACGAAAATGTGATGTTTATGAATGTATGCTTTCGTCTAGGAAAATAAATCCTTGACGGGTGCCGGGAAGTCACTCCTGGGCCGATGTTGGAGAATAAGCTTTTGCTTCCGCTGGGGATGATAAGACTTTACTGAGGATGGTCTTTTCCGTGGCTATTGGCTGAGGATAACCCAGTTATATCTTATTAAGGAAATAACTCTTTGAATAAAGCCGGACGACGCGTTCGTGTTCTGCGGGGAGTGAAAATATCTGGGTCGCATTCTTTAGCCGAACCTATGATGGACAGAGCAACCGGATCTTTTAGACAACTCCTTATTGCCCCAGTTTCAGTGGGAGGAGGCACTTGTGGGAGTACTTGACGAGTCTTCTGGTAGGCAGGTGCCGAGATGCTGGGACATACTCGTACGCTTTGATCCCTAACTTTTGCCTGGACCGCCTTTTCGGGTTTTCAGTCCACCGGGATACCCATTTTTGCCCAAGCCGCCTTTTCAGGTTTTCGACTTGCCGGGTGTACAGATTTTTTCATTTCATCCCTTATTTTTGCCCAGGTGTGTCAACCTAGCGGGTCTTTGATTTTGCGTAGTATTCTTTCGACTATGTCCATATTTCTCAGAATGTGGGGAGTTGCCCCTGTTGGAAATACTTTGTCATGCCCCAGATAATGGGCAATGCTCCTACTGTGCCTCTTGATTGGAGGTACTTCTGTTCACAAGATATTCATCGTGCGAATTTCCCTGCTGTTCAGACAAAAATTCATATGCAAACAAAGTTATTTTAAGAATGCAAAAGTCTATGTCTGTCTTGAATATTTTAAAAATGCATTTTGTTGTAATACAATACGGTGTCAACTCAAGATTTTACAGCAAACCTTCAGGAGTCAGGATACCTTCGTAACAGTATGCTTTCGAACTAACCCATGCTTCAGCTAGGACTTTTAAGGGTTATATCGTGGCCTGGTTCACGGTTTAAGAAACAAAGGATAAAGGCCCAAACTATTTGTACCCACCCGCTCTTTCGTGATGTTCTCCAACCCTAAACTCAGTTGATCATACGTTAGACCTTGTTTGAGTCTTTGCTCTGATTTTCCGGTGATGGTCCAAACATTGATGATTTATTCTGACTAGGCAGTCACTTTTTGTTGAGGGTTTGTGAGACCTCTTTCTTGATTTTTGTTATCCCTTTCTTTTTTTGCCTGAACTGTTTCCTTTTTGGAATTACAGTCAGCGGGATGCCCCAGTTTCGTAAGTCTCTTTTCATAGGTTTTGACTTCTTGGGCTTTTCGTTTATGATTTTTTTTTGATAATGACTGCCTGTCCTTATGATTGTTCGGAACCATCACTGTCTTTTGTTTTTGAAAAAACTCATTTGGTGCCATTCATTGTGCACTTGGATCAACTGAGAGAACTACCCTGCCCCAGGTTATGATTAAGGGTTTTGATTTTCGAAAATAAAACTCCTACTCCTTTGGCTCTGATGGGTTGGCGAGGGATTATCATCCTTATAACTCCAGTGTTTAGGGGTTGAAACAATGCCTGTACCTCATCAGCGGAGTCTGTTCAAAAGCATACTGTAAACCGTGGTATCGTTTTCGTCATCCTCCCTCAAGAGGCTTAGAATTATTAGTCGAACGTTGATCATCAGAAAAAAATATGAAAATAATTTGCACATAGTGAATATGAAATAATTACTTCAAAACAGACATGTGTAACGCATTAATGAAATAACCAAGTTTGACATGAAATAAAATGTTTGAACAATTGAAAGAAAATTACAACTTGAATATTTGAATGAACAAAAACTAATCCTAGCCATGTCTTGGCAAGGGAGCAGTGATCATATTGGGAGCCTCTGGAGAGTCGAGCTGGACTTCCTTTGCGTCAATCAGATCTTGAACCCTGTTTCTCAAAGTCCAACAGTCATCTGTAGCATGCCCCGGGCTGTCGGAATGATAGGCGCAGCGAGCATTGGGATTGTACCTCGAGGGTGTCCTGTTAGGATTCTTTGGAGGGTCCATGAGGGTTACCAACTTGGTTTCCAGCAACTGTGGCAATATTTGTGACAAGGTCATGCCGAGGGGAGTAAATTGCCTCTTAGATCTCTCTTCCCTTTGTTGATGGTGACGCTGAGGAGCACCGGCCGGTTTTGCGATAGCTAATGCGTTGACAGCACTAGATTCCCTCCTGGATGATTTCTTTTCAGTGTTCGAGGAGTCACCATTCTGTATTTTCCCTGACTTGATGCCCGCTTCGATTCTTTCTCCGGTCAAGATTAGATCTGTAAACCCAGCAGCAGAATTCCCAATCAAGTGGTTGAAGAATGGACCAGACAGGGTCCCCAAGAACGTGTCTACCAACTCCCGATCAGTCAACGGTGGCTGCACTCTGCCAGCTAGGTCTCTCCACCTCTGAGCGTACTCTTTAAAACCTTCACTTGCACCTAACGACATACCCTGAAGTTGGGTACGTGTGGGGGCAAGGTCGGCATTATATTGATACTGCTTGTAAAAAGCAGTGGCCAGATCCTCCCAGTTACGAATGCTGATTCCATCCAGCTGATAGAACCAATCGAGGTGAGTCCCTGAAAGACTCTCCTGGAAGAAATGGATCCAAAGGTTCTTGTCTGCTGTGTAAGGCTGGATCTTCCTTACATAAGAACGGAGGTGCATCTTGGGACAGGAAGCCCCGTCATACTTCACAAAGGCAGGTGCCTTGAACTTGTGTGGAATCACCACCCCAGTAGATAACCCCAAGTCTCCGAAATCCAGTCCAGGCACTTGCTGAACCTCCATAGCCTTTAATCTGTCTTCCAGCTGTTTGTACCGGTCTTCAGCAGGAGGGTACTGTTCGTTGTTGAAGTCTGTTTCAGTGTCAGAGCCCACAGGAGTAGGGACCTCCCTTTCTTGGTGACTACCTTCCGTCACAGATGGAGGAGTCCTTTCAGCTTCAACCAAAGTGTTCCCGAGTCCGCGCCCAGTGTTAAATAGCACAGTCCTCCTCTTCTTCTTAGTCTTCTTCAGCAGCATGGTCTTCAACTCTTGTTGACCCTGAGCCAAGCCCTTGATCAGCTCCTGAAATTGGGCGTTCTGCGCCTGAAATTGGGCGTTCTGCGCCTGAAGAGCCTTGATAGATGCCTCGGTTGATGATTCAGGGTTCATAGTGCTGAAATAAACAGCGAAGAACAGTAAGCAACCTGTCAAGGGGATACCTGTAATGCAACGAGATGTATGACATGCATGCAATGATTTCAAGAATCTCGTGGGGTAAACAAGAAAATAGTTAGCATTGGAAACTGGTGGCTTGATTGAAGGTACTTCATATTGTTGAGAGTCCTTCTCCAAGGGTCAAAAGCTCACCATATCAAGTGGGTCATAGCCCCTGACAACCTGGTCTAGAGGAAAATAAATCCTCTTTGCCCCTTGCTGGGACAGTTGATTCGTCCTGACCTGCATCACAAGCCCTTGAGATCCTTGAAATGGGTTAGGATGTATGCAATGGTATGATGTCATGGTATGCATGGGGTGATGTCAGTAACCCTATTATGAGTCCTAATTAAGGACTGAAACAAACCTGCAAGAAACAAGTGTTAGATCACAAGCATGCAGATAGTCAAGTACTAAGGCACACAAGTCACACAAGAGAGAGCCCTTAGGTTTAGGCCAGCATGGGGTCTGGGTAGTACCCTCTTGAAGTTGGTGGGTTCAACCTGTCCTAATCAAAGTAACCGGGTTCTAAGGTTCCCAATATCACGGGATTGCTTTCATTGTTCATCGTTTCGATTTAGCCACTGAACTGGCGACCGAAATATTCCAGGAAAGCAACCCTCAATTGAGTGTAGTATCGAGTATCAACCAACCTCGGACTGCACCAAAGTCAGTTATCTCACTACCCTAAAGAGGCCAAGATGGTTCAATTAAGGTTCCTAAGGTCTGTTGATGCTTCATGACACCACATGGAGGCCCCGTACTCTCCTTGACTGACTCAAGGGTTACCGGTACACACCAAAGTGCCACATCAACGTAGCAGACTGTTTCAACCATGTCGGTATACCCCGCACAGTTCCCTCACAGCCTTGTTGCTACTTTCTAAAAGGTATCCCCAGATCCGGGTTAGGATCTATAGAACTCCCAAGACGGTCCCACAATAATAAAGCAAGCAAGGAAAGCAATTGAAAACACAATGATCTTAGTCCTAAGGTACACCTCACTTTAAGTTTATCCCCAGCAGAGTCGCCAGTTCTGTGATCGGTGGATCTGGAACTGACTGTTTTAAAGCTGGTTCGCGAAATGTCGCGGAAGCAAGAGTCGCCACCGTCTTTTATTTTCTCCAATAGGAAAGGACAAAAGCACAGAAAAATTCCTTAAAGAGATTGCTCTCGGTTCGGGAGGTAGGTTATAGAAAGGGAAGGTGTTAGCACCCTTTCTATCCATGGTTATCCATGGGCTCTTAGGTACTTGCTCAATGTGTTTTCAAAAATTGTTTGCTTGCTTTTCAGTGTGGGTTTCAAAAATATTCTTTGAAAAGTTTCAGTTCAACTCGTACGTCAGAGTGTTTGAAAAGTTTGTTTTGAAAGTTTTTGAAAGTGTGTTGGTGTGAAAAGAGTTTTTGTTTTGTTTGAAATTAGAGCAAGTACCCTTGAGAACCTACCTACCCTAAGGAATTCGTCTGTGTAAATGTCCTTTGAAGTAGTGCCATCCCACCATTGAGAGGTAGGTAGCACCACCGTTGGAGGTGTTCGGGTCAATTCGAGTTTTAGGGACGTGGTGGTCACCAGAGCAACAGTAGGACACCTTAGAAGCTACCCTTATGCCATTGATCCTTTATTTTCCGAGGCAACCGTTTCGAGGCAACTGGATCATGTCATGGACATAAGGACTTACTAAAACGTCCTATACTCGACGACCACCTTTCGAAAGGCAACAGTGAGGCGTACCCTAGGGGTGGTGTGTGCGAATTGTGTGTCATTTTCAGTTTATTGTTTGTCTTGTCATGCATTGGTGATCTAACGATTCGATTTTATTTTTGGGCATTCATTCTTTCATGTTATTGTTTAACAGTTAAATGTGCGGGAATTTAAAGTGCGGAAAAGATAAAAGTCCTACGCTATTACAAAGGCGAGGGTCTACAACGCCAAATTAATCCAGACCCGTTTTAAAATAAATTGCAGAAAAGAAATGTCTAATAGCTATTACACGGCTTTGGTACATATACATAATTATTTACAAAAGAAATAAATGAAACGCGCGAAAAAAAGAAAATAATCAAATGCGAGGGCGTTGAACCCTTTAAAAGAATTAAAATAATTAAGCTATCTAAAATTAAAATTAAATGAAAAATGGTATTTTTGTGTTTTTTAGATTTAAAAGAAAAAAAAAAGAAAAGTTAATTAAAATTAAAATCCTAGTTCTAATGTCTTTTAAGTTTATGATGAAAATATTGACTTTTAACCTAATTTAATTCTAAATTAATTTATGTGCATTAAATAAATAAATAATATTATTATTAAAAAAAAAGAAAATAAAAAGTTATTAAACCTAAACTCTATTTTTTTGGATTTTAGTTATTAAAAGAATTAAAATCTAACCTAAAATGCAACCCTAGTTTAATTATGAAAAACACTAATACTATGGCAAAAAACAAGGAAAGTTAAAAGGAAAAAGTCATTAACCTAATTCTATGTTTTTGATTTTGATTTTTTATTAAAAGGAATTAAAGTTGAAAACTTAATTAAAACTAAACATTTTACATGTTATTATTTATACAAAAAAAAACAATATTTAAAATAAAATAATTATTAAAATTTTTGACTTTTCTGATTTTTGTGATGTTTTTGTGTTTTTTTGTAAAAAATTTATTAATTAAATAAATAGCAAATAAAAGAAATAAAAGAAAAAATTAAAGAAAGAATAAAAATAAAAATGATAAAGCAAACCAGGGGGGTGTGGTCCCAAATTTGGAGGTGTAGGCCTGGTGATTTTGGCCCATTTGCATTGTGAATTGGTTGACCTTCTAAGCCACGTGCACGCCTGTTGACTTGTCCTCATGGTATTCCTTGATTCTGAGCCCTTGGATGATCATCTGGGACACGTATGCGTTTGGATCATGATGGCCTATGGTGCACCGTTTCAAGGTGTTTTGGTTGATGATAGTGATTGAGATGTGCTCAGAAATTGTCCAGGATGCTATTGGTATAAAAATTAAGGCTTGAAAGATTGTCTAGCACTGATTTCAGATTTGTGTTTTTGTCCAAAATTTTCAATCCCTCAATGCTTGTTTGGGCGCAGCTTATAATGTCTTAGGCCTAGGGTTTGACTCAGTGATGATCATGGAATGGAATTGGCTTGCTAACTCACCTTAATTCATGCTTGGGAAAGAATAAGTCCTAGGGTTTTCATCCTTAACCATTTTCCTCCTTTTTAGCCAAAACCTAGACCTAGTGTGCAAATGAACCCTAGCCTGATTTCTTGAGTTGGTTCATGATACATAGAAATTGTCCAGGTTCACATGACACTATTCCATTGGTTTTTAAATTTTATTTGAATTTTCAAAGATTAAAAATGAATTAAATCATCAAAAATTAAATAAAATAAAAAATCAATATTTGGTCTTGAAATTAACCATGGGACACGTGTGTGGCATGACAAGGATGAACCAAGTGGAAAAAATGGGGCCCTTTTGTCAAAAATTGGATTTTCAAGGATAGTTGACTTTTGCCATTTCACAAAAATTTCCCAACTTCTACAAGGCATAACTTGCTCAATTTTTAAGCTTTTCACATGTTCTTGGACATTTTGGAAAGGTCTTTGAGTCCTTTAACCAATGCCTTTGGTCCCATGTCATTTTGATTTACCAATCTCAAGTTATGGCCTTTGACTTAAAGTCCCTTTTTGTTGACTTTTGAAAATGACCTATAATGTTGAAATTGATAACTTTTTGTGAGAGCATTTCTTGGACTTTAAGTATGAAGATGAGTTGTAGGAAATGTCTTTCTCTTCAAAATGAGCTTTGGATGGAATTTTTCTGATAATCCATGTGAAAGTTATGCCCTGGTCAATTTCAGTTGACTTTTTCAGCTGTCCAAATATAGCAACTTTTGCATCTTTGATGATTTCTGAGCCAAATTTTGAGAATCATGATCAAGCATTGATCAAATGATGTTTGTGGCTTCAAAATGATATGTTGACCAAAAATTTGAACTTTTGACTGTCAAATGACCATTTTGCCCCTACAGTTGACTGTAGTGCAATTTAGGGTTTTGACTGTGCAATCTTGAGCTGAATGCCTTGAAACTTGATATGAGGATGCTTGACCCTCTTTGTAAGCATATGAGACTTGATTGGACCTTTGAACACTTCCTTTTCTTGATCAACACACAAACCCTAGTTTTGACTGTATGGAGGCCTTTGCATTGTGCAACTCTTGGGGAATTTTGTAGCTTGGCTTGGCAGTTTATTGGAGAATATGGGAGGGCAAATTTTGGGGTACAACACCGTGGTAGTAGACATCCCCTCCATAATTCCATGGTATGGTTTTGTCTGACGAATATGGGACTGGTCCAGGCATTGTGATTATTAAAGGAGTTGCTTTCGGAACTGATGTAATTCTAACGGGTCTTTTGGTGGAGACCCTGGAAGAATTGGCGGAAATGGTAATGATAGAAACATCTTCAAAAGGAACAGGTGGAACATAAGTCTTTTCAAACAAAACTTCTTTGTCATCTATTAGGCACTGAACGCATGCTTTCAACAAAGGACAACTGGTTGGTGAGGATAAACAGAAATGACAAACTTCATCACAGTCCGGGAAAACACCGAAATTCAACAAGTTTACTTTAATAGTTAGGAGTGGGGTCCTAAGTTCATCAACTGAAGTAACAAACATATCTTCTTCAATGGCGTTGGTATTATGGCCATGTTTGGGCATAGGGGCAGAAATGACATTTGGCTTTTCGGGCGCATCGAATTCAATCTCTTTTGCTTCAATGAGGTCTTGTATTTTGTTCTTTAGAGCCCAACAGTTATTAGTGTCATGGCCGGGACTCTCAGAGTGATATGCACAGCGGGCATTAGGATGATAGTGAGAAGATGTTGTATTGGGGTTTTTCGGAGCTTCTTTCAAGGTCACCAAATTGGATCTTAGTAGAAGCGGTAATACCTAAGATAGGGTCATGTTAATTCTAGTGAATTTTCTGACTGGTCTTTCCATCCTTGGTTGGTTATTTCTTTTTTGATCGGGCACAAGCTTAGGAACATAACAACCCCCACCATTGGACGGTGTTCGGCCCTATCTTGATTTCTCTATGGATATACAGCAACCACCTCTTTCTTTCTGATGAAAGGCTTCCATACAGCTGCAGAAGAGGATGTATCTTTTTGGATCTTTCCATTCTTTATACCGGCTTCTACCCTTTCTCCTGTCAATATCAGTTCAGTAAAACCTACAGATGAACTTCCAATTAAATGATTGAAGAAGGGACCATACAAGGTGCCCAAGAACATGTCTACCAACTCTCTCTCAGATAGAGGAGGTTGAACTCTTCCGGCTAAATCTCTCCATTTTTGCGCATAGTCCTTGAAGCCTTCATTTGAAGCCATGGCCATACTCTGAAGTTGAGTACGGGTAGGTGCAAGGTCAGCATTGTATTGGTATTGTTTGTAGAAGGCTGCAGCAAGATCTTCCCAGTTGTGAACGTTGGCTCTTTCTAGTTGGTAAAACCAGTCAAGTTGAGTTCCAGACAGACTGTCTTGGAAGAAGTGTACCCATAAGTCTTTGTCAGCAATATGGGGTTGGATTTTCCTCACATAGGATCGGAGATGCATTTTTGGACACGAGACTCCGTCATACTTGGAGAACACAGGCGCTTTGAATTTGGGAGGAATGACAATCCCCGACACTAACCCTAATTCCTCAAAGTCCAAGCCAGACACTTTTTGGATTTCCATTGCACTCAATCGCTCTTCGAGATGTTTATACTTGTCATCAGCTGGAGGGTATTGTTCTTCGGAATAGTCTTCTTCTTCCTCTTCCTCTTCCGATTCTAACGGGACAACTGTTTCCTTGCCTTTTCCATCTTGATTGTCTCTCTCACCGGATGTCGTTGCAAAGTCTAAGGTCCTTCTTGTCTGCCCATGAAATCTTTTTCCCATGTTTAGGACTCCGGTTACCTTCTTTGTTTTCTTTTTCTTCTCCTCAGCCAACAAAGTCTTCAACTCTTCTTGTCTTTTGGCTAGGGTTAAGAGCAATTGTTGAAACTGTGTATTCTGAGCTTGGAGGTCCTTCATTGTTTGCTCGAGATCCATCTTACTGAAATAAACAGTAGAGAGATGAGGAGACTTGTTACAAAAGACCTGCTTATGTTATGATGAATGATAAATGCATATGCAAATGTTTTCAAGGATTTTAAGATTCAAATTTGTTTTAGACAAAAAGGAAACACACCTTATATTAATAGATTAAATTTCGAGTACATCAATGCCTTCTTGGGCAAGACAAATACAAGAAACTCTAAGATAGAAAGGTAGTACGCATCCTCTTTGGTTCAATGTAGGCATTGAGAGTCTGCTCCTCATGAAGTAGCCTAGTGAGTTCCAAAACCTTCTTCTCGCTTGCGTAGAATTGGGCTTCGAAAGCATCTCGCTCCCCCTTGAGTTGTATCCAATCTCTTTGTAGGTCTTCAAGAGAGGTGGGCATATCAGGATGTAGGATAGTGTATGGAACATCTCCCTCCATGACAGGCTCAATGATTACTGGGAGAATGGAGGGGTAAGGCATCATAAGGCTCTGAGCACAAGTTCGTACCCATTTGAGGTAAGGCTCAAGAGGGATGGAATTCTTGTGCCCCAAAGTCTTGCTATCCACCTTATTCAATATCCTCCAAGCTCAGATAAATCTCTGGCGAAGACCTTGATCGTCGTTGTCGTAGTCAAATACCAAACCTTGAATCAACATCTCGTGTTGGCCATCCTTTCGGGCGTAACCAAACTGTCTTAAGGCTAAGCATGGGTTGTAGGTGATACCTCCCCTAATTCCAAATAATGGGACATTAGGGAATTCTCCACAATTGTCGACAATGATAACATTCTCTTTGGATCAGGAGCACCAATGAACGTCCGAATGTTTGAGCGTCATCAACCTTTGTGACCACCTTGAACCTTGCTCATTTTTTAATACTGATTGGGGAAGATGTGAAATAAACCATCTTGCCAAGAGAGGAGTGCAACACATAAGGACACCTCTTTTCCTTATTGTGCGAGTGTGAAAAGAGTGTAGGATATCTCCTAGCAATGTAGGCACTGGGTTGCGGGATATGAAGATTTTGACGGCGTTGACATCTATGAGTTGGTCAGGATTTGGAAACAAAACCATCCCATAGATGAGGAGAGCCATAATTTCCTCAAAGGCTTGTAAGTCCAAGGAGTTCCAACAGCTTTGGGCTTTCTCGAACAAGAACTTTTCTAAGAAACCTTTGACACCACTCCTTGTTTCCCAATGAGTTGTGATATCAGATGAGTGCAAGTGTAGAGCTTGAGCAATCTCTTCTGGCTTTGGGTCTCTTTTTGTACCGCTGAAAGGTAGTTGATTGAGAATGGGAATCATCAAGAGTTGGGAGAATTCTTCCAAACTAGGCACAAGTTGATAGTCGAGAAATGTGAAGCAATGGTGTAAAGGATCAAAGAACTGAAAGAGCACCTTCATCATGTCCTCATTTGTGTTGGAGGTGACCAAGTTGAGTAGGCGACCATGTCTCTCGGTAAATGGAGAGTTTTCAGGAATCCTTGAAGCTAACTCCTTGAGTTGCGGAGGGATCCTTACAAGATTGACTTGAATAGTTTTCCTGCAAAGTGAATCCATATCCTACAAAACAAGAACAAAGATGAATCCCAAAATCCTTGAAATGGTTAGTGGATGTATATGATGTTCATGATGTTATGTACAAGTATGCATATACAACAAAATAATCAAATCCTTAGGTTTAGGCTTGCATGGAGTTTTATAAGTAAGTACCCTCTTGAAGTTTAGTTGGCTTAAACTTGTCCTAGTAATAGTAATCGGGTTCTAAGGAGCTCAATATCACTGGTTTGTTTCCTTGGTCATTGTTTCAGCACAAACCTCTTTAATGGTGACCGAAATATCCCAAGAAAACAAACCCTAATGAGTGTAGTATCGAGTATCTACCAACTTCGGATTGCACCAAAGTCGGTCATCTCACTACATCCTAAAGGCCAAGTTGGTCAAGTAAAGGTTCTAAAAGTTCATTAGTGCTTCATGACATTACTCAGCGGCCCCGTATTCTCTTTGATTAACTCAAAGGCTACCGGTACCCACAAATATGTCGCACTAACATAGCTATTGCTTAGACCATGTCGGTATACCCCATACAGTTTCCACAATGCATTCCTACTTACCTATAAGGTATCCCAAATCCGGGTAGAGGATTCAAACCCAAACAAAGAACCATAATGTAAAGCATAAAAGTAAAACAATGTAAGCAAATAAATGTGATATATCCCTAAGGTAACCCAACTTTTAAAACTTTCCCCAGCAGAGTCGCCAGTTCTGTGGTACGGTGGGAGAACTGACTTGAGGGTTTTGAGTTTGATCGCAAATGTTGCGGTTAGCAAGAGTCGCCACCGACTTTTCTTTTATCCAAAAGGAAAGGTGAAAAAGCACAGGAAAGACCTTTGAGATTATTTCTTGAGTTCGGGGGGTAGATTATGAAAAGGGAAGGTATTAGCACCCTTTTCATCCATGGTTTTCCATGGGCTCTTAGTTACTTGCTAGATCACTTGCTTTTTGTTTGAAATTGTGCTTTGTGTGATTTTTGAAAGTATTTTGTAAAGAGGCCATTGTTTAGGCAATCTTTGTAATGATTCTCGTTCGTAAGAATGTATACAAAGATGTTTGATCTTTTAAAAATGTTTTCAATTCTGTAAGATGTTTGAAAGTGTATGTGATTGTTTTGAAAATAGCAAGGATGTTTTTTTTTGAAATGGAGCAAGTAATTAGGAGCAATCTACCTACTCAAATGTCTTTCTTGTTCATTTTCTTTTCCTTTGACATTGTTGTCTTACCATTGATTTGGTAAGCAACCCTATCTTTGGATGTAAACGGGACGGGCGTGGGTCATCGTATAGCCATGCTTAGCAATATTGCAAGGTATCTTAGCATTCTTTTTTAGGGACTAAGATCATTTATAAGGCAACTTAGATAGCGTCATCGAGGGACTATGATCTTGTATTTGCTTGTTTTTGCTAAGATACCTTACATGCGTAATATGGCCATTTTTGTAAGGCAACAAAGTGGGTTTACCCTAAGGGTGTATGTGTGAAAATGTGTTGATTACATGCTTTGATTTGTCTTAATTAGGGTTTTCTATTTGTTAGTTTTAGTCTTTTCATACAAACCCTAATTTACTAACATGTATATATGAAAGCGATAAATTATGGAATTTTAAAGTTACTACGCTATTACAACATTTGTGGGAGGGGGGTATACAAATTGAATGGGGATTGCAAGAATTTAAAGCCTAATTAGTCTATTACAACCATATTGAATTTATACAATAATTGAAATAAATAAATGTACAAAAATAAATATGCAAGAATGTAAATGCAAAGAAAATGGATCTTTTTGTTTCGATTTTTTATGAGAAAAAGGAATTTGTTTTAACCTAATTAATTAAAAGAAAATAATTAATTAAAATAATAAAAGTAAACCTAATTTACTAAGAAAAGGTTTTAAATAAAACCCTAAATCTATTAATTGATTAGAAAGAAATTAAGTTTATAAGAAAAACATTTTTTGTTATTTTTGTCTTGAAAATATTTATGGCATCATGAAATATTTTTAGTCTTTTTTATATAAAAAATAATATATTTTAATAGGTATAAAAGAAAAATAAATATTAACCAAGTTTAAATTAAATTTACAAGGTGATTTGTAAAAAAATAAAAATAAAGTATAGTTAATAAAAATATTTTTTGTGAGAAAAAATAAAATAAACTAAATTAAAATGAAGATCTAAATTTTTTATATTTTTTATGATTTTTAATATTAGTGAAAAATAATTAAGAAAAAAACAAATAAAATAAAAATAATAAAATAAAATAAATTGGGCCAGGGGTGCATAAGCAGGCAGGGAGGTCAGCTAGCAAAAATAAAATAAAAACAATACCAGGCCCAAAGGGCCCAGCGCCTGCAAAAACATGTTAGAAAGTCAAAAATATGAAAAATGGGCAAAAGGGTACCACTGGGGCTCGAACCTAGGTCCCATAGGTTAACAGGCGCGCGCTTTACCACTGGGGTGGCTATACATCCGTTTATATAAATAAAATAATAAATATGTAAGGCAAATCAAGTCCTGATGACTTCATCTTCAACCTCCAGCCGGTGTACCTGTAACTTCTTCATTTCTCAACAAAAATGAAAGATGACAAAATGAAAGTTGTTGCATTCTTCCTCACGAATTTAACCATGTAAATAACTAAAGCTAAAAGTCAAAGATAAATGAGAATTTCTCTGGTCCAAATTTGAACCCTAAAAATTTCAGAAACTTCAACTCTAAAATTCTCTAGGCTCAGGCCATGTAAATGCAAACTATGGATATGTACAGCTTCGTGGCAATGAGGTCTATATTTTATCTTCACAAATGAAAGCCTAACAATGCCTAAGTAATAAGATAGAAGTTCAAGAAAAATACCTCAAAACTGGAAATCGTGAAATGCAAATGAGCTTGATTCAAAGTGCTGCAAGAATCAGGTTAACTTCCTTAAGGTCCCAGGAAGCTAATGCAATGATTAGCTTGGGCTGAAAGTGGCTGAGGAGCTCTGGAGAAGTCAAGTTGCAGACCCCTGTTTTTGAAAATGGAACTTGATGATGGAGGTGTTACAGTTAATAAAATGGACTTTGGATGGTTTGTATTTGATGTTTAGAAGCCTTTGGAAGTGAAAGGCCAAAGAACGCACGAGGGGATTTGGAGTTTGGTATGTAAAGTTAGAACTTGCACAACAATGGTGTTTTGAGACAATTTCTGGCTAGAGGGAATTTGAGTGAGTTTAAGGGTCTTCAAGCTCGTCCTAGATCATAAATAGTGACTCTATTTATAAGCAACAAGTTTGGGATGCTCTAGTTGATCATAATTCAAATTTGCATCCTTAAGCTAAACATGTGATTTTTTGACAAAACAAGTTTCAAAGTCTTGTGTCCTTGCTAAGATAGAGTGGTTATGCTTTAAACAAGCTTGCTTCTGACTTTGTGGATGGAGTGTGATCAGAGGGAACAAGTTAGAGGCTCAATGTGAACTTTATGCAAAAAGCTTGCTTTACAAGAATGGTATTGTTAACTTTCTTCCCAAAATGGCAATGTGAATTGGATAAAGCTTAAACCACTTGGATTATAGCTTAAAAGTTTGTGTAATCCATTAATTATGGAGTGAAAAACAAGTTTAAGGCCTGCGAAGCAAATATTATGCAGCCTAACATTGAAATTGCATTTGTGTTCATCATGAAAATGACCTATAATTCAAGTGACAAAACACCAACTTCATCTCCTCGATTCTACCTACTCAAGAATGATCTCAAGGAGTTCTTGGACATTTTGGAAAGCTTGCAATGTGCTCTACAACTCATCTTTGAATTTATTGTTAAGATTCCCCTTGGAACTATATGAAAAATTTCCATTAAGTTAGGTCAAAAATCTGCCTAACTAGGGCAAAATTTCACTAAGTCTTTTTTTAGTTCATGAGCATGTATTCATAAAATTATAACTTGAGATCCAAGAATTTTTAGGAGAAGTTGTATGAAGAAAAGTTGTAGATTTAATATAGATCTACAACTTTCATGTTGGAAGTTTCCTTTGAATCAACTTGCATCATAATGAAAAAATTGCTCAAAGTTATGAAAAAATAAGACATTTTTGACACTTGGAAAAATTTCTAAGTTTAGAAATTTTGACTTTTCAAAATGAAATCTTGATTTCTTGATTTCTTGATTTCTTGGTGCTTAAATTTGACCAAAAAGTCAAAGTTTGACTTTTCAGTATACAATTGACTTTTGATCAGTTGACTGCAAAATTCATCTGTCAATCCAATGGATTTGCGATGTTTTGAATCATGTCATTAGGTAAAAATGATGAAATTGGACTCTTGAGATCATGCCTTAAACCAATTGACCATTTTCTAGGTCAAAAATCAGAAATTGCCCTTCCTAGTCAAAACCCTAATTTTGACCATTTTGCCCTTTTGGAGATTTGATCAAATTTCTTGAGGAATTATGGTCAAAACTTGATCAAATGATACATATGGGTTTAAAATGTTGATGTGGATAAAAAATTATGAAGTTTGACTGTAAATTAGCCATGGTTGACTTTTTCTCCAATACAACTGATTTTTAGGCCAGCTGCTCAATTAACTCAGCAAAAATGTGATCCAAGGTTTGAAACTTAACATGAATAATCTTGGGGTCCATAATGGTCCATGAAAGTCATATGAAGAATTGATAGTTCAAGAATCCTTGTGCAAACTCAAACCCTAATTTTAGTCATCAGTGCCTAAGGAGGTGTCTTGAGTTGATCAAACCGTAGTGCAGTCTTGAGCCCAAGGAGATCTTGTGAGCAAATTCTTGATAAGTGAGAGGGAAAATTTTGGGGTACAACACCTACTTCTCAAGGTTTCCGCCAAATTTCCACCACCAACAAAACAACCTTTAGGCCCCTTTCCGCCATTGACTTGACTCCAAATATAAAAATCCACATCTGGATGAATCGACTCTCCCTCTCTCAGAGTATATTGAGGATTATGAGTCAGAAATTCTGCGAGTAATATTTGATAGTCGTCCTACACATTCAATAAAAAAATTAAGTTAAATTTAAATTAAATTAAATAATATATGAAATATTGTCACGTGATTTTCACACCACAGCTTCTTAGTTGCCACGTGATTTTCACGCCACAACTTCTCAGTTGCCACGTGAAAATCACGCCACAAAGTTTCCATTAAATTAAAAAATATATAAACAACGTAAATTAAATAACTTACCATATCTTTTTGTGTATGTTCGTCAATAAAATCCCCCATTTTCTTTGTCCGAGTCTTTTTAATCAGCTCAATCATTAGTGGTGGTCTCCCCAAAGTCTTAATATAAATAATAAAATTAATTTTAATTAATAAAATATACTATAAGTCAAAATATAACTTCAAAAAGTGGTATAATTACCATGCGTCGAACATGCTCACCGGTGCTTATACTTCCAACTGCATTAAGGCAACCCCCTTTTTTCAGATGCTCTCATCTTCTTTGCATTTTCAAATTTAGCCTTAATTACTGGTGTCTCCCAATATTTAAGAAGGTCATCAAAAACTTCTTTGTCTATCCAATTGGGACGGATACCATCATGTTCCCAATGCTTTCTAACACGCCGTAGTATGTCAGAAAATTGTCTTTATGTCTTGCCAAAATATTTTTTTTATCTGCCTCTCGTTCAATGGATCCCACACACATTTTTCCTGCAATGTTGTATGACCTTAAAATAAATAGTTAGATAATTATAATTAAAAAGTAATTTAATTAACAATAACTCAAAAAAAATTAATTATACCTGAAATACGCTAAATCGAGAATCTTTATCTGGAACGTCTCTAAAACTTTGCCAAAATTCTTTATACCTCTGCTGAATTATATAAGTTACAATCTTGGCAGCAGCCTGACTCGACCTGAAACTAAAAAACAATAATTTGAATTAGCATTAAATATAAAGTAATATTAAAATGGAAATGCATACTTAAATAAAAATTTATAAATAAGAACTTACGAGCTTCCTTCAGGCCAAATCCAAAATCTCCCGTCAATGACACGAATCTCACACGGATCATCATCCCCTCGAAGATTGTTTCCATCCAACTTATCATCGTCCCCATCGAGATCATCATCATCCGACTCTGAATGATCATCCTCATGTGCAGGTACATGTGTGGGATGTGAGGTGCGGGATCCTCCAGTCTGTGTGGCATGTGGAACACTAGATCCTCCCGTCTGTTGGAAGGATGAGGGGCATCTGTGTGGGATATGGAACATTGGATTTTGTAGACTGCTGGAAGGATGAGGAAATCTGTGTGGGATGTGGAACGTTAGATCCTCCAGTCTGCTGGAAGGATGAGGGCATTTGTGTGAGATGTGGAAAACTAGATCCTCGAGTCTGCTAGAAGGATAAGGGCATCTGTGTGAGATGTGGAAAACTGGTTCCTATAGTCTGCTGGAAGGGTGAGAGAATTTGTGGCTACTGGAATGGAAAACCAGGTGGCCCAACAAAAGGGAGTCCCCCAGACGGGTTAATAAAAGATGAACTCCTAGATGGGAACATAGGATACTGAGAGGAGAGTAATGGCATAAAAGGGTGAGTATTGGCCATGGACATAGGCTCAACCTGACTTTGTGGGAGAGGACACGTGGCCGACCAAGGTGGCTGACATGTTACTACCCTCGGGTATTGGGACTTCTTACCACTACCCTTACTCTTATCAGTTCGAGGTGGCATTTTACCTATTTGTAGATAAAACACAATTAATATATATATATATATATATATATATATATATATATATATATATATATATATATATATATATATATATATATATATATATATATATATATATATATATATATATATATATATATATATATATATATATATATATATATATATATATATATATATATATTAATCAACAAAAATAATAAATTTGAAACACACATTCTCATCAATATAATTCATTAATACATTCAATTGATGGTTCATTATTCTCATCAATACATATTCATTAACAGATTCAATAGATGGTTCGTTATTCTCATTAATACATATTCATTATTCTAAATCTTCATGCTCGTCATCCATATCATCCTCATCATCTGATGTGATATTGTCCTCGGATCCAAACTCTTCGTGCTCTTCGTCCACATTATTATTAACCAACAATATAGACGCATCAACTTGATGCCCCTCAACCATTGTATCAGAAAAAATTGTAATTTGTTTATCCGTAATCACATTATTAATTTGTTCAACTTCATCAACTTGGTAAGCAAGATCCTCCACTAGATCTCCAGTTTCAATATGACCCAGCGATTTTGTTTTTATTATAACACAACACTCTCGTTTATGTGGTACAAATGAAGGATAGGTGTGATCGGTGGATCTGGAACTGACTGTTTAACGCTGGTTCGCGAAATGTCACGGAAGCAAGAGTCGCCACCGTCTTTTATTTTCTCCAAATGGAAAGGACAAAAGCACAGAAAAATTCCTTTAAAGAGATTGCTCTCGGTTCGGGAGGTAGGTTATAGAAAGGGAAGGTGTTAGCACCCTTTCTATCCATGGTTATCCATGGGCTCTTAGATACTTGCTCACTTGTGTTTTCAAAATTGTTTGTTTGCTTTTCAACTGTGGGTTTAAAAAAAGTTTCTTTGAAAATTTCAGTTCGACTCGTACGTCAGAGTGTTTGAAAAGTTTGCTTTGAAAGCTTTTGAAAATGTGTTAGTGAAAAGATTTTGATTTGTTTTTGAGATTAGAGCAAGTATCCTTGAGAACCTACCTACCCTAAGGAATTCGTCTGTGTAAATGTCCTTTAAAGTAGTGCCATCCCACCATTGAGAGGTAGGTAGCACCACCGTTGGAGGTGTTCGGGTCAATTCGATTAAGGGACAGTGGTGATCACCAGAGCAATGGGAAGACACCTTAGAAGCTACCCTCATGCCAGGTTCCCGGATCATGAGGACTTACTAAGACGTCCTCTACTCGACGACCACCTTTCGAAAGGCAACAGTGAGGCGTACCCTAGAGGTGGTGTGTGCGATTCGTGTGTCGTTTTCAGATATTTGTCTTGTCATGTTTGTTGTGTTCTACGCTTGATTTTATTAAGACATTCATTCTTTCATGCTTGGTTAACAGTTAAATATTTTGCGAGGAAATAAATCTAAACTATTACAAATGGCGCGGGTCCACATCGCCAAAATTAAACCGGACCCGATTTAGCGGAAAAATAAATAATGCGAAGAAATAAAGTGCGAAAAGTAAATTACATGGCTTAGGGACAATTACATAATTATTATTGAACGACATAAGATAAATGCGCGAAGCAAAGGAATTGAAACGAAACTAGGGCGTTGGACCCTTTTGCAAGATATTTAAAATTAATAAGGATTAAAAATTAAATGATTAAATGAGAATGATATTTTTTGTGTTTTTTAGATTTAATGAAAAAAAGAAATTAATTGAGATTAAATTAAACGGCAAACCCTAATTCTAATATTTTTTAATTATTAAGAAAGAATTAAAATATGACCTAAATTAAACCTAATTCATTTACGTACAATTTAAATAGGAAAATAAATAAATAAATAATAATTATTATTCTAAAAAAAGGGAAAAATATTAAAAGGAATAAAAAAAAGCAATTAACCTAATTCTACATTTTTTGGATTTTTATTAAAAAGGATTTAAAGTTGAAAACCTAATTAAACTAAATAATCTACATTTTTATTTATTCATGAAAATAATTAATATATAAATATTTATTAATTTTTGGCCTTTTCTGATTTTTAGTGTTTTTATATTTTGTAAGAAAAATAAATTAATTGAGTTAAGACAATAAAATAAATAAAACAACAAAAATACAAGTGAGAAGAAAAATATAAAAATGCAAACCAGGGTAGGGTGTTGCCCCAAATAAGGAGGTTCAGGCCTGGGAATTCTGGCCCATTTAGATCTGAATCCATTGACTTTTCAAGATTCCATATGATGCATTTGACCAGGCGTAGGTGTTCTTCAGCTTCCAACCTTTAGATTGACCTCCAATCAGACGTGGCATGTTGATGTTGGTGGGACTATGGTGTACCTGGATATTAGCGTAGCATGGAATAACGTATTGAAAAATAACATTGAGATTTTGCCAGACCTGGGACTTGAACCCAGGTCTTGAAGGTTATAAGCGCGTCTCCTTGCCAGCTGAACTATGCAATTTCATTTAATATATAATATGACATAAATAATATAAAGGAAACATAATGCTAATTGGTTAAACACGCGCGAAATTTTAAACGGATGTATCACTGATTGACACGCCATCTTCTTCCTCACCACCCCTGTAACATAAAACAAAAGAGCAACGGTTTTTGAAACGTTGCTTTAGGGGGCATTCAAGAAAATAGCGAATAGAACCATGGGCATCATAAATTGTTCGCGAGGGTTCAGACATCTTCGTCTTAAGATGCTGAATCCATCCATGGCATCCATTGGTCCTGATTTTTCCTCTATAGAAAATCCCCAATTTCAAAAACCTGCAACCCTAGAAAACGCATATGGTGGAATCGTGTATGATCAATGAAAAAGCAATTAAACACCACAGTTAGCTTTAGAACATTAATATGAACATGAATCAACAAAGAAAAATGCATAAAGATGATGGAATCATGCAATGCGATTTCAAGATTTTTGAGGTTCAGTTTGAGTTCTAACTACCAACTCAGGATGTTTTTGCTATTGTTAATGATTGGAATGTGTCCAGGGGAGTCTCAGGATGGTGATGGAACAAAGATTGAAGCTTTAATCGACCTCTAAGGCAATTTTCAGATTTGAGTTTTTTATGAAAAAATTCAAGAGTGTAATGGAGTTTGGGGCGCAGCTTGCAGTCTCCTTGGCTTAGGGTTGTGATCTCATACTTGTATGGAAGCAATTAGGTTAAAAAGATTCAATAAAATCCATGTCCATAATTGTTTTCAATCTTTGATTTGTTAAGGATCTTTTACAATCTTTTTTCATGGTTCTTGTGTCAATTAGGTTTCAATCAAGCCAAAACCTTCTATATCAGCATGTGCACGAAATCTCAAGTCCAAATCATGCATAAAAAGATTTGTTTAGGTTAAGGTTATATTTTTTCATGAATTAAAATGATTTAAATGAATATAAATTAATATAAATTCAAATAAATAATTAAAAAATATGAAAATACTTCCCTTTGGGCCTAGTGGTCGTGCATAGGCTTGGCATGAAGAAACTTGGAAGAAAATTGGGCCCATTTGCATTTTTAGGCCTTTTGCATCAATGTTGACTTTCAAAATTTCCAAAAATTTCCCAACTTCCACAAGGCATAACTTGGTCAATTTTTAAGCTTTCCACATGTTCTTGGACATTTTGGAAAGGTCTTTGAGTCCTTTAACCAATGCCTTTGGTCCCATGTCATTTTGATTTACCAATCTCAAGTTATGGCCTTTGACTTAAAGTCACTTTTTGTTGACTTTTGAAAATGACCTATAATGTTGAAATTGATAACTTTTTGTGAGAGCATTTCTTGGACTTGGAATATGAAGATGAGTTGTAGGAAATGTCTTTCTCTTCAAAATGAGCTTTGGATGGAATTTTTCTGATAATCCATGTGAAAGTTATGCCCTGGTCAATTTTAGTTGACTTTTTCAGCTGTCCAAATATAGCAACTTTTGCATCTTTGATGATTTCTGAGCCAAACTTTGAGAATCATGATCAAGCATTGATCAAATGATGTTTGTGGCTTCAAAATGATATGTTGACCAAAAATTTGAACTTTTGACTGTCAAATGACCATTTTGCCCCTACATTTGACTGTAGTGCAATCTAGGGTTTTGACTGTGCAATTTTGAGCTGAATGCCTTGAAACTTGACATGAAGACACTTGACCATCTTTTTAAGCATATGAGACTTGATTGGGCCTTTGAAAAGTTCATTTGCTTGACCAGAACTCAAACCCTAGTTTTGACTGTATAAGAGACAGTTGAGCTGCACAACCCTGGGGGAGTTTTGTGACCTTGATTTGGCAATTTCTTGATGAATATGGGAGGGCAAATTTTGGGGTACAACAGTTGCCCCTGTTCAATCTTCTTAGACCTGAGGATGCAGATTGGCTGACGTGCCTTTCGTAATCCGAGGGTAGAAGATGATTGGACACTAGAGTGCCCAGAAATTTGCGCTCACATAGTAGTGTGATGGGGGAATGGGCTTATAGATGCCATTTAGAGATTGCTGGATAGGATGATGGGCTTATAGATGCCATCTGGATGTTGATCGCGTAGGAGATCCCTTAGCGAGAACCTGCATACCTGCAAAACAGAAAAAATGAGTACCTGACACGTCGCAGGAGCTGATTTTAGATGCTTGATATAGATATGTCTGACTGGTTACAGGAGCTGAATCTGGAGCTTCAAACGCTGATGAATGAACTAGGGATGATTACTGCCTCACGCTCATGCCGGAGAGGGAAACATCTGAAAAAGGATTTACCGCCTCACACGCCGTTGGAGAGGGGACCATAAGAGAATATCACCTCACGCTCATGCCGGAGAGGGAAACATCTGAAAAAGGAATTACCACCTCACACGCCGTTGGAGAGGGGACCACAAGAGAATATCACCTCACGCTCATGCCGGAGAGGGAAACATCTGAAGAAGGAATTACCACCTCACACGCCGTTGGAGAGGGGACCATAAGAGAATATCACCTCACGCTCATGCCGGAGAGGGGAACATCTGAAGAAGGAATTACCACCTCACACGCCGTTGGAGAGGGGACCATAAGAGAATATCACCTCACGCTCATGCCGGAGAGGGGAACATCTGAAGAAGGAATTACCACCTCACACGCCGTTGGAGAGGGGACCATAAGAGAATATCACCTCACGCTCATGCCGGAGAGGGGAACATCTGAAGAAGGAATTACCGCCTCACACGCCGTTGGAGAGGGGACCATAAGAGAATATCACCTCACGCTCATGCCGGAGAGGGAAACATCTGAAAAAGGAATTACCACCTCACACGCCATTGGAGAGGGGACCACAAGAGAATATCACCTCACGCTCATGCCGGAGAGGGAAACATCTGAAGAAGGAATTACCACCTCACACGCCGTTGGAGAGGGGACCATAAGAGAATATCACCTCACGCTCATGCCGGAGAGGGGAACATCTGAAGAAGGAATTACCACCTCACACGCCGTTGGAGAGGGGACCATAAGAGAATATCACCTCACGCTCATGCCGGAGAGGGGAACATCTGAAGAAGGAATTACCACCTCACACGCCGTTGGAGAGGGGACCATAAGAGAATATCACCTCACGCTCATGCCGGAGAGGGGAACATCTGAAGAAGGAATTACCGCCTCACACACCGTTGGAGAGGGGACCATAAGAGAATATCACCTCACGCTCATGCCGGAGAGGGAAACATCTGAAAAAGGAATTACCACCTCACACGCCGTTGGAGAGGGGACCACAAGAGAATATCACCTCACGCTCATGCCGGAGAGGGAAACATCTGAAGAAGGAATTACCACCTCACACGCCGTTGGAGAGGGGACCATAAGAGAATATCACCTCACGCTCATGCCGGAGAGGGGAACATCTGAAGAAGGAATTACCACCTCACACGCTGTTGGAGAGGGGACCATAAGAGAATATCACCTCACGCTCATGCCGGAGAGGGGAACATCTGAAGAAGGAATTACCACCTCACACGCCGTTGGAGAGGGGACCATAAGAGAATATCACCTCACGCTCATGCCGGAGAGGGGAACATCTGAAGAAGGAATTACCACCTCACACGCCGTTGGAGAGGGGACCATAAGAGAATATCTACTGAGTCTTTATCAGAAAAATCTGTTTGGAGTCGATTTAACTGGACTAGAGAAGTCCTTGAAATATGTTTGAGAATTTCAACTGCATCTTTCCTGAAAGGTAGAGGTCAGTTATATGCGATGCATGGTATGGATCAAGCAAACATGGATACGATTTATATGATATGATGTGTACATGCATGCTATAATGATGTATGTGATGATTCATGTATGTTTTCGTCTAGGAAAATAAATCCTTGACGGGTGCCGGGAAGTCATATCCTGGGCTGATGTTGAGGAAGAGATTTTGCTTCCGCTGTGGATGATTGTTGCAAGAATACCAGTAGGAGAAGATAACTCCGTCGCAGAATAAACTTGGCAAATGAAATAATTCTGCGGGAGAAAAGATACTCTAGCGATCATGCTGGGGAGTGCTACTCTGTGGGGATAGCGATGCTTTGCTGAGTTGATGAAGATAACTCCGCTGGGGATACCGTTGATGAGTTATGCTGGGGGTAGGAAGATACTTTGCCGAGGACGCTCTTTCCGTGGCTTTTGGCTGAGGATAACCCAGTTATATCCTGTTACGGAAATAACTCTTTAAATCAAGCCGGGACGACGCGTTCGTGCTCTGCGAGGGATAAGCTTCCAGAATCTACTGGGGATAAGCTTGCTGCTTGGGGAGATATGAATTCCAACTTTCCTGGGGAAACTGGATTGGACTCTCCTGGGGAGTTTGATATGTTGGGGAAGTGATTCTTCAACGGAACCTACCCTGATGCCTTGGAGGATAGCACAATCAGACTGCTCAGACCAACCTTTATTGCCCCTGTTTCTTGTGGGGTGCTGATAGTCGTTGATGGACAAACCTTCTTCTGGTAGGCAGATGGCAGGACATAGTCGTACGCTTTAATCCCTAACTTTGCCTGGACCGCCCTTTCGGGTTTTCAGTCCACCGGGATACCCATTTTTGCCCAAGCCGCCTTTTCAGGTTTTCGACTTGCCGGGTGTACAGATTTTTTTTCGTTTCGTCCCTTCATTTTGCCCGAATCCTTTTGGTTCGCCGGGAAGCCCTTATTTTTGCCTAGGTGTGTCAACCTAGCGGGTCTTTGATTTTGCGTAGCATCTTTTCGACTATGTCCACGCTCTCAGAATGTAGGGAGTTGCCCCTGTTAGAATTGTGTTGTCATGCCACCAGAAAATTTGACCAGGCAAGATTCATTATTGAAATGCCCCAAGTGATTCAGGCGGAGATCTGCCCCAGATTATTTTGGCATTTTGAGAGATTCTCCGAATCTTGATTGGATTGCCCCAGATAATAGACCATGATCATGTCTGCCCCTTGATTGGAGATGCTTTCTTCCATTTGAGGTGACTCTTTTATGGAGAAGACTTTTGTTCATAAGATATTCGTCGTGCGAACTTCTCTGCTATTCAAACAAAAAGTCATACGCAAACAAAGTTATGTTAAAAATGCAAAGCCTATGTCTGTCTTGAAGATTTTGAAAATGCATTCTTTTTCCATAAAAACAAATGAATGTTTGTAAAACGTGATGTCAACTCCGTATTTACCGTAGGCCTTAAGGAGTCAGGATACCTTTCGTAACAGTATGCTTTCGAACTAACCCATGCTTCAGCTAGGACTTTTGAGGGTTATAACGTGGCCTGGTTCACGGTTTAAGAAACAAAGGATAAAGGCTCAAATTATTTGTACCCACCCGCTCTTCGTGATGTTCTCCAAACTTAAACTCAGTTGATCATACGTTAGACCTTGTTTGAGTCTTTGCTTTGAGGTTCCCGTAATGGTTCAGATGTTGATGACTTATTTTGTTTAGGCAGTCATTCCTTTTTTTGTTGAGGGCTTGTGATACCTCTTTCTTGATTTTTGTTATCCCTTTCTTTTTTTTTTTGCCTGAACTGTTTCCTTTTTGGAATTACAGTCAGCGGGATGCCCCAGTTTCATAAGTCCCCTTTGTAGGTTTAGACTTTTTGGGCTTCTCATTTATGAATTTTGATGATGACTGCCTGTCTTTATTATTGTTCTGAACCATTACTGTCTTTGTTCGTTTTGTAACGATCTCTTCGGTGCCATTCGTTATGCACTTGAATCAACTGAGAGACTACCCTGCCCCAGGTTATGATTAAGGGTTTTGATTTTCGAAAATAATAAAAAAAAACTCCTACTTCTTTGGCTCTGATGGGTTGACGAGGGATTATCATCCTTATAACTCCAGTGTTTAGGGGTTGAAACAATGCCTGTACCTCATCAGCGGGGTCTGTTCAAAAGCATACTGTAAACTGCGGTATCGTTTTCGTCATCCTCCCTCAAGAGGCTTAGGATTAAAGATCAAGAGTCGACATCAGAAAAAATATGAAAACAGTTTGCATATAGTGAATGCGAATATATTGATTCAAAACAGACATAAGCGATGCATTAATGAAATAACAATGTTTGACATGAATAAATGTTTAGACAATCAAAGAAAAATGCAACTTGAACATTCGAATGAACAAAAGTTTTCTAGTTTGAATTAGTCACTTCAGATGGGAGATTCTCAGCAGAAGCATTTCATTTGGCCACCCGGCATGAACTCCAGCACCCTTCCGTCGATCAAGTCCTGGATCTTGTTCTTCAAGCTCCAACAGTCATTGGTGTCATGTCCAGGACTGTCAGAATGGTAGACACATCTTTTATCAGGGTTATAAGTAGGAGCAGAGATGTCAGGATTCTGGGGAGGACCCTTTAAAGTAATCAGATTGACCTCCAACAAGTGTTCCAGCATTAGAGATGGTGGTATGCCAGTCTCAGTGAAATGTCTTCCAGGCATGTATCGCTTGCGTCGATTACCCCGTTGATACTGGGCTTGTGAAGTAGTAGCAATTTGAAGAGGTTCATTCTTCACCATACCAGACTTTGGTCCTCTTGGTGGCTGATCAAAGACTTGGTCCCTGACTTGGGCTGGTTGCTTCATATCTTGATGAAGCTGACTGATCATGGCCCTCAGCTCTCCTTGCTCCTGAGCTAAACCTTGAATGAGGGCCCTTTGCCCCAGCATCTGGGTTTTCAATGTGTCTACCTCAGCTTGTAGACGTTTCAGTTGCTCGTCCTTGTCATCTTCAGGACTCTTTCTGATCAGATTCCCCATGAGGAGTGCCCTCAACTCTTCCTGCCCCTTGGATAGACCTAGGAAGATTTCCCTGAACTGAGTCTCTTGAGCATGAAGACCCTGGTTACCTTGTTGGGAAGCCATTGCTGAAATAAACAGCGAGAAGGGTAAGCGACCTGCAACAAGGATACCTGCTATGCAATGATGTGTATGATATGCATGCAATGTTTTCAAGGACCTCGTGGGGTAAACAAGAAAGTTTGTTAGCATTTGGATCCGGTAGCTTGATTGAAGGAACTGCATGTTGTTGAGAGTCCTTCTTCAAGGTCAAAGGCTCACCATATCCAGTGGGTCATAGCCCCTGACAACCTTGGCTAGGGGAACCTTCTTCAAGTGTCAAAGCTCACCATATCAAGTGGGTCATAGCCTCTGACAACTTTGGCTGGAGGAAAATAAATCCTCTTTGCCCCTTGCTAGATGTTTGATTCATCATGACCTGCATCACAAGCCCTTGAGATCCTTGAAATGGGTTAGGATGTATGCAATGGTATGCAATGGTATGATGTCATGCTATGCATGGGTGATGTAGGTAAACCCTGTTATGAGTCCCAATTAAGGACTATAAACGAACCCTGCAAGAACTTCAGTATACTTTGTTATGAGTCCCAATTAAGGACTAAAACCTGCAAGAGATCTAGTAAACCCTGTTATGAGTCCCAGTTAAGGACTATAAACAAAACCTGCAAGACTTAGTAACCCTGTTATGAGTCCCTATTAGGGACTATAAACAAAACCTGCAGGGAACTCGAGTATCAGTTAATAAGCATGCAAATAGTCAAGTACGAAGGCACACAAGTCACACAAGAGAAGCCCTTAGAGTTTAGGCCAGCATGAGGTCTAGGTGTTACCCTCTTTCAGTTGGTTGGTTCGTACCTGTCCTATCAAAGTAACCGGGTTCTTAGAGGATCCCAATATCATTGACTACCCTCGATCGGTCATAACTCCAGCATCGCAATCTTTTCTTGCGGCCAGAACCATCACGAGAGTTTAGCCTCAATGGGCGTAGCATACTGCTACTGTTCTAATGGCCAAGTTGGGTCATTTAAGGTTCTAAGGTCTGTTGGTGCTTAATGACTCCTTGGAAGACCCATATTCTCCCCGTTTCAACACGAGGGATATCGGTACAGACCAAGGCGCCACACCAACGTAGCCACTGCTTCACCCATGTCGGTATACGCCGGACAGGTCCCTCACAGCTTATGCTACCTAAACAGGGTACCCCAGATCCGGGTTAGGATCTATGTAACTCCCATGCAACCCACAATAATAAAGCAAGCAAGTCAATACAATTGAAAACACAGTGATCTTAGTCCTAAGGTACACCCCACTTTATAAGATATCCCCAGCAGAGTCGCCAGTTCTGTGATCGGTGGATCTGGAACTGACTGTTTAACGCTGGTTCGCGAAATGTCACGGAAGCAAGAGTCGCCACCGTCTTTTATTTTCTCCAAATGGAAAGGACAAAAGCACAGAAAAATTCCTTTAAAGAGATTGCTCTCGGTTCGGGAGGTAGGTTATAGAAAGGGAAGGTGTTAGCACCCTTTCTATCCATGGTTATCCATGGGCTCTTAGATACTTGCTCACTTGTGTTTTCAAAATTGTTTGTTTGCTTTTCAACTGTGGGTTTAAAAAAAGTTTCTTTGAAAATTTCAGTTCGACTCGTACGTCAGAGTGTTTGAAAAGTTTGCTTTGAAAGCTTTTGAAAATGTGTTAGTGAAAAGATTTTGATTTGTTTTTGAGATTAGAGCAAGTATCCTTGAGAACCTACCTACCCTAAGGAATTCGTCTGTGTAAATGTCCTTTAAAGTAGTGCCATCCCACCATTGAGAGGTAGGTAGCACCACCGTTGGAGGTGTTCGGGTCAATTCGATTAAGGGACAGTGGTGATCACCAGAGCAATGGGAAGACACCTTAGAAGCTACCCTCATGCCAGGTTCCCGGATCATGAGGACTTACTAAGACGTCCTCTACTCGACGACCACCTTTCGAAAGGCAACAGTGAGGCGTACCCTAGAGGTGGTGTGTGCGATTCGTGTGTCGTTTTCAGATATTTGTCTTGTCATGTTTGTTGTGTTCTACGCTTGATTTTATTAAGACATTCATTCTTTCATGCTTGGTTAACAGTTAAATATTTTGCGAGGAAATAAATCTAAACTATTACAAATGGCGCGGGTCCACATCGCCAAAATTAAACCGGACCCGATTTAGCGGAAAAATAAATAATGCGAAGAAATAAAGTGCGAAAAGTAAATTACATGGCTTAGGGACAATTACATAATTATTATTGAACGACATAAGATAAATGCGCGAAGCAAAGGAATTGAAACGAAACTAGGGCGTTGGACCCTTTTGCAAGATATTTAAAATTAATAAGGATTAAAAATTAAATGATTAAATGAGAATGATATTTTTTTGTGTTTTTTAGATTTAATGAAAAAAAGAAATTAATTGAGATTAAATTAAACGGCAAACCCTAATTCTAATATTTTTTAATTATTAAGAAAGAATTAAAATATGACCTAAATTAAACCTAATTCATTTACGTACAATTTAAATAGGAAAATAAATAAATAAATAATAATTATTATTCTAAAAAAAGGGAAAAATATTAAAAGGAATAAAAAAAAGCAATTAACCTAATTCTACATTTTTTGGATTTTTATTAAAAAGGATTTAAAGTTGAAAACCTAATTAAACTAAATAATCTACATTTTTATTTATTCATGAAAATAATTAATATATAAATATTTATTAATTTTTGGCCTTTTCTGATTTTTAGTGTTTTTATATTTTGTAAGAAAAATAAATTAATTGAGTTAAGACAATAAAATAAATAAAACAACAAAAATACAAGTGAGAAGAAAAATATAAAAATGCAAACCAGGGTAGGGTGTTGCCCCAAATAAGGAGGTTCAGGCCTGGGAATTCTGGCCCATTTAGATCTGAATCCATTGACTTTTCAAGATTCCATATGATGCATTTGACCAGGCGTAGGTGTTCTTCAGCTTCCAACCTTTAGATTGACCTCCAATCAGACGTGGCATGTTGATGTTGGTGGGACTATGGTGTACCTGGATATTAGCGTAGCATGGAATAACGTATTGAAAAATAACATTGAGATTTTGCCAGACCTGGGACTTGAACCCAGGTCTTGAAGGTTATAAGCGCGTCTCCTTGCCAGCTGAACTATGCAATTTCATTTAATATATAATATGACATAAATAATATAAAGGAAACATAATGCTAATTGGTTAAACACGCGCGAAATTTTAAACGGACGTATCACTGATTGACACGCCATCTTCTTCCTCACCACCCCTGTAACATAAAACAAAAGAGCAACGGTTTTTGAAACGTTGCTTTAGGGGGCATTCAAGAAAATAGCGAATAGAACCATGGGCATCATAAATTGTTCGCGAGGGTTCAGACATCTTCGTCTTAAGATGCTGAATCCATCCATGGCATCCATTGGTCCTGATTTTTCCTCTATAGAAAATCCCCAATTTCAAAAACCTGCAACCCTAGAAAACGCATATGGTGGAATCGTGTATGATCAATGAAAAAGCAATTAAACACCACAGTTAGCTTTAGAACATTAATATGAACATGAATCAACAAAGAAAAATGCATAAAGATGATGGAATCATGCAATGCGATTTCAAGATTTTTGAGGTTCAGTTTGAGTTCTAACTACCAACTCAGGATGTTTTTGCTATTGTTAATGATTGGAATGTGTCCAGGGGAGTCTCAGGATGGTGATGGAACAAAGATTGAAGCTTTAATCGACCTCTAAGGCAATTTTCAGATTTGAGTTTTTTATGAAAAAATTCAAGAGTGTAATGGAGTTTGGGGCGCAGCTTGCAGTCTCCTTGGCTTAGGGTTGTGATCTCATACTTGTATGGAAGCAATTAGGTTAAAAAGATTCAATAAAATCCATGTCCATAATTGTTTTCAATCTTTGATTTGTTAAGGATCTTTTACAATCTTTTTTCATGGTTCTTGTGTCAATTAGGTTTCAATCAAGCCAAAACCTTCTATATCAGCATGTGCACGAAATCTCAAGTCCAAATCATGCATAAAAAGATTTGTTTAGGTTAAGGTTATATTTTTTCATGAATTAAAATGATTTAAATGAATATAAATTAATATAAATTCAAATAAATAATTAAAAAATATGAAAATACTTCCCTTTGGGCCTAGTGGTCGTGCATAGGCTTGGCATGAAGAAACTTGGAAGAAAATTGGGCCCATTTGCATTTTTAGGCCTTTTGCATCAATGTTGACTTTCAAAATTTCCAAAAATTTCCCAACTTCCACAAGGCATAACTTGGTCAATTTTTAAGCTTTCCACATGTTCTTGGACATTTTGGAAAGGTCTTTGAGTCCTTTAACCAATGCCTTTGGTCCCATGTCATTTTGATTTACCAATCTCAAGTTATGGCCTTTGACTTAAAGTCACTTTTTGTTGACTTTTGAAAATGACCTATAATGTTGAAATTGATAACTTTTTGTGAGAGCATTTCTTGGACTTGGAATATGAAGATGAGTTGTAGGAAATGTCTTTCTCTTCAAAATGAGCTTTGGATGGAATTTTTCTGATAATCCATGTGAAAGTTATGCCCTGGTCAATTTTAGTTGACTTTTTCAACTGTCCAAATATAGCAACTTTTGCATCTTTGATGATTTCTGAGCCAAACTTTGAGAATCATGATCAAGCATTGATCAAATGATGTTTGTGGCTTCAAAATGATATGTTGACCAAAAATTTGAACTTTTGACTGTCAAATGACCATTTTGCCCCTACATTTGACTGTAGTGCAATCTAGGGTTTTGACTGTGCAATTTTGAGCTGAATGCCTTGAAACTTGACATGAAGACACTTGACCATCTTTTTAAGCATATGAGACTTGATTGGGCCTTTGAAAAGTTCATTTGCTTGACCAGAACTCAAACCCTAGTTTTGACTGTATAAGAGACAGTTGAGCTGCACAACCCTGGGGGAGTTTTGTGACCTTGATTTGGCAATTTCTTGATGAATATGGGAGGGCAAATTTTGGGGTACAACAATAGGGAAAATAATAAATTTGCCTAACAATATTTGACATTATGAAAGGGTCATACTCTTTGTACCTTCGGTCCATTTGAATCTCAACAAAACCACGTGTCTTACCTATTTTGTGCCTCTAGTTGGATCACACCATTCACAATAAAACAAGACAACTTTATTTTCCGAGTCCAAGTAATTGTATGTACCCCAAAATTTGCCCTCTCCTTCTTCAGGAAATCATCTTGGATTTTCAAGGTCCCTCTGAAATAAATCCAAGTCCAGAATTGTCATTTTTGCCCAATCAAACCACTTACAAGAGCAAGATGATCACACAAGCTCTAAAGACAACGCTTTTATCTTGAGAAAAATCAAATTCTAAGTACTTGGAATGTTTCTCTAAAAAAATGAGTGTTTAAGAAAAATCAGCGCTTCAGAACTTCTGGACCAATTCCAGATAAAAACGGTCAGAAGTTGCAAGCTTGGCTCAGCATAGTCAGAAGTTGGCTTTTCAGCAGCTACATCAGCTCAATCAGAAGTTGTAAACGTAGTTCAGTATGTAAGCCTCAGACAGAACATGACTCTTTCAGCAGTTACACAAGCTCAGTCAGAATTTGCTAAGGGAATGCAAAAGAAGCAGGGAAGTCTGAAGGCTCTTTCAAAACATGCTGAAATCAGAAGATGAAAAGGTCAGAAGAGTGGGTGTTACACTGATACAGAATCTCTAAGCCCAGGAGATCCAGAAGCAAATCCAAGGAACGTATCAGAAAATCAGGAGAATCCCCAAAACTTACTAAGACAACAGGAAGCCAAGGCCAGAGCATGGTTTACGCTGTTCTTTTTGAAACAGAACTGCTGATTCAATGTTGGTTTCCATTACCAGAATATTGATGTTGATAGGTCTTGTCACCATTTAATGCTCATTAATGCTTCCAACCACTCCTGAACATTCATCCAAGTAATCCCTTCACGTGTGGCTTGGAAAACGCATTTCTGCAGACTCTGGCATGGGTCTACACGCCACCGCCCACTTAAGAGGTCACTTCTCTCCAATCCACGCCTGCTGCTACAGCCTAGGCTGAAGGCTATCTGTTATCACAACTTCCCAGGAATTTCTGTCAAAGAACAATTCAAACTCTGTTGGCGCTTTAATGTTCAAGGCACCCACAAGAACTTTGCCTATAAATAGAGAGTCATTGTCCACTGCAAAAGGGTGTTAAAAAAGAAACAAAAAAATTGCTAAGAGAGAAACAGAAACCCTTAGCAAAATAGTGTTCTGAAACTCTGCCAAAATCTCCAGCTTGTTTCATAACTTTGAATTTCTCATCTTCAACTTTATCCAATACCCAGTTTTCTGTGTGAACTAAAAACCTCTTTTCAAACTTCTGACCCTATATACGCATACACCTTCACCTACCCTTTTCAAAAAAAGAATCTGTCCAGAACACCACCAGAGCCAAAAGCTAGCGTTCACCCACAAACTTTTCCAACAGCCAGGTAAGCACCTGCTGACCTTCATCACGCTGCTAAGCATCATCAGCTATGCATACTCAAATAAACATAATGTAAATATCATATTGTTGCTGTTTACATTCTGAGGATTTTCATACCTCAAAACGTTCTGAGCCAGTGTAGGACTTGCCTGTGACCTTGTTGGTTCTGACCTCTGAAACATTTTGACATTTGCTGGATCTGTTCCAAATATGTTTCCTGTTTTGTGGAATAACAACAAAATTGTAGATGTTCTGATTAGTACAGGGAAAAGCCAAGTGCTGACTTTGACGTTAGCACATCTGAAGCCTGTTTTGCTATCAATGATATCAGAACCTCTGAGAGTTATTGCCTTTCCAGCAGAATCAGAACTTCTGGTTTCTCCACTAACAAACTTCTGTCTTGCAGTGCAGGGGGGTCAGAACTTCTGATTTCCCCACTAACAGGGTTTTGTTTTGCAGGTGCCAGAGTCAGAAGTTCTGACTCATACAGTTTAACCAAGAGGTTGATCATCTGGCAGCGGATCTGAGTCAGAACTTCTGATAACCTCTCAGTAGCGCGTTGGCTCCCTCTCTCTCTATATATATCTTGTTTTTTGCTATTTTCTTTTTTGTCTATTTTTCTCGTTGAACCCCCCATGTACAAATGTGTATCCCCATCCCCTAATTGTTGTAATAGCGTAGGATTTTATATTTCCGCTTCTTATTGCTAGTAATTAGGACGTGTATGGCAAGATAAAATCAATGAAATAGAAAAACCTAATTCAAAGAAAAAACTCTTGTATGCAATAAAACACACTTGCACACTAACACCCCTAGGGTTACATCCACTTGTTGCCTTTCAAAATTAGGCCATATTGCATGTTAGGTCTCTTTGGGCAAAACAAACAATTCAAAATGATCATAGTCCCTCGATGACGCTTTCCAAAGTTGCCTAAAAATGATCAAGTCCCTTAAAGGAAAAATTGCCCAAAGATACTTGGCACCATTGCAATTATGGTCTAAACGATGACCCGCGCTCGTCCCTTTCACCTCCTAACACAAGATTGTCCACCAAATACAATGGTGGAACAAAATTGTTAAAAGGGTTAAAAACATAGGAGAAATCTTTGAGAAATTTAGGATTAGATAACCTCTTAGTTACTTGAATCAAACTTGCAAAACAAAACACTTGCCTATTTTCTAAACCACACATCACTACACTTTCAAAACAACTTTCAAAAACAAATGAAAACCTTTTCAAAATACATACACCTTTGTATACATCCCAACATGGATCATTACAAAGGTTGCCACCACATTGGCCTCTTTTCAAAACATTTTTTCAAACCCACACACAACAAAGCACCATTTCAAACAAATGAAAATTAAGGCAAGTTGATCTAAGCAAGTAACTAAGAGCCCATGGATAACCATGGATAGAAAGGGTGCTAATACCTTCCCTTTCTATAATCTACTCCACGAACCCAAGCAAACATCTCAAAGGTTTTTGCTGTGCTTTTTAAACCTTTCCTTAGGATAAAATAAAAAGTCGGTGGCGACTCTTGCTCTACCGAAACATTTGCGAAAACAAACGCAAAACCAAAGTCAGTTCTCCCACCGTATCACAGAACTGGCGACTCTACTGGGGATATTATATTTAAAAGTGGAGTAACCTTAGGGCTTAGATCACCCTCTTGCATGACTAATTGTTTGAATTGATTGCTTTATATCTTGGCTCTCTTGTTTGGGTTTGCAATCCTACACCCGGATTTTTGGGAAACATTCATAGATAGCAATACGTTGTGGAAACTGTGCGGGGTATACCGACACGATCGAAGCAATAGCTATATTAGTGCGACATATTTGTGAGTACCGGTAACCCTTGAGTTCAATCAAGGAGAGTACGGGGCCGCTGAGTGATGTCACTAAGCACTAATGACCTAGAACCTTACTTGACCATCTTGGCCTTTTAGGGGTAGTGAGATGACCGGCTTTGGTGCAGTCCGAAGTTGGTAGATACTCGATATTACACTCATTGGGGGTTGTTTTCTCGGAATATTTTGGTCGCTAGTTAAGTGGCTAAACCAAAACAATGAACGATGAAAACAATCCAATGATATTGAGCTCCTTAGAATCCGGTTACTATTTATAGAACAGGTTTTTAAGCCAACAACACTCAAGAGGGTACTTACCTATGAAACCCCATGCAAGCCTGAAACTAGGGTTTAGTGTGATTTGCTTGTATATATGTTTGTGCATACATCATAAACATCATAAGGCATCATATGCATTCACTAACCATTTCAAGGGTTTGGATCTTCATCTTTGTTCTTGTTTTGTAGGTCATGGAAATTCCTCGCAGAAAAACCATCCAAGTCAACCTTGTGAGAATCTTTCCTCAACTCAAGGAGCTCACCTCAAGAATTCCGGAAAGCTCATCCTTCAGTGAAAGACATGGTAGACTGCTCAGCTTAGTCAACACCAACATTGAAGAAGACATGATGAAAGTGCTATTCCAGTTCTTTGACCCTCTTCACCACTGTTTCACTTTCCCTGACTATCAGTTGGTACCCACTTTGGAGGAATTTTCTCAACTCCTGAGAAATCCTATCCTCAATCAACTACCTTTCAACGGTACGGAAAAGGAACCAAAGCCCGAAGATGTTGCTCGAGCACTACATCTACAGCCTTCTGACATCAAGGGGCATTGGGAAACTAAAAGCGGTGTCAAAGGCTTCTTAGCAAAATTCTTGTTTGAGAAGGCACAAGAATGTTGGAGTTCATTGGACCTACAAGCCTTTGAAGAGATTGTGGCACTCCTTATCTATGGGTTGGTCTTGTTCCCAAATTCTCACCAATTGGTAGATGTCAACGCCGTCAAAATCTTTTTGTCCAGAAATCCAATACCAACATTGCTTAGGGACATCCTTCACTCATTTTACACACGAACAATGAAAAAGAGGGGTGTTCTCATGTGCTGTACTCCTCTCCTTGCAAGGTGGTTTATTTCGCACCTTTCACAATCTGTCTTAAAGAATGACCAAGGCTCAAGGTGGTCCCAACGGTTGATGGCTCTTACTCACTCTGATGTACATTGGTGTTCTCGGTCCAGAGAAAATGTCATCATCGTCGACCGTTGCGGAGAGTTTCCTAATGTTCCTTTACTTGGAATCAGAGGAGGTATCACCTACAACCCTTGCCTAGCTTTGAGGCAATTTGGATATGCACGAAGAGATGGCCCTCACGACATGTTGATTCCTGACCTAATTTTTGACTTCGACAACGATGCGCAAGGACTTCGCCAAAGATTCATCAGAGCTTGGGGGAGGCCCAACAAGGTTGATAGCAAGACACTGGGACACAAGAACTCCATCCCTCTTGAGCCTTACCTCAAGTGGGTACGAGCCCGAGCCCAGAGTTTAATGATGCCTTATCCTCATGTTCTCCCTGTGATTAAAGAGCCCGTCAAGGAAGGAGAGGTTCCCTACACCATCCTACATCCTGACATGCCTACATCGTGGGAGGAAATGCAGAAGAGTTGGATCCAACTCAAGGAGGAATGGAACACTTTTGAAGCCAGCTTCTACGCCAGCAAGAAGAAGGTTTTAGAGCTCACCCGCCGACTCCATGAGCAAGAGGCCCTCAACACCTACATTGCACCGAAGAGGATGCGCAACGTATTTTTACCTTGAGAAGTTGTTTTTGTAATATTTGGCCCATGGGGCATTTATGTACTAACAAATCTTTTCTTCTTAATATGACATGCGTTCTTTTTGTCTGCAACAATTGTGAATTTCTAAAACCCTTGAATGCATTGCATAGATAGCATCTCATGCATCATGTGCATAATAGGTACCCCTTTTTCTACAGGTTGCTTAATCTTCTTCGTTGTTTATTTGGAACAGTCATCATGAATCCAGACTCATCCAGTGAGCAAGTAATCAAGGCCCTTCAGGCCCAAAGTGCCCAGTTTCAAGAAATGGTCCTAAGCCTGGCCCAAGGTCAGCAAGAGTTGAAGGCTCTGCTCCTCAAGAAGAAGAAGAAAAAGAGAACTGCGTTATTCAACACTGGATGCAGGTTTGGGAACACACTCCACAATGAGGCTGATCCAACTACTTCCTCTGCAGAGAAAGATAGTCCCCAAGGGGGAGGAGCTCCTAGTCCTACAATCTCTGACAACGAGACGGACTACAATGACGAACAATACCCACCTGCTGCTGACCGATACAAGCAATTAGAGGACCGCTTGAGCGCCATGGAGATTCAGAATGTGTCGGGGCTGGATTTCGGAGATTTGGGGTTATCTTCTGGGGTAGTAATCCCACACAAGTTTAAGGCGCCTGCCTTTGCCAAATACGACGCGGCTTCCTGTCCAAAGCTGCATCTAAGGTCGTACGTAAGGAAGATCCAACCTTACATGGCAGACAAAAACCTTTGGATCCACTTCTTCTAAGATAGCCTTTCGGGGTCACAGCTTGAGTGGTTCTATCAACTAGATGGAGCTAGTATCCGACATTGGGAAGATTTGGAAACCGCATTTTACAGACAATATCAATACAATTCTGATCTCGCTCCTATGCGTACCCAACTTCAGGGTATGTCTCTAGGAACGGGCGAAGGGTTCAAAGAATATGCACAAAAATGGAGAGATTTGGCTGGCAGGGTGCATCCTCCATTGACGGATCGTGAGCTGGTTGATATGTTTCTAGGGACCTTGTCAGGTCCATTTTTCAATCATTTGGTTGGTAATTCCTCAGTTGGGTTTACGGATCTGATTCTGACGGGTGAAAGGATAGAAGCTGGCATCAGATCAGGAAAGATACAAAAAGCTGCCTCCACAAGTACTGAGAAGAGGCCTTTCAAGAAAGAAGCAAGTGTCGTCTATGGTCCTAGAAGACAAGTCAAGCCAGAAAGTCGCCAAGCCATTAGTGCCTTGGTCATTTCAAAGCCTGTTGCTGCTCCTCAGCAGTACAATCAACAAAGAGGTGAAAGGCCCAAGAGGCAGTATACTCGGCTGAGTATGACTTTGTCACAAATCTTACCACAGCTGTTATCAACCAACCTGGTGACCATCAAAGAGGCTCCAAAGGTCGTGAATACTGCATCTCCTAAGTATAACCCAAATTCCCGTTGTGCTTATCATTCCGATAGCCCCGGGCATACTACTGATGATTGCTGGGCCCTGAGAAACAAGGTGCAAGACCTTATTCGACGCGAAGGAAATACAGTTTGAGGCGCCTGAGAGGCCAAATGTTGTAACTGCTCCTATGCCCCAGCATAGAGTAAATGCCATTGAGGAAGATTTGTATGCTGTTTCGGTGAATGATGTTGCTACCCCTCTTTTGACTGTTAAGAGGAACTTACTACTAGCCGATTTATTTCCAGGCTGTAGCAAGGGTTGCCTCCTGTGTGCTGTTATCCCTACCGGTTGTCCACTGCTGAAATCAGGCATCCAAAGCCTGATGGATAGCAAAGAAATTTTGTTCAAGAAAACTGATGTTCCGTTTGTTTCCGCTGAAGAAGTATTTGTCGTCATAATCTATAATCCTACCAAAGCTCCCCCGAGGAAGCCAGTCCAAATTATGTCTGTTTCACCCATTACTATTACTGTTTCGGGGCCTCTCCCCTATGAGTCTGATAAAGCTGTCCCATGGCATTATGGGGCCGACGTGTATGTGCTTGGAGTGAAGCAGGAGTTCAACACCAGTACCAGTATCAGTAACATCACTGGTCCCGCCAAGATTACTCGCAGTGGCAGGCTCTTCTCGCCTGACATTGCACCGCCAGTTATCCGAAAGCCTCTTATCATCACACCCGCAAGTGTGCATGTTCCAAATCAAGTTCCTGTGTCTACTACTGCTGCCGAGTCCCCTGATGCTCGGGGTAAAGAAGTTGCTACCGATTTGCCTGCCAGGACGAAGGCACCAAAAAAGACTGCTGTTGAGGCCTCCCAACAAGAGATGGAGGAAATCCTTAAAATCATTAAAAAGAGTGACTTCAATGTCGTTGAACAGTTGGGGCATACCCCCTCCAAAATCTCTATGCTATCATTGCTGCTATGCTCAGAGGCCCATGCAAAAGCCCTGATTTCATTTCTAAAAACTGCCCATGTGCCGCAAGAAACCTCTGCAGATCAATTCACTGACTGTGTGGCTAATTTGACAGTTGACAATGGCTTGGGGTTCTCGGATGCTGACCTTACCGCTAAAGGAAAAAATCACAATGATGCCCTGCACGTCTCTATAGAGTGCAGGGGCACTACTCTCGCACATGTATTGGTGGATACCGGTTCTTCCCTGAATGTTTTGCCCAAGAAGGCATTGGATCGTTTGGATTGTGAGGGCCTGGAATTGAAACCTAGTAACATCATTGTTAGAGCCTTCGACGGTTCTAAGAGGATGGTGCACGGTGAGGTAGACATTCCTATCTGTGTGGGGTCCCAAGTCTTCGACTCAACGTTCTATGTAATGGATATTTGTTGTACCCCAAAATTTGCCCTCCCATATTCTTCAAGAAATTGCCAAGTCAAGCCTCAAGATCTCCCCAAGGGTTGCACAGTGTAAGGGTCTCCTAAATAGTCAAAATTAGGGTTTTGATTTTGATCCAGAAAATGAAGTTTCCAAAGGTCCAATCAAGTCCCACATGCCTACAAATATGGTCAAGCATCCTCATACCAAGTTTCAAGACTTTCAGCATAAAATTGCACAGTCAAAAACCCTAATTGCACTACAGTCAATTGTAGGGGCAAAATGGTCATTTGACAGTCAAAAGTTCAAATTTTTGGTCAACATCTCATTTTGAAGCCACAAACATCATTTGATCAATGCTTGATCATGATTCTCAAAGCTTGGCTCAAAAATCATCAAGATGCAAAAGTTTCCTTATTTGGACAGCTGAAAAAGTCAACTGTAAATTGACCAGGGCATAACTTTCACATGGATTATCAGAAAAATTCCATCCAAAGCTCATTTTTAAGAGAAAGACATTTCCTACAACTCATCTTCATACTCCAAGTCCAAGAAATGCTCTCACAAAAAGTTATCAATTTCAACATTATAGGTCATTTTCAAAAGTCAACAAAAAGGGACTTTAAGTCAAAGGCCATAACTTGAGATTGGTAAATCAAAATGACATGGGACCAAAGGAATTGGTTAGAGGACTCAAAGACCTTTCCAAAATGTCCAAGAACATGAGCAAAGCTTAAAAATTGAGCAAGTTATGCCTTGTGGAAGTTGGGAAATTTTTGGATATTTTGAAAAGTCAACTTTGCTTCAAATGACCTAAAATTGCTAATGGGCCTATTTTTCTTCCACAATTCATCATCCAAGGCATGTGCACGACCACTTGGCCCAAAGGGAAGTTTTTCTTCATTTTTTATTTATTTATTTGAATTTTTATTATTAATAATTCATTTAAATTAATTAAATACATGGAAAATACTAAACCTAATTTATCAAATCTTTTTGTACATGTAATAGGTTCAAAAATTCGTGCATAATCAAATATAGAAAGATTTGAAGAGAATTGGTCATGATTGGTACAAAATAGCATGGAAAATATTGAAAAAAGATCTTGAGAAATCAAATTTCAAAAACCATGAATGCCAAGGATTTGGATTGTTTTCTTTGACCTAATTCACTCATACATAAGTATGGAACACAACCCTAATGCTATAAACCCCTAAGCTGCGCTACAGACCAAGCATTGAACTTGAAAATTTTTGCCAAAAACTCAAAACTGAAAACCTAATTCTAGGGCGATTCAAGGCAAGATTTTGAGCTCATTAGCTTGCTAAGGCTTCATAGAAGGATTTTGCATCAAAAACCACAAGCTTTCGTGCCCAGAAACGTGAGAACAATCTCATCTGTACCGAAAAATTTTCATACTCGTGCATCTCAATTCATGCGTTTTTTGCAATTTTTAACATGTGATTTATATTCCTTATGCAATTCTGATGCTAACCCAATAGTTTAATTTTGTTTTCGTGCCCTATATGAAGATTTGCCATTAACAATATTTAGGGTTTGTGAAGCTTGGAATTAGGGGTTGTGAAATAAGGAAAAATTGGAGCACAAGACTTGGACCATTGAAACAAACACGATGAGACGATCATGAATCTACCCTCGCGCTCAATTTATGAGCATCCAATGGCTATTCGCTATTTTCTAATATAGTGCCTATAGAAACGTTTGAAAACCGTTGCCAATGTTTTATTCTTTTTCAGGAAAAAAAACCAAGGAAGAAGATGATGATGTGTAAAACGGTGGTTGGCCTGTTTAAATTTTCGCGCGGAAAACCAAGCATCAACGCGTTTTGTTTTATTATATTTATTTGTTATATTAATTTACAGATAAACAAAGTGGAGCAGTGGTGAAGCGCCTGAGTGGTAACGTTCAGGACCTGGGTTCGAGCCCCAGGTCCTCACTATGTCCATATTATTTTTCAATCAAAATTCCCATGCAGATTCAATATAGTGGACTACCATACACGCTTCCATATAACGCGCCACTTGGCCAACAATGCTAATCCAAGGGACCAGACTTGATGGACACCATAGGCATTAGTCAAGAGAGCTACAGGCTAGCCACGAAAGTCAAAAGGGCCTCAGAATCTTGGGCCAGATTGCTAAAAGAAAACCCTCCAATTTGGGGCAGACCCCCTAGGTTTGCAAGTTTTTATTATTCTTTATTATTTCTATTTTCTTTTAATTATTGTTTTACTAACTAATTTCATATTTCCATAATATATAAAAAAAAACATCAAAAAAATCAGAAAAGACAAGAAAAATAATAAATATTTTTATTTTTAGTATTTTCATAAATAAATTGTATTAATTCATTTAGTTATTAAATTAGGGTTAATTATAATCTTTTCATAATAAAAATCTAAAAAATGGTAGAATTAGGGTTTAATTAATTTTTTATTCCTTTTTATTTTTCTTTCATAAATAATCAAATATTAAATATTTATTTTTGTAATTAAAATTGCATGTAAATTAATTAGGGTTAATTTTAGGTTAAAATTCAATCTTTCCTTAATAAACTAAAAAACAAATAGAATTAGGTTTAATTGCATTTAATTCTTTTTTCCCATTAAAATACCCAAAAATACCAAAAAAAACGTTTCTTTTCTTTTTATCAATTAATTTCGTCACTTAATTTAATTTTGCAAAAAGGGTCCAACGCCCTCGTTTCTAATTTAAATTTAATTCACATATTTATTTTTATTCTTTATAATTTTGATGTATCTCTCCCAAGGCCTTGTAATTAATTGCTCGCACTTTACTTTTCTTTTACTATCTTTATTTTTCTGTCAAATCGGGTTCTGGAAATTTTGGCGATGTGGACCCGCGCCTTTTGTAATAGCTTTAGACTTTTACTTTTCTCGCATTTTTAATTGTTAATCAAGGCATGAAAGAATGTATGGACAAAAATAAAAACAAACGTTAGATCGCCAATAACATGACAAAAGACAAAAATAAATGAAAACGACACACGAATCGCACACACCACCCCTAGGGTACGCCTCACTGTTGCCTTGCCTCGAAAGGTGATCGTCGAGTAGAGGATGTCTTAGTAAGTCCTCATGATCCAGGAACCTGGCATGAGGGTAGCTTCTAAGGTGTCTTCCCATTGCTCTGGTGATCACCATGTCCCGAACCTCGAATTGACCCGAACACCTCCAACGGTGGTGCTACCTACCTCTCAATGGTGGGATGGCACTACTTTAAAGGACATTTACACAGACGAATTCCTTAGGGTAGGTAGGTTCTCGTGGATACTTGCTCTAATCTAAAAAAAAATCAAAAAAAATACTTTTCACACCAACACATTTTCAAAAAGCTTTCGAAAGCAATTTTTCAAACACTCTTGAGGACTGATACAAGAGTCGAACTGGAATTTTTAAAGAAACTTTTTTAAACCCACAGTTGAAAAGCAAACAAACCATTTTTGAAAACACAATGAGCAAGTATCTAAGAGCCCATGGATAACCATGGATAGAAAGGGTGCTAACACCTTCCCTTTCTATAACCTACCTCCCGAACTGAGAGCAATCTCTTTAAGGAATTTTTCTGTGCTTTTGTCCTTTCCATTTGGAGAAAATAAAAGACGGTGGCGACTCTTGCTTCCGCGACATTTCGCGAACCAGCGTTAAACAGTCAGTTCCAGATCCACCGATCACAATATTCGTTTCCTGCTTGTTGGGTCGACCCTGGATTCACAAGGCTGGGGCAGTAACATCCACTCTACACCAGAAGCTCAAGTACCCTGTCAAAGGGAAGATTGTTACTGTGCAGGGTGAGGAGGAATACATGGTAAGTCACTTGAATTCATTCCGGTATATCGAGATGGACGGGGAGTTTATTGAAACCCCCTTTCAGCATTTTGAGGAAGTACCTCCAACGTTGGCATCGGCTAAAACAGTGGTTGAAGAAGACTTTCCATTGAAGATGGCGTCCTTGAAGGATGCCCGGGCTGTAATCGAGTAAGGCAAATGTGCAAACTGGGGTCAGCTTCCTGACTTCACTCAAAAGAATGACAAGTTTGGGTTGGGCTTTACTGCAGAGGCTCAGAGGGATGTTCGCAAGGAAAAGATCAGAAAGGCTCCAGTGTTCATAACCAATCCAAGGGTGAATGCTATCGAGGAGGACGTAGAGGAAGCAGAGTTTGACAGTTGGATCTATCCAACCACCAACAATGGACCAAGTAACTGGACGACAAAGGATTTTACACCTATCACATTTGTCACGCAGTAATTAACTCTTTTGATTTTCAATTTGTAATAAACAATATGTTAAAACTTTATTGGCTCGGTGTCCTACCCGGGGCATCGTAGCTCCGTTTGTGAGGGATTTTTGTATGACATTTCCATATATCATTAATCAAAGCATTGGACGTTTGTTGCATTTCAAATCTTGTGCTCTTTTTCTTTGTGTTATATATTGCAAAACAGCTATATTTACACACACTCACTTACAGGTTTCAATCCACTCTGGATCTCACAGGTAACAGCTCTGCTACTGCCAGTTATAACTTCGAGAATCCGATCAACTTGGCCGAGGACGAAGGTGAAAATGATTGCGAAGTGCCTGGTGAACTCGCAAGACTGCTACTCCAGGAAGAGAGGGCCATTCAACCGCATGAAGAGCCGGTGGAAACAGTGAACCTGGGTACTGAGACAGATAGAAAAGAAGTCAAGATTGGTGTCAATCTAGAGCTCAGCGTGAAGCAACGATTGATCCAGATGCTACATGATTACATGGAGATCTTTGCTTGGTCATACGAAGACATGCCCAGTTTGGATGCCGACATTGTGGTTCATCACCTGCCAACCAAGGAAGACTGCCCTCCGGTAAAGCAAAAGGTCTGCCGTATGCGTCCAGAGATGTCCGAAAAGATCAAAGCCGAGGTTATGAAGAAATTCGATGCCGGGTTTCTAGCAGTAACCTCTTACCCTCAGTGGGTTGCCAATGTGGTGCCAGTGCCGAAGAAGGACGGTAAGGTCAGAATGTGTGTCGACTACAGGGATTTGAACAGGGCCAGCCCCAAAGATGATTTTCCTCTGCCTCACATCGACGTTCTTGTTGACAATACTGCTCAACACAAGGTGTTCTCCTTCATGGATGGTTTTTTAGGGTATAATCAGATCAAGATGGCTCCGGAAGATATGGAAAAGACTACCTTTGTGACTCAATGTGGCACCTTCTGCTACAAGGTCATGCCATTTGGGTTGAAAAATGCTAGGGCAACCTACCAACGTGCCATGGTTGCCTTATTTCATGATATGATCCATCATGAGATTGAGGTATATGTTGATGACATGATTGCAAGGTCTCAAACTAAGGAGGAGCACCTTGACCATCTGCGGAAGCTGTTTGACCGATTGAAGTTATACAAGCTGAGGTTGAATCCCAACAAATGCACCTTTGGGGTGAGATCCGGAAAATTGCTAGGTTTCATTGTAAGCGATAAAGGTATTCAGGTGGACCCTGCCAAGGTAAAAGCCATACAAGAGATGCCAACTCCCAAGACAGAGAAAGAAGTCAGAGGCTTTCTGGGACGACTGAATTACATTGCCCATTTCATCTCACATCTAACTGCTACCTGTGAGCCAATCTTCAAATTACTGAAGAAAGATCAAGTAGTACGTTGGAACAATGAATGTCAGGCCGCTTTTGAAAAGATAAAAGAGTATCTCCAAGAGCCACCCATTCTTATGCCACCAGTGGAAGGGAGACCTCTAATACTATACTTGACAGTACTTGACAATTCAATGGGGTGTGTGCTGGGGCAGCATGACGAGTCTGGCCGAAAAGAGCACGCTATTTATTACCTGAGCAAAAAGTTTACCGACTGTGAGTCTCGGTACTCACTGCTCGAGAAAACTTGTTGTGCTCTAGTATGGGCTGCTCGCCGGCTGAGACAGTATATGTTGGCTCACACTACTCTGTTGATTTCAAAGATGGATCCCATCAAGTACATATTCGAAAAGCCTGCTCTGTCTGGAAGAATAGCAAGATGGCAAATGATCTTGACAGAATATGATATCCAGTATACAACTCAAAAAGCAATCAAAGGAAGTGTACTGGCCGATCAGTTGGCACACCAACCTGTGGACGATTACCAATCGTTGAACTTTGAATTTCCGGACAAAGACATCATGGTGGTAACTGATTGTGAAGTGCCTGGACCGGATGAAGGACCTGAGGAAGGATCCCGATGGTCTATGCATTTTGACGGAGCCTCCAACGCTTTGGGTAATGGTGTCGGCGCTGTAATCATATCCCCTAAAGGAACTCATACTCCACTCACCGCCCGATTGTGTTTCAACTGCACCAACAACATGGCAGAATATGAGGCATGTATCACGGGTCTTCAAGCTGCAATCGACTTAAGGATCAAGTTTCTGAGTGTCTTCGGAGATTCCGCTCTTGTGATCAATCAGGTCAAAGGCGAGTGGGATACGAAACACCCAAATCTTATTCCTTACAAGGAGTATGTGTTGACCTTGCTTCCCCACTTTGAAGAAATAACTTTCGAACACTTTCCAAGAGAGGAGAATCAGTTAGCGGACGCACTAGCTACGATGTCTTCAATGTTCAAAGTCAAATGGGATAATGAGGCTCCCCGGATCATCATCTGGAAGTTGGACGAACCTGCATACTGCTGCGACCTTGAGGCCGAAAAGGTGACTGAAAAACCCTGGTATCATGAGGTAAAGAGCTACTTGGAAACTCAGGAATACCCTGAAGGTGCATCTGTCAACGACAAGAAGTTCATGAGAAGGTTTGCGGCAAAATTCTTCCACAGCAACGGCATTCTCTACAAACGGAATCATGATTCAACTTTACTGCGTTGTGTGGATAAGACTGAAGCAGAGAAGATCATGATAGAACTGCATGAAGGTACATTCGGGACACATTCCAGTGGACATACCATGGCAAATAAAATCCTTCGGGCAGGATATTTCTGGTTCCTCTGAACATCCTGACGGCACCTTGGCCTTTTGCAATGTGGGGCATCGATATGATCGGCGAGATTCGATCGACGGCGTCCAACGGGCATCACTTCATCTTGGTAGCGATTGATTACTTCATGAAGTGGGTTGAGGCAGCTTCCTACGCCACGGTAACCAAGAGTGTCGTTGCACGGTTCATTCGGCATAATATGATCTGTCGATATGGTGTACCGGAAAGGATCATTACGGACAATGGTACCAATCTTAACAACAAGATGATCACTGAGCTCTGCGAGCAATTCAAGATACAGCACCATAACTCTTCTCCTTACCGGCCGAAGATGAATGGGGCTGTAGAAGCAGCTAATAAGAATATAAAAAAGATTGTGCAGAAGATGACAATGACCTACAAAGATTGGCACGAAATGTTACCGTTTGCTCTTCACGGGTACCGTACCTCAGCAAGGACGTCAACCAGGGCAACACCCTTTTCCTTGGTCTATGGCATGGAGGCAGTCTTGCCAATTGAAGTCCAGATACCCTCTCTCCGGATAATGAAGGATGCAGACTTGAACGAAGATGACTGGATCCAGACTCGACTTGATCAATTAAACCTAATTGACGAAAAGAGACTCACCGCTATCTGTCATGGTCAGACGTATCAAAAACGGATGATCAGGGCATTTAACAAGAAAGTCAGACCACAAGAGTATCAAGTTGGGGACCTGGTAATCAAGCGCATCATCCTTCCTCAAAGTGATCCCCGGGGCAAATGGACCCCCACATACGAAGGGCCATTTGTGGTTAAACATGTGTTCTCAGGAGGAGCCATGATTCTAACCACCATGGATGGTGACGACCTTCCTCACCCCGCCAATGCAGACATAGTAAAAAGATACTACGCATAAGTAAAAGACCCGCTAGGTTGACATACCTAGGCAAAAATAAGGGCTTCCCGGCGAACCAAAAGGGTTCGGGCAAAAATAAGGGATGAAAATGAAAAAAATCTGTACACCCGGCAAGTCGAAAACCTGAAAAGGCGGCTTGGGAAAAAATGGGTATCCCGGTGGACTGAAAACCCGAAAGGGCGGTCCAGGCAAAAGTTAGGGATAAAGCGTAACACTATGTCTCATTGGATCACCTTGCATCCAGAATTCGGCATCAACTATCTGGCTCGGACTTCGGCATCGATCAATCAGCTTCATCTTCAACTAAGCAGCAAAGTGATGAGACGCTTGAAGACATAAAGGCGATAGCAGAGTTGGAACCCAATGGGAATATTGTGCACATAACTGTTTTGTTTCCTTTTTCAAAATTGTATAAACTTTATGTTGTTCGGCGGTATTCTCTTACTAGGACGTCAGCCTCTTGTACAAAAAAACGCCTATTTACAGGCAAATTTCAAAATCAATACAGATTCAGTTTTCCAAACAAATTGCCAATTGTGTTTTCCCTTTTTTCTGCTTTGTCTTGCGAAGAACGTCCAATGTTCATTTTTGATATATGCATTTGACATTAAATTGCTAGTTCATAAATACTTGCATACGAAACAAAAGACTAATTACAGGTGACATCAAAGATAGGGGCAATGTAAAGTTGTCTGATGCAGTCTGGTTGCTTTGTCCGCCGAGGTACCAAGGTAGATTTAACTGAAGAATATGATCAAGTTATCTCAACTCCCCACAGAGTAAGACAGGATAGCAACATTCCCCAGCGGAGTATAGACATTCATCAACAAGCATCCCCGGCAGTCTTGATCTAAGATTGTTCCCCGGCGGAGCATCAACGCCCCAGTGCAATTCCAAAAGTTTCCCCAGGGAAGTGGAATTCTTATCCCCAGCAGGTCTTGAAGCTTATCCCCAGTAGATTCTGGAAGCTTATCCCCTGCAGAGTACGGACGTCCCTCCCAAGCTTTATTCAAAGTTATTCCTTACAAGGGCTTATAATTGGGTTATCCTCAGCTAATTGCCACGGAAGATCGCCCTCGTCGAAGTTCTTCCTATCCCCAGCGGAGTTCATCAAAGCTCCCCAACATAACTTATCAACACAATCCCCAGCAGAGCTTACCATTGTCATCCCCAGAGGAGTTTATCATTGTTATCCCCAGCGGAATCCATCATTGAAATCCTCAGCGGAGCTCTCATCAAAACTTCAGCGAAGTATCTCTTCCACAGAATAATTCCCCTCAGAGTAATCTCTCCAACAAGTTTATTCCCCAACGGAGTCATCTTCTCCTACCGGTGTATTCTTGCAACCATCCTCCCCAGCGGAAGCGAAGAACTTTACTCTTCAACATCAGCCCAGGATTTAATTCCCCGGCCGATTGTCAAGGATTTATTTTCCTAGACGAAGATACATTCATAAACAGTTCTCATTTCATGCATCTTGCTTACATACATGATAAAGTTCATACAACACTATCTCATGTTGAACATCATAACATCATGCATTTCATACATCATGACATTGCATACAACTGATGTTTTGCCTTTCAGGAAAAAGACAACTATCTATCAACTATCACAATTCCGGACTCGATTCCTGTATCTAGCCAGGGCATGTCTGAAGAGTTCGAAGATTCGATTCCTGTATCCATCCAGGGCATATCTGTTGACAACTATTTCCAGATTCGATTCCTGTATCCAGCCAGGGTATATCTGTTGACAACAATTCCGGACTCGATTCCTGTATCTAGCCAGAGCATGTCTGAAGAGTTTGAAGATTCGATTCCTGTATCCAGCCAGGGCATATCTGTTGACAACTATTTCCAGATTCGATTCTTGTATCCAGCCAGGGCATATCTGTTGACAACAATTCCGGACTCGATTCATGTATCTAGCCAGGGCATGTCTGAAGAGTTCGAAGATTCAATTCCTGTATCCAGCCAGGGCATATCTGTTGACAACTATTTCCAGATTCGATTCCTGTATCCAGCCAGGGCATATCTGTTGACAACTATTTCCAGATTCGATTCCTGTATCCAGCCAGGGCATATCTGTTGACAACTATTTCCAAATTCTATTCCTGTATCCAGCCAGGGCATATCTGTTGACAACTATTTCCAGATTCGATTCCTGTATCCAGCCAGGGCATATCTGTTGACAACTATTTCCAGATTCGATTCCTGTATCCAGCTAGGGCATATCTGTTGACGACTAATTCCAGATTCGATACCTGTATCCAGCCAGGGCACATCTGTGAGCAACCGATCGAAGATTCGATTCCTGTATCTAGCCAGGGAATGTCTGCATGAAGAAGATTGAAGATCAAACACCTGTAACAAGCCAGGAAACCATCTTCCTTTCTCAAAGTACACGAGTTCTCGCTAAAGGAATCTCTTACGCGATCGACACTTCCAAATGGCATCTATAAGCCCATTCCCGACAAGGTTCTGTCACATCTCCAGATGGCATCTATAAGCCCATCTCTCTATCCACCATCTCTCCAAATGGCATCTATAAGCCCATTCCCGCCATCACATTGCCAATACTCTACTATGCGAGTGCAAATTTTCGGGCACTCTAGTGTCCAATCTCCTTTTACCTTCGAGTCGCGAAAGGCAAACTTGCCAATCTAACTCTTCAGGTTCAAGAAGATTGAACAGGGGCAACTGTTGTACCCCAAAATTTTCCCTCTCCTTCTTCAGGAAATCATCTTGGATTTTCAAGGTCCCTCTGAAATAAATCCAAGTCCAGAACTGTCATTTTTGCCCAATCAAACCACTTACAAGAGCAAGATGATCACACAAGCTCTAAAGACAACGCTTTTATCTTGAGAAAAATCAAATTCTAAGTACTTGGAATGTTTCTCTAAAAAAATGTGTGTTTAAGAAAAATCAGCGCTTCAGAACTTCTGGACCAATTCCAGATAAAAACGGTCAGAAGTTGCAAGCTTGGCTCAGCGTAGTCAGAAGTTGGCTTTTCAGCAGCTACATCAGCTCAATCAGAAGTTGTAAACGTGGTTTAGTATGTAAGCCTCAGACAGAACATGACTCTTTCAGCAGTTACACAAGCTCAGTCAGAATTTGCTAAGGGAATGCAAAAGAAGCAGGGAAGTCTGAAGGCTCTTTCAGAACATGCTGAAATCAGAAGATGAAAAGGTCAGAAGAGTGGGTGTTACACTGATACAGAATCTATAAGCCCAGGAGATCCAGAAGCAAATCCAAGGAACGTATCATAAAATCAGGAGAATCCCCAGAACTTACTAAGACAACAGGAAGCCAAGGCCAGAGCATGGTTTGCGCTGTTCTTTTTGAAACAGAACTGCTGATTCAATGTTGGTTTCCATTACCAGAATATTGATGTTGATAGGTCTTGTCACCATTTAATGCTCATTAATGCTTCCAACCACTCCTGAACATTCATCCAAGTAATCCCTTCACGTGTGGCTTGGAAAGCGCCTTTTTGCAGACTCTGGCATGGGTCTACACGCCACCGCCCACTTAAGAGGTCACTTCTCTCCAATCCACGCCTGCTGCTGCAGCCTAGGCTGAAGGCTATCTGTTATCACAACTTCCCAGGAATTTCTGTCAAAGAACAATTCAAACTCTGTTGGCGCTTTAATGTTGAAGGCACCCACAAGAACTTTGCCTATAAATAGAGAGTCATTGTCCACTGCAAAAGGGCGTTAAAAAAGAAATAAAAAAATTGCTAAGAGAGAAACAGAAACCCTTAGCAAAATAGTGTTCTGAAACTCTGCCAAAATCTCCAGCTTGTTTCATAACTTTGAATTTCTCATCTTCAACTTTATCCAATACCCAGTTTTCTGTGTGAACTAAAAAACCTCTTTTCAAACTTCTGACCCTATATACGCATACACCTTCACCTACCCTTTTCAAAAAAAGAATCTGTCCAGAACACCACCAGAGCCAAAAGCTAGCGTTCACCCACAAACTTTTCCAACAGCCAGGTAAGCACCTGCTGACCTTCATCACGCTGCTAAGCATCATCAGCTGTGCATACTCAAATAAACATAATGTAAATATCATATTGTTGCTGTTTACATTCTGAGGATTTTCATACCTCAGAATGTTCTGAGCCAGTGTAGGACTTGCCTGTGACCTTGTTGGTTCTGACCTCTGAAACATTTTGACATTTGCTGGATCTGTTCCAAATATGTTTCCTGTTTTGTGGAATAACAACAAAATTGCAGAAGTTCTGATTAGTACAGGGAAAAGCCAAGTGTTGACTTTGACGTTAGCACATCTTAAGCCTGTTTTGCTGTCAATGATATCAGAACCTCTGAGAGTTATTGCCTTTCCAGCAGAATCAGAACTTCTGGTTTCTCCACTAACAAACTTCTGTCTTGCAGCGCAGGGGGGTCAGAACTTCTGATTTCCCCACTAACAGGGTTCTGTTTTGCAGGTGCCAGAGTCAGAAGTTCTGACTCATACAGTTTAACCAAGAGGTTGATCATCTGGCAGCGGATCTGAGTCAGAACTTCTGATGACCTCTCAGCAGCGCGCTGGCTCCCTCTCTCTCTCTCTCTCTCTATATCTTGTTTTTTGCTATTTTCTTTTTTGTCTATTTTTCTCGTTGAACCCCCCATGTACAAATGTGTATCCCCATCCCCTAATTGTTGTAATAGCGTAGGATTTTGTATTTCCGCTTCTTATTGCTAGTAATTAGGACGTGTATGGCAAGATAAAATCAATGAAATAGAAAAACCTAATTCAAAGAAAAAACTCTTGTATGCAATAAAACACACTTGCACACTAACACCCCTAGGGTTACATCCACTTGTTGCCTTTCAAAATTAGGCCATATTGCATGTTAGGTCTCTTTGGGCAAAACAAACAATTCAAAATGATCATAGTCCCTCGATGACGCTTTCGAAAGTTGCCTAAAAATGATCAAGTCCCTTAAAGGAAAAATTGCCCAAAGATACTTGGCACCATTGCAATTATGGTCTAAACGATGACCCGCGCCCGTCCCTTTCACCTCCTAACACAAGATTGTCCACCAAATGCAATGGTGGAACAAAATTGTTAAAAGGGTTAAAAACATAGGAGAAATCTTTGAGAAATTTAGGAGTAGATAACCTCTTAGTTACTTGAATCAAACTTGCAAAACAAAACACTTGCCTATTTTCTAAACCACACATCACTACACTTTCAAAACAACTTTCAAAAACAAATGAAAACCTTTTCAAAAGACATACACCTTTGTATACATCCCAACATGGATCATTACAAAGGTTGCCACCACATTGGCCTCTTTTCAAAACATTTTTTCAAACCCACACACAACAAAGCACCATTTCAAACAAATGAAAATTAAGGTAAGTTGATCTAAGCAAGTAACTAAGAGCCCATGGATAACCATGGATAGAAAGGGTGATAATACCTTCCCTTTTTATAATCTACTCCCCGAACCCAAGAAAACATCTCAAAGGTTTTTGCTGTGCTTTTTAAACCTTTCCTTAGGATAAAATAAAAAGTCGGTGGCGACTCTTGCTCTACCGAAACATTTGCGAAAACAAACGCAAAACCATAGTCAGTTCTCCCACTGTATCACATATACCAACTCGTAGATATGTGTAACAAAGCCATATAAGTCATCTTCACCACCATCTGTAACTCCTTTTACAAATACACCACTATTTATGGTTTTTTTCCCTTCAGTCCATGTCTCATTGTGAAATTTATATTCGTTCATGAAGTATGTGTGCCATTCATTTGCGGTATGAATAGGCCCATAAGACAAGTTTCTCAAATGGAGTATTTCTATAGTCAATGTAACAATGCTAAACAATCTCTCCTTCAACCATGCTGGAAATTGAGCATGAATGACACCAGATGTTGATTGTACACCGATAATATAAAAATAGGCATTATTAAATTCCTTAAAAAGAAACACACTATAATTTTCAAGGTAATAATTTTTATATTCACACTCTAAAGAAAATTAAATACTTTCTCAAGATATGGTTTAACTTCAACGCAATTGATGAAGACATGGACATGCGCGGATTGCATTTCTTTTTGGGTCAACCAATGCACACCCTTCTTTATAGAGGGACAACCTGGAAGCCCAAAGACTAATAAGGTGAATTGACTTCTTTCGTTAACATTTACAGGATTCCGTATGATTCTTGGAGTTAACATCAAGTGATTGAAATAGTGACTGCAAAAATGTGATGTTTCATGATGCAAGTAATATGCATATATTGATCCTTCAACTCTAGCTTTATTTTTCATCGATCGCTTTGAATCACCCATGAACCTTTCAAACAGATACATCCACCTATATTGAACAGGTCCGCCAAGATAAGCTTTATATGCAAGATGCACATGTAGATGTTCCATGGAGTAAAAAAAAAACCAGGCAGAAATATTGTTTCCAAATTATAGATAATTAGTGGAATATTTCGGCCCAACTTAATGATGTCGTCCACTCTTAAAGCTAACGCACAAATATCTCTAAAAAATTGACTAATTTCAGTTAGTGAATTAAGCACGTGTTTGGGTAGTGAACCAAACTCAATTGGTAGCAATTGTTCCATAAAAACGTGGGAATCATGACATTTTATACTATGCAACTTCCCAGTGTTAGTGCTGAAACGGTAAAGCGGCAAGCAAAATTAAGTATTTATTTTAGGGTATATCATATCATCTATACATGGATTAGTGAGAGGGAAAAACTACCATTCAAGAGTTTCAATCCTTCTAAGTTTGGAAAAGGGGTTTGCGGAAAAAGTGTAGGAAAAGTAAATAAAACAATAAAGAAAGCGATAAACAATCATCTGTAGCCTAAGAGAATTCATTATAGAATCGCATTTCACTCTACCCGTCAAATAATTAAACTTTCGAATCAATTGCGCGCAACCTAAATCACTCGTCAATGCCATCATGTATCGCTCACACTAAGGCTATCTCTAATGCAAAGTGAGACATCACCTGTATTGCTCTAGGAGGCGATCTCATGTGCAACTCAAACAACCCGAATGCATTACATAACCAATATCCACATGAATATTAAGCATAAATCTATGTCTAGATTCTAAGACCTAATAGATATTCATTCAAGAAAGAGGTTCGGAAAGCATATGTCTACGACAAATCAAAATTTTGCAATAAAGCAAAAATCAAAAATAAACACCGGTATTAATTTGTAAAAGAGATTTCATACAATCCCATGATCAACAAATGTACATACATAAAGAATAAATCTATCTATACATACAAAATCAACCATTGTAATGATACATAGGGAATAAGGAGATGAATAGGAAACTTCTCGCGGTGTCAACACGATTCGAGATAACCCATAACCAATCGACAAAATGCACCATCCAATGATGTTGGGTAAACTTCTAAACTACAAAAAAATTGGATCAGAGCTCCTCCAAGAGGGAAAGATATGATAAAACCTAACAAAATCTGTTTTAGATCTATATATACAAAAATGAGTTATGCAGATCGTGCTAAGCGCCAACACCCGTGCTAAGCGCGCACTCAATTATTCACTAAACCTCCTTAGAGCGTGCTAAGCGCCAAATACCATGCTAAGCATGCTAGCCTCTGCCATAATTTTCTCTTCAGCTCCCAGGGTGTGCTAAGCGTGCACTAACCATGCTTAGATTGTTTGCAACACTTATTTCTTCCAAAATTGCGCGTTTGAAGTCGTGTCTTCGATACTTTATTGCTCAAGCTCCAAATACGCACCAAAACCTATAAAAATACATTAAAACTATCAAAAGGTACATAAATGAATCGAAAACTTAATAATACACAAAGAATACATATTTATACACAAAGCGGAAAATTATTCAAATAATTTTAACAAAAGAACCGATAAGTGCCACAAATTATATACACAAAATAATGACATTTTGGCACTTATCAAACTCTTCCCAATGTGAACTTGTTTGTCCTCAAACAAGGTCAAACAAATCAAAGAACAAAAGTAACTAACCAAAGAATCATGAATCAACAACTTTTCAAAATGGAATAAAAAATGTATGGTTCAAATAAAAACATACAAGCAAAGTAAATACTTACCACTATACTACAACGATAACGTATAAACGAAACAAATCACAAGTACAAAAATAATACTAAACATTCTAAAATAAAACAAGGGATAAGTCCTAAAGCTAATCTAAACAAAAAGTTGCCTTAACCTAAGAGAGTGATCAACTCACAAAGACTCAAGCTACACAATTTCAATCAAACTTCTTCTTCATTCCAAATTTCTCAAACTAAACATAATATTTTTTCGCACAATTATTCGAACTCTTTTTGTTTTTATTTTTTCAATTTTTTCTTTCTTTTTCTTTTTCTTTTACAATCTCATAGCAATCACAACATACGCACATAAACATTTCTCTTCCCAACTTGAATTCAACCATACCATAATATGAATACTCCCTACTTTCTAAGGCAAGGTAAAAATTCAAACCATAAATCATAATTGAGGATTCAAGAAAACAAAGAATCAATATCTATACAAAAAGATGAACCAAACACTCATAGACAAGCATTTAGAAAAAACAACATGGACATCAACAAAAAGGCTCAAAGAGGTTACTAATGATCACACACTCACAAGGTGAATGGAATATTTGGTCAAGGTAGTTATGCTCAAAACGAAACAAATGTCTTGATCACTTTCATGCTTTCATACAATCAAAACAAACAAAAGATTAAACATAATGAAATCCAGTTAAAACAAGAATTGTGGCCTCCATCATATATGAACAATGAAAAGCTTCCTCACATTTATGGGTAAAAAGGGAACCAAAGTGATTCAATCAAAAGCAAGTAATGCAAAAAGAATGAATGATATAGTAATTATACAAATGAAAAGTTTCCTAAATATGTTATGCTATAGAAAACGATAAACGAGTACCTGACGTGTACCAACTTTGAAAACTATCATTACCATACATTCGCAAGTTGAAACACTCAAACTCGAGAAAAATAACCTCAAAATTCTTTAAGTTACCGAACCAAAATTAGATTCCAGACAATCAATAAAAGAATTAGAAAAATATTACTAATGTTAATTACTACTATAAGGCCTTGGTGAAAGTGGGAAAAAGGAGAGCCAAGTGAAATGAAAAGACTTCACTGGCTGATCACAGCAGAGCGCGCTAAGCGCCAAAACACGCGCTAAGCGCCAAAACAAGCGCTAAGCGTGCTACCCCAGTAGAAGAAAAACTGGACATCAATCTTGCAGTCTAAAAACAACCTCCACAATCACCTACACTACTCTCATTTACACATCTAAATGGCATTTATAACACATACACACTTCCAAAAGCTAAACACGACAATCTTGCGGAAAACCACAAAGAATAACAACATAAAATAACTAATATAAATATACTAAAAGAATGGGTGAAAATTGATTAAATAAGTTGTAAAGTGAAGATTTGAGAATTTTATGAACAATCCGAGTACAAATTGTTTAATGAGTGTTCACCATACTACCTAAGCTAGATGAAAAGTAACAACAACAAAAAAATATAAAACATGCTTGTTTTACGTCATAAGCTCGACGCCTATTATTTACAAACCAACACGTTGCTTCGGACGAGCCAAACACTTCACTCGCGCCTTCGCTTAAATCTCTTCAAGCTCTAACCAGAACTACACATCTAACCACACTTGGAAAACGTTAAACAAAACAAGTATACTATCTACAAATGAACAAGTATGTAAAAGATGCACAAATGTATGATATAAACATATTTACAAAACTTAGAAAGAAAAACTATCGCGATGTAATTAATATTAACACCAATCCCCAACAACGACACCATTTTCCTGAAGCAGTAAAGCGACAAGAAAAAGTAAGTATTTATTTTAGGATATATCATATCGTCTCCATATGGATTACTGAGAGGGAAAACTACCGTTCAACCGTTCCAATACTTCTAAGTTTGGAAAATGGGTTTACGGAAAAAGTGCAAGAAAAGTAAATAAATCAATAAAGAAAGCAATAAACAATCATATGTAGCCTAAGAGAATTCATTATGGAATCACGTTTCACTCCACCCGTCAAATACTTAAACTTGCAGATCAATTGAATTCAACCTAAATCACTCGTCAATAACATCACATATTGCTCACACTAAGGCTAGCTCTAACGCAAAGTGAGACATCGCTCGTATTACTCTCGGAGGTGATCTCAGGCGCAACTCAAATATCCCGAATGCATTACATAAATGATATCCACATGAATTATAAGCCTAAATCTATGTCTAGAGTCTAGGGCCTAATAGATATTCATTCAAGAAAGAGATTCGGAAAGCATATGTCTATGAAAAACAAAAACTTCACAATAAAGCAAAAATCAAGAACAAACACTGGTATTAATTTGTAAAAGAGATTTCATACAATCCCATGATCAATAAATGTACATACATAAATAATAAATATATACATACAAAACCCACCATTGGAATGATATACAGGAAAGAAGGAGATGAATAGGAAACTTCTCGCGGTGTCAACATGATCCTAGACAACCCATAACCAATCGACCAGATGCACCACCCAATGATGTTGGGTAAACCTCTAAACCACAGAAAATTAGATAAGAGCTCCTCCAAGCAGGAAAAATATGATAAAAGCTAACAAAATTTGTTTTAGATCTATATATACAAAAATGAGATACACAGATCGCGGTAAGCGCCAACACCCACACTAAGTGCGCACCCACTTATTCACTAAACCGCCTTAGAACGTGCTAAGCGCCAAATACCGCACTAAGTGTGCTCACCTCTGCCAGATTTTTCTCTTTGACACTTTATTGCTCATTGTGATACGGTGGGAGAACTGACTTGAGTTTTGCGTTTGTATTCGCACTTGTTCGGTTTAGCAAGAGTCGCCACCGACTTTTTAGTTTATCCTAAAGGAAAGGTTAAAAAAAGCACAGGAAAAACCTTTGAGATGTTTTTGTGGGTTCGGGGGGTAGATTATGAAAAGGGAAGGTATTAACACCCTTTTCATCCATGGTTATCCATGGGCTCTTAGTTACTTGTTTTAGATCACTTGCCTTGATTTTCAATTGTTTGAAATGGTGCTTGTGTGTGTGTTTTGAAAATGTTTTGAAAAAGATGCCTTTGTCTTGGCAACCCTTGTAACAATTCTTTACTCGAATGTTTTACAAAAGGTGTTTGTCTTTTTGAAAAGATGTTTCAAGGTTTTGAAAGTTGTTTTTGAAAGTTGTGTTGTGGAGTGGGTTTTGAAAGTAGGCAAGTGTGTTTTGCAAGTTTGATCAAGTAACTAAGATTTGTCTACCCCTAAATTTACTCAAAGATTTTTCCTAAGTTTTAACCCTTTTGACAGTATTGTTCCACCATTGTATTTGGTGGACAACCTTGTGTTAGGATGTTAACGGGACAGGCGCGGGTCATCGAGGGACTATGATCATGAAATGGTGCCAAGTGTCTTTGGCATTTTTTTCCTTTAAGGGACTTGATCATTTTTTAGGCAACTTGAGAAAGCGTCATCGAGGGACTATGATCATTTGATTTGTTTTGTTTTGCCAAAGAAACTCAACATGCAAGCATGGCCCATTTTGGAAGGCAACAAGCGGGATTACCCTAGGAGGTGCAAGTGTGATTGGTGTATTGATTATCATGCATTTGTCTTTGTATTAGGTTGTCTAGCAGTTGATTTTGAATCTTCGCATACAAACCCTAATTACTATACAGTATATAGAAAGCGATAAATTGCGGGAATTTAAAGTCTAAGCTATTACAAATAAGTATCCGGGAATGGGGGTACAAATATTTACAAATGGGGATGAGTCATATCAGGATAGTATTGTCCAAATAATATTTACAACCAAATCGAATCGCCTTCTCAATGTAACATGTATCAATGTATAAGAATAAAAGCAATGTATCAAAAGTATTTGTGTATGTGATTATTTACAAGTGATGCAAGATGTTAACTTAATGCAAAATTAAGTAAGTATTTATTCTTTTTGTGTTTTTTGTTAATGAAGTATGAACAAAAGTTTTAATTAAAAAAAGAAGAAAAAATGTTTTAAGTTTAGAGAGAACTAACATTTATACAGTTTTAGTTAATGTTATATAAACAAAAGGGTTTTAAAGAAAAATATTTAATTCAAAACAAACTAATTATTTATGTATCTTTCAATGTTTTACATACAAGAAAATTATTTAACTCCAAATTTTATTCTTATGTATTTTTAATTATACTAACTAAAAAAACGTAATTAAGAAAGTTTTATATAAAAGAGTTAATGTATTATTTTATTTACAAAATAAATTAAATTATATAAGAAGAAAATAAAAGGGTATTAGTTATAAGAGAAAAGCAATAAATGGGCTTAAGGGGAATTTGCTTGGCCCAATCAAAATAGGCAGGGTTAAGGACAAGGGGGGTATGCACGCTGGAATTGAGATTGGGCTTAGGCAGATATGAGGCAGAGGCCCAACGCGTTTTGATAGTTTTGTTTGTTAGGGTTTTCAAAGTTTTGTTTCAGATGGGTTTTACAGTGTACAGAGGCGTCGTTCCCTTCTTCTCCGTCCTCTTCGCTTTCTCAAGCCAAGCTTTTTCTGAACAAAATTCTCCGCCTATGGCCACCAGGCGCCACCATCAACTCCTCCTCCCTCCATGGTTGAGCACAACAGCGACACGAAAAGGTAACAATTTCCCATTTTTACGTCTTAGGGTTTCGGATTTGTTTTGCTCGTGTTTTAGCTTTTCATGTATTGATTCTTTATGTGATATTATCTGTTTCTTGTGAGGAGTAAAAAGAAAAGGGAAAAGGAAATTTATACCTTTGGAGGGTTCGTTGCTTGGAGAGGAGGAGAGGTGGACTAGAGGCGTCCTAGGGCGGCCAAGGCGAGGGAGTGTGATGCTGTGCTTGCTGGAAATCTGGTATTCGTATTTGCTTTTATGGTTTTATGATGAATATTGAAAGCCCTAGCTTAAGTGGTTCTTTTCCTCTTCTAAATGCTGGCTTTTGCTTCTGTATGTTGAAATGTTGATGTTGAAGATGTTGCTTTGATATCTTCTGCTTGCTTGCTCTGAATCTGAGATTATTTGTTGTTGGACCCTGTGATGAGCTTAGCTCTGAGGGTTTGGATGTTGTTGCTTCATGATGATGAAATTGAAACTGAGATGCCTGCTTATTGTTATTTTACTTCTGAATAGCTTCTCCTCTCTTGGCTTGCTTTTGTATGATGATGATGCTTGGAATCTGAGTATTGTTTTTGGACCCTGTGATTAGCCTAGCTCTGAGGGTTGCTGTTGCTTCAGTTGTTGTTGATATGTTGGTTCTGAGTTGCCTTCGATATACTTGCTCAATGATGAACCTAGGTTCTGAGAGATTGTTTGGATTGGTTTGTTGCTTTAGTGTTTGATGATGAGTTTAGGCTTTGAACAATTTGTAAGCTTGTTTGGCTTTTTAGAGGCTTTTGATGCTTGGCTTTTGTTTTATGCTTAGCAAGGCTTGAGGGTTTGTTTTGAAACAGGAAGGTTCAGGCTTGGAGTTTCTTTCTTCTGTTATGTAACAGGTTTAAAGGGAGCTTTGAGGCTTATGCTTGGCAAGGCTTAAGGGTTTGAACAGGTTTCAGGACTTTGTGTTATGTTACAGTTTGAAAGAACTTGTATATTTGAAACAGGTTAGGCTTGAAGCTTGTTTTTGGAGGCAGGCTGTTTGCTTGCTTATGTTATGTAACAGGTTTTGAAAGGTTACAGGCAAGAGGCAAGCTTCTGTTACAGTTTGTAACTTGTTTGTTTGTGTTATATCTTTTCTATGTCTTTCTGCCCCCCCCCCCCCCCCCCCCTTGCTTGTTCTGATATCCTTTGTTTATATCTTTAGGCCTGCTGTACTGTAAGCTTCTTACTTCTCTCTCTTTCTCTCTCCATAGAAAAAAAGCTTTGTTTATTGCTTTAAACTGTAGTTTCTGAAAAAGTGATTGGCTGGGAAATGATGATTTTTGAATATGTTTGCTTGCATTATGGTTTTGCTCTGCATATCTCTTTTCCAGATTTCCTGCATATCTCTTGACAGCTTTTGTACTTTCTTTGGACAGTTCTGCACTTGGTTAGGCATTGTGCAGTTCAGTTTTAACTTTGTAGTTTGTTTGGCATATTCTGGACAGTTTAGTTTCTTTGACAGTTTGTTTGCTCATGTTAACAATGCATTTTATGCAGCTTGTTTGCCCATTTTCAATTGGTTTGCCTCTTTGGTTGAAAATTTGAAATTATGCAGCCTTGTATTCATTCATGCTTGCATACATTTTCTATCCTTCCTTGTGAACCAAAAGTATCTCTTGTGATTTGCAAAGAGGGTGAACAACTGATTCCGGCCAATCACTTTTAATGACGAGTTTTAAAATATCTGTCTGCCTTTTTATTTCATGTGCATTTGACTTCTTTCTTTTCTTTGTTTTTGCAGATAAAAATTAATTGAGCAATGGGGAGCATCAGTGGAAGATGAAGACTTAGGAAACTTTAGGATAGCTTTATTTTATTTCCAATTATTTGTAATAACATTATTTGTAAATACTGTAAATGTATTCAAATAACATTTGTACTAATAATTAAAAATAAATAAAAGCTCTTTTGTCAATTAATCTCTTTTAATTCTTCTTCAATTGTTTATTTAATTATTTATATTTCTTAAATTATAATAACTAGAAAATATCCAATAATTTTAACTTAGAAATGATAAATAATCAATAAACGTCCGGCGTTCCGAATAATCAAAAGTATTGCACAGTCAATCACAATAAATGCCCATATGTCCTTTCCTTTTACTGATTAAGACAAACACTGCAAATTTTCAATTTAAATGCCTCAGCTTTTATCCCAAATGTTTAGACAGAAATCTTGAACAAACGTGACAGTCAATTAAGCCACTGTGGATTCAAATTCTTCTGAAAATGCGCGTGCAAACCCTAATGTTGGATTTACTGTCAAAGAAGCGCCTGCCTGATCAAACCCTGAGCCAAACTCAAACAAACCCTAGCAATCTGCTTGAACTATTCCAGAGTCCATGAAAACCCTAATTTGGATAGACTGATAAGAAAAAGTCTGTTTTACTGATTCTTAAGCCAATCTGAAAAGTCAGGAAAAGCCCAAAGCTGTGATTTCTTGTGGAAAAGAGAGGGCAAATTTTAGGGTACAACAATTTCCCCTGTTCAATCTTCTTGAACCTGAAGAGTTAGATTGGCATGTTTGCCTTTCGCGACTCGAAGGTGAAAGGAGATTGGACACTAGAGTGCCCAAAAAATTTGCACTCGGTGATGTGATGGTAGAGGGAATGGGCTTAAAGATGCCATTTGGTGATGTGACAGAATCTTGTTGGGGGATGGGCTTAGAGATGCCATCTGGAAGTTGTTGGTAGGAGGATGGGCTTAGAGATGCCATTTGGAAATGTTGGTAGGAGGATGGGCTTAGAGATGCCATCTGGACATGTTTGTTGAACTGTACGTCATTGGTGAGTGGGTGAGTATCAGAAAGGTATCCATGTTTTGGAACATCCCTGAACTGGGGGTCTGAATAAGCAATAGATTGACATCCATGTTTGGAGAATCCGTAAACTGTTTTCAGAGGTCTTGAAGTTGAATAAGCAATAGCTCAGCATCCGTTGTTGGGAAGCGTCCATAAACTATTTTCAAAAGTTGAGTCTGAACAAGCGATAGATTAACATCCGTGTTTGGAGAATCCGTAAACTATTTTCAGAAATCTTGAAGTTGAATAAGCAATAGAGCAGCATCCGTTGTTGGGAAGCGTCCGTAAACTGTTTTCAAAAGCTGAAGTTGAATAAGCAATAGAGCAGCATCCGTTGTTGGGAAGCGTCCGTAAACTGTTTTCAAAAGTTGAAGTTGAATAAGCAATAGAGCAGCATCCGTTGTTGGGAAGCGTCCATAAACTGTTTTCAAAAGTTGAGTCTGAACAAGCGATAGATTAACATCCGTGTTTGGAGAATCCGTAAACTGTTTTCAAAAGTTGAAGAATCTGAACAAGCGATAGGTTGACATCCGTGTTTGGAGAACCCGTAAACTATTTTCAGAAGTCTTGAAGTGGAGAAGGAACCAGTGTAGGGTTTCCTGATGATGAGTCCGTGTAAAACTGCATCCGAGTGAATCTGGAATAAGTATCAAAATGTCGCCATGTCTGGGTCACATCTGAACTATCTCTGGGTGAATCTGGAATAAGTATCAGAATGTCGCCATGTCTGGGTCACATCTGAACTATTTCTAGAAAGAATCTCGAAAGATGAAGATCTTTGTCTGTCGACTGATCTTTCCTGCAAAGGTAAAGAGTTAGTTGTTTTCAATGTCATGATGCATGATGCAATGTATGTTATATCAATGTTTATGATATGAATGTGATGAATGTGCATGTAAGCTGATGAGTTGTCTTGCTGATGATAGATGAATCCTGGATGGCTGGAGATAAAAGAATCTTGACTGCTGCCGGGGAAAGTAATTCCTTGACTGCTGCAGGGGATTGAAAATCCTTTGATCGTTGAAAATGAGAAGTCCTGGGACCGCTGTTGGGGAATCAGGAGCTTGGGTTGTATGCCAATCTACTGGGGATTCCTGTCTTGAGGAGATCTTCACTGGGGAATACCTGAATATCCTGTGAGGAACTAAGAATGAGAGTCTTCATTCTACTTGGGGATTGATAGTTGGAAGTTTTAGCTCCACTGAGGATTGCAAGAATCTTTTGATTGCTGCAGGTATTGATCTGGGATCTTGAAAAGGTTGGTCGGTGAGATAGTTATCCTGGCTGGTTTCAGGTATTAATCTCTGACTTTGAGAAAGAAAGATAGTTTTCCTGGCTTGTTACAGGTATTAATCTTCAATCTCTTCATGTAGATAGTTTTCCTGGCTGGTTTCAGGTATTAATCTACAATCAGTCGTCCACAGATAGTTTTCCTGGCTTGTTACAGGTATCAATCTGGAACTTGGGTTACACGCCTCTTTGAGAATGAGAACCTTCATTCTATTGGGGGTCAGAAATTGGGAGTATACCAATCTTCTGAGGTTTTAAGGATGAGAATCTTCATTCTGTTAACGGTCAGAAATTGGGAGTATACCAATCTTCTGAAGTTTTAAGGATGAGAATCTTCATTCTGTTAACCGTTAACTGCTATCTGGTCGATCTCCAGGCTTCGCAATAACTTGTTGGGGATAAGACTATTATCCGGTCGAATCCGGGCTTCATAGCTTGCTCTTAGGAGATACCACTATCTGGTCGTAATCCAGGCTTCGCGGTAGTCTGATACTGTGAATGAGTGACAGAATGGCTACCGTGTTTGGAGCGTATCTGAAACTGTATCTTTGAGTTGAGATCTGTATGAGTAGCATAATGACTTCCGTGTCTGGAGTGTATCTGAGACTGTAACTAGATCTGAATGAGTGACAAAATGGCTACCGTGTTTGGAGCGTATCTGAAACTGTATCTTAGAGTTGAGATCTGTATGAGTAGCAGAATGACTTCCTTGTTTGGAGTGTATCTGAAATTGTAACTAGGATCTGAATGAGTGACAGAATGGCTACCGTGTTTGGAGCGTATCTGAAACTGTATCTTGGAGTTGATATCTGTATGAGTAGCAGAATGACTTCCTTGTTTGGAGTGTATCTGAAACTGTAACTGGATCTGAATGAGTGACAGAATGGCTACCGTGTTTGGAGCGTATCTGAAACTGTATCTTCCAACAGGTGATGAAGGAATTGTTTAACACTTTTGACATTCGAATTCCCCAAGTGATGATGAAGGAGACTTGCCCCAAGTTCACTAAACTTTTGAGAGATTTGTTGAAATCTTGACTGGACTTCCCCAGGTTAACTGAACTTTGAAAGATCTGTTGAAACCTTGACTGGACTGCCCCAGGTTAATTGAGCTTTGAAAGATTTTGTTGAAATCTCGACTGAACTGCCCTAGGTGTGCTGGATAGTGACATGTCAATGCCCCCTTGTTGATAGGAGATTTGTCAATGGAAGTGTCATCCTTCTTGAAGTGATTTTACTCACTGAGAGGGCTTTCGTTCATCGGATATTCATTGTGTGAATTTCTCTGCTGTCAAACAAATAGCCAAATGCAAACAGTGATATTCAAATAATGCAAAGTTTATGCTTGTCTCGAAGTTTTGAAAAATGCGTTTTTTAGCAGAAAACTTTTTATAAGACAAATTCAACGCAAGATTTAGGGCAAAGCCTTACAGGAGTCAGGATACCTTTTGTAACAGTATGCTTTTGAACTAACCCATGCTTCAATTAGGACTTTTGAAGGGTTGTAACGTGGCTTGGTTCACGGTTTAAGAAACAAAGAATAAAGGCTCAAAGTATATTTGTACCCACCCGCTCTTCGTGATGTCCTTCAGTCCTAAACTCAGTTAATTGTGCGTCGCACTCTATTCGAGTTTGGAACGACTTTTTGGTGATGGTTCACACCAGTTGAATTTTATGGGAAGGCAGTCATCCCCCCTTTTTTTTTTTGCAACACTTTTCATGTTGTTGAGGATTTGTAATGACCTCTTTCTTTTGATTTGTTATCCCTAACTTTTGCCTGACTGTTCCTGTTTTCGGGATTACAGTCAGCGGGATGACCCAACTTTCTTAAGCCTCTTTTATAGGTTTTGGCTAAGTGGGCTTTTCTCTTTTGAGAGGTAATGACTGCCTATGAGATAAGGAACCATCACTGTCTTTTGATTCCAAAGGAATGTTTTTTTTTTCTTGATGTCGTTCGTTGTATTACGAACTGAGAGTTTGCGATTTCAATGCGCTTTTTTTTTGGAATTAACTGAGAGACTACCCTACCCCAGGTTTAAATCAAAGGTTTAAATTTGTTTAGAACAGAAAACTCCTACTTCTTTGGCTCGAAGGGGTTGACTAGGGATTATCTTCCTTATAACTCCAGTGTTTGGGAATTGAAAGAAATGCTTGTACATCATCAGCAAGGTATGTTCAAAAGCATATTGTATGAGATTATGGCATTGTTTCATCATCCTCCCTCTAAAGGCTTGTAGCTTTTTATCAAGAGTTAAATATCATAAAGAAAACATAAGAGTAGTGAAAACGAATGGATGAATTCAAGACAAACATATGCAATGCATTAATGAAACAAAGTTTGACATCAATAGATAATTGTTTGAATAACAAAGAGATTACAACTTGGAAATTCAAATGAAACAAAAGCCTCTCAGTTTGAGCCTTGTCAATTCAGGTGGAGAAACCCTTAACGGAAGATTTTCATCTCGCCATCTGGCATGAATCTCAGCACCCCAATGTCAATCAGATCTTGAATCTTGTTCTTCAAGGCCCAGCAGTCGTCGGTGTCATGTCCCGGGCTATAGGAGTGGTATACATAAAATGTGTCGGGATGATAGTTAGGAGCGGAGGTATTGGGCTTCCGAATAGGATCCCTCAAAGCAGTCAGATTGACCTCCAACAAGCGCTCCAGTATTAGAGACGACGGTATATCAGTCTCAGTGAACTGTCTTCCTGACGTATTTTGCTTACGTTGATTACCCCGTTGATGCTGACGAGGTTGTTGGTGGGCTTGTGACCCTGAAGCAAGTAGAGGAGCCTTCCCCTTGTCTTCTTGTCTGGAGGGGGGTTGAGTGGTGACTTGCTCTTCAACCTCAGATGTTTGCCCCACTCGGTTGTCCCGAAGCAGTTGGTTGACGAGAACTCTGAGCTTCTCTTGTCTTTGAGATAAGTCCTGGATGAGAGCCATCTGGCCCACCAGTTGTCCCATCATTTGGATCCTCATTGTTGTCAGCTCAGACTGAAGTTCTTCCAACTGATCACTCCTGGAATTGCTTGAAATCCCCTGGACCATGCCCCTTGTGAGGAGAGCTTTCACTTCTTCTTGCCCCAAGGACAGGTTCAAGAACATCTCTTGAAGCTGAGCATTTTGATCCTGGATATCCTTGACAGTCCTCTCTAGAGCCATCTCTTACTGAAATAAATAGTAGGAGAATAAGGAAACCTGAAAAGGAGAAATTGTCATGATGCAATGCATGATATGTGAATGCATGTTTTCAAGGATCTCTCGGGGTAAACACAAGAAAATGTTAGAGGTTGAACTTTGATCTTTGATTGGAGAACTTTGCACCGGTGGATGTCTTTCCACAAGAATCAAGCTCACCATGTCAAGTGGGTCATAGCCCCTGATTCAAGTTGTTGCACTTGATCTTTGATGGCATTTGTTTAGAGGAGAATCCTCTTTCCCCTTGGTAGACGTTTGGTTCAACGTGACCCTGCATCAAAAGACCCTCGAGATCCTTGAAATGGTTATTGAAAATGTTATGGTATGATGTCATGATGTTATGTACATGTATGCAAGTAAGTAAGTGTATATACAGGTAATCATATTCATACAGAGCAAACAAGTCCTGAAGTTTAGGCTTGCATGGGGTTCATAGGTAAGTACCCTCTTGAAGTCAGTTGGCTCTGTAATCTCAAGCCTCAACTCAACTTTAGTTTTGATGAAAGACAAACAAGCTAGTTTGATGAAAGACAAACAAGCATTATGGAAAGAAGGAAAAGAAGTGGAAATCATCTTAAAGCATCATTCACTCAAAGCTTCAAGGAACTTGGCAAGCAATCAAGTATATCAATTCTCAATTAAACTACATTGATTAGAAATGCTCAAAAATGATATACACACTTGCCACATCACTTCAAGTATATTTCAAAAACAATTTTTAAGTTTTTCTCTGCTGTAAATCGATTAACATCTTGTGTAAATCGATTTACACATGTTTTTTCAAAAACTGTTTGCTCCTGCCAGCAATCGATTTACAGGTTGTGTAAATCGATTGATCACAGAACAAACTGATTTTTTAACACTTGTAAATCGATTGACACTACATGCTAATCGATTTACACTTCAAACTTTTTGAAATTCTGAACGTTACAAACACGTGCAATCGATTTGCATGTTATGTTAATCGATTTGCACATTGAAAATTTTGAAAAATCTGAACTGGTTTTCAAGATATCCTTCACACCTTTTCTCCAATAGTTGCATGATCAAACATTGCATCTTGTCAAGTTTTACAAACAGAAAAGTGTCCTTTTGGAAAGGTATCTTGATTACTATATATTGCAAAATATTTCAAATCATAAATAACTCTTCTCTTGCAATAAAATCTGAACTTTGTAAAATATTCAAACTTCATATTTCTTAACTTTTAAGAACAAAGATTTTCTGCACTTTCACACATATAAAGAACAGAAATCTTTGAGCATTATCTAACCATTGTGTTACAGTTTGAATTGCTTACAAGAGAAGAAAGAAGAAACTTCAAAGAAGTCACTCTAAGTGATCAACATCTTTCAAGAAATCATACTTCATAAAAACATACAAAGTGTAACTTATTTCCAGGATTGTTGGAATTAAGTATTAGATTATTTTTGTTCCTTGTTGTCCATTGTTGGAAACAAGAGGTATCTTTTGAGAGGATTGTTCTCATTAGACTTATTAGAAATCCAAGAGGGTGTTCTTGGTTATTTGTTAGGTTCTTTAGTGGATAAGACTAGGAAGAGTCTTGTAAAAGTTCTAACAATATAGTAAAATCTCTTGCGTGTTTGCAAGGGGACTGGACGTACTTCCGGGTTGTGGAAGGAACCAGGATAATTCTCCGTGTCTCTTTACTTTCTGCACTTTACAGTTTTCAAAGCACTATATCAAAACCAGAAAGTATAAAATAAGTCAAAAATCGACCATCACCTAATTCACCCCCCCTCTTAGGCGCAATCTTAATCTTACAATTGGTATCAGAGCAGGTTATAGGTAACCTGCTCCTAGAGATCCAGAATGGCTTCCGCAAATCATCAACCAGTTTTCAGAGATGGTGGTAGTAACAACAAGCCTCCTCTATTTTGTGGTGAATATTTTGACTTTTGGAAAATACGCATGAAGGCGCATTTAGAAGCACAAGGAGAGGAAGTATGGGATGCTGTTGAAAATGGTCCATTTATCCCAATAACGGTAATCAATGGCGTTGGGTCTGCAAAGCCCAAAACTGTATGGGACGACGATGATAAAAAGAAAGTTCTCTATGACAAAAAGGCAATAAACCTTCTTCAAGGTGCTCTCAGTATGGACGAATTTTTCCGTGTCTCAAACTGCAAAACAGCAAAGGAAATTTGGGATACCTTGGTTCAAACTCATGAAGGAACGGCTGAAGTAAAAAGATCAAGGCTAAATACCTTGAGTCAAGAATATGAACTATTTCGAATGCAGCCCGGAGAATCCATTCTTGACTTACAAAAGAGATTTGTGCATTTGACAAATCACTTAATTGCTCTTGGTAAAACCCTGTCAAATGATGAACTCAACTTGAAAATCCTTAGATCATTGACTAGGGAATGGCAACCAAAGGTAACGGCAATCTCGGAAAAGAAGAGTCTCTCCGCAATGACTTCCGCTACATTATTCGGCAAACTTCAAGAATACGAAACGGAACTCGGTAGACTTGAAAAACATGAGAATCTAGAAAAGAAGTCCAAAAACATTGCCTTAAAAATTGATTCAAAAGAAGTGGTAAAAGAAGACAATCCGGAAGAAGATGAAAATTTCATGCTTCTAGTGAAAAGACTTGGGAAGTTTTTTGGCAGAAATGACAAAGGCGGATCTCATGCACATAAGAGAAAGCACTTCAAGAAAAGAGAAGCCTCCACATCAACTCAAGATGTCTCATGTTATGAATGTGGAAAGCAAGGACACATCAAGCCAAACTGTCCAAATCTCCCAAAGAAAAATGGATTCAAAGGAAAGGACTCAAAACAAAAGAAAGCCTACATAGCATGGGAAGATAATGATATGAGCAGTTCATCGGAATCGGAAAGCGACGAATGTGCAAACTTAGCCTTAATGGCATCGCATCACTCCGACAATGAAGAAGAGGTTAGTAATGAATTTAATCTTTTTGATGATGATGTTCAAGGTGCAATTGATGAACTCTTGAAAGAATGCAAAAGTTTATACAAAAAGGTGTCAAAACAAGAAAAAGAACTTCTAAGTTGTCTAGAAAAAATTGACACCATGACTAAAGATTTTGATCTTCAAAAACAAAATTTTATAAAAGAAAAGGAAAACTTTGCATGCTCCAAGTGTGAATCAAATGTCTTTCAAATTGTTCAATTGAAAAGAGTCATTGAACGATATGAAAAAGGACAAATAGGATTGGAAGGATTACTAAGCCAACAACGTTATCCTAATGATAAAAGAGGTCTTGGTTATGTGAATACTAAGAAACCAAGTAACAATCCCACTGTTTTTGTAAAGGCGAGTAATAGTTCCAATCCCAAGAAAGTAGAAAAGAAGCAAGTTGTTCATAATCATCAAAAGAAAAAGGCTAATATATCTAAAAGAAAACAAATGCCTAGATACAAGAGCAAATTTGTTCCAAACTGTTTTTACTGTGGTATTATTGGACACACACCAAATGCATGCTATATTAGAAATTTCAGTATGGCTAGTGGACATTATGCATGGGTGAAAAAGGGAACTAACTATGAAGGACCCAAGGCAACTTGGGTACCTAACAAGAAATAATTTGTTTTTTTAGGTATGCTTGAAATCCACTTCAAATGTTTGGTATCTTGACAGTGGATGTTCAAAGCATATGACAGGAGATGTACACCAATTTTCATATCTAGTACATAAAGCCAAAGGGTATGTCACCTATGGAGACAACACCAAAGGAAAGATTCTTGGCGTTGGAATAGTTGGCACACCTCCATCCATTCAAATTGAGGATGTTCTCTATGTTGAAGGATTAAAGCACAACCTTCTTAGCATAAGTCAACTTTGCGATAGAGGGTTCAAGATCAAATTCAACAAAGAAGAATGTCTTATTATGGATGAGGCAACCAATGAGGTAAAACTCAAAGGTATAAGATCTAACAATATTTTTGTGATTACTCTAGATGATTTGTCTATGAAGGTACAATGTCTTATGGTAAACAACAATGACGCTTGGTTATGGCATAAGAGGATTGCTCACATTCACATGGAGCACTTGAACAAATTGGTTAAGCATGACTTAGTTATTGGTCTACCAAAGATGAAGTTCATCAAAGACAAATTATGTAGTGCATGCCAAAAGAGCAAACAGACCAAATCAACTTTCAAACCAAAGAATGTGGTTTCAACAACAAGACCACTTCAATTGTTGCACATGGATCTTTTTGGTCCATCTAGAACAAGAAGCTTCGGAGGTAACATGTATGCATTAGTTATTGTAGATGATTTTTCCCGTTTCACTTGGACTTTGTTTTTAGTACACAAGAATGAAGCATTCAAGGCATTCAAGAGATATGCAAAACAAGTTCAAAATGAGAAGTCATCAAAGATAACATCAATCCGAAGTGATCACAGTGGAGAGTTCCAAAACATATTGACATCAGACATCATTTCATACGAGACCATGTACTCAAAGGAGATGTCGAGATCACATTTGTGGACACTCAAAATCAACTCGCGGACATCTTCACAAAACCACTTGCAAAGGATGCATTTTTCAAAATTCGTCGTGAACTTGGAATCCTCGATGAACAAGATATTTAAGGTGCACTCAATCCTTGACTATACCTTAATGTACATATATATGTGGATAGACATTGTTTCAAATGTTAAAAATAATGATGTTTTAAATTTTCTCTTTAAGTAAATCGATTTACACCATACGTCAATCGATTTACTACTGAAGCAAATCATTTCTTTTAATAAAATCTTCTGTGTAAATCGATTTACACAATATGTCAATCGATTTACTACTGAAGCAAATCATTTTTTTTAATAAAATCTTGTGTGTAAATCGATTTACACAATATGTAAATCGATTTACCACTGAATGAAAATTACTTTTTATGAAAATGTTCTGTGTAAATCGATTTAACCAAGGGGTAAATCGATTTACCACAGAATCTGAAGCATTTTTTATGTATTTTCTCTATGCAATTTATTTTGTTTTAACATGTGATACCTATATGAGCTTTTAATATCTTGGTCAAATAATTTTGAAAGTTTTGTGTTTTTCATTCATGTTCCTATACATTTCTTTCTGGTATACTTTCTTGTTGCATCTTTCCCTTCTTTTTGATAATGTCAAAGGGGGAGAAGGATGTAATAGCACTTTATGGTTGTTTGTTTTCATTGTCTTTACAGAGCAAACTTTCAAATCTTTTTCTCCATAGGGGGAGAAATCTTCTCAGGGGGAGAAAACACCTTTTGCTCAAATTCTGATCAACACATAAAGGAAAATGGTTTGTCATCATCAAAAAGGGGGAGAATGTAATCTCAAGCCTCAACTCAACTTTAGTTTTGATGAAAGACAAACAAGCTAGTTTGATGAAAGACAAACAAGCATTATGGAAAGAAGGAAAAGAAGTGGAAATCATCTTAAAGCATCATTCACTCAAAGCTTCAAGGAACTTGGCAAGCAATCAAGTATATCAATTCTCAATTAAACTACATTGATTAGAAATGCTCAAAAATGATATACACACTTGCCACATCACTTCAAGTATATTTCAAAAACAATTTTTAAGTTTTTCTCTGCTGTAAATCGATTAACATCTTGTGTAAATCGATTTACACATGTTTTTTCAAAAACTGTTTGCTCCTGCCAGCAATCGATTTACAGGTTGTGTAAATCGATTGATCACAGAACAAACTGATTTTTTAACACTTGTAAATCGATTGACACTACATGCTAATCGATTTACACTTCAAACTTTTTGAAATTCTGAACGTTACAAACACGTGCAATCGATTTGCATGTTATGTTAATCGATTTGCACATTGAAAATTTTGAAAAATCTGAACTGGTTTTCAAGATATCCTTCACACCTTTTCTCCAATAGTTGCATGATCAAACATTGCATCTTGTCAAGTTTTACAAACAGAAAAGTGTCCTTTTGGAAAGGTATCTTGATTACTATATATTGCAAAATATTTCAAATCATAAATAACTCTTCTCTTGCAATAAAATCTGAACTTTGTAAAATATTCAAACTTCATATTTCTTAACTTTTAAGAACAAAGATTTTCTGCACTTTCACACATATAAAGAACAGAAATCTTTGAGCATTATCTAACCATTGTGTTACAGTTTGAATTGCTTACAAGAGAAGAAAGAAGAAACTTCAAAGAAGTCACTCTAAGTGATCAACATCTTTCAAGAAATCATACTTCATAAAAACATACAAAGTGTAACTTATTTCCAGGATTGTTGGAATTAAGTATTAGATTATTTTTGTTCCTTGTTGTCCATTGTTGGAAACAAGAGGTATCTTTTGAGAGGATTGTTCTCATTAGACTTATTAGAAATCCAAGAGGGTGTTCTTGGTTATTTGTTAGGTTCTTTAGTGGATAAGACTAGGAAGAGTCTTGTAAAAGTTCTAACAATATAGTAAAATCTCTTGCGTGTTTGCAAGGGGACTGGACGTACTTCCGGGTTGTGGAAGGAACCAGGATAATTCTCCGTGTCTCTTTACTTTCTGCACTTTACAGTTTTCAAAGCACTATATCAAAACCAGAAAGTATAAAATAAGTCAAAAATCGACCATCACCTAATTCACCCCCCCTCTTAGGCGCAATCTTAATCTTACAGGCTCATCCTGTCCTAAAATAGAAACCGGGTTCTAAGGAGCTCAATATCATTGGATTATTTTCTGTGTTCATTGTTTTGGTTTAGCCACTTAACTGGTGACCAAAATATTCCAAGAAAACAACCCTTAATGAGTGTAGTATCGAGTATCTACCAACTTATGACTGCACCAAAGTCGGTCACCTCACTACCCCTAAAAAGGCTAAGATGGTCAATTAAGGTTCTAAGAGTTCGTTAGTGCTTCACGACATCACTCAGCGGCCCCGTACTCTCCTTGATTGAACTTAAGGGTTACCGGTACTCACAAATATGTCGCACTAACATAGCTTACTGCTTCAACCATGTCGGTATACCCCGCACAGTTCCCTCACAGTTTTATTGCTATTTACCTAAAAAGGTGCCCCCAAATCCGGGTGTAGGATTTACAACAAACCCAAACAAGGACCCAAAAAGAAAAGCAATCAAGGCAATCAAAGCAAGTATATAAAGGTGATCTAAACCCTAAGGTAACCCTACTTTTAAATTCATCCCCAGCAGAGTCGCCAGTTCTGTGATACGGTGGGAGAACTGACTTGAGTTTTGCGTTTGTATTCGCACTTGTTCGGTTTAGCAAGAGTCGCCACCGACTTTTTATTTTATCCTAAAGGAAAGGTTAAAAAAAGCACAGGAAAAACCTTTGAGATGTTTTTGTGGGTTCGGGGGGTAGATTATGAAAAGGGAAGGTATTAGCATGCTTTTCATCCATGGTTATCCATGGGCTCTTAGTTACTTGTTTTAGATCACTTGCCTGGATTTTCAATTGTTTGAAATGGTGCTTGTGTGTGTGTTTTGAAAATGTTTTGAAAAAGATGCCTTTGTCTTGGCAACCCTTGTAACAATTCTTTACTCGAATGTTTTACAAAAGGTGTTTGTCTTTTTGAAAAGATGTTTCAAGGTTTTGAAAGTTGTTTTTGAAAATTGTGTTGTGGAGTGGGTTTTGAAAGTAGGCAAGTGTGTTTTGCAAGTTTGATCAAGTAACTAAGATTTGTCTACCCCTAAATTTACTCAAAGATTTTTCCTAAGTTTTAACCCTTTTGACAGTATTGTTCCACCATTGTATTTGGTGGACAACCTTGTGTTAGGATGTTAACGGGACAGGCGCGGGTCATCGAGGGACTATGATCATGCAATGGTGCCAAGTGTCTTTGGCATTTTTTTCCTTTAAGGGACTTGATCATTTTTTAGGCAACTTGAGAAAGCGTCATCGAGGGACTATGATCATTTGATTTGTTTTGTTTTGCCAAAGAAACTCAACATGCAAGCATGGCCCATTTTGGAAGGCAACAAGTGGGATTACCCTAGGAGGTGCAAGTGTGATTGGTGTATTGATTATCATGCATTTGTCTTTGTATTAGGTTGTCTAGCGGTTGATTTTGAATCTTCGCATACAAACCCTAATTACTATACAGTATATAGAAAGCGATAAATTGCGGGAATTTAAAGTCTAAGCTATTACAAATAAGTATCCGGGAATGGGGGTACAAATATTTACAAACGGGGATGAGTCATATCAGGATAGTATTGTCCAAATAATATTTACAACCAAATTGAATCGCCTTCTCAATGTAACATGTACCAATGTATAAGAATAAAAGCAATGTATCAAAAGTATTTGTGTATGTGATTATTTACAAGTGATGCAAGATGTTAACTTAATGCAAAATTAAGTAAGTATTTATTCTTTTTGTGTTTTTTGTTAATGAAGTATGAACAAAAGTTTTAATTAATAAAAGAAGAAAAAATGTTTTAAGTTTAGAGAGAACTAACATTTATACAGTTTTAGTTAATGTTATATAAACAAAAGGGTTTTAAAGAAAAACATTTAATTCAAAACAAACTAATTATTTATGTATCTTTTAATGTTTTACATACAAGAAAATTATTTAACTCCAAATTTTATTCTTATGTATTTTTAATTATACTAACTAAAAAAAAGTAATTAAGAAAGTTTTATATAAAAGAGTTAATGTATTATTTTATTTACAAAATAAATTAAATTATATAAGAAGAAAATAAAAGGGTATTAGTTATAAGAGAAAAGCAATAAATGGGCTTAAGGGGAATTTGCTTGGCCCAATCAAAATAGGCAGGGTTAAGGACAAGTGGGGTATGCACGCTGGAATTGAGATTGGGCTTAGGCAGATATGAGGCAGAGGCCCAACGCGTTTTGATAGTTTTTTTTGTTAGGGTTTTCAAAGTTTTGTTTCAGAAAGGGTTTTACAGTGTACAGAGGCGTCGTTCCCTTCTTCTCCGTCCTCTTCGCTTTCTCAAGCCAAGCTTTTTCTGAACAAAATTCTCCACCTATGGCCACCAGGCGCCACCATCAACTCCTCCTCCCTCCATGGTTGAGCACAACAGCGACAAGAAAAGGTAATAATTTCCCATTTTTATGTCTTAGGGTTTCGGATTTGTTTTGCTCGTGTTTTAGCTTGTCATGTATTGATTCTTTATGTGATATTATCTGTTTCTTGTGAGGAGTAAAAAGAAAAGGGAAAAGGAAATTTATACCTTTGGAGGGTTCGTTGCTTGGAGAGGAGGAGAGGTGGACTAGAGGCGTCCTAGGTAGGCCAAGGCGAGGGAGTGTGATGATGTGCTTGCTGGAAATCTGGTATTCGTATTTGCTTTTATGGTTTTATGATGAATATTGAAAGCCCTAGCTTAAGTGCTTCTTTTCCTCTTCTAAATGCTGGCTTTTGCTTCTGTATGTTGAAATGTTGATGTTGAAGATGTTGCTTTGATATCTTCTGCTTGCTTGCTCTGAATCTGAGATTATTTGTTGTTGGACCCTGTGATGAGCTTAGCTCTGAGGGTTTGGATGTTGTTGCTTCATGATGATGAAATTGAAACTGAGATGCCTGCTTGTTGTTATTTTACTTCTGAATAGCTTCTCCTCTCTTGGCTTGCTTTTGTATGATGATGATGCTTGGAATATGAGTATTGTTTTTGGACCCTGTGATGAGCCTAGCTCTGAGGGTTGTTGTTGCTTCAGTTATTGTTGATATGTTGGTTCTGAGTTGCCTTCGATATGCTTGCTCAATGATGAACCTAGGTTCTGAGAGATTGTTTGGATTGGTTTGTTGCTTTAGTGTTTGATGCTGAGTTTAGGCTTTGAACAGTTTGTAAGCTTGTTTGTCTTTTTAGAGGCTTTTGATGCTTGGATTTTGTTTTATGCTTAGCAAGGCTTGAGGGTTTATTTTGAAACAGGCAGGTTCAGGCTTGGAGTTTCTTTCTTCTGTTATGTAACAGGTTTAAAGGAAGCTTTGAGGCTTATGCTTGGCAAGGCTTAAGGGTTTGAACAGGTTTCAGGACTTTGTGTTATGTTACAGTTTGAAAGAACTTGTATATTTGAAACAGATTAGGCTTGAAGCTTGTTTTTGGAGGCAGACTGTTTGCTTGCTTATGTTATGTAACAGGTTTTGAAAGGTTACAGGCAAGAGGCAAGCTTCTGTTACAGTTTGTAACTTGTTTGTTTGTGTTATATCTTTTCTATGTGTTTCTGCCCCCCCCCCCCCCCCCCCCTTGCTTGTTCTGATATCCTTTGTTTATATCTTTAGGCCTGCTGTACTGTAAGCTTCTTACTTCTCTCTCTTTCTCTCTCCATAGAAAAAAGCTTTGTTTATTGCTTTAAACTGTAGTTTCTGAAAAAGTGATTGGCTGGGAAATGATGATTTTTGAATATGTTTGCTTGCATTATGGTTTTGCTCTGCATATCTCTTTTCCAGATTTCCTGCATATCTCTTGACAACTTTTGTACTTTCTTTGGACAGTTCTGCACTTGGTTAGGCATTGTGCAGTTCAGTTTTAACTTTGTAGTTTGTTTGGCATATTCTGGACAGTTTAGTTTCTTTGACAGTTTGTTTGCTCATGTTAACAATGCATTTTATGCAGCTTGTTTGCCCATTTTCAATTGGTTTGCCTCTTTGGTTGAAAATTTGAAATTATGCAGCCTTGTATTAATTCATGCTTGCATACATTTTCTATCCTTCTTTGTGAACCAAGAGTATCTCTTGTGATTTGCAGAGAGGGTGAACAACTGATTCCGGCCAATCACTTTTAATGATGAGTTTTAAAATATCTGTCTGCCTTTTTATTTCATCTGCATTTGACTTCTTTCTTTTCTTTGTTTTTGCAGATAAAAATTAATTGAGCAATGGGGAGCATCAGTGGAAGATGAAGACTTAGGAAACTTTAGGATAGCTTTATTTTATTTCCAATTATTTGTAATAACATTATTTGTAAATACTGTAAATGTATTCAAATAACATTTGTACTAATAATTAAAAATAAATAAAAGCTCTTTTGTCAATTAATCTCTTTTAATTCTTCTTCAATTGTTTATTTAATTATTTATATTTCTTAAATTATAATAACTGGAAAATATCCAATAATTTTAACTTAGAAATGATAAATAATCAATAAACGTCTGGCGTTCCGAATAATCAAAAGTATTGCACAGTCAATCACAATAAATGCCCATATGTACTTTCCTTTTACTGATTAAGCCAAACACTGCAAATTTTCAATTCAAATGCCTCAGCTTTTATCCCAGATGTTTAGACAGAAATCTTGAACAAACGTCAAAACCATGTGACAGTCAATTAAGCCACTGTGGATTCAAATTCTTCTGAAAATGCTCGTGCAAACCCTGATGTTGGATTTACTGTCAAAGAAGCGCCTGCCTGATCAAACCCTGAGCCAAACTCAAACAAACCCTAGCAATCTGCTTGAACTGTTCCAGAGTCCATGAAAACCCTAATTTGGATAGACTGATAAGAAAAAGTCTGTTTGATTGATTCTTAAGCCAATCTGAAAAGTCAGGAAAAGCCCGAAGCTGTGATTTCTTGTGGAAAAGAGAGGGCAAATTTTGGGGTACAACACTCATGCTCCAAATACACATCAATACCTACAAAAATACATTAAAACTATCAAAAGGTACATAAATGAATCGAAAATGTAATAATACGCAAAGTATACATATTTACACACAAAGAAGGGAATTATTCAAAGAATTTTAACAAAAGAATCGATAAGTGCCACAAATTATATACACAAAATAACGATATTTTGGCACTTATCAGTTAGCGTCGGCACACCTTGCTAAATTTGAAGAATACCCATCGGGAATTTTCTAATATTTTAACCATAGACAAACTGCTTTAGCTTCTTGGGAAGTCAGACTAAAAAAAGCCTAGGGTTTTAATAATTTTCCATACGGTTGAGGCTTCAACTCCGTCATTGTGTTAAATACATTATCAAACAAATTCTTCTCAACATGAATAACATCAAGATTATGGCGCAACAAATTATCTTTCCAATACGAGAGGTCCTAAAATATACTTTGTTTTGTCCAATTGTGTGTGACTCCATATCCTTCAATTTTACATGCTTTGTCAGTATCTGTGAATTTTGGTAGTTCACAAATTTGGTTCCATATAGCACCTGATGACAATCGAGGCGGAGGCAAATATGTTACCGTTCGTCTTTTTTGAAATTTGTCTTGTTTCTTCTATACGGATGATTTGTTGGTATGAATCTGTAGTGACAGTCAAACCACGAGCTTTTCCCCCCTTTATCCAACATAAACGCCTCGGTGTATCCCATGCAATGCAGACAATCCATTTTGCCATGCGTACTCAAACCAGATAACATGCCATATTGTTGGAAAGTCGTTAATGGTCCACATAAAGGCAATTCACAAAGTAAAGTTTTGCTTACAAATATATCATAAGTTCATTCTCCAATCCACAACCTCTTCAAATCATCAATTAAATGTTGTAAGTACACATTGATTCCGGCTTTTGGACTAGACTTCCCTGGAATGACGCACATAAAAAACATGTATGATTTTGTCTTGCACATCTCAAGAGGGAGGTTGTAAAGGGTTACAATAACTGGCCAACAAGATTATGCACTTCCCGATGCTTGGACATATGGAGAAAAACCATCAGAGCATAATTCAAGTCTGACATTCTAGGTTCTGTGGCAAAATCAGGATGTGTCCAATCAAAGTGCTTACATGCCTCGCCATCAGATAGGTGTCGCATAGTGCCCGAACTGGTTTTGTTTGTATGATGCCATGTCATTTGACTTGCATTGTGCATTGAATCAAACATTCTTTTTAACATTGGTATTATCGGAAGATAAAACATGGACTTTACTGCTACACGTTTTTGCTTGATGTTAATGGCTCTACTGCGAACTTGATATCTTGGACTCTTACAAAACTTACATTCCTCCAATAATCCATCTTGAGTACCAAACTCATTGTCATAAAAAAACATGCAACCATTAATGCAACAATCAATCTTTCTTATTTGTAAACCCAACTTCGACATCAACTTCTTTGCATCATAAAAACTTGTAGACAAGTTGTCTTTCGTTGCAGTGGAGTCCAACATCATTTTTGTGAAGAATTCCAAACACTGATCAGGAATATTCTAATTTGACTTGGCGGTCAATAATCTCACACACATTGATAAGTTTGAGTCTGACGACCCCTCAAACAATGGCGTATTCATCTCATTCAACAACTGATAAAATCTCAGCGCTTCCTCATTCGACAACTCTCCCTCATCAAAATCTTCAGGTTGATCATAGGTCACATTCACACCAAAAACATCCTCAACCATCTCACCGATCAGATTAAAGTTTTCCTCATATTCCATAGGTGGTCTACTACTTGAAGCATGAGTATTGCTAGTCTCTGGTACGTTACTAGGAAGTTCTTCACCATTATATGTCCAAACCCAATAATTTTTAATGAAACTCCTTCTATGCAAATGACATTCTACTTCCTCTGAGTCATTAATTATAGGTCTATAGTCACATTTAAGACAAGGACACCTAACTCTGCCTTCGCGTCGACAATATTCTTGAGCAAATGCCCACGAGATAAACCCTTTAACTCTTTCCATGAAATTATGTTTAAGTCTGCTTCTTCATGGATACGACCTATCATACATCCAACTACGATAATACCGATAATATTTCATACTGCATATTTATATCATCATTGTCTTATTATTAACTAAAAATAAACATTTAACTATAATAAATATAATTAAATTATATATATATATATATATATATATATATATATATATATATATATATATATATATATATATATATATATATATATATATATATATATATATATATATATATATATATATATATATATATATATATATATATATATATATATATATATATATATATATATATATATATATATATATATATATAAAGTAAATATTATATAAATATATTAACCATAAATAGATTTTTTTAACTAAATATTTTATAAACATATAATAATTAATGCTTTTTAAAAATATACATATTTTTTTTTAAACAATATAAAACATATACTTATATAATATATTCTACTTGTAATATATATTTTATTTAAAAAATGTATTTCTCTAATTTAAAAAAAAATCATATATAATATTTCATTTTTAATTATTTTTTGTTTATATTTCTACTTTAAAAAAATTCTGTTTTTATTATATATATAATTCTGTTTTTAAAAACATTAAAATATAAATATAAAAAATTTGTTTTCAATGAAAATATAAATTTATTCTATTTTTAATAAAATGAAATATTTTGTTTTTATTCTGTTATATATATATATATATATATATATATAT